>CM028229.1:14268664-15683889 GCA_016432845.1 Psidium guajava | reverse complement strand
TTTTCTATTCAGAGATTGAAGGGTGAAGTTGACAAAAAGGTTAAAAGGAAAAAGAAGAAGAAGGTCTTTAACTTGAGTTCAGAGGTAAGTGTGAGAAATGCAAATGAGATTGTCAAGTGTGGGATACGATGGGAATTTGCTAAACCTAATTCTCTAGGAATCTACATGATGGCAAATGAGTGAGCCGGGTCTTCAAGGCAGGTAAAGCTAGACCGAGATATACGCTTGAGCATCACATTACATCTCACTCGTTCGAATAGGAAACACAAAAGTGCCATAAAATATTTTTGAGAAGAACTTATAAGTTTATTGTATGAGCAACCGTAAATCAAAAGGAAGGTGGCGAGGACCCTTATCTCCTAATTGTTTGATACCTAGTACAATCTTTAGCCCCAATTTAATTTTGATCCTCGTGCTTTTTTCTTTATGATGGACTTTAATCCCGATTTTAGTAACAGCTTTGTATTTTCCATCCAAAAGTGCAGATAGAATTTGCTGATTGGGCTCTTAGGGTGTGCTTGATAACCTTTTCAACACTTAATTCCTTGCATTTGATAACCTGTTATGCCACACCTAATTGATTATTCGAGCCAAAAATCATTTAAGGTGATAAGGAAATGAATGATGATTAGACTTTTTTATTTCAAAATCATACCAATATTATTAGAAATTGACATTTTATTATCACGTTCAGTACTTCAAGACTTTCATCATTGAGTTTGCTTTTGGTCGACAAGAATGTAATATGATAGGATAAAATGAGATCCGAGAAAGTTGAAAAAGTAGTAGTGAAAACCGAAAAAGGGCAAAAGAGAGAGAGAGAGAGCATAATCCTAAATATACCAAAGCAGCCACAATGGCGAACGTTGCCACCATTGATGATGCTGACCACCACAGTGGTGGTCAGCCTGAGGACTTCAACAACCCGCAGTGCTCGCGGTCTCATATCTAGATCTACGATAGCAAAAGGAAGAGGCTCCGGCCGCCACCGCATGATGGTCACTTGAGAGCTGTCACCATGGTGCCGTGGTCGCCGATAGTGGCGACCACCAGGCAGGGGTTGCCAATCGTGCCACCATAGGTGTCCACGATGGCACAGTGGTTGACCGCTTGGAGGAAGCCGAGCTTCTGAGCCACGCGCAACTTCTTCGACTACAAAGGGACGGTGGTCAGAGTTGGATCCGGTGCCAGAGAGGCCAATGGCGGGGACCAAACCGGGCATGGCTTGGGCGGTCTTGAGGCCGGACACAGCATCGATTTGTCCTTGCCTTCTTGTTCTCGATTTCTCACAAATTTTCATGTTGGCTTTCCCTTCGAAACTTTTTAATTTTTTTTTAAGAATATTTTATTCATGTGCTTTCTTCTAGAGGTTTACTTGGTAATAACCTATAAATAGGCATTGTATGCCTCACCATTCAGCCAATTCTTTCGCTTTCACTTTTATTTTCCATTTCTTCAATGCTTTCTTGTAATCCAGATTCGATGTAAAGAAATTTCGAGAAGAAGAGTATTATCAGCGGTTCTATAATACACACGAGGACGTGAAGCCAGCTGCAAGAGTACAACAATTGACGACGTTTCTCGGTACTGTTTGATCTCATTGATTTCCCTCACCAAGAACTCCAACTTAAAATCACAATTTATCACAGCATAGGAGGGCCGGTCCTTGAAAGAAAACGCTGTTTTCCTGGTGAAGCAGAACCTGCACATACTATCAAAAGGATCCACAAAAAAATTGACTCCAGATGAAGGTCCTCTCCACCCTACCAGAAACTCTTTCGGCGTAATCAAGGTTCCTATCTCCAGGCGCACCTCAGGCAACTTAAAAGGAATCGTAGTCCTCCTCCTTTGATTCATATGGAATGTACTCTCAGGTCCCAGGCTGACTTTCAAAGGTTTATTGTTCAAAAAGAGCCCATTGTTCAGTGAAAGCTCATAAGCTGAAGTTGCAGCTTCAGGCGAAGCAAAGTGCACAAAAGCATGCGGCTCCACCTCTTTATATCCATCCACGATCTTGTTGGTGTCAAACCTTGTCACCTCAAAATCTGGATAAGAATCTGGGGGAGTCCAGGAGGTTTTCAACCTACACCTATAGAAAAGGCCAAATGTATTTTCCAAGTACTCCACCAGCTCTTTTGCCGTCACATTTCGATCAAATCCACCGACACTAACTTGAGTCACCACTGTGTCCTTCCTAGGTACTTTTGACTCCATTGTTCCTCCAAACACACTGTTCTTGTAAATAACGATTGATGAAACTTTATTATCACCTGCAACAGTATCCAAATCACAACCAAAACTCTTACTCACACAATGTTATCGTTGGAAAAAAAATCTCTCAAACTTAAGAACGAAAAGCCCAGGCCTTGCTCCTAGCTAATAGGAAAAACAGGTAAAACATTGACGTCATGCAGTGAACTAATAAAACATATATTCGAAATATCTCTAGATGTAAGTCCCATAACATATCTAATGCAGTGAGGTTTTTTGATCAAAAGACATGTAAGGCATCATATCTAACAACACCAAACAGCAGTCTGGTGAGGCGTGAAAGATCATGACTATGTTTACCAGCCAGTATCTCGAGCAGAAAAGACAGATTGACAACATGCAATAAAGTCAGAAAGAACAGAAGCTTTCATTAGGAAAAGCGAAGCACGGTGGTTGTAAGCAAGGCGGTAGCATAAGATAAATCCCAATTTCGTATCGATCGTTAATTCCTTTCTGCAACAGAGAGAAAGACAGAACCTGACTTTATTGACGTGCACCAAACAAGCAAATTGCTTTGCCCCCTTCTTGACTTGGAAGCTCCAGGACAATGTTTAGGAAGTTAGGAACAACCTTTTGCGCGGAAACCAATCCGTCCTCCAGCTACGTCGTACACCACTTCAAATGACCTCTGCTGTATGTTCCCGTAGATGCTGAGAGCTGTGTCGTCCTGGGTGGATGAAAATGCTAGGCACATCTGCGATGGACTCATGGGAAACAACACACCGCTGGGGTCCAACTGGACGTCAATGGGTCCCTGAAGGAGAATGTGATCACTGGGACAGTGACCATGGTGGACCCGCTCAAGTCATAGCAAGTGTCGAAGGAAGAAGGCGGAGCCGACACCTTGTAGTTCGACATCGCCTGACGAAAGGCAGAGCGCAGGGCGCTGTACGCAGTCGGTGGCAATTGTGTGATTGTGGTTCCCGAGTCGATGACAGTGCCGGCATTTGAGAACACAGTTGATGGTATAGAGAGCGGTTTGCCTCCGACACTAATTCCTGTTATGTCAATGCCGTAGAAGACAGAACTCTGCGAGACCATTGATATTGGGGTGAAGCTGACCGAGGCGGATGTCATACTGCCCATGCTGAAGCTTAAGTACCCCGTGGAACTTGTCGATGGTGGGAGGCAATATGAGAAATATCGTCCGTATTTGGTTGCGCTTTGTTCTACGAGTGAAATCCGGTCTCGGGTGAGCCCGAGCAATCCTGCAAATCCCTTGAATCGCCCTCTGTTGTTCTGATCGCACCCAAACTCGAAACCAGTTATTGCGTCGGTTGATGATAAAGTCAGTGTTTCTGTTGCGAAGAAGCCAATGGAAAAGGACTCTTGGTCACCATACCCCTGCGCGTAAACACATGTCGAACTGATGCAGCGAGTTGGCCGACCTACATACCTTGGAGCATCATAAAGTTAAAATCAAGATGAACTTCTTCTAACGGGAAAAAGTCCTAAGAGGTTTCTTCTCAGTTGAATATGTATAGTTTTAATTGGGGAACCTTGAGTTAAAAGTGAGGTCTCGTCAATTACCAGTGCCAGAAGGAAGTTGAGTGCAAGATGGAGCAGAGCAAGAGATGTTGCTGTAAGAGGAGGACTGAGAGGGGTCGAAGATTGGCTCGGCCTGGCTATAGCGAGACACAATGCATGGCTCGCACTGGGTCCACATAAGTGCACTTCCGGTGTCGAACAGAAGGGTCAGATCCTTCTTCGGTGTGCCAAGACCTATCGTCACCAAATAGGCGTAGCCGCCAGCACTGTACTTGGCCTTGATGCTGACGGCAGAGTCTTTCAAGCTGTTAGCTGCATTGGCACCAGAGATTTTGGATCGAATCCACCTTACTCTCGCAATGTCTTCGAGCAAAAGTTGGGTGTGGTTCACGGGTTCACCATTGTAAAGGTGAGAGCATGGACTGTTCTTATGACTTCAAGGTTGAGTTCGCTGCATGCATACAGAATGGAAATTCGATTAACGTGAAAGGTTTTCGAGCAATTAACAGACATTAAAGATCGGCATAGATAATGGGGCAGCTTTTAAAATGGGAAGCATCCTGTAATTTCAAACGGCTTGGGCTACTTTTACCCTTCGATGCTGCATACACAACCCTTTTAATGAAAAAACTTCATTAGACTTAGGAATAAGTGCAATTAAAGTCTTAAAATTTGTCATAAAAAATACAATCAAGTCTTAAAACTTATTATGAAAGTAAAATTGAGTTCTACAATTTTTAAAAAAAGTGCAGTCAAGTTCTAAAATTTATGAAGTAAATGCAATCAGCTCCTTCTCTTAAAGTCTGTCTAACTTGACAAACAGAAAATGCTAACGAATTTTAGGATTTGATTACACCAACCTAACGAATTTTAAGATTTGGTCGAACGTTTGGAAAGTTTAATGATTCAATTGTATTTTCGCAACAAGTTTTAAAATTTTCAGTATATATATCCCATAGACTTAAATGTCCTTATTTGAAGCAATCGGTACACTGTCCATGCTCCAACTTTGTTCCCCAATCTGTTTAGGAACTTTTAGATTTAGATGTTGAAGCTTAAACAACTTATCTTGTTCATATATCTTTTGTTTTTTCACTCACAATCAAGAGTAAATCCACAAGAGGATAGTAGATTTTTTTTTGGGGGAACGATTCGCATTAGCAACTTGAAAAGAAGAGAACTTCTAGAGAGATAACTTCAATACCAATATTTTATCACCCAACTTATAGAGTAATCTATATGATAATTAATCGTCTTGCGTGATGAGAAGTGGACTTAGAAGTTACATTCAAAGACAGGAGCAAATTATTCAAATTAAAATGACAAAGCACACCTTTTCCCCTTCTTATTCAAATTAAAGTTTCTAAACATAAAATTTCACCGAGAGATTTATAGGTTTAGATACAGGTTTGTGTTTTATACGGAGCCAAATCTGCTTAGAATATTGACAATGGTGTCCCTCGAAAAAAGAAAAAAAGGAGATGCGAGGGGATAGAATATTTAGATATTAATAATAAATTACACCTTCATCTAACAACTGAAACTTTTAGAACAGTTAAAATTAATCTCATATGAGGGGAGAGAGATATGCCAGCCCTTTCTATCATTGTTATAATTAACTAATCTTGCATTTTCTGTATATTGAATGGAAATCAGTTTAAGATCAAGTAAAGTCATCTTGAATGGAAATTGATTATTGAACTGCGCCAAAGTAAGTTGTCATGGTTTTGATACAAGTAGACTTCATGCAGACTCAAATGAGCTAGTTTGGTCCTTAAGTCTGCATTTGTTTTAAGGAAAACGAAAGATTTTGAAAATCATTTTGCTGAAAATGCTGGCTTCTATCGATTAAAAAAAATTATCCAAAATATATTAAACTCATTTACTTTTTTCAATAGGGGAACTAAATATTTTAATTTTGCCAATTAAATCCTAAAATTTTTTCATGTTTTACCAATTGAGTTTATTCGATCAATTTTAATTAAAAAATCACTGAGGTGGACATTGAAAATCTCATGTGCTATGGTTGACGTTAACGTGAATAATTTTTGATAATATTTTTTAAAAATTTATTGGTTTTTGTATTTCTTTCCTTTCTTTTTCTTTTTCTTCTTTTTCCTTACTTACTTTTTGTTATCTTTACGATCACTTATAGAAAAATGATTTCTCAAAAATATATTTTTGGCAAAACAAAAGAGAGGTGACTCGGACGGTGATCTGCTCAGCTCCATGAACGACATAGGCTTTCTTGTCAAAGCACAGAAGACAGAGGAGAGAGGCATAGTGCAAGATCCTGATGAGGAAAGGGAGACTTGATGAACCCATCTTCTTCATCATCGTCTTCTTCTTCTTCCCTCGGTAGCTCGCACAGATGCTTCTTTATATGCCTTTTGCAAGCGTTGTCCTTTGGCAGATCAAGGTTTCCCAAGTTGTCTTACCCCGCGTCCTCAAAACAACTTCTCGTCCTCAACTTTCGTGTCGTCCCAGTGGGTCCAGATGGACTAACCACAACTCATTCGATCGATCCTTCCATAAGCACCGCGTAGCTAAGTTATTAAAATGGTGAATTTCGCTTTGGATCTGTTCTTTTCAGCTGATCGTGTGGCTTTCATGATTCGACTTTCTTTGATGCGAAACATCTAAAACCCTTACAACGTACTTATATATGATCATAGCTAGAATCCTATATAATGTGTTTTTCCAACTTTAGCTCATTTTCTACTCTATTTACGTGAAATTAGGGAGGACATTTTAGTCCACATGGTCTTTTTTTTTGTGCAGGGGTGTTTTTTTTTTGGTGACATAAGGGATTTGGGCGGTCCAATTCAAAAAATGGACGGTCCAGATTGATCAATTCAAAATTTTAAAATTCCCTCTGAAATTTTTTTTCCCTTTTAAAAAGCTGATGTGGATCAATCTGAGCCATCCATTTTGAATTGGACGGCCCGGATTGGATATTTTCATCCTTAACATTATGTTAGGAGGATCCAAACACTGTTTGGGGTTTGTCAAACTACCCATGTTGTCTCGTGTGTCCTGAAGGATCCATAACTCTTCTGGCTGTACGAGGATACAACCTTTTGCACACCCAACTTCTCGTTTAGCCAATCAAAAAATGTACTGTTGCGCTAATTACGGAAAAAAACGATGATTTATCTGGCCTCTGCTGATCATTATCGCAAATAAATAATGTATTTCGCTTTCCCGCCCCCATAGCCCTTTCCAACAAATGATTGATTTCGATGGTACTGCAATAGTCCAAGGGTAGGAGCTCAAGATGCGGTCGAGATATTCGACCTCATGGCAAAAGGGTCGATCCTAATTCCCGAGATAAAATGAATTCGGATCAGGTCACGAACATACCTTTGAACATCTCATGCTGCATTGTTCAATTGTGGCGTTTGCCGACTTCGGACATACATTAGAGCAAACTATTATTGACGAGTCTCGAATGGGAGTGGTGTTTTTATCGCAGACATTTCATCTTGAACTTCTCACGAGCAAGACTTGATGAAGAGAGAGAAAAAGATGGGGGCCGGAAAGTGACGTGGGAAATAGGGGAAATTTTAAATTTCTTTGTGAGGAAGAAGGAAACTGTGAATGAACAATTACTAGGTACATCATTGCAATGTCTTAGACATAATTTTGAAGTTATTAAGCTTGATTGATTCTGGAAAAAGTAAATTTATGGGCCTAGACTTCAATTACCTTTCTAATATCTCTTCTCAATTGTAGGATTTCCATTATTATGAAGTGGCATAGGCTGATAAAAATGTATCCTATGAGTATTCAAATACGCCATGCCCACCGTTCTCATTTTGTTACCAGTAATTATTTAATTGATATATGGCTGTCTTAAAGCTATTGTTAGGTCCATTGTTAGTGTAGAATAGGTCGATGATAGATAGTTCTCTCCGAATACATCACTGTAGAAAAAATTACCAAAAAATTCTAAACCTATTAAAATAAAGAGAGAGGAAAAGAAAGAGAAAGAAAAGGTAAAGAAAAGAAAAGAAAAAAGAAAAATAGTAATGAAAGAATCAAAACATTTATTAAAAAATGTCCACGTTAGCGTTGGCTGTGCCACATAGAACACTCGGCGTCGAGTCGGTAATCTCCGGCCAAAATTGGCCGGATAGATTGAATCGGCACAAATGTAAAATATTGAGAACTTAATTGGCAAGCAAAAAATTTGGGATTGAATTGGCACAATTACAATAGATTAAAAATTTTTTTTGGTAATTCTCCCCATCACTCAATTTTCGATATATCGAGTACAAATCTTTCTTCACATACTATTTTTATTTTCCAATTTAATTCTTGGGCAAGTTTTTGTGGTGCGTAGATTCCTGGGAGAAATGGTCGTGCATTTTTTTTTGTTGAAAATGAGATGATTTGAAAATATTTTTCTAAAAATTATCACTTGTATCGCTTACAAGAGTGAATGAATGAAAAAAAAATATTTTCATCACTTACAAAAATATTTTGACATAAATTGATATCGCTAATGAAATTAGTTTTTATTGATTAATTATTTAAAATGATACAAGTCATATTTTTTTAGAAGAATATTTATAAATCGCTCGTCTTTTACAAAACAAATAGATCCAAATTGACCCAACTTTCATCTATTGCCAGTGTCATCCCTCTCATTTTCCTTGTTTTTCCATCTCCTTTTTACTTCGCGTGGTCCTCGGATGTTGCTTTGCTTTATGCCTAAGGTGCGTGGTCTCAAATGGGTTTCATTTCATATGGGGCATTTGAAGTACTTGCTAGGCAACTCAAATAGCGACAGGTCGTTTTGTCGCGAATTCTTTTTACCGAGTTTGACAGGTCAAGTCAATGGCCGATTCCCCTAGCAAAGTTAGCAATGCTGTTGGCCGGTTTATGGGAGTGAAAGATCTAGATAGAGTTCTTTATATTCCTTCTCAAAAAAGAGGATGTGAAATCCAATTCAATTTTCCTCCAACCCCGGGAATCAAATTTCTCTTATGTACACATCAAATCGCTTCTTCAGAAATCTTCTACGTTCGAAAAGAAATGAGTCCTCAAAGTCATTAAGCGTGATTATGAATCTCAAGATTTGAAAAATATTTTCCCAAAAAGGAAAAATTGTCAAAAAAATTATAAATATACTGTATTTTTGCAAATTAGTCCTAGACACTTAATTTTGCCAATTTAGTTCTAAATTTTTTGCATTTGTGTCAATTCAATCATAAACCTCTTTTTTGTGCCGATTTAATCTCCAATCTCTTGCATTTGTGCCAATTCAGTCCATCCAACGGTGTTGACTAGCCAACACTAAAATGGATACTAGCCGGTTTTGATGTGAATAATTTTTAATAATAATTTCTTTATTTTTCTATTTTTTTCCCTTTCTTTCTTTTCTTTTTCTTACCTTTTTCCCCCCTCTTTTTCATCAAGATGGTTCCTATCGTTGACGGGGCAAAGGGTGAGGAGGTCAAGCGAGACTTGCCTTCGCCAGCCATGAGCAAGGGTGGGCCTCGCCAGCATTAGGTGAGGTCGGCCTCACCTAGATCTGGCATGGGTGAATGTTACTCTTTATAACTTGACTTTGGCCAAAGATTTTGCAACTTATTTCTTCTGATTTTCCTTTTGGCATGATTTGTGAAGATTTACAGAATGAAGTTTGCTCGCATTTGTGGATTTCAAATGGGATCATTCACCCAAGAAAGAAGTGATAATACTTTTATGCGTGCATGGACAGTGGACTGAAACACGATGACCAAGTATCACAAACTCCGTCCCAAAGACATGAGACCAAATTTTCAAATGGAAAAAACTAACAAAGTGCCTTAGTCCCACGGTCTGCTTCTTCCCATATGCCAGGCAGGGGGCAGGGTCAACCTCGCCCAGGTTAGATCTGAGCGAGGTTGTGCCTTGCTATGGCTAGGTGAGGCCGACCTCCCCCTTTGCCGACTAGGACCGGCATCACATGATCTTGTCGCCCTCTGGTTGATTGCTGACAGAGATTGGCTTGAGGAAGAAGAAGAGCGAAAAAAAGGAAAGGAAAAGAAAAGAAAAAAGGAAATTAAAAATAATTAAAAATATTTTTTATATATTTAAAAATTATCCACGTCAGCACCGACTGGTCAACGTTTACCGAATAAACTGAATTGAATGCAAGAGATTTACGATTGACTTAGCCCAAAAAAGGTTTAGGAATGAATTAGCACAAATACAAAAACTTTATGACTGAATTCGAAAAATTAAAAGGTTTTGGATTGAATTGGCAAAAGAGCAATAAATTTATGACTTTTTTTTTACACTTTTCCCACCAAAAAATGATTGGTCGTATTGCTTAGAAATATTTATACACAGAAAATAATTTCATTATCGACAACAATTTATGCCCAACTACTTTCGTGGGAGATGATTTTTTTTTCATTTATTCATTTGTATAATCGATACAAGTGACCATCTTTTGAAAAGTTGTACGCGCGATTTGTGATCGGGAATATCTTTCACCGAAATTCGTACTTCGGTTTTTATTAAGAAGGGTTCTGTGGCTCTGTTCTGAATAAAAAAAAAAATGGACGAACTGAGTGAACGGGGCAATGATTGATGGAAAGGTGTAAAAATTGGGACGATTTGCAGCTACAATACTCCTACTTGCAGGAATTGGTAAATAGATTATTGGAATCTGATAGTACAGGTAATGAAAAGTGCGAAGAAAGCTAAAGTTAGACTGCAAACGGGAACGAAAGCTTAAAACTTCAAGGAAAACAGAGTGTTTTTTTTCGTGCTCATAACCGTTCGAACAGTTATTCTTTGATTTCAAACCTTCGAATTTTAGCACCACTACTTGTCTTTTTCAAACTATGATCCTCAAAACGGATTCATGAAAGTTGGGACTTATGTTTTTCGTGGTTCACAACTGCATAAGTAACTTCCTTTAAAAAAAAAAATACTATCTCTCCACTTCAAAAACCTGTTCGCGCCTATGAGTTTTGCTTCGCACTCCCCGTCATTACAGAGGACAAGCATCCGCATTTCAGAACCTTCATCTGATAGTCCAGTTCCCGAAGTGCCAATTCGGCTATTAAAGAAACCGCGATCAAGTACAGGTAGGTATTTATATTTTACTGCATTTTATACCGTGGCTATTAGTTTCCACGCAGAAAACACCTACCTCCTCTACTTTTGAACTTGCCATCGAGATCCCAGTCGGGACATCCAGGAGTGTCTGACATCCCAAGAGTGTCTGACATACCGTCTTCCTCAGACATTGCAAGTTCGCCGAGGGAGAAGATTCATCCTTTGTCTGAGCAAGAGAAAGCCAGGCTTGAAAAGGTTTCCCAGTTTGACGTAAGGGGACCTATTCCGGTTCTACTGCAAAATATCTTATCGGCAACCTCTCCAGTTTCCTCTCCGGTTGCCAAGGCTAAATGGCAAGAATTCTTGGACCTCCTGGAGCCTGGTTACAGCGAGTTGGTTGTGGATTCCAAGAAAGAACAAAGAGCCAGAGTGCTTGCCCAAGAGATTTTCTCAGGTAATCCCTCCTACATGCCTTCGATAGAGCTTCAAAACGCCAGTGAAGTATTCCAATTTGGTTTTGTCGAAGCAATAGACACAATACGGGTTAATATGCACACACTGCCGTATTTTCTTTCCATGGAACAACCACATCTAGTTACGAAGGATGAGTTGCTCGCACGACAGGATAATACGCTCTCGTTTTTCAAGACCTATAATGCTCTGGAGCAAGAACTTGAAAAACTCAAGAGGAGGAAAGCATATCTCCAGGCAGCACTCAAGATGACTGAAAATGAAATTCGTCTTCATGAAGCAAAGAAGGAACAAGCCTGTGTTTCTTGCCGAGGGGAGTTCAACAAATTCATTGAATTGACCAAGGAATATGACGCCGGCAAGCACAAGAATCAGGTTGCAGAGAAGAGAAGAAAAGAAATGATAGAACAGAACTTCAACTTCGAATTTCAATTGCGAGCTTTTGTACAAAGAGCTAGACAATTGTTGGATGAGGCCGAATGGTGATTTTATTGATGAGTTCCGTCTTCCCGAATTTTATAATGTTCCCAGTCTTGTGCCTCTAATACTTTATCTGCTTTGCTACATCATAACTTCTTGATAACTTGACTTCGGGAAGATAACATAAAGGATCAAATCCCTTTCCCGAAAGTTTTCTTCACCTTACCCTTTTCACAACTCAGAGTCAAGAAGATAACAATGGTAACAGGCACTGAAACCCTTTTCCCGAAAATTCTCATTTACTCGCATAATGAATGAAATTTGAGATCATAATGCCATAAGGGATCAAACCTTCTTCCCGAAAAACTGTTTGGCTTGGGCATCCTTGATTTACTTCAAATCGGGAATGCGACACTGTGATGAATCAGAACATATTTCTGAGATCGTTTCACTTTACATCCGTTTGTAACTAAGATTTGGGAAAACGATTCAGCACCGATCAATAGAATTCCCGAAGATGCTTCAACTAACAACTTGAGTAACCTAATTTCGGTACATTAACCTCGCGCGTACTTAATGCCGCACCGAAATCTCTTCCCAAAGTCTCCTCAACCTAAGTCTTGAATAACTTGAATTCGGGAAACTCAGCCTGTTAATAATTGAATATTCTCCACACGATCTCACGCTTCCTTGCTATTTCACTTATTCTCAAAGACACCCCCCACGTTCTGATAATTGCTTCATTGTCTTGTCCATATATCATCCAGTCATCCTTTTTCAAAAGTATCTTAATCTGAACGTCAGCTTTGATCTTTATTCTACCATGTCTTCCAACGGTTATCATTCCAGTCATGGAGGTAATATTCAGCAACAGTCCTTCATCTGCTTGTTTTATGCTTTGTCCGTGATCCATGTTTGATAAATCCAAACAATCACGATTTGATCTTTTCAGGTCCATTTCCTATTAGTCATTCACCTGATGATGACCATGATGTCTGGAGACGCCTTTACAAACTTCTTTCCCACGGTTATAGTGGCCTATTCAGATCTCCTGAATTAGAAGAGGAAGTGAACAATCTGACCAATATGCTTCGGGCCAAACTTTTCTTGTTTGCCGACCCATACTTCCTCGATTTGACATGAGAATTTTTCTGTCTTTTTCCTTCCAGCTTGTACACTTCTCGCCTGACCATTGAAAAAATTCATGATCTCAGTCTCATTGTTCAGGAGTCTAGCATCATTAGAGCTTGCATCTTCAATGAATCAATGGAATTATCCAACTTGAGAAATGAGCATCGTAGAGTTGGTCAAATTAATTCTCAACTCCACTTGGATGTAGATGCTGCTGCCAACATCCGTGATTTCTTTTCAAGGCTTATACTCGAATATAGAGATTTTCCAATGCTGAGAGATGCCTTGACACAAGCTGAACATTTGGCTGACCACACGTTCAATTTGTATGAAGACACGATCGATGAGATGAATAATCTTGCATAAATAATCCAGACCAAGACGCATCGCTTGGCTGATTTGGAAGTGCAGCTTGCTACTCTTCAACATGATCTATGCTATCATGCCCATCTTCTAGCTGATTTGCGTGCTTTGGAAACGGACTTGAAAGTCCTATCGACTAAAATTGGAGCATATTTCCATTTTGTATAACTGTACTCATGTTATTGCTGCATTTCCCAAATCGAAGGATAATATTTCTTTAGATATTTCCCATTGATTGACCAAAGTAACTCTTCTCCATCAATATCCATCAATCTGTATGCATTCCCACTCATCACTTCGGTCACTAAATACGATTCTTCCTAATTCGGTGCCCATTTGCCGAACTCTGGATCTTTTTGATTAACTGGTAAAATGGTTTTCCATACCAAATCACCAATAGAGAATCGCTTCTCTTTTACTCTTTTATTATAAGCTTGGGCTACTCTTCTCTTTTGTGCCAGTAATCTGTCCAAGGCCAATGCTCGAACTTCATCTAAATCATCAATGTTAATATGCATCCAGTCATGATAGTCTTCGGGAAGTAATTCGCTTTGAAGTTGAACCCTTAACGACTCCACTGTGATTTCCATTGGTAGCACAGCTTCTTGTACATATGTAAGCATATATGGACTAACACCTGTACTTGATCTTCTAGAGGTTCGGTAAGCCCACAACATTGTTGACAACAGAGAGTCCCACTTTCTTGGGTTTTCTTCTAGATGCCTCTTGATCAACCCCACAACTATCTTATTTGTAGCTTCCGCTTGTCCATTAGCCTGCGGGTAGTATGGTGTCGAATGCAACATCTTGATTCCTCTTGACCGGGTGAAATTCATCACTTCTCGTCCAGTAAACACCGTACCTTGATCTGCTGTGATGGTCTTAGGCAACCCGAATCGGTGAATGATGTTTTCTTCAATAAATTTGATCACCGTACCCTAACTTATGCTCTTATATGAAATTGCCTCCACCCATTTCGTGAAATAATCTGTAGCAAGCAATATGAAACTATGTTTATTAGAGGATGGTGGATAGATCTTACCGATTATGTCCATTGCCCGTCCTCTAAATGGCCACGGTTTTCTGATCGGGTTAAGCTCCACGGATGGTGCATGTTGCAATGGTCCATGTCTCTGACAGGAATGACACGCCTTAACATACTTAATGCAATCTTGCATCATTGAATGCCAATGATATCGGTGACTTTTCAACAATCATCTCATCTTTATCCCAGCCTGATGTACTCTACATATTCCTTCATGTACTTCTGCCATGACCAATTTTGCATCGCCTTCATTCAAGCACCGCAGCAACAAACCATCGGAAGATCTGTAATACACTTCTTCTTCCATCAAAATGTATTTCTGAGCTTCCTTCTTAACTTTTGGTCTCTTGAGTTAGGCTACTTGAGGTATTCCACTATGGGCTTTCTCCAGTCTTCTTTCGGGACTTCTTCGCTCATGGCTATCGGTATCTCTCTTTGCTTAATGGAAGGTACCGATAACACGATGTTTGAAACCATACCTGCCAGTTCTTTTGATATTTTGTATCCCGAAAACATCTATGCTAACTCATTGGCTTCTTGATTCATTTTGCTCTTAACATGAACAACTTCATAGTCTAAAAACTGACTCAATTGTTTCTTGGCCAAATAATAATAGCCAATCAAATTTTCATTCAGGCATTGGTAATCTCCATTCAGCTGTTTAATCACTAGTTGGGAATCACCAATTATTCTAACAAACTAGGCATGTAAATCCCTTAATATTCCTAACCTAATAACCAGTGCTTCATATTCGGCTTGATTAATTGAACATTCAAAGTCTAACTTGCAAACGCACCTGCTATATTCTCCCCTAGGAGATATTATGACCAAGCTAACTCCCGAATTGTTGTTAGCACATGATCCATCAAAGTACATGGTCTATGGCACAACGCAAGCAAAATGTTGTTCATTTTGTTCACTTTCTCCCATTTGCAATCATGGGTATTCGGTAAGGAAGTCAGCTACAACTTGCCCTCTCATTGCCTTTACTAAGACGTATACCAGATCAAACTCAGACAAGATGAATGCCCATTTAGCTACCCAACCTTTTATGATAGGTCGAGATAACATGTATTTTATCACATCCGTCTTGGCAAGCACGTGTATAATAGTTGGCAACAAATAATGCCTTAATTTCACAGATGCAAAATACGAAGACAAACATAATTTTTCTAGCGCGGTATAACATTTTTCAACATCAGTCAACATCCTGCTCAAATAATATACCGCTTGTTCTTTTCCTTCATCATTTTCTTGTGCCAACATACTCCCGATAGTATTATCAGTAGCTGATATATACAATCTCACCGGCTTACCAAGCCTTGGTGACGTTAGAACAGGGGGCTTTATTAAATAATTCTTGATTGCATCAAAAGCCTCCTGCTGCTTCTCACCCCAGACAAACATGTCTTTGTCTTTGAGTCTTAGAAGCTGTGACATCGGTTCAAGTTTCCTAGATAAATTAGCAATGAACCGACGCAGGAAATTAATTTTTCCAAGTATCATCTAGAGCTGCTTCTTTGACTCAGGTGGTCTTAATTCCAAGATATCCTTCGCTTTGTGCCTGTCCACTTCAATCCCTCTTTGGTTAACAAGGAACCCTAAGAAATTCCCAGCTTGCACGCCGAAGGCACATTTGAGTGGATTCATTTTTAACTTGTACTTCCTCATGCGAATGAAGGCCTGCTCCAAGTAATTCAGATGATCATCTCGAGCTGACTTTACAACAATATCATCAATGTAAACTTCCATAAACTTCCCGATCATGTCATGGAAGATAAAGTTCATTGCTCGCTGATACGTTGCTCCTGCATTCTTTAACCCGAACGGCATGATAATCCATTGGAAAGTCCCAATGGCCCCTGGACACCTAAAGGCTGTTTTCAGGACATCTTCCCGAGCAATGAATATATGGTTATATCCCGAATGTCCATCCATTAGAGATAACATCTCATTTCCCGATGCCGAGTTAATCAACATGTATGCTATGGGCATGTGGTACTCGTCTTTCGGAGTAGCAGCATTAAGATTCCGAAAGTCAATACACACTAGTAATTTCCCGTTCTTCTTTTTCACTGGAACTATGTTAGAGATCCATTTCACATACCTGGCTGTCTCGATAAATCCCGCCCTCAGTAATCTTTCAATTTCCTCCTTAATTTTGTCGACTACATCTGGGGCGAACCTCCTTGCTTGTTGTTTGTGTGGACGGAATCCCTTTTTAATCGGTAACTTGTACTCAATGACTTCTCTTGATAATCCTGGTGTTGACACCTGATTTTTAATCATTTTTTCTATTGCTAAAGTAATAAAAAAATCCATAAAAATTCATAAAATTGAAAAATCAACTTTGGGGACCTTAGCCAAGCCTAGAGAACTAATTTTGACCAAAAAATGATTTTTCATATTTTTAGTATTTTTTAGTATTTTTATTTTCGAAAATTCATGAAAAATAAAGAAAAAATGAGAAAATTGCAAAATCAACTTTGGAAGCCTTGGCCAAGCCTAGGCAACCATTTTTGAACAAAAAATAAATTTTCATATTATATATATATATATTAATTTTTTTAAAAAAATACAAAAATACTTGAAAATTTTGGAAAAATAACATTTGAGGCCAAAAAAATACACAAAGATAGTTAATATTTTTATTTTAAATCTATTTTCATATTGGCCATCGCAAATTCAGAAAAATCCAATTCGAGTCACGTGTTCCTTCAGGAGTATAATCTCGAATCGGGCCTAAAACATTTTAATTTGAGTCAACTTATTTTTAATTTTCACTTTTTATGAGTTGTGACATTATCTTCTAATATTTTAAATTTTCATCTTGGCTCAATTATACCCAAAATGACTCAATTTTGCAAAAGGGCTTTAATTAAATTCTGCATTATTTTCAGCGGCAAGAAATGAGCTTAAATTTGACATGTGGTAAATTTTGGTGTGTCAAAAATTGTGAGGAGATTTGGACTTAAAGAAATATATTTTTTCATGGACTGAATTGTAAATACTTAAAATTCAAGGACTATAGTGCAAATACCTAACTCTTGAAGGATTATTTTACAAATAACAAAAAAAGTTAATGGATAAATTAGAATAGAGAAGGGAAGATGGAGAAGAGGAGATGAAGAAGAGAAGTTGGAGAAGAATAGATGGAGAAAATAAGATAAGAATAGAGAAGGGAAGATGGTGATGAAGAAGAGTTAGTAGAGAAATTAGAATGGAAGATAAGTATAGAGAAGGGAAGATGGAGATGAAGAAGAGTTAGTGGAGAAATTAGAATGGGAGATAAATATGGAGAAGGGAAGATGAAGATGAAGAAGAGTTAGTGGAGAGATTAGAATGTGAGATAGAGATGGAGAATGGAAGATGAAAATGAAGAAGAGTTAGTGGAGAAATTAGAATGGGAGATAGAGTTAGTGGAAAAATTAGAATGGGAGATAGATGAGTAGATTATAAAAGGAGGAAGAAGTGAGCTTGAGAGGAGGATTTTTTGGAGAGAAAATTTGAAGTGTTTGAGAGAATTTTTTTGGGAGAAAAAATTTGAAGTGTTTGGGAGAATTTTTTGGAGAGGAAATTTTGGATGTTTGAGAGAGTTTTGGGAGATTGAAGAAAAATTTGAGAAAAAGAAAATACTAAAAGAGAGAGAATTTTGAAGATGATGGGAGTTTAAAGCTAGGGGTTATCATCACAAATTCCTTCATCGATCAATATAAATCAAGAGTTCATCCTCGTCAACGAGCAAGCAAATTCGAGCTAAGTGTTTTTATTTATTCATTTATTTATGATTTTACTCGCAAATTAGCACAAATTGTATACACTTTCTCCATCTCTTTTTTCCCCATATTTAATGTCAGGAGAAGGATATCTCTACGTCAACAGCAAAAATCTCGTAGAGATGCAAAAATTGGCCCAGACAAGCTCCTAAGCTGTCCACCGATTTCTCAACTGATCTGTGACTAAAAGTCCCTCTTAATTCAAAAGAAACTCTCTATATTGGGAACATAGAGAGCGAAAATCAATTATAAAAATTCCTCCCAAAAAAATGGGAGATAAGTACTCTTTCCACTCTTCTGGTTTTAGGTGTAGATTAGCACATATTTTGTATACTGACACTTCACTCTATTTTATGTCAGGAAGCCGCAGCTCTATATCAATGGCCAACCCTATGGAAGCACAAAATCGGCTTGGAGGAGTCCTCAAGCGCGCACAAATTTCAAATTGTTGAATCAATTTGTTGTATTTCATTTTAAAGAATTCATACCCCAGAATGGAGAGGACAAAGTCCATCCGCAATTTAAATACCTGCACCATAAATCCCAAAGGGAAGAGCCAAGCCAATGCTTAGCCTCCCATTGGAGGTTTTTACTTACAATAGTTAAATACCTGCAACTTAAATACCTGTACCTTAAATCCCAAAGGGAAGAGCCAAGCCAATGCTTAGCCTCCCATTGGAGGTTTTTACTTACAGTAGTTAAATACCTGCAACTTAAATACCTATACCTTAAATCCCAAAGGGAAGAGCCAAGCCAATGCTTAGCCTCCCATTGGAGGTTTTTACTTACAGTAGTTTAAATACTTGCAACTTAAATACCTGTACCTTAAATCCCAAAGGGAAGAGCCAAGCCAATGCTAGGCCTCCCATTGGAGGTGTTTATTCATTGTCATGTACTTCCTATAATTTAATTTTTGAATCATCAGACCTAAAAGATAAGTAGGTCGTAATACTGCACAGAAGTCGTTAACCCACTCCCTCTTTCGGCTTTAGGGAATCTTTAACACTTAAAAAAATATAACAAATAAAAATATATATCATCCATGCATCCTATTTAAAAAGTGAAAATACAAAAGAGAATACCCTACTAGAGCCTTAGGAATAAACCAAGCCTGAGTTGCCGAATTAGGATATCCATGAAATTAAGGTACCGAAAGGGCATTAGTTTTAATTAACTAGTGTAACCAAGTCCCCGAGCTCCTAATCTCTGGTTCGCAGGAATAAATTAGTTCTCCCGCTAATTTATTTAGGTTTCTAATCGACCTACCAAGAACGATTAGTGGCGACTCCAAATTTCAAAATCATTTAAACAAAAACGAAAGTTGCGATTCAGTAGGGCTTGGGAGGGTCCGCGTTAGGTTAGTCAAATCTAATTAACCTAATAATCCGTTAACCCCTAGAAATAATAAAAATATTTTTAGAGGGTCGGGACACCTGGCATCTCATGGTAATCCCAAGCGAAGCAGTCCTTGTATTGGGTAAGCAACTCTACCAAATCATTCCTCATGCCCCCTGGTAGAAGTGTACTTACAAATATGGGTCAGTAATGCTCGTCCTTCCCAATATTTATCTTAACCAAAGGGTCTTCGATCTCTATGGACTTGGCCTCCTCTTTAATTGGTGACTCATCCCATTCTTCAATACAATCTGATGCTTTCTGATCTTGTTGAACCATTTCAGCCAAGTATGCCTAATACCTTATTTCAGTTCCTTGTAACGATGTATCGACTTCCATAGAGATCTTTCAAGTCTTGAGATGCCAAGCTCGATTTAGGGATCCATTCATTCCTTCCCTTACCGAAGCGGCAAAATGCATAAGACCGTGAATCGGTCTCGGGAATCTCCAAAACTCGGTTTCCACTCAAGTAGTCTTCATCTTCTGGACGAATCTCTGTCCATTTTATCGGGATGACTTTCCTGTCTCCTTTGACATACTTACTTTTTCTCCATTCCAAATGCCAGCATCTGATGTAACGTAGACGGCACACATTGATTGGCATGAATCCAATCCCTCCCAAGCAACAAATTATACGTGCCATCAGACTCGATTACGAAGAAAGTAGTCCTTGTCGTTTTGGACCCAATAGTAAGATTCACCACAACAGCTCCTTTCACGCTTGTCACTTCTCCCAGAAAATCGGATAATTGTACATTCGACGGTGTGATCTCATCATCTTTCTTGCCCAACTTTCTAAAGTATCCGTACGATATTAAATTCAAAGTCGCCCTGGCATCCACAAATATCTTGCCTACGGGTCTTCCATCCACTTTACCGGATATAAGCAATGACTTTAGATGTTTGGCTCTCTCAACTGGGACTTTCTCGAACTCCATTACTTCGTCCTCAGAAAAGTGAAACTCTGCCATAGCCACTTCCCTCTGAGAAATATGTCCCAAATTCTCTTCCACCATTAAGCTTATCCCGAATTCAGGTGGGAGTTTCGCATTTACCATCTCGATTCTTTCTGGATAATCACGCTCTTTCGGCATCTTAGACTTCCCTTTCCGAAGTCGATTAGCTTCGTTGCTTTCAGGCTTCATGTAATCTTACCTGAAACCACGTTCATGCTTAGGGGCTAGCTCTACTGTGAACTGTCCAAAATCTATTGTTGGCCGTTCTTCTCGAACTTTCTTTCTTGGATCAGCCTTTGGTTTGAACTTTCTCCATGCTGGTTTGAAGTCACAGCCTCTCCTTCCTTATTTTTCTCTATTTCGGCATCGCTACGTTTCCAAACCCAATTCCTTTTCCAATAATTCGGGACCTTCATCTTGCTCCGAACCTGTTCAAAATACCTTTGCTTGCTCTTTTGCATTTGGTCCTGCCTTTTGATGGTTCGATATGAGGCTTCGCCGGGTGGTTTTGCTTCCTTCCATTTTCCTTCGAGAAGATCGTGAGGAATTTTGTAGGTCTTCTTCCTTTCAAGCTTGAATGGAATTGGTTGCGGCACTGGATAATCCTCCCTCTCTTTAATAAAGCCATGTTGGGCTTGAGAGATTCTATTCTCCTTGACTTCTCGTGGTACAGGCTCAGGCGTTGAATCATCAAATTTTTCTCCCCAACTAGACGGTTCACCCGGTAACTGTGGTTCTTTGAGGTAGTCGGGCTTTTCATAATACACAACATACTCGAACTTTCCACTAGGTTCTCCAAGAAGACCAACTTCGGGATCTCCATCTTGGTAACGCTGCCACAAACTCTTTTCCTTGGTTGATTTGTTTGGAACCTTATTATTCTCACCCCCTTGATTATTACTCTGGCCCGCTTGGACCTTCTTGTCCTGGGATGCCTCGGGACTATCATTCTTCTCAACTTTCTCCGATGGGGGAGGTGGTTGGTCATCAAATTCGTCTCCCTAACCAGATGGTTCAACTGGTAATGATGGACGTGTGAGGTATTCTGGCTTACTATAGGACACAACATAATCATATTTGCCACTTGGTTCTCCAAGAAGTCCGACATTCGGGTCTCCTTCCTTATAACGCTGCCACAAACTTTTCTTCTTTACCGGCCTACTTGCGGTCTTACCTACTTCGTCAATTCGGAATTTGCCCTGACTCCCATCAGATTCCCGAACTTGCTGATGACAAAGCTCTTTCTGACGCTCGCAGTGTGCTAGCTCACGCCAATCTTCCAATTTTAATTGTGAGCACTGACTGTCCCTCACATGCTCATGAGAAGAAGTGTTTGGAATTACAATCTCGGATTTGATTTTGCTTACCCATGTTTCCTTTTCAGGTTCACGGCAGAAACTTTGTATCTGAGTAGGCTCTTCTGGTATAATTGCTTCAGGCATCCTCCGTGTCTCGTTTTCCTTTCTGGGATAGGATCTATTTCTGCATCCTCCCCTAGTTCCGCGGACTAAACGACTTGTGGAACCATGTCCAAAGCCTCCTCGGGATCTGATATTTCCTCGAATGAATGAGCCTGAACGGTATCTTCCCCTCGGACAAACCGATATCCTGACCAATATTGGTCTTGACGATTCAAGTCCTGGTGACAATGAGAGCATACACCTTCGGTTTGATAACCCGACGGGGTATGAATATTCACCATCCCCGTCATTTTGGGAAAAGGGTCTGCATCAACCTCCATTGGTGCTTTTCCCTTGTCTTCGGTAAATTTGATCTTGCCTTGCCGAATCGCCTCTTGTATTGTCTTTCTAAAGACAATACAGTTTGCAGTGTTATGGCTAACTGAATGGTGCCACTTGCAGTATCTCTTATCTACCAACTCTTCCTTAGACGGAATTTTCTGTCCTTCAGCAAATTTGATCATTCTGTCTTTCAGCAACAGATCAAATATTTCGTCTAACTTGTAAATGTCAAACGAATAACTATTTGATTCTTTTGCTTTTGCCACTGCTGAGCCCTTCATTCTTGCTGATTTGAGAGCTGGGCACATATACGGTTTGTCCAACACCATTGTTGCCACTGCTATCTCTTTTTCCTCTTCTTCTTCCATCGGGATGTCCACTTCGGGATTTCCGAACTCCACCAGAGCCTATCTACTTTCCTTCATTGGCCTTTTATCCTTCTCCTTCAGGAGATGCTCATACTTCGAGACCCTAGTTGTTAACTGAAAAAGATCATCAAATGTCTCACCTTCAAAACGCTCCCCAAGATTAAACTTCAACCCATTAAACGCAAGATCAGTAAATTCCTTCTCAGTGAGGAATGTCAAGCATCGGTTCCTTGACTTCTTGAACCGAGCAATGAACTGATTTGCAGTTTCACCACCGTATTAGTGCATTCTCGCTAAATCAGCTACCGACACTTCAGGTACTGACCGATAAAATTGAGAATGGATTTGCCTTTCCATTTCAGCCCAGGTCTGGATCGAGTTTACTGGTAAATTGGTGTACTAGGTAAATGCTGTCTTAGACAATGACAGGGGAAAGAGCTTGAGCCTCAAGTACTCATTTGTTCCTGCTTCTCCACACTGTGCTAGGAATCGTCCTATATGCTCCACCGTTGACTGGTCTTCTTCACTAGTAAAGACCGCAAAGTCTGGCATTTTAAATCCCCTCGGATAAGGGATATTGTCCACCCAATCTGGATGCGACTTCCTTTAAACTGGCCTCGGAACACCCCTGTCTACCTCCAACTGCTGGAGCACTATCTCTGCTACTCGATTGGGATTCCATGGTCTCCTATTCTGCTGGCCACCCCATGCCTCTTGCCCTCTAGGATCAACCGGTAAGGGTCTATCAACTCCTTGATTCTCTAGATTAAAGTTAACCAGTGGTGCTGGTCTATAAGGTTGATTCCCTACACCAAATGGATATGCTGGAACTCCCGGAGGTCTCATCGGCTCAAGATTGGGTACATTTGGCATCGGATGTAAATTCTGGACATTTGGGTTGGTTGCATTTCCTTCGGCTGAACCACCTTGTGGGAAGGTATACCCACTTACTCCATTTACGAGATTTACTTGAGTTGGATTCTCCGGTCTTGGTATGATCCTAACTGGAGAAGGTTGAAAAGGAAGTCCTCCACTACCCTGACCAACAATAGGGGGACCATACATTGGGGGACAAGGTATAGCCATAGAAGCGTTTACCTGAAAAGGGGGTCCTTGAGACGATGAACCCGGTCGCGATATGACATCATTTATCGCATTGACCACCATTGGCTTAATGACATTAATGACATAGCGGATCATATGGTTGGTCAATTCATTTTCCTGTTCTTCAAACATTCGCTTCATTGTGGCTACCAGTGTAGTGTCTGGTGCTAATACACGAGCCTGATCATCCGTCAACTGCCGTGGTATGTCAGCATTAGTTCCACCCACTACATTGGCTGCAGAATGCTCCGACTAGTTACCATCACCTGGATTGTTGGTATTGTCATTCTGACCATCCAATTGGTTTCTTGTTCTTACCATTTTCTCAAAAACTCACCACTCATGTCCCACCAGGCGTGCCAAAAGATGTTCGCGCGATCTGTGATCGGGAATATCTTTCCCCGAAATTCGTACTTCGATTTTTATTAAGAAGGGTTCTGTGGCTTTGTTCTGAATGAAAAAAATGGACGAACTGAGTGAACGGAGAAATGACTGATGGAAAGGTGTAGAAATTGGGACGATTTGCAGCTACAATACTCCTACTTGCAGGAATTGGTAAATAGATTACTGGAATCTGAAAGTACAAGTAATGAAAAGTGCGAAGAAAGCTAAAGCTAGGCTACAAACGGGAACGAAGCTTAAAACTTCAAGGAAAACATAGTGTTTTTTCTAGATGATTGTGGGAAAGCTCCTCCTTCCTTTTTCCTGGATACTTATTCTTCTCGTGCTCATAACCGTTCGAACAGTTATTCTTTGTTTTCAAACCTTCGAATTTTAGCGCCACTATTTGTCTTTTTCAAACCACGATCCTCAAAACTGATTCGTGAAAATTGGGACTTATGTTTTTCGTGGTTCACAACTGCATAAGTTACTTCCCTTTTTTAAAAAAATACTATCTCTCCACTTCAAAAACCTGTTCACGCCCATAAGTTTTGCTTCGCACTCCCCGTCTTTCGGTATGAAGTTTTCACACTGTGTGATATGCTGAACTCAAGTACATCATTACTTTTATTCGGGAATATCCCTCAATCTTCCCGAATGTTGCGCACATCCCAAACGACAATGCGTCGGCTTGTTACTCTGTATGACATTCTCTTCTTGTTTTACTTCGGGAGCCTATCTTTCAATTCTCCCGAATGACGCATACATCCCGAATGAACAATGTTGGTTTATCTTCCAGCATAACGTTTTCTTCTCATCGTACTTAGGGATTTATTGATGGTACTCATTTTCGTACACGTCATCTCATTTTATGGGGTCAACAAAAGTACTTTTCGAATCATAAATTTTTCATAAAATATACGCACCCTAAATGGGGTCCTTACCGCTAAAGCGACAGACACAGACATTACTAGAATAGGGACGAACATAACATCAACCGGGGCAATGAAAATGAATAGCGTTTAATTTAACATGAAAAAGCATAAAAATTCATATTTATTTAAAGTGTCGTAACACCAACAAGAATTTTGACTGACTATTCTAATGAGTTGTAAACCTCATTTTCATGAAGGAGAGAGTAATCTTTCCAATCAGCAAATGGATCATATTTAAAACGGTCTAATTTCGTAAAACACCAAAATTTCATATTCATTTAATAGAATGTTGCTCTGCTTTATGTCTAAGGTGTGGTCTCAAATGGGTTTCATTTCGCGCGGGGCATTTGAAGTACTTGCTAGGTAACTCAAATAGCGACAAGTTGTTTTGTTGAGTTCGACCGGTCAAGTCCATGGCTAATTTCCCTAGCAAAGTTAGTGACGCTGGTGGCCAGTTTATGAGAGTGAGAGCTATGCTGACCGGGCCAGACGTGAATGTTTTGGCTGGCGACCGCATTGGTTTCGTTTGCTTCTCTAGCGAGTTCCTTTTCCTTCACTGCAAAATATCGGCTTGTCTTGATATGTGTATCCATATGAAAGTAGGGCTCGTAGGATCGAAATCCAATTCACTTTCTTCTCTCTATCATCGCTAGTGTTTCTTATTCTTGAACAAGCTCAATTGCAGAATAGAGAATCAAAATGTCGTATACATTTTTTGGGTAGGAGGGAAGATCTAGATAGAGTTCTTAATATTCCTCCTCAAAAAGAGGATGTGAAATCCAATTCTATTTTCCTCTGACCCCGTGAGTCAAATTGCTCTTAAATATCCATCAAATTGGGCCTCTTAAGAAATCTTCAACATTTGAAAAGAAAGGAGTCCTCAAAGCCAATAAAGCGTGATTTCACATAAATCTCGAGTTTTGAAAAATAAGTCCTCAACATATTGTTTTTTTTTACCAATTCAATCCTAAACTTTTTAATTTTACAAATTTAGTCCTAAATTTTTTTTATTTATGTCAATCTAGTCCTAAATATTTTTTGTGCCAATTCAGTTCAAAACTTTTTGTATTTGTGTCAATTCAGTCCATCCGATCCATATTAACTGGTCGACGCTAACATGGATATTTTAAAAAAATTCAATTTTTTCCTTTTTTTTTTCTATTCTTCCTCAAATTGATCGTCATTGCCGACTAGCCAAAGTGTGGCGAGTTCAAGCGTGACTAGCCCCCAATAGCACTGGGCAAAGTCGGCTTCGCCTAGATCTTACTTAGGCGAAGGTTACTCTTCATCACTTGACTATAGCCAAAGATTTTACAGCTTATTTCTTTTTCTTTTTATTTTGGCCTCATTTGTGAAGATTTACGTGGTTGTCGTACCCCGACTCTCAAGCATGCAATAACCTTACCAAATGACTCAGGTCATTTAAGGATAATGCCCTATGCACGTCATTGACCCATAAAATTTAAATTTTCATTAAATGCAAGCGGAACGTTCTACTTTCTAGACAAAATATAAACAATAGAGATAGGTAGTAGGTAATCAACAATCAATATCAGCAAAAATTTATTTTTATTTATATAACTTGTTAACCAAGAGAAGTGAAATATCTACAAGCTCATCTTCAGGGTTGCTTCCTATTACCATAAAAAAAGATATCGAGTTAGAGTAAGGTTAACACTCCATCCAAAAGCTCCTATCAAAAAGCGATCGTCCCTACTACTCCCACTCAGAGGTAGTGTCGTGACCCTAAAAAATGAGTAGTGGTTCCTTTGGCTAATGGATTATCAAGTTCATCAAACGGCTAATCTAATACGGACTCTCCCAATCCATATCAAATTGCAACTTTGATTTTGAATTTAATGTTCAAATGATTTAAAGTTTGGAGTTGCTACTAATCATTTTTGGTAGGTTGGTTAGAAATCTAAGTAAAGTATCATGAGAAATACCTCACTTCTACGAACCAAAGTTTAGGGGATTTGGGGACTTGATTACACTAGTTAATTAAAACTAGTGCTCTTTCAATACCTTGAATTTCATGGAATATTTCAAATCGGCAACTCAGGCTTGGTTTACTTTAAGTTTCAATGAGGTGTTCTTTTTTTGTGTTTTCGCTTTTTATATACAATACAATAAATGTATACATGATATGGGAAAAAGGTCTAATGATGAGATGCAAATGCAAAACATGCAAATTTAGAGTCAAATTACCCTATAATAAAAAAAATTACTAATTGAAATTAAATCATGGAAAAATGACATGACAAATAAAATGTGACATAGACGTGCAAATGACATGATAAAATATGGTGACATGGACAAGCGAAATATGACATGAAAATATGCAAAAGACATGCAAAATATGATATGCAACTTTCAAGACATAGATGACAAGATATCCATGATACTAAAAAATATACAAAAATAAAATATACAATTTGACTTGGCGCCTAATGCAACATGAGATATGCCAATATGTGCATGGGTATATGTGACATGGGATAGGCGAACATGCAAGAAGACATGAAATATGTGAGCATGAGATATGTGAGCATGCTAGGATGACATGAGATATGCAAGTGCCATGGGCCGGTTGCGAAAGGCCGACTCGTGCGGCGACTTAGGCATCGTCAGTTCGTTGGAGCGCCCAAGCTAAGCCTGTTTCTAACCCGGATCGCATAGAGAGAGTTATAGAGAGAGAGACTCTAGGAGAAGGCATTTTGTACTTCTCTATGGAATGATCAAATGAGATGGAGGACTCCTCTTTATATAATAGAGGGCCTCGGACTACAACTGTTGGATCTCTTTCAGATTTGATAGCTCAGTTTTCATCCACCGACTCCCTAACCACCAATATAAATACAGAACATTTCAGAAATTGTGGATATTTACAAGACTACCCTTCTCTGGAGTATTCTAGAAACATAAGTAGAAAACCCTAGAAAAGCCCTAGGGGACCCAGATATAGCAAGTTTTGGGGTGTGTCTTGGCTAGATGATCGACCGCTTGGGGCACAAAGACCTCGGCCCGTGTTACTCTTCCCCACCAATTCGAGCCCCGTCCTTGGTGCTCTTTGCACGGGGTTGAACTTTTTAGCAACAACTTTCTTTTGGCCGCCCGCCTCCTTTTCTCGAGTCGTCGGCTTCTTTTGATTTCTGTTTTTCTGTCCACGAGAGCACTTTTTCTTTGGCTTTGGGACTTGAGCTTTGGTCAGTGTGTCGACCGCAGCATGAGTCATCAACGACTCTTTCTTTGTTTTGGCCGCTCCAAGGTCTTCCATCTCCGGAAACAGCACTTGGGTTGGCATATGGTTTTGAGTTTTTGTGGGCAGCTCCCACTCTTTCTTTGGCTTTGCCACTGGTCGGAACCTATGCTTAGGCTCGGTCGGCATCGGATTTCTTCATTTGGCATCCACGAATCGGATCGTAGAGATGCTTTTTGTCTCCTTCACCTCGGTGTACAAGCTCACCACCGTCGGGCATTTGTGGTCGGTTATGATGATCGACTTAGTTCTCAAGTCGATTATAACTTCAGCCCTGTCAAAGAAGTCCATCCCCAGAATCGACTCATAGTCGTCGAGCGGGATTACCTCGAAATTGAGCCTGTGTGTCCGGTCGCCAACTTGAATCTTGACGCCTCGAGCAATGCCAGTAGTGGGTATATCATTCGTGTTAACTGGTTTGTACCAACGATCGGATGGATCAATGCGAAGTCCCAGTAACTTTTCTGCCTCGCTCAAAAGGAATACGTTGGTCGCCCCCATGTCCACTAAGGCCTGGAGAGTTTTCCCGTACACCTTGATGTCCACGAAGTACAGAGTCTACGCGCTCGGGGATGGTTTTGGGGGGAGCCAGGCCGCACGGTGTTGATCTTCTGGATCGTACCAAGCCGTACTTCCTCTAGTTCCTCTTTTTTCTGCTCCTCCTCCTTACCTTCCTTGGTAATGACGGAGTACAACACTTTGCTTTAGTTCTTCTTTAGACAAAGTTGTGTCCAGTGGCCGCCTTTACAGATTGCACATGGCTGCGATGGAGGATGTTTGAATCTGTCCTCCTAGTTGATGCAATTTTGGGGTCGGCTTCCCCGGTGTTGGTAGGAAGATTTGGACGAACCTTCCCCCTAGTTTCTTTCTTTGTTACCATGGTCTTTTCTACCACGGTAGGAATTGACTTCATCAACCCTACGCTCCTCGGCTCGATCGGACTTCCACCAGCTGCCCTTATGCTTAGATAGATCAGCCTTGCTGAAGTCGACCAGCGATTCGGCCACGGAGATGGCTTTGTGATGCTCTTCATTTCCCGTCGCCTTAGCTCAAGCTGCACCCATGGCTTAAGTCTGTCCATGAATGCTCCGAGAGCCTCCTCTTAACCAAGATTAGGGATTTGGAGTTTGAGCTCGGAGAACGCCTTCACGTACTCCTGGATTGATCCTTTCTACTCCAGGTGATGTAGCTTCTTGGGAGCTTGCTCTGGATAAAAGTGATTATTGAGCTCTTGGACAAACTCGTCCTAGATTTCTATGTAGTCGAATGAGCCTTTCCTCACCTCATTGACCATGAATCGCCACCGCAACATACCATTATCAGCGAGATACAGTGTAGCAGTTCGTACCTTAGCCGTATTATCGTTGATACCCATAGCCAAGAAGGACTGCTCTACACTCTAGAGGTAGTTGTCCACCTCCACTGCTAATCGCTCGCCTTTGAAATCCTTAGCCCTTGGCACGTTGATCCTTGGTGCGTTTCGGGTAGTGGTTGCACCGTTTGCGATGCTGGTTTTGCATAAGACCAACTCAGTCTTGAGCCCTTGAATCTCCACCTTCAACGCCCCGATCTCGGCTTGGTGGGACATTTCATTTTCTTGTATATCCAGCTTCAAGGCTTCGATTGACTCCTCGAGAGCTTCGTCTTTAATTTGGAGTGGATTGATTGCTCCATTCATCACGAGGGAGAAGTCGTCATGAATCGTTCTATCAACTTCAACGATCCGATCCTTGACGTCGTCAACTCCATCAACTCCATCATGGCTCTCATCTTCGAAAACTTTTCGTTGAGTGCGGCCATCGCTTCCGCTGACTCTTCACGTCGTCTCGATCTTCCACGTCTTTCTCGTGGGACTATTTTTTGCGAGGCTTTGTCATGGGGATTTTCTCCTTCCACCACGATGTTTACAGGATCCACCTATGGGTTGGCCATATCCTCGACCAGATTGATGCTCTATGATCTCACGAATGGTCGTCTCTACGGGGCTACTCTGATATCACTTGTCACGGGCCGGTTGCAGAAGGCCGACTCGTGCGGTGACTTAGTCGTCCTCGGTTCGTTGGAGTGCCCAAGCTAAGCCTGTTTCTAACCCGGATCGTGTAGAGAGAGTTCTAGAGAGAGAGACTCTAGGAGAAGGCCTTTTATATTTCTCTGTCGATTAATCAAATGAGAAGGAGGACGCCTCTTTATATAGTAGAGTGCATCGGATTACAATTGTTGGATCTCTTTCAGATTTGATGGCTCAGTTTTCATCCACCAACTCCCTAACCATCGACATAAATATAGAAAATTCCCGAAACTGTGGATATTTACAAGACTACCCTTCTCTGGAGTATTCTAGAAACACCAGTAGAAAACCCTAGAAAAACCCTAGGGGACCCAGGCATAGCAAGTCTTGGGGTGTTTCTTGGCCAGATGATCGACCACTTGGGGCATAAAGACCTCGGCCCGTGTCACAAGCATACGAAGATGTGCATAATGTAATAAGGAGAATTTTTTTGGTATTTTTTTTTTTATAATTTTCGGATTCTTTTAGGATATGTATGGATAGTGGATAGTACCTTATTTTGAGTTTCATTCCAAGTTTCTAATGAAATAAACTTTCTAGGAAGCTTATCTTTTTTTTTTATTTCAAATCGATAGGGTTCTAAGAAACCATATCTTACTAAAATATTTAGATTTTTTATGGAAGTTCAAACGAGATAAGGTAGTATCTAAAGCAAACATGACAATCCAACGAAATTGAATGAATATTCAAAACACGATAACCACAATGCGATCCATGGACATTGCTCTTGAATTCTTTTGAAAAATTCAACTTCCTTTAACCCAAATTTGATTTGAGAGGATGGCATCGAATCTAAAGAGTTATAGATTGAATTGACTAACTTTCCTTTTTTGTTAACCTGAAAAAAATTGTATCTGAATGGCTATGGATAGGACATGTCCAGGTTTTTTTAGGGTTTTAATTCAGAAAAAGTTGTGCCAAGTTTGGCCATGAAAGATAAGCACCCAAAAAATCAGATTTTTCATCCATTGAAAATTCCTATTTTTTTGGTTTTTTCTTGCCAAAACATGAGCTAAAATCAATCACCAAAACATAGCCAATTTTTGATATGTTAGGATTTAAACCGTTTCAAGCAACTCTTGGTTGGGGCCCATAAGGCGGCATAAACGGTTGTATTGAAGGGAATACATCGTGAGCAACATCTCAAAGGGTTCAATTTTAATGATTGATAAAAGTTCTCCCTTTTTTGGTAAAAAAAAGTTTGAATTTTTTTTTTTTTGGGATTACAAGTCAATATACATCCATCAAGGTATATGAAGGTATATGAACATATATGCATGTTACCAATCGAACAAGCATGAATTGCAATAAAAGGTGAGAGGAAATTACCTTGTTTTGCTCCAAAAATCTGCACATGCGCAGGTTGCATATTTGCCCTAAAAACAGCACTGTTTTGGCTTAAGTTGTAGCAAAAATGAGCTCCAGTCTCAAGGAAATCTAACACAATAGTGCGGATGAATTAGGTATTGAATTAAGGAGCAAAAACAAGCTTAATTCAGTCCACAATAGCAGCTCGGGAACAGCTGGCTTCGTGCAGTGTAGGCGAACGATGGACGGTGGACTTCAGGCATTGGAATTCAAGCAAATCGGTGCAGCAACTTTGTTGATTCGGTGGAACAACTTGGTCTCTAGTGCAGCAATTTGTCCTTCGATGTAGTAGCTGCTTGGATTGTAGAGCAATAGTGGCTGGGGCCACTGTTGTACAAATTGATCATGAGCAAAAGTATGTTGAATCCAGCCAAAGCAACACATGTCCTGGAGTAGACAAAAATCCCTCGAAAGGAACAAGCTGAAATTTTTGCCCACAACTCTCTAGTTGCTCATACTTCTCTCTCTAATTACTGAGTTGTGCCCGTGAATCCCAAAATTGCTCCCCCTCTAATCCTAGAGCTAAAGTTGTTTATATAGAGTTAAGACCAGTCCTAGTCCTAATAGGAGTATGAGTTATTAAGGATTATTAGATTAAACCTAACTAAGGTATGATTAAATTAGAGCCATTAGATTAGAAATTCTAAATTTAGGAGTTTTAATTACTTGAAACTCTTAATTTTTATAATATTGAAGAGCCCTAATGGGTTAAGACACTTTAATTTAAGCTCAATTTCTCTCCTGGTCCAAATCGATGCAAATGTAATGCATAAATAAAATAAAATATGTAAATCATGAGAAAATATTTTTTGTGAGAATAAATTCTTATCTTTGAAAGATGAAGCCCAAAAGGTTTTAGTAAGGCAGCGTACTTGCAGTGACTATTATAAGGAGGAGTATTATACGCAATGTACTCCTTTTCCCTTTGCCAAGGTTTTTTTTCCCACTAGATTTTTCTTGGCAAGGTTTTTAATGAGGCAGTCTACTCAGCGTATAATAAAAGATGAACACCCAAGAGGGAGTGTTATAAATATATTGATGTGGATGTATCATCATTTCACGTCTTCTATTATTATTGTAACGTCTTCTACCTTTTCATTTCCTCCATCATTGATGTAACCTCTTCTACCTTTTCACTTCATCCATTATTAGTGTAACCACTTCATCTTTTCATTTCCTCTATTAGTAATATTCATGAACCATTTATGTACCCTCTAGCCTATAAATAGAAGCTTTGTAAACTAGTTGGATAATGAAAGAAAAGTTAACATTTGCTCCCCACTTCTCTCTTGTCTCGTACTTTCTCTTATTATATTTCAAGTTGATTTTATATTTTTAAATTGATTCCAAGGATCACCGTTTACTTTACAACAATTTGATTGATTTTAAAGCCACCGTTCCGTTTATGCCAACTGGAACAAACTGAACAACACAGAAAACATCTAATTCTTTGACAAAAAAAAAACAGATAACATTTTAGTTCTGTTTGTATATTCACTTTTGAATTTCAAAACGGGCAGCTTCCATTTCCAATTTAGTTTGTCGCGTTTTTTAAGATTTACTTTTTTGGGAGGCATGAAATATAATCTTTTCCCTATTTAATTAAGGAACAAGTTCTGCGAGGGGCACTTGAGGGACAAAAATTTGCATCATTTGATCAATTATTCCGAGCAAGTTCAGGACTCGTACGAGCACAGCTAACTATTAAGGAACCCATGACCGGCGTACAACAAGCAATTCACAGCTCTTGCACATGGTATATGGGAAGTTGGATGTAAGGTGACTCATGTTTGATGCTTTCAACAAGTAATTGTCCACGACAGGGATGCGCTCCGTCGTTGAAGATTGCTGGGAAAGAGAATGCAAAGGGAAAAAGAAAAAAACATTCCCAACCCTAAAACCTGGATTGACCCAACCTGACCCGACCCATTTATATTTTGATTAACAAGGACAGATTTGGGACTAGAGTTAAAGTTTGTGATTTTTTTAAGACAACAAAGGTTTGAGATAAATTTGGGGCTTAACCTAATGTTGGGGGTTTTTTTCTTAAGACAAAAAACGTTTCAAGGCAGATTTAGACTAGACCTAAAGTTTACATTCTTGTTTAAATTGACAAAAAAAAAATGGGATATAATTCAAACTGTACATACAGTTTGAGGTATTCTAGGAAATTAGGCCTAAAATAATATAATTCCTAAAAAAAAGAAGAAAAAAATTATCGATGACCCATGTGATATGTTACAATCCAGTTACACATGTAATATTTGTATGATCATTGCAAATCTCATAAGCTGGTGAAGTTCAATATTTTAGCTTGTGCAAGTGACCTAATCTAGATCAGTGTGCATGCATTTAGTGGAATTCGACGGGCGACTTTTAATTCCCAACCCGCATTTGCATGGTTCGTTCTCGTGATAAAATTCCCACTTTTCTTTTCATTTCTGATTTTGGGAGGGTCAATAATCATGTTATTAATAAATAAAAAATTCAATACAACCTTTTCTTGATCCCATAGGAGAGGGAGAGACAATATTATAAACATCTCTTGCTTTTCTTTGATTTTCTAGAGGTGTATATTCACAACCTGTCTAATTTCGAAATCATAAATCATATCGTTTTGACTTTATCAAGAGAACTGATCTTTAGATATCTCATGATCAGTATAGGTGTTCCTGAATTTCTTATTCAAGCTGGAATCCTCAAATGTCTCAATGAGCTGTGCCAATTCTAGGATTGTATGATGAATTTTGTGAATTTCCTTAACTTAATAACCTCTCAAATATAATTCAAGGACTTGTCTTTGGTTCCCGAAAACTTTATGGCAACCGGAAAAAGAATGCGTCCTAGCGAAAGATGAATTTAACTAAAGAGATCAGCAAATTTTTGCATATTTAAATCAATAGAACAAGACTACTGATTAGTAAAAGCAAATTACAGCAAATTCTTTAATCATAATAAAACAGAGACCGCATCAATCACTAATGCGGTTGACTAATCATAAAAGTCAATATTGTACTCAAATAGGAAAATTATACTATCAGACATTTTTAATGAAAATTGATCAAAATAACCATATTGAAACTTCGGGCAAAGGCTTGGGATTAAATTGACACAACAAGAAAGTTTATGACTAAATTGACATTCATATGATACATTTAGGATTGATAGGACAATTTTTCCAAACTAAAACCGTATGTCGGCACTTCATTTTTACACATTTGGCTTCTAGAGTTTGGTCATATTTTGATCAAAATTGACTTTGGGGCAAATTTAGTCAAAAACCTGATCAACGGTGTAATTGGATAGTATTGGTAGAGACCTCCGTCAATATCCATGTCACCCAAATCTGACATTTGGGTCATAACGTAACCCGTCTTTTAATATGGGTTGTCTGATTTTGGTAATGTTAGCCCCCGCTCTAGGTGCCTTTTGATGTTTCAAACAATTGAGTCATTAGGGTTTAAAATGAATGGATAAAAGAAATCAAATTTAGGTCAAACTTCCCTAAAAAGACTCGACAAAGACCTTAATAGAGAAAAAAAAACAGGTAAAAAGACCAAAAGTGGTGCCCTTTAGGACAAACTTTGAAACTCGACTGGATCTCTGAAAACAATAAGGAACTTAAAAGAACTAAGGGCGGGTCAGCCATATAAAATACTAACTCTTCGAACATCGTCGAGTAGTTTGATTCCACTTGAAGTTTTGTTGCCTGATCGCCAAAATACAACCGGAATCATGTTTTGAAATCTCCATGTCGATATGGCGATTTGAGTGGATCGCAAGATATTAATGCCTTGTGAATTCCATAGGCCCGATATCAAATGAGGGGAGATATCAAGCCGTACGCAAGATAAAAATGAACTCAATGCCAGATTGCCTCATAGTCGAAATGCTGTATGGTACAATACGAGACCCAAGGCCTCGTGTGTGTTCCTGCTCTCATTTAATAATAATATTCTGTTAGCAGAATTCAAAATGGCATTAATATAACAAAACAATTATATAAAATAAAGGAAATGGAATTGGATATACCGAATTTTAATGAAAGAAATATAGGCAAATATAATCGACACAAATGAAATACCGAGGCCTTTGTATCACACAGTTTCCTTAAAACAAATTCGTTCCCCTCACAGCACTCGCTGAAGGTTTCGTGAACGTCTATCTCTCAAGATATAACGGCACGCAGCAAAGAAGCGAAAACAACACTCCCAAACCCTCGACGAACTTGAACAAACCCGAGCCAAACACTTTCGGAAAAACCACCGGAAGAGAGGAGAGAAAGAATTCGAAAAAACTTCGTGTATGCAAGAGAGAAAGAGAGAGAGCGTCTGGAATTCGATGAAAAACTTCAAAGGGAAGGCAACTATTTATAGAGCAAGGAGGGGGGCATTTCGGAAATATGAAAATAACGGACAATTAAATTTTGTAACTGCAAATCGGCCGTTACGCCGTTACAAAATTAACTCCGTAGCAGTCGTTACATGCTGTTAGCTCGTAACAGCCGATATTAAGCCGCCGTTACAAAAATCAATCTTGTAAAGGATGCCGTTACAAAATCACTCGTAACTGTCGTTATTAATCGGCTACTGTAACGGCCCACATTGGTAACTCGTAACAGCAATTCAATCATTCGCACCAGCCGTCCGTTGTCGTTACCCCAATTGATTCACCGGCCGTTACGTAACGGTAGAAAAAGAATTTATTCTCATAACGGTAGAGTTGAAAAATAAAATTATAAATAGCAGAAAGCAAAATGGATTTTGTCGCGAGGCCCTCTTTTCAATCCTGCATTTGCGTACGAAGGTCGTGCGCTCGCGCCCAAATTTCTGCTCGTCAGGCCTGGGATTTGCACCTCCCTTGCGCCTACGCGCGAGGCATAGTTTTTGTGAAATGAAGTTACCGTCCAAAAGAGTGTAACTCCATATAAACACAACAAAAGCCTTCTTCCTTTTCTATGTGAGACTAGTGTTTTCTACTTCCCACTTTCAATTCAAAAGGGAATTTATTCTCGTCACAGGAGAATAAGTATCAAAGTAATCTAAGCTTTCTCGTTGTCTGTATCCTTTGATTACGAGTCTGGCCTTATATTTATCAATGGAGCCATCCACTTTCATTTTCCTTTTAAAAATCCATTTTGACTCCAATGGTTTACAACCAGAAGGAGGGTCCACTAGCTCCCAAGTGTAATTCTGCAAAATAAACTCAATTTTACTTTTTATTGCTTCTTTCCATAAAAGTCCCTCAGATGAATTTAAAGCTTCTGCATAATTCAATGGTTCCTTTACTAACAAATAAGTTAGAAAATCATTTCCAAATGATTTTTCTACTCTTGCTCTTTTGCTACATCTCGGTTCAAGCTCATGATCTAAATCATGACTTTCATCATTCATAGTTTCAATCGTTCGTTTAGACGAACTTGATCCATCATTGGATTTACACAGAAAAACATCTTCAAAGAATGATGCATTTCTAGATTTCATGATCGTATTCTTGTGTATATCAGGAATTTCCGATTCGTGTACAAGAAAACGATATGCATTACTGTTATGTGCATAGCCTATAAAGATACAGTCCACCATTTTAGGACCTATCTTCATTTTCTTTGGTGTTGGAACAGCTATTTTTGCAAGACACCCCCACACTCATAAGTATTTGTAGGATGGTTTCCTACCTTTCCATAATTCATAAGGGGTTTTAACCTCTTTTTTTTGGGTACCTTATTTAAAAGGTAATTACTTGACAAAACAGCTTCACCCCACATATTTTGAGGTAAATCTGAACTCAGTAACATCGCGTTCATCATTTCTTTCAATGTGCCATTTTTCCGTTTAGCTACATCTTTTGATTGAGGTGAGTAAGGTGCAGTTACTTCATGTATAATTCCGTGTTGTGCATAGAATTCACTAATTGGCTCTTCATACCCACCACCTCTACCAATTCTCAATCTTTTTATTTTCTTGTTGAGTTGATTTTCAACTTCATTCTTATAGAGAACAAATTTCTCTAAGGCTTCAGTTTTGCTTTTAAGCAAATACACATAGTAGTACTTTGTGCTATCATCGATAAAGGTAATAATATATTTATTACCGCCTCTTGTTTGTATGAATTTCAAATCACAAACATCACTATGAATTAATTCAAGGGGTTCGGTGTTCCTTTCAATTGATTGAAACGATGATCTCGTTAATTTTGCCTCAACACAAATTTCACATTCATGTTTTGAATCAATTTGAAATGAGGGAATATGTTCCAAGTTAATTAATCTACGCAGTGTATCATAATTAACATGTCCTAGTCTACCATTCCATTAATTGGGAGACTCAAGCAAGTAAATAAAAGACTTATTATCTTTATTGATAATGGTCATAACATTGAGCTTGAAAAGCCCATCAGATACATAGACCCTCCCTACATACATTCCAAATTTGGACAAAATCACTTTGTCTGACTCGAACACCATACGGAATCCATGTTTGTTTAACAGAGATTTGGAGACCAGGTTCTTTCAGATTTCTGGCACATAGATGATATTGTTCAGAGTCAGTTCCTTTCCGGATGTCATCTTCAGCAACACCTTCCCTTGACCTTCGACAGCAGACGAGGCAGAGTTCCCCATGAAAACTTTCTCCCTATTAATTAGGTCGAAAGTTGAGAACAAATCCCTATTCGAGCATACGTGCCTAGTGGCACCAGTGTCAATCCACCATTCCTTGGGATTCGACCCAACCAGGTTCACTTCAGAAACCATTGCAGAGAGGTTTATGTTAGACATGTCTCGAGTGATGTTGTTCACCATGTTTGTCTCATGATTCTTCCTCTTAGGAAGTCTGCATTCCACCGATTTGTGACCCATCTTGCCACAGTTGAAGTATTTTCCTTGAAACTTGTTCTTGGAGACTCCTCCTTTTGGTCCCAATCTTGGCTTGACAATCTTCTTGTTCTTGTGGCCTTGCCTATGCTCCACAACATTTGCCTTAGCCATAGAAGGATTGAACCTTTTCCGTTTAGAACCTTTGTTATCTTATTCAATTCGAAGCCTAACAATCAGTTCTTTCAGGTTCATTTTCTTTCGCTTGTGCTTGAGGTAATTCTTGAAATCCTTCACCCAAGAGGTAGCTTTTCGATAATCGCAGCTACTTGGAAGGTTTCACTCAAGATCATTCCCTCAGCCTAAATCTCATGCAAGATCACTTGGATCTCTTGCACTTGACTGATCATTGTTTTGGAATCGACCATCTTATAATCAAGGAATCGACCGACAACAAATTTCTTTGCTCCGGTATCCTCTATTTTATATTTTCGATCCAAGCATTCTCACAGCTTCTTTGCCGTTTTAATTGTACAATAGACATTGTACAATGAGTCATGCAAACTGTTCATGACATAGTTCCTACATAGGAAGTCGGAGTGCTTCCAAGCCTCAACAGCGTTGAAGACTTGCTTATCCGTTTCTCCTTCGGATAGCTTAGGAGCTTCGTCAAGAATCTCGCAAGATTCAATGTTGTTAAGTAAAACAATATTTTTTGTTGCCACCTTTTAAAATTCGATCCATTGAATTTTTTAGGTTTCTCGCCATGGTGGACGAAAACCGCAGCAGGGACAGAGGCAGAGGATTGGGCGAGAGCAGGGGTGGAGGGTTGGCCGATGTTGTCAGCAACCACATCAAGCACTTCTTTTCCGGTAGCCATTTCGAATTGAAATCAGAGTCGAATCGAAATTGAAATCCGAATCTGTTTAAGATTATTAGCAGAATTCAAAATGGCATTAATATAACAAAACAATTATATAAAATAAAGGAAGTGGAATTGGATATACCAAATTTTAATGAAAGAAATATAGGCAAACATAATCGACACAAATGAAATACCGAGGCCTGTGTATCACACAGTTTCCTTAAAACAGATTCGTTCCCCTCACGGCACTCACTAAAGGTTTCGTGAACGTCTGTCTCCTATGATACAATAGCATGTAGCAAAGAAGCGAAAACAACACTCCCGAGCCCTCGGCGAACTTGAACAAACCCGAGCCGATCACTTTCGGAAAAACCACCGGAAGAGAGGAGAGAAAGAATTCGGAAAAACTTCGTGTATGCAAAAGAGAAAGAGAGAGCGCGTCTGGAATTCAATGAAAAACTTCAAAGGGAAGGCAACTCTTTATAGAGCAAGGAGGGGGGCATTTCGGAAATATGAAAATAACGGACAATTAAATTTTGTAACTGCAAATCGGCCGTCACGCCGTTACAAAATTAACTCCGTAGTAGCCGTTATCTCGTAACAGCTGATATTAAGCCACCGTTACAAAAATCAATCTTGTAAAAAACGCCGTTACAAAATCACTCGTAACTGCTGTTATTAATCGGCTGCTGTAACGGCCCACATTGATAACTCGTAACGGTAATTCAATCATTCGCAACAGTCGTCCGTTGCCGTTACCCCAATTGATTCACCGGCCGTTACGTAACGGTAGAAAAAGAATTTATTCTCATAACGGCAGAGTTGAAAAATAAAATTATAAATAGCAGAAAGTAAAATGGGTTTTGTCGCGAGGCCCTCTTTCCGATCCTGCATTCGCATACGCAGATCGTGCGCTCGCACCCAAATTTCTGCTCATCGGGCTTGGGATTTGTACCCTTCCTGCGCCTACGCGCGAGGCATAGTTTTTGTGAAATGAAGTTACCCTCCAAAAGAGTGTAACTCCATATAAACACAACAAAAGCGTTCTTCCTTTTCTATGTGGGACTAATGTTTTCTACTTTCCACTTTCAACATAAAAAGTGCCATTGAGAACCAATTTTCTATTCACCCATATTTCCAACATATTCAAAATCAGAAATGTTTTCGTAGAAACTATGTTAAAGTTTCCAAATCTAGTATTATAGAATATCGGACAAAAGGAACAAGCATTTCCACCTTGACGGTCCACGCACGAGTACGCCACATAATAATGTTGCCTGTGTCATTTCAAAATATGCATCCTGTATCATTAATCCATGTCATATAATGTCCCAAAGAATGATGTCATACTTGCCTTTTTATTATGATCTATACATAAATTGTGGTTCTTGTCATAAATTCATATAACATCTTATCTTTATGTATAATCTCTTTCTTTTCTTTCAAATGAAGAACAAATGCTCTTGAAAGTCACACTTTAGATATGACTAGATTACTGCTCCATTTATGGATATGAAAGATTGACTCTACTTGCAGAATACTTGAAAGATACATCTAAACTGATAAGTAGTGTTCTCATTCATATATGCCATGGCCACAAAATGATGAGCAAAGGAAGCGACATGTGTCACGACCTAAAATTCGAAAATTCTAAGTTAATGAATTAACAAGTTAATTTCTCCAATAACTTAACTCAGATTCCCCCAAGCTCATACCAAATCGCAGTTTTAGGTTCAATTGATTAACATTCAATGTATTTTAAATTTGGAACTACCAATAATCATTTATGGTAGGTTGATTATAAATCTAAATAAAATAGAAGGAGAACTGTTCTATTTCTATGAATTAGAGATTTAATGAGTTCAGAGACTTGATTATATTAAACTTTTTAATTAATACCCTTTTGGTACTGATTTCATTTCATGAAAAATGTTTTGTCATACGACTTGATTAAATTTTAACCTAAGTCACCAACAAAAGATTAGCATGTGGGTGCGCAATCAATTAAATAACAATCAACATTCAATGGTTTGCAAGGAACACTGCTAGGTCTTGGGTTTAAACCCTTTGTTGGACATCGGTGATTTAAGTGCAGGGTCGAGACGGTGGGTTACTGCGTTAGCCCTCCAAGGACTAGTCGTGCTTCACAACTAGTTTGAGCGCAAGCTCACCGGCCGTGTGGATGATTTGGTTATTAAAAAAAAACTATATGATATGCACGCAATTTATATGGCATGGCAAAGATGACTTTTATGTAAGACTATGCCAAAATACTTTATTTCTCAAATATTTTAGGATTTAAATTACCCTAAACCCTTACTTATTAAAGATTAACTATTTTTAACGTGAATTACCAATTTAGAGATAGTAAATTTAAAAGAAAATGCAATCTAACTTAAATATTTGCAAGATCGAGTAGACGTGCAATTATCTACGTGATTCTATTTTTGAAAGATGCAATTTTTAATCATGAAAATTAATAAATAAAAATATTTTAGAATTTTCGAAAATATTATATCATGTGATGGATATATTCTAAAAAAATAACAATCGGTCAATTCAAATCAAAACAAGAAAGTGGATATAGGCCAATCAATTTTTGTAATGTTTTGTTAAATGTGAACCCAACCTTTAATCCATAATCTTACGGGCTAATTATTGAACTCAAATCTTTACCTAATTGAATATTCCATCAATAAACATAAAGATAGACTTTTTTGATTGTATGGTAAGTTGCGAATCAGGAAAAATTATCCCAATCAATCTATATTTTAAAAAATAGATATCCACTTATGCAATATATAAGATATGCTCAGATATGCAAATACGATATGCAAAAGTATATGCAAATACGGAAAATTAGGCAAGTGTATGTTCAATTTAGGATAGGAAATTATACCCAAAGATCTGAAGAATTTGCAGGCTGGTTTGATCGGATTGGTTCGGGTGGAAAAACACGCTCAGACGAGGCCCTTCACGGACGGCTTGCGAGAATCAAGGATGGTAACTCGACGCAGTACAACTCCATGGATGGCGACACTTCGTTGCGGCTGGTTATGCCCGGTGACCAGCGATGAGGGGGTTCACAGTGAAGTAACTTGACATTGCATGGTATACTCTTCTCCCTGAAGATCCAGTCTTCAACGTCCAAGCTTTTCCGATGAAAAAATTATGCTTTGCTTGCACTAGATAAAGTCAGAAAATCCACAATGGCACTGTCAGGTCCGGACAAAAACTACAGGAAGACAAATCCTACTTTCTTTGATCGCGAACTTCAAGGAAACAGGGACGCCGCTTGGGCTGGTGGAACAATAATCACCCGGTTGATACCTTAGGGATCGGTGGGATTAGAGGTGAGAGGTTTTAAATTTCGGATAAATTTGAAGTGAAACATGAAACCTATCCATTAAAATAGGTTCTTTATTTTTGTGAATCTAGAACCTACCCTTCATATTTTGAAATCTGGAACATACTATATCATAAGTTACAGGATACCCGAGAACCTATCAATTTCAGTTTGTTCTTTATTTCTGTTTTCATATTTAGTTCAATAAAATGAGAGTGAGCACAACAACAAAAAAGTGTTGAGCTACCACCTACTATTTTTTCCATTGATAGGCCTATAGATGTTTTTCTTTAGACCGATGAAAGAAAAATTAATCAGTTTGGGAATGCAATGGGTAGGAAATCAGGAGGCTTTGTGCTTGTCAAAGATGGAAAGTCTCTCTTTTGAATTAGAACTTTCTCATGCAATAAATGGTTAAAAAAAGAAGGAAAAAGAAAACCTATGATACCTCAAGGTTGGGCCTGGACATCCGCATAGTGTTCCAAACTATAAAGACATTGGGGGGCAAAATGTATGCCAAAACCTTTTTCATTGAAAGTACCAATATGTACAATTGATATTGATGAAGAACACTGGCGAGTGGTGTACAATCACAAGACCAAAAGAGAATAAGGAAGTAGTAAAATGATTAAAATTTGACTTGAAAAACGTCTCTAGCACTGAACTTTCTCCATTTTTTTATTCTAGTTTAGTTCCATGGGGAACTGGGAACTGGAACCAGAACTAAAAAAAATGGAATCAGAATCGGACCCTAGCTCATTAGAACCTCGAACTAAATTGGGAACCGGTGGTCCGGTTTTCCTATTCTTCCTTGGAACCATGCTCAACCTAGGTAGGACTTAGTAATGTCGTGCACTGAGTTCACTAGAAAACCAATAGGTGCAGCAACGGTGGAGGAATTGTCAAAGCTTGCAGACAGCTTGGTCGTTGGGATGAGGACTTTTTTTTTTCTTTTTCCTAGAAGGGGTCAAAAATATTTACCAAAACAGGGCCCGTGTGGTAGGTGGGCCCTTTTTTTCTTATCTTTTTATGTATTTTTAATTATTTTATATCTATAATATTTGTGTTTTCAATTATTTTATATATATATAACTTTGTAAATATATATATTTTTTCTTTAAAGCTTAGTTTTATAACATAATTATCAATAATCAATTGAAAATTTTATTAAGATATATGTAATTAATTTATTTAGTATGTAAATAAAAAATATTCATAAAATTAATTTATATTTATATAACTTTTGAAGATTATTTTTATAAAATAATTATAAATAAATAATTAAAAAATTATTAAGGTATGTGTAATTAACTATTGATAACTACGTTATAAAAATAAACTTCAAAAGAAAAAAATATATTTACAAAGTTATATAAATATAAAATAATTAAAAACACAAATGTTATGAATATAAAATAATTAAAAATACGCAAAAAGATAAGAAATAAAAAAAGGGCCTAGCTGTTTGCAACACGACTTGGGAAACGTTTTTTAGATGAGCAGAAGTTGCACTCAATTTGATTATTATTTAACTACTAGGTTCATAATAATTAGACTGTCGGATGGGGGCCGTGTAGCATTGAGACTGCCATACGGCCCCGTTTTGATTAAAAAACAATTTAGCCTTAATTTGGTAAATAATTTTTTGACCCCTTTTTGAAAAAAAGCCCTTGAGATGATGAGCTCAAGCGCCAGCGTGGACGTCTTTTTGGTTACAAAGGCAGAGCCGGTTCGCATGATGCTTGCTTGGAGGTTGCTGGATGTTCGCCTGGGCAGCGGAGGACTCGTCGAGGGAACGACAGCGGAGCAACGGGACTCTTCCGGATCTCGGAAGGAAACCATCGGACCCTCAAAGAGAGCACCGTAGCTCTCGCCAATGGACTGTCTCGGTAAAACCTTGGACGAGAAAATAGTGTAGCTGTGGCCAGCCCCGTTTTGACAATGAAGTCTGCAAGTTTGTCCAGTGAATGGCTAGGAACAGATGGAGGAAGTCTATATTTGTGTCCTTTGTTGATTTGCAGCTTGTCCTTTTCTTCAAACGCCATAGTGCTTATCAATCTTATTAGATCAGGACACAATCGAGAGAGGACCTCTTCAAGCCGATATGTTTCTCTCCTTTGCGGTCCTCTCTCTGTCAAGTCTTATTTGCTCGTGACACCTGTAACAACCAAAGCAACATGGAATAGTATTAGACCACAAGGCAAATTGCACAGCCACCGGGGGACAGCGGTGAATATCAATGGGGACAGAGCCGCGAGGAGTTTAGCCATGAATATACCTTTTTTAGTCTCAAAACCTCCCCCGCACATGGACCTAGATGATGAGAATACATGACTTTTAAAGACCTAATACCCAAAAAAACCTTCAACTTTAGCATCTATCCCAATTATATTCAATTTTTTTCTCATAAAAAACCAAAAAATTTTATTTTTTTCCTCAATTCTACTAACTTAATACCAAAAAAATTCCATAACCTTAGCATTTGTCCCAATTATATCCAAAATTTATTTTTATTTCAATAAAAACCCACAACTTTTAACTTTGTCCCAATTATACCACCGTTAGTCTTCCGTTTATAATCATTGCTAGTTAATCCTATACAACATTTCCACGTTGTTAAAGAATTAGACCTTAGCAAAGCAAACATGAAAAAACCTAGTAACTTCTCTTCTGTTGTTTGTTTTTCATATTTATTTCTAGGAAATATAGAGCCACTCAAATGGGGCATTTCGAATTCTCTTCAGCATTCAATAGCCCATAAAAGGCTAGACACGGAGATTTGATTATCTCGACAAACAATCTCAAACCTCGCCGTCGTTGAAACTTGTTTTTGAATTTTGAAAATTCATCAGTAAGTTTAGTGAGGAAATTCGAGTGACGTAAGATTAACTAATAGTAATTATAAATGGAAAGCTGCTGGCGATAGAATTGAGCCAAAAGTAAAAATTTGGGGTTATGAGACAAATTTTTTGGATATAATTGAGACAAATGCTAAAGTTCAGATTTTTTGAGTATCAGATCGGTAGAATTGAGACAAAAGTAAAAGTTGTGAATTCTTTTTGAGACAAAAAAGAATTTTGGATATAATTGAGATATGGGCCAAAGTTGAGGATTTTTTTATGAGACAAAAAAAGTTTTGGATATTATTGAGATAGAGGCCAAAGTTGAGGATTTTTTATGAGACAAAATAAAGTTTTGGACAAAATTGAGATAAAGACTAAAGTTTGAGTCCTTACCAAAAAAAAAAGACTAAAGTTTGAGCTTCCAAAAAAAAAAGGTTAAAGTTTAAGGCTTTTTTGGGTATTGGGCGGACTTTTGGATACCCTTTTCTCATGGCCGAAGGATAGGAATGTTTAGCATATATCTTCTCAATGTAACATTCCCGATGTGTGCCCCACATGCAATTTTTCTGCCGCCATGGATCTTCAACGAGCTTGGCAAAATTTTTCTCACTTCGGGCTCAATCCAGAAGAATAAATTCAGAATCATCAGCTCGAGTTGATCCGCCGCCAATCTAAATAAATGCAAATGCATGATTTACAAAATTAAACATGAATGATGATTTTTTTTGTAGAAATGAAATTTAACTCCTGATTTTTATGCAAAATAAATTATTAAAAGAAAATCAAAATTTAGGTGTCAATAATTCTTAAGTTACATCGTAACGCACTCTCATCAGAAGGAATTGTGAGGATTGACATGGCTAGGTATTTTTATAATTATGTTTAATGCTCATTTTTAATTAAGGCTACGTTTGTTTCATGAAAAAAGATGAGGTTTTTGAAAAATACTTTTCAAAAATTCATTTTTCAAGAAAATGGCCATGTTTTTTGGTATTTTGCTAAAATATAAAAAATCCCTGAAAAATATTTCTCGTCATTTAGTATGAAAAATTGGATTTGATTGTCTCCCATGAACTCCTTTTAATAATTATTTTTCTTTATAAAAATTTGATTTTTAAAAATTGTTTATCTTTTTATTTTTTCTTGTTTCTTGTTATTTTTATTTTTATTTTTATTTTTCCTCTAGTTTTACCCAGTCGCCAGTCGTAGGTGAGCTCAAGGCTTGCCAACCTTTGCAATGACGGATCATTAGCTTGTCGGCAATCACTGAGGTTCGCGATCGACAGAGGAAGGTGGAAGTAGCGACATGGGAGAATGGAGGGAGGAGAAGGAAGTAGGAGAAAATAAAAAAAAAAGAAAAAGAAAAAACTAATAAAGATAAAAATTAATAAAAAAGCAAATAAAGTAAAAAAAATAATTAAAAAAAGGAAATGGGAAAGAGAGGAGGAAGGAAATATGAGAAAAATGCCTTCCTCTTCTGAAAAAGAGGAAAATATTTTCCTCACTTTTGAAGGGATTTTTTTCATTGGTAAAAAATGTTTTTCTAGACTAACTTATTTTTTGTGAACCACATACCAAAAAATCTGAAAAATGTTTTGATTTTTTTTTTTTTTGCGAAACAAAACGGATCCTGAGAGGATTACTTGATTAATTAAGAGGATTACTTGATAACGTGGCTATTACATGTGGCCGGCTCAAGAGGACTACTCGATATCCAATAGGAGTGCCCGGTTCCCTTGATGGGCCGAATGGGCTGGGCTTCGTTTCGGCTGTAAAATTATTAGACCCAACTGGACCAAATCAACCATGATCAAACCGAGTTGGCTCAAGTTCTCGTGATCGCTCGTTGTTTCCCAAATTTCCTAAATTTGCTGGGCTCCCTTTGACTAAAAACGCGCGAGTTGATTTTATTGTAAAAGTCAGCCATAGATTAAATCCTAATCCGAGTATTGATCACCTGTCAAAATTCCCTTATTTTAAAATGACAAAATCTGATCCAAGATTTTTAGTTGCATTTGTCCCGTAGATAAAATGTATAGAAGAAATCAATTCTAAAGAAATGATTAGAAACAAATGAAATTGTAACAAACAAGAAAATATTTTCATCCGTCCTGATTCGTGTCCTCTTGGTCTCGTTTCTGGTTGTTTTTGTGGTGTTTCTTGGCTGGTTGCCGATACACCCTCACACCCTCTGTGACATCCGCATATGTCTCGTGGGGTGCGAGGTTTGTATTGTGCTTTCCCTTTGTAATGCGATTTTGATCAGTTATACTATTCGTACCTTACCAAAAAAAAAAAGAAAATGTTTTCATCCTCTACTAAAGTACTTGGCCATGAATTGCTATGAAATAAACGGAATCTTGATTTGCTTTGTTATGATATTTATGTACTTCTCGAGTAACCCCAAAACTTGAGTAGCTGCTTTTTCTCTCCATTTTTCTATTCGGAGATTGAAGGCAGAAGCTGCCGACAAAAAGGGGAGGGAGGGAGAGAGAGGGAGGGGGAGGAGTCTTTAACTAGAGTTCGGAGGCAATTTTGAGAAATGCAAATGAGATTACCAATTGTGGGACATGATAGGAATTTGCTAAACATACTTTTTCGTGTACCAAGAAACCATGATTCGCTAGGAATCTACGTGAGCAAATGAGTGAACCGAGTCTTCAACGTGGGTAAAGCTAGACCGAGATATAGATATGCTTGAGCATCACGTAACATCTCACTCATTCGAATAGGAAACACAAAAGTGCTATAAAATATTTTCAAGAAGAACATATAAGTTTATTGTACGAGCAACCGTAGATCAAAAGGAAGGTGGCGAGGACCCTTATCTCCCAATTATTTGATACCTAGAACAATCTTTAGCCCCAATTTAACTTTGATCCTCAGGCTTTTTCTTTATGACGGATTTTGATCCCGATTTCAATAATAGTTTTGTATTTTCCGTCCAAAAGTTCAGATAGAATTTGCTGATTGAGGCCTTTAGGGTGTGCTTGATAACCTTTTCAATGCTTAATTCCATGCATTTGATAACCTCTTATGTCACACCTAATTGATTATTTAAGTCAAAAATCATTTAAGCATGTAATATGATAGGATAAAATGAGATTCGAGAAAGCTGAAAAAATAGTAAAGTGAAAACCGAGGAAGGGCATAAAAACAAAGTCCTAGATCTAGGACAGTGAGAAAGGAAGAGGCTCCGGCCACCACCGCATGATGGTCACTTGAGAGCTGTGACCATGGTGTCGTGGTCGCCGATGGTGGCGACCACCAGGCAGTGGTTGGCAGTGGTGCCACCATAGGTGTCCACGATGGCACCGTGGTTGATCGCTTGGAAGAAGCCGAGCTCCTGAGCCTCGCGCAACTTCTTCGACTACAAAGGGCCGGCGGTCAGAGTTCAATTGGGCACCCGAGATGTCGATGGCGGGGACCGAACCGGGCATGGCTTGGGCGAGCTTGAGGCCAGACACGGTATCGATCTGTCCATGCCTTCTTGTTCTCGATTTCTTATGAATTTTTATGTCGGCTTGCCCTTCGAAACTTTTTAGTTTCAAAAAAAATATTTTATTCTTGTTCTTTCTTCTAGAGAAAGTTTGACATGCTACTCAAAACGTTGGTTTGTGAATTGGCGGTGTTTATTCGTCACTTATCCACGATTCAATGGAGGTGATTTTTTTTTTAGGGAGCATCGTCATGTCATTTTATCTAGTAAACCCACCCTCATCACTGTTGTTTGCAAAACTCTCTCCCTTCTATAGCTAATTAATTGCAATTCTCATTAGGATGTGCATCTATCAATCTGCCCCCCTTGTTCTGTAGAAATGGAAGAGAACTACTCATTATTGTCAAACGTAATTTTTTGAATACAGAACGATGTACACATCGCTCGCCTTGATTTATGTGTCTTGGACTTTATTGAAGTGCCCAGAGCAAGCAAATTGCTTTGCCCCCCTTGACTTGGGAGCACCAGGACAATGTTTAGGAAGTTAGGAACAACCTTTTGCGCGGAAACCAATCCGCCCTCCAGTTACGTCGTACACCACCTCAAATGACCTTTGCTGTACGTTCCCGTAGATGCCGAAATCCGTGTCGTCCTCGGTGGATGAAAATGCTAGGCACATTTGCGATGGACTCACGGGAAACAACACACCGCTGGGGTCCAACTGGACGTCAATGGGTCCCCTGAAGGAGAATGTGATCACTGGGACAGTGACCATGGTGGACCCGCTCAAGTCATAGCAAGTGTCGAAGGGAGAAACGGGACCCGACATCGTGTAGTTCGACATTGCCTGCTGGAAGGCTGAGCGCAGGGCACTGTACGCGGTCGGGGGCAATTGTGTGACTGTGGTTCCCGAGTCAATGACAGTGCCAGCATTTGAGAACACGGTTGACGGTATAGAGAGCGGTTTGCCTCCGACACTAATTCCTGTAATGTCAATGCCGTAGAAGAGTGAACTCTGCGAGACCATTGATATTGGGGTGAAGCTGACTGAGGCGGATGTCATACTGCCCATGCCGAAACTTAAGTACCCTGTGGAGCTCGTTGATGGTGGGAGGCAATAGGAGAAATATCGTCCGTATTTAGTCGCGCTTTGTTCTACAAATGAAATTCGGTCTCGGGCAAGCCCGAACAATCCTGCAAATCCCTTGAATCGCCCTCCATTGTTCTGACCGCACCCAAACTCGAAACCGGTGATTGTGTCGGTTGATGATAAGGTCAGTGTTTCTGTTGCAAAGAAGCCAATGGAAAAGGACTCTTGGTCACCATACCCTGTCGCATAAACACATGTTGAACCGATGCAGCGAGGTGGTCGACCTGCATACCATGGAGCATCATAAAGTTAAAATCAAGATGAACTTCTTCTAACAGGAAAAAGTCCTAAGAGGTTCCTTCTCAGTTGAATATGTATAGTTTTAATCGGGGAACCTTGAGTTAAAAGTGAGGTCTCCTCAATTACCAGTGCCAGAACGAAGTTGAGTGCAAGATGGAGCAGAGCAAGAGATGTTGGTGTAAGAGGAGGACTGAGAAGGGTCAAAGATTGGCTCGGTCTGGCTATAGCAAGACACAGCACATGGCTCGCACTGGGTCCACGTGAGCGCACTTCCGGTGTCGAACAAAAGGGTTAGGTCCTTCTTGGGTGTGCCTAGGCCTAGCGTCACCAAATAGCTGCCGCCGCCAGCACCGTACTTGGCCTGGATGCTGACGGCCGAGTCTTTCAAGCTGTCAGCTGCATTGGCACCAGAGATTTTGGATCGAATCCACTTCACTCTCGCAATATCTTCGAGCAAAAGTTGGGCGACGTTCACGAGTTCTCCACTGTAAAGGTGAGAGCATGGACTGTTCTTGTGAACTAACTTCAAGGTTGAGTTCGCTGCATATAGAATGGAAATTCGATTAAAAGGTGAGAGGTTTTCGAGCAATTAACAGACATTAAAGATCGGCAGAGATAATGGGACAACGTGCAGCTCTTAAAATAGGAAGCATCTCGTAATTTCAGACGGCTGGGGCTACTTTTACCCTTCAATGGCTACGTACACAACCTTTTAATGAAAAAAACTTTGTTAGACCTAAGAATAAGTGTACTTATAAAGTCCTAAAATTTGTCATAAAAAAAAATGCAGTGAAGTCTTAAAACTTATTACGAAATTGTAATTGAGTCCTAAAACTTTTAAAAAGCGCAATCAAGTCTTGCAACTTGTGAAGTCACTGCAATTGGGTTCTTCCATTTAAGTCCATCCAACTTGACAAATGAAAATGCTAACAAATTTTAGGATTTGATTGCACTAGCTTGATAAGTTTTAAAATTTGATTGCACTTTTCGAAAGTTTTAAAATTCAATTGTATTTTCGTAACAAGTTTTAGGAATTTCAGCGTATTTATTCTATAGACTTAAATACCTTATTTAAAGCAATAGGTACACCGTGCATGCTCCAACTTTGTTCCCCGATCTGTTTGGGAAATTTTAGATGTAGATGTTGAGACTTAAACACTTATCTCGTTCCTATGTCTTTTGGTTTTTCACTCACAAGAGTAAATCCACAAGAGGATAGTAGATTTTTTTTGGGCGGCCCCGATTCGCATTAGCAACTTCAAAAGAAGAGAACTTAGAGAGATCACTTCAATACCAATATTTTATCACCCAACGTATAGAGTAATCCATTTGATAATTACTCCTCTTGCGTGATGAGAAGTGAACTTAGAAGTTACATTCGAAGACAGGAGCAAATTATTCAAATTAAAATGAGAAAGCACACCTTTCCCCCTTCTTATTCAGATTAAAATTTCTAAACATGAAATTTCACCGAGGGATTTATAAGTTCAGACACAAGGTTTGTGTTTTATACAGAGCCAAATATGCATAGAATATTGACAATGGTGTCCCTCGAAAAAAAGGAGAAAAGAAATGCGAGGGGATAGCATATTTAGATATTAATATTAAACTACGCTTTTTTATCTAACTGCTGAAAGTTTTAGAAAAGTTGACAATAGTCGGACAAAATTTCATATAAGCAGAGAAAGATGTGCCAGCCCTTTTGATCATCACTATAACTAAACTTGCATTTTTCATATAGGGTACTCTAGTCAACATATAACTATTTGTGATTTAACTTTGTACGTGCAGCCATTCGAGGTGTCGAAATAGACCTACTGTTGGGCACCTACCATGTTAAACGGGCTACACACAAATCAGTTTCAGGCCAAGGAAAGTCAGCTTGAATGGGAAATTGATTACTCAATTGCGCCAAAGTAAATTGGTATGGTACTAGTACAAGTAGACCTCATGTAGACTTGAATGAGCTAGTTAGGTCCTTAAGTCCCCATTTGTTTTTACGAAAAATGAATGATTTTGAAATTATTTTTCCGAAAATGATGGCTTCTATAGGTTAAAAGGAAAAAATATCCAAAATATCTTAAACTCATTTCACTTTTGCCAATTCAATACTAAAAATTTTAATTTTACCAATTAAATCCTAAACATTTTCATGTTTTGTCAATTGAGTCAATCCGATCAATTTTAATTAGAAAATCGCTGATATGGGCACTGAACTTTTTACGTGGCACGGTCGACGTTGGAGTGGTATGGCCACCACTTGACCCATAAATAATATATATATATATATATATATATATATGCCGGAGACTAAAAGGACTAGTGTCCATTTTGGACCCAAGCAATTGGAGGGAATCATCCCTTGCCACATGAATGGCTGGCTCAATCTCATGCACTCCTTAAGAACAATCATCAAAGCCTCCGGTGTTAAGAGTACCGGTTATTCGGGTCTCTGCCTTTTCCATCGAAATAGTTTCTTAACAAAGACGTAAATCACCTGCACTTTCTTTTTCTTTTTTTTTTGCGTGTGCATATCTTTAATACCCCTTGCTTAGATTATTAAATATATTTTCAAATAATGAAGCAACTAGAATATGTTTTAAAAAAAATTTGAAGAGGTTGAGATTATGATTGGAAGTGTAGTTTGTCCATCGTGGACTCTTCGAAAAGAGAGAAATTTTGACAATGAAAAAGTAATAAATTGCACAAAATTATTTGGTTTTTTTTCAGTTGACGAGTTTTTCATGCAAGGAAAGAGAGAGAGAGAGTAAGTAACCGTTGTGAGTAGAAGCTTCGCAAATGGGAGAAGGGAAAAGAGAGGAGACTCGGAGGGTGATCTCCTCAGCTCCATGAACGACACAGGCCTTCTCGTCAAAGCACAGAAGACAGAGGAGAGAGGCACAGTGCAATATCTTGATGAGGAAAGAGAGAGGCGATGAACCCATCTTCTTCTTCTTCTTCTTCTTCTTCTTCTTCTTCTTCTTCTTCTTCTTCTTCCTCCTCCTCCTCCCTCGGCAGCACGCACAGATGCTTCTTTATATGCCTTCTGCAAACGTTGCCCTTTGGTAGGTCAAGGTTGTCCAAGCTGTCTTATTTAGGTCCCCGCGTCCTTGGAACGACAACTTCTTGTGCTCAACTTTCCTTTTATGTCGCTTTCAGGTCGTCTCCGACAGATCCAGATGGACTAACTACAGCTCCTTCAACTGATCCTTCTATAAGCACCGTGCGGCGAAGTTATTAAAAGGGCGAATTTCGCTTTCGATTTGTTATTTTCGGCTGATCATGCGCCTCTCGTCATTCGACTTTATTTGACATGAGATATCTAAAACCCTTCTAATGTATTTATATGTTCATGGGTAGAATCTCATATAATGTGTTTTTCCAACTTTAGCTCATTTTCTACTCCATGTGTTTTTCACTTTCTTGCCCTCGTATGTAATTTCCGACAAATGATTGATTCCGAGGGAAAATTATCAAAAAAATCATAAACCTAGTTTAACTGTATCAATTTAGTCCAAAACTTTATTTTTTCTTTTTTGCCGATTTAGTACTAAACATTTTGTAATCGTGCTATTTCAATCCATCCCGTGAATTTTGATTGGCAGCTATTGGAATATCTGAATATTTTTTTAAATATATATACATATATTTTTATAATTTTTATTCTTTTCTCTTCTTTTCTTTTCTTCTGATTTCCCAACCCCCGCCTCTACCTCCAGCACATTGCCAAGGTCTGGTGACCGGCCAGAGGTGCGGCCAGCGAGCGATGGCGAAGTCGAACCCCGCCATAGCCGGGCGAGGCTCAACCTCGCTGGCCGTGCCTCTGGCCGGTCGCCAGACCTCGCAAAAGGGTTGATCCTAATTCCCGAGATAAAATGAGTTTGGTCCACGCCGCGAGCGTACCTTTGAACGTCTCATGCTGCATTGTTTAATTGCCGCGTTTGCCGACTCCCGACGTACATTAGAACAGAATATCATTGACGAGTCTCGAATGGAGTGGTGTTCCTATCGCAGACATTTCATCTTGAACTTCTCGCGAACAAGACATGATGGAGGAGGAGAAAAAGACGGGCCGGAAAGTGACGTGGAAAAAAGGGGAAGTTTTCAAATTCTTAGCGAGGAAGAAGGTGACTGTAAATGAACATTTACTAGATACATCAGTGCAATGCCTTAGACATAATTTTGAGGTTATTAAGTTTGATTGATTCTGGAAAAATTAATTAGTCGGCCTAGACTTCAAGTGCCGTTCTAATATCTCGTCTCAAATGTAGGATTTCCATTATTATGAAGACTTATAAATAAAAAAAAAAGGATCCTATGAGTATTCAAATACGCCATACCCACTGTTCTCATTTTGTGCCCAGTAATTAGTTAATTGATACATGACTGTTTTAAAACTATTGTTAGGTCCATTGTCAGTGTAGAATGGGTTGATGATATATAGTTATCTCCAAATACATCAATACAGAAAAAATTACCAAAAAAGTTCTAAATCTATTAAAATAAAGAGAAAGAAAAGGTAAAGAAAAAAAACAAAAAACAAAAAAATAATGAGAGACTCAACAAATTTATTAAAAAATTGTCTATGTCAATGTCGGCCATGCCACATATGATAATTGGCGTCTATTTTGTGATTTCCGGCCAAAATTGGCCGGTTGGATTAAATTGATACAAATGCAAAATGTTTAGGATTGAATTGGCAAGAAAAAAGTTTAGGACTAAATTGACACAATTACAATAAATTAATGAATTTTTTTGGGCAAAAATACACTTGGAGTGTCAATATTTGTGTATAGTGCTCATTTTAATGCCAATTTTTTTCGAATCACTTAAGTGCCAAACTGGAAAAAGAATGATCCTTTAAGCGCCAACTTCTGCCAAAAACGATTGCTTAAGTGCCAATTCCAACTAAACAATACATGTGGCATTTTTTTTATTAATTATGTGGCAATTTTTTTTAAAAAAAAGCCACATGGCATCCACGTGGACTTTTTATTTTAAAAATAATTTATTTTTTAAAATTAAAATTACACCATCGCCAACAATAGGTGGGGAGTGCCCATTGGGGTCGCTAGGGCTAAGGCCTCGCTAAGGGTCGACAAGTCCCAGCCATGGTTAGTCGACACCTCATAGACACACGGCGAGGCCAACCTCACTCGAATTTAGGCAAGGTAGACCTCGCCATGGCTCTGCGAGGCCAACGTTGCCTAGTGATGGCTCTGTATGGTCATTGCTAGGTAAGGCTTCGGTCAACCATGGCGAGGCCTCGCCGACCCTTGGCTAGACCTTGGTGACCCCTCGGGCACTCCCCCACTATTGATGACCATTGTCGACGATGGTGGGGCGGCGGCGGCGAGGGCATCCTCTAGTGTGCTACATAGATGCCACGTATGCTTTCTGATGAAGCTCACGAGAGTTGATACTAAAATAATCATTTTTTTAAAAAAGTGACACTTAAGTCATAAAAAAAATATCGACACCAAAGTGAGCGCCATACATAAATATTGGCACTCTAAGTGTATCTTTTGCCATTTTTTTTTTGTTACTTCTCCCCATCACTCCACTTTCGATATATTGAGTACAAATCTTTCTTCCCATACTACTTTTATTTTCCAATTTAATTCTTGGGCAAGTTGTGTGGCGTGTAAATTCTTGGGAGAAATGGTCACGTATTTATTTCACAAAAACTGAAATGATTTGAAGAATGTTTTTCTAAAAATCATCGCTCGTATCATTTATGAAAGTGAATGTATGAAAAGAAATATTTTCATCATTTACAAAAATATTTAGACACAAATTGATATTGCTAATGAAAATAATTTTTATTGATTAATTATTTGAAGCGATACAGGTCATCGTTTTTTAGAAAAATATTTATAAATTACTTATCTTTCCTGAAAGAAATAGGTCTTAAAAGCTGACCCAACTTTCACTGCCATTTACTGTCACTTGTTGTCATGTGGTCCTAAAAAAAAAAAAACATATTCGTTTATCCATCTCCTTTTCACTTCACGTGGTCCGCGGATGTTGCTTTGCTTTATGCTTAAGGTGTGGTCTCCAATGGGTTTCATTTCAATGGTGCATGTGAAGAACCCGCCGGGTAACTCAAGTACCGAGTTCGACAGGTCAAGTTAATGGCCGACTCCCCTAGCAAAGTTAGCAAATGCTGTTGGCCGGTTTATGAGAGGGAGAACTCCGCCAATCGGCCCCGATGTGACAGTTCTGCTGGCGACCAAATTGGATTCATTTGCTTCTCTAGCGACTTACTTTTGCTGCACTTCGAAAGATCGGCTAGTCTTGATACGCGTCCATACGAAAGTAGGGTTCATAGGATCGAAATCCAATTCACATTCTTCTCTTGGTCATCACTAGCGTTTCTAATTCTTGAGTAAGCTCAATTGCAGAATAGAGAATCAAAACTTCCTATTCAGTTTTTGGGTAGAATTGAAGATCTAGATGGAGTTCTTAATATTCCTCCTCAAAAAGGAGGACGTGAAATCCAATTCAATTTGCCTCCAACCCAACGAATCAAATTTCTCTTACATATCCATCAAAATGTACCTCTTCGGAAATCTTCTGCATTTGAAAAGAAATCGGTCCTTGAAGTCGTTAAGCATTATTTCACAAAAATCTCCAAATTTGAAAAATATTTTCCAAAAAAAAAATTATTGAAAAAAAGTTCTGAAGCTATTGCATTTTTTCCAATTAAGTCTTAAACTTTTTAATTTTACCAATTTAGCTCTAAATCTTTTGTATTTGTCCCAATTTAGTCTTAAACTTTTTTTGTTGCAACCCTAAACATCATGTATTTGTGCTAATTTAGTCCATCTAGTCCAAGTTAACTAGCTGGTGTTGACTTGAATGTCGATCGGTGCTAAAGTGGATAATTTTAAATAATATTTTAAAAATCATTTTTCTATTTTTCCTTTTCCTTTTCTTTCCATTTTCCCTCAAGCCGATCGCCACCACCCACTGGCCAGAGTACGACAAGGTCAGGCGAGGCTTGCCTATGCCAGTGCCAGGCGAGGTTGGCCTTGCCCTAATTTGGCTTGGGCGAAGGTTACTCTTCATCACTGGACTCCAGCCAAAGATTTTGCAGCTTATTTCTTTTTCTTTTCATTTTGGCATGATATATGAAGATTTACAGAATGTATGCATTTGTGGATTTTGAATGGGATCGTTCTCTCGAGAAAGGAGCGATGGTACTTTTGTGCGTGAGTGGACAGTGCACTGAAACACAAGGACAAAGTAACGCAAACTCCGTTCCGAAGTTACCAAACCAACTTCTCAAAGGAAAAAACCAAAAAGGTGCCTTAGTTCTATAGTCTCCTTCTTCCCACATGGTCATGCCAGATTTGGGTGAGGTCGACCTCACTCAGCCCACCTTTGAGTGAGGTCGCACCTCGCGATGGTCGGATGAGGTTGACTTCCCCCTGTGCTGGCAAGGGTGAGCATCACTTGACCATGCTGCTCTCTGGCCAGTCATCGGCAGTGATCAGCTTGAGAAGAAGAAGGGAATAAAAAGAATGAAAAAGAAAAAAAGACAATAAGGAAAAAAAAACAAAAACTACAAAATATTTTAAAATATTATTAAAGATTGTCCACGTTAATACCGGCTGATATCCATGTTAGCACTATAGGTCAACGCTTGCCAGATGAACTAATTAGCACAAATGCATGAGATTTAAGTCTAAATTGACACAAATGCAAAATGTTTAGGATTAAATTGGAAAAATTAAAAGGTTTAGAATTGAATTCTCTCTCTCTCCACATGAACAACACATGCCTTCTTGTCAAGGCACAGAAGATAGAGGAGAGAGGCACAGTGCAAGATCTAGATGAGGAAAGACAGAGACGATGAAGCCATCATCATCTTTTTTTTTTGGGTCGATTAACGAGTGCAGATTTGGGACTGGTGTTAAAGTTTGTGATTTTTCTATACAAAAAAGTTCTAGATAAACTTGGGGCCAAACCTAATGTTGGGAATTTTTTTTAAAGACAAAAAAGTTTCAAGGCAGATTTAAACTAAACCTAAAGTTTACATTCTTGTTTAAATCAACAAAAAAAAACAGTTTGGGTTCTTTTTTAGACAAAAAAAAAACAATTTGTGGTATAATTGAAACTGTACATACGGTAAGAGGCATATACTAGGAAATTAGGTCTAAAATGATCTAATTCCTAAAAACAGAAGAAAATAATTATCAATGACCCATGTGATATGTTACAGTCTAGTTAAACGTCCGTAATATTCGTATAATCATTGCAAATCCCGTGAACCGTTTAGTCCAGTGTTTTAGCTTATGTAAGTGACTTAACCAAGATCAATTTACAAGCAGTTAGTGAGATTTGATGGACAACCGCCAATTCCCAACCCATATTTGCATGGTTCGTTCTAGTGACAATATTCCCACTTTATTATCACTTCCAATTTTGGGAGGGACAATATTCACGTTATCAATAAATCGAAATTTTAATACAACATTTTCTTGATCCCATAGGAGAGGGAGAGCCAACATTATATCAACATCTCTTGCATTTCTTTGATTTTCTAGATTTGTATATTTACATTCTGTCTGATTTCAAAATCATAAGTCATGTCATTTTGACTTTATCAAGAGAACTGGTCTTTAGATATCTCATGATCTGTATGGGTGTCCTTGAATTTCTCGTTCGAGCTGGAATCCCCGAATGAATTTCTTGTTCGATCTGTAAGAGCATAGCCAATTCTGAGGTTGTATGATGAATTTTGTGAATTTCCTTACCCTAATAATTACTCAAATATAATTCAAGTACGTGTCTTTGGCTCCCGGAAACTTTATTGCAACCAAAAAGAACGCATCCCAACGAGATATGAATTTAACTAGAGAGATGAACAAATTTTGCCTAGTCATTCAAATCAATGGAACAAGATCAATAATGAAAAAAAGCCAAATACAACAAATTCTCTAATCATAATACAATAGAGCTTGCATTAAAAACTAATGCGGTCGAATACTCATAAAAGTCAATAGAGTACTCAAACGAGAAAATTGCCCTGTCAGTGATTTTCAATGAAAATGGGCCGGAATAACCATATTGAAACTTCACGCAAAGGTTTGAGATTAAGGTGATACAATGGGAAAGTTTAGGATTGAATTAACATCCGTATAATAAGTTTAAGACTAATAGGACAATTTTCCCATACTCAAACGATATGTAGGCACTTCATTTCTCACATATGGGTTCTTGACTTTGATCATATTTTGATCAAAATTGACTTGAGGCCAAACTTCAACGAAGAACTGATCAAACGATGCAATATGATAGTATTGGTCGAGAGATTTTTCCGTCCATATCTACTTCACCCAAATCTGAAATTCGGGTCACGAAATAACCCGTCTTTTGATATAGGTCGTCTGATTTTGGTAATCTTATTCCCCGATGTCGGTGCCTTTTGACGTTTCAAACAATTGAGTCATTCGGATTTAAAATTAAGAATAAAAGTAAATCAAATTGGAGGTCAAACTTCACTAAGAAGACTGGAGAAAGACCTAAATAGAGATAGAACAGGTAAAAAGACCAAAAATTGTGCCTTTGAGGACAAAGTTTGAAATTCAAACGGATCTCTGAAAAAGAAAAGGAACTTAAAAGAACTACGGGAAATTTTAGATGTAGATGTTGAAACTTAAACAACGTATGTCGTTCATGTGTCTTTGCTTTTCACTCACATTCAAGAGTAAATCCACAAGAGGATAGATTTTTTAGGGGCCCGATCCGCATTACCAACTTGAAAAGAAGAGAACTTCTAGAAAGATCACTTCAATACCAATATTTATTACCCATCGGACAGAGTAATCTATCTGATAATTACTCCCCTGATGAGAAGTGAACTTGGAGGTTATATTCAAAGAAAGGAGCAGTTATTCAAATTAAAACGACAAAGCACACTTTTTCCCCTTCTTGTTCGAACAAAAATTTCTAAACATGAAATTTCACCGAGGGATTTATAGGTTCAGATACAAGGTTGGTGTTTTATACAGAGTCAAATTTTCTTACAATATAGACAATAGTGTCCCTCGAAAAAGATATAATGAGATGTGAGGGGATAGAATATTTAAATATTAATATTAAATCACATCTTCATCTAATAGTTGAAATTTTTAGAATAGTTGACAATGGTTACACAAAATCTCACATGAGGAGAGAGATGTGTTAGCCCTTTGGATCATTGCTATAACTAAACTTGCATTTTCCGTACAGGGTATTTTAGTCGATAATTACTTGTTGTTTAAGTGGGTTGTGTATGCAGCCATTCGAGGTGTCAAAATAAACCTTCTGTTGGACACCTACTGTGTTAAAATAAATATTTCATCATCTGTAGTTGAATGTAGGGGTGAGCAAAAAAATAATGATATAAATCCAAACCTGATCGGATCGTACCCAATCGGTTGATTTTGGATGGAACCGGCGGGTACCGGTTTGGTCCACCGTTTCGAGTGGGAACCATCCAATCGGTCTAACTGAATCGGTCCTTTTATATAATACAAATGCATATTTTTTAAAATTGAAGTCATCTTCCTCAATAGCCTAGAGTCCAAACCCATCCATAAAAAAAAAGAAAAAAGATAGAGAGAGAGAGAGAGAGTCCAAACTCAACTTATTTTCATGCATAATATGTATTGTATACTATGGATGTATTTGAAAACCTACATTAATTAGTTGATCAATTGCTATTGCATTTCCCATGATACTCGGCTCCATTGCTGACAATAATATTGTAGCCTTCAAAGACATTGTTCTTAAGTTTTTTATATGATAAGAATACTAAACGCAAACATGAGGAATGCATTGCCAAAGTTTCAAGCTGAGCCCTCATCCTCCAATCGCTAGGGATTAGTTCCATTTCCTTTTTAAATTGATGTTGGTATTTAGTAAGACCATAATTGGGATCCAATTGGGAATCGGACTGGACCGGTGGTTCGATTCTTAGGTAAATCCATGGAATGAACGAGTGATTCACGATTCGCATTTTGCGAAATCGGTTCTTAGCTAGCGGTTCTCGATTTTAGGGTGAGAGCCACTTATCTTGGAACCGATCACCCCTAGTTAAATGGACTACACACAAGTCAGTTTCAGGTTAAGCGAAGTCAGCTTGAATGGAAATTGATTATTCAATTGCACCAAAGTAAGTTGTATGGTTTTGGTACAAGTAGACTTAATGGGGACTTGAATGAGCTAGGTAGGTCTTCAAGCCCCTGCTTGTTTTATGAAAAGTGAATGACTTTAGAAAATATTTTCTTGAAAATGGTGGCTTCTATAGGTTAAAAGGAAAAATGATCCAAAATATCTTAAACTCATTTCACTTTTGCCAATTCAATATTAAGCTTTTTAATTTTTCCAATTGAATCCTAAATTTTTCATGTTTTGCCAATTGCGTCCTTTCAATCAATTTTGGTTAGAAATCGTTGATGTAGACATTAAACATCTTACTTGGCATGGTCGACATAAACATGGATATTTTTTTTTATAATATCTTAAAAAAATTATTGGTTTTTGTATTTTCTTTTCTTTTTTTTCTTTTTTCCTTATTTATTTTTTAAAAAATCTTTTCTCTTCTTTTGTTTTTCCTGTTTCCCTCTTGGCTAGGCCGACCTTAGGCAAGGGCCACCATTGTCGGCCTCAAGCAGGGAATGCTCGTGCCTAGGCAGGTGAGGGCCCAAGGAAAAAAAATTAATAGAAGGAAAAGAGAAGAAAGGAAAAATATAAAAATAAATAAATAAATATTAAAAAATTGTCAACTTCAACTCCGGTGGTGTCATGCAAGATGGCAAGCGTCCATGGATTTACAATGAAAATTGATCGAGTGGATTCAATTGGTAAAACGTGAAAATGTTCGAGGTTCAATTGATAAAACGTGAAAAGGTTCGGGACTCAATTGAACGTCTCATGCTGCATTGTTTAATTACGACGTTTGCCGACTTCGGACATACATTAGAACAAACCATCATTGACGAGTCTCGAATGGGTGGTGTTTCTATAGAAGACATTTCATCTTGAACTTCTCCAGAACAAGACTTGATGAAGGGGGAGAAAAAGACGGGGGTCGGAAAGTGACGTGGAAAATAGGGGAAATTTTCAAAATCTTTGGGAGGAAGAAGGTGACTGTGAATGAACAATTACGAGGTACATCACTGCAAGTCTTAGACATAATTTTGAAGTTATTAAGTTTGATTGATTCTGGAAAAAGTAAATTAGTGGGCCTAGACTTCAATTGCCTTTCTGATATCTCGTCTCAATTGTAGGATTTCTCATTTTGTTACCAATAATTATTTAATTGATACATGACTTTTTTAAAACTATTGATAGGTCCATTGTCAATGTAGAACGGGTCGATGATATAGTTATCTCCAAATACATCATTGAAAAAAATATTACCAAAAAGTTATAAACCTACTAAAATAAAGAGAGAGAGAAAGAAAGAAAGAAAGAGAAAGAAAAGGTAAAGAAAGGGAAAAAAAATAATGAAAGACTAAAAAAAATTATTAAAAAATGTCCACATTAGCATCAGGCATGCCACATAAGACGGTTGGTGATCTCTGATCAAAATTAATACAAATACAAATATAAATAAAAAAAATTTAGGACTTAATTGACAAGAAAAAAATTTAGGACTAATTGACACAATTGTAATAAGTTAAGGAAACTTTTTGGTAATTTTCTCCATCACTCCACTTGCAATATATTGAGTACAAATCTTTCCTCCAATACTATTTTTATTTTCCAACTTAATTCTTGGGCAAGTTGTGTTGTGTGTAGATCCCCGGAAGAAATGACCATGCGTTTGTTTTGTGAAAAACGAGGTGATTTGAAAAATATTTTTCTAAAAATAATTGCACGTATCGCTTACAAAAGTGAACAGACGAAAAAAAATTTCATCATTTATGAGAATATTATGTCATTAATGAAAATAATTTTTATTGATTAATTTTTTTTAAGTGATATTAGTCATTATTTTTTTAAAAAAATATATTTATGAATCACTCATCTTCTATGAAACAGACGGACCCTAAAAGTCGACCCAACTTTCACTATCATTTGCTGTCATTTGTTGTCACTGTCATCCCTCTCATTTGTCTTGTTTTTCCATCTCCTTTTCACTTCATGCGATCCTTGGATGTTGCTTTGCTTTATGCTTAAAGTGTGGTCTCGAACGGGTTTCATTTCGCATGAGGCATTTGAAGTAACTCAAATAGCGACAGGTCATTTTGTTGCGAATTCTTTTTACCGATTTCGACCGGTCAATTCAATGGCCGACTCCCCTAACAAAGTTAGCAAAGCTGTTGGCCGGTTTATGAGAGTGAGAGCTCCCCTAACCGGCCCCGACGTGACGGTTTTGTCTAGTGACCACATTGATTTCGTTTGCTTCTCTAGCGAGCTCCTTTTCCCGCGTTACGAAAGATCGGCTAGTCTTGATTTGTGTATCCATACGTAAGTAAGGCTCACACGATAGAAATTCAATTCACTTTCTTCTCTCTGTCATTGCTAGCGTTTCTAATTCTTGAATAAGTTCAACTGCAGAATGAATCAAACTTTCCTATGCAGTTTGTGCGAAGAATTGAAGATCTAGGTAGAGGTCTTAACATTGTCCCTAAAAAAGATGATGTGAAATCCAATTCAATATTCCTCCAACCCCACAAATTGAACTTCTCTTAATATCCATCAAATCGTGCCTCTTCAGAAATCTTCTACATTTGAAAAAAAAAAAATGAGTTCTCAAAGTCATTAAGCGAGATTTCACATAAATCTCAAGATTTTGAAAAATATTTTCCAAATAGGAAAAATTGTCAAAAAGTCCTAAACATATTACATTTTTGCCAATCCAGTCATAAACCTTTTAGTTTTGTCAATTCAATCCCAAAATATTTTTGTGTCAATTTAATCATAAAGTAAACCTCTTGCTCAATTCAATCCATTCAACGCATGTTGACCAGCCGGTGCTTACTTGAATGTTGGCTGGTGTTAACATAGATAATTTTTAATAATATTTTTTAAATTTTTTTAAAAATTAATTTTCTATTTTTTCCTTCTTCTTTTTTTTTTTCTCAATTCTTCCTCAAGCTAATCTGTCAGCGATTGGCTAGAGGGCAGAAAGGTCATGTGATGTCCTGAAAATTTAGCGTCCAAATTTTCATAATAAAATTTCGATTTCGTGGAATAAGGATTTGATTTTTAGACGCGAATAACTTAGTCAGAGCATCGGTCCGGAGTTGGATTTGGTTCGATCGCGTCGAAGGAAAATTTCGGTTCATGTCAAGAAATTTCTTGTTCACGTCAAGCCTCAATTGAGTCCAAATCCTCATCGCACAAGCTCAAAAAATACTCCCATTCATCGTGCAAAATTTTTCGCCCTATCCTAAATTTACTAATTGTATTCTTACACTCACGTTTATACACTACAAGACGAGAAATTAAAATTTTGGACCTTACTTTTTCCTTTTTAATTTTCGGCTGAACTCTCCCCTAGCCGAATTGCCACATGCTCCCACCAACCTCACTTCATCTCTCTATTCTTTTGTTTCTTTTGGCTACTTCTTTCCCCCCAAGAACCCATGTGCCCCTACTTTTTTCTCTCATTCTTTCCCTATTTGCGGAGCCCAATTCTCCAAGTAAATGAGACAAACTCTCATCATTCCAGCTGAAATTTTGCCCCTACATGCATGAACATCAGTGTGCTCCCCTTTCCCATGCAGATAAAACAAAAAGATTTTATGATTAGAGGCCATTAACTCTCCCCGCTCATGTGGGGAACTTTGCACAGGTAGGTAGCCCTATCTTCTTTAGCTTCCTTCTTCTTCATCTTCCCTTTTGTTTTCCTCTCGGCTGGTCCTCTGTCACTTCTCAGTTTTCATTTTCACGGCTGCTGGAGTGTTATTGCTACCTCTGCCATGTTGTTGCTGCTGTCTTCTTCTTCCTCTACTGTCTCTCGGCAACTCCTGCGTGTGAGTGGCTGCAGCTGCTGCTACATTCTTCTTCTTTCACTTCTACTACTACTCATCCCCCGGCTAGTTCTTCTCTGGGCCGAGCTTACTGCAATGGCATCCTTCCTCTCGGTAGCTTGGATTGCTTTTGTTGTTCCCTCTTTCCCTTGATTGATCTGCTGTTGCCCGTGAACCTCGCTGCGACGTCTCCATCTGTTTCCTCTCGACCGAAGGTTGTTACTGTTGACTTCATTCTCTCGGTCAGCTGCACTTTTTTCCTCTCGGCTGGAACTTGCATGCTGCTGCTGCTGCTGCCCCATCTCTTCTCAGTTGTTGGAATCTACAGCCGCTGCGTGTCTCTCTGCTCGTGAACTGCTGTTGCTTGCGCCAACTCCTACTCTAGCTGTGTTCGTCTGTGGCTCGAGCTAATCGCCGCCGTGGCCTGAGCTCATCGTCGCTTGGCCGAGCCATCTCACCATCGTCGCCAGTCCAAGCTCGCCATTCAGTTGAGCTAAGATTGTTCTGCCATCCCCGAACTCCATTTTTGGGTGAGCACATTTCTAAACTTGACTTGAAATGTCGGGTATACTAGCGACTTGGACTAGGATAAATTTTATGATGAAAAAAATAGATTTCTTGGACGTTAAATGTCGAATATTTTGCTATTGGTCATGGGGATAAAATGGTCTTTTTGCGAACCATAGGGCTTGTCATGTGTGTCAGATTTCTTGCTCTCGAATCTAGACGACTTAAAATGAAAACCAGGTCTCGAAATGCGAGTTTTTCGTGATGTGCGATGCTTGGTTATTATATTCAATGTATTTTGATGTGAAAAATGTGCCCATATGAAAGTTTGTGAGGAAAATGTATATAGCAAAGCTGACTTGCATGGATATTTATGGGTTGAGTCAATTGAAGACTCAGTGTTGTACACCATTGATCTGCATACTAGTATGAGACATGTGCATTTGGCAGAGTGCATAGAACTATGCAAGATGGCTTGGCAGTGCCTAGGGGGCCACCGGGAAAATGGAGCGATAAGTAGGTGCCGATCGCAGTGCTATTGAGCCACGATCATTGCACTTGCGCCTTAACGCTCCTGAATGCACTCGGCACTCTATAGCTAGAGTAACAAAAGTGCCAACTTCGGTGTGTTTAGACACGGGTTGAGGAACAAGCTGAGACGTTTATGACGTACCAGTTTCGGCAGTGTTATTGGGCCACCGAGGACCCCAAGAGAATTATCGAGCATCTGCATCCACATCCGCATTTATATGATCCAAAATTTATAATATTCATGTGACGATTTACATTCTAGCATAAGACATATGCTGCTTTCTAAATTGAGTATAAAGGTGTGCTTGCTAAATTTCGACTCACATTTTGTGACTGATCGCCATTTCAGACTCTCGACCATAGGTACAAATATTCCTTGAGTCCACCACGGGATCTCTCCTCAAGAGATTGAGACACAGATAGTTACGTATCCTGCTATAGACGGAATTTTATATGAGAAATATAACTATAGTGTTTGGGTTGACGAGAAATATGATATTTTGATCACTCATAAATACGAGGGGTCGATAAGCCGAAGAGGTCAGGAAGAGTGGCAGGATCCTTTGCAGGGCTTAGGTGTTTCAATCTTTTGGATGGAGCCGACAGGCCTAATGAATGTAGCTACTTTTAGGACGAAGTCATAAACCCTGAGCCGATGCATGCGCTAGACTCAGATGGGATGTGGTGAAGGAGATTGAGGGAGCGGATGACGTATTTGTTGAGCAGGCAAATGGCGAACTTGGATCCCCGATATCTGAGGAGTCTAATCCAGGAATTTCCCTTGGCCGAGGACAAGTAGCCCCAATGATGCATAGATGGAGGTTAGTGACCCTTTTTGGTTTAGCCTGTTCCCTTTTTGATCTTAACCAACTTATGTTTTCGAGGTTTAGATGATAATCGCTTCCCCAGGTTGTACAGAACATTTACTGTTATACAATATGCATTGTAGATTTGACTTTCTCTATCTCTCTATCATGTATGGGTTTTTGTCTGGAGTTGTGCGCTTTATGTTGTTGCGAATCTAGTAGCCATCATTTGGCCGCAAAGAGTCCTGGGCCGTCGTTACCGTTGGTCATGCGATGTTCGAATAGGCAGATGGCGGGATGTTGCGCGTCCGCTAGGTTTGGGGTGCAACAGGTCAAGCGAGGCTCAACCCCGTTAGTACTGGGTGAGGTCGGCCTTGACCAGATCTAGCCTATGCAAAGTTTACTCTTCACCACTTGACTCCAGCCAAAGATTTTGCAACTTATTTCCTTTTCTTTTCATTTTGGCATGATTTATGAAGATTTACATAATGAAGTCTGTCTACATTTGTGGATTTTGAATGGGATCATTCACCCGGCAAAGAAGCAACGGTACTTTTTTGCATATGTGAACAATGGATTGAAACGCAATGATTGAGTAATGCAAACTCCATTATGAAATCACAAGACCAACTCTCAAAGGGAAAAAACCAACAAGATGCCTTAGTCCCATGGTCTCCTTCTTCTCATGTGATCGACGGAGGCAAAGTCTGTCTTGCCCAGGCTAGATTTGAGTGAATTGCGCCCCGCCATGGTTGGGTGAGGCCAACCCCCTTGCACTGCAAGGGTGAGCATCACCTAACATTGTCGCCCTATGGCCTGTCACTAGCAGTGACCAGCTTGAGGAAGAGGAAGAGGAAAATAAGGAAATAAGGAAAAAAGAAATAATTAAAATAATTAAAAATAATTAAAGAATATTATTAAAAATCATCCCCATCAATGGTGACCGGTGTCCACATCAGTACTAGTCGGTCAACGCTTATCGAATGGACTAAATTGGCACAAAAAAAGATTTAGAACTAAATTGGCACAAATGCAAAAGATTTAGAAATGAATTGACAAAATTAAAAGGTTTAAGATTGAATTGACAAAAGTGCAATCGGTTTAAGAATTTTTTTTATCATTTTCCCTCCCAAAAATGATTGGTGGCATCCCCTAGAAATATTAGTCTATGGAAAATAATTTCATTATCGACAACAATGCCAAACTATTTTTGTGAATGATGAAAATATTTTCATAAATTCATTTGTATAAGCAATAGAAGCGACTATTTTTTTGAAAAGTATTTTCCAAATCATAATTTTTTTTTCATAAAATATACGCACCCTAAATCTGCTCCTAACCGCTAAAGTGATAGGGATGGGCTTTCCAGGAAGAGGGATAAACATAATATCAATTGGAGCAATGTGAAAATGAGTAGCATTTAATATGACATGAAAATTCATATTTATCTAAAGTGTCGCAACATCAACAAGAATTTTGACTGATTATTCTAGTCAGTAGAAGACTTCATTTTCATGAAGAAGAGAGCGATCTTCCCAATCTGTAAATAGATCATATTTGAAAACGTCTAATTCCGTAAAACACCAAAATTCTATATTTATTTAATTCTGTCTTGAACTTTTTCATCTAAAAAATAACCCAAACTTTAGGTCTAATCCTAAATCTGCCCAAGCATTTTCTTTGTCTAAAAAAGTCACTAACTTTCAATCTAGTGCTGAATCTGCCCCCCATTAAACCTCCATTCAAACAAATCGACATTAGTAAGTGGCATATAAAATTAGCTCCAAAATGAAATCATTCTTTGATAACAATACTGTTAGGTAGGGGTGAGCAAAAAAATCACGATCCAACTCAATCAGACCGAACCGTACCCAACCGGCTAATTTTGGATCGTAACCAGCGGGTACGGTTCGGTTTCCAGTTCCAATTTTTCAAAACCGACGGGTATTAGTTCGGTTTCTAGTTTCGGGTAGGAATCATCCAACTTACCCAACCGAACCGATTTTTATATAATATAAATGAGCCAATTATTTTAATGAAACCATCTATTAAATACTTAACCCATACGTCCCAAAAAAAATTCTCGGACCAAAAAATTAAAAATGACCCTCCCCTAATCCAACTCTCTTCGCATTCAGTCACTCTTGTTGTACAATTCAATTGCACATTTCTTTCATTTTCTAGTGCAGTGGGCAAATTATCACTTAACCGATACCCTTGGGTTGCTAAGAATTTTGATTTACAAGGTTAAAAAAAGGAAAGGAAAGTTTTAAGTCTACCATTATATAGCTTTATTGAGTCATATTTGTGGGATTAGTATTCAACTTAATTTTTTTGTGGAATGAGCATGTAACGTTAGGACCGTAACCAGGATCCAACCAAGAATCGGACCGGACTGGTGGTTCAGTTCTCGGGTGGATCTATGGAATAAACAGTTGGTTTACGATTTGTATTTTATAGAACCGATCCCTAATGGACGGTTTTCGATTTGAGGGTAAAACCATCCATCCTATGAACTGATTACCCCTACTGTTAGGTAACCGTGCAATTCATATCACAAATTAGGAAAGAATTGATTTTTATTTTAAGAAACAAATCTACTCATATCATTCGACGGGCAGAATTAAAGGTGAGGAAGCCACCATTCCGTTTACAGAACTTATGACACCATCAGCTAATCATTTTTCATATGAAAATTAAGCAAATTAAGGAGGAATAACAACAATTTTTTTTACAAAGGGTTAACTAGGGTTGTCAAAAAAGCTCGAGCCGCCCCAACCTGAAATTTTAGGATTATTTTAGGGCCGTGCCTTGGTCTAAGTGGAGGGTATTCTGACCATTCGGGTAGAGTCGGATCGGGACGGACTGGGTTCGGGTTAGGTCATCAGTTTTTTTTTTCTTTTTTTGAATCTATATGAAGTTTGATGACATACCATTTCGTAAATTTTTTTTAAAGCAAAGCTCAATCGGAAATATGAATCTCAAACTTTGGTCACGAAATTCAATAACAGAAGCCACTTTTTTTTTCATTTAAGATGTAGCATTACGATACGAGAAAATAAAATGTTAAGACCGTGATTTGATTGATTTTAAAGCAGCATTTTAGAAACCGTGATTTTGAAACTATCCTCCCTATGTAGGTAAAGCTCTTTTTGGTGAATCTTTCCGGTTGCAGGTGCGTTGTTCCGTTTGTGTCGACTGGAACAAACTGAACAACACAGACAACATTTAGTTCTGCTTGTATATTCACTTTTGAATTTCAAAACCAGCGGTTTCTATTTCCAATTTAGTTTGTTGCGTTTTTGAAGATTTACATTTTTGGGGGACGTGGAATATAGTCTTTTCCCTATTTAATTTAAAGGAACTAGTTCTGGGAGAGGTACTTGAGGGACAAACATTTGCATCATTTGATCAATTATTCCGAGCAAGTTCAGGACTCGTTCGAGCACAATTAACGATTAAGGAACCCAGCCACGACCGTCGTACAACAAGCAATTTACAGCTCTTGGACAAGGTGTATGGGAAGTTGGATGCAAGGTAACTCATGTTTGATGCTTTCAACAAGCAATGGTCTGCAATAGGATGCGGTTGGTCGTCGGAGATTGCTGGGACAGAGGTTGCGAAGGCAATATATATATATATATATATATATATATATATCCAAACTTGAAACCCGGATTGACCCGACCCAACCCGACCCATTGACATCTCGACTAACGAGGGCAGATTTGGGACTATATTTAAAGTTTGTGATTTTTTTAGACAAAAAAGCTTCGTGATAAATTTGGGGCCAAAACTAATGTTGTTTTTTTTTAAGACAAAAAAAGTTTCAAGGCAGATTTAAATTAGACCTAAAATTTGCATTCTTGTTTAAATCGACCAGAAGAAAGTTTGGGTTCTTGTTTAGACAAAAAAAAAAAGTTTTGGGGTATGATTGAAATTGTACATACAGGAAGAGGTATTCTAGGAAAATGATCTAATTCCTAAAAAACAGAAGAAAAAAATTTATCGATGACCCATGTGATATATGTTACAGTCCAATTACACATCTGTAATATTTGTATGATCATTGCAAATCCCATGAACTGGTTAAGTTCAGTATTTTAGCTTGTGTAAGTGACCTAACCTAGATCAATTTGCATGCAGTTAGTGGGATTCAACGGGCAACCTCCAGTTCCCAACCCGTAGTTGCATGGTTTGTTGCAGTGTAACATTCCCACTTTTATTATCACTTCCGATTTTGGGGGGTTCAATAATCGTGTTATTAATCAATCAAAAATTCAATACAACCTTTTCTTGATCCCATAGGAGCGAGAGCCAATATTATAAACATCTCTTGCATTTCTTCAATTTTCTAGAGGTGTATATTCACATTATGCCAGATTTCGAAATCATAAGTCATATCGTTTTGACTTTATCGAGAGAACTGACCTTTAGATATCTCATGATCAGTATATGTGTTCTTGAATTTCTTTTTTGAGATGGAATCCCCGAATGTCTCAACGAGCTGCGCTAATTCTAGGGTTGTATAATGAATTTTGTGAATTTCCTTACCTTACTAACCTCTCAAATATAATTCAAGGACGTGTCTTTGGTTTCCGAAAACTATATTGCAACCGGAAAAAGAACACATCCTAACGAAAGATAAATTTAATTAAAGAGAGCAAGAAATTTTTGCCTATTTAAATCAATAGAACAAGATTACTAATTAGTAAAGCAAATTACAACAAATTCTTTAATTGTAATAAAATAGAGATTGCATCAATCACTAATGTGGTCGACTACTCTATCAGTGATTTTTAGTGAAAATTGATCAAAATGACCATTTTGAAACTTTACGTAAATGTTTGAGACTAAATTGACACAATGAGAAAGTTTAGGACTAAATTGGCATTCGTGCAATACGTCTAGGATTGATAAGACAATTTTTCCATACTAAAATGGTACGTAGGCACTTCATTTTTGCGCATATGGCTTCTCGATTCTGATCATATTTTGATCAAAAACTGACTTGGGGCCAAATTTAGTCAAAAACCTAATCAACCGTGTAATTGCAGAGTATTGGTAGAGAGATCTCCGTCAATATCCACTTCACCCAAATCTAACATTCGAGTCATAACGTAACCCGTCTTTTAATGTGGGTCGTCCCCCGATCTAGGTGCCTTTTGACGTTTCAAACAATTGAGTCATTAGGGTTTAAAATGAATGAATAAAAGTAACTCAAATTTTAGGTCGAACTTCCCTCAAAAGACTCGAGAATGACCTAAATAGAGATAAAACAGGTAAAAAGAACAAAAATGGTGCCTTTTAGGACAAAGTTTGAAACTTGACTGGATCTTTGAAAGAGAGAAGGAACTTAAAAGAACTAAGAGCGGGTCAGCCATGTCAAATACCAACCCTTCGAACTTCATCGGGTATTTTGATTCCACTTGAAGTTTTGTTGCCCAATCGCCAAAATACGACTGGAACCATGGTTTGAAATCTCCGTGTCGATATCGCGATTTGAGTGGATGACAAGAAACTAAAACATCGCAAGATGTTAAGGCCTCGTAAATCCTACAGACCCAATATTAAATGATGGAGAGATATAACGCCGGTTGAGCCAGAGATTGTCCATGTTCAGCCTAGGGTGGCCCGACTGATTCCGGCGCTCGGGTTACCTTGACCTGGCGTAGCTGAAAGTTAGCCAGCATCCCAAGGTGTGCCGGCCGTGGGCGTGGTCATCCCTATATCGAACTCCCGATGGAATTTTACGCAAGATAAAATGAACTTAATGCCGGATTAACTCATAGTCAAAATTCTGTCTGATACAATACTAGACACAAGGCCCCGTGTGTTCCTGCTCTCAGTTAAAAATACAATGCAAATTCATAAATGTCTCCCCATAAACTGTGCTAAAGTTTCCAAATCTAGTATTACAGAATGTCAGGCAAAAGGAATGAGCATGTCCTCCATGACTGTCCACGCTCGAATAAGCTATATAATGATGTCGCCCCCGTCATTTCAAAACATGCATCTTGTATCATCAATCCGCGTCATATAATGTCATCACGCGTCATGTCATGTCGTACTTGCCTTGTTATTACGATCTATACATAAATTGCGGTTCTTATCAGAAATCCATACAACATCTTATCTTTTATGTATCATCTCTTTCTTTTCTTTCAAATGGAGAACAAATATTCCACTTGCGGAAAACTTGAAAGATACATCTAAATTGAGGAGCAGTGTTCTCATTCGAGCACAAAATGATGAGCAGAGTAAGGGAGGTGGTGCCTTTTTACTTTGCTTCTTGCAAGCTTTAGAATGCATTTTTCATGTTCACTTTATCTTTTCTATACACTAGTGAAGCGTGCTATCTGTACGAATAAAATTACGCAACTCAAGATTGCATCTACAAAAACAAAAGCCAACAAGTTTAAAACTCAAGTATCCATCAACTTCACTGGAAATACAAGGCTAACGCCACACATTCAGCCACCAATCCTAGGACAAGCTCCTCCCTCCATTAACTGGAACATCTCCTTCATTAACCGACCGAAAACTACTCACTTGTCACCTGCATTGATGACTAAAGTTTGAGTTTGAGCTTCACAGAGACCTGTCGATAGAATTTTAAATACAAAATGGTATAAATACTATCCAAGAATCATACTTATGCCATCAAAGAAATAAAGAGATACCCAAATCAAAATTGGTGTTTTCATAAGGAAGCAATCGAATGCTTTCCACAAAAATGAGTTTAGGAACGTATAAGGATCGAATTATATCCGAGGAATAGGGGAATACAAAAAGAGTAAAAAGAGAGGCACACGGATCGTATTGTTGAATTTGGAGTGAAAAGAAGAGAAAATATGGTCTCAAAATTCCCTTTGGGGATGATCGTCGATGAACACTTTCTAACGCTACTCTGACAGAGCTTAACAATCAATTCCAAAAAAGGAAGAATTCCTGCACCAAATCTCATTTGTCAACAAAATGAAGAAATATCGTGTGTTTTACTTCCCAAACTTGCCAGTCTATACATAAGTAGACGTTCAAGCTCGAAAAACAGGTCCCATCCTCTTTTTTTTTTGTAGTAAGATGAATTCACGGTTACATCTGAGCCGAGAGGCAGCAAAAAAGACTCGAAGCTTCTGTTCACAAAATGAGCGCAATTCATCACCTTAATTACAGACAAGAAAAAAAGACTCGGAGGCTTCCGAGCAGTGAATTCTATGAATAAATCTGAGTCAACCGGACCAATTTGACTTGAATATCAGGGAGGACTGCGATGGAGCAATGGATCTGCGAATTGCAGAAAAAAGGAGGAAAACGTCAGGCCACATGATTAATGGTGACTTCATATAACTTTAGCAATTAAGTCATTTTATTTTAGCTTATCAATTGAAACTTAGGATTCGAATCTGAGAAACTTTGTGAGGACAACAAATGTGCAACCCAGGTCTGCAACAGACTTCGATGGTCGGTTTTGGATTTTTGTATACATGACTTTAGCCTCTATCTCAATTATATCAAACTTTTACCCAATTATATTCAAAACTATTTTTGTCTCATAAAAAACTTTCAACTTTTGTTTTTATCTTAATTCTACCAGTCTAATACCAAAACATCCCTCAACTTTAGCATATATCCCAATTATATCCAAAACTTTTTTTGTCTCACAAAAAATCTCAAATTTTAACTTTTGTCACAATTCTACCACCCTTAATCTTCCGCCCATAATCATTGTTAGGGATGATGAGATTTAAGATTGTTCATTTAAATAATCAAATCTCCATGTCTAACTATTCTTTGGGTTGTTGAGCTCTAGGGAGAATCCGAAACGTGCTATGCTCTATATCTTTCGATCATGTGTACCGGAAGCAGAAAACACAAAAGAAGTTTGGGGGTATCTCAACTTGCTGAGGTGTAATTCATTAACGAAGTAGAAAATGCCATGTACACTTAATTGACGGTGAGGATGGACGGAAGGCTAATGGTGGTAGAATTGTAGCAAAAGTAAAAGTTTGATATTTTTTATGAGACAAAAAAAATTGAATATAATTGGGACATATGCTAAAGTTGGAGATTTTGTTAGGTATTAGGTCGGTAAATTTGGAACAAAAGTAAAAGTTGAGATTTGTTTTATGAGATAATTTTTTAAAAAAATATAATTGGGACAAAAGCTAAACTTTGAGGTTTTATTTAGGTATTGAGCCATTTATGAAAAATAACTTAACTCTTTTAATGAGGAGAATGGAGGGCGGCTATGGTTGGCCAAGCGAGGTCTACCAACAGGACGTCAAAGTCTTCATGCTTCACGGACTCAACTCAAGTGAAGATCTTGGGGCCGACTTTACCCCAAGGAACGTCGCTCAAAAAATCCTCAACTTTAGTTTCAATTCAATTTCTGCTCGAAACCTTTTTTTGTCTAAAAAGCACCCCAACTTTAAATCTAGTCCGAATCTACCTTGAACTTTTTTCATCAAAAAAAAAAAAATTGGGTTCTGTTGACACTCGATTTTTAGCTAATTTTATTTTCAAAATTTTAGAAAATCCATAAAAATTCAAAAAATTGAAAAATCAACTCTGGGAACCTCAGCATACCCTAGGGAACCAATTTTGAGCAAAAAATAATTTTCCTTATTTTTTGTATTTTTCCGCATTTTATTTTCAAAAATTCATAAAAAATCCATAAAAAGTGAAAAAATTGAAAAATCAACTTTGGGAACCTCAGCATAGCCTAGGGAACCAATTTTGAGAAAAAAAATAATTTTCCTTAGTTTTCGCATTTTTAACATTTTCAGAAATTAGGAAAATAATAGAAAATTAATAAAAAATAGCATTTGAAGCCAGAAAATTCCAAAAAAATAGTAAATATTTTTAATTTAATTTTATCTTCATTTTTTATGAATAAATTTTGAAAAATAAAGCCTGGAACCTAGGGTTTCTTTGTTAATTTCATTTTTCAGATTATTTAAATAATTCTAGAAATTCCATTTTAGCTTTTTAATTTTTAATTTTTACATTTTTAGAGTCGTTTCATCCTCCTCTATTTTTCAAAATTAAAATCGAGTCCAAAAGCCCTCGAAATTGTCCAATTTCGCTGAAAAGGACCAAAATGCAATTTCTGATTTTTCAAATTAGTCCCTAAAATCACTAAAAATGAAATTAAAAATTTTCTAGGGACTAAATTGAAAATAGGGAGACGTCACCCCCTAGTTTTTGACCTTCTGAATCCATTGGTGGCGTCAATTTTTGCAAAAAATACCAGTAAGACTTTGTATTTTGCAAAATGGGTTGTCGGGTCAAATTTGATAATTGGGTTTTTATGCCAATTCTCAGGAAAATCAGCGTGGAAATTCATTTTCCCAATGTATTTCATGTCATAGAATCCAATTTTGGGACTTAATTCGAAAAATTGTGGGTCTAGGGGTGTTAATTTGAAAAAAAATAAGTAATTCGGGTTAGTCAGGTCGGATTAGATCCGACCCGACCCGACCCGGTTGTCATCATCTTCCCCGAATGTGATTTGCACAGAGAACAGGGCGTTTTCAAATTCGCGTGATTCTCGAACTGAAACTGGGGAAATCTTAACAAAACTAGGAGTTTGGTTGGGCGAAAATCGTGGAAGAAGTTGAAGATCTTCTGTTGGTGGGGTTTTTGAAAAATACCGACGGCCACAGACGATAAAAAGAGGGGAGAGGGACTCTGTTTTTTTCGGAAAAAAGCGCCGAAAGCTTGAAGGGCCGCGCCATCGCGATTCAGACGACACCGAGCTTCTTCGACGTCATCACGAGCTTCCTAGCGATCCAAGGAGCAAGCGGAGCCATTTCGCGCGAAGTTTCATCGCGAAACGAGGTAATTGCCATTAACGCCTTCAAACTCGAGCTCCCATGGCGGTTTCTATTTTTCTCCATTGTTTTTCGCATTTCTTGGCTTAAAACACCCCTACGTTTGTACTGAACACATTCCTGCCTTTCTTTCTCTTTTTTGCTGCATAAAACTCCCATCGGCCTCCGAAATATCCTCGGCCTGTGTTGAGCCCGCGAGCTCATTCCATGTTAGATCGAGCTAAGCCGAGTACCAGGTAAGTTTTCCCAGGCCTCTGTGATGCCGCACAAGGTCTTTGTTGAGTTGTTTAGTGTCAAACATGCTTAGGACGGTTTCTCGCCGGAGCTTAGTTTCGGTCGGAGACCAATCGGCGAAATCATGATGCAAATTGCTTCTTTATGTAGTACACCTTGCCTCACTGGTAATTAGGAGTTTGTTGTTGTAAAACTCATGAGATTTAGGCTAATTTCAACGTCGAAATGGGCCTCCGACGAGGCGCCGGCGATGGAACACCGACGCCAATCGTCTTCTCCGGGAATGAGTTGACCACTTTCAGAAATAATCAAAACGGACGGACGAGAATTAATCTGCGAGTAAGATCTCAACCGTAGGTGTTGCTAGAAGAATGAATGGCCAGATCAGCGCCAAGTGGCAGGCCTTTAGGCCATAAGATTAGAATCTAGGTGAAAAATAAAAATAGAATAAAAAGTAAAAAGAAGTAAAACAAAATCGAAAATTCAAAAATTATACCTAAAACTACGTCGTTTTAGTAGCGGGTTAGGTTAATGGGCTCCGGGCCGAACCTAGGAAGTGGGCCGGGTCTACCCGACCCGGTCCGTATAACTAAAAATTATAATGATATTAATAAAAATAATAAAAAATAATAAAAACCCAAAAAATAATAAAAAAATTAGAAAAATTAGAAAACTAATAAAAGCCAAACGGTGTCGCTTTAGGGTTTTAACATTGGATCGGGTCACCGGGCCGGGTTGACCCGACCCAGTCCGAAAAACTAAAAAGAATTAATTAAAAAAGGAACTAAAATGCGTAATAGGTAAATAATAATCCTAAAAAAAATAAATAATAATAAAAATTCTAAACAAGATAGATAATAAAAAATGAATAGTAATAACAATGAATAATAATAATAAGAAATTTTCAGAAAAATGTTAAAGAAACAAATAAAATTAAAAAAGAAGAGAATGAAACAATAATAGAATAGAAAATAAAACAAAGTAAAATAAAATAATAAAAAAAATTCGGAAATAATAATAAAAAATACAAAAATTAACTAGAAATCCCAGAAAATAAATAAAACAATAATAAAAATAAAAAAATAATAATAGAAGTAAAGAATCATAAAAGTCATAAAAATTTCAGAAAAAAGCTTAAATAATTTGGAAAATTAGGGGATCATAAATAAATAGAAAATAAGGTAATAAAAATCATAGAAATTTTTTTAAAAAAAAAATTAGGAAGATTCATTAGAAAATATAGAAAATGTTTGGAAAAGTAAAGAAGATTTAGAAAAACAAAAATAAAAATTCCAGAAAATATAGAAAATATTCCAAAAATAGGAAAACTCTTAGAAACCCTTAGAAAAGTCTAGAAAATTTCTAAAAATCCTAGAAAATCCAGAAAAATTTCCAAAAATTGTGAAAATTAGGGAAAAACCATATTCAACTAGTTTGACCTAATTTCACATTTTTGGCTTCCACAACCTTCTAAAATGACCGTTCTGCCCCTCTAGTCAATCTGGCCCGAACCATTCCAAACCACCTCGAACCATCTTGGAATTAATTTGATGCGCTTTCCTAGGCTTTCAAGACTCCCTTCTATTGACTGATTTTGACGTGACTTCCCTGGTCGCGCATTTATTTTATGGTTGTGATTGATAGGACAGAAACTCCCATTAGCATGAGTCCATTAGACTTCCAGAGCCTACCTTACCCCATCTCACCTGCATAAACTCCTTAGATTAGGAAAATCACTCAACTTAGGTATCGAAAGGGCGTCGATAGTAATATCGGCGTAACTAAGTCCCCGAACCCAAAATCTCTGGTTTTCGCAGAATCGAGCGATTCCTCCCAATCGCTCGATAGGGTTTCCAATCATACCCTCCAAAAAAATGATTGGTGGCGACTCCAATGGCATGCACACCGATGCACATGTCACCCGACCACACTAAGGTCGACCTCGATTCTAAATTTCCTGACGCGATTTGGTATGGGCCTGGAAGGACCCGAGCTAAGCCCGGATTTAAAAAATGGGCCTAGCAATCCATCAGCTCCCTCGGGATCTCTAGAAAATCTCGGGAGGGTCGCGACAGACTGGCGACTCCGCTGGGGACTAGTTTAACCCATTAGAGGACTTGAGCCGATTAAAAAGTTGGGTGTTTTCTAATATTTTTTTTTTCTGCAGATGCTCTTGAAGGTGAGGTAAGTCCACTAATTGAACGTGTTAAATGTTTTTGCAAACGGGAGTTATAAGGGGAGGAGTGATTGCTAACTTGTCTTATGCAGGGTTGGAGTTTGGGTTTGTTTGTTTATTTTCTGCAAATTAGAAGCGCTGTTTGATATCAACTGCTGTGCATGCCTTGCATACTTTGAGGATCATGACACATGCACACACAAGCACCTAAACCCAAGCCGCGAAACACTCTTCTTAGGTAGCTATAGATAGGGATCGGTATGCAAAGCTCTAGCGTTTGATTGCGCTTGAGTTGACCATATTCGATCCCGCTTGCTGTCTGGATCAATGATTCTTCCCACTTGACGTTCGATTGCGCTTGTGGGCAAAGTTGTCGAATCAGACAGTGGGAGCCTTTTAGGTCCATACCCTATTCCTCCTTTTCTAGAGTCAATTCCTCACTTGTCTCATGCGCATGTGATTTGGTCGGTTGGTATACCTAAAACCAAAACATGAAAGAGTCTGGTTGGTAAGGCTTTCTTATTTTTCGTTTCATAATTCATTTCTGTATACCATACATCCCATACATCATTTCATGATTGAGTTGTCACCTTGATAATTGGTCTGAAAGCCACTTTGGGATAGAAGGATATTTTTCTACATACTTTTGGATGTTGTATTTCCGCATCCTCCTCGTCCCATTTAGACTCGATGTATTAGGGATCTTTTGAGATGTATTCGCATATTTTCCCATTTCCTTTTCGAGATCTTTAGATAGGCAATGGCTTTCATTCCAATCATCGAGGGATCCTAGCCAATTGCATAATTTCTTTGGGAGAAATCTTGATTAAAATCCTCTGACTAACTTCTTTTGGTCAAGTAGGAATGTTTTAATCCTTATTTCACCAAGAGAGAATATGAAATTGGGCTAGTGCTTTTAGGTTGCATCTTCATTATAACCCATGGTAATTAATTTTAGTACATTCTTGCATATTCATGATAGATGGGGAAATCGGATATTAAGATCATCCCGGTCCCGCGTAAGGAGCTTACAGCGTGGTGGAGCCGTCTCAACCGGGATAACCAAACCTATGTTGAAGAACGCCTGGGACGCTTAGTAGATCTCCTCAAGGTCAATTACCAGCCCACCCTCATTCAAGCTTTGGCAAGGTTTTGGGATCCAGAGACCGTCACCTTCAATATTCGAGGAATAGAGATCACACCTACCCTGGAAGAGTACACGGCGATCATCGGACTGGAGTTTGACGATCACATCGTGCGGCCTGTATTGGGAAAAGATTCTACCTTAGCCCTGTCTAAATTCCTCCGTCTCAAAACCTCAGAAATTGAGAAGATCCTCAAATCCAACTCTGGCAGGTTCACCCTCTCATTCCTATACAACAACTATTCCTCCCTCCCAGTCGAAGCTGGTCTTAAACCGGCTAAAGTTTTCATCCTTGCCTTTTTCGCCTTTGTCCTATTCCCCACCTCCCAAACCACTTTCCATCCTTCCATGATCCACATTGTTAAACAAGCCTGCTACCGCTGGAATTACTCCTACATGATTCTAGCCGAAACCTTCCTTTCCCTAAACCGTTTTCAGCCAACCCAGAGAGGTACATTCCAAGCGTCCAATAGTCTTCTCTACGTGTGGTTCACCTCGCTCGTTAAAACCCTTAACCTTCGTGTCGGATGTTATGAGATCAGCCGACATATCCACCTACTCAGTTCCTTCCTGAAATGCCAGTCCGCCGTCAAGCAACTATCCTTCGAAGATTGGAGAAAAAAACTAGAAGACCTAGAGCCGAAACAACTTCGCTGGCGCTTGACCTGGCCTAAGATCCTGGAAGCTCGCATCACAGGAATAGATGGAGACCCTATCCCTTTACTGGGCTGCACGGGTGGAACCGCCTACTATCCTATCAGGGTGGTAAGGCAATTTGGCATGCTACAAGAAGTCCCACCGACGGTACAACCAGGAGTCTTCGCCTTCGACTTGCCACGAGGTGAGCTTACCAAGGAAGCAAAGGCAGCGTACCAGGCCAAGATCGACCTCATCATCCACACCTTGAAGAATTCCCCACTGCAGAGCGTGGAATGGCCAGACTACCTAGATGACGAGATGAACGTCCATCGAGCATCCAAGGACTACATCAAGTTGTTCAAGGAATATCGACAATCCCTCGTAGAGCCATACGTACCGGACTACATCGTCCCGCACCTGCCTGGAGCAGAGCCATTTGTACCAGAGCACATGGGACCACCGCCGGCCGAAGAAGATGAAGACCCGCAGGAATGGGACCTGGATGAATCGGAAGACAGCGAGGATACCTTAGCATCCAAGCGCCGTCGGATAGAATAGACGATTTCCCTGTTCGATTTTGCTTGTAATAGGATCATGACATTTTCATATATGATCATTCATCATCGTTTTCTTAAACTAAGTAATTACCATGGGTTATCCACCTTCTCGATAATATGCTCATACACGTTTAATGAGTAAGAAGACCGATTTCATGAGGCTAAGGCTCATGATCGAGTCTTTCCCCCCATTAACCAAGTATGAACATAGTATCGAGAAGGTTTTAAGTTCCTGCACTTTTATTCAACTCGCGAATCCCTGACTCGCTACTTTTAAAACAGGTGAAATCCTGTAGTCACGAAGACCCGTAGCAAGACGCGGAAAATGGCAGAAGAGCTGACTTCCAGAGTGACTGGCCTCGAGGATCAAATTAACTTGATGGCCGCCATGATGGCGGAAATGAAGTCAATGATGACTGTGCAAGGAAAGGCCCCAGCTGCACCCGAAGTTAACCCCACCACTTCGAACGATTCCGACACCAACCAGACCACTAGCACCGAATCTGAGAGGGACGTGCCCCATAAAACCCCTCCGTTCGTGATCGACTTGGAAAAAGAGAAGAAGGAAAGGCCACCGGCTAAAACTGAAGAAGGCGCGAGAAGGCTCGCGAAAATCGAAGAATGCCTGAGCAGCCAGGGTTACGAATTGGCCAGGTTCGACAAGATCTCTCCGTTCACCAAGATCGAAGTCCTCGCTGGATACAAGGAGCCAGAGTTTGTGAGGAAGTATAATGGAACAGGCTGTCCCCGGGCTCACTTGAGAAATTACCTGCGCAAAATGGCGCACTATTCGGACTACGTCCCATTGCTGATGAACACCTTCCAGGAGAGCTTGTCAGGCGCCGCGCTGGCCTGGTTCATTGAGTTGGACATGGAGGAATACGATAGCTGGGAGGATTTGGCGGAAGATTTTCTACACCAGTATAAATTCAACACGGCCACGGCACCGACCAGGGAAGACCTGTTAAGGACCGCGAAAGGAAGAAACGAGACGATACGCACCTTTGCCCAGAGGTGGCGGGCTATAGCCACTTAGGTGAAACTGCCTATCCCGGAGGAGGAGTTAGTGGACCTGTTTTTGAAGACGCTGCCACTCGATTATTTCGAGAAGCTGAACACGTCGGGCTGTCAGACCTTCACCCACCTTGTTAAGGTGGCAGAACGTCATGAGTTGGCGCTTAGAGAGAAGCGCGTGTCAGAACCACCGATCAGACGATCTTATCCAACCAGGAGAGAGCGAGAAAACGTGGGAGACGTTGCATTTGTACCAAACCCCCCGAAGCCGAAGAAGTTCCCAGAATCCACCCCCACTCAGGGTGGGACGTCAGGATTGGCCCCAAAGAAGTTCGAGGCCAGGAAGAAAGCTCCACCATCCTTCACACCGCTCCCTCGCCCTCTGTCAAGGCTATTGCCCATGCTGTTAGACGGGCACTTAGTAGCCAAAGAGCCTCCAAGACCGAACCCGCCGAGGTTCCCTGGGTTCGACGAGACCCAGTCATGCGCATACCACATGGGAGAAAAGGGGCATAATGTGGACAACTGTCTGGTGCTCAAGTATAAAGTGCAGGCGCTGATAAACGGGGGAATGCTGGAATTTGATAAGACAGAGCCGAATGTGCAGCAGAACCCTCTGCCAGACCACGGGGGGGTGAACGCTATTTGGGACAATGGTGATGCAGATAACGGAAGGTTAGGAGAGGCCCCACGTGAACACGGACCGAGTGAAGAGCGAGCCGTTGAAGAGTTTAACGAGGAACCAGATGATGAGGACGTCCGTCGTAAAAGGGCGCATGAGGCCGACAAGAAGTTCCTACGAGAGGCCTTGGAAAGAGGAGATATAGTGGATACCTTAGGACAGGATAGCGGCGGCTACAACTACCGGGTGCTTTATTCCGTCCCGCCAAGCTTTTTCGTCAGGACGGAGGAGATCGTCCCTGATGGGTGGGACGGCATGGATGACCCTGTTAACGAAGAGGAAGCAGTAGCCGAAGTGGATAAAACAACCCCGACCCAGGCAAAGGAACAGTGTGATTTGGGAACTCAAGAACGACTCGTTGGTTTGGAGAAGGGCATGGACAGTCTAATAGCCGAACTGTCAAGAATGGCAGAGAACATACGGGCGCCACCCGCGGAGGAGAAGTATCAGACGCTGGAGCTGAGGAAAACCATCGAATGCCAAAACAGAAAGATAGCCGGATTGGAGGATCAGTGTAAAGACTTGGCCAACATGGTGTGTGAATTGAAGGCAATTGCTACCCGGGAAGGAAGACAATATCGACCTGACCAGTCGATAACGTTCTCACACAAGTTCAGAGGGGAAGGCTGCCCCTTGAACCACATCTCCTGCTACCTCAGCAGGATGGCCGGCCATCATGAGGATGATCAGATTCTCATCAGCAACTTCGAGCGCAGCTTAATCGGCCCGGCCCTGCACTGGTATCACTCGATCGACCTCGACTGGATTGCTGACTGGGAGGATCTCGAAAGGCAGTTCATACAGCGATTTGAGGCCAACGTAAAGTCTATAGTCGGCAAGGACGACCTGACCCGCGTTACCATGGAGGAGGGCGAAGGGTTCAAGGCATTTGCACGTATATGGGAGTTGCAGGCAAGGCAAGTTCTACCTCCACTGAGTGAGAGGGAAATGCTGGAGCTGTTTGTACAAACCCTTCCCCAAGAGTATCTCGATCGTATGTGCGCATACGGATTCCAGTCGTTCAGCCACATGGTGAGTGTTGGAGTAAGGCACGAACAAATCCTTCGAAGGAATGAGCTCGGAAGCGAGAGGAATCCTAACTAGGCTGCTACTTCTACGGAATCGGTACGGGCTAATGATCGCCGAAGGCAAAACGACTTTCTGTCGAAGTCGATGAAGACGACAATAGGGCCATGGTACCGAGATTACGATTCAGACCACATCGATGAGGATGAGCTGATCGCGATGATAGGAACGAGGGCCCCTTTCGTGATCAAGTTAGCCGAAGTAGACGAGTGTAAAGACGTCAGGAGTGTTTCCGCAGGACGTGTGGTGATTTCCCTAGCCAATCTGGAGCTAGAGGATTCGAAGAAGCAGGGCGACAGTAGGACTGAGAAAATCGTGATAAAAGTCCCGCCACCGGCAGAGTATGATCCCAAGGCCGTCCCTTGGGACTATGGGACAGGAGAGGTCGATGCAGTCATGAGGTCCGGTAGGTGTTACGCTCCGAGAGAAGGGGAGCCTGACAAGAGGGAGGTATCAAAAGAAGATGCAGAGAGGGCTTTGTCCATCGTCAGGACAAGCGAATTCGAGGTGATAGAGCAACTGAGGAAGATGCCAGCCCAGATATCACTGCTCGACCTGTTTATAAACTCGGAAAAGCATAAGAGTGCACTGATGAAGGTGCTGAACGAAGTGCACGTGCCGGAGACGATAAACGAAGCGCAACTGGAGGAATTTGTCGGATCCATTCTGCTGAAGAATCAGATATCCTTCTCAGATGAAGACGTCCCTATAGACGGGTGGGCCCATAACAAGGCGCTGTATATATCAGCCAGGAGTCACGGCAAGCACATCTCCCACGTACTGATCGACAACGGCTCAGCATTCAACATATGCCCATTAGCTACGCTCAGAAACTTGGGCATAAATGAGGAACTCATCCGCACCTCCAAGGCCACCATCAGGGCGTTTGATGGGATGAGGAAGACTGTAGTTGGCGAGATTGACCTGGACGTCTTCATCGGACCTGTAGAGTTCTCCATCGGGTTCCAAGTCATGGATCTCCCGAGCGCCTTCGGACTTTTACTGGGCAGGCCGTGGATTCATACAGCTGGCGCAATACCATCGAGTCTACACCAGAAAGTCAGATTCATGATGAACGGGAAAGTGATAACTGTATATGGGGAGACAGATTTGGCGGCGTATCAGAGGAGTGCAGTCCCGTACATAGAGCCAGAGCAGAAGGAGGAGGCTAGCTACCACTCTCTCGAGTTGGTGGCTGTTGACACCTGATCTTTAATCATTTTTTCTATTGCTAAAGTAATAAAAAATCCATAAAAATTCATAAAATTGAAAAATCAACTTTGGGAACCTTAGCCAAGCCTAGGGAACGAATTTTGACCAAAAAATAATTTTTCATATTATATATATATATTTTAATTTTTTTTAAAACAAATACAAAAATATTTGAAAATTTTGAAAAAATAACATTTGAGGCCAAAAAATACACAAAGATAGTTAATATTTTTATTTTAAATCTATTTTCATATTGGCCATCGCAAATTCAGAAAAATCCAATTCGAGTCACGTGTTCCTTCACGAGTATAATCTCGAATCGGGCCTAAAAAAATTTAATTTGAGTCAACTTATTTTAAACTTTCACTTTTTATGAGTTGTGACATTGTCTTCTAATATTTTAAATTTTCATCTTGGCCCAATTATACCCAGAATGACTTAATTTTGCAAAAGGGCTTTAATTAAATTATGCATTATTTTCAGCGACAAGAAATGAGCTTAAATTTGACATGTGGTAAATTTTGGTGTGTCAAAAATTGTGAGGAGATTTGGACTTAAAGAAATATATTTTTTCAGGGACTGAATTGTAAATACTTAAAATTCAAGGACTAAAGTGAAAATACCTAACTCTTGAAGGATTATTTTACAAATAATAAAAAGAAAAGTTAGTGGATAAATTAGAATAGAGAAGGGAAGATGAAGAAGAGGAGATGAAGAAGAGAAGTTGGAGAAGAATGGATAGAGAAAATAAGATAAGAATAGAGAAGGGAAGATGAAGATGAAGAAGAGTTAGTAGAGAAATTAGAATGGAAGATAAGAATAGAGAAGGGAAGATGGAGATTAAGAAGAGTTAGTGGAGAAATTAGAATGGGAGATAAATATGGAGAAGGGAAGATGAAGATGAAGAAGAGTTAGTGGAGAGATTAGAATGTGAGATAGAGATGGAGAATGGAAGATGAAAATGAAGAAGAGTTAGTGGAGAAATTAGAATGGGAGATAGAGTTAGTGGAAAAATTAGAATGGGAGATAGATGAGTAGGTTATAAAAGGAGAAAGAAGTGAGCTTGAGAAAGGATTCTTGAGAGAGAAAATTTGAAGTGTTTGGGAGGATTTTTTTTGGAGAGAAAATTTTGGATGTTTGAGAGAGTTTTGGGAGATTGAAGAAAAATTTGAGAGAAAGAAAATACCAAAAGAGAGAGAATTTTGAAGATGATGGGAGTTCAAAGCTAGGGATTATCATCACAAATTCCTTCATCGATCAATATAAATCAAGAGTTCATCCTCGTCAACGAGCAAGCAAATTCGAGCTAAGTGTTTTTATTTATTCATTTATTTATGGTTTTACTTGCAAATTAGCACAAATTGTATACACTTTCTCCATCTCCTCTTTTTTTTTCCATATTTTATGTCAGGAGAAGGATATCTCTACATTAACAGCAAAAATCTCGTAGATATGCAAAAATCGGCCCAGACAAGCTCCTAAGCTGTCCACCGATTTCTCAACTGATCTGTGACTAAAAGTCCCTCTTAATTCAAAAGAAACTCTCTATATTGGGAACATAGAGAGCGAAAATCAATTATAGAAATCCCTCCCAAAAAAATGGGAGATAAGTACTCTTTCCACTCTTCTGGTTTTAGGTGCAGATTAGCACATATTTTGTATACTGACACTTCACTCTATTTTATGTCAGGAGGCCGCAACTCTATATCGATGGTCAACCCTATGGAAGCACAAAATCGGCTTGGAGGAGTCCTCAAGCGCATACAAATTTCAAATTGTTGAATCAATTCGTTGTATTTTATTTTAAAGAATTCATACCCCAGAATGGAGAGGACAAAGTCCATCCGCAACTTAAATACCTGCACCATAAATCCCAAAGGGAAGAGCCAAGCCAATGCTTAGCCTCCCATTGGAGGTTTTTACTTACAGTAGTTAAATACCTGCAACTTAAATACCTGTACCTTAAATCCCAAAGGGAAGAGCCAAGCCAATGCTTAGCCTCCCATTGGAGGTTTTTACTTACAGTAGTTAAATACCTGCAACTTAAATACCTGTACTTTAAATCCCAAAGGGAAGAGCCAAGCCAATGCTTAGCCTCCCATTGGAGGTTTTTACTTACAGTAGTTAAATACCTGCAACTTAAATACTTGTACCTTAAATCCCAAAGGGAAGAGCCAAGCCAATGCTTAGCCTCCCATTGGAGGTTTTTTACTTACAGTAGTTTAAATACTTGCAACTTAAATACCTGTACCTTAAATCCCAAAGGGAAGAGCCAAGCCAATGCTAGGCCTCCCATTGGAGGTGTTTATTCACTGTCATGTACTTCCTATAATTTAATTTTTGAATCATCAAACCTAAAAGATGAGTAGGTCGTAATACTGCACAGAAGTTGTTAACACACTCCCTCTTACGACTTTAGGGAATCTTTAACACTTAAAAAAATATAACAAATAAAAATATATACCATCCATGCATCCTATTTAAAAAGTGAAAACACAAAAGAGAATACCCTATTAAAGCCTTAGGAATAGACCAAGCCTGAGTTGCCGAATTAGGATATCCATGAAATTAAGGTACCGAAAGGGCATTAGTTTTAATTAACTAGTGTAACCAAGTCTCCGAGCTCATAATCTCTGGTTCGCAGGAATAAATTAGTCCTCCCGCTAATTTATTTAGGTTTCTAATCGACCTACCAAGAACGGTTAGTGGCGACTCCAAATTTCAAAATCATTTAAACAAAAATCAAAGTTGCGATTCGGTAGGGCTTGGGAGGGTCCGCGTTAGGTTAGTCAAATCTAATTAACCTAATAATCCGTTAACCCCTTTTAAAATTTAAAATTTTTTTAGAGGGTCGCGACAGACTGGCGACTCCGCTGGGGACGAGATTTTTAAATTTTCGAAAAAAAATACCTATTGGAATACTTAAATTTTTTTCGAAATTTTAAATGTCTTAGTGGACTTAGGCCAATGAAAATTTCATGGATATCTCGCTTCTGGCGATCTTGTTTGGGACTCATTCTATAGGTGTTATATGTTTTTGCAGGATGGGAGTTATAAGGGGCGGAGTGTTTGGCTAACCCTTTTATTTTGCAGGCTCGGTGTTGGGTTTATTTGTTTAATTTTGCACATTTTTAGAAGCGCTGTTTTGATATCAATTGTTGTGCATGTCTTGCATACTCTAAGGATCACGACACCTGCACGCACAAGCGTCTAAACCCAAGTCGCAAAATTCTTCCTAGAAAACCATAGATAGGGATTGAATATGCAAAGCTCTTGTGTCGATTGCGCTCGGGTTGACCATATTTTATCCCGCTCATTATCTGAATTGACAATTCTTCCCATTGTGATTTGATTGCGCGGAGGGTAAGTTTGTCAATTCAGATAGTGGGGGCCTTTTTAGGTCCATACCTTGTCTCTTCTTCTTTTATTTTCTAGAGTCCACTCCTCACTTGAGTCATGCGCAAGATTATGTGATTTGCATTTCTCCAAGGTAAAAGTAAGTTCTCTAATTTTATCTTGTATTTATTTTCAGTCGGTCCATGCTAGGTGTTAGTCAGTTTTTGAGCTTGATATTACGACCATTCTTTTAAAAGAAATAAAAATTAAATTTGTCCCTCATTTCTTTTTAAAATTTTTTTTTTGAAAAAATGATGTAAAAAAATCCATTCATGGGAATTTTATTAACCAATAAGGGATTTTTGTCATATTTTTATTGCTTTAATAAAAATGAAATTTTCCTGAAAAAATTTTCCTCTAAAAATTTCAATAAAAAGAAAATTTCCTTAAAAAAAAACTCTAGTAGACATCAAGTGATTTTATCACATTTTTCAAATTATAAAAACTTGCAAGAAAATTCTTCTCGAGAAATTCGCTCATGTTTTTCTAAGAAAATTTTCTCTAAATAAAATTAGACTAATTGACCAATAAGAGATTTTTGTCATGTTTTTTTCTCTCCAATAAAAATGAAATTTTCCCGACAAATTTTCCTCTGAAAATTTATTTCGATAAAAAGAAAAATTCCTTTAAAAAAACATCAAGTGATTTTATCACATTCTTTCAAATTATAAAAACTTGCAACAAAAATTCTTTTCGAGAAATTCGCTCATGTTTTTCTAAGAAAAGTTTCTCTAAATAAAATTAGACTAATGTCTCGGGGGAATTTCGTTAACCAATAAAGGATTTCTGTCATGTCTTTCCTGCTTCAATAAAAATAAAATTTTCCTGACAAATTTACCTCTGAAAATTTATTTTGATAAAAAGGAAATTCCTTCAAAAATTTTAGTAAACGTCAAGAGACTTTGTCACATTCCTTTAAAAAATAAAAAAAAGAATAATAAATCTGAAAAAAATTCTGTATCAGAAATTAACCTATTTCTTCCTAAGGAAATTTTTTTTCTTTCTTCTGATTTCTCTATAAAATAGAAAAAATCAAATTGGACTAATATAGGAGTCATGGACCGACATTTCTTGTGTCGCATACTAATTATATCCTTTTCTTTTGCAGGGAGATCCTAGATACCCCAGACGGGTGTTCAATAATATATCAAGAATCATCTTCAGAAATACCAAAAGACGAAAAACACCGAGGCTTCAACCGTTAATTCTGGGGGGCAAACGAAGATTGTCCATCTTTGACAGACAAAGTTGTGTCAATCCGTAAACTTGTATGGGCAGTGTATTCTGATATGACGGTGGATTTATACTGATTAAACATGGGGGCATATTTAATGTATTGCAGAGGATCCCGCGTCTTTTGAAAAACAATATGGATTATATAATCAGAACCCATGAAACAAATACCTTTACCTGATCAAATCAACCAGAGACCGGTCTTAAAATTTCCTCTTATCCGAAACATGCGGAGGGCTTTAGAGGACCGAGGTTCTATTAATGAACGTGGCCCACAGGAATTTCTCCCGACGCTACAGGCGACCGACACGAGCAAGTGGACCCCGGAAGAAACAAAATATGGATAAAAGTGGGCACACAACAGGTGGCCGGATTTACTACCAGCGCACTGATCGAGTTGTCATAGCGTTATTGTTCGTGATCTCAAGATGGATAGTGGGGGCCACCGCCGAACCCATCATCAATGTTCTCGATATCATCGTCTGGAGCAATTAAACAAGAACATCAAGAAGAACATTAAGCCTCGACATCTTCGGTACCTCAAATCGTTCTGTTATGCTATGCGGAAGAAACGATAGCAGGAAAATTAAAAAAAAAACAAAACAAAACACGTGAAGCTTTTCTTTCATTCCATTCATCAAAGAGTATTACAACAACTCACTGGGGAGGAAAGGTAAAGCCAAACTGGGCCCTGATGACCATTACGAAAGAGCTCAACTGACTCTCCAAACAGTTGATGCTCTGGATGCACCGGGCGCTCTCGGGATCAAGCTCCGCGAGCCTAAAGAAGAGGCGATCGCACTTCTCTTTAACCTGGGCCATAGTGGCCTCGTAATGCTCAACGGCAAACTCCAGGTCCGGAACCGCTGCCCTCTCGAAAGCAATGTCTGCCGTAATGTCATCAAGTCTCTCCTGCAGCCAACCACATTTACACCTCATCACAATATTGCCTGGCTCCTGTTCGGCGTAAGTTCGGACCAAGGCCAGACGGTCCACCAACTTTCCCCTCTCACGAACCAGCCACGAAAGCTGATCGTTGGCAAACTTGAGGGCCTTTTTGTGATTATCAGCCACAAACGTAACTGTTGCCAGACGCTCGTGCCGGTCTCGATAACGGGCTTTCACGACGGCGGTCACAAGGACCGTCTCATAAGCGCGGTTATAGGCAGCCAGAAAATTGATGAAAAGGGTCGAGAAGTTCCGGTACTCCTTCCCTAGTTGGGTACCCTCAACAGAAGCAGCGTCCACGGTCCTAAATAAACCGAGGATTTCAGCCTCAACGGTAGAGTTTTTGGCTATATGAGCGTAACCTCTACCAAGAAGATTGTAGAGTCTCTCCCACCCAGCCAGGACTTCGGCGGATAAGGTATGGTTAGGAGAATTGGCCATTTTTGAAAGCAGAATACGAAAGAAAGGGGGAGAGAGGTGAGGCAGATGAGCGGAATGCGAAGATGGTAATCTGCTTTGAAGTAAATATTGATTTCATAGTGACGGTATCAACCAGTCAAGATTTCTCTTATCTACCATTCTCTATTGGCACCACCCTCGTTGGCTCGAATTCCCATCAGATGGCGACTGCGAGCTAAGCGAGTCCGAAATCTCCGCAGAAAGTTTGACGAGACACCGCCACTTTGAAAAAGAAGACGGAAAGATGAGCTGAGTGGAAGACACGGCAAACGTTAGCGAAAAGGAGATACGACTTGTCTTCATTAGAGGACCCGCCAGTAAATCGACGGTGGAAATCTTAACAGGGGCCCTCTATCACGAAAAGAAAAAAGAAGACAAACTGAGCGAGAAACAAGGATTTCCCCTTTGATCAAAAGCTGAATATCAGATTTTCTCCCTCGAAAAATTTAATAGCGCTGCCCGTGAAGAGGGAAGTCGTTGCTATTGCCAGAGAGAGAACTTGTCCCCATTTGATAGTCAGAGTTCATTCACAAGAACTCGCAGGAGAAAGATAGAGAGGAAGGAGTTCTCGTGGGAGAGGAATTCAAAACCTTCACCATCAAAGCATCGGCTTTCAAAGCCTGTTACGAGAAGGCATCAACGATCTCGTGATCCCTCAAGTCCGAGAAGACATCTCGAGGCGGTCTCGAATCGGCAGTCCTAGATCCAGAAATATGTCGAGTATTAGGGGAACGGGCACAAGTTCAACCCTGGTCAAAGCTGATGAAGTTCCTTACCCTGAGGGTCTACTGGTCATGGCCATTGACGGTAATCCAGTCTCTCTGTCAATCCTTGTTACCGTATTAAAAAAATGCCGGTATAAGGTTGTAGCTCAAGCAAAGGCGACAGAGGCCTTAGAGATATTAAGGAGGAGTAGTGACCCGTTTGATATCGTCCTCACCGCCATGGTAGGGATTGACATGGATGTTTTCACTCTCTTGGAAGTCATCAATTCTAAATTAAACATGCCAGTCCTCGTAATATCGGCAAGCGATGATCAGCAAGCCCTAATGAAGGCTGTCTTAAATGGGGCCCAAGACGTCGTAACGAAACCAGTTAGAGTTCAGATGCTTCAAAACATATGGCAGCACGTGGTAAGGAAGCAATTGCACGACCATGAGAACAAGCATCAAGCCTTCAATTTTGTTCCAAGCAACTGGAGAAAGAAGATGAGTTGGTCTCCCGAGCTGCATCGTATGTTTGTTAATGCAGTTCAGCAGCTAGGAATAGATTCGGCACGGCCGCAACATATACTGGAAATTATGAAGGTAGAGGGACTCACTAAAGCAAATGTTTCGAATCATCTTCAGAAGTACAGAAAAAGGGTGAGAGAACACAATGCAGCTCAGAATCAAAAAAACCAAGGCGGGACTGATCCAAGCCTGAACGTCGAGTCTCCTCGCCACCATAAGTTCCCCAGGTTAGCATGGGGCGAGCCACTTCCCATCATCAACCAAGCTAGTAGCCATGCCATCAATCCCCCAGGCGTTAATCAAAGTATCCCCCAGAATCACCCTAATGCTCTTCAAGAGTATAGACCGCAGGAGCAGTGTATTCAGATTCCTTGGTTTGAGCACCAACCTGTGGCTAGAACTCATCCCATGATCAGCGCGCCTGCGCAGCCAGAGAATCAGACAAGAAGTTATCCTGAGCACTTCCACTTCTCTAATCCTCGAATGAAAGGAGTTTTTGGCAGCAGGACAGTTGGTGATCCCCACACTTTCTCGAGTAATGATGAAGGCTCCAGCATGAGAAGTCAAATTGCTCATGGCGAGGACAGAATGAGAAATCTACCGCCAGCATTTGCCAACAACAATGCCCAATTCGAGCATCAGTTGCTGGAAGGTTCAAGAGATTACCCAGATGATGAGCTTACTGCCATGGTCAACCAGTTTAGGGTTGACAGACGTCCCAAGCCGCGATCAGGAGCCAGTGAGTAGGGACTCTCAAACATCGGTTATCCACACCCGAACCAACACGAGACTAGCTGATTATCGAAGAGCCACAGGAGAGGCAGAACTGACCTTGAATAAGTGCACCTTTCATTTCATGCTTAATTCCCCTGCGTATGATATTTTCCAGCTTTCTAGGTGTCTCGATTTAATTCAAGGACAAGGGGGCAATTTATTTATCCCGTCGAATGCGTGAATCCCTTTTTATGCTAGATTTAGGGCGGATTAATTTGTGGCAACGTCGCTGACTGCCATAATGAGAAATGTTGAATGGCCTCACGTAGGGAAATTTCAAGTGAAAAGCCCAAGCGAGCTCGAAGACGGGTAACTGTGTGTCGTTCCAATTTACCCTCAATCGTTGCAAAATGCTAAATTGGATTTGTTCCATTCTCACCCAGGGGATTGCAAAGTGCCTCAAGAGTGTCACAAAATGAAATGACCCAATGGAATGCGATAGGACTCATTCGCCTTCAAGGTAACCTTCAAATTAAAGGAGCCCTCCGGTCCACGGACCCAATGGCATGGAAAATGATGATGGTCCAAGGCAACCCGAAAGAAAACAAGGCCCAACTAAGCAAAGCACATATGTGGCAAGCTCAAAGTGAAGGGCAACTCGGGACATACAATTCAATCCAATCCAAATGAAGGAACTTCCTCAATTCAAATTCAATGGAAGTATACACAAGGGTAAAACAGTATCGTTCCAATTTTTCTAGAATATGAAGAACATATACTGCCGCATTCTCTTTCATTTTTGCAGGGGAAGTCTCTACTGGCCAAATTTTCCTGTCTACCATTCCCTATCAGTATCACCTCCGCTACTCGTCTCCAATCTCGAGCCAAGCAAATCCGACGTCTCTACGGAAAAGTTGGACGAGACGCCACTACTTTGAAAAAGAAAGGATAAAAAATAAGCTGAGTGGGAGACAAAGACATTTTCGGCAGAAAAGAGATACGACTCGTCTTTATTGAAGAACTCGTCAGCAAATTGATGGTGGAGACAGCAACAAGGGGCCCCCTCCCACGGAAAGATGGAAGGAGACGAGCTGGGCGAGAGATACGATGAAAAGAAAATCGAGAAAGCCAGAACACTCGAGAGAGGCAATACAGTTGCTAAACCCACGTCTAATTTTAAAGGAGGCATCTTCTTGATAATTCTCATTCGTGCTCGAAAGAGAGACCCTTAAAGCATACGCAGTCTCCCAGAAAAATCCAGAGAGTGAAAATACAAGAAGAGATATCAAACTTTGAGAAATCGTTAACCAAATCGAAGATGTCTCAACCCAACACACTTGAAAGTTATCGTTACTTGTTGAATATGTGAGAGGAAGAGTTCGAAGCCATATTTGGGATCGAGCCTATGGAGCCCGGCCCTTCCACCGACGACGTCCAAGAGCCCGGTAAGGACAATGACAACAACGGTAAAGGTCAAAAGAAGCGTTACCGTCGCCATACTGAGGAGCAAGTACGAAAGCTTGAAGCTTTCTTCAGAACGTGCCCTATGCCAGACGGCAAACAAAAAATGGAACTGAGTCAAGAGCTAGGCCTTGAACCTTCGCAAATCAAGTTCTGGTTTCAAAATAGACGAACCCGAATGAAGACTCGTCATGAGCACAACGAAGCCGAGTTTCTAAGAGTTGAAAATGAAAACCTCCGAGCGGAAAACAAGATGTATAAAGAGACTTTTGACTCCGCCACATGCCCCAACTGCAATAGCCTCCTCCTCACCCTCGATGAAATGTATGATCTGAGGATCGAAAATTCACGTTTAAGAGGTGAGTTAGACCAATTTATAACAGGATCGAGTTCTGTTGGAGCAGGGTACAAAAGGACCAATGATACTGGATCAGTATCAATACCTCCCGAGGAAGAAGGGACAGATCACCACCAAGCGGACATTGACGATGATATTTTCGCCATAATCAACCAGTTTGGGATGCACTTGTTCAGCCAGTGACCACCAGACCTTCTATATGGCCGATGCATACCTAATTTGGGATGAAGCCAGCTGATCATGGGAGAGCCTGTAGAGGAAGCAAAACTGATCCTGAATGAGTGAATGTGTTTTATTTCCTTGCGTGATATGTTTTTCTGCTTTTGTGAATATGTAAAAGCAAGGAGTAATAATCCGACTTCCCCCTATTAAATGCTCGAATCCGCCACCTCACCAACCTCGCGACGAATTGATGGCGAGTAAAAATCTGGATAAACCTAAAGGGTAACTCCGTATCATTTCAATTTACCCTCAGTTGCTCCAAGTTTTAAAATTAAGCCCCTTCTATTCTCAGGAAATTGCAAATCGACCCGAGAACGCAATCATATCCGAATACAAGTTGAACAAAATTTGGGGGCAAATCGACTCATGGGCATTACCACGGGATGGACAGCTTCGGACAGAGGAAAGTACAAGCGAAAGACACGAACAATCTCAGAAATGGGTAATTCTGTATCGTTCTAATGTGCACATAATCATCTCAAGTCTTGAATTGTCTTATTCCATTCTTAACAGGGATTGCAAATTACCTCGAGAAATACCGTAACATGGCATAAGGTGATACAACAAGGCTGCTTTATCCCCAAAGATTAACCTTTGAAAGGATAGCCCCATGGACACCTATGGTCCAATGGACCGAATGGTATGGGGGATGACAGTAGGTCCGAAATATCCCGAGTTCGATCCCCGAGGGTGGGGAATGTTGTATGTATTATAAATAAATGAAACAACTTTTTGTGCATTTCTTTTTGCAAGTAGGAATACTCGACGAGTAATACCGAAGTCAATATTTTGCTACATTCTCGGCTTAATGGTGAAGCATCCAACAAAAGTCGAAGAAAACTCAATCTAGCAAAATTGGTAAAAGACTTGTCCAAGGCATTCAAGATGAAGGGTAAATCAGTATCGTTTCCAATTTATCCCTTTTAATACTGGTTGACATGTCTCCTTTTCTTTTCACAGGAAATATTTATACTAACATTTAACATGTTGAAGGAGACAAATCCAAAAGAAAAGTATGATCACCTGACAAGATCTATTCTGGTGAAAAATGGGGCAAATTGATCGCAAGCTCTGAAACGAAAAAGCAAATATGTCTTCCTTATCTCGTTTGGTTTCAAGAATAATTTCTCTGCTTCTTGCAGGGGCATTAAACAAACCAAAATGCTCCCTCGCCCATATGCTTCATCGCGCAGGGGTAAAGTTTGAGACAAACCACCCCTCGACATAAGGAGTAGGCTTCCCAATTTGTTCGGTCCGCCCACATACCAGGGGCAATTTAAATTCGCCCATATTTGCACATTATATAAACACACGTGATGCTAAAAAATTGTCACATCTGCATTGTGCTTACACAGTTCATGAATTATGTATGAATATTCCGTGTGTTTAACTTACCAACTCCAACTTAGAGCATAAACTGCACATGAGATATCAAATGTGCAGAATGGGGCATGACAGGATGAGGAAAGGCAAACCATTTCCACACAGGTCTAACATTTTGATCTACAGATAAACAGCCTTTCTCCAGAGTGAGAAAAAGCCATTTCGGAATGAAGTCCCCCATTCAGATTACATTCGAGGTGTTCATACTATAAGAACCTCCTTAAACAGAAGTGGTAATGCAATACATGATCTATATGTTGATCGATTGCATCATGAGTTATTACATAGACTGCCTTTAATCATGGAAAACTTAGCTGAACAATTTTGTATGAACCAATGAACACATTGATGAAAATGCTTGCACATGTTAGCTCTGACATTGCCCGACAGGCAACACATTCCCGGTGTTTGAGTTACCTTCCAAAGTCTTGAAATTCATTCGGCGATTATTGAATGAACAAGCCTGGTTGTCCAGAAGCCACCAAGCATTTCTTCCAAATTCTCAGGTAAGTATATCTTCAACCAGAACCTTTCAAGAGAATGAATTCTGACGGTTGTTGGGATACTCGAATCCATTGCGGTACATACAGGTATCCACATTCTTCAATAAAGCATGATTTGTCTCAAGGACAGAAATGTTCGAGACCTTTTGATCTCTGCCTCTTTGGTTTATTCCTAAAACGACAGGAGAATATAATTTGGGTTTGAGCTTCTGCAGGATTCCTGGTCTCCCCAGATTTCAGAATGGCACCCTTTGAGGTACATAAAGTCCTTCTTACAGGCAAATCAAGTCCTTCTTACAGGCATAAAGTCCTTCTTACAAGCAAACCAAGTCCTTCTTATAGGCAAATCAAGTCCTTCTTACAGGCAAACCAAGTCCTTCTTACAGGCACCAAGTCCTTCTTACAGGCAAACCAAGTCCTTCTTACAGGCACAAAGTCCTTACAGGCAAAGTAAGTCCTTTTTACAGGCAAATCAAGTCCTTCTTACAGGCACAAAGTCCTTCTTACAGGCAAATCAAGTCCTTCTTACAGGCAAACTAAGTCCTTCTTACAGGCAAACAAAGTCCTTCTTACAGGCACAAAGTCCTTCTTACAGGCAAACCAAGTCCTTCTTACAAGCAAATCAAGTCCTGCTTACAGGCAAATCAAGTCCTTCTTACAGGCACAAAGTCCTTCTTACAGGCAAATCAAGTCCTTCTTACAGGCACAAAGTCCTTCTTACAGACAAACAAAGTCCTTCTTACAAGCAAATCAAGTCCTTCTTAAAGGCATAAAGTCCTTCTTACAGGCAAATCAAGTCCTTCTTATAGGCAAACTAAGTCCTTTTTACAGGCAAACCAAGTCCTTCTTACAGGCACAAAGTCCTTCCTACAGGCAAATCAAGTCCTTCTTACAAGCACAAAGTCCTTCTTACAGGCACAAAGTCCTTCTTACAGGCAAACCAAGTCCTTCCTACAGGCAAATCAAGTCATTCTTACAGGCAAATCAAGTCCTTCTTACAGGCAAAGCAAGTCCTTCTTACAGGCAAATCAAGTCCTTCTTACAGGCACAAAGTCCTTCTTACAGGCAAATCAAGTCCTTCTTACAGGCACAAAGTCCTTCTTACAAGCAAATCAAGTCCTTCTTACAGGCACAAAGTCCTTCTTACAGGCAAAATAAGTCTTTCTTACAGGCAAATCAAGTCCTTCTTACAGGCATAAAGTCCTTCTTACAAGCAAACGAAGTCCTTCTTACAGGCAAATCAAGTCATTCTTACAGGCACAAAGTCCTTCTTACAGGCAAAGTAAGTCCTTTTTACAGGCAAACAAAGTCATTCTTACAGGCAAATCAAGTCCTTCTTACAGGCAAAGCAAGTCCTTCTTACAGGCACAAAGTTCTTCTTACAGGCAAAGCACCAAGTCCTTTTTACTGGCACCAAGTCCTTTCTACAGGCACCAAGTCCTTCTTACAGGTATCTCCATGTGGTGACCTACCATACGGGTCAAATCTCAATCAAAATTTAATCAGTAGAATCCTTTTATTAGGAATCTACCATGGTACGACCCACCATACGGGTCAAATGGTATGACCCACCATACGGGTCAAATTTTAATTCAATTTTTAATCAGTAGAATCCTTTTATTAGGAATCTACCATGGGTTGATCCACCATACGGGTTTAAGTTCAACCACCCTAAAGTTTTTTTATATAACGAATCCTTAGGTTCTCATTTCATTTTCAGTGGAACAATCATGTCACGACTCTTTTTATTTCATTGTATTGAGTTGATAAGAATCCAGGTGTCATCTCGTCTTTGAAATGAACCTCTACCGAGCTTCCTTTCAAAGAGGGGCAGCTGTTGACACCTGATCTTTAATCATTTTTTCTATTGCTAAAGTAATAAAAAAATCCATAAAAATTAATAAAATTGAAAAATCAACTTTGGGAACCTTAGCCAAGCCTAGGGAACGAATTTTGACCAAAAAATAATTTTTCATATTATATATTTTAATTTTTTAAAAACAAAAATACAAAAATATTTGAAAATTTTGAAAAAATAACATTTGAGGCCAAAAAATACACAAAGATAGTTAATATTTTTATTTTAAATCTATTTTCATATTGGCCATCGCAAATTCAGAAAAATCCAATTCGAGTCACGTGTTCCTTCACGAGTATAATCTCGAATCGGGCCTAAAAAAATTTAATTTGAGTCAACTTATTTTTAACTTTCACTTTTTATGAGTTGTGACATTGTCTTCTAATATTTTAAATTTTCATCTTGGCCCAATTATACCCAGAATGACTTAATTTTGCAAAAGGGCTTTAATTAAATTATGCATTATTTTCAGCGACAAGAAATGAGCTTAAATTTGACATGTGGTAAATTTTGGTGTGTCAAAAATTGTGAGGAGATTTGGACTTAAAGAAATATATTTTTTCAGGGACTGAATTGTAAATACTTAAAATTCAAGGACTAAAGTGCAAATACCTAACTCTTGAAGGATTATTTTACAAATAATAAAAAGAAAAGTTAGTGGATAAATTAGAATAGAGAAGGGAAGATGAAGAAGAGGAGATGAAGAAGAGAAGTTGGAGAAGAATGGATGGAGAAAATAAGATAAGAATAGAGAAGGGAAGATGGAGATGAAGAAGAGTTAGTAGAGAAATTAGAATGGAAGATAAGAATAGAGAAGGGAAGATGGAGATTAAGAAGAGTTAGTGGAGAAATTAGAATGGGAGATAAATATGGAGAAGGGAAGATGAAGATGAAGAAGAGTTAGTGGAGAGATTAGAATGTGAGATAGAGATGGAGAATGGAAGATGAAAATGAAGAAGAGTTAGTGGAGAAATTAGAATGGGAGATAGAGTTAGTGGAAAAATTAGAATGGGAGATAGATGAGTAGGTTATAAAAGGAGAAAGAAGTGAGCTTGAGAAAGGATTCTTGAGAGAGAAAATTTGAAGTGTTTGGGAGGATTTTTTTTTTGAGAGAAAATTTTGGATGTTTGAGAGAGTTTTTGGAGATTGAAGAAAAATTTGAGAGAAAGAAAATACCAAAAGAGAGAGAATTTTGAAGATGATGGGAGTTCAAAGCTAGGGATTATCATCACAAATTCCTTCATCGACCAATATAAATCAAGAGTTCATCCTCGTCAACGAGCAAGCAAATTCGAGCTAAGTGTTTTTATTTATTCATTTATTTATGGTTTTACTTGCAAATTAGCACAAATTGTATACACTTTCTCCATCTCCTCTTTTTTTTCCATATTTTATGTCAGGAGAAGGATATCTCTACGTCAACAGCAAAAATCTCGTAGATATGCAAAAATCGGCCCAGACAAGCTCCTAAGCTGTCCACCGATTTCTCAACTGATCTGTGACTAAAAGTCCCTCTTAATTCAAAAGAAACTCTCTATATTGGGAACATAGAGAGCGAAAATCAATTATAGAAATCCCTCCCAAAAAAATGGGAGATAAGTACTCTTTCCACTCTTCTGGTTTTAGGTGCAGATTAGCACATATTTTGTATACTGACACTTCACTCTATTTTATGTCAGGAGGCCGCAACTCTATATCAATAGTCAACCCTATGGAAGCACAAAATCGGCTTGGAGGAGTCCTCAAGCGCATCCAAATTTCAAATTGTTGAATCAATTCGTTGTATTTTATTTTAAAGAATTCATACCCCAGAATGGAGAGGACAAAGTCCATCCGCAACTTAAATACCTGCACCATAAATCCCAAAGGGAAGAGCCAAGCCAATGCTTAGCCTCCCATTGGAGGTTTTTACTTACAGTAGTTAAATACCTGCAACTTAAATACCTGTACCTTAAATCCCAAAGGGAAGAGCCAAGCCAATGCTTAGCCTCCCATTGGAGGTTTTTACTTACAGTAGTTAAATACCTGCAACTTAAATACCTGTACTTTAAATCCCAAAGGGAAGAGCCAAGCCAATGCTTAGCCTCCCATTGGAGGTTTTTACTTACAGTAGTTAAATACCTGCAACTTAAATACCTGTACCTTAAATCCCAAAGGGAAGAGCCAAGCCAATGCTTAGCCTCCCATTGGAGGTTTTTTACTTACAGTAGTTTAAATACTCGCAACTTAAATACCTGTACCTTAAATCCCAAAGGGAAGAGCCAAGCCAATGCTAGGCCTCCCATTGGAGGTGTTTATTCACTGTCATGTACTTCCTATAATTTAATTTTTGAATCATCAAACCCAAAAGATGAGTAGGTCGTAATACTGCACAGAAGTTGTTAACACACTCCCTCTTACGACTTCAGGGAATCTTTAACACTTAAAAAAATATAACAAATAAAAATATATACCATCCATGCATCCCATTTAAAAAGTGAAAACACAAAAGAGAATACCCTATTAAAGCCTTAGGAATAGACCAAGCCTGAGTTGCCGAATTAGGATATCCATGAAATTAAGGTACCGAAAGGGCATTAGTTTTAATTAACTAGTGTAACCAAGTCTCCGAGCTCATAATCTCTGGTTCGTAGGAATAAATTAGTCCTCCCGCTAATTTATTTAGGTTTCTAATCGACCTACCAAGAACGATTAGTGGCGACTCCAAATTTCAAAATCATTTAAACAAAAATCAAAGTTGCGATTCGGTAGGGCTTGGGAGGGTCCGCGTTAGGTTAGTCAAATCTAATTAACCTAATAATCCGTTAACCCTTTTAAAATTTAAAATTTTTTTAGAGGGTCGCGACAGTGGCCGTCACGCACGCGCCTACTGGGACTAAAAGGAGAATTCCTGAACCTTCCCAGTACACTTTGGCTCCTGGGAAAATATTATTGGCGCACGGGTTTATTCCCGGACGCGGGTTAGGAAAGAACGGCCAGGGAATCCGGTCGCCACTACAGTTAGACGTTAACGAGCGACGGACAGGTTTGGGGTATACCGGTAAGTCCAGTGGGGGCTTTACTTCTAGAGGCCGAGGCAGGGGCCAATATGGAAGCCTGGGAAGCAGAGTTGGACCATCCATCGGCTCCAAGGCATGGAAAGGGAGAGCTAGCATGATCAGCAGCCCTCTGGACCAGTATTTCTCGGGGTGCCCCAAGATGCTGGCGGACGAAATGATTTAGAACGCAACAGAACCGGATTTATCCAACCCGTTCTTAGAGGACACGGTTAATGTCGTCATCGAAGGATTTGAGAAGGAATCCGACCAGCCTGAGTAAAGAGGCCCCTTTTCCCTTATGCATTTTAATTCCCGCATGTTATTTTCATCCCTAGGCAATGCATTTCCCTTTCAATTTAAAAAGAATCAAATATAAAAAAAGGAAAAAGAATGCCCTTGGATCTCGGACCGTTGGTTCAAGTGGTGCATGCTGTAATGCGGTCCATTTTCTAATAAAAACCCCACGAATTTTGTTGGGGACATGTGGGATGACAAATCAGCCCAATGATGATACTCGGCTTCAAACTTTTGAAGCTTGAGGGCTGATTTCCCACATGATCCTTTGTTTTCCTGAAAAATGTTTAGGGAAGCGAGGGCGTCCGATGAAATGAGGATTAGTCCTCCCTCCCCTCCTTTATTTCCTTTTTAAAAAAAAACTTTAAAAAAACGTTTTTGAAAAATTCATGCATCTTTATTAATACTGGTAAAATGCTGACCATTATTGTAACATTTCAGGCATACCATCACTCATATGCATAACAGGTTATTATGTGGCTCAGACCGCACTGATGATTTCTCCTGCGGGGTCGAGGAAGAAAATGATGATGACACCAATGATATCAGGAGAGACTGGGGCAGATATGAGGAGCACAAACCATTGACCGCAGAGAACACTATTACAGTCAATCTCGGAAATTCTGAAAATGTGAAAGAAGTCAAGATAGGAGAAAGGTTATCTTCGTCTGAGGCGGCTCGATTTACCGAACTCCTCAAAGAATACCAAGATGTATTTGCCTGGTCCTATGCAGATATGCCAGGTTTAGACCCGAATATTGTCGAGCACTCGCTCCCGACAGACCCGAGCATCCCCGCCAAGAAACAGAAGCTTCGACGGACGAAACCGGAGTTGTCTAAGAAGATCGAAGAAGAGGTAATGAAGCTGCTAAAAGTGGGATTCATCGAAGTGATCGCTTATCCCGAATGGGTTGCCAACATCGTCCCAGTGATGAAGAAGGATGGGAGAGTCAGAGTCTACGTGGACTATCGCGATCTGAACAAAGCGAGCCCAAAAGATGACTTTCCTCTTCTGCATATCAATATCTTGGTCGACAGCACGGCGGGATTTGACATGTTCTCGTTCATGGATGGATTCTCTGGATACAACCAAATCCTTCTGAACGAGGAGGACAAAGCAAAGACCTCGTTTATAACTCCATGGGGGACCTTTTGCTATAAGGTTATGCCTTTCGGAATGAAGAATGCAGGGGCAACTTACCAAAGGGCTATGGTGGCTCTGTTCCACGACATGATGCATAGGGAGATAGAGGTATATGTCGACGACATGATCGCGAAGTCTAAACCTGGAGACGATCACGTTCAGATACTGAGGAAGTTGTTCGAACGACTCCGGAAGTATAGGTTGAAATTAAATCCCGCTAAATGCATATTCGGGGCACGGTCGGGAAAACTTCTCGGGTTTGTGGTGGGTAATCGAGGAGTCGAAATCGATCCTTCCAAAGTCAAAGCGATACTAGACCTCAGTACTCCCACTACAGTTAAGGAAGTAAGAAGTTTGCTGGGGAGACTAAATTATATCGCTAGGTTCATTTGTCAGCTCTCCGATGTCGCGAAGCCGTTCTTCAAGTTGCTGAAAAAGGGAGCCAAGGTGAAATGGGATTCTGAATGCCATCAAGCACTGGAGAAGATCAAAAGTTACCTTATCTCACCACCAGTTTTGGTACCACCGGTGCCGGGGTCCCCGCTAACCCTGTATCTCACTGTTCATCAGGAATCATTAGGAGCTTTGCTTGCTCAAACGAGTCCGGAAGATAGCAAGGAGCGGGCCATCTATTATCTGAGTAAGAAATTCACTGTATCGGAAATGAATTACCCCGCAGTCGAAAAGACCTGTGTCGCGTTAGTCTGGGTACTACACAGGTTGAGGCAGTACACTCTTCATCACCGCATACAGCTGGTGACAGAGAACGACCCGATAAAATACCTCCTGGAAAAGCCAGCCTTAATCGGGAAGTTGGCCAAATGGCAGGTTCTTCTGTCAGAGTTCGATGTTAGAAGTTCAAATCAGAAGTCTGTCAAGGGTCGGGCTATAGCAGATATGTTGGCTGAAGATGCCTAGGGATCCAGTGTCCCAAGTGATGAGAAAGCAGAAGATCGCATTTCCAATCTGTCCGAAGATAAATGGACGATGTATTTCGATGGCGCCGTAAACCTTGCAGGGTCGGGAACTGGGGCAATCCTTATATCCCCTGAAGGACAACATTATCCGGTCTCTGCAAAGTTGATGTTCCCATGTACCAATAACATCTCTGAGTATGAGGCGTGTATTCTCGGTTTGCAACTGGCCCTCACTATGAAAGTAAAGAAGCTACAAGTGTACGGAGACTCCATGCTGATCATCTTGCAAACCCAGGGTGAATGGAAGACGAAGGACTCGAAGCTCATCCCCTATCACAGGTTCCTGGAGGAAATGATTGAAGAATTCGAAGAGATCGACTTCGAGTACCTGCCAAGAACCCAGAATCACTTCGCGGACGCTTTGGCCACCCTATCGTCCATGCTGCAGGTCACAGAAGGCTTAGATATTGAGCCATTGAGGGTCGACATTATCAAGCAACCGGCTTACTGCATGGTAATCGAGGAAGGATTCGACGACCAACCTTGGTATCATGATATCAAAAATTACTTGCTGAAGGGAGAATACCCTCCAGGGAGCCAGCCCGGAGATAGAAAATACATAACCAAGATGGCTACCAAATTCTTCCTCAGCGGACAGACACTGTATAAGAAGTCATTTGATTCAATCCTGTTGAGGTGTGTAGATGCTAAGGAAGCGAACCAGCTTATGAAGGAGATCCATGAAGGGAAATGCGGACCACATATGAACGGTCACTTCCTCGCCAAGAAGATCATGAGGCTCGGTTACTATTGGATAACCATGGAGTCGGATTGTAACCAACATGTGAGATCCTGCCATCAGTGCCAGGTATATGGAGACAGGATCAACGCTCCCCCAAATGAACTTCATCAGATGTCTGAGGCCTGGCCATTCTCTATGTGGGGAATCGACATGATCGGGCCAATCAACCCTCACGCTTCAAATGGGCACCGCTTCATCTTGGTGGCGATAGATTATTTCACCAAATGGATCGAGGCCAATTCATATGCCAATGTCACAGCCAAGAGCGTTGCGAAGTTCATCAAAATGGATATCATCGCGAGGTACGGGACGCCTCAGGCTATTATCACAGATAACGGGTCCAACCTGAATAACAAGGTGGTTGATGATCTTTTAGACCGGTTTAAGATCAGACACCTTAACTCTTCCCCTTACCGCCCACAAATGAATGGAGCTGTGGAAGCGGCAAATAAGAATATAAAGAAGATCCTGGCCAAGACTGCAGAGAACTTTCGAGATTGGCACGAGAGGTTGCCATATGCGTTAATGGCATACCGAACTTCGATCCGAACTTCAACCGGGGCAACCCCCTACTCTTTGGTATACGGCATGGAGGCCGTTCTCCCCGTGGAAGTCGAAATTCCTTCCTTACGAATATTAACCCAAGCCGAACTCTCGGAGGCCGAATGGATCCAGCAGAGGCATGAGCAGTTGAACCTGATTGATGAAAAACGGCTGAAGGCTATATGTCATGGACAGGCGTACCAAAAGCGGGTACCCAAGTCATTTGATCGCAAGGTAAAGCCCAGAAGTTTTATGGTCGGGGATTTAGTCGTGAAGAAGGTGCTCCCTAATGTTCCTCATCCCGGAGGCAAATTCGCACCGAACTACGAAGGTCCGTACGTGGTGCAGAAGGTCTTACCAAGCGGCACTCTAATTCTTTTGAATATGGACGGGGAAGAATTGGCAAATCCTGTAAATGCGGATGCTGTCAAGAAATACTACTCTTGAATAAGACGAGGATTTGACCAACTCTCGTACCCCACTCGAATCTGAGCTACATTGAGACCCATTACGCGCACTCCATGCATACATGCATACATTTGCATATTTCTCTCTTTGTCGCAGGTCCAAGAGAGATTCCCAGATGAAGGAGGCAACTCGAACAACTTCACCCGAATCGAGGGATCATGAAGAAGAGAGAAATCCGCAAGACAGGCTACCTATCAGTGTTCCGGGTTTGCAATCAAGGGTAAAAGTCGTATCGTTCCAATTTTTAATGCAAGAATGGACACTAACCCCTGAAATGTTTTGTTCTTCTCAGGTACCTCCAGCCACCGCGAGCAGGTAAGTATCCCTTACTCTAAGACGTTTTGGTCTACTACGTCATGAACAATAAGATCACACCATTGACAAGATGCGTGAGTTAACTTCATTCGCACTCTCATTTAAAAAAAATCTTCAAAAACCTGACTTTCACATGCATCTCGAATCCCTTGTGAAAGCTAATGTTGATGAAATAGAAATGAAATCTCCAAATGAGAACGATCAAGTCTGTCATGCTGGAGTAGACCGAAATCTGAGGGGGCCAACCACGCCCAAACACGTCCCTACACACTTGAGCGGATGAGTGAAAGGAAGGCAGGATAAAAAGCCTTTGTCCATGAACGTAGGGACCATTCGCAGTGATTACACGGATTGAAATGATAGAAGGCATTTTCATTTCTTTATCATAAACACATAATGACCCGTCGCAAGCCCATTTGAGCCTGTAAGGGGAGAATTTAAAAGCAACCCTGTCAAGAACCACCCCACACCGGGGCAATTTGGAGGTTCATCGGTTGGTTCCTAGAAAAAAAGATCAAGGTAAGACTTTATTGTGCTGACTTGCATCAATCTTTTCGTAGTAACTTCAGATGGCATCCCGTGGAGATCTGAAACATCAAAGTGAAAGAGAGCAATTCATTTCTCTATCCTACACACTTTATCCTTTGATGAGCCAATTTGAGCCTGCAAATCTTTTCAAAACCCAGTTGGTGATCACCTCCCTGCCCTGGGGCAATGCATATGACCTGCCAATGAAAAGCAAGACACCTGATAAAGGCAAGGCTAAAGCCCATTATTGAAGAAGAGCAACAATGCTTAAAAACCAGTCAAAGAAAAATGCAATGAAAATGTCAAAAGGCAACAGGGCTAACAAAAGTAAAGTGCCTGGTAAAAGCAAAGCCAAAGTCCTTCATAGGAACAAAAGCCATGATGAATGAAGCGCCAAAAGAAAACCTGTTGGCAAACGAGTGACAGGAACAAGGAAAACATGAAGCTTAGTTGAACATGAGTATCCAGAGAACCTTTGGGGGGGGGCACAAGATACAAATTTAAACCCCAGCAGTTATGACAGTGGGTGATGATGCAAAGGTGATCACCAGCATATCATACCCCTCACTCAGAAAATGGCCTTTTCGAGCCCACCCTGAACCAATGTTACAACCTATCCCGAAAGCCTCTCCTGATTGAGACGTTTCAGATCAACACGAGATTTCACACGAGAGACTACTGCCTAAAGGAGTAAGTACAATCCAGTTTTATCTGATCTTCGAGGTTCTTGACTTGTAAACCCGAAGAAATCGCTTTTAGAATGATGATTCTTTTCTGAAAACCTCAAGATGCCTACCCATTGCAAAAGCCCTTGACCAAGCCTGCATTACGGTCCCTTAGAAGACCTTCTCTGATCAATCAGGTCGTATACACTGCAAATGGTTCTGAAATTCATGGCATAGGTTTCGAGTGTTAGTTTGAGTATTCCTAAAAATCTTTCCCCAGTGAGAAAGCAAAATCTCTCAAAAATGAATATCGTGAGAAGTCCTCCCTGATAAGATATTCCAGTTGATATGACCAATCTAACTCATCTGGAGACTTCAGATTTATTGATTCAAAATTATCCTAGCAAAGGATTTTCGATTACACATGTAGGTTGCAAGATTGTCTTGATTAACCATCTTATGCGCCCCGCATTTACTGAAACGAGTCCATATGACTCACAGGGGCATGGCTCATGTTGAAATTTACATATGTCTGATGCATAAGAATTCTTTCCAAACTCTTCATTCACCAAAATAAATCGGGTTCGAGCTTCTGTAGGATTCCTGGTCTTCCCAGATCCCAGAATGGCACCCTCAATGATAAGATAAATCGGGTTCGAGCTTCTGCAGGATTCCTATTCTTCCCAGATCCTAGAATGGCACCCCAAGTCCTTGATATAGGCGCAAAAGTCCTTGATATAGGCACCGAGTCCTTGATATAGGCATCTCAATGGGGCGACCTACCATACGGGTCAAATATGAATCAAGTTTTAATCAGTAGAATCCTTTTATTAGGAATCTGCCACGGGTCGACCTACCATACGGGTCAAATCTGAATCGAATTTTTAATCAGTAGAATCCTTTCACTAGGAATCTACCATAAGATGACCTACCATACGGGTCAAAAGTCAAATCAAGTTTTAATCAATAGAATCCTTTCATTAGGAATCTATCATGGGTTGACCTACCATACGGGTCCGAGTTCAATCACCCTACGATTTTCTTATAACGAATCCTTCGGTCTTCATTCTAGAGCAGTCAATGGCGACGCGAGGCAAACAGGTAAATTCCAGGTAAATCTCCTGACTAGCTTTTCTCCCTCTCTCCCCACGTCAAAGTGAGCAACATGAAATCTGGACTTAAGCTGTCAAAGAGGAAACTAGAGTTGGATGTCACGACTTTTCATTTTTCCCAGTAGAGTCGGTTAAACTTCAAGTGTCACTTTGTCTTTGAGAGCGATCTCTCACGAGACCCCTCTCAAAGAGGGGCAGCTGTTGACACTCGATTTTTAGCTAATTTTATTTTCAAAATTTTAGAAAATCCATAAAAAGTCAGAAAATTGAAAAATCAACTCTGGGAACCTCAGCATACCCTAGGGAACCAATTTTGAGCAAAAAATAATTTTCCTTATCTTTTGTATTTTTCCGCATTTTATTTTCAAAAATTCATAAAAAAATCCATAAAAAGTGAAACAAATTGCAAAATCAACTTTGGGAACCTCAGCATAGCCTAGGGAACCAATTTTGAGCAAAAAAATAATTTTCCTTATTTTTCGCAATTTTAATATTTTCAGAAAATAGGAAAATAATAGAAAATTAATAAAAAATAGCATTTGAAGCCAGAACATTACCAAAAAATAGTAAATATTTTTAATTTAATTTTATTTTCATTTTTGATGAATAAATTTTGAAAAATAAAGCCTGGAACCTAGGGTTTCTTTGTTAATTTCATTTTTTAGATTATTTAAATAATTCTAGAAATTCCATTTTAGCTTTTTAATTTTTAATTTTTACACTTTTAGAGTCGTTTCATCCTCCTCTATTTTTCAAAATTAAAATCGAGTCCAAAAGCCCTCGAAATTGTCCAATTTCGCTGAAAAGGACCAAAATGCAATTTCTGATTTTTCGAATTAGTCCCTAAAATCACTAAAAATGAAATTAAAAATTTTCTAGGGACTAAATTGAAAATAGGGAGACGTCACCCCCTAGTTTTTGACCTTCTGAATCCATTGGTGGCGTCAATTTTTGCAAAAAATATCAGTAAGACTTTGTATTTTGCAAAATGGGTTCTCGGGTCAAATTTGATAATTGGGTTTTTATGCCAATTCTCAGGAAAATCAGCGTGGAAATTTGATAATTGGGTTTTCATGTCATAGAATCCAATTTTGGGACTTAATTCGAAAAATTGTGGATCTAGGGGTTTTAATTTGAAAAAATAAGTAATTCGGGTTAGTCGGGTCGGATTAGATCCGACCCGACCCGACCCGGTTGTCATCATCTTCCCCGACAGCCACAGACGATAAAAGAGGGGAGAGGGACTCTGTTTAGGGGGACTCTGTTTTTTTCGGAAAAAAGCGCCGAAAGTTTGAAGGGCCGCGCCATCGTGATTCAGACGACACCGAGCTTCTTCGACGTCATCACGAGCTTCCTAGCGATCCAAGGAGCAAGCGGAGCCATTTCGCGCGAAGTTTCATCAAGAAACAAGGTAATTGCCATTGACGCTTTCAAACTCGAGCTCCCATGGCGGTTTCTATTTTTCTCCATTGTTCTTCGCATTTCTTAGCTTAGAATACCCCTGAGTTTGTACTGAACACATTCCTGCCTTTCTTTCTCGTTTTTGCTGCATAAAACTCCCGTCGGCCTCCGAATTATCCTCGGCCTGTGTTGAGCCCGCGAGCTCATTCCATGCTAGATCGAGCTAAGCCGAGTACCAGATAAGTTTTCCCATGCCTCTGTGATGCCGCACGAGGTCTTTGTTGAGTTGTTTAGTGTCAAACATGCTTAGGACAGGTTCTCGCCGGAGCTTAGTTTCGGTCGGAGACCAATCGGCGAAATCATGATGCAAATTGCTTCTTTATGTAGTATACCTTGCCTCACTGGTAATTAGGAGTTTGTTGTTGTAAAACTCATGAGATTTAGGCTAATTTCAACGTCGGAATGGGCCTCCGACGAGGCCCCGGCGTTCGTCTTCTCCGGGGATGAGTTGACCACTTTCAGAAATAATCAAAACGGACGGACGAGATTTAATCTGCGAGTAAGATCTAGATCGTAGGTATTGCCAGAAGAATCAATGGCAAGATCAGCACCACGTGGCAGGTCTTCAGGCCATAAGATTAGAATCTAGGTGAAAAATAAAAATAGAATAAAAAGTAAAAACAAGTAAAAAAAATCGAAAAATTCAAAAATTATACCTAAAACTACGTCGTTTTAGTAGCGGGTTAGGTTAATGGGCTCCGGGCCGAACCTAGGAAGTGGGCCGGGTCTACCCGACCCGGTCCGTATAACTAAAAATTATAATGATATTAATAAAAATAATAAAAAATAATAAAAACCCAAAAAATAATAAAAAATTAGAAAAATTAGAAAACTAATAAAAGCCAAACGGTGTCGCTTTAAGGTTTTAGCATTGGATCGGGTCACCGGGTCGGGTTGACCCGACCCAGTCCGGAAAACTAAAAAAAAATTAAAAAAGGAACTAAAATGCGTAATAGGTAAATAATAATCCTAAAAAAAATAAATAATAATAATAAAAGATAGATAATGAAAAATGAATAGTAATAACAATGAATAATAATAATAATAATTTTCAGAAAAATGTTAAAAAGCAAATAAAAAAGAAGAGAATAAAACAATAATAGAATAGAAAATAAAATAAAACAAAGTAAAATAAAATAATAAAAAATTCAAAAATAATAATAAAAAATAAAAAATTAACTAGAAATCCCAAAAAAAATAAAACAATAATAAAAATAAAAAATAATAATAGAAGTAAAGAATCATAAAAGGCACAAAAATTTCAAAAAAAGCTTAAATAATTTGGAAAATTAGGATCATAAATAAATAGAAAATAAGGCAATAAAAATCATAGAAATTTTTTTAAAAAAAAATTTAGGAAGATTCATTAGAAAATATAGAAAATATTTGGAAAAATAAAGAAGATTTAGAAAAACAAAAATAAAAAATTCCAGAAAATATAGAAAATATCCCAAAAATAGGAAAACTCTTAGAAACCCTTAGAAAAGTCTAGAAAATTTCTAAAAAAATCCTAGAAAATCCAGAAAAATTTCCAAAAATTGTGAAAATTAGAGAAAAACCATATTCAACTAGTTTGACCTAATTTCACATTTTTGGCTTCCACAACCTTCTAAAATGACCGTTCTGCCCCTCTGGTCAATTTGGCCCGAACCATTCCAAACCACCTCGAACCATCTTGGAATTAATTTGATGCGCTTTCCTAGGCTTTCAAGACTCCCTTCTATTGACTGATTTTGACGTGACTTCCCTGGTCGCGCATTTATTTTATGGTTGTGATTGATAGGACAGAAACTCCCATTAGCATGAGTCCATTAGACTTCCAGAGCCTACCTTACCCCATCTCACCTGCATAAACTCCTTAGATTAGGAAAATCACTCAACTTAGGTATCGAAAGGGCGTCGATAGTAATATCGGCGTAACTAAGTCCCCGAACCCAAAATCTCTGGTTTTCGCAGAATCGAGCGATTCCTCCCAATCGCTCGATAGGGTTTCCAATCATACCCTCCAAAAAAATGATTGGTGGCGACTCCAATGGCATGCACACCGATGCACATGTCACCCGACCACACTAAGGTCGACCTCGATTCTAAATTTCCTGACGCGATTTGGTATGGGCCTGGAAGGACCCGAACTAAGCCCGGATTTAAAAAATGGGCCTAGCAATCCATTAACTCCCTCGGGATCCTGGAAAATCTCGGGAGGGTCGCGACAGGTTCCATCCCAAATCTACCCCAAACTTTAACATTAGTCCAAATATGTTCCGTTAGTCCTTTATCCAAAAATCACGGTTTGTCATCCCTAATTTCTCTTCATATCAAAGAACAATATAATTTTTCACGCAGGGAACTTAACTCTTTTAATAAGGAGAATGGAGGGCGGCTATGGTTGCCCAAGCGAGGTCTACCAACAAGACGTCAAAGTCTTCAAGCTTCACGGACTCAACTCAAGTGAAGATCTTGGGCCGACTTTACCCAAGGAATGTCGCTCAAAAAATCCCCAACTTTAGTTTCAATTCAATTTCTGCTCGAAACCTTTTTTTGTCTAAAAAGCACCCCAACTTTAAATCTAGTCCGAATCTACCTTGAACTTTTTTCATCAAAAAAAAATTTTGGGTTCCATCCCAAATCTACCCCAAACTTTAACATTAGTCCAAATATGTTTTTTTTTGTAAAGGTAAGTATTATATATTATCAAATAGTACATGTGCATGATAACCACTCGTACAAACCTCAGTCCCAGGGTAAACCGAGGGATACAAGGGTGAGCGGTCGAAACAAAGACATCAACAAAGACGAGAACACAAATGGGCCAAAGAGCCCATCAACAACGAAACCAGCAAATGCAGGTAGACAAATTACGAATCCAACAAACAAACGAAAACCGCATGGCACAAAGTCAAACACTGAATATGACGTCCGGGATGCTCCAAGCAATCTGCATACGACGATTTGTGGAGGTGTCCGCCACAGGTCTCATAGAGACCGCTTTATCTCACACCGCCTTGGCAAGGTGCTGCTCCAATGCCGGTTTGAAAACCGGCCTGCTTCTGAATAACGCATGATTCTTGGTTGTCCAGATCAGGTGACACAAGGTAGCTATGGCAAAACGCGAGATGACACGATGGAAGCTGCGTCCCTTCAACCTTCTACAAGCCCAGGAGATAAACTCCGGCCAGTCGCGATGCCGCCAGACAACGTTACAATTGACGGCCCAGAACCGCACAAGATAGTTGGAGGTCTGACATCGGAAAAATAGGTGGCTAATAGAGTCCGGGCGAAGTCTACAAAGGCCACACACACCTTCCGAGATTCGACGAATCGCCAAGAGCATGACTAGGGTCAGTAGACGACCCCAAGTAATCAGCCACAATAGGAACCTATGACGCGGGATAATATTAGCATCCCAAACAAATATGTGCCAAGGGACAGGTGGGTGTTGAAAACAAATATTGTCCCATGCCGAAGAGGTCGAGAACTTCCGCGAGTGATGCCCAAGCCATATAAACCGATCAGGCCTGGACGGAGACAAGAGGGGGAGAGGTTCTGACCAAGAATCATGGTTTGTCATCCCTAATTTCTCTTCATATCAAAGAACAATATAATTTTTCACGCAGGGTTGTCCTATATTAATAATATCTTCTAATTTAAATAGGTTTACAATTTTAAATTGGCTTCCTTATTTAAAGTTTCCTAGTATGATATTTCTTAATTTGATGTTTCCTAGTATGATATTTTCTGGTTTAAGGTTTCCTTATTTGATTGATATTTCCTTTTGAATAATATTTAGTGGCCTTCACAATTCACAGAAATGCCTTCGCTGCTGATTGTCCATTCTTGTAGACCTTCTGCAAAGTTGTCATTGGTAATTTCGCTCCGTTTCAAATGCGGTAAAAAGAGATTCTATTGCCGTCGTGTATGTCAAATCTGCCTTTTAAGGAACGGTCATCACTTACGAAGAAAGAGATCCCTTTTGAGGAATGTTCATCACTTAGAAGAAAGAGATCCCTCTTAAGGAACATTCATTCGAAGTCATTAATAAGAAACTAAACGTTGCTGCGTGATCGTCCACGATCAAATGAGTCAATATTCGATTAAACTCTCCAAATTTAGTTTTACGAAAAATTGACGGAAAGGAATGAGTCAGATAATAGTGTTGAGACTATCATCTCAAAACAGACATTTTGTATCATCCAACATGATTAAAGTTATACTCGAACTACGCATGTGAACACATAGCACATGAATTCATGCCTCCGCATCATACGAAGGCCATCGTGTGATATGTCATACTTGCCGTGTCATCATCAATCTCTTCTTAAATTGTGGGCTTTGTAAGAAGTCAACATAACACTTTATCATCTTCAATTTGTTCCGATTTCGTGGCCACGCCACACTACAAAAAAAAAAAAGGGCATTTAGCCACGAAAAATTAGCGGCGAAATGTAATTCATCACTTATTTGCAACCAAAATAGCGACGAAAAGAACTTTCGTCACAAATAAAATTTGTCATAAATTCATCGCAAAATAACAAATGGCTTTTAGCCACGAAAAATTAGCGATGAAATATAATTCGTTGCTAATTTGCGACGAAAATTAGCGACGAATTATATTTCGTCGCAAAATTCGTCACCAAATTCGTCACAAAATAAGAGAGGGATTTTAGCGAGGAAATATAATTCGTTGCTAATTCGCGACGAAAATGGCCACGAAAAAACTTTCGTCCCACATTTGTCGCTAAATTGGTCGCTAACTGGTGATGACACATTTTTTCGTCTCTAATTAGCAACAACGTAGTTTTGTCGCTATTTTTGCGACGAACCGCTTTCGTCGCTAAAGTCCACCGACAGTTTTTTCTCACAACTCTTGTAGTTGAGTAAAATTCTCCCTTTTGAAAGACCTTTTTCCACTTTTCTCTCCATCCTTTTCCCTTTGCCCGCTCTCTTCTCTCTTCTCTTATCTCTTCTCTCTTCTGTCTTCTCTCTTGTTATTTGTGTTATATGGTGAGCATGAAATAAATTGTTGTTTGTTTAACCATTATCTTTCATCAATTGCTATAAGTTTCATCGATATTGAGTAATTTTCATTTTTTTGTTATGTAGGTGTCGATGTGAGATATTGCAATTCTCATCAAATTGAACACTTTCTACTATAAAAAAAAATTCAATGAAATGTTTGGGTAAGTCTTCTTGATTTGGTAATTTTTGCATTTTTTTCACTTGAATTTTTTTTTAGTACGTATGTATTTGACTTGCCCAGGCGAGGTCTACCAATAGGATGTCGAGGTCTTCAAGCTTCACGGACTCAACTCGAGTGAAGATCTTGGGGCCAACTTTAATCAAGGAACATCACTCAAATAATCCTCAACTTTAGTTTCAATTCAATTTCTACTCAGAACCTTTTTTGTCTAAAAAACACCCCAACTTTAAATCTAATCCGAATATACCTTGAACTTTTTTCGTCAAAAAAAAAATTGGGTTCAATCCCAAATCTTCCCCAAACTTTAACATTAGTCCAAATATGTTCAGTTAGTCCTTTATCCAAAAATCACGGTTCATCATTCCTAATTTCTCTTCATATCAAAGAGCAATATAATTTTTTACGTAGGGTTGTCCTATATTAATAATATTTTGTAATTTAAATAGGTTTACTATTTTAATTTGGCTTCCTTATTTAAAGTTTCCTAGTCTGATATTTCTTAATTTGATGTTTCCTAGTATGATATTTTCTGGTTTAAGGTTTCCTAATTTGATATTTCCTAGTATGATATTTTCTGATTTAAGGTTTCCTTATTTGATGGATATTTCCTAGTTTGATATTTCCTAATTTAAGGTTTCCTTATGTGATTTAATTTTCTAACTTAGTGTCCTAATCCCTCTATAAATAAAAGGAGAATTCTCAGTCGTGAGGAGAGCTCTATGAGTTGATACTACATGAGAATTACTTGGCAAGTGCGTTTTTCCCTGATGGTGTAATTTTGAAGGTGCTGCGTAGTCCTCTTATGCCTTGGCTGGGGTAAATTTTATGCGAAGTTTTCCTCTTCTTTGTTCCTTCCCCCAACCCCCGTTATCCACTTTGGTTTGCCTTGAATTCCTTTCTGGTTCTCACCCAATCTCACCACCACGCATCACTTGTCAAGCCCTAGCCGCCATGAGTTCCCACGACAACCCGACGCTCCCTCAAGACGTCATTGTTGAGATCCTGAAGCGATTGCCGGTGGAATCTCTCCTTCCATTCAGGTGCGTTTGCCGATCATGGCGCTCCACCATTGATGACCCTTCTTTCGTGGCCCTCCACCTGAATATCTCCGCTCTCTCGATGCCTGCAATTGGCACACTGTGTGTTTAGATTGGAGTGATCCTTTCCGAAACCTCTGCTTTGTGTTCTCCGATGAGTCTCTTACCCTGCCTCCTCAGTCGCAAATCGAAATTCCCTTCCGTGCTCCCGGCGGCCCTTACGTTATTGTTGGTTCGTGTAATGGTTTGATCTGCGTCGCAGAACTTCGCGAAATTCGCTATGTACAGACGATTCATTTGTGGAATTTATCCACCAGAAAGCACAATGCGGTGCTACTACCCCGTCTAGAGCATCAAATTGTAGACCTAGGATTTGGCTTCGATGCTAGGTCTAATGACTATAAGATTGTGAAGCTTCCAGTTGATCATCCATGCTCTCAAGTCGAGATTTTGTCACGTCCTCAGATTTTGGCTAACAGACAAGAAGAGTTAATGAAGTTGGACCCATTTTTCCACTCTAATCTGCAGCTGAAACATTATTCCCCAAGCCTACGTGCCCCTTAAATCTCCACTTTTGCTCTCAGCTGTACTGGATTTTCTTATTTGGCTGACTTGGAGCTTCCTCCTTGGATGAACTTTCGGCTGAAGCTTCTCCAAGGCTGCGCGTACTCTCTTAATTTTCAACTACTTTTGCTCTTCAAAACTTCAGCTGGAACTCCTTGAATGGTTAGACTTTCGGCTGCTCTATTCCATTGTCCTGATTGAACTCATTTCCCATGCAAGTGGGACAAGAAAAATAATTGAAATCTATCACTTTCAAACTCAATTGAAGTCCACGTTGCCCCTTCATTAATTAGCTAAGGAACACTTTGCCATGCAAGTCAAACCTCATCATTTGGAGCCATCTACTCTCACTAGTCACGCGTGGAACCTTGCTGCAACTCATCCTTGCTGCTGTCTTTTTTTGGCTTTCTCCTTGGCTGTGCTCGTACTACCTACTACTTCTTTCGGAAACTGAAATTTTTGTTGCTTGATCCTCTACATCTTCCTCAGCTTCTTGATCTTCAGCTACTGGAACTTACCTTGCCGTTTGCTGCTGTTTCCTTGCTGAAATTTTCTCTGCTGTCCTCTCGGGTTCCCGCGTTCCAGCACGCGCGCCCGGAGGAAATCGGCTCGTTCGGGGTCGTCCGGTGTCCGAATCGAGCTCCGTTTTCGCCTGTGTACTCGTAAGACGTTAAGCTTCGATAGAGAATTCCCAGTTTTGAATCAAAGTTGACCCTGTTTTGTTGGTTTTCTTCTTTTGCTTGTTGTAGCTGCAATCCTCTTTGTCTCTGCTGTGTTTTGCTTGTTGCTGTGTTTCTGTTCGTCGCTGGAAAATCGCCGTCGATTCCATCGTCGCCGCCGTGAACAGTGTCGCCGGAATAGTGCCGCCGGAATAGTGTCGCCGGAACAGTAACTAGCCGTTGCCGTTCGTGGCCCGAGCTCATCACCGTCTAGCCCAAGCTCGAACTCGATTTTTGGGTGAGCACATTTCTAAACTTGACTTAGAATGTCGAGTATGCTAGGGACTAGTAGGGAAAATTTTATGATGGAAAATATTAAATTTCCTGGATGTCAAATGTCGATTATTTATTGCTGACCTTAGAGGTCAATTGGTAATTTTTGTGGACTCTAGAAATTACCACGTGTGCCAGATTGCTTGCCCTTGAACCTAAGTGACTTAGAATGGAAACCGGGTCCTGAAATACGAGTTTTTGCAATACGAATTGCTTGGTTATTTTATTCGATTTATTTTAAGGTAAATGGTGTGCCAATATGAATAATTTTGGGAAATGCATGTGGCAAAGATGAATTACATGAGTGTTTATGGGGTGGGCCAATTGAGAATTTTGTGATGCTCATCATTGATCTGCATATTGGCATGAGACATGTGCGTTTGGCGGAGTGCGTAGAACCGTGCGGGACGGCCCGGCAGTGTCTAGGGGGCCACCGGGAATGCGGGGTGATAAGGAGGTGCCGATCGCAGAGCTAATTGAGCCACGGTCGTTGCACTTGCGCCTGAACGTGCTCGGCACGGGGTAGCTGGAGAGACAAGGGTGCCAACTTCGGTGTGAATAGACACGGGTTGAGGCACAGGTCTGAGACATCTACGACGTGGCCAGGAACCAGCAGTGCCGATAAGAGCCACCGGTTGGGTTGAGTCCGGCAGTGCCCAGAGAACCACCGGCAACCCGAAACAGGAAGTCCGGTAGTGCCCAGAGAGCCACCGGAAAACATTGAGCATACTGCATTTGTCTGACTTGAGTCTATGATATGTGCACGATGAATTGACTATTCTGCACTTTGTGAAATGCTGAAGGGACCGGCAGTGCCCAGAGAGCCACCGGGGACCCCAAATGAATCATTGAGCATCTGTTTTGGCATATGTATGATTTGGGTCACAATATGCATGTGATGATGTACATCCTGGCAAGAAGTGCATGCTGCTTTCTAAATTAAGTTTAGGCCTGTGTTCACTGAGTTTCGACTCACATTTTGGGGCTGATCGCCATTTCAGACCCTCGACCATAGACCTGATCGTTCCCCGATATTTGAGGAGTTCGACCCGGAGGAGTGAGCCTTGCCAGAGGATAAGTAGTCCCGACAATGCAAAGATGGAGATTGTCGACTTTTTGGTTTGGCCTGTTTTCTTTTGTTGATGGCCAACTTGGTTTTTGAGGTTCAGATGTTAGCCTCCTCTCCAGGTTGTGTAAAACCTCTACTGTTAAACTATGTAAATTAAATCTTCTCTATCTCTCTATCTCATATGTGTGTTTGTCAGGGGGAGTTGTTCGTTTCCGCTGTCGCATTTGTTAACCGTCGTTTGGCCGCGACGAGTCCTGGGGCGTCGCTAGTGTTGGCCAGGCGATGAGTGAATTAGCGGGTGAAGGGATGTTGCGCGTCCGACGGGTCCGGGGCGTGACAGATTTACTCACTCAACACACGTTCTTGGAGATGTTTGGAGTGTGAGGTTCCTCCTGTCTACGACAGGCACCCAGCAGTCTTCTTCAATGGGAATCTGCACTGGTTTTTTTCCAAGTTTGATGATCTGCGAACGAAGCTTGTAGACAGATCAATCGTCGCGTTCGACGTCGCAGGTGAGGCGTTCGACGGTATGGCTCTGCCGGAAGAGTTTTGCGCTTGCAATTTCGATCTTTCTTTTGCAGTACTGAATGGCTTGCTGGCATTGCTCGTAGAGAGCTTGGAGGGATATATGCTGCATTCCGTTTGTTCTGTTTGGGTTATGAGCGAGTACGGCGTGCGTGAGTCTTGGACTAAGCTATATAATTTTCAGACTTTATCAATAGTAGTGGAATTTTGTGGCTTTACGAGGAATGGCGAGCTTCTGATGATTGTGGGTGATGAAGAACGAGTTTCTTGGGATCCAGTCACGGAACAATTTAAACATCTTCATTTGTCGACGGAATGCAGCATGGTCACAGTTGTGGAGAGCCTGGTTTCACCTTAGGTATGCCTTATGCGGCTACATTTACCGGCCTGTAGAAAAGCTGAAAGATACATCTAGATTGAGAAGAAATAGTCTTGTTCGAATATACACCACGGCCCACAAAATGACGAGCAGACGAAGTGAGGTGGTGCCCTTTTACTTTTTTGGTAATTTTTTTTGCAAGCTTTAGAAGGCATTTTCATGTTCCCTTTATTTTTCCTTTTAGACTAGTGAAGTAAGTGTCTTCTCTGTACGAGTGAAAGCATGCAAACTCAAAGATTGCATCTACAACAGCAAGCGCCAACAAGATTTACTCTCAAATATTCCATCAACGTCACCGGAAACACAGGACTCACGCTACATATTCAGCCACCGACACCCTCCTCCCTCCATTAACTGGAACACCTCCATCATTGGTGACTATCATTTGAGTTTGAGCTTCAGAGAGGCCTACTGATAGAGTATTGAATACAAATCGATATAAATGCAATCCGAGATCCCTAATTATGCAATCGATTATCCATCCGTTTCCCTGCTGGTTCACCGCTGAAGGCGCAACGCACGGGACAAAGAGAGCAGCAAATTCAGTAAAGCTCTCAGCAAATTCACTGTACATAAGAATAAGATTTAAAATGGAACGAATCATATTGTTCTTGATAAAACTGATTTCTACAAACCCGAAAAAAAATTTCTGCTCATGATTATATCTTTTTATTGGAGGGGTTGCTTCTTGATCCCTAGTTTGGTTTCAGACTCGATCGAGGAAGCGTTGACTTTTAAAGAAAAATTAGAAAGGACAAATTTTTTTTTCTTGTTCGAGCGCCGTACGAGTTCTTTCGCAGCCTACGTCCCTGCCAAAATCTTATTTTTAGATTATGGTCGCACGTTCTCCTTGAATTGTTCATGAATTTGGCAAATATTGCTCTTGCTAGGTGAATTCTAGTGGAGACAATAGTATGTTCCGCTGAGTGTCATTAACAACATGTCTTGTTTGCTTTTGGATATATTATCTTCTCTATCCAAGTTTCCTTAGTAGTGCTTTGTTTTGTTGTTTTTTTTTTTCGTTCTTGTTGCTCAGAAAATTTTCGAAGAATACAAACAGCCATTTGCCATTCCATATCTTATGATCCTATCAGAAGAATTTACTATAAAATCAGTGCGAGAGCTGCAGTTCAAGTAAAATTAATATTCCCCTCACACCAGTGAAAGGTACGATGATGCCGAAACGGCTTCAAAGAATAACCTCGTTCCCAGACTTAGCTCATTGGATATTGTTAAATGTAACTTATCTCACCCTCGTATGGTTTCTGACAGAAGTAATACATCTTTGCGATCTTGAAACATAAATCATTTTTCAATATGGGATATCTATTTCTAAAGTCAAAAGGTGCTTTTTGATTCTTATGAGAAAGCTAGATGTGGAAGCTTGTTTAGTATTTGTGAATTTTTTTAGCTGCTTCCAATCCGCTAAAACGTCTTGATAATTTGATGTTGCGTGCTAGATAATGGTGAAAGGGGGGAGCTTTTCCGTGTAAGACAGAATTAGGTATAGGTTACCCTTTTCGCCTCCATTCCGATAAAATTTATTTATTTATTTATTAAAAGTTTGAATTTTTCATTTTTTATTCATATGTTTTCTCTTTTTCATTTTTTAAATTTTAAATTTTATTTTGTTTTTCCTTTTCTCCTTCTTCCTGCTTTCTCCGCCTGTCGCTCCTTCCTCCGCCGACCGCGGACCTCGGCGATGGCCGGCAACATGGTGATCAGCCATGATGGGGCTGGAGAGCTCGAGGCTCAACTAGTCCCGGGGATCTCAAAGTGGTGTCAGCATTTTCATCGCAAAGTGCTTGCTCACGCTTCGCAGGCAAAGCCAGATCGAGAATTTGGTTCCACCGACTTGAAGAAAAAGCGAAAGGCGCTTGAATTCATCAAAACAGGGCATCATTTCTAATTTTGGTGTATCCGACACAGTGCGCTGCAGGAGGGAAGCAAGGTTTTGCAAAAAGGATTCAAGTCATTTCCACGTTGGCCTCAGACCATCCCATGGAATAGTGATGAATTGGGGAATCCGGCTGACATGCAAGCAACGAAACAGTGATTTCGAGGGTTGTTAATCCCGCAGACTTAGCCAGTAGAACCAGCTCTAGTCCACGAAAGCAAAGTCCTGGATCTAGAGGTTTGGAGAATTCGTTTTCTGCTTAACTTTGAGAAGCCTAAAATAGCTTCGGAATTACTTTAGAAAGTTGTATGTCTGAAATGCAACTACGTTTTTTTTTATTTCAATTTTTCCCTTTCTCAACTTTTGTAATTCTCTGGCAAAAAATAAAATAAATAAATAACGTTTGTAATTCCAAAAAAATTTGCGAAGACCCAGTGCCCGTATCAATCCCGATTTCTTCGTCTCACCAATCTCGAATCAAATTCAATCAAAAGCCACGAGCTTTCTAGTGTGTGACTATGACCAAAATGAACAAAAGAAACAACCGCCAATAGTTGGCCAGAGGTGAGATCTGACTGCCGGAGGCCGAAGCTGGCTGTTTGTTGGCTCAAATATTCTAAAAGTTTTTGTTTTTATAAAATATGGTGTAAGTAATTTACAAAGTGTATTGTTTACCAAACAACATTTATATCAAAGTTATTTTTCAATGTGTTTTCAGAATACACTTTACCAAACGCTACTTATGTTTCGAAAATTCTCTTTGGCCCAAAGGTATTTGCATTTTCCCAAGGACATTTTCCCAGAGCTGAACCAAGCATGCCCAGCATCTATCTCACTGCAAATGGCCCTCAAGTGTGTAATGCACAGGCACATCTCTAAGCCATGGATTTTGCGAACGCCATTTCCACAGTCGGTAATGAGTTCATGCGCAAAACGATGGAGAGGAAGACGGCAATTACAATTTCCCCGTTTTGGTGCTATATGGAAGATGCGAAGTGCAATTGGACGTGAAGTCAAGTGTTAATTATTGAAGAGAAGGGGATGCAGAATATAACAAGTCGATCTGTTTTTCGCTTTCAAATTTTAAATTTGTTTTCTTCATTTTTTTTTTCGACTTTTAGTGCCTTGGATATGATTTTATTTAATGACGTGAACCTTTTAAGTGCATGTGAGCAGTAGCATGCACTATTCTTTTTGCCAGAGTTTTCCCACTTTTGAAATCACTCTTTCTACGGGAAAGTAAGTAGTGGATTTGAAAATTCACCCGAGACAGGCTAATACTAGATAGATGGTCGTGAGCAGAATTCGAGTGATCCTTACTTGAATCCATTACGACAGATGAACTTCAGGCGGAGTATGCGACAAGGCAGATAGATGGGCATACTTTAAGAACACAACAGTGTGGAGAGGTGTGATCAAGTTGAATTATTACCTTAACTTTTTTTTTTATGGCACTAAGCGAAAAGGCGAAGAACAAAAAATTGAATAAAAATCAAAGCTGGTTTAATCTTCCTAATCTTGAATTAGAACATCTTCGACTTGTACAAATTTCGCGCAAGTAGTTTTCTGAATGAAAGCTTCAGCACCTTCATTGACTGCAAATTGGAAGAAAATTAGCTGCTGAAGAAGGTGAGGAATCTTGACTTTCCTATTATCAACCCAGCAAACATAATACTGGGTAAGCACTAACATTTACCACACCAAATCCCAATTTCCACGATGATACTCTAACTCACTGTCTGTCTTCCATTTCGCTCAATCTTATTGCCAGTTGATGATGTCGTGGTTCAAAAGTCAGGGATTGATAGTTGATACAGTATCTGTTATCCTCCGACGTATGGCCAAGAGAATCGTAGCTATACCGAAATCAGAGACATTCAACCAAGAAATTTATAGTTGAAACAGTATATGGATAGAGCGGGGCCGTATCATTACTGTCAAACGTAGTTTTCAAAGTACACAACGATACATTTTATTTGACTTGGACATTACTTGAAGACATCGTGAAGGGCAAATTCCCGTGGCCCTTTGTATTGGAAGCTCCAGGAGAGTAATTAGAAGCAACCTTTGGCGCGGAACCCGATCTGGCCTCCGGCAACATCGTATACCACCTCGAATGTCCTCTGCTGCACGTTCCCGTAGATGGTGATAGCCGGGGCATCTGTAATCTCTGCAAACGCTAGGCACGTTTGAGATGGTTCAGCTGAATACAAAACACTGCTGCTGTCCAAGTCGACCGCAATTGGTCCGGCGAAGGTGAATCTGATTGCCGGGACAGTGACCTCAGCGTAACCACTCAAATCGTAGCAAGTGTCCAGGATAGTTCTCGGACCCACCTCCTTGTATTCCTTCATCCCCTGCTTGAAGGCCGAACGCAGGGCCCTGTACGCGACCGGGGGCAAACGTGTGATCGCGGTCCCCGAGTCGATGATAGTGGGAACATCTGAGAACACGCTCGGATTTATACCGAGGTCTTCGCCATTGACACTGATTCCTGTTATTTTAATGCCATAGAAGCCTGGCTTCCCGGGAAGCGTTGACAGAGGCGTGAATCTGACATAGGCGGATGTCATGGTGCGCTTACCGAAGGTTAAGTAACCTGTGGAGCTCATCGAAGGGGGGAAGCAATAGGAGAAATATCGGCCGTATTTGGTCTTGCCTTGGACTATCAATGAAATCGGGTCCCGGGAGAGCCCGAGCATTCCGGCAGATTGTTCGAGCTGTTTGGTGGCCTTCTGAACGCACCCAAACTTGAAATCAGTGACTGTGTCAGTTGGCGATATGGTCAATTTTTCGGTTGCAAAGAAGCCTACGGTAGTGGAACCGTCACGGTATCCCATCTTGTAATAGCAAGTCGAGCCGTCGGCGCGAATTTTTCCACCTGCATAGAGTAACATGAAATCAATAAAAGAAAATCTCCTACCAGGTAAAAGGTTTAAGAGATTACCTGTGCTAGAAGCAAGCTGACTGCAAGAAGGATCTTGGAAAGTGATGTTGGCGTAGGATGAGGACCGAAAGCGGTCATAGCAAGGCGCAGCACATGCCTTGCAATTGGTCCAAGTGAGCGCACTTCCCGTGTCAAACGAGACGGTCAAATCCTTCTTCGGCGTGCCAAGGCCTATTGTCGTCAAGTAGGTCGCTTGGCCAGGTCCATATTTCGCCCCGAGGCTGATGACAGCAGTCTCTTCCAAGCTGCCGATGGTGTTGGCCTGAGACAACTCGGATTGGATCCACTTTACTCGTGCAATGTCATCAAGCAATAATTGGGTGTGGTTCACTTGTTCTCCCTTGAAAAGGGGAGAACAAGGACTGTGCCTGTGAACAACCTTCAAGGTTGAGTTCCCTGCAAGCAGCATGAGTAGCATTCGGCTAAGAAATTGTTTGCTTAGACTGGAGCTCAGATCCACATTACTATCATAATGAGAGAGAGGGAGTATAACCATTAAAAGTGGAAGCTTTGCAGTTGGGAGAAGGGAAAAGAGAGCTGACTGGGACGGTCATCTGATCAGCTCCATGGACTATGCACAGAAGATGGAGGAGAGAGACACAAAGCAGGATCTTGCTGAGGAAAGAGGAACAAGGTGAAGCCATCGGGGTCGCCTTCCTTCCGTTCTCGTAATAAATTTAGTGGCCTTCGCAATTCACAGAAATGCCTTCGCTGCTGATTGTCCATTCTTGTAGACCTTCTGCAAAGTTGTCATTGGTAATTTCGCTCCGTTTCAAATGCGGTAAAAAGAGATTCTATTGCCGTCGTGTATGTCAAATCTGCCTTTTAAGGAACGGTCATCACTTACGAAGAAAGAGATCCCTTTTGAGGAATGTTCATCACTTAGAAGAAAGAGATCCCTCTTAAGGAACATTCATTCGAAGTCATTAATAAGAAACTAAACGTTGCTGCGTGATCGTCCACGATCAAATGAGTCAATATTCGATTAAACTCTCCAAATTTAGTTTTACGAAAAATTGACGGAAAGGAATGAGTCAGATAATAGTGTTGAGACTATCATCTCAAAACAGACATTTTGTATCATCCAACATGATTAAAGTTATACTCGAACTACGCATGTGAACACATAGCACATGAATTCATGCCTCCGCATCATACGAAGGCCATCGTGTGATATGTCATACTTGCCGTGTCATCATCAATCTATTCTTGAATTGTGGGCTTTGTAAGAAGTTAACAAAACACTTTCTCATCTTCAATTTGTTTCGATTTCGTGGCCACGCCACACTACCAAAAACAAAAAAGTGCATTTAGCCATGAGAAATTAGCGACGAAAAGAACTTTCGTCACAAATTTGTCGTAAATTTGTGGCAAAATAACAAATGGCTTTTAGCCACGAAAAATTAGCGACGAAATATCATTCGTTGCTAATTTGCGACGAAAATTAGCGACGAATTATATTTCGTCGCAAATTACCGACGAATTATATTTCGACGCAAAATAAGAGAGGGATTTTAGCGAGGAAATTTTTCTTGGAAGTTTCGTATGAGTTTCCGCGTAGCAAAAAAAGGTCCAACAAACTGTCTACCCCAAAATAAAGAACAGTTCAATTTTGAAAGCATTAATTACAAATAAATAGCTAGTCAAAAGCACTGTCTGCCCCAAAAATGAAGAGAGTTGAAAATGCAGGCACAGAATGGGATTGGCAACAACTTGGAATCTCCTTAATTAACAAGTAAAGCACGATTAGATGATGCTACCTTGGTTGATGATGCCTTACATCCTAAAAATTAGAGGGGAAAAACACTGTCTACCCCCAAAATGTCTACAATCTCAGTGTGCATGCACATCTAAATGCTACCAGTTTATCTGTGGTCGAATAGATCAAACATGTTGATTTTTCTATCTTGGATGATGATATCCTTTTTTCTTAAATTCAAAATTTTACCTTCTACTTTACTTCTTTTTCCATAATGATCCATGTACTGTTTAAGAGTGTTCATCATGACATGCGCTGCGCTGTGGTGTCCAACTTGACGTTACAGCGACTAGATTCAGAGAATAGCCAATGGTGGACATTTTAAAATGTACATGGACCATTTTGAACCAACAAAAAGTCCACTTATAACATTGTCCCTATGCATCGACTATCTAGTAACAATCACTACATTTGCGATGAAAACGTCATTCAGAATGCCACCGTAATGTTTTCAAAATCCAGGGCGTTAGAGTAATTTATGCCAATAAATATAAAAAGAGATAGCAAGATTGAGGCTCACATGGAAAATGCCGCTCATAACCGGCCATAAGCAACGAAAAAAGAGGGTGAAGGAAATATATGGATTGCTAACTGGATGTTGATCAAGAAGAATTTGACGTCAAAGGAAATCAAATGAACACATAAAGCCTACTTTGACCATTAATTGCTTTCAAGTGCAGAGCAAGTATTCTCTTTCCAATTCGACTCATGCTTAGACATACGTTCTCCACCAGCGTAACTCAGAATCTGAGTCCAGTCGATGCTCTTTGAATCAATGCAGTTTGGAAAATGGAAAAGATGCTTGGATGAGTCGAGTCGGTGGCTCTGATTTGAAATCTTGGACCGACTTTGGTATACAAATTTAAATTACATTGTTGCCAGTACATAGCTTTTGCTCGTTTAAGGATGATCTGCACATGTGTGTTTATCTCATCTGATCCTCTTGTCCACTTATTAATTAAAGGATGAAATGTCATACACTTATAGAACTAGATGGAAATCAAATGAACGAGTGAAGCCTACCTACCTCGACCATTGATTGCTTTCGTGAGCAGAACAAGTATTCCCTCTCCACTTCCACTTATGCTTAGACATGCATTCTCCGCCGAAGTAACTCAGAATCAGAGTCCATCTTTTCTACCATCTTTTCTAAGTAATTTTTGGTACTACGTAAGAGGAGAATTCGGACATCAATACATGCACAGGACTCTCATTTGCTCATTCCCAAGAGCTCTATTCTGCAATGGCTCTGTTCTGCAATGCAAGCTCTATCATGATCTTTACCACTTGGGTGATTTTGTCGACAATCGTTGTGACCACGCTGAGCCGTGCCACAGAGGTATCACTTAGGACTGCCTGTTTCTGCTTCATTGCTTTACTCCATTCGCCCACGTTATTCAAAATTCACTGAAATTGGCTTGTTTATTATGGATAGATGACTCCAACTGTGAAGCGGCTCAATCTGATCGGGAATGGCTTGGGGAAACTACCGCCTGGACTCCATGAAGTAAGTGTAATACATCACCAGAAGAGTTACCGTGCCGTTGATTTCGAATTGCTTTTTGTTTATGCGTCCTTAGGTTTCACTTCCGTATATTGGTCAGTATTGCCGCAGTGCAATTGTCCCATGGCATCTTCTTGGGAGCTCGTGCAACAATTAACGTGTGGAATCCAAAAGTAATATGGCCGGAAGTCAGTATCTCTCAAATTTGGGTCATCTCATGGTATCTTTTTTTGCTTTCGACGAATTTTTTCGTCGCTAATTAGCGACAACGTAGTTTTGTCGCTATTTTTGCGACGAACCGCTTTCGTCGCTAAAGTCCACCGACAGTTTTTTCTCACAACTCTTGTAGTTGAGTAAAATTCTCCCTTTTGAAAGACCTTTTTCCACTTTTCTCTCCATCCTTTTCCCTTTGCCCGCTCTCTTCTCTCTTCTGTCTTCTCTCTTGTTATTTGTGTTATATGGTGAGCATGAAATAAATTGTTGTTTGTTTAACCATTATCTTTCATCAATTGCTATAAGTTTCATCGATATTGAGTAATTTTCATTTTTTTGTTATGTAGGTGTCGATGTGAGATATTGCAATTCTCATCAAATTGAACACTTTCTACTATAAAAAAATTCGACGAAGTACTTGGGTAAGTCTTCTTGATTTGGTAATTTTTGCATTTTTTTCACTTGAATTTTTTTTTAGTACGTATGTATTTGACTTGCCCAGGCGAGGTCTACCAATAGGATGTCGAGGTCTTCAAGCTTCACGGACTCAACTCGAGTGAAGATCTTGGGGCCAACTTTAATCAAGGAACATCACTCAAATAATCCTCAACTTTAGTTTCAATTCAATTTCTGCTCAGAACATTTTTTGTCTAAAAAACACCCCAACTTTAAATCTAATCCGAATATACCTTGAACTTTTTTCGTCAAAAAAAAAAATAATTGGGTTCCATCCCAAATCTACCCCAAACTTTAACATTAGTCCAAATATGTTCCGTTAGTCCTTTATCCAAAAATCATGGTTTGTCATCCCTAATTTCTCTTCATATCAAAGAACAATATAATTTTTCACGCACGGTTGTCCTATATTAATAATATCTTCTAATTTAAATAGGTTTACAATTTAAAATTGGCATCCTTATTTAAAGTTTCCTAGTCTGGTATTTCTTAATTTGATGTTTCCTAGTCCGATATTTCTTAATTTGATGTTTCCTAGTATGATATTTTCTGATTTAAGGTTTCCTTATTTGATTGATATTTCCTAGTTTGATATTTCCTAATTTAAGGTTTCCTTATGTGATTGATATTTCCTAGTTTGATATTTCCTAATTTAAGGTTTCCTTATGTGATTTAATTTTCTAACTTAGTGTCCTTATCCCTCCCTCTATAAATAAAAGGAGAATTCTCGGTCGTGAGGAGAGATCTATGAGTTGATATTACATGAGAATTTCTCTGCAAGTGCGTTTTTTCCCTGATGGTATAATTTTGACGGGGTTGCGTAGTCCTCTTATGCCTTGGCTGGGGTAAATTTTATGCGAAGTTTTCCTCTTCTTTGTTCCTTCCCCCAACCCCCGTTATCCACTTTGGTTTGCCTTGAATTCCTTTCTGGTTCTCACCCAATCTCACCACCACGCATCACTTGTCAAACCCTAGCCGCCATGAGTTCCCACGACAACCCGACGCTCCCTCAAGACGTCATTGTTGAGATCCTGAAGCGATTGCCGGTGGATTCTCTCCTTCGATTCAGGTGCGTTTGCCGATCATGGCGTTCCACCATTGATGACCCTTCTTTCGCGGCCCTCCAATTGAATATCTCCACTCTCGGTGCCTCCAATTGGCACACTGTGTGTTTAGATTGGAGTGATCCTTTCCGAAACCTCTGCTTTGTGTTCTCCGATGAGTCTCTTACCCTGCCTCCTCAGTCGCAAATCGAAATTCCCTTCCGTGCTCCCGGCGGCCCTTACGTTATTGTTGGTTCGTGTAATGGTTTGATCTGCGTCGCAGAACTTCGCGAAATTCGCTATGTACAGACGATTCATTTGTGGAATTTATCCACCAGAAAGCACAATGCGGTGCTACTACCCCGTCTAGAGCATCAAATTGTAGACCTAGGATTTGGCTTCGATGCTAGGTCTAATGACTATAAGATTGTGAAGCTTCCAGTTGATCATCCATGCTCTCGAGTCGAGATTTACTCACTCAACACACGTTCTTGGAGATGTTTGGAGTGTGAGGTTCCTCCTGTCTACGACAGGCACCCAGCAGTCTTCTTCAATGGGAATCTGCACTGGTTTTTTTCCAAGTTTGATGATCTGTGAACGAAGCTTGTAGACAGATCAATCGTCTCGTTCGACGTCGCAGGTGAGGCGTTCGACGGTATGGCTCTGCCAGAAGAGTTTTGCGCTTGCAATTTCGATCTTTCTTTTGCAGTACTGAATGGCTTGCTGGCATTGCTCGTAGAGAGCTTGGAGGGATATATGCTGCGTTCCGTTTGTTCCGTTTGGGTCATGAGCGAGTACGGCGTGCGTGAGTCTTGGACTAAGCTATATAATTTTCAGTTTGTATCAATAGTAGTAGCGGAATTCTGTGGCTTTGCGAGGAATGGCGAGCTTCTGATGATTCTGGGTGATGGAGAACGAGTTTCTTGGGATCCAGTCACGGGACAGTTTCAAGATCTTCATTTGTCGACGGAATGCAACATGGTCACAGTTGTGGAGAGCCTGGTTTCGCCTTAGATATACGCCTCATGCTGCCGAAAGATACATCTAGATTGAGAAGAAATAGTCTTGTTCGAATATACACCACGGCCCACAAAATGACGAGCAGATGAAGTGAGGCGGTGCCCTTTTAGTTTTTGGTATTTTTTTGCAAGCTTTAGAAGGCATTTTCCTTTTAGACTAGTGAAGTAAGTGTGTTCGCTGTACGAGTGAAAGCATGCAACTCAAAGATTGCGTCTACACCAGCAAGCGCCTACAAGATTTACTCTCAAATATCCGTCGACATCACCGGAAATACAAGGCTAACGCCACATATTCAGCCACCGATCATAGGACAACCGCCTCCCTCCATTAACCGGAACACCGCCATCGTTGATGAGTATTGTTTGAGTTTGAGCTTCATAGACGCCTACTGATGGAGTATTGAATACAAATCGACATGAACGCAATCAGAGATCTCTACTTATGCAATCGATTATCCATCCGTTTCCCTGCCGGTTCCTTGCTGAAGGTGCGATGCACGAGACAAAGAGAGCAGCAAATTCAGTAAAGCTCTCAGCGAGTTCACTGTACGTAAGAATCAGACTTAAAATGGAACGAATCATATTGTTTTTTATAATACTTATTTCTGCAAACCCAACAATTTTTTTCTGCTCATGATTATATCTTTTTATTGGAGGGGTTGCTTCTTGATCCTTGGTTTGGTTTCAGACTCGATCGAGGAAGCATTGACTTTTAAAGAAATGTTAGGAAATGTTAAGTCTTTTTCATGTTTGAGCGCCTTACAAGTTTTTTGCCAGCCCTACGTTCCTGCCAAAAGCTTATTTTTAGATTATGGTCGCACGTTCTCCTTGAATTGTTCATGAATTTGGCAAATATTGTTCTTGTGGGTGTCGTTAACAACATGTCTTGTTTGCTTTTGGATATATTATCTTCTCTATCCATGTTTCCCTAATTGTGTTTTGCTTCATTTTTGTTTTTTTTTTGTTCTTGCTGTTCAGAAAATTTTCAAATAATACAAACAGCCATTGGCCGTTTCTTATCTTATGATCCTATCAGAAGAATTTACAATAAAATCAGTGGCAAGAGCTGCAATTCAAGAGAAATTAACATTCCCCTCGTACCAGTGAAATGTACGATGATGCTGAAACAGCTTCAAAGAATAACCTCATTCCTGGACTTGGTCCATTGGATATTGTCAAGTGTAGCTTATATCTCACCCCTGTATGGTTTCTAACAGAAGTAATTCGTCTTTGCGATCTTGAAACGTAATTCATTCTTCTGTATGGGATATCTATTTCTAAAATCAAAAGGTGCTTTTTGATTCTTATGGGAAAGCTAGATGGGGAAGCTTGTTTAGTATTTGTGAATTTTTTTAGCCGCTTCCAATCCGCTAAAGCTTCTTGATAATTTGATGTTGCGTGCTAGATAATGGTGAAGGGGGTATCTTTTCCGCGTAAGACAGAATTAGGTATAGGTTACCGTTTCCGTCTCCATTCCTTTGCTTACTAAAATTTATTTATTTTTTAAAAATTTGAATTTTTCATTTTTTATTTATATATTTTCTCTTTTTCATTTTTTAAATTTTTGTTCTTTTGTTCTTTTTTTTTTAATTTTTTTTTTTTCCTTTTCTCCTTCTTTTTGCTTTCTCCGCCTATCGCTGCTTCCTCCTTCCTCCGCCAACCGTGGACCTCGGCGATGGCCGGCAACAAGGTGATCAGCCATGACGGGGGCTGGAGAGCTCGAGGCCCAACTAGTCCCGGCGATCTCAAAGTGGTGTCAGCATTTTCAGCTCAAAGTGCTTGCTCACGCTTCGCAGGCAAAGCCAGATCGAGAATTTGGTTCCACCGACTTGAAGAAAAAGTGAAAGGCGCTTGAATTCATCAAAACAGGGCATCATTTTCTAATTTTGGTGTATCCGGCATAGTGCGCTGCGGGAGGTAAGCAAGGTTTTGCAAAAAGATTCAAGTCATTTCCATGTTAGCCTCAGACCATCCCATGGAATTGTGAAGAATTGGGGAATCCGGCTGACATGCAAGCAACAAAACAGTGATCTCGAGGGTTATTAATCCCGCAGACTGAGCCGGTAGAACCAGCTCCAGTCCATGAAAGGAGAGTCTTGGATCTAAAGGTTTGGAGGGTTCCTTTTTTGCTTAACTTTCAGGAAGCCCAAAGTAGCTCCGGAATGTCTTTGAAAAAATACAAATACCTTTGAGATAAAGAGGTTCGATGAAATACAAATATTGTTTGGTAAACTATAATTAAAAAGTGCATTTGAATGCAACTTTAAAATAAATGCTGTTTGGTAAAAAATAACTTTTGTAAATGATTCGATTTCTCAATTAATTTTTTTTATTTTTTATTTTTTTATTCCTTTCTTTAATTATTTTTTATTATTTAATTATTTAATTTTTATCATTTCTATTTTTAAGTATTTTTATTTTATTTTATTTTTAATTTTTTTTTTGAAAATTTTATTTTTTATTTTTAATTATTTTTTATTTTTTATTTCTATTTTTTAGTTATTTTTATTTTTACATTTATTTTTTGAAAAAAATTATTTATTATTTATAATTACTTTGAAAAAAGTATTCTCAATTGTTTCTAAAAAATGTTCCAACTATGTTTCTAGAAAGTACTCCAACAGAAATAAGTTTTTTTTTATTTCTGCTCCAAAAGTGCTTTCATTTGCTAAAAGTGCTCTCGGAACACTTTGAGAATACTTTTTTTTATCATACACATTTTTAGGCTCTTAAAGTGTTCTCGGAATATTATGAGAATAGAAACACTTTTTTTTTTTTAGCGTTACTATGGACAGCCTTAATGTCCTAAGTCCCCTTATAAATAAAAAGAGAATTCTTTGTTATAAAGGAGAGATTTTGGGAGTTTATAATATGTGAGAGTTTCTCTTTTTTTCCCCTCTTTTTTTTTCAGTATCCTGGTGGTATAATTCTGATGGTTTTAAGTAATCCTCTCCTGCCAAAATCTTATTTCTGGACTATGGTTAACCGTTCTCCTAGAGTTATTCGTGAATTTGGCAAAAATTGTTCTTACCAGGTATGCTGGTTGAAATAGCAGTATATTTACCGCAAGGCCCATTACTCTTTCACACAGGGTTAGACATGCCAAGTTGCCAACCGCAGAAAATTTCGACTAGGGGGGCGCAAGAACAACCGGCGGGATGCTACTTCTTGCCTTTTTTTTTTTTTTCAGGCCTTTCGAGTGGATGGGCATCTTTAAAAACATGTCTCATTTGCTTTGGGATCATATATTATCTTCTGCATCCAAATCCCCTAACCGTGTTCTGTTTTCTTCGGTTCTTGGTGTTCAGAAGAATTTGGAAGAATACAAACAGCCATTCACCATTTCAGATCTTGTGGTCTGTCTCATGGTAGTCTTTTCTGGGCTTTTTTCTAATTTAGGTTTAAATTTTTCTTTTACAAAAACATGGCAAAAAAAAAAGATATTTACTGGATTAGGGCCTGTGCGGCACTTTAAATGCCGCACGGGCCCGTGTGGCACTTTAAGTGCTGCGCGAACCTACTCGGCATTTTAAGTGCCACACGGGCCGTGTGGGCCCGTGCGGCCCAAAGGCTCCAAGGCCTTTTTTTTGCGTCTTTTAATATTTTGTTATACGTTTTTAACTATATTTAAAATTTTATATATAAATATAAATAATTACTTACATATTAATTGATTTAAGATATATCTTTTTTTTGGCCATACTTTTTGTAAAAAAAATTAAGATATATGTAATCAATTACTTACATATATCTTAAAAAATAAAATTACATATACAAAAATTTATATGATTATTTATATAAGTATATAAATTAATGACGTATATCTTAATAAATTAATTACATATATCTTAATAAGCCTCAAAATAAAAATTTATATTTAAAAATATAAATTTTATATTTATATTTTCAAATATAATTAAAAATTTATATAGTTATTAATATGAATATTTTTTTAATTATTTATATAAATTTATGTAATTATTTATTTAAATTGATATTTAAAAATTTATATAATTATTTATGTTATTATATGTATAAATTTATATTTAAAAATTTATATAATTATTTATATGAATATTTTTTATTAATTAAATTTTTATATAATTATTTGTATGCTTATTTATATAAATTTATATTTAAAAATTTTATTTTTTTATATGATTATATGTATAATTTTATATTTATAAATTTATATAATTATTTATATTTATATATAAATTTTTAAATATAATTAAAAACATACAAAAAAATATTAAAAAACGAAAAACAAGGCCTTGAGGCCTTTGGGCCGCACGGGCCCGCACGGCATTGAAGGTGCCGCCCTGGGCCGGGCGTGGCACTTTGAATGCAGCCCGGGCCCGGGCAGCATTTAGACTACCGGCCAAGGCCCAGGAGGCATTTAAAGTGCCGCGAGGGCCCTAATAAGGTAAATATTTTTTTGTCCTATTTTTGTAAAAAAATTAAAAACTAAATTGGAAAAAAAAAACCGTCTTTTCTCCTATTGTGTTCTCAAGGACCATGTGTGGGACTTAACTTACTTAGAATTGATCCTTTCGGAAAAATTCACTTTAAGGTCAGTGGCTACAGCCACAATTCAAGTGAATTTAACATTCCTTTCATACCAGTGAAATTCTGTTCCAAACTATTTTTCTCTAAAAAAAAGATGTCCCCAACTTTATATCCAATTTGAATCTACGTTGAACCTTTTTTTAAAAAAGAAAAATCAACTTTAGGTTTCATTCCAACTCTCCCCCAAAACTTTAACTTTACTCCCAGGTGTGTTTTGTCCAAAAGTCATTATTTCTCGTCCCTAATGTCTCGTCATATCGAAGAACAAATTTGTTTTGAAAATAATTTTTCACATAGGGTTGTCCTATATTAATAAGGTTTCCTATTTCAAGTTGATTTCCTATTTTGATTGGGATTCCTAATTTGATGTTTTCTAGCATGATATTTCCTGGTTTAAGGTCTCCTAATTTGAAATTTTCTAATTTAAGTTTTTCTAATTTGATATTTCCAGTTTAGTGTCCTGGTCCGTCTATAAATAAAAGGAGAATTCCCAGTCATAAGAGAGATTTGTGAGTTCAATTTGTTTGCGGTACTCTTTTGTACGAAGTCTTCTTCTTCTTCTACTTTTATTTTTCCTTCCCGCAATCACGTTAGACGCTTTGGTTACCTCTTAAATTCCTTACCCGTTCTCATCCAATCTCACCGCCACGCATCACTTCTCGCCGCGCGTTCCGACGACAACACGAAGCTCCCTCACGAGTCGAGATCCTGAAGCGATTGCCGGTGGAATCTCTCCTTCGATTCAGGTGTGTTTGCCGATCGTGGCGTTCCACCATTGATGACCTCGTTTCCCTCCACTTGAATAGCTCCTCTCCCGGTGCCTCCAGTTGGCACACCGTGTGTCTAGATTGGAGCGATCCTGTCCAATAGCTGTGCTCAGTGTTCTCCGATGAGTCTCTTACCCTGCCTCCTCAGTCGCAAGTCGAAATTCCGTTTGGCAACTCTTACCAAATTGTTGGTTCTTGTAACGGTTTGATCTGCGTCGCAGAACCCCACGAAATTCGCTCTGGACGGACGATTCATTTGTGGAATTTATTCACCAGAAAGCACAAGGTGGTTCTACTACCCGGTCTAGAGCATCAATTTGTAGATATAGGATTTGGCTTTGACGCCAGGTCTAATGACCATAAGATTGTGAAGCTTCCATTTGATCATCGATGCTCTCCAGTCGAGATTTACTCACTCGGTACAGATTCTTGGAGATGTTTGGGGTGTAAGGTTCCTCCTGTCCTGGGAATCTGCAGTGGTTTTTTTTTTTTAAGTACGATGATCTGACAATGAAGTGTGTAGACGGATCAATTGTTTCGTTCGATGTCGCAGGTGAGGTGTTTGATGAAATGGCTCTGCCGGAAGAGGTTTTGGCTGGCAATATTCTTCGTTCTTTTGCAGTACTGAATGGCTTGCTGGCATTGTTTATTAATCACGTGGACGGATGTGTACGTCTTAATTTGTATTCTGTTTGTTCTGTATGGGTTATGAGGGAGTATGGCGTGCCTGAGTCTTGGACTAAGCTATATAATTTTGAGGCTCGTACACTAGTAATGGCAATTTGTGGCTTCGCAAGGAATGGCGAGCTTCTAATGGTCATGGGTGGTGACGAACGAGTTTCTTGGAATCCGGTCACAGGACAATTTGAAGATCTTCATTTATCGACAAAATGCGATATGGTCGCCGTTGTAGAGAGCCTCGTTTCACTTTAGTACTTTAGATATGACTTTGATTGCTGCTGCAATTTTTCCAAAACGTTGAAAGATACATCTAAATTTAGAAGAAATGGCCTTATTCACATACACCATGGCGACAAAATGACGAGCGGAGGAAGCGAGGCGGTGCCCTTTACTTTTGGTACTTCCTGCTAGCTTTAGAATGCATGTTCATGTTCACTTTATTTTTACTTTAGACTAGGGAAATGTGTTCTCTGTACAATTGAAAGTATGCAACTCAAGATTGCACCTACAACAGCAAGGGCCAACAAGGTTAACTCTCAAATATCCATTAACTCGACTGGAACTACAAGCCACATATTCATCCCCCCGATCCTAGGACAACCACGTCCCTCCATTCACCGGAACATGTCCATCATTAACTGATCTATCACTGCTCACTTGTCACCTCCATTCATGGCTGACATTCTAGTTTGAGCTTCACAGAGACGTATTGATAGAGTATTGAATAATAACCCATGTAAATGCAATACAAAATCCGTAATTAAAGCAATCGATTATCACTCCTTTTGTCTGCTGGTTCACCGTTGAAGTTGCAATGCATGAAGCAAAGAGAGCAGCAAATTCAGTAAGGCTCTCAGCTAATTCACTATACACGAGAATCAGACTTAAATTGGAATGAAACATAATGTTATTTACGGATTTCTGTGAACCTGACAAATTGTTCTGTTCTCAATGATATGTTTTTATTCAAGGGTTGCTTCTTGATCCCTGGTTTGGTTTCAAACTTGATAGTGGAAGAGTTGACTTATGAAGAAAAGTTAGAAAGGATAAATTTTTGCCATGTTTGAGCGTCCCACGAGTTTTTTCGCAGCCTACACTCCTGCCAAAATCTTATTTCTAGATTATGGTCGCACGTACCCCCTGAATTGTTCATAAATTTGCAAATATTGTTCTTACTAGGTGAATGCTGGTTGAGATGGCGGTGTGCTCTGATGAGCGTTATTAAAAACATGTCTTATTTGCTTTTGGATATATTATCTTGCCTGTCCAAGTTCCTTAATTGTGTTTTCCTTTTCTTTTTCTTTGTTCTTGCTGTTTGGAAATTTTTTGAAAATTACAAACAGCCATTCGCCATTACATATCTTATGACCTCTCTCATGGTCATTTTTTGTTCCTACAGCATTCCTCAAGGACCGTGTGTGTGACTTACTTAGAAGAGATCCTTTCAGAAGAATTTACTATATAATCAATGGCAAGAGTTGCAGGTCAAGTGAATTTAACATTCCCCTCATACCAATGAAATGTACGATGATGCAGAAACAGCTTCAAAGAATAAACTCATTCCTGACTTGGACTGGGATGTTAGGGAGAGGGAAGAGGGTTGGCCTTCGAGCTCAATGAATGAGGATTGTGAACATCCCTCACTTGGCAAGATTCCTGGATTTGGTTTATTGGATATTTTCAATTGTAGCTGATTGAGGAAGAGTTGACTTTGGACGAAAAGTTAGAAAGGATAAATTTTTGCATGTTTGAGTGCCCTACAAGTTTTTTTGCAGCCTATGTTCCTGCCAAAATCTTTTTTCTAGATTATGGTCACACGTACTCCTTGAATCGTTCATGAATTTGCAAATATTTTTCTTACTAGGTGTATGCTGGTTGAGAGAATGGGATGCTCTGATGGGTGTCTTTAAAAACACGTCTTATTTGCTTTTGGATATATTATCTTCGCTGTCCAAGTTCCCTAATTGTGTTTTTTTCCCCTTCTTTTTTCGTTGTTTTTTCAATTCTTGATGTTCAGAAAATTATTGAAGAATACAAACAGTGATTCGCCATTACATCTTATAATCTGTCTCATGGTCGTCTTTTTTCCTACCATGTTCTTCAAGGATCGTGTGTGTGACTTACTTTGAAGAGATCCTTTCAGAAGAATTTACTATATAATCAATGGCAAGAGTTGCAGTTCAAGTGAATTTAACATTCCCCTCCCACTAGTGAAATGTACGATGATGCAAAAACAGCTTCAAAGAATAATCTCATTCCTGACGAGGACTGGGATGTTAGGGAGAGGGAAGAGGATTGTGAACATCCATCACTTGGCGAGATTCATGGACTTTGTTCATTGGATATTTTCAAGTGTAGCTGATATCTCGCCCCTCTATGATTTCTGACAGAAGTAATACTCCTTTGTGATCCATTCTTTTATATGGGATATATGTTTTTCTAAAATCAAACGGTGCTTTTTGATTCTTATGAGAGAGCTACGTGTAGAAGCTTGTTTAACATTTGTGAGGTCTTTTAGCTGCTTCCAATTTGCTAAAATTTCTTGATAGGTTTGTTCAATCGCAGTTGGATAATTTGATGTTGTGTGCTAGATGATAGTGAATGGGGTATCTTTTGTGCATCTGACAGAATCAGATATAGGTTAACCTTCCCCCCAACCATCCCCCCCCCCCCCCCCCAAAAAAAAAACCCCACAACCACACAAAAAGAAAAGAAAAAAAATTTCCCTGCAATTCATGATTATCTGTTTCTGGGAAAGTATTGTAAAAAAGAATGCTGGTTTCTCACTGGGGGATGGAGTGTGAATCAATCATTGAATCTCCATTTAGTTCCCTGTTCTGCATAAGGTTCAGATGTTTAAGACCATCTTCTAGAATCTTTATCCATGTACGTCTAGCTTTCTCTCTACTTCCTTGTGACATAGCATTCTTACCATCAATTTAATATGTTCTGGTTAGTTCATTTTAGGGTCATGACTTCGTTACCTCAGTTTGTAGGGGCCAAAGGAAACTTATCTTGGGTAACATAGTCTTGTCGTGTACTTCTTGCACGTTTACATATCTTTTTCGAGCATTCTCATCGTCATCCAGGAGTTAAGAATCGTATCAATTGATTCAGTCACTGTGAGATACTTGCTTAATAGAAACTAATGGAACTGAAAATGTTTTCTGAAATCAAAGATGTCATTGATTAAACTCGTACTTGATATTGAGATGCAAAGTTTACGAGAACAAGTAGTTGAGATATAGTTGGTAGTAGGAAATATAATACGGTGGAGTTGGTGTTTCTTCTCAAACACTAAAAGTACTTCCGCTTGCACGTATTCAACCGCTTTTTTTGGGTAAAAGAGCGTTTCTTTTGAGTATGAAATTTTAGGGGCTGAATTTTTGGAGAAGTCGCTGTTAAATTCAACTATATGCACAGAAATTCACTTCAAATCCTTTGGATTTAAATTTGCCTTGACGGAACTGTAGTTTTAAATGCATTTTTATAAAATTTAAAAAAAAAAGACAAAAAAAGAAAGAAAGGTCCTTTTCTCACCCTAGTGATAGTCTCATTTCTAGGATTCCCCCGTCTCATTTCTAGGATTCCCCCCTCTTCTTCCACTCTTGATAAGCTTTGCATTTGGAAGGAAATTTATGAGTGATTGACTGGTTATATCACATGCAGTCCTTGTCGAGTTGCGTCTGGCAAATACCAGGGTAGAAAGCACGACTGTCCTAGCATTTGCATCTTAGCTCTTCACAACTTTTCTTTGGTGCTCTTCTTGGCCAGGAATCCATAGCATCGTGAATGTTTTTGCTGTCTTTATCAGCATTTGGTGTTGCCATGACCACCGTTAGAAAAACTTGGGCATCTGATGAATTCTTAAGCACATCAAAGCGTGAGCATGTAGTAGGGTTTGCTCGCAAGATGAGTTTTTCCTTTATTTGACAGAGAAGAAGAGCATATTTGAATTTCCTAATGCTGATATCCTAAAATATTTTGGAAAAATATACTTTGGTAGCTTGCATTCTTCAGTGTCCACCGATTTTGTCCCCAAATAAAGTGAAAGATAGGGAACTTGCTCGACTAAAACATGGAGTTTGCATTGGAATGTAAAAATAACAGATACTTCTTTGACAATTCTAATGATGTCTCTTCGACTTAATTTGGTGTGTGATGAGTTTGTTGAAGATGCAGGAAAAGTGGAGTCTGCATTTTCCCACAAGAGCCAATACATCCCTTTCGAAGATGGTCCATCATAACCTTTTGTGCCAAATTTACATTGCCGCTAAATATTTACCTTTTCTCATACATCAATAACCTGAATGCTACTTCATGTCTGTGTGATCTATCTTGTGTATTTGTCCTGATACCTTTGTTTCTTGTTGCCAAGGATAACAAAGCACGCGAGTATGGGTGACATTTTGGGCCTTCTCTCAGCAGTGTTATATGGCTTGCTCACAGGCGAGAATCTCTGCTTAGAAATCATGATTTCATTCTCTTCTCATTGTCTTTAACTGGCTGGGTTTAGTGCAGTGCTGCTAAAGAAATCTGCTGGTTCAGAGGGAGAGGAAACAGGTGTCCACAAGTTTTGTGGATACGTTGGCCTCTTCACTCTTCTTGGCCTTTGGTGGCTTGGTAAGTGAGGTGGAAGCAGACCAGAAGCAAACTTATCCTGCTTGTCCTGTGGAATGGAAACATCAAGATGGATTTAGTTTTGACAGTTAAATGTCACGAATTTTTAGATAAAGCTGTGGTTTCGAATATTTTAATTGGATAAGGAATTCGAGCTGGCTCACTAACTTCAGTAGTTGATAACATATAGCATTCAATTTCACGTCTAAAAAAATTGGAAGCTCCACCTTCCGTTTTTGGTTCTTCTAATGTCTTTCCTTGGTGGTTTTGTATTTTCAGTGGATAGGTCTCCCCAATGAATCACGCTACTGCTTCCATAACAGAAGCAGCTTTTCTCAGGGCGGTTTTTTCTCATGCCGTATGGCCACTACGTGCTCCGGGGGTAGAACCCAAGTTTAGCTTCCCAGAATCGACCACATCTGTTGGTGGAGCCTTGTTTTTAAATGGCTTCGTGGCGAGTGTTCTTTTGGATTACTTTTGCTTGTTTCATGAAGGGCTCATCAATAAACTCACGAAAGCTGAACTATTGGTTTAGATAAAGTTCAGCATGTTTTTTTGTGTAGTAGACGGTTGCCAAATGAAGAACCCTTTACTTATGATTTGGATATGCTAATAGACTTCACTAAAATCCAATCTGACGGTTACGAATTTGTTGTCCTCAAAATTAACTGCCGCTTTTTATCTGTAAGTGGCCTCAGTCTTTCGTTAGTAATGTCGGAAAATGTTGAAACAGGGCCCTATCGATCATTTGGACAACTAGAATGGTTGCAACACTTTCGCACGTCCTTGACCATCTCCCTCACAGTGGTGGCGGACATGCTTATTCCCGACCGTTGTTACTTTGCAATTTACATTGTTGGATGCGCCCACGTACTCTTTTGTTCCTTTGCCCATATGTCACCGTTGATACAGTCTGAAGTTATGTGCTGGACCTGTGCTTTCATAAATGCATGATATCGGTAAAAGTATGTTCGACGAAGCCTGTTTCGGACATTCTCACTGGCAGGATTCATCGTAGCCAATCTCTCAGATGTGTCTTCAATCATCAGATCTCTTTCGAATGAACCATTTTCCCCAAACAAGTATGAAGATGAGGAAGACAAATTGAACATGATACTTCTTCGAGTACTTCAACTAAAATCTTGTCCCAAATTAGTCAAGTTTTGACAAATCTAAATAGAAGATGAGAACAAATAAGTCGTCCATCTATTAAAATAAGCAGCTATTTATCTTCGGCATCAATTGAAATGATTGCACTATTGTGTTTCATTGATCTGAACAACATACCTACCTCCTTTCGTCTGAGAACCAAGACATTTGACTAACAAAAACCAAGAGCAGGAAGATTGACACAAATCATTTAAATTGTGTGACCATGGATATCCAACTTCGAACTTCCTAAGCCCTCGACTCTATCGATTTCTCTTCAATTGGGACAACTTCCCCCCTTCAAGATGTACTGGAAAGATTCCGGTTGCTACAAATCTGGAGTCTTCACTAGCCTGTTCGAGCTGTTCAGACAGGTAAGTGTGGCACGGGAAATTCACTGGCACGCACAACTGTCTAACTTTCTAAGTTGGAAAACTGTGGCAGTGTGCTAATGCCATTGAGTTTCCAAGGTTGACAAACGAGATGGAAGCTGATCCAATTAAAAACTTCCATTTTTTAAACTTGAGTAAGTTCTCAAAGTTAAATTGAGGATCTGTCACTAACCAATCTGAAGTTTTTGGAGATGAGAGAGACCGCCAATCATCTCAGGCAAGCTACGAACATAAGTATTCGATAAGTCTAATATCCTCAAATGGGAATGAAGAACTGGCTGCGCATAACCTTTGCCATTGAGCCGTCTTCCCTCGAATATGGCCTCGAGAAGATGAAAACCGTCTGCTAAAGAAATGTCACAAGAGTATGATCTGAAGCTCCATCGAGATAGGTTTGAGTGTCGCTTCAACGGGAATTGACCTTCAGATTTATTGCAACTTCTTTGTGGTGACACACTTTGCTAGAATTTCAGATGCTCCGTAAGCAGTAGGTTAAAGGCCAAATCCTTGTTTGTCTCTCGTGATGCTGTACTTGCGTGTAATGAGTCCACGAGAAATATTAGATTTAAACAGAAAGTAATTAGGCAGTTGTTCCTATGATGCTAATCAAGGCAAACAAAAATGGATAACTCAATAAAGACTAGCTAAATTATGTATTAAAAAAAAGTACACACTATTAGAAAGCGGTAGCTATCGCAAATAAGAGTTGCTAACTCTAACTCTTCTGGTATCTCCACTCTTTTCAAAAGTATGAGGTAGCATTCTTTATCAATGTCTAGCCTATCTTTTTCAAGTGAATATAACATCCATCCGTTTCGAGATATTTAGGAAGAGGGGCGAGCACTTTATTATATGTTTTTCTTGAAGGGTGGCTTCTAGGGTTTGGTTTGATAGAGGAAGAGTAGACTTTTGAATGAAAGTTAGAAAGGATAAAACTTTGCATGTTTGAGTTCCCTTGAAGTTTTTATCGCAGCCTACATTCGTGCCAAAATCTTATTTCTGGATTGTGGTCGCGCGTACTCCTTGAATTGTTCATGAATTTGGTGAATATTGTTCTTACTAGATGTATGCTGGTTTAAATAGAAGTATCTTTTTGATGGGTGTCATTTACAACATGTTTTATTTGCTTTTGGATATTATCTTCTCTACCCAAGTTCCCTTAATTATGTGTGTTTTTCGTTCTTGCAGTTCAGAAAATTTTCAAAGAATACAAGCAGCCATTCGCCATTACATATCTTATGGTCTCTCTCATGGTCGTTTTTTTCCCTACAGCCTCCCTCAAGGACCGTGTATGTGACTTAGTTAGAAGAAATCCTTTGAGAAGACTCTACTATAAAATCAAGGGCAAGAGCAGCGGATCTGGTGAACTTAACATTCCCCTTATATCCAGTGAAATGTACGATGATGCAAAACTGCTTCAAAGAATAACCTAATTCCTGACTCGAACTGGGATATTGGTAAGGGTGAAGAGGATCAGCCATTGAGGTCAATGAATGAGGAATGTGAACATCCGTTACTTGGTGAGAATCCTGGACTTGGTTCATTGGATATTGCCAAATGTAGCTTATATCTCACCCCTATATGGTTTATGACAGAGGTAATACATCTTTGCAATCTTGAAGCATAATTCGTTCTTTTATATGAAACAGCAAATTATATAATCAAAAGGTTGCTTTTTTATTCTAATAAGAGAGCTGGATGTGGAAGCTTGTTTAACATTTGTAAGTTTTTTAACAGCTTCCAGTCCGCTAGGTTTTCTTAATAGCTTTGATCAATTATCTCCATTTAGTCCCATGTTCTGCATAAGGTTCAGATGTTTAAGACCATCCGGTAGAATCTTTGTCCACGTGCTTCTAGCTTTCTCTCTAATTTCTCTCTAATCTGTTCTGGTTCGTTCATGGGTTGGCGTCAGGCGTAGCGAGCCGGCTGCAAAAAAAGAGCTACCCCTTATGAGATGAACCTAAAGATTTTTCGTTGGAGCGTACCCTTCTTAGCGACGCGTTGCATCGGCGCCCGGGTGCAGCGAAAAATGGGCAAGGGTCCTTGCACCAAGATAGGCGGGTGCGAGGGGTAAGGAAGTTAGCCTTGGGTCATCATTCCCAAAGTGATGCGCCACATTGCCCGGATGTGGTGAAAAGTAAGCTAGGGTCCTCACACTTTTATGGGCGAGTGTGGGGGGCAAGAAATGCCCAAGGAGTAAGGATTCGAATAGGGAGTTGGAACATAAGAACCTTAACGGGAAAGTTGAGAGAGTTAGCAGATACTTTTGCTAGAAGGAGAGTGAATATTGCGTGCCTGCAAGAGACTAAATGGGTTGGAGAGAAGGCTAAGGAAGTGGAAGGTACTGGATTCAAGTTATGGTACACAGGCACAAAGAAGAGTCAAAATGGAGTTGGGATTTTGATTGATAAAAGTTTCAAGGATAAAGTTGTCGATGTTAAAAGATCAGGCGATCGGATTATCTTGATTAAGCTAGTAGTAGGAGAATTGATCTTAAACATCCTTAGTGCGTATGCCCCCCAAGTTGGATTGCCAGTAGCTGATAAGAACAAATTTTGAGAAGACTTGGAGGAGATCTTAAGGGGGATACCACGTGAGGAGAAAGTATTCATAGGAGGTGATCTTAATGGACATGTTGGCCAAAGTAGTGGAGGTTTTGACAGAGTTCATGGAGGTTTTGGCTATGGGACTAGAAATGAGAGTGGCGAAGACATCTTGAACGTTGCACTAGCGTATGATTTGATGTTAGCAAATACTTTCTTTAGGAAAAGAGAGTCACATCTAATAACTTTTCGTAGCGGTCAGAATTTTAGTCAGATTGATTTCTTTCTTGCTAGAAGAGAGGATAGAACCTCATATATAGATTGCAAAGTCTACCCTGGAGAATGTGTAGCTACGCAACATAAGCTGGTGGTCCTAGAGGTTCGGTATAAGGCACAGAATATGCCGCGAAGGGCTCAAAATCCCAGAATAAGATGGTGGAAGTTAAAGGAGGGAAAACATACCGATTTCAAGGAAAAGATGTTTCAAGAAGGACCGTGGAAACTAGAGGGCGAAGTAAATAGGATGTGGAGTGAGATGTCTAAATGCATACATAGAGTGGCAAAAGAGGTGCTAGGTGAAAGTAAAGGGCACGGACTTCAGACAAAGGAAACTTGGTGGTGGAATGAAGAGGTGCAGGAGGCAATTAAGAAGAAGAAGGAGTGCTTTAGATGTCTGCATAAATGTCCTAATGAAGAGAATTTGCAAAACTTTATATTGGCATGAAAAGACGCCAAAAAAGCTGTGAGAGAGGTGTTGACACCTGATTTTCAATCACATTTTCTTTTCTTCTTTTTTAAAATTAATAGAAAATCCATAAAAATTCATAAATTTGAAAAAATTAACTTTGGAGACCTTTGCCAAGCCTAGGGAACCAATTTTGACCAAAAAATGATTTTTCATATTTTCAGTATTTTTCGGTATTTTTATTTTCTAAAATTGATAGAAAATCTATAAAAATGAGAAAATTGCAAAATCAACTTTGGAAGCCTTGGCCAAGCTTAGGCAACCATTTTTGAGTAAAAAAATAATTTTTCATATTTTTTGTATTTTTTTAAATATAATTTTTAGAAATTAGGAAAATATTTAATAAATAATAGCATTTGAGGCCACAAAAATACATAAAAATAGTCAATATTTTTCCTTTAAATCCCTTTTCATGTTGGCCATCGCAAATTTAAAAAATCCAATTCGAGGTCGTGTATTCCTTAACGAGCATAATCTCGAATCGGGCCTAAAAAAATTCAATTTGAGTCAATTTATTTTCATTTTTCACTTTTAGGAGTTGTGAAATTGTTCTTTAATATTTCAAATTTTCATCTTGGCCCAATTATACCCAGAATGACTTAATTTTACAAAAAAGGCTTTAATTAAATTTTGCATTATTTTCAATAGCAAGAAATGAGCTTAAATTCAATATGCGGTAGGTGTATCGAAAATTGTGAGGAGATTTGGACTTAAAGAAATATTTCTCCAAGGATTGAATTGCAAATACTTAAAATCTCATGGACTAGAGTGCAAATACCTAATACTTGAGGGATTATTTTGTAAATAACAAAAAGAAAAGTTAGTAGAGAAATTAGAATAGAGAAAGGGAAGATGGAGAAGAGGAGATGAAGATGGGAAGATGGAGAAGAGGAGATGGAGAAGAGAAGATAAAGAAAATAAGATGAGAATAGAGAAGGGAAGATGGAGAAGAGGAGATGGAGAAGAGAAGATAAAGAAAATAAGATGAGAATAGATAAGGGAAGATGGAGATGAAGAAGAGTTAGTAGAATGGGAGATAGATATGGAGAAGGGAAGATGAATATGAAGAAGAGTTAGTGGAGAAATTAGAATGTGAGATAAATATGGAGAATGGAAGATGAAGATAAAGAAGAGTTAGTGGAGGAATTAGAATGAGAGATAGAGTTAGTGGAAAAATTAGAATGAGAGATAAATGAGTGATTTATAAAAGGAGGAAGAAATGAGCTTGAGAGGGGAATTTTTTTTGAGAGAAAATTTTGGATGTTTGAGAGAGTTTTTGGAGATTGAAGAAAAACTGGAGAAAAAAAAATTCTTTTGGAGAGATTTCAAGAGAAAAAAATTTTGAGAGAGAAAAATTCGCCGCCGTGGAACAAGCCTTGGCGACGCGACGGATTCATCTCCAACGAGCTCTAGGCGCATCGGCATGTGCAATTATCTGGTAACTCAATTTTTCGTGTTTAGATGACGAAATCTCGAAAATAAATGTACTGAACATTCGTAGATGACTTCGAGATCTTCGATTTGATATATTATGGCACGAAAATTGACGTCGTTTGCTATGTCAAAAGGGTCCCGAAATTGAAAGCAGAAATCTGGAAATATGGTGATCAGAACCTGAGATGGAATTTTTCTGATCTGACCTTTCACGCTAAATGATTTTCCATGGGTTATTCTAGACTTTGTTTCATAAAGACCTCTTCATGACATTTGTTCATAAGATCTTAATGCATAACATATAAAAAATACAAAAATATTCATGCACGTTTCGTATTTTTAATGCATTTAATGAAATCATGCAATTCTGTTGGCGTCCTTGAGTCTGAGTGTTTTTCTGTGCGTGGTCATATTGATTCGTAGTTATCTCATGTTTAGAGTCTTCTTTTGAAACTTCACAAAAAATGAAAGTTGTTCATTGGGGTCTTGTTTAGTAGACTGGAAAGTTTGGTGCATTAAGTTTGAGATTTGAGTGTCCATTTAAGCTTAATCTTGAAGTATGTCTGTTCTGTGAAATTTGTTTGTTTGCTGCTGAGCTCTCATGAAAGACCATTTTCTACACGAAAATGAGTGTCTCTTCAATAAGAATATAAAACATGAAAGTTGTCAATGACACATTTTCCCATCCACATAAAAAAGCTCAGAATTTTTGCATACATTTAATTATTTCTTTTGTATTTTATGGTTACTGTTTTCTCCCTAAGAATGTTCATGGACAGTATGATTTAATTCGTATTTTTTGTGTTAATGCATTGGAAAATGTAAAAAAATGTCTCAATGAAGTTTAATCAGCACGTGTTAAACTCTCTTTGAGTTTTTGAATTGTCTTAACTCATTGGTGATTGTGCATGTCCGATTGGATAAGTTCATTATTTTCATTTGGCTTTCGGCCCGATGCTTTGAAGACTGGAGGATGACCGATGTCCATTCCGGTCCGTTTTGTTGTACTCTCGACCCACGAGGCTTGGCGACGGGTGTTTGACCGATGTCCATTCCGGTCCATTTTTGTTGTATTCCCGATCATGTCTCGGGTTTTATTTAATTGGTCTGTAATTATTCACCCGACGAGTTGCGGGTTTTATTTTCACTGTCCTTAGGGTAGTTTTACTTTACCTGCTCTCTCTTCACATCTTCATTTGCTTTGGGTGATTTTGCATTCTTTTATAATACATCCAAAATACAAAAAAAAATGTAGAAAATCCAAAAAACCAAAAAAAAATGGAAAATCTGAAAATACAAAAAATGCCATTCATGTGCATCTCATGTAGTATGTCTCATGTATGTTTGTTATGTTATCCGTATGTTCGTATAGACATATCGTATTTGTTTGTTCTCGTATGCACGTCACGTACGCGACGTTTGCAAATCCACATTTGTCTGTTATGATATGTTATTAACCCATGCATATTCATTCAGAAAAATCAAATATTTCAAAATGAGGGTTTTATCCCCTCTTTTTCAAAAATGAGGGTTTTATCCCATCTTTTCAAAATGACGACTTTGCCCTTTATGGGCAAAATCGAAATGTACGTATTTACATACACATATCACTATGCATGTCACATATATATGTCACGTATTTGTATGGTGTATGTATGCATGTTACATATCGTATTCGTGCGTCTTCATACGCATGTCACATACGTATTCGTATTCGTCTATTCCCGCATGCATGTTGTATTCATACGCATGTCACGTACGCATATCATTCGCATGTCCACGTACGTATGTCCTTCGCATGTAACGCACGTATATGTATTCGTCTATCTCGTATGCATATCGTATTCATACACATGTCACGTACGTATGTCGTTCGCATGTCATGTACGTATGTCATTCGCACGTCACGCACGTATTCGTATTCGCATATCTACATATTCGTATATCATATTCGTATGTCCGTATTTGTGTGTCGTATTTGTATGTCAACGTTTGCGTTCATACCCTTTATGCATTTCATTTTAAAGTGAAAACATAAAAAGAACACCTTACTAGGGTCTTAGGAATAAATCAAGTGAGAGTTGCCAAAATAAGATATCCATGGAATTAAGGTACCGAAAGGGCATTAGTTTTAATTAACTAGTGTAACCAAGTCCCCGAACTCATAATCTCTGGTTTGCAGGAGTAATTTAGTTTTCCCGCTAGGTTACTTAGGTTTCTAATCAACCTACCAAAAATGATTAGTGGCGACTCCAAATTCTAAAATCATGTGAAAAAAAATCAAAGTTGCGATTTGGTAGAGCTTGGGAGAGCTCAAACTAGGTTAGTTAATTTAATTAATTAATCTGGTAATCCATTAACCTAAAAATGAATTTTAGGTCGCGACAAGAGGCTAGAGGCAAGGTTTTTTCTGATATGTATAAAAAAACTTGGGAGCAAAGAGGGAGAGAAAGATATCTATAGGCTTGCCAGGACAATGGACAAGAAAAGTAAAGACTTGACACAGATTAGATGTATCAAGGATGAAAATCAAAAACTATTAGTAAAAGATGAAGAAGTGAAGGAAAGGTGGGTGAGCTATTTTAACAAGCTTTATAATGGGGAGGGCGATTGAGGCGAGGTGGATTTGGTGGACGCTTCTAATGAGTTAAACAGAAGGTTTGTGCGTAGAATTAGAGCACAAGAAGTCCAGTATGCTTTAAAGAAGATGAAGAATAGTAAAGCCTTAGGACCAGATGGTGTCCCTATTGAAGTATGGCGATGCTTAGGGAATGTGGCAATAAGTTGGTTGACTAAACTGTTTAACAAGATTCTCCAAGCTAATAAGATGCCTAATGAATGGAGAAAGAGTATGATTGTGCCTATCTACAAGAACAAGGGGGATATTCAGAACTGTAGCAACTATAGAGGCATTAAGCTTATGAGCCATACAATGAAATTGTGGGAAAGAGTTATTGAGCATCGTTTAAGAGTAGAAATCAAGGTCTCTGTAAATCAATTTGGATTTATGCCAGAAAGATCTACCATGGAGGCTATCTTTTTAATACAACAGTTGATGGAGAGATATCGAGAAAAGAAGAAGGATCTACATATGGTATTTATTGATCTCGAGAAGGCATACGATAGGGTCCCAAGAAAAGTTTTGTGGTGGATTCTTGAGAAGAAAAAAGTATCATTAAAATATGTAGAGGCAATCAAGGATATGTATGATGGTGTTACTACATGTGTGAAGGCTTGTGATGGCACATCAAGTCATTTTCCGATCACAGTAGGTTTACATCAAGGTTCGGCTCTGAGTCCTTATCTTTTTGCACTAATTATGGATGAACTAACAAAAGATATTCAAGAGGAGGTGCCGTGGTGTATGCTGTTCGCAGATGATATTGTCCTTATTGATGAGACCAAGGCTGGGGTCAATTCTAAATTAGAATTATGGAGAAATACGTTAGAGTCCAAAGGATTTACGTTAAGTCGAAGTAAGACGGAATACATGAAGTGTGAGTTCGCCACGACAAGAGGAGATGATCAAGAAAATGTGGATATGCTTGGACAGGAGGTACCTAAGAAAGATGCTTTCAGATACTTTGGATCAATTTTGCAAAAGATGGGAGAGATTGACGAGGATGTTAGCCATAGAATCAAAGCAGGTTGGATGAAATGGCGCAGTGCATCCGGATTTTTGTGTGATCGCAAAATCCCTCTTAGGTTAAAAGAAAAATTTTATAGAACAGAAATAAGACCTGCAATGCTATACGGAGCTGAATGTTGGCCGGTACAAAAGCAACATGAGCATAAAATGGGAGTAGCGGAAATGAGAATGTTAAGGTGGATGTGTGGTCATACAAGGATGGATAAGATAAAAAATGACGATATTCGACGAAAAGTTGGAATAGCTCCGGTGGCAGAGAAAATGAGAGAACATAGATTGAGATGGTTTGGACATATTCTTCATAGACCCTTAGATGCTCCGATAAGAACAGAAGTGTGTTACCGAGAAAACGATATGAAGAAAGGACGAGGTCGGCTGAAACTTACTTGAGGGAAGGTAGTGAAACAAGATTTAATAGAGTGGGAAATAGATTGGTGTATGGTCTGCCTTAGGACGGAGTGGAGGAAAGATATCCGCATTGTAGAAGGGGGATTTCCTATGTCCCATAGTGCCCTGTTTAATACTTTCTATTTATTTATATGTTTGTTTATTTATTTATTTATTTATTTATTTTTGGGTAGCCATATTTTTACTTTTTTATTTTTATTTTTATTTTATTTTATTTTTATATTTTTACTTTTATTTTAGTATATTTTAAAATTTTCACTTTGGGTTCATCGACCGCCGACCCCAGCTGATTTGGGATAAAGGTGATGTTGATGTTGATGTTGACTTTGTTTCCTCAATATGTAGGGGACAAAGGAAACTTCTCTCGGGTAAAGTACTTTTATCAAGTGCTTCTTGCACTTTCACACATCTTTTTTGAGCATTCCTATCATCATCCAGGAGTTAAGGATGGTATCAATCGATTGATTCGCTTTGAGATATTTGCTTTATAGAAACTAATGGAAGGGAAAATTCAGTAATGAGACATGTCTTCTGAAATCAAAGATGCCATTGATTAAACTTGTAGCGGATGTTGAGATGCAAGGTTTGAGGAGACAAATAGTTAAGAAATAGTTGGTACTGGGAAAAATTATACGGTGGAGTTGGTTTTTCTTCTGAAGCACTAAAAGTACTTCCACGTACTCATATTCTCCTTTTTCTGGAATTAAAGAGCATTTCTCCTGAGTGTGGAATTTCAGGTGCTTAGTTTTGGAGAAGTCACTGTTCAATTCAGCTCTAGACATAGAAATCCACTTCAAATCCTTTGGATTAAAATCTTCCTTGATAGTACTGCAGTTTTAATTGCATTTTTAGCAAAAAAAACAAGTCCTTTTCTGATCCTAGTGACAGTCTCATATTATGGGGAACATTTTTGGCGTTCTCTCAGCATTATTATATCGCTTGTTCCCAGGTGAAAGTCTCTGCCTGGAAATCATGATTTTCATAGCACTTCTGGGTTAGTGCAGTGCTGCTAAAGAAGTGTGCGGGGTCAGAGGGAGAGAAGGTAGGTGGGCACATTGGCGTCTTCACTCTTCCTGGCCTTTGGTGGCTTGGTAAGTGATGGTGCAGACTGAAGGAAACTTATTCTGCTTATCTTCTGCAATGGAGACATTGAGCTGGATTTGGTTTTGACAGTTAATTGCCTCCACGGCTATAGGCAACCGGTGGAAATTAGAGGAGAAAAAAGGGTATAAAGAAAATAAAGAAAAAATTATTAAAATAGTTTATGTTAGTGCTAGCCATACAACGTAGGCCAACCGGCATCCACGTTAGCAATATCAAGCCAAAACGAGCTCGAAGGACTGAATTGGCTCTAAGTCGAAAGGTTTTTCACTAAATCGACGCAATTAAAAAGGTTTAGGACTAAATTGGCACCTATGCAATAAGTGTATGACTTTTTTTTTATGCTTTTCTCAACCTCCTAGCATTGCTCCTCGAATAAAAATAACATCTAGAACATTAAGATGCAAAGGCTCTCTCAATGGTAAATAATATTTCGAAGTTGGAAAGCTTCAATCAGTTTAGGAAAGGAAGAAGATTTATCTGGCGTGGCAGATGAATTAGTGAACAGCTGATAATCCTTCCTTCTGCGCCCTTATGAATTCTTCCCTCTGTCCCACCACGTGTCCAATCTTATTATGCATATGATGCGCGGAGCCAAAAGTGAGAAAAATCAGTCCAAAATTTATTATATGGATACCAATTCAATCACAAATTTTTCAATTTTGTCAATTTTGTCTCAAATCCTTGCGCAAAATTTTAACACGGTCATCACAATAATTTTTACCAAAATCATTTTAAGTGACAATCGAGTCATTGCCGGCTATCTCACGTAGGGCTGTCTTGTGCGGCATGCCATCACGTCAGCAATTTTTGACAGAAACCGGCCAAAAGGGTTGTGTTATATTATGACTAAATTGATAAAATTGTGTAATTTAAGACTAGATTGACATCCTTATAATAAATTTAGGATTGACTTGACAATTTTCCGGCCCAAAAACTGGTCATCGATGGCAAGTGATTGGTTAGATGCGTCACCATTATTCCAAATAGTCGTGAAATATTTAAGGTTATTTTCAAATTTTTCCTATGTTATGCCTAAAAAGCAAAAACCTCAACAAACACCCACTTTAGGTTTTTCTAAAACATGCTTTTGGGCCATTATTAGGGAATGAATCCACCCGTATCTCGATTAGCTGTTACTAGTTGTAATTATGTTGTCATTTTGTAACAAATTAGGATATTAGCCTGATTCTTGACTTGATATTAGCCTATAAATTAGGGATATTTGGTTCTATTTATTCCCCTTTGTATCCTGTTTTGAATCAAGAAGAAATATTCTCCAATTACCTTTTTCTCATGGTATCAGAGCATTTCGCCTGAACCACGAAACCCTAGCCGTCATCACCAGCGATCAAATTTCTAGTCACCATGGCAGACGAACAGAACATTAACGTTCTAGTCATCTCCTCTCCGAGGATCAATGTTCCGGTCATCTCCTCTCCCTTTTATGTCCACCCGTCCGATTATACATGGATGTCGTTGACCACGCAGTTGCTTGTGGGAGACAATTATTCGGGATGGTCACAGACAATCCGACGCGCTTTAGTGGTGAAGAACAAGCTCGGGTTCATGGATGGCTCAATCTAGGCACCGGGAACTGACGACCCGCTCCACCATTGGTGGATTATATGCAATAACATGGTCGCGGCATGGATTTGCAATACGCTGGACAAGTCGTTGCAGAATAGTGTCACATCAAGTGATGCTAAGACCATATGGGAGGAGCTCAAGCAACGCTATTCCCAGTGCAATACGCCGCGAGTGCACCAACTGAAGACCGAGCTATGTCTTCTTCAACAAGAGGGAAAATCTGTGACTGAGTATTTCACGGCCCTCAAGTGTTTGTGGGACGAACTCGACGATCACTCTGAACCACTTTCCTATACGTGTGAGGCGGCCAAACGATACGTGAAGGAGAAGGAAGTCGAGAAAATCCATAAGTTTTTAATGGGTCTCAATGTGGAGACCTTCAGTGCCATCCGATCCCAGATCCTCCGAACTGCTTTCCTGTACGTGTGAGGCGGCCAAACGATACATGAAGGAGAAGGAAGTCGAGAAAATCCGTAAGTTTTTAATGGGTCTCAATGTGGAGACCTTCAAGGCCATCCGATCCCAGATCCTCAGCATGGATCCACTTCCCGGAATAAACCGAGTATATGCTTTGGTTGTACAGGAGGAGCGCCAGCGTGTCGTTGCTCGAGACCGTGATTCTAAAGAAGCTGCTATTGGATTTCACGCTCGTCGAGGGGCCGGTCGAGATGGAAAGCCACAGTGTGATCATTGTGGAAAAATAGGGCATGCAAAGGCCCGTTGTTATGAGCTTATCGGCTATCCCAATCACTGGGAGTCACGTTGTGATGCCTCGGGAATGAAGAATTCCAACGGTGGCAACAGTAGGCGTGGCAAGCAGCAGCCAAAAGGCGGCCCTAGTGGAGGAGCCGTAGCTCATGCAGCCCAAGGCGCGGCCAATGATGCGTCTCAACCTAGCGGTAGCGCACGCCAATTAACCGAGACCGAGATTCAGCAACTCCTCGGACTTCTCGGCTCACTCAAGCCGAACATGGAAACTAAACCGCTAGAAGGTTGTGGTACTTGGATTCTTGATTCAAGAGTCTCTGAACACATGACGGGGCAACTTGCGTTTTTAACCAAACGAACTCGAATCCACGGGCCTCGCCCCCGTCACCACAGCTGATGGCAAAGTCTCGCATGCTAAGATACACAGGAATGTCTGGATTGGGACTAATTTAGTTTTGCATGACGTGTTATACATTCCTAATTTCTCATGCAATCTTATTTCGATTGGCAAGCTTACGGCCGACTTAAATTGTTATGTGACATATTTCTCCTCTTGATGTTATTTACAAGACCTAACCTCGAGGAGGTTGATTGGAACGGGTGAGTTACAAAGGGGAGTCTATTGCATCGTGTCAATGGGGGTTTGTGTGATGTCCTCAATTCATGCACAAGAGGACAAAGGACTTGATAAATCTTGGACTCCCTTTCTCTATCTCTTCTCCTCTTCTTTCTGTTGATAAATCCACTCCACGTGCCCCTTCTTTTTCTCTCTTTCTTTCCCTTATCTGCCTAGCCGAATTCTTCAAGTAGATGAGATAAGCTCTCATCATTTGCAGCCGAAAATTTTTCCCCTGCATGCATGAACGTTTGTCCACGTCTCCCCTCCCCCATTAATTAACTCTTCTTTTCCTCTGCCAATCAGACAAAAATTTTAGAAAAGTTGGGTTGGCTTCCTCCTTCCTTCTTCTTCTTCATTCCTTCGGCAGAGACTTGCTGCTCTTCTTCATTAACTCCTCTCGGCTAACTTGAACTTGTTGCTCATCTGCTGTACTTTTGTCCCTCTCGGCCACACCAGTTCGTGCTCCCGTGGCTGCTCCTGTCTTGCTGCTAGAACTTCTTAAACTTCTTCTCGGGTTCTCGCGTTCCAGCACGCGCGCCCGGAGGAAATCGGCTCGTTCGGGGTCGTCTGGTGTCCGAATCGAGCCCCGTTTTCGCCTATGTACTCCTAGAAAATTCCCAGTTTTGTTGGTTTTCTTTTTTTGCTTGATGTAGCTACAATCCTCTTTGTCTCTGCTGTGTTTTGCTTGTTGCTGTGTTTCTGTTCCTCACCGGAAAATCGCCGTCGTTTCGTCGCCGTCGCCGTGAACAGTATCGCCGGAATAGTGTCGCCGGAACAGTGACTAGCTGTCGCCGTTGTGGCCCGAGCTCATCACCGTTTAGCCCGAGCTCGAACTTGATTTTAGGTGAGCACATTTCTAAACTTGACTTAGAATGTCGGGTATGCTAGGGACTAGTAGGAAAAATTTTATGATGAAAAATATTAAATTTCCTGGACATCAAATGTCAATTATTTATTGCTGACCTTAGGGGTCAATTGGTAATTTTGTGGATTCTAGAAATCACCACGTGTGCCAGATTGCTTTCCTTTGAACCTAAGTGACTTAGAATGGAAACCGAGTCCTGAAATGCGAGTTTTTGCAACACGAATTACTTGGTTATTTTATTCGATTTATTTTGAGGGGAATGGTGTTCCAATATGAATAACTTTTGAAAATGCATGTGGCAAAGCTAGCTTGCATGAGTGTTTATGGGGTGAGCCAATTGAGAATTTTGTGATGCTCATCATTAATTTGCATATTGGTATGAGACATGTGCCTTTGGCGGAGTGCGTAGAACCGTGCGGGATGGCCCGGCAGTGTCTAGGGGGCCACCAGGAACGCGGGGTGATAAGGAGGTGCCGATCGCAGAGCTAATTGAGCCACGGTCGTTGCACTTGCGCCTGAACGTGCTCGGCACGGGGTAGCTGGAGAGACAAGGGTGCCAACTTCGGTGTGAATAGACACGGGTTGAGGCATAGGCCTGAGACGTCTAGGACGTGGCCGGGAACCGGCAGTGCCGATAAGAGCCACCGGTTGGGTTGAGTCCGGCAGTGCCTAGAGAGCCACCAGCAACTCGAAACAAGAAGTCCGGCAGTGCCCAGAGAGCCTGTCACGCCCCGGCTCCGCCTTGGGCACGCGGCATCCCGTTCATACCTTAAATCTTCGAACGCTCGCCTGGTTCTCCGGTACGATGGCCCAGGAAAACTCATCGCGACCAGACGGCGTGTAAATCGGTAATCAACTTGCAGAAGCGGCCTCCAAATCTTAAACATACATGCACACAGAGATGGGGTAGTGAACCATGGAACACAAGAGAGGAAAGTACAACACATATATACATATATCACGGAGCGTTAGATACAGACTGCCCAAAAAGAAATGCCCACAGTCTCCCCAAAAGCCTACGCTCTACTGGACACACTCAGGACCTAGACCTAAGCTCCCGACGCAGTCACTCCTCGGCATCGTCAGGCTCCTCGGGGTCCTCCTCTGGCTCCTCGGGATCGATCTCTGCCTCAGGGTAGAACTCGTCGTCTAGATCGGTGTCCATGGGATCGCCCTCCGAATGTCCATCTATGACAGACTGACCAGGCGAAGGCAGCTCTTGTGACGGTTCCGGGTCTTCGACCTCTCCGGGATAGGTAACAGGACGGAGAAGTCCAGGGTCATCCTCCACTGGAATCGGGATATCAAAATCACGTACTGGTCCCTGCATGCCAAAGTCTCCCTCGACTCTCCAACCCTCGAAACGGTATGGGACAAGCTGGGGTCTACCCACATCTACCATGACAGTCGTCAGGTGTCGGTGCCACAACCGGCCATCGTCATCAACATGGTGTGTAACTTCCACAAAAACGTCTACTGGGAGACCAAAAATCGTCGGCGGCGGTGCAGCCATCACCTAGCTTCGGGATCTGAAATGTTGGCAACCAACGCCAATAAGTCGATGACTCAGTAAGCTCACCCCTAAGCCTAGCATAGGATAAAGTATACCAGCGGGTTTGGTCCTAACCAAAGGTCTAAGGTTCAGGTTACCTCTCAGGGACCTCACTCTCACCTCATCTATCACGACCACTAGAGTATGGACTAAGGACGACGCAATATTAGTTGCGCGTGACAATAAGCATAGCCCATCATGGGGAGTAGTTCTTCAATATCCAGTACCCCTACCAACAACCAACAACAGATACACCAACGTTCGATCTCAAGACATCATTACAAATACACATGCACTGCCCGCGTCTCAAACGCCTCAGGCTAGTGTCCCAACCCGCGTGCGGTACGCCTCAGGTTGACACTCTTATTTCTCCAGTTCCCATCAGGGCTCATCCAACATGTCACACTTCCCGATGACTCACACTAGTCTCACAATAGATAGGGCCCAGATAACAGCGAATCAATCACAGAGCATGCAATCATAAGGTACATATGCACAAAAGTATAGCATGCCAAGAAATCATCCGAGTAACCTCATACTAGCCAGGATAAACTACATGTCGATTCAGTGCCCTACAGACCGATCTCAACTAATCGCGTTCAATTGGATACCCCACATAAATTCCCGATGGACTATCTCTCGCCCTCAGGCAATTTCCCCAATTAAACCAATTCATGGGAATTATGGACATCAGAACCCGTATAAGTTAAACTCAATCTTAACAGACCCAGTAACCCAGCCTAAGCCCAGTGACCCTCATTAGTTCCTAGAGAGTCAGTAACCCATAATTACCGAATTAGTGTCTTGACATACCAATAGATTTCATTAAACTTGGCTTAATTTAAACTAGGGCCCAACTATTTAACTTAGGTTCAATTGGGTCTTAAGATTATTTTATAGCTTGGGGCCCATGATTTACTTCTTAAATTAAGGTCTAAATTAGGCCCATTAGTATTATTAATTTTCGGATTAGGCCCAAGCCCACTTTCAAATGTTAGTCCATTAAGTCCAATTTAACCATTTTATGCCCAATTTGTCATCCTAAGCCCAAGTACATTATTGGACCCATTGTTTTTAAAACCAAGAGCATAATTTAGGTCCATTAATATCATATTTTCGTCCATAGATGGCCCACCATCTAAACTAAGCCCAATAAGTTATGTTATAGCCCAAATAGCTTGGAATTTAACTCCTAAGCCCAATCACATTCCTTGGCTCACTATTTTTCACATCCATTCAGCTATTGGCAGCCCATATACAATGTTTTCCAGCCCAAAATTAAATTACCAAATCCATAATCTAGCCCAACAAGATAATATTCAAATTAGCACCATAGAACCCAAGGTTTAATCACACTTTTTCACCTTAACCTCCCATTAACTATACAAGGCAGCAACCACCCACTAATATGCCATGTCCTAGGCGAAGATTAGAGGAGTAGCTTACCTTAAATGGAGGGGAATGGCGACGACAACAACCAAGACACCAAGAGGCCGTTTGGGGCTCTCGGCCGTCGGAAAGAGGAGGTGGAGGAGCGGGCTGGACCAGAATGAAAACATGCTAAGAATCAATATTTGAACCTAGAAATGAGTCATAGAGGTAGCTGGAAACAAGATATATCAACATGAGCTCAATCTCAAATTCGGGTACCAGAAAACTAGTTCGTCGACTGATAGGAAAACGAACATTTGAAGGGTCAAACAACGTCCGATCGAAGCGATTCAAGTTGGGTTGGATTCAGAAGATAGTAAACTATAACATATCCAAAAATCATGAGAATCCAACTTACCAATCTCCGTCGGCGGCCGGTTGAAGTTGGCAGCCGGGATTTAAAGCCAGCAGAGAAAGAAAGAGAGAAAGATGAAGAGGAAGATGGTGATTCTCGGTGAAATGAGGAGGATACGGGGCTGGCCGTGAGCTTCATGAAGGGAGGAGAGAGATTAAACAAAATAAAATAATGGAAATCAAGCTTATAGTGGGGTTAGGTCATGGGGTACAAGACAAGTGAGGTGATCTTGTACTTTTGAGTTGACATGGAGAAGACTTTGATTGACATTCTTGGAAATTGTGTCATGAAGTGATTGATGTGACAACTGATTTGACTTGCCTCGATTTGCGTGCCAAATGCACCGATCGGGTCCCGAGCGCGAACGAATTTCGGACAGGAATTGGTTTCGATCTACCGAATTCACTCTCAAAAATCCTAATTCATCTAATTCTAAGGACTGAGCATTTGCTGAGGGCATTTCGATAATTTTCCATTCGCGTCTTGCTTCGCGACGCGCACCGGCTGTCTGCCCTTCTGGCGACATTTCTGAAACTGACTTTATTTCATAATTGCGTTCATCTTACTAATTCGATTATCCCAAGTCGGATTTCATTTCGTGGTCAATTTCTTTGAATAACGATTCTGTCTCTATCTCAGACCAACGGGCGGCTGTTTGGGAAATTCTTCCCAGATAGCCTTTCCCCTTCGGTTAGTCATCTCAGGGTAGCTAATCCTGAGTGAGCGTCGATCAGAATGTATTAACGAAGTATTTCCATTCATTTAGAAATTCCGATAATTGGATCGAATTTTCAGACTGTCACAGAGCCACCGGCAAGCATTGAGCATGCTGCATCTGCGAGATTGGGAATATGAAATGCATGTGAGGATGCTATGTTTAGCATGTGGCGCGTGGCTATTGTAAATTATCATGCCCATGCTTTATCTGTTGCATGTGTGCTTAAACTTTCATGTTGGATGCTAATTTGGTGTATGCTTCATTCTATATTGAGTTTAGATGTGTGTTCACTGAGTTTCGACTCACATATTTTTGGCTGATCGTCATTTCAGACCCTCGACCGTAGATATGACTTATCGTATTCCCCCAGTCCGCCACGGGATCCCTTAGAAGATTGAGACACAGGTATTTTTGTACCCTATTATGGACGGAGTTTCGTATGAGCGGCATAGCTGCACCGTATGGGTCAACGAGGGCTATGACGTTTTGCTCCCTCATAGATACGAGGGATGGTACCGTCGGGCGAGTCAGGAGTTGTGGCAGGGTCCTCTGCAGAATTTAGATATACCAGTCTTTTTGATGGGGCCGACAGGCCTGATGAATGCGGCCACTTTTGAAGGCGAGGTTGTAGACCCTGCGCCGATGGATGTCCTGGATGCAGATGGGGATGTAGTTATGGAGATCGAGGGAGCAAATGACGTGTTCGTCGAGCAAGCAGATGGCGAGCTTGGATCTCCGGGATCTAAGGAGACTGATCCAGAGGAGTTCCCTTTGTCTGAGGAGGAAGAGTAGTTCCCAGGAGATGCATGGACGAGACTTAGTGACTTTCAGATGATAGACTCCCTCTCAGGTTGTATAGAACCTTCACTGTCATGTGTTAAGTTATGTAAATTAAATTTTCTCTATCTTTCTATCCCACATGTGTGTTTGTTAGGGGTTGTGCGTTTTCACTGTCGCATTTGTTAGCCGTCGTTTGGCCGCGACGAGTCCTGGGCCGTCGCTAGTGTTGACCAGGCGATGAGCAAAAGAATTTGGCAGGTGAAGGGATGTTGCGTGTCCGACGGGTTCAGGGCGTGACAGTTTGTGCGGGTACTTTGACCGATACTGAGACGTCAGTTGATACATGGCACCGAAGGTTGGGTCACCCACCTTTTCAAATATTGAGTTTGATTCCAAGTATTTCTTTCAATAAGGGACATGAGAATGTTTGTGATGCTTGTCATCGTGCAAAACAAACACGTTCGTCTTTTTCATTAAGTGATAAACATGCTGAATCTATTTTTGAATTATTACATTTGGATATTTGGGGTCCCTATCGTACTAAGTTTATTTCCGGAGCACACTACTTCTTAACCATTCTCGATGATTTTAGTCGGGCCACATGGATATACTTGATGAAAGAAAAATCCGAGGTCTATCATTTCTTCACTTCCTTTTGCGCCATGATCCAAACTCATTTTGGACACGCTATCAAATTCGTTCGTACCGATAACGGAAAAGAATTTTTATCGACCCAAATTCAAAATTTTTTTGGAGATCATGGGATTATTCATTAAACCACATGTGTCTATAGTCCTCAACAAAATGGCCGTGTTGAACACAAACACCACTATATTCTAAATGTGGCCCGAGCCCTTAGGTTTCAAGCTCACCTCCCGATTAAGTTCTGGGGTGAATGTATTTTAACAGCGGTTCATTTGATTAACTGTATCTCCACTCCTTTGTTGTTCGGCAAATCTCCTCTTGAAATACTTTATCACAAACCCATCTCATACGATCACCTTAGGGTTTTTGGTTGTCTATGTTATGCCAAGGTTCTTCCCTGTAATTCCGATAAATTTGTGTCCCGTGCTCGTCGTTGCATTTTCTTGGGCTACCCCCATGCTACCAAAGGGTGGAAGCCTTATGATTTAGATACAAAAGAAATTTTGGTGTCTCGGGATGTGAGATTTCATGAACACATTTTTCCATTTCAAAAGCCAATCATTTCTACAATTGCTCCCTTGGGTTCCACGGATCTATTCTCCACTGAATTGGACTTGGAACCCAATTTGGGTCTTGTTCTAGATTCAGCTCACGAACATTCCTCCATGCCTCAATTTCCAAATTCGGCCTAGGGAGTTCTTTCAACCCAGCCCAGCATATCCACACATCAACCCACCCCCCAACCGAATGTCCCTTTTGCTCCCGCAAACCCAGCCGACTCTAATCCCAGTCCTGTCCTAGCTTCAGCTCCACTTGCCACTGACCCAGCCTTCGATCTTGCTTCGGAACGATCTCGTCGTTCTTGTCGACCCCCCGCACGCCTTGATGACTACATATGCTACACGGCTGCAACATCTTCCCTTTGTCCCAAACTTGCCTCGTCTTCCTCCTCAGGTACGGTCTATCCGATGGAGAAATTTATCACATACAATAATTTTTCTCGATCTCACCTTGCCTATCTAGCAGCTCTTGACTCTGAGGTTGAGCTCAGATCGTATCATGATGCGGTCAAGGATGAACGTTGGCGGGATGCCATGACTGCCGAGATTCGAGCTCTCGAAGATAATGGAACATGGAACATTGTACAGTTACCGCTGGGAAAGCAACCATTGGCTGCAAATGGGTATACAAGGTTAAACGACAAGCCGATGGCAGCATTGAACGATTCAAGGCGCGTCTCGTGGCAAAGGGTTTCACTCAAGTTGAGGAACTCGATTTCCATGAGACATTCGCTCCTGTCGCAAAAATGACCAAGGTACGATGCCTTCTCACTATTGCTCTCACCAATGATTGGGAATTACATCAAATTGATGTGAATAATGCCTTTCTTCACAGTGACTTGGAAGAGGAAGTGTATATGCATTTGCCTCCAGGGTATTTGGCGTCTTCTGCTGGGTTCGTTTGTCGATTACGTAAATCACTATATGGTTTACGACAAGCCTCTCGTAATTGGTTTGCTAAATTTACTGTTGTTTTACGAACCTACGGTTTCCAACAGTCTCAGGCTGACTATTCTTTATTCACATTCCATTCGGGCACTGATCTTTTGGCGGTCCTTGTTTATCTTGATGATCTGATTGTTGCCGGGAACAATACTACTCGGTGTGCTTCTTTCAAGTCCTATCTCCACAACTGTTTCAAGATAAGGATTTAGGCCCCTTAAAAAAAAAATTGGTATAGAGATCACTAAGACTCGCACTGGTCTTTTTCTTTCACAGAGGAAGTACTCCCTCGAGATATTAGAAGACTGCGGTTTATCAGCTGCTAAGCCTACCGCCTTCCTGATGGAGCAGCATCACCAACTGGCATCTTCGACCACCCCAGTTCTATTTGACCCTGCTCGTTACCACAGGCTTGTCGGTCGTCTTCTCTATCTCACCATCACTCTTCCCGAGCTTTGTTATTCTGTCAATTTATTGGCCCAATTCATGCACGAACCCCGTGAGAGTCATTAGGACGCTGCCATTCGCATTCTCCGTTACCTCAAGCACAGCCCGGGACAAGGTATCTTTCTCCATCGCCCAACCTCTTTTCAGTTGACCGGCTACTACAATTCAGACTGGGCCAGTTGTCCGATCACTCGTCGATCTACTACCGGCTATTTTATCACTCTTGGAGGATGTTCGATATCCTAGCGCACAAAGAAGCAAGCCACCGTATCTCGCTCCTCAGCAGAAGCCGAGTATCGCTCCATGGCTGCCGTCGCCAGCAAGCTAGTTTGGCTCCGCAGTCTACTTTCCTCCCTCGGCGTGCGTCACTCAGGTCCTATTCCCTTATATTGTGACAATCAATCTGTTTTACATATTTCCGCTAATTCGGTCTTCCATGAACGGACAAATCATATCGAGATTGACTGTCATTTTGTTCGGGAACGAATTCAATCTGGTGAACTCATTACTATCTATGTCCCCACCAAGTTACAGCTTGCTGACATTTTCACGAAGGCATTGGGACGAGATCGTTTTCACTTTCTACTTTGCAAGTTGGGCATTCGCGATCTTCATGCTCCAACTTGAAGGGGAGTATTAGGGAATGAATTCACCCGTATCTCGATTAGCTGTTACTAGTTGTAATTATGTTGTCATTTTGTAACAAATTAGAATATTAGCCTGATTCTTGACTTGATATTAGCCTGTAAACTAGGGATCTTTGGTTCTATTTATTCCCCTTTGTACCCTGTTTTGAATCAAGAAGAAATATTCGCCAATTACCTTTTTCTCAGCCATAAACAACCTTAATTATCCCAAACCCAAAGTCATCATCGATTGGCCTCATAACTCATGAGTAACAGACACTTACGTTAGCAATAAATGTACAGTACCAGATATGGTACGTTTAGGGTAAGATGTGAGTTTGGTCTTTAAAGTTTTACATTACAAACCCAAAAGTTGAGTGGCTCACATAATGACCCGACTTTTCTCTTTCTTTTATAATCTTTCTAAAAATAAATGACTTTTGGCATTGGAAAGTCCTCTTAAGGAAAATTGAGAATGTCTTCTTCTCTTGGTGGTGTGCAGATCTAATGGTCACCGGAGGAGCGCAACATCGTTGGAAATTTTGCGCATCGCCAATTTTCTCAGTAATTCAACCAGTCAGCTTGTTCGTGCATATAAGCGAAGTAGGGTGAAAAAGGATCGCATGATAAAAAAAGTCATTAATTCTTTGATTAGAAAAATCTTACCTACCTTCATAAAATTTCAAGAGATTAGTAGCAACTTTATGCATCATTTTATCCCATTTTATCTCGTCCTGAATAGAAATCAAATATAAGATATGATGAGTTTTATTTTATCTTGACTTTTATACTAACTAGAAAATGTACACTTAAGGGGCGTATGGTAATACTTTTGAAGCAGAATTTCTGCTGAAGTAGAAATCTGTTTAGTAAAACAATTTCTAAAGTAGGAATTTATTTAGTACACAATTGTAGAAATCTGTTTAGTAAAACAATTTCTAAAGTAGGAATTCGTTTAGTATACAATTGTATATTTCTACTTCAAAAGTCACTATTACTTTAGAAGCTGTTTTTGGAGAAGTTTTGAAAAAGGCAAAAAAAAAATATTTCTCATCATTAGAAGTCATTTTTCTCTTTTTAGCCCTTTCTTTTCACATTTTCTATTTCACTCTTCACTTGCCCGTCTCAACCCGACCCGGTCCGGATAATTCTTTTAATAAAAAAAATTCAAAAATAATTTAAAAAATCTAAAATGATTAAAAAATCTAAAAAATGGAAAAATAATAAATAAATTCTAAAAAAATTGGAAAAATTCTAAAAATTTCCAAAAACCATAAAAATCTCAAAAATTAGAAAATGGGTACATTCAATTGGCCAATGCAATTTTGATGATTTTACCCTCTCTTTTTTTCAAAAATAACAATTTTGCCCCTTATGGGAAAATCGTCTCAAAAAATTTTAAATTTGTTTTATAATTCACAGAAAGTGAAAAATAGAATACTTTACTGAGTAAACCCATATTTTGTAATTTTCACTTCCGATCTTTCTAAAAAAAAATAGATTTTTTTCCTCCTATGGGCAAATCGTTTAAAAAATCCATAAAATTTTTAGAAAATCTCAAAAATTAAAAAAATAGGTACATTTAACTAGCCAACCTATTTCTGATAATTTTAGTTGCAAATATTTTTAAAATGATAATTTTATTCCTTTGGATAAATTGACTCCAAATGTTCTCAACTCCTTCCAAACCTCCAAACACTCATTCTCTAAACCTTTTGGGCTTCATTAGGGGATGCGATATTTGATTTGATATGTCTTTATCCACATGTTCTTAGTTCATTGATTTGCGTACCATTCTTTATTGATTGCGATTAATTGACAGATTAGATATTCATATATATATAAACTTTTAAATTTTGTCTCTCTCTTCGCTTGTTTAGTTTAGTCCAATAATTGATCTGACTACTCCAAAATACCATTCTCTAATCCGATGGAGCTAGTGATCTTGTGCCTCCATTTTTTTATAAAAAAATTCAAGAAAATCAAAGCTCAGTTGAAAAGATAAAGATGATGATGCCTTAGTTTTTGCCTTTTGTCTTTCTGCCTAGCGATGCCTTCATCATCATCATTGTAATTTTATATCTCAAGTTCTCATTAATATTTAGGTGATCTCAAGGTACATATAACTACCGTAAATGGTTTAGGCATGAAAAAAGTTCATATATTATGCTCATTACAATATAAACCACGCTAGAGACATAGGAGAGGAAACACTGAAACTACATGTTCTTTTAGCGTTGATATATGAGCTCATCTATTGTATTCATTAATACAATTTTTCCGTAATTTGATCTACATTTACATAAATACAAATACTGATAAATTAGATATAAATCCACTAGTATTTGCATTTAAATTTTCTTGAATAATATGCATTCTAGGTTAGGATCAATAATTTTTCGTACAATATTCTGTGGTAATAATGTTCCGAAAGTATAAATTTTCAACTGTTACCAAAAGAATTTCTATATGAAAAGCAGAAATTTTGTCCTATTATCACACTCTTTTTTTGATCAAAAATCAACTTTTGAAATAAAAGTAGAAAAATTAATTTTTTTAAATAGAAATAAAAAAATTAACTTATAATTATGAAATGATTTCTAAAGTAAAAGTGTTATCATGTAGACATGGCCACGGGCCGGTTCCGGCCCGGGACCGGACCGGAACTGGCCCGTAAAATCCGCCGAACCGGCCCGTACGGCCAGTTCGGCGGTTCGGAACCAGAACCGGCCCGTACGAAACGGGCCGGTTCCGAACTGTCGGCCCAACGGCTACTAGCCGTTGGGGGGTAGCCGTTGCCCCCCTTTTATTTTTTTTTTTTTGTTTTTTTTAAAAAAAAATTAAATTTAATATCAAAAATTTTCTTATAAATACCCCCTCCCCCCTTCATTTTATTCACAACTTCTCTCAATTTTCTTCTCTCAAATTCTCAAATTCTCAATCTCAAATTCTCTCAAGTCACGATACTCGATCCACTTTCATTTCTCTCGAAATTCTTCATTTCTTTGTTGTTGGAAATTCTCGAAAAATGGCAAGTGAATGCCGTAGCGGGAGGGGTAAGAGCCTGATGGCGCCGATGGGATCGTCCAATTAACCTCAATCTCATAATCCTCAAGATTATGCATATTATGGCTTCGACGACGACGAAATTGAAATCGACAATATTCCAAATGTCAAGGAGCCCGTTCCAACACAAGGTAGCATGAATCCTCCCACCGAAGAAGCGTCAATAACGATGGAACGAGGGGGGTCATCCGCACTTCACGAAGACACGCGTTGAAGAAAACAAATATCAACTTACTTGCAAACATTATGGAAAAAATTACAAATTCGTAAGTGGTCAAGGCTATGGAACATTTCAACGGCATTTAAGGTCAAAACATCCAACGCTAGCTGGGATCGACACTCGTCAACAACAAATTTCTAGGTACGCCAAAACTAACGCTCCTCCTTTATTCCGTTATAGCGAAAATGTTTATAAAAATGAATTAGCTAGATTTACGGCCGTAGAACATTTATCATTTAATTTTGATGAGAAATTTGGTTTTAATAATTTTATACAAAATGCATGCACTCCACAAGCAAAACCCGTTTCTAGAAATACCATTAAACGCCAAATTTTTAATTTGTATAAAAAAGGAAAAGAAGAATTAAAAATATTTTTATGAATTATAATGGACGTGTGCATATAGGTAGTGATATTTGGACCGATCCTTGGCAAATTCATTCTTATATGGGTATTACGTGTCATTGGATAGATGACGATTGGAATATTCAAAAAAGAATTATTGCATTTCGAGTTTTTGAGGATAGACATACGGCAATTAATATTTATAGATTAATTAGACAAGTTTTAGAAGAATATTGTTTGGTTGAAAAAGTTTTTTCTATTGGTTTTGATAATGCCGCGGCAAATACCGCTTCTATTGAAGACTTGAAAAAACTTTGTAAACCCACTTTTGGTGGAGAATTTTTTCATGTTAGATTGCTTGCCATGTTTTAAACTTAAGTGTACAAGAAGGTTTACAAACTCTTAACGTTTTTCTCGACCCAATAAAAATCGCAATCCAATATTTATGGAGACATCCCCAAATTATGAAAAATTGGTGTAGATTTTGTAAACAAAATGGAAAAAGGCCAAGAAGATTTTCAAGAGATGTTCCAACTCGTTGGAATTCCACGTACGAATTGCTTAATCAATCTTTTGAATATAAAGTTTTATTATGTGCATTTATTTCGACTAATGTTCCTCAACTTGAGTTATTACCACATCATTGGAATATTTGCCACAAAATTTTAGATTGTTTAAAAGTTTTCAATGATGCAACTTATACTTTATCCGGTGTTTATTATCCTACGACTCATTTATTTATAATAGAGTGTGTTAATATTGCTGGTGTTTTTGAAGAATATGAAGACGATGAACAATTAGGTGCAACTATTAAGGCAATGAAATCAAAATGGCTAACTTATTATAAACATATTCCTTTTATTTATTTGGTTGCTTCTGTTTTCGATCCACGTACGAAATTAGAAGGCGTAAAAGATTTTTTGACTATGTATTATGGATGTCTTCATATAGAAATGGATTTAGATATTAATTTATTAAAAGGGATGGTTAGCAACTCAATAGTAGCATTATATAATGATTATTATAATAGATATAACGCCACTGATATTGGATCTTCTTCTCAATTTAGTCGCGTAGAAAACGAGAGCGGAGGTAAAATGAGTAGAGGGTATAAAATGCTAATGAATAGGCAAAAAAGACAAAGGGGGCACACGGATATTTCCGAATTTGATCACTATTTAAGCACTAACTTTGAGACTAACTCATTTGCAAGTGGCACGGATTTTCAAATTTTAGAATGGTGGAAGAAGCATTCGAGTCAATATCGAATTCTCTCTATCATCGCTAGACAGGTTTTAGCAACTCATTGTTCAACAGTTACGGTTGAACAAGCTTTTAGTGCTGGATGCAACATTTTGGACGATCACCGTTCAAGATTATCTCCGCAGTCTGTGGAGGCTCAAGCTTGTGTCGATGATTGGACGAAGGCTCAATATCGACAACAAGAGATGGATCGCAACGTATAAGCCCAATTTTTCGATGATGGAGCGAGCACCGTAACGGGAACCACCGCCGGAAGCGACGATTGACGATGAGGTAAGTATGGGGTTATCAAAGGTAAAAGAACTACATGGGCTTTAATTCTTCTATCCCCAAGAAGATATGTAGGCACTTAATGATAATTCATTAAGTCAAACCTTTTCTCTCTCCTTTTTTTTTCCTCTAAGTTTCATTACAATTTTGTAAAATTTTACTTGAATTTTTATTACTTAAAAATTTGATTTGATTTTGAAAATCAAAATTCCCAAAGTTAAAAAAAAAAAAACCGGGCCGGTTTGGAGCTGGAACCGAATCGGAACCAGAACCGGTGGCGGCGGTTCCGGTTCCGGTTTGGCCCTGAGGGCGAACCGGAACCGTGGCCTTGTCTAATATCATGTGCGCTTTTAGTGTTGACATGAGCAGAAAAAGATGAAAATGCCATCTCTTCCAAACTCCACTCTTCGACCCAAGGAAAAAAAAAACTCCGTCCAGACCTCTTCCAAACTCGATTGAATGCAGAACCCACCTGTCGCCGTCGTGCCAAAATTCATGCCGTGACAAAAACGCTTGAAAATTGCCGTGAAAAGTCTTCTAAGCAAGTCCCACTTAGGAAAAGTCCCGGAAAAAACAAAAGTCCACTTCCGAAGACTTTTACGGCAATCCTAATACTTTGCCTAGGATTCATCGACCGAGCCGTCGACTTCCTCGCAATTCCCCAAACGCAGTCCTATGTGACCGCAACCATGTCTGCGGAAACAACAAACGAGCCCCGATGTCACGGTATTTACACCCACGAAGCCATTTTCTTTTTTCCGTGTCGAACAGAGATGGCTTTATAGGAGACTCGGTGCGGTGCTGCTCCGTCTGTATTTTCTAGCGTTCTTGGATGATGGGTTGGAGATACAAAGCTGGTTTGGGTCTGATTGGCACCGCTGTGCTCATATGGGTCGCGTCTGCCGAGGTTACTCAGGTGAGGTTTCTTTCCCTTGATTCTCTTTCGGTCAGTATCTGATCTTGGTAGTTATTAGTAATTTGTATGATGCTTGTTTGGTTGCTGCGAGAAGATAAAAGGAGGAGTCGACCGTTAGCAAATTAAATTACCCGACGAGATTCGAAGTTAGTGATTCACTCTGCTTTTGCTGCTCTATAAACCAACAAATTATACTGATTTCTGCGAACCCGGCAATTGTTCTGTTCGTGATTATATGTTTTCTTGAAGGGTAGCTTGTTGGTCCGTGGTTTGGTTTCTGACTTGATAGAGGAGAGTAGACTTTTGAAGAAAAGTTCGAAAGGATAAAATTTTGCGGGTTTGAGTGCCCTTGAAGTTTTTATCTCAACCTGCATTCCTGCCAAAATCTCATTTCTGGATTGTGGTTGCGCGTGCTCCTTGAATTGTTCATGAATTTGGCGAATATTGTTCTTACTCGTTGTATGCTGGTGGAGATAGCAGTATCTTTTGATGAGTGTCATTTACAGCATGCTTTATTTGCTTTTGGATATTATCTTCTATATCCAAGTTCCCTAATTGTGTGTGTTTTTGGTTCTTGCTGTTCAGAAAATTTTCGAAGAATACAAACAGCCATTCGCCATTACATATCTTATGGTCTCTCTCATGGTCATCTTTTTCCCTATAGCCTTCCTCAAGGACCGTGTATGTGACTTAATTAGAAGAAATCCTTTGAGAAGACTCTACTATAAAATCAAGGGCAAGAGCAGCAGATCTGGTGAACTTAACATTCCCCTTATATCCAGTGAAATGTACGATGATGCAGAAACTGCTTCAAAGAATAACCCAATTCCTGACTACAACTGGGATATTAGTGAGAGGGAAGAGGGTTGGCCTTTGAGGTCAATGAATGAGGAATGTGATCATCCTTTAATTGGCAAGACTCCTGGACTTGATTCATTGGATATTGTCAAATGCAGCTTATATCTCACCCCTATATGGTTTTTGACAGAGGTACTACATTTTTGCGATCTTGAAACCTAAGTCCTCCATTTATAAGAAGCAGCAATTTCTATGATCAAACGGTGATTTTTTATTCTAATAAGAAAGCTAGATGTGGAAGCTTGTTTAATATTTAGGAGTTTTTTTAACTGCTTCCAATCTGCTAGATTTTCTTAATAGTTTTGTTCAGTTGCAGTTGGATAATTTGATGTTGCGTACTAGATGATAGTGAATGGCATATCTGTCTGCATGTGACAGAATCAGATATAGATTACCCTTTCTCCGCGTTCCCATGTAATTCATGGATATCTGTTTTTGGACAAGTTTGTATAGAAAAGAATGTTGGTTTGTCACAGGAGGATGGAGTGTGAATCAATCATTAAGTCTTCATTTAGTTCCTTGTTCTGCATAAGGTTAAGATGTTTAAGACCATCTGTAGAATCTTGCTTTTAGCTTTCTCTCTAATTTCTTGGGACAGAGCATTCATACCATCAATTTAATCTGTTATGGTTAGTTCATTTGAGGGTCATAACTTCATTACCTCAACTTGGGTAAAATATTTGTGTCATTTACTTCTTGCACTTTCACATATCTCGCATTCTGATCCTCATCCAGGAGTTGAAGGATGCTACCAATTGATTCGTTCGCTGCAAGATATTTGCTTTATAGAAACTAATGGAAGTGAAAATTGAATGATGAGACAAATGTCTTCTGAAATCAAAGATGCCATTGATTCAAGGACTTTGAGCAAACAAATAGTTAAGATATAGTTGGTACTGTGATGAATTATATGGTGGAGTTGGTTTTTCTTCTAAAACATAGGAATTACTTCAGAAATGCTTTTTCTGGAATAAAAGAGAATTTCTTTGGAGTATGGAATTTCAGGGGCTTAGTTTTGGAGAAGTCACTGTTAAATTCAACTCTAGACATAGAAATCGACTTTAAATCCTTTGGATTAAAACCTTCCTTGACAGTACTGCAATTTTAATTGCATTTTTAGCAAAAAACAAAACAAGTCCTTTTCTCATCCTAGCGACCGTCTCATATTTAGCATTCCCCATGACTTCTTCCACTCTTGATAAGTTTTCCATTTGGGAGGATGTTTATGAGTAATTGACTGGTTAAATCACATGCAGTACTTGTCGAATTCTGCTCTGGCAAATACCAGCGTGGCAAGTACAACTGTACTGGCATCTACATCTTCCCTATTCGCACTTTTCTTTGGAGCTCTTCTCGGCCAGGAATCCATAACCATTGTGAAGGTGGTCGCTGTCTTTATCAGCATGGCTGGTGTTGCCATGACCACGGTTGGAAAAACTTGGGCATCTGATGAGTTCTTAAGTGCATCAGAGTGAGTATGAGGATATAGTAGGGTTTTGCTCGTAAGATGAAGTTTTTTCCCTTATTTAGTTGTAGAAGAATATCATATTTGAATTTCCTATAGCCCATATCCTAAAAATTTTGTGAAAAACATATCCTAAAAATTTTGTGAAAAACATACTTTGGTATCTTGCATGCTCCAGTGTACACCAAATTTGTCCCAACTGAAAACGAACGATAGGGAATTTGCACCGACTAAGACGTGGAGTGTGCATCAAAATGTGAAAATAACTGATACTTCTTTGACAATTTTAATGATGTCTCTTCAACTTAATTTTGTGTGGAATGAGTAAATTGAAGATGCAGGAAAAGTTGAGTCTGCATTTCCCTACAAGAGCCGATACATCCCTTATGCCAAATTACATTGCTGCTAAACATTTAGATTTTTCATCCATCAATAAACTGAATGCTTGCCTTTTGTTATGTCATGTCTGATATATCTTGTGTGGTCTTCCTGATACTTTCTGTTCTTGTTCCAAGTATCAAAAAGCACACAATAATGGGGGACATTTTTGGCCTTCTGTCAGCAATATTATATGGCTTGTTCACAGGTGAAAACCTCTGCCTTGAAATCATGATTTTCATAGTACTTTTAATTCTCTTTTTGTTGTCTTTAACCGCCTGGGTTTAGTGCAGTGCTGCTAAAGAAGTCTGCAGGGTCAGAGGGAGAGAAGGTAGGTGTACACAAGTTTTTCGGATACATTGGCCTCTTCACTCTTCTTGGCCTTTGGTGGCTTGGTAAGTGGTGCGGAAGCAAACTTATTATGCTTATCTTCTGCAATGGAAACATTGAGCTGCTTTTTCATTTTGACAGTTAATTGGCATGAATTCTGAGATAAAGCAGTGGTTGTGAATATTCTAGTCGGATGGGGGAATGTGAGCTGGCTCGCTCACCTTAGTAATTGATAAGATTTAGCATTCAATTTCGTTCCTCAAAATTTGTAAACCTAACCTTTCTGGTTTTGGTTCTTCAAATGTCGTTCAGGGATGATTTGGATTTTAGTTGACAGGTCTCCCCTATGTATCACATTTTTCTACTGCTTCCATTGCAGAAACTTTTCTCAGTGTGGTTTTGCCTCGTGCAGGATGGCCACTACATGCTTTGGGGGTTGAGCCCAAACTTGGCTTCCCGCCATCAACATCTGTTGGTGGAGCCTTGATTTTAAATGGCTTGGTGGGGAGTGTTCTTTTGGATTACTTTTGGTATGTCTCGCTCATTCTTGTTTTATGAAGGGTCTCTAAATATATTGCAGCTGAAATACGGTTTAGATATGCTTTTTGTGTAGTATGTGGGTAAATGAGTGTCCTTTACTAATGGTTCAAAAGTGCTAATAGATTTCACTAAATTCCAATGGGCGGTTACACATTTTCTTGTCCTCAACGTTTGCCAGGGCTTTCTATCTATAATTGGCCCCATTCTTTCGTAAGTAACGTTGGAAAATGTTGAAACAGGGCCCTATCAATCGTTTGGACAACTCCGCTGGTTGCGACACTTGGCATGTCCTTGACCATCCCCCTCGCAATGGTGGCAGACATGCTTGTTCACGGCCGTCGCTACTCTGCAATTTACATTTTCGGATGCATCCAGGTATATATATGTTGCTTGCCTTTATGTCACATTCGATATAATGAAACGTTATAAGCTGAACTTGTGCTTTCATAATCATAGGATATCGAATGTATGTTCAATGAGAATGAAGCCTTTTACGGACATTCTCACCGGCTTGTTTGTTTCAGGTTTTCGCAGGATTCGTCGTAGCCAATCTCTCAGATATGTTTATGAAGAAACCAGAAGCATGACACTCCAAGGGTGTTCAGGCAGAAACTTTCAGACTCACCGCGCAACTACCTTCATGAGACTTCCCCACTGTAAATGGCCCTCGCGTCTTGCACCACACAGGCAAATCCCTGTGCCGTGAATTCTGCCAACACTATTTTTGCAGTGAATAATGAGTTTATGCCCGAAATCATAAGGAGGAAAAATCCCAAAAATATCGGTCTTTTCTTTTGTTTTCACAGTGATTAGTTGAATATTCTGAATAGCTGAAGATGAAATAGAGGAAGCCAAAGGAGTGTTTAACGATCAAAGATAAATTGATTCCAATGGTTGTTAGATTACTCGTTTTGGTGCTAGATGGAAGATGCGAGGTACTATAGTAGAAAAAAACAATGGGATGTAAAGTCTAATTATTGAAGAGAGAGAGAATTACTCGTTTTGGTGCTAAACGGAAGATGCGAGGTACTATAGTAGAAAAAAAAAACAATGGGATGTAAAGTCTAATTATTGAAGAGAGAGAGAGAGAGAGAGAAGGGGGGGGGGGCGAGGGGGAATGCAAGATATAAGTAATTAAATATGTGATTTGATTTTTAGTTTCGAATTTGCTTCTTTCTTTGTTTTCTTTTTTCTTTTTTTTTTTTTGGAGGGGGGTGGGTTTCAAAGATGGAGAAAAAAACAAAAAAACAAAGCTGGTTTGGGTCAGCTTTGTATAACATCAAATGTCAAACAGAATCATTGAAAATTAAACTAAACTTCACTAGACACATTGCTTAAGATCTTCAACTTGTATAATTTCCGGGTGAAGATAGAGCAGTTTCATGCAGCGAAGAGCCCTGATAAAGTAGTGGACCACGTCGCTCTTGAAGGAGATAATATTCATCTTCCCCTGCTCGACCAGAACCCAGAGGCCGCCATCGCCGGCCAGTAACCACCCCCAATCTCCTGCCCCAGAGACTTAAGTAGAAAGGAAATGAGGCCATGGTAGTGTCGGCCAGAGCTGCACTGAAAGGCGATTGAAAGCTAAACGTGCGTGGCCACGCTGGAGGCATGCCAGATCAACTCATCCTTTTCTACGACTACAGAGTACCATCAGAGACTACTTGTGGTTTCTCCTTCCCCTGTTTTCACCTCGGCAATGGACCTGTTATGAAGCACAGCGCCACCAATAATATAGAATGACATATCAGAATAATGTGATGGCTTACAAAGAGACGGAACCCAAAAAATGGGCGAAAGACTAACCTGTCCATCAAAGCGGCGTGTTCCAAGCTTTCTCTTTGCAGCTTCGTGTACCACAGCAAAGGCCACTTTGAGTCAGGTAACCAAAGCAGAATGACTGCCCCAAAAGGGTTGAAACTACAGACATAAAATTAATGATCCATCAGAATAGCAAAGTTCCCACTACTTTGAATATGAGCAACGGTTTTGCAGAAAACAGTACCCATAATGATTAATATTGCAGGCAAATCTTATTCCAACAACGGCAGGTGAAGTGCCATACGCAGTCTGATAGACAAGCTATCTGAAAGTCTCAACAACAGAGAATCAATGTTTGATTCGATGTCCTTTTTGCTCTGTGCCGGCTTCCTTTTTTGGGGGAGACAAATAACCTGGCGCCCACCAACAGCAAAGTGCAATGCATAGCTTCCCCTCTTACCAGTTCATCGTCGTCACCAAAAGCAGAGAGAGATAGAGAAGAAGCCCGATACAGAATAAGCACAAAGCAATACCATCTCCACTCATTTACAACATGTTTATAACAGGTCCACATAAGAATGTCATAGCAGCCCAACAAGACACAAGCACAAAGCTACAAACAACTGCAATCAGATGACAGCACTGGACCTCTTAAACAAGCAGCCATTTTAATAAAACGACTGAACCAAGCATCACACAACTTATGACAGATCTAAAACGAGGATAATAGCACTTAACCAAACATTGAACCTGTGATAATAGCATTGAACCAACCATAACACCACTGAACCTGTTATAAACCAGAAAGTACACTTTTTGTGACCTCATGAACCTGTATGAACATGTTATAGAATCTATGAGAAACGAAGCATAACAGACCAGCAAGACATGCATAAAACCACAAGAAAACTGTTACCTAAATATCTCACAAACAAAGAAAAAAAAATGTTGAATAGCTCACAGCTTGTAGAGCAAAAAAAGTTCAAACAAAAGACAGCCAAAATACATTGGTTCAATGGAACTGCAGAAGTCAGTTCCGCTGATGACTGATGCAGTGAACTGATGTTGCAACCGTTCAAGTTCCAATTAATCAAAAGCAGACTACACAGCATTTAATGAAAGAAAACTAAATAGCATTACATAAACTGATCCACACTATTTGATGGGAAAAAAACGTCCCAAAACAGCAGCACAACTCAACCCATGGTACATAGTCAAATCCACTTAAGACACAACATAAAAACTAGCACTTTCCATTCACAACTCAAACATCCTCATCTAACAGCATGCACTGAATATTCACAAGCACTTTCCAGTTTGCAACTTCACAGTCCACCACCAATTACAGGTTCTTAAGTGCATGGAGGTTCTGTCATATCCAATGAAGCTTGGCTTGGGGAAACTTGAACATTCCTTGCACTTGCTTGTCTATTGTAGACGGATGGAACCCTATAATTTCAATAACTCTATCACAATATATATATGAACTTGCTTTTCTTTTCGGTAGACATATTAAAAATTAGACAGAGATTACCCTTATAGTGGCTTCAAACATAAAAGTCCTCATCCTTTTCGTGCCTGAAGATACAAATATGAGCACATAACATTAAGTTCAACAAAATCAATGATACCTAAATCAATCGAGTGTCATAAACATGAGTTCCCTACCTAAACATTTGATGAGAAAACCCCAGGCTAGTTTGAAAGTTCTCGGGAAAAAGAGGAAATAAAGAAGCTATAGACAATTGACTAATGTGAAAAAGATCAAAAAAGAAGAGAGGAGTGAGAAAGAAGAGCCCTGTGAATTTCAAATTTTATCTAGATAAGAAATGACGATATTCGACGAAAAGTTGGAATAGCACCTGTGGCATAGAAGATGAGAGCACATAGATTGAGATGGTTTGGACATATTCTTCGTAGACCCTTAAATGCTTCGATAAGAACAGAAGTATGTTACCGAGAAAACGATATGAAGAAAGGACGAGGTCGGCCGAAACTTACTTGGGGGAAGGTAGTAAAACAAGATTTAATATAGTGGAAAATAGATTGGCGTATGGTCTGCCTTAGGACGGAGTGGAGGAAAGCTATCCGCACTGTAGAGAGGGGGATTTTCTTTTGTTTAGTCCTTTCTATTTATTTATTTATTTATTTTTGGGTATCTATATTTTTACTTTTATTTTAGTATATTTTAAGCTTTTCGCTTCGGGTTCATTGACCGCCGACCCCAACTGGTTTGGGATAAAGGTGATATTGATGTTGATGTTGATATTGATCCAGAAGAGTATCCCACCACCATGAAGCAACGGAAGGAAAGAGCTTTGAGCCACTTGACCGAATAATAGAATTACTTAGGGTTTCCCTTTTCCTAGAAATATTCAACAAAAGAAGCAAAAGACTAGGCTTCTAAAGCACAGCATACTAAGTGAAATCCAATGAGTCAAGTTTTGTATGTCCAGTTAGACTAACCAGGAACCACACTGCAGTGCAACTGAAAAACTGTTACACTTTGCTTTAAAGAACTCTGTAGTTATACTTTTGACAGTATAAACCTGAAAAGTGTCAAGCACACACAAGTAAGAACTCTGTCGCTGAGTTAGCCAAGAGCCACAAGTTTGAACAGCCAAAAGTATGAATTCAACTTGAAAAGCTGAAAACAGCAGTTGACTAACTTCCAGGCAAAGTGACGTGATAAAGAAGATTACCAGACTTGCAGATCTCGGCATCCTAAACAATGTCCATGGCAAAATAATATCTATAATAACCTTAAAGTCATTCCATGAGATTGGAATAATATGTTTCTTTGAGGCATATAAGAGAAATTGACATGGTACTCAACCAATGAAATAGCCATTCGACGAAATTGGAAAGGAAAAAACTGAATTACAGCATAAAAAAATTCTTTTTATCTCAAGATCCTGGTCATTCAATGCAGTTACAAAGATCTGCACAATAGGAGCAGAAACCCAATGTATAAGCAAACCCTCATTCAAAGTTCATCCTCCATCCTCAAGTACTCCCCAATATCGGCCTGATGAAGCACAACAAGCCCATTTGGATCCAACTTCCTACAATCCTGTGTTGACCTCTGCGAAATCCCAAATCCCAAAGGAACGTCAGACATTGAAAAAACCACCACGCCATCACCTGTCACATTTGGCAGCAATCATCAGATCACTTTAAAAAACGAACCATTTTTCCCCACGCAAGTATGAGATGAGGAAGACAAATAGAACATGGTACTTCTTAAGTATTGGTTAGGGTGGAGTAAAATCTTGTCCCTAATTAATCAAGTTCTGACAAATAAATAGAAGGCGCAAAAAAAGAACAAGTCATTAATCTATTAAAATAAACAGCTATTTATCTTAAACATCAAGTGATATGATTGCAGTATTGTGTTTTCATTGATCTAACCTTTTGTCCAAGAACCAAGACATTTGACTAACCAAAACTAATAGCAGAAAGACTTGAGTTAAATCATTTAAACAGGCTAGATTCTCAATTTCTTGAAAATAACACAACACCAAACAACACTTCAAAATCGCAGAACTTGAGCTGAAATTGAAAGATCACCTGGATTGATGTTTTCGGTGATCCTCCCCAATCCACCCTTCAACACGTGATTCCCGTAAAGGAATGACATCTCTGAGGTGGGCTTGAGCCAGACCTTGTGCTTCGCGTTGGAGGCCAAAATGCTCAGTGCCTGAATTGTCAAGTGGAAGCTCCCGCCCTTGGTGAACTTGCCGACGCAGGTGCCTAGGGATGCCAGGTTGTGGCGGCCGATGTTGGTAGCACGCTTGACCAGTGACTCGCTAACGTAGTAGACCCGGTTCTTGCAGAGCCGGAAGCAGTAGCGACCCGGATCGGGGTCGGGCCCCTCATTGGAGGGGCTCTCGACAATGTTCTTGAGGTTGTTTCCAGTGAACTTGAAGAGCTTCTCAAACACCTGGGTCGTCTCCTTCTCATCCAGTGTCCTCATCACGCGTTCGTGAATTTGAGCTTCTTCGGAGGTCTGTCACGAACTTTCAAGGCAGAGAAATGGATTGATTTGGATAGCCAGCTAGCAGATACCCAGGTTGAGGATGACCCGCAGGAGGATAATTAGGAGCAGGATAGTAAGCCTGCGCCGGTGGTGGAGGTAAAAAACCAGACTACAAGAACAAGCAGTGACTTCTAGGGATGGGGCTTACAAAAACGGTAACAATTACACTCCAAAAAAAAAAAAAAAAAACTAAACACCTCAAGTGTTGGCTGGAATGAAATATTTACGTCAAAGAGGTATTTCATCAAAGATGCAGAGTGAAACACTCCTATCCAGAAAACATTTAAACAAAAAAGCGTTTAAAACCCCAAAAGTGTTGGCTTGAGTGGAAGATGAACATCGAAGAGGCATTTCATCAAACATGCAGAGTGCAAGTACTTTCAGCACCTTTGTTCACATCTAAACATCAGAAAAATAGCATCCCTAATTCCATAGACACTTAGGGCGCGCATGGTAACACTCCAGAAGTGATTTCTGGCAGAGAAATCAACTTCTGGCAAGGAAATCCGTTTGGTAAAATCACTTTTGAAGTAGAAATCCGTTTGGTAAATTTTTTCATTTCTGGTAGACATTTCTACTTCTGGTTGGATTTTTTGGCCAACTTGAGAAGTAAAAAAAAATTACTTCGCAGCTTCAAAAATCACTTCTAATCTTCGCAGCTACCACCGGTCGCCGCTGCCGCCGCCGCCGGTCGCCGGCGGCGGCGGCATAGAGAAGCTTTACCATGCGCGCTTTGTTGACACCTGATTTTTAATCATTTTTTATATTGCTAAAGTAATAAAAAATCCATAAAAATTCATAAAATTGAAAAATCAACTTTGGGGACCTTAGCCAAGCCTAGGGAACCAATTTTGACCAAAAAACGATTTTTCATATTTTCAGTATTTTTACGTATTTTTTTATTTATTTTCGAAAATTAATAGAAAATCCATAAAAATTCATAAAATTGAAAAATCAACTTTGGGAACCTTAGCCAAGCCTAGGGAACGAATTTTGACCAAAAAATAATTTTTCATATTATATATATTTTAATTTTTTTTAAAAAAAATACAAAAATATTTGAAAATTTTGGAAAAATAACATTTGAGGCCAAAAAAATACACAAAGATAGTTAATATTTTTATTTTAAATCTATTTTCATATTGGCCATCGCAAATTCAGAAAAATCCAATTCGAGTCACGTGTTCCTTCACGAGTATAATCTCGAATCGGGCCTAAAAAAATTTAATTTGAGTCAACTTATTTTTAACTTTCACTTTTTATGAGTTGTGACATTGTCTTCTAATATTTTAAATTTTCATCTTGGCCCAATTATACCCAGAATGACTTAATTTTGCAAAAGGGCTTTAATTAAATTATGCATTATTTTCAGCGACAAGAAATGAGCTTAAATTTGACATGTGGTAAATTTTGGTGTGTCAAAAATTGTGAGGAGATTTGGACTTAAAGAAATATATTTTTTCAAGGACTGAATTGTAAATACTTAAAATTCAAGGACTAGAGTGCAAATACCTAACTCTTGAAGGATTATTTTACAAATAATAAAAAGAAGAGTTAGTGGATAAATTAGAATAGAGAAGGGAAGATGAAGAAGAGGAGATGAAGAAGAAAAGTTGGAGAAGAATGGATGGAGAAAATAAGATAAGAATAGAGAAGGGAAGATGGAGATGAAGAAGAGTTAGTAGAGAAATTAGAATGGAAGATAAGAATAGAGAAGGGAAGATGGAGATTAAGAAGAGTTAGTGGAGAAATTAGAATGGGAGATAAATATGGAGAAGGGAAGATGAAGATGAAGAAGAGTTAGTGGAGAGATTAGAATGTGAGATAGAGATGGAGAATGGAAGATGAAAATGAAGAAGAGTTAGTGGAGAAATTAGAATGGGAGATAGAGTTAGTGGAAAAATTAGAATGGGAGATAGATGAGTAGGTTATAAAAGGAGGAAGAAGTGAGCTTGAGAAAGGATTCTAGAGGGAGAAAATTTGAAGTGTTTGGGAGAATTTTTTGGAGAGAAAATTTTGGATGTTTGAGAGAGTTTTGGGAGATTGGAGAAAATTTTGAGAGAAAGAAAATACCAAAAGAGAGAGAATTTTGAAGATGATGGGAGTTTAAAGCTAGGGGTTATCATCACAAATTCCTTCATCGATCAATATAAATCAAGAGTTCATCCTCGTCAACGAGCAAACAAATTCAAGCTAAGTGTTTTTATTTATTCATTTATTTATGGTTTTACTCGCAAATTAGCACAAATTGTATACACTTTCTCCATCTCCTTTTTCTTCCATATTTTATGTCAGGAGAAGGATATCTCTACGTCAACAGCAAAAATCTCGTCGAGATGCAAAAATCGGCCCAGACAAGCTCCTAAGCTGTCCACCGATTTCTCAACTGATCTGTGACTAAAAGTCCCTCTTAATCCAAAAGAAACTCTCTATATTGGGAACATAGAGAGCGAAAATCAATTATAGAAATCCCTCCCAAAAAAATGGGAGATAAGTACTCTTTCTACTCTTCTGGTTTTAGGTGCAGATTAGCACATATTTTGTATACTAACATTTCACTCTATTTTATGTCAGGAAGTCGCAGCTTTATATCAATGGTCAACCCTATGGAAGCACAAAATCGACTTGGAGGAGTCCTCAAGCGCGCACAAATTTCAAATTGTTGAATCAATTCGTAGTATTTTATTTTAAAGAATTCATACCCCAGAATGGAGAGGATAAAGTCCATCCGCAATTTAAATACCTGCACCATAAATCCCAAAGGGAAGAGCCAAGCCAATGCTTAGCCTCCCATTGGAGGTTTTTACTTACAGTAGTTAAATACCTGCAACTTAAATACCTGTACCTTAAATCCCAAAGGGAAGAGCCAAGCCAATGCTTAGCCTCCCATTGGAGGTTTTTACTTACAGTAGTTAAATACCTGCAACTTAAATACCTATACCTTAAATCCCAAAGGGAAGAGCCAAGCCAATGCTTAGCCTCCCATTGGAGGTTTTTACTTACAGTAGTTAAATACTTGCAACTTAAATACATGTACCTTAAATCCCAAAGGGAAGAGCCAAGCCAATGCTTAGCCTCCCATTGGAGGTTTTTACTTACAGTAGTTAAATACCTGCAACTTAAATACATGTACCTTAAATCCCAAAGGGAAGAGCCAAGCCAATGCTTAGCCTCCCATTGGAGGTTTTTACTTACAATAGTTTAAATACTTGCAACTTAAATACCTGTACCTTAAATCCCAAAGGGAAGAGCCAAGCCAATGCTAGGCCTCCCATTGGAGGTGTTTATTCACTGTCATGTACTTCCTATAATTTAATTTTTGAATCATCAGACCCAAAAGATAAGTAGGTTGTAATACTGCACAGAAGTCGTTAACACACTCCTTCTTTCGGCTTCAGGGAATCTTTAACACTTAAAAAAATATAACAAATAAAAATATATACCATCCATGCATCCTATTTAAAAAGTGAAAACACAAAAGAGAATACCCTACTATAGCCTTAGGAATAAACCAAGCCTGAGTTGCCGGATTAGGATATCCATGAAATTAAGGTACCGAAAGGGCATTAGTTTTAATTAACTAGTGTAACCAAGTCCCCGAACTCATAATCTCTGGTTCGCAGGAATAAATTAGTTCTCCCGCTAATTTATTTAGGTTTCTAATCGACCTACCAAGAACGATTAGTGGCGACTCTAAATTTCAAAATCATTTAAAATAAAAATCCAAAGTCACGATTCGGTAGGGCTTGGGAGGGTCCGCGTTAGGTTAGTCAAATCTAATTAACCTAATAATCCATTAACCCCTAGAATTATTTAAAATTTTTTAGAGGGTCGCGACAGACTGGCGACTCCGCTGGGGAGAGAGATTTTTAAATTTTCGAAAAAAGATACCAATTGGAATACTTAAATTTTTTCGAAATTTTAAGAGTCTTAGTGGACTTAGGCCAATGAAAATTTCATGCATATCTCGCTTCTGGCGATATTGTTTGGGACTCATTCTATAGGTGTTATATGTTTTTGCAGGATGGGAGTTATAAGGGGCGGAGTGTTTGGCTAACCCCTTTGTTTTGCAGGCTCGGTGTTGGGTTTATTTGTTTAATTTCGCACATTTTTAGAAGCGCTGTTTTGATATCAATTGTTGTGCATGTCTTGCATACTCTGAGGATCACGACACCTGCACACACAAGCGTCTAAACCCAAGTCGCGAAATTCTTCCTAGAAAACCATAGATAGGAATCGAATATGCAAAGCTCTTGCGTCGATTGCGCTCGGGTTGACCATATTTTATTCCGCTCATTATCTGAATTGACAATTCTTCCCATTGTGATTTGATTGCGCGGAGGGTAAGTTTGTCAATTCAGATAGTGGGAGCCTTTTTAGGTCCATACCTTGTCTCTCCTTCTTTTATTTTCTAGAGTCCACTCCTCACTTGAGTCATGCGCATGACTATGTGATTTGCATTTCTCCAAGGTAAAAGTAAGTTCTCTAATTTTATCTTGTATTTATTTTTGGTCGGTCCATGCTAGGTGTTAGTCAGTTTTTGAGCTTGATATTACGACCATTCTTTTTAAAAGAAAATAAAAATTAAATTTGTCCCTCATTTCTTTTAAATTTTTTTTTTGAAAAAATGATGTAAAAAAATCCCTTCATGGGAATTTTATTAACCAATAAGGGATTTTTGTCATATTTTTATTGCTTCAATAAAAATGAAATTTTCTTGAGAAAAGTTTCCTCTGAAAATTTCAATAAAAAGAAAAATTCCTTAAAAAAAAACTCTAGTAGACATCAAGTGATTTTATCACATTTTTCAAATTATAAAAACTTGCAAGAAAATTCTTCTCGAGAAATTCGCTCATGTTTTTCTAAGAAAATTTTCTCTAAATAAAATTAGACTAATTGACCAATAAGAGATTTTTGTCATGTTTTTTTCTCTCCAATAAAAATGAAATTTTCCCGACAAATTTTCCTCTGAAAATTTATTTCGATAAAAAGAAAAATTCCTTTAAAAAAAACATCAAGTGATTTTATCACATTCTTTCAAATTATAAAAACTTGCAACAAAAATTCTTTTCGAGAAATTCGCTCATGTTTTTCTAAGAAAAGTTTCTCTAAATAAAATTAGACTAATGTCTCGGGGGAATTTCGTTAACCAATAAAGGATTTCTGTCATGTCTTTCCTGCTTCAATAAAAATAAAATTTTCCTGACAAATTTACCTCTGAAAATTTATTTTGATAAAAAGGAAATTCCTTCAAAAATTTTAGTAAACGTCAAGAGACTTTGTCACATTCCTTTAAAAAAATAAAAAAAAGAATAATAAATCTGAAAAAATTCTGTATCAGAAATTAACCCATTTCTTCCTAAGGAATTTTTTTTTCTTTCTTCTGATTTCTCTATAAAATAGAAAAAATCAAATTGGACTAATATAAGAGTCATGGATCGACATTTCTTGTGTCGCATACTAATTATATCCTTTTCTTTTGCAGGGAGATCCTAGATACCCCAGACGGGTGTAAAAATTAAGTTCAATAATATATCAAGAATCATCTTCAGAAATACCAAAAGACGAAAAACACCGAGGCTTCAACCGTTAATTCTGGAGGGCAAACGAACATTGTCCATCTTTGACAGACAAAGTTGTGTCAATCCGTAAACTTGTATGGGCAGAGTATTCTGATATGACGGTGGATTTATACTGATTAAACATGGGGGCATATTTAATGTATTGCAGAGGATCCCGCGTCTTTTGAAAAATAATATGGATTATATAATCAGAACCCATGAAACAAATACCTTTACCTGATCAAATCAACTAGAGACCGGTCTTAAAATTTCCTCTTATCCGAAACATGCGGAGGGCTTTAGAGGACCGAGGTTCTATTAATGAACGTGGCTCACAGGAATTTCTCCCGACGCTACAGGCGACCAACACGAGCAAGTGGACGCCGAAAGAAACAAAATATGGATAAAAGTGGGCACACAACAGGTGGCCGGATTTACTACCAGCGCACTGATCGAGTTGTCATAGCGTTATTGTTCGTGATCTCAAGATGGATAGTGGGGGCCACCGCCGAACCCATCATCAATGTTCTCGATATCATCGTCTGGAGCAATTAAACAAGAACATCAAGAAGAACATTAAGCCTCGACATCTTCGGTACCTCAAATCGTTCTGTTATGCTATGCGGAAGAAACGATAGCAGGAAAATTAAAAAAAAACAAAATAAAACACGTGAAGCTTTTCTTTCATTCCATTCATCAAAGAGTATTACAACAACTCACTGGGGAGGAAAGGTAAAGCCAAACTGGGCCTTGATGACCATTACGAAAGAGCTCAACTGACTCTCCAAACAGTTGATGCTCTGGATGCACCGGGCGCTCTCGGGATCAAGCTCCGCGAGCCTAAAGAAGAGGCGATCGCACTTCTCTTTAACCTGGGCCATAGTGGCCTCGTAATGCTCAACGGCAAACTCCAGGTCCGGAACCGCTGCCCTCTCGAAAGCAATGTCTGCCGTAATGTCATCAAGTCTCTCCTGCAGCCAACCACATTTACACCTCATCACAATATTGCCTGGCTCCTGTTCGGCGTAAGTTCGGACCAAGGCCAGACGGTCCACCAACTTTCCCCTCTCACGAACCAGCCACGAAAGCTGATCGTTGGCAAACTTGAGGGCCTTTTTGTGATTATCAGCCACAAACGTAACTGTTGCCAGACGCTCGTGCCGGTCTCGGTAACGGGCTTTCACGACGGCGGTCACAAGGACCGTCTCATAAGCACGGTTATAGGCAGCCAGAAAATTGATGAAGAGGGTCGAGAAGTTCCGGTACTCCTTCCCTAGTTGGGTACCCTCAACAGAAGCAGCGTCCACGGTCCTAAATAAACCGAGGATTTCAGCCTCAACGGTAGAGTTTTTGGCTATATGAGCGTAACCTCTACCAAGAAGATTGTAGAGTCTCTCCCACCCAGCTAGGACTTCGGCGGATAAGGTATGGTTAGGAGAATTGGCCATTTTTGAAAGCAGAATACGAAAGAAAGGGGGAGAGAGGTGAGGCAGATGAGCGGAATGCGAAGATGGTAATCTGCTTTGAAGTAAATATTGATTTCATAGTGACGGTATCAACCAGTCAAGATTTCTCTTATCTACCATTCTCTATTGGCACCACCCTCGTTGGCTCGAATTCCCATCAGATGGCGACTGCGAGCTAAGCGAGTCCGAAATCTCCGCAGAAAGTTTGACGAGACACCGCCACTTTGAAAAAGAAGACGGAAAGATGAGCTGAGTGGAAGACACGGCAAACGTTAGCGAAAAGGAGATACGACTTGTCTCCATTGGAGGACCCGCCAGTAAATCGACGGTGGAGATCTTGACAGGGGCCCTCTATCACGAAAAGAAAAAAGAAGACAAACTGAGCGAGAAACAAGGATTTCCCCTTTGATCAAAAGCTGAATATCAGATTTTCTCCATCGGAAAATCTAATAGCGCTGCCCGTGAAGAGGGAAGTCGTTGCTATTGCCAGAGAGAGAACTTGTCCCCATTTGATAGTCAGAGTTCATTCGCAAGAACTCGCAGGAGAAAGATAGAGAGGAAGGAGTTCTCGTGGGAGAGGAATTCAAAACCTTCACCATCAAAGCATCGGCTTTCAAAGCCTATTATGAGAAGGCATCAACGATCTCGTGATCCCTCAAGTCCGAGAAGACATCCCGAGGCGGTCTCAAATCGGCAGTCCTAGATCTAGAAATATGTCGAGTATTAGGGGAACGGACGCATGTTCAACCCTGGTCAAAGCTGATAAAGTTCCTTACCCTGAGGGTCTACTGGTCATGGCCATTGACGGTAATCCAGTCTCTCTGTCAATCCTTGTTACCGTATTAAGAAAATGCCGGTATAAGGTTGTAGCTCAAGCAAAGGCGACAGAGGCCTTAGAGATATTAAGGAGGAGTAGTGACCCGTTTGATATCGTCCTCACCGCCATGGTAGGGATTGACATGGATGTTTTCACTCTCTTTGAAGTCATCAATTCTAAATTAAACATGCCAGTCCTCGTAATATCGGCAAGCGATGATCAGCAAGCCCTAATGAAGGCTGTCTTAAATGGGGCCCAAGACGTCGTAACGAAACCAGTTAGAGTTCAGATGCTTCAAAACATATGGCAGCATGTGGTAAGGAAGCAATTGCACGACCATGAGAACAAGCATCAAGCCTTCAATTTTGTTCCAAGCAACTGGAGAAAGAAGATGAGTTGGTCTCCCGAGCTGCATCGTATGTTTGTTAATGCAGTTCAGCAGCTAGGAATAGATTCGGCACGGCCGCAACATATACTGGAAATTATGAAGGTAGAGGGACTCACTAAAGCAAATGTTTCGAGTCATCTTCAGAAGTACAGAAAAAGGGTGAGAGAACACAATGCAGCTCAGAATCAAGAAAACCAAGGCGGGACTGATCCAAGTCTGAACGTCGAGTCTCCTCGCCACCATAAGTTCCCCAGGTTAGCATGGGGCGAGCCACTTCCCATCATCAACCAAGCTAGTAGCCATGCCATCAATCCCCCATGCGTTAATCAAAGTATCCCCCAGAATCACCCTAATGCTCTTCAAGAGTATAGACCGCAGGAGCAGTGTATTCAGATTCCTTGGTTTGAGCACCAACCTGTGGCTAGAACTCATCCTATGATCAGCGCGCCTGCGCAGCTAGAGAATCAGACAAGAAGTTATCCTAAGCACTTCCACTTCTCTAATCCTCGAATGGAAGGAGTTTTTGGCAGCAGGACAGTTGGTGATCCCCACACTTTCTCGAGTAATGATGAAGGCTCCAGCATGAGAAGTCAAATTGCTCATGGCGAGGACAGAATGAGAAATCTACCGCCAGCATTTGCCAACAACAATGCCCAATTCGAGCATCAGTTGCTGGAAGGTTCAAGAGATTACCCAGATGATGAGCTTACTGCCCTGGTCAACCAGTTTAGGGTTGACAGACGTCCCAAGCTGCGATCAGGAGCCAGTGAGTAGGGACTCTCAAACATCGGTTATCCACACCCGAACCAACACGAGACTAGCTGATTATCGAAGAGCCACAGGAGAGGCAGAACTGACCTTGAATAAGTGCACCTTTCATTTCATGCTTAATTCCCCTGCGTATGATATTTTCCAGCTTTCTAGGTGTCTCGATTTAATTCAAGGACAAGGGGGCAATTTATTTATCCCATCGAAGGCGTGAATCCCTTTTTATGCTAGATTTAGGGCGGATCAATTTGTGGCAACGTCGCTGACTGCCATAATGAGAAATGTTGAATGGCCTCACGTAGGGAAATTTCAAGTGAAAAGCCCAGGCGAGCTCAAAGACGGGTAACTGTGTGTCGTTCCAATTTACCCTCAATCGTTGCAAAATGCTAAATTGGATTTGTTCCATTCTCACCCAGGGGATTGCAAAGTGCCTCAAGAGTGTCGCAAAATGAAATGACCCAATGGAATGCGATAGGACTCATTCGCCTTCAAGGTAACCTTCAAATTAAAGGAGCCCTCCGGTCCACGGACCCAATGGCATGGAAAATGATGATGGTCCAAGGCAACTCGAAAGAAAACAAGGCCCAATTAAGCAAAGCACATATGTGGCAAGCTCAAAGTGAAGGGCAACTCGGGACATACAATTCAATCCAATCCAAATGAAGGAACTTCCTCAATTCAAATTCAATGGAAGTATACACAAGGGTAAAACAGTATCGTTCCAACTTTTCTAGAATATGAAGAACATATACTGCCGCATTCTCTTTCATTTTTGCGGGGGAAGTCTCTACTGGCCAAATTTTCCTGTCTACCATTCCCTATCAGTATCACCTCCACTACTCGTCTCCAATCTCGAGCCAAGCAAATCCGATGTCTCTACGGAAAAGTTGGACGAGACGCCACTACTTTGAAAAAGAAAGGATAAAAAATAAGCTGAGTGGGAGACAAAGACATTTTCGGCAGAAAAGAGATACGACTCGTCTTTATTGAAGAACTCGCTAGCAAATTGACGGTGGAGACAGCAACAAGGGGCCCCCTTCCACAGAAAGATGGAAGGAGACGAGCTGGGCGAGAGATACGATGAAAAGAAAATCGAGAAAGCCAGAACACTCGAGAGAGGCAATACAGTTGCTAAACCCACGTCTAATTTTAAAGGAGGCATCTTCTTGATAATTCTCATTCGTGCTCGAAAGAGAGACTCTTAAAGTATACGCAGTCTCCCAGAAAAATCCAGAGAGTGAAAATACAAGAAGAGATATCAAACTTTGAGAAATCATTGTCGCGACCCTCTAAAAAAATTTTAAATTTTAAAGGGGCTTAACGGATTATTAGGTTAATTAGATTTGACTAACCTAACGCGGACCCTCCCAAGCCCTACCGAATCGCAACTTTGGTTTTTGTTTAAATGATTTTAAAATTTGGAGTCGCCACTAATCGTTCTTGGTAGGTCGATTAGAAACCTAAATAAATTAGCGGGAGAACTAATTTATTCCTGCGAACCAGAGATTAGGAGCTCGGGGACTTGGTTACACTAGTTAATTAAAACTAATGCCCTTTCGGTACCTTAATTTCATGGATATCCTAATTCGGCAACTCAGGCTTGGTTTATTCCTAAGGCTATAGTAGGGTATTCTCTTTTGTGTTTTCACTTTTTAAATAGGATGCATGGATGGTATATATTTTTATTTGTTATATTTTTTTAAGTGTTAAAGATTCCCTGAAGCCGAAAGAAGGAGTGTGTTAACGACTTCTGTGCAGTATTACAACCTACTTATCTTTTGGGTCTGATGATTCAAAAATTAAATTATAGGAAGTACATGACAGTGAATAAACACCTCCAATGGGAGGCCTAGCATTGGCTTGGCTCTTCCCTTTGGGATTTAAGGTACAGGTATTTAAGTTGCAAGTATTTAAACTACTGTAAGTAAAAACCTCCAATGGGAGGCTAAGCATTAGCTTGGCTCTTCCCTTTGGGATTTAAGGTACATGTATTTAAGTTGCAGGTATTTAACTACTGTAAGTAAAAACCTCCAATGGGAGGCTAAGCATTGGCTTGGCTCTTCCCTTTGGGATTTAAGGTACATGTATTTAAGTTGCAAGTATTTAACTACTGTAAGTAAAAACCTCCAATGGGAGGCTAAGCATTGGCTTGGCTCTTCCCTTTGGGATTTAAGGTGCAGGTATTTAACTACTGTAAGTAAAAACCTCCAATGGGAGGCTAAGCATTGGCTTGGCTCTTCCCTTTGGGATTTAAGGTGCAGGTATTTAAGTTGCAGGTATTTAACTACTATAAGTAAAAACCTCCAATGGGAGGCTAAGCATTGGCTTGGCTCTTCCCTTTGGGATTTATGGTGCAGGTATTTAAATTGTGGATGGACTTTGTCCTCTCCATTTTGGGGTATGAATTTTTTAAAATGAAATACAACGAATTGATTCAACAATTTGAAATTTGTGCGCGCTTGAGGACTCCTCCAAGCCGATTTTGTGCTTCCATAGGATTGACCATTGAAATAGAGCTGCGGCTTCCTGACATAAAATAGAGTGAAGTGTTAGTATACAAAATATGTGCTAATCTGCACCTAAAACCAGAAGAGTAGAAAGAGTACTTATCTCCCATTTTTTGGGAGGGATTTCTATAATTGATTTTCGCTCTCTATGTTCCCAATATAGAGAGTTTCTTTTGAATTAAGAGGGACTTTTAGTCACAGATCAGTTGAGAAATCGGTGGACAGCTTAGGAGCTTGTCTGGGCCGATTTTTGCATCTCGACGAGATTTTTGCTGTTGACGTAAAGATATCCTTCTCCTGACATAAAATATGGAAGAAAAAGGAGATGGAGAAAGTGTATACAATTTGTGCTAATTTGCGAGTAAAACCATAAATAAATGAATAAATAAAAACACTTAGCTTGAATTTGTTTGCTCGTTGATGAGGATGAACTCTTGATTTATATTGATCGATGAAGGAATTTGTGATGATAACCCCTAGCTTTAAACTCCCATCATCTTCAAAATTCTCTCTCTTTTGGTATTTTCTTTCTCATAAAATTTTCTTCAATCTCCCAAAATTCTCTCAAACATCCAAAATTTTCTCTCCAAAAAATTCTCCCAAACACTTCAAATTTTCTCTCTCAAGAATCCTTTCTCAAGCTCACTTCTTCCTCCTTTTATAACCTACTCATCTATCTCCCATTCTAATTTTTCCACTAACTCTATCTCCCATTCTAATTTCTCCACTAACTCTTCTTCATTTTCATCTTCCATTCTCCATCTCTATCTCACATTCTAATCTCTCCACTAACTCTTCTTCATCTTCATCTTCCCTTCTCCATATTTATCTCCCATTCTAATTTCTCCACTAACTCTTCTTAATCTCCATCTTCCCTTCTCTATTCTTATCTTCCATTCTAATTTCTCTACTAACTCTTCTTCATCTCCATCTTCCCTTCTCTATTCTTATCTTATTTTCTCCATCCATTCTTCTCCAACTTCTCTTCTTCATCTCCTCTTCTTCATCTTCCCTTCTCTATTCTAATTTATCCACTAACTCTTCTTTTTATTATTTGTAAAATAATCCTTCAAGAGTTAGGTATTTGCACTCTAGTCCTTGAATTTTAAGTATTTACAATTCAGTCCTTGAAAAAATATATTTCTTTAAGTCCAAATCTCCTCACAATTTTTGACACACCAAAATTTACCACATGTCAAATTTAAGCTCATTTCTTGTCGCTGAAAATAATGCATAATTTAATTAAAGCCCTTTTGCAAAATTAAGTCATTCTGGGTATAATTGGGCCAAGATGAAAATTTAAAATATTAGAAGACAATGTCACAACTCATAAAAAGTGAAATTTAAAAATAAGTTGACTCAAATTAAATTTTTTTAGGCCCGATTCGAGATTATACTCGTGAAGGAACACGTGACTCGAATTGGATTTTTCTGAATTTGCGATGGCCAATATGAAAATAGATTTAAAATAAAAATATTAACTATCTTTGTGTATTTTTTTGGCCTCAAATGTTATTTTTCCAAAATTTTCAAATATTTTTGTATTTTATTTTTTTATTTTTTTTTTAAAAAAAAAAATTAAAATATATATAATATGAAAAATTATTTTTTGGTCAAAATTCGTTCCCTAGGCTTGGCTAAGGTTCCCAAAGTTGATTTTTCAATTTTATGAATTTTTATGGATTTTCTATTAATTTTCGAAAATAAATAAATAAAAAATACGTAAAAATACTGAAAATATGAAAAATCGTTTTTTGGTCAAAATTGGTTCCCTAGGCTTGGCTAAGGTCCCCAAAGTTGATTTTTCAATTTTATGAATTTTTATGGATTTTTTATTACTTTAGCAATAGAAAAAATGATTAAAAATCAGGTGTCAACAGCTGCCCCTCTTTGAAAGGAAGCTCGGTAGAGGTTCATTTCAAAGACGAGATGACACCTGGATTCTTATCGACTCAATACAAGGAAATAAAAAGAGTCGTGACATGATTGTTCCACTGAAAATGAAATGAGAACCTAAGGATTCGTTATATAAAAAAACTTTAGGGTGGTTGAACTTGAACCCGTATGGTGGATCAACCCATGGTAGATTCCTAATAAAAGGATTCTACTGATTAAAAATTGAATTAAAATTTGACCCGTATGGTGGGTCATACCATTTGACCCGTATGGTGGGTCGTACCATGGTAGATTCCTAATAAAAGGATTCTACTGATTAAATTTTGATTGAGATTTGACCCGTATGGTAGGTCACCACATGGAGATACCTGTAAGAAGGACTTGGTGCCTGTAGAAAGGACTTGGTGCCAGTAAAAAGGACTTGGTGCTTTGCCTGTAAGAAGAACTTTGTTTGCCTGTAAGAAGGACTTTGTTTTGCCTGTAAGAAGGACTTACTTTGCCTGTAAGAAGGACTTTGTGCCTGTAAGAAGGACTTGATTTGCCTGTAAGAAGGACTTTGTTTGCCTGTAAGAAGGACTTTATGCCTGTAAGAAGGACTTTGTGCCTGTAAGAAGGACTTGATTTGCCTGTAAGAAGGACTTTGTGCCTGTAAGAAGGACTTTGTGCCTGTAAGAAGGACTTTGTGCCTGTAAGAAGGACTTAATTTGCCTGTAAGAAGGACTTTATGCCTGTAAGAAGGACTTGTTTTGCCTGTAAGAAGGACTTGATTTACCTGTAAGAAGGACTTGATTTGCTTGTAAGAAGGACTTGATTTGCCTGTAAGAAGGACTTTATGCCTGTAAGAAGGACTTGATTTGCCTGTAAGAAGGACTTTGTACCTGTAAGAAGGACTTGGTTTGCCTGTAAGAAGGACTTTGTGCCTGTAAGAAGGACTTGGTTTGCCTGTAAGAAGGACTTGATTTGCCTGTAAGAAGGACTTGATTTGCCTGTAAGAAGGACTTTGTACCTGTAAGAAGGACTTGGTTTGCCTGTAAGAAGGACTTTGTGCCTGTAAGAAGGACTTGGTTTGCCTGTAAGAAGGACTTAGTTTGCCTGTAAGAAGGACTTAGTTTGCATGTAAGAAGGGCTTGGTGTACCTCAAAGGGTGCCATTCTGAAATCTGGGGAGACCAGGAATCCTGCAGAAGCTCAAACCCAAATTATATTCTCCTGTCGCTTTAGGAATAAACCAAAGAGGCAGAGATTAAAAGGTCTCGAACATTTCTGTTCTTGAGACAAATCATGCTTTATCGAAGAAGGTGGATACCTGTATGTACCGCAATGGATTCGAGTACCCCAACAACCGTCAGAATTCATTCTCTTGAAAGGTTCAGGTTGAAGATATACTTACCTGAGAATTTGGAAAAAATGCTTGGTGGCTTCTCGACAACCAGGCTTGTTCATTCAATAATCGCCAAATGAACTTCAAGACTTTGGAAGGTAACTCGAACACCGGGAATGTGTTGCCTGTCAGGCAATGTCAGAGGTAACATGTGCAAGCATTTTCATCAATGCGTTCATTGGTTCATGCAAAATTGTTCTGCTAAGTTTGCCATGATTAAAGGCAGTCTGTGTAATAACTCATGATGCAATCGATCAATATATGGATCATGTATTGCATTACCACTTCTGTTTAAGGAGGTTCTTATAGTACGAACACCTCGAATGTAATCTGACTGGGGGACTTCATTCCGAAAAGGGCTTTCTTTCACTCTGGAGAAAGGCTGTTTATCTGTAGATTAAAATGTTAGACCTGTGTGGAAATGGTTTGCCTTTCCTCATCCTGTTATGCCCCATTTTGCACATTTGACGTCTCCTATGCAGTTTATGCTCTAAGTTGAAGTCGGTAAATTAAACATGCGGAATAGTCATACATAATTCATGAAATGTGTAAACACAATGCCGATGTGACAATTTTTAGCATCATGTGTGTTTATATAATGTGCAAACATGGGCGGATTTGAATTGCCCTTGGTATATGGGTGGATCGAACAAATTGGGAAGCCCACTCCTTATGTCGAGGAGCGGTTTGTCCCAAATTTTGCCCCTGCGCGATGAAGCATATGGGTGAGGGAGCATTTCGGTTGGTTTAATGACAGCGACCGCCATGGTTTAGCGGTTGAATGCCCCTGCAAAAAGCAGAAAAATTATTCTTAAAATCAAACGAGATAAGGAAGACATATTTGCTTTTTCGCTTCAGAGCTTGTGATCAATTTGCCCCATTTTTCACCAAAATAGATCTTGTCAGATGATCATAATTTTCTTTTGGATTTGTCTCCTTCAACATGTTAAATGTTAGTGTAAATATTTCCTGTAAAAAGAAAAAGAGACATATCAGCCAGTATTAAAAGGGATAAATTGAAAACGATACTGATTTACCCTTCATCTTGAATGTCTTGCACGAGTCTTTTACCAGTTTTGTTGGATTGAATTTTCCTCGACTTTTGTTGGGCGCCTCACCATTATGAGAAGACTATGGTAAAATACTGACTTTGATATTACTCGTCGAGTATTCCTGTTTGTAAAAAAGAAATGCACAAAAAGTTGTTTCATTTATTTATAATACATACAACATTTCCCACCCTTGGGGATCGAACTCGGGATATTTCGGACCTACTGTCATCCCCCATACCATTCGGTCCATTGGACCGTAGGTGTCCATGGGGCTATCCTTTCAAAGGTTAATCTTTGGGGATAAAACAGCCCTGTTGTATCACCTTGGGCCATGTTACGGTATTTCTCGAGATAATTTGCAATCCCTGTTAAGAATGGAATAAAACAATTCAGGCCTTGTGATGATTATGAACAAATTAGAACGATACAGAATTACCTATGTCTGAGATTTGTTCGGGTCTCTCGTTCGCACTTTCCTTTGTCTGAAGCTGTTCATTCCGTGGTAATGTCCACGAGTTGATTTGCCCCAATTTAGTCCAACCAAGGAATTTCGTTTTTGGGTCTTTTTGCAAATTCCTGAAAATATGAGGGGTTTAATTTTAAAACATGGGTAGTTCGAGGGTAACTTGAAACGATACAGGTTTACCCTTCGGATTTACGCGGATTTCTTCTCGATATTAATTTTTTCGAGTTTGGTGCGGTAACGGCTCCGAGCATTTAATAAGGGGGAAAGGGAAATGATTACTTCTAGCTTGTGCATTGATTTTGGACATCGATAAAAGGTGAGAACGTGCGATGAAACTAAGTAGACGTATTCGTCCAGGTTTGATCTTCTTCCCTTTGCAGGTTCTTGAGTGATCAGCTAGCGTTGTTTCGGATCAGGTACGCGTCGGCTGTGTTGCAGGTCCCGTGATCACTAGTTTTGAAATACAGGATCCGTATGCACATTAAAGCCCTGGTGCTTCATCATCATCAAATTGCCTGATCATGGCGGCGAGTTCGTCGCCAATGCCACTTGCCTGGTGATGATACCTCACCTCCTCCTCAGAAGGCATCCATGCTGGTCCCATAGTCTCGGTCTTTTTGTGTCTTGCTCCAACAGAACTTGATCCTGCTATGAACTGATCTAACTCACCTCTTAAACGTGCATTTTCGATCCTCAGAAAATGTATTTCATCGAGGGTGAGGAGAGTATTGCAGTTGGGGTAGGTGGCGGAGGCAAAAGCCTCTTTATATATCTTGTTCTCCGCTCGGAGGTTTTCATTTTCAACTCTTAGAAATTCGGCTTCGTTGTGCTCATGACGAGTCTTCATTCGGGTTCGTCTATTTTGAAACCAGAACTTGATTTGCGAAGGTTCAAGTCCTAGCTCTTGACTCAGTTCCATTTTCTGTTTGCCGCCTGGCATAGGGCACGTTCTGAAGAAATCTTCAAGCTTTCGTACTTGCTCCTCAGTATGGCGACGGTAACGCTTCTTTTGACCTTTACCGTTGTTGTCCTTATCCTTATCGGGCTCTTGGACGTCGTCGGTGGAAGGGCCGGACTCCATAGGCTCGATCCCAAACATGGCTTCGAACTCTTCCTCTCCCATATTCAGCAAGTAACGATAACTTTCAAGTGTGTTGGGTTGAGACATCTTTGATTTGGTTAACGATTTCTCAAAGTTTGATATCTCTTCTTGTATTTTCACTCTCTGGATTTTTCTTGGAGATTGCGTATGCTTTAAGAGTCTCTCTTTCGAGCACGAATGAGAATTATCAAGAAGATGCCTCCTTTAAAATTAGACGTGGGTTTTCTAACTGTATTGCCTCTCTCGAGTGTTCTGGCTTTCTCGATTTTCTTTTCATCGTATCTCTCGCCCAGCTCGTCTCCTTCCATCTTTCCGTGGAAGGGGGCCCCTTGTTGCTGTCTCCACCGTCAATTTGCTGGCGAGTTCTTCAATAAAGACGAGTCGTATCTCTTTTCTACCGAAAATGTCTTTGTCTCCCACTCAGCTTATTTTTTATCCTTTCTTTTTCAAAGTAGTAGCGTCCCGTCCAACTTTTCCGTAGAGACGTCGGATTTACTTGGCTCGAGATTGGAGACGAGTAGCGGAGGTGATACTGATAGGGAATGGTAGACAGGAAAATCTGGCCAGTAGAGACTTCCCCTGCAAAAATGAAAGAGAATGCGGCAGTATATGTTCTTCATATTCTAGAAAAATTGGAACGATACTGTTTTACCCTTGTGTATACTTCCATTGAATTTGAATTGAGGAAGTTCCTTCATTTGGATTGGATTGAATTGTATGTCCCGAGTTACCTTTCACTTTGAGCTTGCCACATATGTGCTTTGCTTAGTTGGGCCTTGTTTTCTTTCGGGTTGCCTTGGACCATCATTATTTTCTATGCCATCGGGTCCGTGGACCGGAGGGCTCCTTTAATTTGAAGGTTACCTTGAAGGCGAATGAGTCCTATCGCATTCCATTGGGTCATTTCATTTTGCGACACTCTTGAGGCACTTTGCAATCCCCTGGGTGAGAATGGAACAAATCCAATTTAGCATTTTGCAACGATTAAGGGTAAATTGGAACGACACACAGTTACCCGTCTTCGAGCTCGCCTGGGCTTTTCACTTGAAATTTCCCTACGTGAGGCCATTCAACATTTCTCATTATGGCAGTAAGCGACGTTGCCACAAATTGATCCGCCCTAAATCTAGCATAAAAAAGGGATTCACGTATTCGACGAGATAAAAAAAACAAATTACCCCCTTGCCCCTGAATTAAATCTAGTCACCTAGAAAGCTGGAAATATCATACGCAAGGGAATTAAGCATGAAATGAAAGGTGCACTTATTCAAGGTCAGTTCTGCCTCTCCTGTGGCTCTTTGATAATCAGCTAGTTTCGTGTCGGTTCGGGTGTGGATGACCGATGTTTGAGAGTCCTTACTCACTAGCTCCTGATCGCGGCTTGGGACGTCTGTCAACCCTAAACTGGTTGACCAGGGCAGTAAGCTCATCATCTGGGTAATCTCTTGAACCTTCCAGCAACTGATACTCGAATTGGGCATTGTTGTTGGCAAATGCTGGCGGTAGATTTCTCATTCTGTCATCGCCATGAGCAATTTGACTTCTCGTGCTGGAGCCTTCATCATTACTCGAGAAAGTGTGGGGATTACCAACTGTCCTGCTGCCAAGAACTCCTTTCATTCGAGGATTAGAGAAGTGGAAGTGCTCAGGATAATTTCTTGTCTGATTCTTTGGCTGCGCAGGCGCGCTGATCATGGGATGAATTCTAGCCACAGGTTGGTGCTCAAACCAAGGAATCTGAATACACTGCTCCTGCAGTCTATACTCTTGAAGAGCATTAGGGTGATTCTGGGGGATACTTTGATTAACGCCTGGGGGATTGATGGCATGGCTACTAGCTTGGTTGATGATGGGAAGTGGCTCGCCCCATGCTAACCTGGGGAACTTATGGTGGCGAGGAGACTCGACGTTCAGGCTTGGATCAGTCCCGCCTTGGTTTTCTTGATTCTGAGCTGCATTGTGTTCTCTCACCCTTTTTCTGTACTTCTGAAGATGACTCGAAACATTTGCTTTAGTGAGTCCCTCTACCTTCATAATTTCCAGTATATGTTGCGGCCGTGCCGAATCTATTCCTAGCTGCTGAACTGCATTAACAAACATACGATGCAGCTCGGGAGACCAACTCATCTTCTTTCTCCAGTTGCTTGGAACAAAATTGAAGGCTTGATGCTTGTTCTCATGGTCGTGCAATTGCTTCCTTACCACGTGCTGCCATATGTTTTGAAGCATCTGAACTCTAACTGGTTTCGTTACGACGTCTTGGGCCCCATTTAAGACAGCCTTCATTAGGGCTTGCTGATCATCGCTTGCCGATATTACGAGGACTGGCATGTTTAATTTAGAATTGATGACTTCCAAGAGAGTGAAAACATCCATGTCAATCCCTACCATGGCGGTGAGGACGATATCAAACGGGTCACTACTCCTCCTTAATATCTCTAAGGCCTCTGTCGCCTTTGCTTGAGCTACAACCTTATACCGGCATTTTCTTAACACGGTAACAAGGATTGACAGAGAGACTGGATTACCGTCAATGGCCATGACCAGTAGACCCTCAGGGTAAGGAACTTCATCAGCTTTGACCAGGGTTGAACATGCGCCCGTTCCCCTAACACTCGACATATTTCTGGATCTAGGACTGCCGATTCGAGATTGCCTCGGGATGTCTTCTCGGACTTGAGGGATCACGAGATCGTTGATGCCTTTTCGTAACAGGCTTTGAAAGCCGATGCTTTGATGGTGAAGGTTTTGAATTCCTCTCCCACGAGAACTCCTTCCTCTCTATCTTTCTCCTGCGAGTTCTTGCGAATGAACTCTGACTATCAAATGGGGACAAGTTGTCTCTCTGGCAATAGCAACGACTTCCCTCTTCACGGGCAGCGCTATTAGATTTTCCAAGGGAGAAAATCTGATATTCAGCTTTTGATCAAAGGGGAAATCCTTGTTTCTCGCTCAGTTTGTCTTCTTTTTTCTTTTCGTGATAGAGGGCCCCTGTCAAGATCTCCACCGTCGATTTACTGGCGGGTCCTCCAATGAAGACAAGTCGTATCTCCTTTTCGTTAACGTTTGCCGTGTCTTCCACTCAGCTCATCTTTCCGTCTTCTTTTTCAAAGTGGCGGTGTCTCGTCAAACTTTCTGCGGAGATTTCGGACTCGCTTAGCTCACAGTCGCCATCTGATGGGAATTCGAGCCAACGAGGGTGGTGCCAATAGAGAATGGTAGATAAGAGAAATCTTGACTGGTTGATACCGTCACTATGAAATCAATATTTACTTCAAAGCAGATTACCATCTTCGCATTCCGCTCATCTGCCTCACCTCTCTCCCCCTTTCTTTCGTATTCTACTTTCAAAAATGGCCAATTCTCCTAACCATACCTTATCCGCCGAAGTCCTAGCTGGGTGGGAGAGACTCTACAATCTTCTTGGTAGAGGTTACGCTCATATAGCCAAAAACTCTACCGTTGAGGCTGAAATCCTCGGTTTATTTAGGACCGTGGACGCTGCTTCTGTTGAGGGTACCCAACTAGGGAAGGAGTACCGGAACTTCTCGACCCTCTTCATCAATTTTCTGGCTGCCTATAACCGTGCTTATGAGACGGTCCTTGTGACCGCCGTCGTGAAAGCCCGTTACCGAGACCGGCACGAGCGTCTGGCAACAGTTACGTTTGTGGCTGATAATCACAAAAAGGCCCTCAAGTTTGCCAACGATCAGCTTTCGTGGCTGGTTCGTGAAAGGGGAAAGTTGGTGGACCGTCTGGCCTTGGTCCGAACTTACGCCGAACAGGAGCCAGGCAATATTGTGATGAGGTGTAAATGTGGTTGGCTGCAGGAGAGACTTGATGACATTACGGCAGACATTGCTTTCGAGAGGGCAGCGGTTCCGGACTTGGAGTTTGCCGTTGAGCATTACGAGGACACTATGGCCCAGGTTAAAGAGAAGTGCGATCGCCTCTTCTTTAGGCTCGCGGAGCTTGATCCCGAGAGCGCCCGGTGCATCCAGAGCATCAACTGTTTGGAGAGTCAGTTGAGCTCTTTCGTAATGGTCATCAGGGCCCAGTTTGGCTTTACCTTTCCTCCCCAGTGAGTTGTTGTAATACTCTTTGATGAATGGAATGAAAGAAAAGCTTCACGTGTTTTGTTTTGTTTTTTTTTTTTTTAATTTTCCTGCTATCGTTTCTTCCGCATAGCATAATAGAACGATTTGAGGTACCGAAGATGTCGAGGCTTAATGTTCTTCTTGATGTTCTTGTTTAATTGCTCCAGACGATGATATCGAGAACATTGATGATGGGTTCGGCGGTGGCCCCCACTATCCATCTTGAGATCACGAACAATAACGCTATGACAACTCGATCAGTGCGCTGGTAGTAAATCCGGCCACCTGTTGTGTGCCCACTTTTATCCATATTTTGTTTCTTTCGGCGTCCACTTGCTCGTGTCGGTCGCCTGTAGCGTCGGGAGAAATTCCTGTGGGCCACGTTCATTAATAGAACCTCGGTCCTCTAAAGCCCTCCGCATGTTTCGGATAAGAGAAAATTTTAAGACCGGTCTCTAGTTGATTTGATCAGGTAAAGGTATTTGTTTCATGGGTTCTGATTATATAATCCATATTGTTTTTCAAAAGACGCGGGATCCTCTGCAATACATTAAACATGCCCCCATGTTTAATCAGTATAAATCCACCGTCATATCAGAATACACTGCCCATACAAGTTTACGGATTGACACAACTTTGTCTGTCAAAGATGGACAATGTTCGTTTGCCCCCCAGAATTAACGGTTGAAGCCTCGGTGTTTTTCGTCTTTTGGTATTTCTGAAGATGATTCTTGATATATTATTGAACTTAATTTTTACACCCGTCTGGGGTATCTAGGATCTCCCTACAAAAGAAAAGGATATAATTAGTATGCGACACAAGGAATGTCGGTCCATGACTCCTATATTAGTCCAATTTTATTTTTTCTATTTTATAGAGAAATCAGAAAAAAAAATTTCCTTAGGAAGAAATGGGTTAATTTCTGATACAGAATTTTTTTTTTTGCAGATTTATTACTCTTTTTTTTATTTTTTTAAAGGAATGTGACAAAATCTCTTGATGTTTACTAAAATTTTTGAAGGAATTTCCTTTTTATCAAAATAAATTTTTCGAGGTAAATTTATCAGGAAAATTTTATTTTTATTGAAGCAGGAAAGACATAATAGAAATCCTTTATTGGTTAACAAAATTCCCCCGAGACATTAGTCTAATTTTATTTAGAGAAAATTTTCTTAGAAAAACATAAGCGAATTTCTCGAAAAGAATTTTTGTTGCAAGTTTTTATAATTTGAAAGAATGTGATAAAATCACTTGATGTTTACCAAAGTTTTTTTTTTTGCAGGAATTTTTCTTTTTATCGAAATAAATTTTCAGAGGAAAATTTGTCAGGAAAATTTCATTTTTATTGAAGCAAGAAAAACATGACAAAAATCTCTTATTGGTCAATACAATTTCCCCGAGACATTAGTCTAATTTTATTTAGAGAAACTTTTCTTAGAAAAACATGAGCGAATTTCTCAAGAAGAATTTTCTTGCAAGTTTTTATAATTTGAAAAATGTGATAAAATCACTTGATGTCTACTAGAGTTTTTTTTGAAGGAATTTTTCTTTTTATTGAAATAAATTTTCAGAGGAAAATTTTTTCAGGAAAATTTTATTTTTATTAAAGTAATAAAAACATGACAAAAATCCCTTATTGGTTAATAAAATTCTCATGAAGGGATTTTTTCACATCATTTTTTCAAAAAAAAAAATTTTCTAAAAAGAAATGAGGGACAAATTTAATTTTTATTTTCTTTTAAAAGAATGGTCGTAATATCAAGCTCAAAAACTGACTAACACCTAGCATGGACCGACCGAAAATAAATACAAGATAAAATTAGAGAACTTACTTTTACCTTGGAGAAATGCAAATCACATAGTCATGCGCATGACTCAAGTGAGGAGTGGACTCTAGAAAATAAAAGAAGGAGAGACAGGGTATGGACCTAAAAGGCCCCCACTATCTGAATTGACAACCTTACCCTCCGCGCAATCAAATCACAATGGGAAGAATTGTCAATTCAGATAATGAGCGGGATAAAATATGGTCAACCCAAGCGCAATCGACGCAAGAGCTTTGCATATTCGATCCCTATCTATGGTTACCTAGGAAAAATTTCGCGACTTGGGTTTAGACGCTTGTGTGTGCAGGTGTTGTGATCCTCAAAATATGCAAGACATGCACAACAATTGATATCAAAACAGCGCTTCTAAAAATGTGTGAAATTAAACATAATCCCAACACCGAGCCTGCAAAACAAATGGGTTAGCCAAACACTCCGCCCCTTATAACTCCCATCCTGCAAAAACATATAACACCTATAGAATGAGTCCCAAGCAAGATCGCCAGAAGCGAGATATCCATGAAATTTTCATTGGCCTAAGTCCACTAAGACTTTTAAAATTTCGAAAAATTTAAGTATTCCAATTGGTATCTTTTTTCGAAAATTTAAAAATCTCTATTCCCCAGCGGAGTCGCCAGTCTGTCGCGACCCTCTAAAAAAATTTTAAATTTTAAAGGGGGTTAACGGATTATTAGGTTAATTAGATTTGACTAACCTAACGCGGACCCTCCCAAGCCCTACCGAATCGCAACTTTGGTTTTTGTTTAAATGATTTTAAAATTTGGAGTCGCCACTAATCGTTCTTGGTAGGTCGATTAGAAACCTAAATAAATTAGCGGGAGAACTAATTTATTCCTGCGAACCAGAGATTAGGAGCTCGGGGACTTGGTTACACTAGTTAATTAAAACTAATGCCCTTTCGGTACCTTAATTTCATGGATATCCTAATTCGGCAACTCAGGCTTAGTTTATTCCTAAGGCTATAGTAGGGTATTCTCTTTTGTGTTTTCACTTTTTAAATAGGATGCATGGATGGTATATATTTTTATTTGTTATATTTTTTTAAGTGTTAAAGATTCCCTGAAGCCGAAAGAAGGAGTGTGTTAACGACTTCTGTGCAGTATTACAACCTACTTATCTTTTGGGTCTGATGATTCAAAAATTAAATTATAGGAAGTACATGACAGTGAATAAACACCTCCAATGGGAGGCCTAGCATTGGCTTGGCTCTTCCCTTTGGGATTTAAGGTACAGGTATTTAAGTTGCAAGTATTTAAACTACTGTAAGTAAAAACCTCCAATGGGAGGCTAAGCATTAGCTTGGCTCTTCCCTTTGGGATTTAAGGTACATGTATTTAAGTTGCAGGTATTTAACTACTGTAAGTAAAAACCTCCAATGGGAGGCTAAGCATTGGCTTGGCTCTTCCCTTTGGGATTTAAGGTACATGTATTTAAGTTGCAAGTATTTAACTACTGTAAGTAAAAACCTCCAATGGGAGGCTAAGCATTGGCTTGGCTCTTCCCTTTGGGATTTAAGGTGCAGGTATTTAACTACTGTAAGTAAAAACCTCCAATGGGAGGCTAAGCATTGGCTTGGCTCTTCCCTTTGGGATTTAAGGTGCAGGTATTTAAGTTGCAGGTATTTAACTACTATAAGTAAAAACCTCCAATGGGAGGCTAAGCATTGGCTTGGCTCTTCCCTTTGGGATTTATGGTGCAGGTATTTAAATTGTGGATGGACTTTGTCCTCTCCATTTTGGGGTATGAATTTTTTAAAATGAAATACAACGAATTGATTCAACAATTTGAAATTTGTGCGCGCTTGAGGACTCCTCCAAGCCGATTTTGTGCTTCCATAGGATTGACCATTGAAATAGAGCTGCGGCTTCCTGACATAAAATAGAGTGAAGTGTTAGTATACAAAATATGTGCTAATCTGCACCTAAAACCAGAAGAGTAGAAAGAGTACTTATCTCCCATTTTTTGGGAGGGATTTCTATAATTGATTTTCGCTCTCTATGTTCCCAATATAGAGAGTTTCTTTTGAATTAAGAGGGACTTTTAGTCACAGATCAGTTGAGAAATCGGTGGACAGCTTAGGAGCTTGTCTGGGCCGATTTTTGCATCTCGACGAGATTTTTGCTGTTGACGTAAAGATATCCTTCTCCTGACATAAAATATGGAAGAAAAAGGAGATGGAGAAAGTGTATACAATTTGTGCTAATTTGCGAGTAAAACCATAAATAAATGAATAAATAAAAACACTTAGCTTGAATTTGTTTGCTCGTTGATGAGGATGAACTCTTGATTTATATTGATCGATGAAGGAATTTGTGATGATAACCCCTAGCTTTAAACTCCCATCATCTTCAAAATTCTCTCTCTTTTGGTATTTTCTTTCTCATAAAATTTTCTTCAATCTCCCAAAATTCTCTCAAACATCCAAAATTTTCTCTCCAAAAAATTCTCCCAAACACTTCAAATTTTCTCTCTCAAGAATCCTTTCTCAAGCTCACTTCTTCCTCCTTTTATAACCTACTCATCTATCTCCCATTCTAATTTTTCCACTAACTCTATCTCCCATTCTAATTTCTCCACTAACTCTTCTTCATTTTCATCTTCCATTCTCCATCTCTATCTCACATTCTAATCTCTCCACTAACTCTTCTTCATCTTCATCTTCCCTTCTCCATATTTATCTCCCATTCTAATTTCTCCACTAACTCTTCTTAATCTCCATCTTCCCTTCTCTATTCTTATCTTCCATTCTAATTTCTCTACTAACTCTTCTTCATCTCCATCTTCCCTTCTCTATTCTTATCTTATTTTCTCCATCCATTCTTCTCCAACTTCTCTTCTTCATCTCCTCTTCTTCATCTTCCCTTCTCTATTCTAATTTATCCACTAACTCTTTTTTTTATTATTTGTAAAATAATCCTTCAAGAGTTAGGTATTTGCACTCTAGTCCTTGAATTTTAAGTATTTACAATTCAGTCCTTGAAAAAATATATTTCTTTAAGTCCAAATCTCCTCACAATTTTTGACACACCAAAATTTACCACATGTCAAATTTAAGCTCATTTCTTGTCGCTGAAAATAATGCATAATTTAATTAAAGCCCTTTTGCAAAATTAAGTCATTCTGGGTATAATTGGGCCAAGATGAAAATTTAAAATATTAGAAGACAATGTCACAACTCATAAAAAGTGAAATTTAAAAATAAGTTGACTCAAATTAAATTTTTTTAGGCCCGATTCGAGATTATACTCGTGAAGGAACACGTGACTCGAATTGGATTTTTCTGAATTTGCGATGGCCAATATGAAAATAGATTTAAAATAAAAATATTAACTATCTTTGTGTATTTTTTTGGCCTCAAATGTTATTTTTCCAAAATTTTCAAATATTTTTGTATTTTATTTTTTTATTTTTTTTAAAAAAAAAAATTAAAATATATATAATATGAAAAATTATTTTTTGGTCAAAATTCGTTCCCTAGGCTTGGCTAAGGTTCCCAAAGTTGATTTTTCAATTTTATGAATTTTTATGGATTTTCTATTAATTTTCGAAAATAAATAAATAAAAAATACGTAAAAATACTGAAAATATGAAAAATCGTTTTTTGGTCAAAATTGGTTCCCTAGGCTTGGCTAAGGTCCCCAAAGTTGATTTTTCAATTTTATGAATTTTTATGGATTTTTTATTACTTTAGCAATAGAAAAAATGATTAAAAATCAGGTGTCAACAATCATTAACCAAATCGAAGATGTCTCAACCCAACACACTTGAAAGTTATCGTTACTTGCTGAATATGAGAGAGGAAGAGTTCGAAGCCATATTTGGGATCGAGCCTATGGAGCCCGGCCCTTCCACCGACGACGTCCAAGAGCCCGGTAAGGACAATGACAACAACGGTAAAGGTCAAAAGAAGCGTTACCGTCGCCATACTGAGGAGCAAGTACGAAAGCTTGAAGCTTTCTTCAGAACGTGCCCTATGCCAGACGGCAAACAAAAAATGGAACTGAGTCAAGAGCTAGGCCTTGAACCTTCGCAAATCAAGTTCTGGTTTCAAAATAGACGAACCCGAATGAAGACTCATCATGAGCACAACGAAGCCGAGTTTCTAAGAGTTGAAAATGAAAACCTCCGAGCGGAAAACAAGATGTATAAAGAGACTTTTGACTCCGCCACCTGCCCCAACTGCAATAGCCTCCTCCTCACCCTCGATGAAATGTATGATCTGAGGATCGAAAATGCACGTTTAAGAGGTGAGTTAGACCAATTTATAACAGGATCGAGTTCTGTTGGAGCAGGGTACAAAAGGACCAATGATACTGGATCAGTATCAATACCTCCCGAGGAAGAAGGGACAGATCACCACCAAGCGGACATTGACGATGATCTTTTCGCCATAATCAACCAGTTTGATATCGGTAAAGCATCGGGACTGTGATGCACTTGTTCAGCCAGTGACCACCAGACCTTCTATATGGCCGATGCATACCTAATTTGGGATGAAGCCAGCTGATCATGGGAGAGCCTGCAGAGGAAGCGGAACTAATCCTGAATGAGTGAATGTGTTTTATTTCCTTGCGTGATGTGTTTTTCTGCTTTTGTGAATGTGTAAAAGCAAGGAGTAATAATCCGACTTCCCCCTATTAAATGCTCGAATCCGCCACCTCACCAACCTCGCGACGAATTGATGGCGAGTGAAAATCTGCATAAACCTAAAGGGTAACTCCGTATCGTTTCAATTTACCCTCAGTTGCTCCAAGTTTTAAAATTAAGCCCCTTCTATTCTCAGGAAATTGCAAATCGACCCGAGAACGCAATCATATCCGAATACAGGTTGGATAAAATTTGGGGGCAAATCAACTCATGGGCATTACCACGGGATAGACAGCTTCGGACAAAGGAAAGTACAAGCGAAAGACGCGAACAATCTCAGAAATGGGTAATTCTGTATCGTTCTAATGTGCACATAATCATCTCAAGTCTTGAATTGTCTTATTCCATTCTTAACAGGGATTGCAAATTACCTCGAGAAATACCGTAACAGGCCCAAGGTGATACAACAGGGCTGTTTTATCCCCAAAGATTAACCTTTGAAAGGATAGCCCCATGGACACCTACGGTCCAATGGACCGAATGGTATGGGGGATGACAGTAGGTCCGAAATATCCCGAGTTCGATCCCCAAGGGTGGGAAATGTTGTATGTATTATAAATAAATGAAACAACTTTTTGTGCATTTCTTTTTTACAAACAGGAATACTCAACGAGTAATATCAAAGTCAGTATTTTACCATAGTCTTCTCATAATGGTGAGGCGCCCAACAAAAGTCGAGGAAAATTCAATCCAACAAAACTGGTAAAAGACTCGTGCAAGACATTCAAGATGAAGGGTAAATTAGTATCGTTTTCAATTTATCCCTTTTAATACTGGCTGATATGTCTCTTTTTCTTTTTACAGGAAATATTTACACTAACATTTAACATGTTGAAGGAGACAAATCCAAAAGAAAATTATGATCATCTGACAAGATTTATTTTGGTGAAAAATGGGGCAAATTGATCACAAGCTCTGAAGCGAAAAAGCAAATATGTCTTCCTTATCTCGTTTGATTTCAAGAATAATTTCTCTGCTTTTTGCAGGGGCATTCAACCGCTAAACCATGGCGGTCGCTGTCATTAAACCAACCGAAATGCTCCCTCACCCATATGCTTCATCGCGCAGGGGCAAAGTTTGGGACAAACCGCTCCTCGACATAAGGAGTGGGCTTCCCAATTTGTTCGATCCACCCATATACCAGGGGCAATTCAAATCCGCCCATGTTTGCACATTATATAAACACACATGATGCTAAAAATTGTCACATCGGCATTGTGTTTACACATTTCATGAATTATGTATGACTATTCCGCATGTTTAATTTACCGACTTCAACTTAGAGCATAAACTGCATAGGAGACGTCAAATGTGCAAAATGGGGCATAACAAGATGAGGAAAGGCAAACCATTTCCACACAGGTCTAACATTTTAATCTACAGATAAACAGCCTTTCTCCAGAGTGAAAGAAAGCCCTTTTCGGAATGAAGTCCCCCATTCAGATTACATTCGAGGTGTTCGTACTATAAGAACCTCCTTAAACAGAAGTGGTAATGCAATACATGATCCATATATTGATCGATTGCATCATGAGTTATTACACAGACTGCCTTTAATCATGGCAAACTTAGCAGAACAATTTTGCATGAACCAATGAACGCATTGATGAAAATGCTTGCACATGTTACCTCTGACATTGCCTGACAGGCAACACATTCTCGGTGTTCGAGTTACCTTCCAAAGTCTTGAAGTTCATTCGGCGATTATTGAATGAACAAGCCTGGTTGTCGAGAAGCCACAAAGCATTTTTTCCAAATTCTCAGGTAAGTATATCTTCAACCTGAACCTTTCAAGAGAATGAATTCTGACGGTTGTTGGGGTACTCAAATCCATTGCGGTACATACAGGTATCCACCTTCTTCAATAAAGCATGATTTGTCTCAAGAACAGAAATGTTCGAGACCTTTTAATCTCTGCCTCTTTGGTTTATTCCTAAAGCGACAGGAGAATATAATTTGGGTTTGAGCTTCTGCAGGATTCCTGGTCTCCCCAGATTTCAGAATGGCACCCTTTGAGGTACACCAAGCCCTTCTTACAGGCAAACTAAGTCCTTCTTACAGGCAAACTAAGTCCTTCTTACAGGCAAACCAAGTCCTTCTTACAGGCACAAAGTCCTTCTTACAGGCAAACCAAGTCCTTCTTACAGGTATAAAGTCCTTCTTACAGGCAAATCAAGTCCTTCTTACAGGCAAACTAAGTCCTTCTTACAGGCAAACCAAGTCCTTCTTACAGGCACAAAGTCCTTCTTACAGGCAAACCAAGTCCTTCTTACAGGTACAAAGTCCTTCTTACAGGCAAATCAAGTCCTTCTTACAGGCACAAAGTCCTTCTTACAGGCACAAAGTCCTTCTTACAGGCAAATCAAGTCCTTCTTACAGGCACAAAGTCCTTCTTACAGGCATAAAGTCCTTCTTACAGGCAAATCAAGTCCTTCTTACAGGCATAAAGTCCTTCTTACAGGCAAACAAAGTCCTTCTTACAGGCAAATCAAGTCCTTCTTACAGGCACAAAGTCCTTCTTACAGGCAAAGTAAGTCCTTCTTACAGGCAAAACAAAGTCCTTCTTACAGGCAAACAAAGTCCTTCTTACAGGCAAATCAAGTCCTTCTTACAGGCAAAGCAAGTCCTTCTTACAAGCACAAAGTTCTTCTTACATGCAAAGTAAGTCCTTCTTACAGGCAAATCAAGTCCTTCTTACAGGCAAATTAAGTCCTTTTTACAGGCAAATCAAGTCCTTCTTACAGGCAAATTAAGTCCTTTTGACAGGCACAAGTCCTTTTTACAGGCACCAAGTCCTTTTTACTGGCACCAAGTCCTTTCTACAGGCACCAAGTCCTTCTTACAGGTATCTCCATGTGGTGACCTACCATACGGGTCAAATCTCAATCAAAATTTAATCAGTAGAATCCTTTTATTAGGAATCTACCATGGTACGACCCACCATACGGGTCAAATGGTATGACCCACCATACGGGTCAAATTTTAATTCAATTTTTAATCAGTAGAATCCTTTTATTAGGAATCTACCATGGGTTGATCCACCATACGGGTTCAAGTTCAACCACCCTAAAGTTTTTTTATATAACGAATCCTTAGGTTCTCATTTCATTTTCAGTGGAACAATCATGTCACGACTCTTTTTATTTCCTTGTATTGAGTCGATAAGAATCCAGGTGTCATCTCGTCTTTGAAATGAACCTCTACCGAGCTTCCTTTCAAAGAGGGGCAGCTGTTGACACCTGATTTTTAATCATTTTTTATATTGCTAAAGTAATAAAAAATCCATAAAAATTCATAAAATTGAAAAATCAACTTTGGGGACCTTAGCCAAGCCTAGGGAACCAATTTTGACCAAAAAACGATTTTTCATATTTTCAGTATTTTTACGTATTTTTTTATTTATTTTCGAAAATTAATAGAAAATCCATAAAAATTCATAAAATTGAAAAATCAACTTTGGGAACCTTAGCCAAGCCTAGGGAACGAATTTTGACCAAAAAATAATTTTTCATATTATATATATTTTAATTTTTTTTAAAAAAAATACAAAAATATTTGAAAATTTTGGAAAAATAACATTTGAGGCCAAAAAAATACACAAAGATAGTTAATATTTTTATTTTAAATCTATTTTCATATTGGCCATCGCAAATTCAGAAAAATCCAATTCGAGTCACGTGTTCCTTCACGAGTATAATCTCGAATCGGGCCTAAAAAAATTTAATTTGAGTCAACTTATTTTTAACTTTCACTTTTTATGAGTTGTGACATTGTCTTCTAATATTTTAAATTTTCATCTTGGCCCAATTATACCCAGAATGACTTAATTTTGCAAAAGGGCTTTAATTAAATTATGCATTATTTTCAGCGACAAGAAATGAGCTTAAATTTGACATGTGGTAAATTTTGGTGTGTCAAAAATTGTGAGGAGATTTGGACTTAAAGAAATATATTTTTTCAAGGACTGAATTGTAAATACTTAAAATTCAAGGACTAGAGTGCAAATACCTAACTCTTGAAGGATTATTTTACAAATAATAAAAAGAAGAGTTAGTGGATAAATTAGAATAGAGAAGGGAAGATGAAGAAGAGGAGATGAAGAAGAAAAGTTGGAGAAGAATGGATGGAGAAAATAAGATAAGAATAGAGAAGGGAAGATGGAGATGAAGAAGAGTTAGTAGAGAAATTAGAATGGAAGATAAGAATAGAGAAGGGAAGATGGAGATTAAGAAGAGTTAGTGGAGAAATTAGAATGGGAGATAAATATGGAGAAGGGAAGATGAAGATGAAGAAGAGTTAGTGGAGAGATTAGAATGTGAGATAGAGATGGAGAATGGAAGATGAAAATGAAGAAGAGTTAGTGGAGAAATTAGAATGGGAGATAGAGTTAGTGGAAAAATTAGAATGGGAGATAGATGAGTAGGTTATAAAAGGAGGAAGAAGTGAGCTTGAGAAAGGATTCTAGAGGGAGAAAATTTGAAGTGTTTGGGAGAATTTTTTGGAGAGAAAATTTTGGATGTTTGAGAGAGTTTTGGGAGATTGGAGAAAATTTTGAGAGAAAGAAAATACCAAAAGAGAGAGAATTTTGAAGATGATGGGAGTTTAAAGCTAGGGGTTATCATCACAAATTCCTTCATCGATCAATATAAATCAAGAGTTCATCCTCGTCAACGAGCAAACAAATTCAAGCTAAGTGTTTTTATTTATTCATTTATTTATGGTTTTACTCGCAAATTAGCACAAATTGTATACACTTTCTCCATCTCCTTTTTCTTCCATATTTTATGTCAGGAGAAGGATATCTCTACGTCAACAGCAAAAATCTCGTCGAGATGCAAAAATCGGCCCAGACAAGCTCCTAAGCTGTCCACCGATTTCTCAACTGATCTGTGACTAAAAGTCCCTCTTAATCCAAAAGAAACTCTCTATATTGGGAACATAGAGAGCGAAAATCAATTATAGAAATCCCTCCCAAAAAAATGGGAGATAAGTACTCTTTCTACTCTTCTGGTTTTAGGTGCAGATTAGCACATATTTTGTATACTAACATTTCACTCTATTTTATGTCAGGAAGTCGCAGCTTTATATCAATGGTCAACCCTATGGAAGCACAAAATCGACTTGGAGGAGTCCTCAAGCGCGCACAAATTTCAAATTGTTGAATCAATTCGTAGTATTTTATTTTAAAGAATTCATACCCCAGAATGGAGAGGATAAAGTCCATCCGCAATTTAAATACCTGCACCATAAATCCCAAAGGGAAGAGCCAAGCCAATGCTTAGCCTCCCATTGGAGGTTTTTACTTACAGTAGTTAAATACCTGCAACTTAAATACCTGTACCTTAAATCCCAAAGGGAAGAGCCAAGCCAATGCTTAGCCTCCCATTGGAGGTTTTTACTTACAGTAGTTAAATACCTGCAACTTAAATACCTATACCTTAAATCCCAAAGGGAAGAGCCAAGCCAATGCTTAGCCTCCCATTGGAGGTTTTTACTTACAGTAGTTAAATACTTGCAACTTAAATACATGTACCTTAAATCCCAAAGGGAAGAGCCAAGCCAATGCTTAGCCTCCCATTGGAGGTTTTTACTTACAGTAGTTAAATACCTGCAACTTAAATACATGTACCTTAAATCCCAAAGGGAAGAGCCAAGCCAATGCTTAGCCTCCCATTGGAGGTTTTTACTTACAATAGTTTAAATACTTGCAACTTAAATACCTGTACCTTAAATCCCAAAGGGAAGAGCCAAGCCAATGCTAGGCCTCCCATTGGAGGTGTTTATTCACTGTCATGTACTTCCTATAATTTAATTTTTGAATCATCAGACCCAAAAGATAAGTAGGTTGTAATACTGCACAGAAGTCGTTAACACACTCCTTCTTTCGGCTTCAGGGAATCTTTAACACTTAAAAAAATATAACAAATAAAAATATATACCATCCATGCATCCTATTTAAAAAGTGAAAACACAAAAGAGAATACCCTACTATAGCCTTAGGAATAAACCAAGCCTGAGTTGCCGGATTAGGATATCCATGAAATTAAGGTACCGAAAGGGCATTAGTTTTAATTAACTAGTGTAACCAAGTCCCCGAGCTCATAATCTCTGGTTCGCAGGAATAAATTAGTTCTCCCGCTAATTTATTTAGGTTTCTAATCGACCTACCAAGAACGATTAGTGGCGACTCTAAATTTCAAAATCATTTAAAATAAAAATCCAAAGTCACGATTCGGTAGAGCTTGGGAGGGTCCGCGTTAGGTTAGTCAAATCTAATTAACCTAATAATCCATTAACCCCTAGAATTATTTAAAATTTTTTAGAGGGTCGCGACACGCTTCAAATGCATTTCTCTATCAGAAATCAACTTCTGATAGAGAAGTTGAATTTCTCGATGAGAAGTGTTACCATGCGCGCCCTTAGGGGGTGCACGACAACACTTCAAAAGTTATTTCTGCATGAGAAAACAACTTCTGACAAACAAAATCACTTTTGAAGTAAAAATCCGTTTAGTAAATTTTTTCACTTCCAATAAGATTTCTTTGTCTAATTTGAGAAGTAAAAAAATAGTTACTTCTCGACTTCAAAAATCATTTCCGGTCTCCGTAGCTGCCACCAATCACCACTTGTCACCGTCGCCACCGACGGTCGCTAGCGAAGACGCCGCCGACACTGCCGACTGCCGCCGGTCGCCGCCCGCTACCACCACCGATCGCTAGCGAAGAGAAGTGTTACCATACGCGCTCCAAATACATTTTCTCTGTCATAAATCAACTTCTTACCGGACGTTGATTTCTAATAGAGAAGTGTTATCATGCGCGCTGCCGAAAAAGGTGAGAAATCTTGACTTAGTAATGATCAAACCAGCGGATATAATTCTGGGAAAGCTCTTACATCTAGCACACCAAATCCCAATTTCCACAATGGTATACAATTCGATAGTAACTTAACTCACTTTCTTTCACTTCACCAAATCCAACGGTTTTGTGATACAAAAGTCAGGGCTTGATCGTCGATACGTATGGCCGAGAGAATCGCAGCAATACAGAAATCGAGACATTCAACGAAGGAATCGGAAACGAGACCGACATGGACAGAGAGTACCTCGGAGCGGAGAGGCGCCGCACGTGAGAGAGAGAGAGAGAAACCGAAAGCCAGAAAGGCGGCACCTTTAAGGACAAAAAGGTAAAAGACTGGACTTAGGGCAGGATGAAATGGTTCATCGTCGGAACCGAAATCGGGCTCTTTAACTCAACCGGTTCGATTGGAGGCTGAGAAACCGGTTCACTCTCCCTCTATTCACCTAAACATTACAGGCTACAGCTCCGACCTCCGCCCGTCGTCCCATTTGCCTGGGAGGAATAATCAGAGCCTGTTCGCCATGGAATCAGCCGCTTGCAGAAGCGTAGGGGGTCTTCTCCGAGGCCTCTATAGAGTGATTGCGCGTCGGAACTTGTTCTACGCAAGCTTCAACGTTAACGGAGCTAATCTGGGAGAACGGGTATGACATTGTTTCTCGGGTTTGATTGGTTTCAGTTTCTTTTTTGTCTGCTTGTTTGCCAGAGTTTGGAGGATTTGGGTTTCGCGTTTAGATTTTTGTCTCTTGCTTCTGCTTTTAGCTCTTGGATCACAAGGTTTCATCTTGTCTTAGACAAAAAAAAAAAAGTTAGGTTATGAAGACGATCAAAGAAAACTAAGAGCGCAGAGCAATTTTTCCCATCATATGATTGGGCTAGCTTGTTGAAGCATTTGATGATCTCAGCCATGCATTTTATGCCATCTGCAATGCTAGTTTGAGTTCTTTTTGTGTTATTATTGATTCCAAGTTACTTAAATTCTTATGCACTATCTAGCGGTAAGAAAAGTAGCCCATTGATTGAAGGGCAAGTAGAAAGTATCTTATAGCTAGGAAGTATGTTGTTAATTAAGTCGGCAGGGTATTGAATTGATCAGCATGAAGCATAGTTACGCCACGATTGTGTAAAGGGAGACTATGGTTTATGTTTTTTTTTTTTTTTTGGGGTAAGGAGACTATGGTTTATGTTAGATCCTCCATTTTTCAATTTTCGCAAAGTCCTCATTGTCGTTACTGCCATTTTAAGTCGTAAATAGCCAGTGAAATCTCTTACAAAACATCCCAGGCATGTCATTTGATGATAAGAGTTTCCATGAGCGTGCTTGATGGTTGGTGCTTGAGATTATTCTAGTTACGGAAGTCATTTATAAAGGCTGCAGCTGATGGAAGAATAGCGGTAGAAATGCCAGGCACGAAAAAGGGAAGTTAACTATTAAGTTGCAGGTAACAGAGGGATTAACTTTATTATGATTTTGATTGACAAGGAGCATTAGTATGTGAAATCTATGATTTAGTTAGATGAATGGGGGACATAATTCTTATTAGTCTTTGACCTTGCTGGTGTCGTTTTTCTTCTGGGGACTTTCTTTTTCCTCCCAGTGGTTGAAAATATACTTCTATCCCTTTGATAGCGAGAGAAATTTCCCAAATGAGCCGGTCTCACTTTAATGTAGGGTTGTGAGACTTCCTTGTAAGGTTTTGATGCTGAAATATGGGCTGGATAGCGGAATGGTTAATGTATGGTCACTGTAGCAGAAACTATGCATTGAAATGGTTTGGTTTGGTATAGTTCATATTTAACTATAAAAGAAAAGGTCTAGCTCATTATTTACTTATAAAAAATGTCTAGCTTATATTGAAGCCCCTCTGACCTACCCATAATTACACTGTTGCCACTTGAGGTGTGAATCTTGCCTTGTGTGATGTCTTCATAGTCCCTGATGCTATGTAACTGGTGATTATAAAGCAATTTTTTTTTTTTTTGGATTCTCAAATTATGTAAAAGAAGTCTAATGTTCACGATCCTGGAAAAATGCAACCTGGTAGAATAGTTGATGAATGATTATCATGTTTTTCTTTTTCTTTTTTTCAGATTCACCGAGCGAAGCAAGACACGTCCCGATTATCGTCAATGTCGTTGATGAAGCGTATGAGTCCACTTTTTGCTGGTCGAATTCGAGAGAACCATAGGCTTTTGAGCTCTTCCTCTTCTTCTGTACTTCATGAATCTTCAGCTTCATCGCCATCTGCTGATGATGTACATTTGACAGCCGCTTGCATCCAGGTATTTTGGTCCTTAATTTCATAAAGATCGATGAGGATATGAAGCGGACTCAAGCTTAACACTGGACCTGCATCTGATTGACTTCCAGATGTGGATGAAAGAATAAAAACAATCACGATCTCTGTGTTGTTGCAATTCGAGGTCATAAAGTCAACATCAGTGCGATATTCCTGATTTTGTACAGTTTGATAAAAGAGAGATGAGCTATAAAACTGTACTTTTTTTTTTTGGAGTACTTGAGCTAAGTTATCTGAAGAAAAAATGGGAGCAACGTTGTTTTTAACACTTCCTTCTTGTCAGATTTTTTTGTAAAACTTTATATGATTTTTTTCTTAGGGGTGGCAGGCAACCTTAGTATCTTATCAATGACCCCTGTCTCGGAGAAAGTATGCTCATAAAGATTATAAGGCTAAGCCTAGGAAATATCCCATATAACCTCATATAAGATGCTTTCAAGAAATAAAGGTGGAATATTGCTTCCCGATTCGGGGAACGTCTTGAAGTTGCTTTATGTTTCATAAGTTATATGGGTAGACATGTGATTAAGCTCTCACTGTTGTCATAAGCTGCAGCTTCTCATTGTCATGATGAGCACCGTGCAATAAAAGCAGACTAGGATATAACTTTCTTTATGAAGGGACTGTAGGATGCCTTGAACAGTAATTTCGCTAGTCCAGTGATGGTAATTTTCCTTGTTTTCTCCATATTGAGTGCTGATTGACATGAGGACTGGTTTTCAGAGAATGAAAGAACTGCAGGCTGCTGAAGGTTCCCTTATAGAAAAGATGCTTCGTTTGAGTGTAGAAACTGGTGGATGTTCAGGGTTTCAATATGTTTTTAATTTGGATGAAAAAGCCAATTCAGACGACAGGTACTCATTAAATAACAGGGGAGAGCTTCTTTTTCTTATGGGTTTTTCAGATTTGATGATTATGTGCTAACACATTCAATAGCTTGTACTTTTTTCAGGGTTTTTGAGAAAGATGGAGTTAAACTTGTTATAGACAATGTTTCATATGATTTTGTGAAAGGGGCAACTGTTGATTATGTCGAAGAGCTCATCCGTGCTGCTTTCCAGGTAACTCAAACGCCCCCTTTCGTCCCACCAATTCTCAGTGTCTTTATTCATGTGCTAAGTCTATTGATAATAAAGAATGTTCCAGTTTTTTTTTTTTTTTCCCTTGACATATTATTGACAATGGAAACCGTCGGCGATAGCAGCTTGCTTCTCTGTAATTCTGAAGTGATCATGCTAAGCTGTGGGAATTTCTAGTTACATTTTCTTTTTGTTATGTATGTCTACTGTCAGGTTAAATTGCAAAAGCTAATTTCTGGTTTTATGTGCAGGTAACAGCAAACCCAAGTGCAGTGGGTGGGTGTAGCTGCAAAAGTTCTTTCATGGTAAAACAGTAGTCCTCCAATTTGCTCTTTTTCCATCGTCAAGCGGCTTACCAGTGATGTAGTCATCTTCTGAGAAACACTGCATTCTTTGATTATTATTCCTTGGAATAAAACCATGGAGCCATTTTGTAATCCATTGTAAAAGAAAATAGCCATTCATTCTTCGGGAAATAGAAGGCATACCACACCAATTTGTGAACTGATGATGCGAATATTTGTAAAGTCACTAAACTTGGCCAGCATGTTGGACTCGTAGCAGTTGTTGGGATCATGAGCATGAATGATGATTCTTTCGATATGGTTGCGCATTTGTGGGTGGATTGTTCCTTTTGCGTGCCTTCATAAAGATCTGGCAACATGAACTAGAAGGATGTTGCGAGAAGTACGGTAGATGCCTCTTGTCGATAGATGTTGAGAGATGCGATTAGGATCTGGCTAGCGGTCTTAATGACAGGCTCTTCTGATGCAATCACTTGCCCGGTTTAGAATAATATTATGGAGAACAGGAGATGGTTTTGCGGAAACACTAGAATTCCCACCTTATATGTGGACTTCTAAGATGATGTAAGATTTGATCTACCGTTTCTTGAATAAGATGATCGAGTTTATTTGAGATCTTATAGTCTGAGTTTATGTGTGGCCAATTTATTTCAATGCAAAATTATGCTTCACATGGGTGGAGGTATGAATCACCATGTATGACTGGACTCGTGAAAGTGGATCTAGACCTATTTCTTAACTTATATTTGACAGGTTAAGTCGTTGTATGTGTCACTTATATTCACTAAATAGGTCACAAATGGGTTTAGAATTGTAAAACCTAAAATAATATAAATATTAAATGGATTCATAATTTACTTATCCAACTTATCATTACGACTCATTCTTCTCTCTCTCACTCTCAATCGAATTCATGCTCGCTCACTCCTCGCTTTTACCTTAGTCTAGGTATAGATTTTCTTAAATTTGGTTAAATATAAAAGTATTTTACCAATATTGATCAAATCAAATACGTGTTGGGTCAATTATGGATTAGTAAATTTGCATTGCATGCAAATAGAGTCAAAATAATTAAATGGGGCAATTTGAGTTTGACCTTTTTCGATCCGGTGGGCTACTAATTAAAAATAAAAACCAACATTTAGCAGCAGTAGAATTAAAGTACGTTATTGCTTATGTGGATGCTTCCTTCTTTGAAAACACTTTCCCCCAAAAGTCATCCTCTCCAGCTGTTCAAATGTGACTTTCCTTCACAGATCGTAATCACCATTTTCATCATGCCCTTCAATATGAATTATGAGTCTGCTCCTTCCTGGCAAATTTGTCATCATGTGGCGTCGCGTTAATATTGGTTTTGACCTTTTGGAGTTAAGGCACGCCAATGTTAAGCTTCAGTATCTTCTCTTTAATTACAGGGCGGTACTCAACCGGCGGCATGATTCTTGTTGCTCACCAGATCTCTCTCGCTAGCACTTCTTTATATCAAATCAAGAATGTACGTTCTCTCGTAACAATGGGCAAATTCTAGCTTATATGAATCGCCAGATCCTATCTTAGTACATCCATAATCTTGATTTATTTGATTGACTATGCTCAAGCTAATTTTTTTTTTTTCCTTTCGGTCAGAATGCTCAAGCTAATTTGATATAGTACTCTTTCCTAGTGGACATGCTTTAGAAACATTTTTCATATGCAGTTGTGATATTCATAATAAGTGACCATTGGGTTATCTCACGCCCAAAACCTTGAACAAAGGGAAGGGAAAAAAACAATAGCAGGAAGTCTGAACTTAATAGAGAACACCGATATCATAATTCAAATATCGAGTCGGAGGATGTAACGTAAAAATGAATAGTCTTACAATTAATAATCAACACCATAATCTATTCGATCACCTCAACTGGAGAACAACGAAAATGATGGAGCTCCTTGAATATACTCATTTGATTTTTTTTTTTTTGTGATTATTTCATATACATCAGTAGACGGATCGTTTTTGGACATGGAAGATTCAAAAAAGTACAGAAGTGAAAATTTTTCACGTGCTAACTTAAATTCCTGTTCTCGTATTACTTATCAGATTCCTCTTTATCAGTGCTGTAACAAAGAAGATACTCATTACAGGTTGATTGTCTTCAAGAAGGGATTCCGACCATTTGGTGGGCCAACGTTTAGCAACTAACCCTTGGGCCCTTATCCTGATCTTACGGGGTGTCGTTCACGACGGAGAAGAGAATCCAAGTCGTGAAGCCACGGCAAAAACGTCAACCTTCGTTGTTTCGTTTGGTGGAGAGATTGGTCAAAACTCGAACCGGGTGATGCAGCAGAAACTACCCAGATCAAGAAAGCTTGCATTGGTTACTACCAACGACTCGCCTTCGATTGGTGAACAGGGGATTTTGTGATAAATGCGCTTACATCTGCAGTGTCTTGATTTAGATTCAAGAACAAGAAGCGTCGTCCGCAGCTCTATCTTGGATCGGCTTCCACGAACCATTCTTTGGAACGCCGATATATCATCTGTTCGAAGATACCCAGGACAATATAAGCGAAGATTTTCCCAGAAAAGTGGAGACGCTTCCGGGAAAATATCTATCTGGGTTCAGGTCAACCGGTCAACTGAGGTGATTCCATGTGAAAAGGGTCATTTTCGGTTCAAAGAAACGCTAGTTTGGTCGTGGTTATGGTGGAGCGAGATGATGTTTTGGCCCCTGAAGAGGAGGAGGAGGAGGAAGTGAAGGCTATGGAGGAAGAAGAGGAAGTGCCCGAGCCGAGGGCGTGCGGTTGCTTCAGTGCCCCGATCCAGTGGCTGAGAATGCTGGCGGCGAAGATGCATTGGAGCTTCGTGTTGGGGGTGGTGTTCGTGTACGGCATAAACCAGGGGCTCGGCGGTGCTCTGTCGCGGGTTGCGACGGAGTACTACATGAAGGATGTCCAGAAAGTTCAGCCTTCGGAGGCCCAGATTTATTCTGGGATCATGAAAATTCCTTGGATCATCAAGCCGCTTTGGGGGCTTCTGACAGATGTAGTCCCCGTCCGCGGGTACCGGAGGCGCCCCTATTTTGTTTGCGCAGGTATATTTGATCGTCTGCCTCTCTTTAGTACTTAAACTACTTATGGTTTGATCACATGTCTAGATGGTGGCTCATGGATATGGTTGTGAAGCATGCACTCTCTCACCGGTTTAGAAACCTTTACTGAAAGATATGACGTCTGAACGCACCATCCTCACAAGGAAAAGCTGATGTTGGATGTTATCTAGGTTTTGTTTCAGTGTGTCTTGACCTTTGTGCTTTATTGATGGCACTTTTACATGTCTACCCAGTGGTTAGCTAATTCGAAGATGAGCATTAAGGACTGTTCATGTTCATCTGGCAGTGGATCTGCGCTCATTTATGTTTTGGATAGTCCATCCTAACTTCAGCATGGCTATGATACGTGAACAGGAAAAGTATTTGGTCGACCATTTTGTTCAGGGGTGGACAACTCTTGCTACATGCCCCTTATGAAAGAAACAATCTCTCTGGGAGTATGTTCTGGTGAATCCTGTATACTCATAACTGTAAATATGACAGTAAAAAGCTGATATTTAATCGAGACAGGATCTGCATCCTCCACCTTGCTTCCGACGGGTTCGATTCCTCATGCTCCACATGTCACAGATTATCTATGGTTAGGCAATTTAATAAAGATTTCCCTTTTAAAGTTCTTTCCCAATTTCCAAATGCAAATCGGCATACTTGGCTTAGCCTCTTCACTGTGAGTTACACATCTCCTGGGTGGCCTTTGCACAGGACTCCTTAATAAACAAAGGAAAAAGTGATCTCTTGTTACCAACTTGACCGGGTATACTGCGTAGAGACAGAAGGCTGGGATGATGACATTTTTATAAAATTACGCAGCTTACGGATACTGAAAGTCATGTTATTGCTACATACTGAGGGGCAATTGTGGAAAACCGAACAAGGTGCTGCCAGTGCATTTTTTTCCTTCCTCCTGAAAATCTTGTGTGTATTAGAAACAGAAGATTTGGCAGGAGAAGCTATATAAAGGAGTATGTCCTTAGTGGCTGGATAAGGTGTGAGTGAACCACAATTAGATGCTGCAACTTTCACTAGATAATGGGATCTAGTGGCAGCCCAGCATCATTGTCTGTGCAATCTAACTCCTGCCATGCAATCTTTTCCTGAAGAGCATCATGTGGATCACAAATCACTCTGAGTGGTAAACAAAGCACAAGAAAAATTCTAACCCTTTAGGAAACTGCAGTATAAAGTCATTAGAAAAGAAAAGGCCATGGGGAAACTTGATCAGGATCTTCTGCATATCCCTCAATGCAGAAGCTCCGTGCACATGAACTCATTTTTAACTAAAAGTTTGGGTCACAAGAATGTCTCTTCTGTCAATTTGATGGACAGAGAAAAATGTTCTTTTTCTAGTGTTTTAGAAGTTGAGAACCTGCATTATATATGATTCCCCGAACCATGAGCCGGCAGACATGAAAAAACAAGAAAAAATATCATCCTTCTGCTTTCCATAAATAGATTCATATCATGTTTTGATTTTTGAGAAAGGTAGTTTGCTTTAGGAAGACTGATAAGGTATGATGTCATAAGCAACTCATCACCAGTTTATGGGCGACTTTTTATTCCATTTTAGTATGTTTCTGCCTCATGTGCTTCCAGCCTAGAATTTTCCTCTTTACCCATCTCCAATTTGATGGTTAATTTTCACGTCAGCCGGTCAGCAGTAATTGTAGGGGTGCCCGGACTGGGGTGTGAAAGTGCTATATACCTTTGTCTTTAGGTTGATAGCATGCTGTTCAAGAGGTTTGGACCTTGTGCTACAAAACCGTTGGTAACTTGGTGAAACAAGTGGATTGCATGATGCATGAATCATAAATAAAGATGCTCCATGCATAAATTTTCCCTTATTTATAGTGCACTTTGTATGTAATGCAATTTTTATCATGGTAGAGACCTGATATACCAACTCTGCACCCCACTGAGGTAGACCAGAAGGTGAGCAACCACATAAAACTGTCTGAACATTTTTTTTTTTAACACATGCACGATGCTTTCATACAGAGAGCCCAGATTTCAATAGTTGAAAGCAACTGACAGAGAGTATATATACAATCATGGCTCCCAAAGAGGCATCAATTTACAACAATGCTACTTGAGTAGCAACTGTGTGCCTGTCTTTGGTGTAATCTTTACAAGCGAGGACCCTTGATACAACACATGAATGACAGAATGTGGAAAATACGGTGTCCAAAATGTACGCAGCACAATGTAATGTTGCTGCTTAGAAGTTCCCACTCTTTAACAGATTATGAAGGATTTTGCGTCACACTGCATATTTTCCTATAGTCAACAAAAGTTAAGTTTTGACCCAAAAAAAAAAACAAAAACAAAAGTTAAGTGCACAGAGCAGTACAGTTGGATCTTGACATTACCTGAAGCATAACTCTGAAGTCTGAAGTCTCTGAAAAGGCAGGAATCCATGTTTATTTCATCTACTGCATTCTTTTTTTCCTCCCTGGATATCTCTCCGTCCAAGAGTAGTTTGTTAGACAAGTTCAGATATAGTGACGTGTATAGCTTGGGTGTGCTGGCCTGAATCCAATCATTCTGTCATGTTGTAGGTTTTTTCGGTGTATTCTCCATGCTCGTGTTGTCATTCTACAAAGTGCACCTTGTTCTTGCCCTAGTGCTCTTGACCGCAGGAAGTGCTGGTGCTGCGATAGGAGATGTCACCATTGATGCTTGTGTGGCACAAAACAGCATCAGCCATCCCTCTCTGGCAGCTGACATGCAAAGCCTATGTGCTTTGAGTGCTTCGATTGGAGCACTTGTGGGTTTCGTCATTAGCGGTATCCTCGTCCACCTAATTGGTCCAATGGTTTGTCGACTTTGAACCCTATTTTCAGTGTAGCACGTATATTTTGCGATCACCGGACATTGTAATCCCTCATCAGAGAACTTGTTTCCACTTCTGGCTAGGGGGTATATGGTCTTCTGACAGTACCAGCTGGCCTTATGCTTTTACTGGGATTCATACTCGATGAGCCTCGCATACCAAATTTTGATTACAGACAGGTGTGGAATTTTGGCATCTTCACATTTTTGGTTCCTTTAGATTCATAAATTAATGTTTTTTAGTCCTGGTCAGGTCAACCGGAAGTTTTTTTATGCTGGAAAGACCATGTGGACGACTTTGAAAATTCCTGCTGTTTGGAGACCATGCTTGTACATGTATACATCGCTTGCATTGAGCTTGAATATTTTCGATGGGATGTTCTATTGGTACACCGATGCAAAGGGAGGTCCATTGCTGTCTAAGGTACGTGAATGTCGATTCATCCAGGATGCTTTATTTGAAACTATTAACGGACTTACTGTGCATGTATAAATTGTGTTTAACTGGCTTGGAAAGATATAATCTCGTAAATATTTTCAAGGACATGCTCGTTTAGGACTCGTAAGATGGATTCCTGCCTCTTCAAGGATATACTGTGCATAGTTGGTTAGGAATCTTAAGAGATTTCCAACTTAGGAACTGGAGTTCACTTGTTCAACGCCAACTGTGTGCGAACTGCTCCGTGACCTTATCAACAGCAGTTCTTTTTTACCTTGTCACTTGCAAATGTGTTAATGATCGTTTTATTCGGGCAGGAGGCCGTCGGTTATTTGTTCTCAATTGGCTCAGTTGGCTCACTCCTAGGAGCACTACTATACCAGCACAGTCTTAGGGATCATCCGTTCCGAGACGTGCTGTTGTGGACCCAGTTGTGCTTTGGTCTATCAGGAATGCTAGACCTGGTCCTGGTTCTGCGACTGAACTTGATGCTCGGCATGCCGGACTATTTCTTCGCCGTGATCGATGAGTGGGTGTCCCAGATGATCTCGAGACTGAAGTGGATGCCTCTACTTGTACTCAGTTCGAAGCTCTGCCCCTCCGGCATAGAAGGGACCTTTTTCGCCCTGCTCATGTCAATCGACAATGTCGGAATTCTCTCGTCGTCATGGGGAGGGGGATTTCTACTTCACTTGCTTGGGGTTACCCGGACCCAATTCGAAAATTTGTGGTTGGCCGTCTTGCTACGGAACATACTACGCATTTCTCCACTCTGTCTGCTGTTCTTGGTTCCGAGGGGCAATCCGAAGTCTACCATTCTTCCAAACGAAGTATTGGCGTCCGAAGAGGATGCCGAAGCTCCGGAACCCGAGAAAATCGAATTGATTTCCCTCGTTAGAAGCACTGATAATAGAAGATGATTTTAGGGGGCATTGGAATCAGTCGCTTGCCATTTCTTAGAAGGGGACATCGAGAGAAAAACTAAGTTAAAAACATCTCCACGGATACGAATAGGCTGGCCAAGGAATTTCTTGTTGTACATTGATTCTTGACTGTACTTTACGTTACAACAGGTTACATTTGGATACACAATCCTTTGTTCTCATCTGGTATGTACTCACTAGAGCAGCCAATCAATGGAAAGAACAAAGGATTGTGTTGACTCCATTCGGAGGCCACAGATCTCTCTCTGTCTCTTCTCTCTGTGCTCACGCCCTGGTGATTGTGCCTTCTTCTAGCACGGCGAGCATCACAGCCAGGGACGTCGCTCCTTCAATATCATCCCTCGAAGCGGCACCCGATCCCTCACCGTCATCGCCACCTGCCTCCGGCGCGAAAGAGTTGCCTGATCAGTGCGATCCGCCAAACTCCTCTCTCCCATCACTCGGAGGACGCAGAATCTAGGATCGCCGCATGCGAACTGCGGCCCTCCCCTTGGTTTTTATCTCCCTTCGCTGCGTGAATCGGTGTGCTCGAGTCCGTTTCTGGGTTTTGGAAGTGGGCTGTGCTTGTTGATCACCATTAGACGATGGTTGATAGGGCATTGACGATCCTGTCTCCACCATGAGTTTAACGGGCTCGGAATTGTTTGACTCCAGTTGGAGTACTTTCAACTAGAAAAGAAATTTGAGTTTTTCAATAGTGTTTTCCTAGAAAATGCTTTCTCAGAAAGCATTTTCCTTTGTCATGAAGTTTTTCCTAAGCAAACGCACCACATAAACATAATTCGTTATCAATAACGAAAATATATTTTCATTATCTAACTATTTGAAGCGATATACGCGAGATTTGGTAGCAGTAGCAGGTTTTCGATTTGTCGGAGAAACATCTTTCATTGGACAATGATGTAGGATGGCGAGCTGTCTGCTTTTGACCGCACCATCATCTGTAGGGATCAATCACTTTGGGAGAATTCTCCGGCAACTGTTGTAATCAGAGATTGATGATATTTTTATTTTATAATTACAATGAAAACATAATTAGGACATAGAAGTGCATGAAAATTATAATTAAGAAAACTGCACCGACATTTCTGAAAATGTTGCACTTCATGTGCCACGAAGTCCTAAAACATTGAAGATTCTTAAATTGGATGAATGGTCGCTAGGTGGCTATGAGAGCACTTGACTCGACACTTTTACAACTTGATTATATATTGAGCCATACGTTCACGGTTGTTGATGTATTGCCATGTGGCTATCATAGATTGTTGAAAATGAGAGTGAATATTCATTGATTTTCGATTTTAATAATATAAAAATCTTTTGAATGTCTAAATCAAAACTCTAAATCATCTCATCTTTTCCTACTATCTTAAACTTTCATCGACACCCAAGAATGGCCACGATTTCCAAATCGACATGACCCCATAAGAAAATTGATGCTAAGTGAATATATCATCAGAAATCCTAGGTTAACTGTCGATAGCGGTTATGCTTGTCGATAACAAAGACAATTGATGATCATTAGTACGAACATTTTATCGACGTGTGATGACCACTAGTCAACAATTGATACTTGAATAAATTTAGACATGTATTGTATACTAAAAAAAAAATTAAGATTACGAAAATATAGGTTAACGGTCACATCTAGTGACGACCGAAAAGTCATGGCCACCGGAAGATAACGGGCGACGTGCAGTCAAGGAATGTGATATGTCACAAGATGCAAACGCTGTTAAGTGGTTTGCATTCAAATCTACGATTTCATTGATCATTCAAATTATTCCTCTTTTTCTATGAAGGAAGAATGAAATATAGTTGATAAATGACAAACCACAAATTGAAGAATTACACATTCAATTGTATGTGTGGGATAAATGACTTCTGTGTAGTTTCATCTTAAATAGCACAGACACGGATACACGACAAGCGACATGACACACGTCCTCTACTTTCCTAGAGCACAATGCCTTCACCGCCCTCCTCTCCACCAAAATCGCCCCAGAGCTCCGCCGTCACCATCCTTGCCGTCCCCAACGCCTACCTCACCTCCTCCGACCTCACACATCACATCTCCCCCACCTCCCTCGCTGACATACTGTGCTGCTCCATATCATCTTCTCCTCAACCTCCAAATCTCCCTTTGGACTAGCGAGTCACCAGTGTGTCCGGCATATTAACCGCGCATCAAACTTTCGACACGCATTCACCCCATGTCCGGATGCATCCGAGCTTGTCGAATGCATGTCAGACATGCGGCATGTGTTCGACACAGACGCGGTGGCTCTTGATGCGTGTCCATACTACATAGGTCTCATCTTGTAATAGAGTACTCGATTTTCAGGACATGCATTGCTATAGCCCTAAAAAAATGATATAATGCCATAAAAATCGCAACTTTAAATCTAAGTCAATTCAATCTTAAACTTTTTTTTATCTCATAAAAAATCCTTACATCTCATGAAAAATCGTCAACTTTTACTCAAGTCCAAATTTTCCGTCATTTAACTGTGTGTCCATAATTTCTTGTTGACAATCTAGAGATGGAAGACTCTCAAGTGTTAGGATTCAGAGCACAAATAAATCGAAGCAAAGCATAAAGCAAGAAAGACAAATCAAGACATGAGTTTTTATCATGGTTCATCCCTTAAACTAAGATAATGTCTAACAGATAATTCTATTATAATTAGCACCTCACAACTCTCGTTATACCACTTAATTACACACACACACATATATATATATATATATATATATATAACAGCAGCTATTCATAGGCCCAAATTCAAATTACCAATGAAAAAAAAATATGAGCTTAAATCGTAAAAACTCTCCAGTGTCTAGGAGGTGCTTCCCCCTTGAGACATTTGCCATAGCGGCTCCTTTGGACCCCTGCCAACTCAGTGTAAAAGGGGTCTTACATGCTTTTCTGTCATTGGGGAGCATGATGGACTCCCTTAACACCGAGTGGCAGTTATTTGAACATTCCAAGCGTGAGCTCTCCGGCTGTGGTCTTTTAGCAGCTCTGTTTGTCGTAAAAACAAGGTGTCTCTGCTGTTTCATGATTTCAAATTCCCCTTTTTCGGCATCATAGCTTATGAGATCAGGTTCTGATGTTAGGACCAATCAGTTAGGTCGATGTAATTTCTTGTAGATGCCTATCAAACCGAAGGGCTCCCCTCCCTCCTCCCCCGGTTGCCCGGTTCTTGACAGCATTCCGGCGGCTCATGCATCATTTTGAGCATGAGAATGCTGCTAAACAATCAACTTGTTCCTCTCTTATTTTGCGAATACAACCTCAGTAAAATGCGTACTTGTTCGACCGGTGGGTGATGAGCAGTGGTGTAAAACTGAATAAATTCAAGATAACTCGCCCTTCTCTATTTGCAACATTGCACTAGGCATGAAACTGCAACAGATAGAGCTCAGTTGAGGAACGTAAGCAAAAACTCAAGATTGTTGAAGACATCTTGGAAACTAGAGCATTCTTTTCGCGAGAAACTGATAAACAATAATTAGGATCTTCACATTAGCTCCTAGAGTGAGGGCCAGTAAATTTTTGTAGACAAGAAAACGGAAGCAGAAATGGGGAAGATGCTCATGCTCACCTTCATTGTCCGTCCGATGAATCAAACCTCAAGCGGTTTAACCCTTTTAGACATGAAAGATGAACATAGAAAATTTATTTGTCAGAACAAAAAAAAAAGGATGGAATAAGAATTAGGATTAATATTACGAAAAATTCCAAACTGGTGCATCGGTGATAAATTTATTTCAAACTAATTTTTTGATCACCAAATACCCTATACTGGTACACATTTGACAAATTTACCTCAAAAGTGGTGCACATCTAAATAATTTACCCTCCGTTCATTTTCGTTAAATTTTATTGTCAAATTACTGAGTTGGATAGCACGTGACAATTGCCGGATGTATATGTTTGGGGTTTTTACCCTTTATTATCACAAGTGTATCAATTTGAATTTTCATAGTATTAATCCAATTTAACAGAAATTAACGGAGGGTAAATTTATTACATGTATATTAATTTTGATTTTTTGGTGGTCAAAACAATTAATTTAGAATATTACAAATGTAACAGTTTGAGATTTTTGGTGTCAAAATAATTAATTTAGAATATTACAAATGTATCAGTTTGAGATTTTTGGTGGTCAAAAAAATAATTTTGAGTAAATTTATCACAGATATACCAATTTGAAATTTTTTGTGGTTAATGAAATATTTTGTGGTAAAATTGTCACATGTGTACCAATTTAAGATTTTTAGTAGCATTGACCCTAAGAATTAAAAGCTATGAACTTATTTTGGATTATCCGGTGATACTCAATGTTCTCCAAGCAAGCACCATCAAGACAAAAATGAATATTTAGTGGATACATAAGGACTTATGATTCAAGCATTGTTAGCTTCAAATGTTCTTCAAGGTGTTAATGAGAAAGAATAATCTTTGGCAATGTTAAAGATTAAGCGCAAAATTGAAAATCTCTAAGCGATATAGAAGGAAGATTCTCTTAAAAATACAGGCAACTGAAGAAAGTCAATCATAATCACTCGAGTTTTTATCTAGATTTCAAATCCGATAACACGTTTAAGCTTAATTGAAATTCATCTCCAAATGACTTTTTCTTGGATGTGAAATTTTCAGGAGAAAAATAGAGCAATGGCGTAAAAATGCCACGTAGGATCACTAAGGACGATTTTTTACGGAGGGTTAATAGGGACAGATATAAAACTTAAGCAAAAGTTTGCAATTTTTATGATTATAAAATCGAGGATTTTTTAGAGTATTAGGCCTATACTCAATTCCGCTAATTAAAAATTTAAGTAATTCGTTTGTGTGCAGTACACAAGATAAACCACTAACAAGATCACCATTTTTAAGTTTCAACTGTTCTCGCTCAAGATAAGAAAAAGAATAGAAAAGAAAAAAGCTCCCTTTCGCGTGCCTTGTTGGGAAGCTTTGTTCTTGTTGACGTCATCTTATATGGAGATCCACGTCAAAATGGTCTTTTTTGTTTCCTTCAGAAAAGGAAAAGCAGAAGCAGATCCGGATTCAGACATCACCATTCGGGACAAGCGCACATCAGTTCGTGCGTGAATGTTGATTTGACTTTGACCTGGGATCCTCCTCGTCCTACTCATTCTTGGAGGACCCAGATTTGGCTCCAGAAGTTCCTTCCAAGCCTCATCATTTGGGTAGCCCCTTTTTGGGTCAGCTCTCGGATCAGCTCAGGAGCACCCCACTCAAAGAAAGGCCGATTCTTGAACTGGGTCCTCCATGTCTGACGACTTCCTAGATCTAGAGGAATGATTCCCTCAGTAAATCCCGATTCCGCAGGGAGGAAAAATGCTATCCTGACGCGAGTCCACCGTTACTCAGAGAAATAGACCATCATCTGCAGCAAGTTTGACTTCAACCAGTGTGTCGTATGGGGGAGGAGACTGATAATCTTGTGGTTGGTGAGGAAATAGAGGCTGTTGTGGAGGAGAATGTGCCCAGATCGAGGGGTTGCGATTGCTTCTGGGCTCCAATCCAATGGATGAGAATGCTCGCGGCGGAGATGCATTGGAGCTTTGTTCTTGGGGTGGTGACTGTGAATGGAATAAGCCAAGGGCTTGGGGGTGCACTGACTGATGTTGCAACCAAGTACTACATGAAGGATGTTCAGAAGGTTCAGCCTTCTGAGTCTCAGGTCTATTCAGGAATCGTATATATTCCTTGGACTATCAAACCAATTTGGGGACTTCTGACTGATGTCGTCCCGGTCGCCGGTTATCGGAGACGGCCCTATCTTGTTTTAGCAGGTATATGAAAAATCGGTTAAAATTCTCCAGTCTCTTTTCGGTTTTTTGGTCCTGTTATTTGTGTACTCTGGATTCCACTTTTCACATTGTGTGTTAGGCTAATAGTTTTGGAATCCTTGCATTTTAATGTAGGCTAGAAGACTAGCATCACCCAAAAGCTACTGGTGGATGTTATCTAACATGCTTCGCTTTGTGCTTTGATTTGGAGTGGATGTTGGTATGAAAGAACGCATCGGAAAAGCACACTTGGGGGCTGTTAAAATTGTCCTCTAGAAAATTGTTTAATTTCTTCAATTTGGTGCATTTAATCCTCAGTGCCTGAAGAAATTTGAAGCTAGTTCAGTCAGTGGGCATCTATTTATAAGTTCTGATTAATATTTGAATGGAGATATCTAAATCTTCTGTAAGTGACGATCAATGGGATGATGTGAATATGGTTCTGACACATGATGGGTATACTATTGATAAAATATTCACCTTCTTTAAGTCAGGCTTACTAGAACTTAATTCAGGTTGTTTTTTTTTCTTTTTTGAAAGATGAGTTGAGTGTGGTATGAAAAAAGAAAAGAAAGAAAATGAGTGAAATTGACTCGTTAAAGATGCATAGCAATTAGCTGGGATCGGCGTTTCTTGGTCATCAACAGTAAGCATATACTTAGAGTCTTAGAAGATGAGGGCCGGCATCACATTCATTGTGTTATTAAACAAACTATTAGATGACAGAGAGATCAAGCATGATTTAATCAATATAGGACCAAGTCAAATCCCCAAACTTGGTGGTTAGCATCCCCTTGTCTGAATTTTTTTCCCATGGAGTACGAATAGTTTAGCTATTTGTTCTGATCTCTTGATGTTCTTAGAAGTCGAGAACTGGATAACAGCTGTGATGAGTAAGACAAAACAGGATCCGACCACACAAATTCTTGACCACTGTTGGTCTTATTTGAAATCTCATCAGACAGCTATTAATTTGGGGGTCTTGCCTGACCTAAGAATGGTGAACCGATTGTAAAAATTGGCAATGTGCGTAGCAATGAGGTGAGCTATATTAATCATCTATGGGCTATGTGCTGAACTATCTTTCCACTTTGGTAGATCCTTATCATATATGGTTAGAATTACTGCGTAAACCAGTCTATAAGGCTGTTATTTAGTCAATGTAACCTGTGCCTACTTCTGTTTCTTAATAAAAAGGCAATGAAACAAATGTCATGTTTGATTATATTTTTTGTCTAGGGTAATGGATCTCCGCATTTTTCTTATATTGTTTGTCCTGGAGATGGCAGTCAAATGGTTTTTGAACGACAGAATTGGCACTCTATAAACATACTAACAGAGACGGACAATCTGAGACAATTGTCCAAGACACTCTACATTGTTGTATGGTACCGTAACTGAAGTACTGTTTCTGCCCCAGCAATATGTAATTTCAATACTTAAAGCTCCTTCCACTAATCAATTAAAGGGCATGATTTATTTGGCAACCGTCGTACACTAGAGAAAAATCCAATTTACAACTTCTCATGGACAAACCTTCATCATGCATTTTTGCATAGTCTAAAGTAGCTTAATATAAAGAGGCAGCTGATATGATAATGTGAACATTGTTACCAAATGCATAAAAATATGGGATATTTTGCTCCCTTGTTTTTTTATACAAGCACAGTATTTTGATGCGCAAAGGCTCAATTTTCTTACCATGAAAGGTGCGAGACCTGAAAGCATCCTAAAGCCAGTCCCCCATTTGTTCAGACAAAGACCAACTCTTAAATTGACAGAAGCACTTGAGAAGCACTCAAATATGTTTTTCCTCCCCTGAATCAGATAATCGTGGTTTTCCCACTAAGCACAAACACTATTGGATATACAAACTCATGATCACAGAAAGCACAGTTTCCAATAGTGGGCTGTATGGTCTCTTCCTGCAGGGCTTACTCTGAGGATAAAGGGTTGTGTGTGATTATTTACCAACTGAAGTTTTCAGCTTTTGAGTGATCTATTCCGGAAATGGAATAAGAGAACGCAATAAATTTTCCTCATATGATCTTGTGTATGAGAATGAAAAGCAGAAACTTGCGTCTTGTCTATTGATTGGTGTCTAGATTTGTTACTTTCAAGTTGCTCCTAAAGTAATCTCTTTGACCATCCAATAGAATTCTAATGTGATTGGAATTTCTTTTTTTTTTTATCATTATAGGTTTTCTCGGAGTATTTTCCATGCTAGTGTTATCATTCTATAAGGTCCACCTTGTTCTGGCCCTAGTGCTGTTGACAGCAGGAACTGCTAGTGTCGTAATAGCAGATGTTGTAATAGATGCCTGTGTGGCACAGAACAGCATAAGCCATCATTCTCTGGCAGCTGATATGCAAAGCTTGTGTGCTCTGAGTGAATCAACTGGAGGACTTGTGGGATTTGTCATCAGCGGGATCCTTGTCCACAGAATTGGTCCAATGGTTTGTGTCCTCCAGATATTATTTAATTGCCAAACTTTTATATTCTTCTATGAAATTCGACATCTGTTTTTTGGGGCTAGGGAGTGTTTGCTCTGCTGACAATACCGGCTGGGCTAGTACTATTACTAGGAAATATTCTTGATGAGCCTCACACACCAAATTTTGCTTACAGACAGGTGCGAGTTCTTGGCATCTTAATTTTTTAGTTCCTGGAGACTGGTGAACTAACATCATTGAAGTCATCCCCAGGTCAGTCAGAAGTTCCTGGATGCTGGGAAGGCCATGTGGACCACTTTGAAAAGCCCAGCTGTGTGGAGACCGTGTCTATACATGTACTCGTCCATTGCACTAAGTTTGAATATTCGTGACGGAATGTTCTATTGGTATACAGATGCTGATGGTGGTCCGTCTTTCTCTGAGGTATGGACTAGATAATTTTGCTTGTCATTCAAGTCTTCTTGTTTAAAGGAAAAGAACACTAATAAATGAATTATGGAACCTAGAAGTTTCTATTGAATTTTCTGGTTTGATGATTATCGAGATTTTATTCATAACCTGGTCTCCAAGATCAGAGCTATACCAAGCTAGAAGTTCCCTTGAGCTCAGAGTGTAAATGCTGAATGCCTGTGGGCTATTCTTTGAGCTCTGGGAATCCCAAAGCAATATCAACATGCCCAAAAATGGAGACATAGCATAGAAAATGCTTGAGTTCTGTATATGTCGTCAAGTGGAAGTATCTCATACAAACAGGTGAGATTAGCTACAGCAGAACATGTTGACAATCTCTCTCTGGTTGAGATCGACGAACACCTTTGCGATCAGGGGGTAATGACTTCACAAATTTGTGGCCGTACCCTAGCTCATACTTGAAGCTTTTGTAATCATGAAAACTGGGGAAATGTCTTGATGTTAACAAATTAGCTAACTTCTTATACAAGACAAATTGAGTAATTGTTGATTTGAAGAAAGATGATCATGGTAAAGTTCTGAAGTTTGAACTCACAGGGCTAAAGTTATTTGAGTGGCTTTTCCTTTTTTAATTGTCCAATTGTTTCCTGGGTGAGGGGATCCTTGAAGGTTGATATGCATTGTTATGGCGAAAGCTTTCACAATGACATAAGTTTCGTCTGATCAAAAGAATTTAGACTCTAATTACTCATGAACAAAAGAAGCTTTACAATCCAGCCTGCTAATTGTTCGAGTCATTCTTGCAGGAGACTGTCGGTTATTTGTTCTCAGTTGGTTCGGTTGGTTACTTTCTTGGGGCAATACTATTCCAACATGGCCTTAAGGATCACCCTTTTCGGGATATGCTATTGTGGACTCAGTTGTTCTTTGGTCTGTCAGGAATGCTTGACCTGGTTCTCGTACTCCGGTTGAACTTGAAACTTGGCGTGCCGGACTATTTCTTTGGTGTGATCGATGAAGGGGTCTCCCGAATGATTGGAACACTCAAACTGATGCCTCTTTATGTGTTAAGCTCGAAGCTTTGTCCCTCTGGTATAGAGGGCACTTTCTTTGCTCTGCTCATGTCCATCGACAATATCGGGTTTCTCTCAGCATCTTGGGGAGGGGGCTTATTACTTCACATACTTAGGGTCACTAGAACGCAATTCGATAATTTGTGGTTGGCTATTTTGATCCGTAACATTTTAAGGATCTCTCCGCTTTGTCTGCTGTTCTTGGTTCCCGGAGGGAATCCAAATGCTTCCCTTCTTCCCGACGAAGTGTTAGCTTCAAGAGAAGGGACTCAGACGGTGGAGCCACAGCACATTGAATTGGTTTCACTTGTTGATAGCGCTGAAGCTAGATAACATTTTAAGCTGGATGTGAGATGCATATCTGAAGGGTTCGAGGTTAACGTGAATCTTTACTAGAGTTTAGGTTGATGAATGGAATTTTTCCTAACTTTTACTTGCTGAAAAGTAGATGAATTTGAGTTAAGCAATGGTGTTAAATCCAACTCATGCGATATGCGACCTATTTTCCCTCCCTTTATAGGGGGAAGGGCTCTCTACTTGTGTCTTCGTATTTGCGTGTGTGAGAGAGAAGTGCATTATAAAATAATGGCATGTGGAGAAGTAAGGCAGTCTTTTAACTATTGTTATGATACAGTGCATCCTTATGTAGTAAAAAGTTCCAAATCAATCATAAACCTATTGTACGGATGTTAATTCAGTATAAACTTTTCAATTTGGCTGATATAGTACTAAACCTTTGCACGGGATTCTAACCTAGTCATTCCTATCGATTTTCATATAAAATTAAACCTTTACGCAGGACTCTAATATAGTCACTCTTATTGATTTTTGTCGAAAATCACTGACGTGGTGGTTCAATCATCGGCGACGGTCTTATTTTATACATATCTAATTCAATCCATGATTCCTGAAAATTTGAAGTATTATAGTTTCGAAATTGTATTATTTCATTGTATTACTAACCCTTAACCTCATTTTGCCTATATGAATTACTAACTATCATGAATAATTAAATTTGACGACGATGATGCATAGAAGAGAATGTTAGACTCTAACCCTGTAGTCTTTTTGATGATGACAAAACTTTCTAAATTACACTAATAGTTGTACTTGAATGGGAAGAAGAAACAGGCACTACATATACAGATTCATAGACGGTGTTGGTAAAGAGATGTCTACGAGAATGCCTGCGAGTGTAAAATAAGGCTCGGATTGTTTGGCGAAAAATATAACACTTCTAAAAAATGTTTTTCAGGAAGTTGTTTTCCAAGAAGATCATCGTATTTTCCGGTATTTGGCTAAAGCCTGAAAATGAACTGGAAAATATTTCCGCCGTTTGGTAAAGAAAATCAATTTCCGTCGCATGCGCCTTTTTAATTTTTTTAAATTGATTTTTCAATTATTATTTTTATCTTTTCTCTCTTTCTTTTTTTTTTATTTTCTTTTTCCTTTCTTCTTCAATTGGCGATTGGACGCCAAGGCTCGCTCGATTCCGAAGGTCGAGGTGAGCCTCGCCTCACCAAATTTGGCAAGACTTGGCCTCATTTGCCACAGCAAGTCATCGCCGGTCGTGGTCGTGGCTCAAAAATGTTTTCCTTGACTACCTTATTTTTAGCAAGCCAAAAGTGGGAAAATCCAGAAAATATTTTTTTTAAAGTTGTTTTTCGCGAAAGAAACCGAGTCTAACATAGAAACAGAACTCGGCTATTTTGGGAAATTATCCCTTAAAAATTACAAGTTGAGGTTTTGCAACTACAGACAGCAGAACCATGGACAGTCGTGAAATTTGGATTTCTAATGGCAAAAAAAAATCAACAAAGTCACAGTAGTTAAAATACTCAATGTCGACGTCGGCCAACTTGGAGATAAAATGATCTTTTTATAAATAAAAGAAAAGGACAGAAAAAAAACACAAACACAAACACAAACAGATCAGACAAGGCATTATTGTTTTCGTGACAAGCTCGCATCAGTTCGTGAACGTTGGTGAGATTGTGACCTGGGTTCCCTCCTAGTCATTCTTGGAGCAAATTGGGTATTAAAGTAATTTTCTACTCGAGGAGTATTTTTAAAGTTGAAATTCGTTTAATAAAAAGTTTTATTTTTAAAGTGAATTTTCATTTTTGAAGTTATTTTTTTCTCAATTTGAAAAGTTAAAAAAAATTATTTCTCAACTCAAAAAGTACTTCTAACCTCACTTTCTTTTTGACCATGCTTGCTTTCGTCTGTCGTAAACCTCTATTATTACCCACTGTCGACCACTGCCCACTGCCATCCACTACCACCGCCACCCATCGCCCTCTATCGCCAGCTATTGACCACCAATGTCACCACCCACTGATCGCCGCCGCCCACTATTGTCGAGTAGCTGTTTTCGACCGACGAAGCAAAAAATAAATAATAAAATTTTTATTTTTAAAAAATAAATAATATTTTAATAATAGAAATTATTTTTTTAAAGAAATTCAAAAAATTTTAAAATAATAAATTTTTTGACCATCGACAATAATTTTTCATAGAAAATTTTATTTTAATAATATTTTAAAAGTAGAAATTTTTAATCATTATCAAATAAATTTCTGATAAAAATTAACTTTTGAAGCAGCGATAAAAAAAAAAATCAACTTATAGTAAAGTAAGAAGTGGATTTCTTATGCAGAAATATTGCCGGTGGCACCCTAAGCTGCGGACTTAGGTATAGAAGTTAACCTTTCTTTGTTTCTCCCGTTTTCTGGTGTCAACTCTCTGATTACTGATTAGCTCCCAAGCGACCAACTCCAGGAAACGCCCATTGATGAACTGGGTCGTCCGTATCTGATGCGAGTCAAACCATTACTCCAAGAAAAAGACCATCTTCTTTAGCAAGTTTTGACTCCAACAAGTGTCGTATGGAGGAGACGAATAATCTTGTGGCGTCCTCTGAAGAGGAGGTGGAGGTGGAGGAGGAGGAGGAGGAGGAGACTGTCGTGGAGGAGAATGTGCCCAGATCGAGGGCGTGCGATTGCTTCCTGGGTCCAATCCGATGGCTGCGAATGCTTGCAGTGGAAATGCATTGGAGCTTTGTTCTTGGGGTGGCGATTGTGTACGGGATAAGCCAAGGACTTGGGGGTGCACTCTCTGATGTTGCAACCAAGTACTACATGAAGGATGTTCAGAAGGTTCAGCCTTCTGAGTCTCAGGTCTATACAGGAATAATAAATCTCCCTTGGATTGTCAAACCAATTTGGGGACTTCTGACCGATGTCCTTCCCGTCGCCGGCTACCGGAGACGGCCCTATCTCGTTTTAGCAGGTACATGAGGAGTGGGCTATGATTTGATTTGGAGTAAATATTAGTCTGAAAGCACGCCTTGGAAAAGCTAACTTAGGGACTATTGAAATTGTCTTCCAGAATAGGTTTGATTTCTCCACTTTAGTGCATTTTGTCCTCGCTGCCGAAAGAATTTTGAAGCTAGTTTAGTCAGATGGGCACTTCTACTGTGAGAAAACATGCATCACTTTGGCTTTTGAGGCATGTATTGAGGGAACAGAAAGTACAGGGAAAAATGTAAGACAATGTCCTCACATGATCTCATGTATGAGGATGAAAAGGAGAGAACCGTGTGTTTCTTATGATTGGAGTCTAGATTTGTCTCTTTCAAGTTGCTCCTAAAGTAATCTCTCTGAGCCATCCAGAAGAATTTCGGATATGATTGTGTGATTCAACTTTTTTTTTTTTACTGTTATAGGTTTTCTCGGAGTATTCTCCATGCTCGTGTTATCATTCTACAGGGTGCACCTTGTTCTCGCCCTGGTGCTGTTGACAGCAGGAACTGCTGGTGGCGCAATAGCAGATGTTGTAATAGATGCCTGTGTGGCACAGAACAGCATCAGCCATCCTTCTCTGGCTGCCGATATGCAAAGCTTGTGTGCTCTGAGCGAGTCAACCGGAGGACTCGTGGGATTTGTCATTAGCGGGATCTTTGTCCACAGAATGGGTCCAATGGTTTGTGTCCTCTCGATACCTTTTCGGATCTAAACTTTAAATTTGTCTATGAAATTCCACGATTCATAATCCTGCTCTCCTTTTTGTTGGCTAGGGAGTGTTTGCTCTGCTGACAATTCCAGCTGGGCTTGTGCTATTACTAGGAAATATCCTCGACGAGCCTCATACGCCAAATTTCGACTACGGACAGGTGTGACTTCTCAGCATCTCCATGTTTATGTTCCTGGACACTATTGAACTAGCATTGTGAAGTTGTACCCCAGGTCAGTCAGAAGTTTCTTGACGCTGGAAAGGCCATGTGGACCACTTTGAAAATCCCAGCTGTGTGGAGACCGTGCCTATACATGTATTCATCCATTGCACTAAGTTGGAATATTCGCGACGGAATGTTCTATTGGTATACAGATGCTGATGGAGGTCCATCTTTCTCTGAGGTATGGACGAGTCAGTGTTGCTTCTCATGGAGGACTAATTTTGAAGGGCAAGAACTAAGAAATGCATTAATGAACCTAGAAGTTTTTGTAGAATTTTCTGATGATTGTCAAGGTTTTATTTATAATCTGGTCTCTGAGATTGGGAGTACACCGAGGTAGGAGTGTAAATGTGAGTGCCTGTGGGCCGTACTTTGAGCCCTTGGAATCCCAAAGCAGTGGCTGCATGCCCAAAGATGGAGACGTAGAAAATGCTAGGATTTTCATTTTTATAAATGTGCTCAAGTGGAAGAATCTTATGCGAACAGGTCAGTTTGCTACAAAAGAACATGTTTACATTCTCCATATCGTTGAGATCAACGGACGCCTCTGTGATCAGAGTGTCATGTCCCTACAAATATGTGGTTATACTAGTTATACAAGACATATTGAGTACTTGTTCGCTTGAAGACAGATGATCGTCGATAAAAGTTTTGAAACGTGAACTCACGCGGCTGTAGTCATTTGAGCAGCCGTAATTTCTTTCCTCATTGTCCAATTGCTTCCTAGATAATGAGATCCTTGAAGATTGAGATGCTTTGTTATGGTAAAAGCTTTTACAGTGATCTTTGCTTCATCCCTAAATGATTATTCATGAGCAGAAGGATCTTTACAATACAGTTTGCTAATTATCCAAGCCATTCTTGCAGGAAACTGTTGGTTATTTGTTCTCGATTGGATCGGTTGGTTCCTTTCTTGGGGCAATACTATTCCAACATGCCCTCAAGGATCGCCCTTTTCGGGATCTGCTATTGTGGACTCAATTGTTCTTTGGTCTGTCAGGAATGCTTGACCTGTTTCTAGTACTGCGGTTGAACTTGAAATTTGGCATGCCAGATTATTTCTTTGCCGTGATCGATGAAGGGGTCTCCCGGATGATCGGAACACTCCAACGGATGCCTCTCTACGTGTTGAGCTCGAAGCTTTGTCCCTCTGGTATAGAGGGCACTTTCTTTGCTCTGCTCATGTCCATGGACAATATGGGGGTCCTCTTGGCATCATGGGGAGGGGGCTTGCTACTTCACATACTCAGGGTCACTAGAACTCAATTTGGTAACTTATGGTTGGCTATTTTGATCCGCAACATTCTGAGGATTTCTCCGCTTTGCCTGCTGTTCTTGGTTCCCGGAGGGGATCCAAATGCTTCCCTTCTTCCGGACGATCTGTTACCTTCAAAAGAGGGAACTGAGACGGTGATGCCACAGCACATTGAATTGGTTTCGCTTGTTAATAGTGCTGAAATTAGATAGCTTTGCGGGCAAACCAGTAGTTAGACCGACATGGAGGCCGGACACAGGGGGCTTTCTGATTTTGCTCAGCTACATTCGTATTCTCTGAACTGAGGAACAACCCAGTTCGTCAAAATAACGTGTTGATTCACAAGAGACAATGGTTGGGCTTCTTGAATTTCCGTCTCTTGGACTCCCATTCCAGGTAGCTTGTGCATGAAGAAAGCAGGATTTGTCCCCTTGGACTAGACATGGCTTCTGGTAAATTCGACGGGGATCCTGGCTGGCGATGTGCAAGAATGAACGTTCTGTAGATCCTTCAGATCAGGTGGATGATGACCAGTTCGACCGCGGCGCGACCATTTGACCATGTCATCAACAGACAACTGAGAGCAACCCCTTAATTCAGTTGACGTCCTCCTATGACCAAACTGGCGTTGGTATCGTTCGTTAATCCTTCTCCATTGTCCTATTAATCCAACACTTCAAATTTTGAGCGCCCCTTTCCTCAGTTTATTTCTTCCTTCATTTCCTCTAACAACGCTTTTAGTTAACGGGTTATGAATTATTTACACCACTCGTACGGAAACTTCACTGAAAACAAATGCCGGTGATGCCTGCTTTTTGCAGCCTGCAAATCAGAACATTGATCGGAGAAATACCTCTGACGAGGGATGGAGGAAAACGTGCCCCTTCCGCTCATCTAACTTGAAAACTCGAGGAGCATCGCCGAGGTCCACAAAATGCAAATTTTTCTGAATGATAGACGTAAATTTTAAAGGTTCGAGGTTAACGGGAATCCCCCCCCCCCCCTTAAAGTTTAGTTTGATAAAATGGAATTTTTTTTTCCTAGTTTTTATTTATTGAAAATGTTGGAGTATGGTTCATACTTCCCAAAGACAAGAAAGCATGTAGCGGATAGGGGTTTAGGAGAGCCGTCCCGATAGCCTTGAATACTAGAGATCTTTTACGATTTAAGCTCATATTTTTTTCATTATTATTTTGGGCTTGAGCTCATGACTAACTTCTATGACATATACTCTTTTTTCTTTTATAATTTAAGTAGCACCGACACGAACACGCAACATGATACGACATGACACGTCAACACGTCATTTCAGAAAAATAGAGAATTTCGATACTTGGGATACGTTGAATAATAAATTTATATTTTACGTATACATTATAAATTATCATTTTTATGATTATTTCAAGCAAATTAATTTCATTCAAAATTTACAAATAAATAAATAATTAAAAAATGCTAAAATTGGTCACACATGAATAGTGAGGGAGAGCGACAAAAGCAAAATGACTTGATTCATGAATCCCAAACTGATTGTGAAGGAGAGAGACAAACATGAAATCTCTTTAAAAAATCAAGGATGGAATTTGGAGGCTTATAAGTTGAAGAAAAGAGTCTCACATTGATTGCCTAGTGAAGATAATAAATAAGATATCTCTTTAAGGTGAAGTCTTAACTTGGAGGCTTACAAGTCTCTCATTTTGACTCTTTAGCTAAGATGAAGTCTTTTACTTCTCTTAGTAATTTGGCTGAGATTAAATATGTAATTTTATTTTCTTTAAATTAGTGCATTGATTGCGTGTTGAAAATTCGACGCCTAGTCAATGCGTGTCGAATGCGAGTCTGAGCATGTCGTGTGTCGGTGTCTGACACATGTCTAACTCTGAGCATGTCGTGTGTCGGTGTTCGACACATGTCTGACATGGACACTTTTACTTTGAAGCGTGTAATTGAAGGATGTAACGAAAGATGCGATGTGCTAATTATAATGGAATTCTTTATTGGATGTAGTCTTAGTTAAGAGTAAATTAGGATAAAATCTCGTGTCTTGATTTCTCTTTCTCTCTTTTACACTTTACTTCATTAAAATTGTGAGCCAAATCTTAACAAAAAAAAAAATGCATGAATTTGAGTTGAACGATTAAATCCAGCTCCTATGATATGTCCGACCTCCTCCCACTCTCTATTTGTGCATGCAAGGATGAGAGAGAAGTGCTCTATCGATAATCGTATGGAAATAAGTAAGTCAGTCATTTTATAATAAAGTGATCATATGTTATAAACTGACTAGATTTTATTTATTATTATAATCATTAAATTTTGATTGGTGACCCCATACTTGTAGTTGTCGATTTCATAATGCTCCCTCCGTTGAAGGGATTTAACACGCAAAGGGAAAGGAACATCAACCCACCAATAAAAAGAAGACGGCAAGATGAGAGTCAGGGCTGTTTGGTGACGCCAACAATAATTCCAACCTCAACACATTTTGCCGGTCGTGTACCTCTAGGAATGATTGTGCGAGAAGTTTTGACCCATTGTTTGATGATCAATTCGATTTTATACCTTTCAATTGTACCAAAATTTATTCTTACACCTTTTGATGATTTGCTAATGTAGTCGTTCCAGTCAATTTTGACTAGAAATTGCCGAGATATCCTGCACCAAGTCAATCTTTTAGGCTTGGCTCTGTCCTAGAAGCAACGATGAGTCGCTTCTACCCTTCTCTACTCTCACCGGCGGAGAAAGTTCGAAGAGCTTCCCTTCATTCACTTCGCGAGAGCTGCATAGCACATAGCTGGAAGTCATAGAACCCATACTACCTGCCTAATCCTTCGCTTAAGATCTATAGTAGGTACGGTCACTGCACCCCAATCTCTGCTTGAGTTAGTGCACCTATAGTTTTTAAGGTTGTTGATGCCAAGAAAGAGAAAGAAAAGAAGAATATTTCTCCTCTAGTTCCAAAGGATATTGCTTACTACAGATTCGAGTGAAAATGGTTGGTGGTAATGATGCGTGGTGGGGTCGCTGCTATCGAGTAGTGCATGCGTGTAGAATGATATTGATTCAAGCTCCATTTCCCTCTTGGTACTTAGATCTTCCTCTAAAACTTCTTCCACTCATCTTTCCTCTGTTCCGTAAACTGTATTGATTGGATACCGCTGGGATTACCTATGCAGAAATTATACTGATTATCTCGTAAAGCCAAGAGTTGTATGGCGTGTCTGGCTTAACATTGACAATTTTTGCAAAATTTTTATGGCGTGTCTGGCTTAACATTGACAATTTTTGCAAAATTTTTTAAAATTTTTAAATTTCTTTTTTTTTTCTTATTTCCTTTCATTTCTTTTCCTTTTTCTCTACGGCCATAGGCGAGGGTTTGAGGAGTGGCACCCTCAACAAATCTAAATGAGGGCGTGTAGCCCTCCAATCACCCCTCACTCCTGCTCTCCCTTGTGGCCGGCTACAAACGAAAAAGGAAAAGAAAGAGGGAAAAAAAGGAATAAATAAATTGTAAAAACGTTAAAAAGAAAAAAAAAAGACAGGAAAAGAAAAGAAAACTTCAAAATATCGTCACCGCCAGCCTCTTCCGTGCAAAGAATAACATCAAAATTTAGGTTGATGTCAAAGTCATGAGCAAACGACGGAGCTATCTACGAATGGTAGCATCTCCTGATTGTCTAAGATGCAATGGTTGCGATCGAATATATCGACTAACCAGGCATAAATATAAGATGTTTGGATATCGAAATTCCTAATTCGAAGGGGTTGGTCAGTTTGACGAGCGTTTCGAACAACTTTCGATTTTAGCTTTCGATTGCATCTTACTACGTCGGACCCGTTAATTGTTTCAGAATCATATTAACGAGTGGTTTCAAAATATGCATGGAATATATTCAACCAGACATATTACCGTTTTCAAAGTATTGGTCAACAGGGACGATCGGTGCATTTTGAAGCCGTAAACTCTTTTCTAAATCTCAGCGCTCAAACCGCTCCACGTCCATCGAGTGAGTTACTTATCTTAGCATGATCGAAATTAGGGTTTCCTCGATCAAATCATCATCGTTATTTGCGTAACTGGTCCTACCACCAGCACGATTTGAAAAAAATTTTAAGGTTTGCATGGTAACCATTTTGATTTGAAAAAATGATTTCGATTAAAATTAATTTTTTCTGATTTTATTCCCTGAATGAGTTTTAGAGAATTTGAACGTATTTGATAATTACCCAAAATTTTTGTTTCCCAAAGCAATCTCACTTCCCAATTTTTGTTATTTAAATAAAATAATTATGTAGTTACTTTGTGAAATTTCATCATACATTTCAAATTAATATTGATTTTCTCATAATAACATATTGCATATAATATTTTCTCATGCTTGTTGACACCTGATTTTCAATTAATTTTCCTCTTTTAAAATTAATAAAAAAAATTCATAAAAATTCATAAAATTGGGAATTCAATTTTGGGGACCTTGGTTAAGCCCAGAGAACCAATTTTGATCGAAAAATAGTTTTTCATATTTTTAGTATTTTTCGGTATTTTTATTTTCGAAAATTCATAAAAAAAAATTAAGAAAAATGAGAAAATTACAAAATCAAGTTTGGAGCCTTGGCCAAGCTTAGGCAACCATTTTTGAACAAAAAATAATTTTTTGTATTTTTTTATGATTATTTTATATATTTTAGAAATTAGGAGAATATTTAATAAATAATAGTATTTGCGGCCACCAAAATATATAAAAATAGTCAATATTTTTATTTTAAATCCCTTTTCATGTTGGCCATCACAAATTTAAAAAAATTCAATTCGGGGTCGTGTATTCCTTCACGAGCATAATCTCGAACCGGGCCTAAAAAATTCAATTTGAGTCAATTTATTTTCATTTTTTTACTTTTAGGAGTTGTGACATTGTTCTCTAATATTTTAAATTTTCATCTTGGCCCAATTATACCAAGAATGACTCAATTTTGCAAAAGGGCTTTAATTAAATTCAGCATTATTCAGCAGCAAGAAATGAGCTTAAATTTGACATGTGGTGAATTTTGACTAAGTATAGGGAAGGTGTGTTAAAAATTGTGAGGAGATTTAGACTTAAAGAAATATTTTTTTAGGGACTGAATTGGAAGTACTTAAAATTCAGGGACTATAATGCAAATACCTAACTCTTGAGGAATTATTTTGCAAATAACAAAAAGAAGAGTTAGTGGATAAATTAGAATAGAGAAGGAAAGATGGAGAAGAGGCGATGGAGAAGAATGGATGGAGAAAATAAGATAAGAATAGAAAAGGGAAGATGGAGATGAAGAAAAGTTAGTGGAGAAATTAGAATGGGAGATAAATATGGAAAAGGGAAGATGAAGAAGAAGAAGAGTTAGTGGAAAGATTAGAATGTGAGATAGAAATGGAGAAGGGAAGATGAAAATGAAGAAGAGTTAGTGGAGAAATTAGAATGAGAGATAAATATGGAGAAGGGAAGATGAAGGTGAAGAAGAGTTAGTGAAGAGATTAGAATGTGAGATAGAGATGGAGAAGGGAAGATGAAAATAAAGAAGAGTTAGTGGAGAAATTAGAATGGGAGATAAATATGGAGAATAGAAGATGAAAATGAAGAAGAGTTAGTGGAGAAATTAGAATGGGAGATAGAGTTAATGGAAAAATTAGAATGAGAGATAGATGAGTAGGTTATAAAAGGAGGAAGAAGTGAGCTTGAGAGAGGGATTATTTTTTGAGAGAAAATTTTGGATGTTTGAGAGGATTTTGGGAAATTGAAGAAAAATTCAAGAAGAAGAAAATACCAAAAAGAGAGAGAGAATTTTGAAGATGATGGGAGTTTAAATCTAGGAATTATCATCACAAATTCCTTCATCGATCAACATAAATCAAGAATTCATCATCCGCGTCAACGAGCAAGCAAATTCGAGCTAAGTGTTTTTATTTATTCATTTATTTGTGGTTTTAGTCGCAAATTAGCACAAATTGTATACACTTTCTCCATCACTCTATTTTCCTCATATTTTTATGTCAGGGAGGAACAATTCCATATTAATGGTAAAGCCCACAGAGATGCAAAATTGGCCCAGACGAGCTCCTAAGTACCTACCAATTTCCCAGCTGATATGTGATTAAAAGTTTCTCTTAATTCAAAAGGGACTCTCTATGTTAAGAACAGAGAGAGCGAAAACCAATTCTAGAAATTCCTCAAAAAAAAATGGGACATAAGTACTATTTCCACTCTTCTGGTTTTAAGTGCATATTAACACATATTTTATATACTGACACTTCATTCTATTTTATGTCAAGCAACCACAGCTCTATATCAACGGTTAATCCTATGGAAGCACAAAAATAGCTTGGAGGAGTCCTCAAGCGCGCACAGATTTTAAATTGTTGAATCAATTTGTTGTAATTTATTTTTAAAGAACTCAAACCCTAGAATGGAGAGGCAAAGCACATCCACTGGAGGTCATTTAAATACCTGCAGTTTAAATACCTACACCATAAATCCCAAAGGGAAGAGCCAAGCCAATGCTAGGCCTCCCATTGGAGGTTTTTATACCTGTAATTTAAATACCTGCACCATAAATCCCAAAGGGAAGAGCCAAGCCAATGCTAGGCCTCCCATTGAAGGTTTTTATATCTGCAATTTAAATACCTGCACCATAAATCCTAAAGGGAAGAGCCAAGCCAATGCTAGGCCTCCCAATGCTAGGCCTCCCATTTGAGGTTTTTACTTTCAGTAATTTAAATACCTGAAATTTAAATACCTGCACCATAAATCCCAAAGGGAAGAGCCAAGCCAATGCTAGGCCTCCCATTGGAGGTTTTTATACCTGCAATTTAAATACCTGTACCATAAATCCCAAAGGGAAGAGCCAAACCAATGCTAGGCATCCCATTAGAGGTTTTTATACCTGCAATTTAAATACATGCACCATAAATCCCAAAGGGAAGAGCCAAGCCAATGATAGGCCTCCCATTGGAGGTTTTTACTTATAGTAATTTAAATATCTGCAATTTAAATACTTGTATCATAAACCCCAAAAGAGAGGGCCAAGCCAAGCCTGGGTCATCCATTGTAGGTGTTTATTCACTGTCATTTACTCCCTGTAATTTAATTTTTGAATTAACAGACCCAAAAAATGAGTAGGTTGTAACATTGCACATAAGTCGTTAACACACTCCTTCTTTCGGCTTCATGGAATTTTTAACACTTAAAAAAATATAATAAATAAAAAATATATATCATCCATGCATCCTATTTAAAAAGTGAAAACACCAAAAGAGAATACCCTACTAGAGCCTTATGAATAAACCAAGCCTGAATTGCCAAATTAGGATATCCATAAAATTAAGGTATCGAAAGGGCATTAGTTTTAATTAACTAGTGTAGCCAAGTCCCCGAACTCATAATCTCTGGTTCGTAGAAATAAATTAGTTCTCTCGCTAATTTATTTAGGTTCCTAATCGACCTACCAAGAACGATTAGTGGCGACTCCAAATTTCAAAAATTGTTTAAATTAAAAATCCAAAGTCGCGATTCGGTAGGGCTTGGGAGGGTCCGCGTTAGGTTAGTCGATCTAATTAACCTAATAATCGGTTTTCTCTTTTTTAAATTTTTTTAGAGGGTCGTGATAGTGCTATTCTGCCAAAATTTTCCGTCATAACAAGTCATTTTAAGCTTAAAAAATGAGAGACCATGTTGGGTTAGTGTGATTTCATATTAGTTTAGTTAGTCACCTTTTAATTCTCACTTGTCCATATAAATTTTAAGCTCTCATGAGTAATTTTAGTGTAGTACAATGATTTGTTGTTGAATGTTGCTACAATGAATATTATAGTGTAAAATTTAAATAGGGAAATAGGGACATTGAATATATGTGTTCTCAGCCTGGTCAATCCTTATATTAAAACACAAAAAAAATCCTGAATTACACCTTATAGTATTTTAGAGAAAAGTGATACTATTTTGTTTTTTTGAAAATTTATCTTTTTTTGGGAATCAATTCTTTTTATTCTTGTTTTTATTTCAAAACTGTTTCCAAGGACAGAATCAAAGTCATTTATGTTACAAAACATGTTTCTTATCCTTTTTTATTTTTCATTTTAGAGAACATAATTAGATAATTAGAATTGTTGCCATACAGTTCCTTAAGGCATGTATGGCAATAATTATGATTCGAAAAAATGATTCTGATCAAAATTGATTTTTTCTGATTTTGTTCCCTATATGAGTTTTAGAGAATGAGAATGCATTTTGGTAATTGTACAAAATTTATATTCTTAAGAACAATTTCTCTTTTCAATTTTTTTTTCATTTAAGTCAAATAATTACATCTTGTCACTAGAAAATCAGCTTACATAGCGATAAATGCAAACTTGATAAAAAAAAAAAGAATATAACCTCAATAGGCAATTTGTGGAATAAATATTTATTTTGTGGAATATAACGATAAATGAAAACTTAATAAAAAGAATATAACCTCAATAGGCAATTTGCACTTGAATTTTTTCCATGAATTTGTACTTAAACACTTCTATATTTAACTAAACCTATACTGGTCCAACCTATGTTATTTAAACATTTCTATATTTAATCAAATCACGGCATATTTATTTCTTATAATTTGTTAAGAATGCAATACAAATCTAGAGATTTTTTTCAATTTTTTTAAAATTAATTTTTTTTTCTAAAACATACAATTTTATTAAATTATTCTATTATTATAAAATTATTCTTTTTATTACTAAAAATTATTTTTTATTTTTGAAGAATAGAATCAGAAAATTAAAATCGTTGTGATGCAAGTCTTTAGAGTGCTTAATCAATGTTGTCCCATAATGAGAGCAGAGAGAATGAAAAGAAGAAAAAAAAAAGGAGTCATGATGGGCTCGACCTAATTGGTTAAAAAAGAATAATCTCTGATCACTCTATAGATATTTCATTTTTAGAATCTTAAGGGCACGAGTACAGAGTCCTTACTATTGATAAACCCATGAAACATTCTATGAACCCTGTGAACAAATTAAATTTAGGTGTTTAATCTATGTAGGTGGCTCATCCGAGAGCGGTGTGTATGTAGGTGATTCAATTTGAGCTGATTATTTTTAGTTCCTTAGTCGGAAATCCTTGACACGTCAACTAATTTCACCAACCTAGATAATTCATATGGTGTTATTAACAAGCACGCATTGAGGGAAAAAGTTAACATTTTCAATGGCCGCCCTAGATACCCGATTAATACTTTTGTACCTTTTAAGGTAGTGACATTTTTTGTGTTATATGTGATCAAATAATTCGAAAATTAAACTATTCCACCATAAAGTACGATTAGCCAAAAATTCGAAGTCATTCATTAATATCATTGTTCGTATGCTTTAGAATTGGAAGCAACCCCCCTAAAAAAGAACATCAACAATATAATTGGAAATACTAAATGGGTTTTCATAATATCTCTAAGCTGCCGTTGTTTTCCATTTAAAACATTTTCCTTCCTCAAAAGCCGAATTGGACCCACGTATTCCTCTGCATCGCATCTGCGGATTCGCAGAAGTCAAGCACACCCTTTACAAGGTTGAGAGTGAAGCGACTTTTAGTGCGTAGATTTCCCAAGATAGTACATGCATTATAGGGCCAGACGAGGACTTTCGAATCCAATGCGCAGACTAAATACCCCCATGATTCTACGTCAGCATTGCCTTTTCTTCTCTTGAGGATAAGGTTACATACAATAGAGATACGACCATTGATTTAGGAACTCCTAATTACTTCGATATCCTACCACGGTACGTGAGCTGTTTCGTGAGCTGATTTCACAATGACCTGATATTACCGATCAGCCACGTGGCACCGCCCTAGGTAGACTAATCGGTGAATGGTGATAATGCTTATGAAAAAACATCAACCATGTAAATCCATGATTCAAAGTCTTCTTCCTGGAGCTAATACATGTGGGGCTTACATGGGTTGCGCCTATTAACCGAGCTATCTAATTATAGGAAGATTGAATTGGCCTAAGTTCTCTGCCGCCGGAGCTATTATAATTTATGTGAATGTCGAATCTAGCTTGATGTGATAGGTTTTTAGGTGCCGTCGGAGTTTCATATTTTCGAACAACCCAATCAAAAGAAAGATATTTTGGTAAGATTTGGTACGTAGATACTAGTTCAAAGGACAATCATGTGATTCTCCAAAAGTGCATAAAAATTATCCTTTCGAATCCTCTATGGACGTTTGGATCAGGCTGTATTAGAAATGGTAATCGAAAGTTTAGGGGACATCCATCCAATTTTTTGAATCTTATTGTGGATTTAATTGATGTCCGAAACCTTTCGATTAGCACAATCACATGATAAACCTTTTTGAAAGCATTTACTTATGTAGTGTTTTCATAAGTTTTGAGTGGAGTTTCATTAATATTCATGTCACTTAAATATCAAAAGACAAGGAACAACAGATAAAGTGCATTTTGTTGTAAAAATCATGTAAATACTAGGAGTGTGCAACCAAATTGGGTTTACCCGGTACTCGGATCGAACCACTAGAAAAACAAGATCGGAAATCGGTTTCCATTCAAACCGGTCCGAGAACCGGTTCTAATTTTTGAGAGCCGATTAGAACCGGTCCGAGAACCGGATCTAAGTAAAAACCCATCCGGATCGGTTTATAGAACTAGTTTTATATGCTGCTTTAAAAAAAAAATCCTAAGTGAAGTGACTAAGACTTCGTCACAGCTTTGCCTTATGCATTCCTAGTACACTCACCTCTAGGATGTCGCCTAGCCTTTACCGCATCCTAAGTGAATTGAATATATTTTCTGCACCGTTAGCTTTGTTTTCTTTTTAAGGACAACTAAAAATAGGAAAACTATGTAGACCCTGGAATCGTTGACTTTGTTTTTTTTTAAAGATGACTAAAAAATAGAGAAATCGGGTAGACTCTGGAACCGACCAAAAAACAGGGTCGGTTTCAAAACAGATTTTAAGAAAAATAGAGTAGAATTTCGATTTCAAAAATTAAGAATCGATTACAACATGATCGGGTGTAGGGTTTAGGTCCGTACCCGGCCATGCACACCCTAGTAAATACATCTGCTTTTAAGGTAAAGTACGAAGGGAAGTCTATTCACCCGACTGGCTTGATCACGACGTCCCCCTCGGGATTCCGAACAGCCCATTCGACCAGAAGATCTCTCACGGAGTCTGGTTTTGCACCGACACAGACAAGCGAGAGATGGCCTAAACAATCCAATAAAAATGGCGTCACTCCCTCTGGTCTGGTGGGTCATGTGCGAGAGCGAGACGAGACGCAGAGGAGATTTTCTCGAAAATGGGAAAAACACGCCTTGACTCTCGTCTCTGGTGGATCACCCCTCACCAGTTACCGGAAACTTGACGGATCTCTCTCTCTCTCTCTCTCTTTCATTTATGTCTTTTCATTGAAATTGAAGCAAACCCTTTTCCTGAATCCTTCCCTACGCTCCTCCCTCCCGGATTCCATGAGAACCCAAGGGCGTCTTTGACTGGTTCTTCGTCCGAATCACTTCCGCCGTGTAAGTATGCCTCAGTTTCGTGTTGGGTTGTTGTCCACCTGATCTGGAGTGATTCATCTTACCCTTTTCTTGCGCTTATTTAAAGTCTTTCGAATCAGGCTTTATCTTTCTTGGACTTGGGAGACGTGAGTCATGCTATAGCCTTTGCTTACTCGCGTGATTAATGTAGTAACTTGATGTTAGCTTCTGGAGGCGTCGTTATTGCATTGGTCACTGTTATTGGTTTGTTCTGTAGTTTCTGATGCGTTAGTGTTCCGTGCCTGGTCGTGAATGTATAGAGTTCGTTGATCTATTCATCCAGTTTAGCGTCTTTGACTATTGACTGACAGTTGCTAAACTTTCAAAATACTCGTGGCCGGATTTCTATTTGGGAATCTTGGAGGTTGAAGTGATGGTAGTGATATTAATTTGATGAGGGGGTTAATAAATCCAACCATGAGGAACTTGGAATAGGGAATCTTCGAAGGATGGACCTTTTCTTGCGCTGTTTCAAGATTATAGCCGAGGGCAAGAACTCGAGTGTTGCTTCTAGTATTTACTTATTGTGAATTTGACATTCACATGATATTTGGCTGGGGAGTTCTCTGTCATGTTCTTTTTTTATTTTTATTTCTTTTCCATTTGATCGTGTGAGTGAAGTAACGTCTCATTTCTGACTTGCAGACGGAAATGGGGGTATATCTGAGCACTCCAAAAACTGAAAAGTTCTCAGAAGATGGCGAGAATGATCGAGTTAGATATGGCCTATCATCTATGCAAGGTTGGCGTGCGACAATGGAGGACGCTGTGAGTAATTAAAAGAAGCTTTGCTGCTGTCACTCTGTGCTAGTATGGCTTATAATCAAAAGTCTTTTTTTTTTTTTTTTGGTGGCAGCACGCCGCCTATCCTGACTTGGATGCTTCCACCTCATTCTTTGGTGTTTATGATGGCCATGGAGGTATTACCAATAATATTTTAGATGCCAAGTATATTTTATCTTAAAGAACCAATGTTAGGCTAGCCAGACCTGCTTCTCTGTTCCATATTCAAGTCAGAGTTCCATCTGTTTATTGATGTTTAGTGACTCTTTGTCCATTGAATTGCCATTAATGTGCAATCTGAAGAATTAATGCAAGTGCTTTTTGCTGCATCGGAGAGTGTTGAACATTCATAAGCTAGTGAGGCATGAGCATGTTGACCCTGTGGCAGATCTCTCGGAGACTTAAATCAATTATCAATATCAGTGCAGTTGCCTTCTTCTGATGTTAATTACAGCTCTACTTACCGTTCCATGGCCACTTTTAGTTATTCACAGGATATTTGTGGAGTGCAAATATGAGGCTTGTGCTTAATGCAGGCATCTTTAGCTTTCTGCAACTGTTGATCCAATCAGCAGTTTTATTTTGTACTACTTGGCCTGAAAATAGGTCGTAAATCCTAAGTAGGATATGAGCGTATCCATCTTAACTTACATGATGCATCGACTTATCAAATTATCTATGGCTAATGCGAAATGCATACGACTTTAAAATAAGTTGATTGAGTTACCTATAGTGTAGCACAAAGGATGTACTCTATTTCAAAATTTGAAATTGTGCAATTGATACGGCTTCCGTAATGATACTGACTTACATGAATGATGAACTACTGCCTTCACTTATGCTGTTATCGGATTGTTGCCAGAAATTACAGAAGGTAAACCCCTGTACATTTTGTGATTTAACACATAAATTAAAACCTAACAGTGTTCTCACATGCGCCAAAGTATTGGTCAATCAAATTCTGGACTTTTTAAATTCAGCTCTTGGGAAGCCTTGTTGGCCAGCTTCAGCTTCTCACTAAGGACTACATGTAGCTATAAAGTTATAGGAGTTCTGAAGATGGAAACTGAATGCATGAAATGCTTTTATCAATGACTCAATCAACCAGATTCAAACACTTCTTCATGCCGATTCTTTCTTGCGTTTAATTTGTGGAAGATCTTTGTCACTTTACTTTACATCTGTATGAGGGCTTTTGGGAGAAAAGAAATCTATCAAATTAAAAGGTCCGAACCAAACTAAACCAAGTTGGCAGTTTTGGTGTGTCAATTTGTTTGTTTGTTTTGGTTTGGAGGAGTTCTTACTGGGTCATTGTTTCATACTTAGCTTGTCCATTTGAAATTATTTAAAAACCCAATCAAAATAAAAAATATTTGAAGTATTGAATTTTTTTTATTAGTCATCATACACTAGGAATGTTCGGCCTCTTACTCTTGACGGGAGGTTATTGTGGTTATTTGGTCTTATTGCTTGTGTACTGTGCACCTTCGTTCAAAGTTTGAGGGCCCTCATAATTCATAAATTTTAAGCTCCTTTTTTTCCCCCCTTTCAATATCTATGAAGAGAGTCACAAGTGTTTACCATTTTGTACATTATGTCGGAGTTTAAAAGTCGTTAGCCAATGTTATTGTCCTCATGAAATTCCTGCTCAGCTTTAATGACTTAAAACAAAATTGAATAAAAGAGGGACCCAATTTATCAAATTGGCTGCAAATTTACGAACAGCAGTTGTTGGTTGAGTCGTAGATATATTCTAAAATGAACAGCTAATCCAACCTGCACCTTTGCGCCATTTCCTATAAGTAAGGCCAGCTATATGGTTTCTCTTATGCATTTGCTGTCTTTCCTCTAATCTGAACACCTCTATGCTAAATCGTAACAAATAGATTGACTGGACTGAATTCAGGAAATGTATCAACATCAACATCAACATCAACATCACCTTTATCCCAAACCAGTTGGGGTCGGCGGTCGATGAACCCAAAGTGAAAAGTTTAAAATATGCTAAAATAAAAGTAAAAAAAATAAAAAAAATATAAAAATATAAAAAATATAAAAATAAAAAAGTAAAAATATGGCTACCCAAAAATAAATAAATAAATAAATATATAAATAAATAGAAAGTACTAAGTAGGGCACTCTGGGACATAGGGAATCCCCCCTTCTACAATGCGGATAGCTTTCCTCCATTCCGTCCTAAGGCAGACCATACGCCAATCTATTTCCCACTCTATTAAATCTTGTTTCACTACCTTCCCCCAAGTAAGTTTCGGCCGACCTCGTCCTTTCTTGAAATCGTTTTCTCGGTAACACACTTCTGTTTTTATCGGAGCATTTAAGGGTCTACGAAAAATATGTCCAAACCATCTCAATCTATGTTCTCTCATCTTCTCTGCCACCGGAGCTATTCCAACTTTTCGTCGAATATCGTCATTTTTTATCTTATCCATCCTTGTATGACCACACATCCACCTTAACATTCTCATTTCCGCTACTCCCATTTTATGCTCATGTTGGACTGCGTATCTGACATCCACCCTAAGATCTGGCCCTCCCATTTTCCGCTATTCCAACTTTCCGGACTGAATTCAGGAAATGTATATCCCAAGAAAATGACCTGCGTATCCTGACAAAACTGTCAGTTATAGTGGAGTTCAGATTTTGGGTAATGGGTTGTTCTTTTTGGGGAAGGGAATAATCCAGGTTTTTTGTTTGATTTGATGCACTTTGGAAGGGCCAGATCTTCATATATAACATTACTGGTCTTGTCTTTCTGCCAGTTATGTCTGCTATCCTAAATTGTTGGTGTATATGGTCTAAAGTGAAAGGCTTAAGATTAACTTTGCTGCTTGATGTCAGATAGTTGTTGTGACAAGTACTCTTTTCGTACAGGGAAAGTGGTTGCAAAGTTCTGTGCCAATTATCTTCACCGGCAGGTCCTCAAGAATGAGGCATATGCAACCGGAGAAATAGGAATGCCCCTGCAGAAAGCTTTTTTCCGGTGATTGCCTTTAGTCATGAATCTTCTGTTCCTCTTGCTTTCTCTCTTTGGGAAAAACCATTTGCTTAATCATGTATTCATGATGATAAATTAGCTTAGAAGAAGTTTTGGTGGCCACTCACTTTCCATTTGTGTAAGGATTACTTGTCAGTGATGGTTGCCTGTAATCATGACGTGGAGTAGAACCAAAGTGCATGCAGTATGTGCTTATGTCAGCCGGTTGTTTTAGCACTCTGGAAGTAAGATATCATAAGTAGAAACTGGCTGCTGAAACTCAAACTTCATCTAGGTTCTTAGCTTGTTGGATAAGTACTATAAAACAGGTGAATCTACGTTGAGATCTAGAACTCATTAATTTCTAATTCTAAGAGTGGGATTGTTTGGAACGTTAATCATATCTAGCGGCTATTGACATGCTGTCCTTTCTTCTTCTTGCAAATGGTGTTTGTTGTTGCAGAATGGATGAAATGATGCGAGGTCAAAGGGGTTGGAGAGAATTAGCTGCTTTGGGTGATAAAATCAACAGATTTACAGGTATGATAGAGGGACTTATATGGTCTCCTAGGGGTGCAGATAGCAATGACAAGAATGATGATTGGGCTTTTGAGGAGGTATGTGTCAGAAGCAATGAGATCAGTTTTGTTCGTTTTCTGTACTTGCCATTTGCACTGAATGTTATATCTCACTATATTTTCTTGTTGCATTCAGCAAAGAACAGAAAATAAAAACAGTTTCTTCTTGTTTTGATGTGGTCCATCTTACCTGTCTTGTTTCCTTATTTATGTTTTGTTCTTGAGTAATTCTACAGGGCCCTCATTCTGATTTTGCTGGACCTACTGCGGGGAGCACAGCCTGTGTTGCCGTTATTCGAAATAACAAACTAGTTGTTGCCAATGCTGGGGATTCTCGATGTGTCCTGTCTAAAAAGGGTCAGGTAATTTATGATCATTCAATCTCATTGGACACTTCTTGCTGCAGGATATTCTTTTTTCCGTTGCTATTTGAGGAATTTTATGTGTTCAAATATTATGATTGTGTAGGCCATTGTCATGCTTTAGACATGTGGACCATCTATATAATGTAGTGAGTGGCCTGAGCAACCAAATTAACTGTTCCTGGTTGGTCTCCGTCTTGCATGTAGCAGGCATACAATCTGTCTAGAGACCACAAACCTGATTTGGAGGCTGAAAAGGAGAGGATTCTAAAAGCTGGAGGTTTCATCCATGCTGGACGAGTAAATGGAAGCTTAAATCTTGCAAGAGCTATAGGTATCTGACCTTTCACGATTAGGTTTTGTTGGGATTTCAACTTTATTCTGATTGTCTTTTCATAATTGTGCTTGATTTTGGAAAGGAAGTTTCTGAACCTGACCGGCCAGATCAAGTAGTTGGTCTTGGTATGATTTCATGTTCTGGTCCAGTTTGGACCACCAAATGCGGTAGGAAAAAATTGACTAAACCATTTTTGATCCGGTTCAGCTGGTTCAAATGAATAAGACTAGATTCTGTCCAAACTGGTAATGAGGGGAAAACTTATAAAATGCAGTGGTGGAGAGTTGACTTGGGGACCAATTTCTAACTACCTGGGTTACCCCTTTGCCACTTAGCCACTAGCTATCTTTATAATATCAGTGACAAGAACAAACTTATTCTGTCTTAAACAAGCCCAAGCAATAAATTTATTGCTATTTCATGCTCCAGGCATTGTGTAGACTGTTCCCTTTGACTACCCACCGTACATTGCAGCTTCAAGCCTTCAATCAGTGGGCCAACAGTTATATGACTTGTCCCAATGATAACCTAGCAGGTCAACCAGTTTGAATGCCTGAGCCAATAGGTTTTCTGATTGGTTCTCCCATTGGGTTTTGTAAACAATGCTTCACACAAGGCCTTCTTTATTTTATATAGCGTCGAACATGTTTCTTTTGTATCTCTGTACTTTCAATGGGTAATTGTTTTCACTTGCTTGCTGCAGGTGATGTGGAATTTAAGCAAAATAAATTTCTGCCAGCTGAAAAGCAAATTGTAACTGCAAATCCAGATTTAAATACTGTACGTGCATCTTTGAAGCAGCTACTCTCTTTTGGCTACAAAATTTATGAGATGATATGTAAACTGCCTTCCAGTTGACAATTTCTCATATTTTTTCTCCTCTTGTATGATGTATGGCTATTTGAGAGAGACTTTAGGTGTAGGATGCTGAAATTCAAATAATTCGACTCGCATCTGCTGGGGCAATTATGTTGACGTTCTTGCTTTATGTGGGCAATATAAATAAACATGCATTCCACTTAAAAGCTTCTCTGGCTCTTTTTATTTGTCTAATTTTACCTTTTGACTGTCCTATGATAGGTTGAGCTTTGTGAGGATGATGATTTTATTGTGCTAGCATGTGATGGCATCTGGTATGCATCTTCTGACACTATGATGCTTACCAATTTTAATATGACTAGTAAGAATTTCACTTGAGTTTGAGTTTGTACCCCAGCACTCACAGTGGAATATATATTAGAGCCTATGCGAGCATCTGTTGTGTGTGCACCCTCCTGTGCACCCGTGAGTGATGTTTTGAAAGATGGTTTTGCACCTCATTTCGTGTGTACCAGAGAGATGACATGTTAGTCTACAGCTCTAAAATAGTCCTCCGACAATGTTGAATTTAAAGTTGTAGTTTAATTGGCATCACCATAATCAATTTCTTAATACAACTGTTCGAAATTGTATGTAGAGAGTTTCGGTTTACCTTGTCTCATAGATCTCATAAATAAGCATTTTTTTTTCATGGAGTCTAATCCTCTGTTATGCATGGAGATTGTTTTGGGTGTGGCAACTATTATTTTATTCTATTTTTATGGAGTTTCCTTCTTGATTTATTTAGACATTCGTGAATATTTTACAGTCATCTATAGTCTATACAACCTTTTTCTTAGACAATGTTACCCTGTCAATTTGTCTTCCGTTTTCCTTAGCCATGGGGTCATCCAAATGACGTTCTATTTGCAATCTGTGCATTTTAGGGATTGCATGTCCAGCCAGCAGCTAGTGGATTTCGTGCATGAGCAGTTAATCTCTGTAAGTGGACTAAACCTTCTTTGGTTCTGGTTTCTTAACCAGAGGGCTTATGTAGAGTTACTTGTGCTTTTAACCTTTGACTAGTAAATAGCGCGGAACTCAGATTTTTGACTTTTACATGGCCCGAAATGCTTGGAAGGAAATTGATGGAGAACATTGTGCACTGTGCAGGAAACGAAGCTCTCTGCTGTGTGTGAAAGAGTTCTTGATCGTTGTTTAGCACCATCCACTGCCAATGGCAAGGGATGTGACAACATGACTATGGTATTAGTGCAGTTCAAGAAACCAACTCTAACAATTACAGAACCGATTGAAGAGCTATGTTTGCCTTCTGAGTCTGGAGATGGTGCCCTGAATCCGGGGGATGACCAGCCAAAACGAGAGGAAGTCAAATCAAAATAGTACTCCCGTGTAAGATTCTCGATTCCACTGATCATAAGGACCTGATTTCCTGGAAATTTTCAGTTCAGTCTGCCATTGCATATAACTTGCCATTGTATATGATCTCCAACCGATTGATGAAACACATAGCTGCTTGTTTAGCTTTGTGGCAATGCTATAATAGGATCGTCAAAGATAAATCATTCGCATAAATATTAAAACTCTCTTCAGAGCTAGGATAATATCTTGATAGTTGAATCTCTTTCTGGTTGAAGGAACATACATTCTTCAAATTGAACTCAGAGCTTTCCCATGTTAGGGCCTCTGTGCCGATTTTGAGTCAAACCTATTATGATTCCGAGGTTACTCTTTTCGTGCGGTCAACTATTTACCAAAGCCTCTCATTGCTCTGTGCCAAGGGAAGGAAGTAAGCACCAGTGATGGTGAAACTATTGAAAGAATCCGATCGTGGATCGTGGATGTCTTTTGGCCATCATACTGTTCGAGGACGGACTCATCCGAAGGACCGGAGAGCAGCAAGCGATAAGGGAGAGTACATCTAATGCTGGTCGAGATGGCTTTGGGGCGTAATCTTGGGTAGGTTTAATCTGTCCTATAGTAGATGGGGCTTGAAAGTAACTCGGATCTCCATTTTCAGGATTCTGATGAAATTTCACAAAATGACCTTGCCTTTTTAGAAAGAAAGGGCATCTGATATGGCAAATTACATGAAAGTTTCAGGGTCAGATAAAATCCTAAACCACACCAAAGCTCTTTTAAGTTTTTTTTTTAAAAGAGGGCTCCAAAAATCTAACCTGCTAAATAAAACCCAAAACAGAACCTAAGTAAAACCTGCTCCATTGCCATCCCTAGCTATTGGATTGCTTTCCTCGGCCAATGACTTACTGGATACTTAGCTCGTATTTTTGAATATTTAATAATGAGGTGTAATGTAAGAGAGAAAAAGATGAGATTTCGCAATAAGTTATTTTACAATTTGTCGTTTATGAAAACCTAAAATGGATATGGTGATATAACAAAAAAAGGCTGTGATGGTAAGTCTCCCAAGCACAATGTGTTAAGTTTCCTAAGCACATAGAATGTAAATACGAAGGATTTTTGGTGTACGAAAAGGAAAGTATACTTAAATTATGTTTGTTCAAAAGCAAAAATAAAAATACGTAAACCATAGATAATCCTTTTTTTTTTATAACAAAAGCAATGTAATTATTTCTTTTAAATATTTTATTGCATATTTGAAATGAATATTAATACTTTTGTAATAAAAGTAACGGAATTAGTTATTCCTTTTAATATCCCTTAACAATTCAATAAACCATGTTATAAATTAGCTATAATTAATTAAAGTCACTGTATTCCTCAAATCGAGTGAATTTATATATTAGTGTAATTTTATACTGTACTAAATCAAATTACTAAAAAACCCACTTTAATCAGCAATAATATATTTATCAACTATGTATGTGCTGTAAATATCTTTAGATGGAACTTGAATGTTGTCAGTTTTCCAGTTTTATTATTATTATTTTTTGTCATGTTTTGACTTAAGTTTTAAAATTACATGAAATTCGTTGGCGTGATATGAGCAGTTGTATTCTTAGACGTGATAAAGTTGGGTTTTTATTTTTTTATTTTATGCATGCGTGGGCAGGTGATTCCGGATAATAGGGATTTTTTGGGCTAAGTCTATGGACGGGTGTTTAAGGAATAAAGGAAGGAATTGTAATGAACAAATGATAGGGGAATGATGTAGATGGACGATGGATACAATTAGGATCAAGGCACAAAGGACACACCACCGGTAGAGGATCAAGATCGAGATTTGAGATAGTAAGCTCACCACCAAGATCTATAGGATAACTACCAACCAAAACTAAAGGACTTTTGGCTCACTATAAAGGAAGAATTCACTTTCCAAGGGTAATGAAACCGAAAGCGAATAATTCAACTTGTGAAAAAGAATTTTCATTCATTCAACAAAATCCGCATTATAGTGAAGAACTCTCCTCTATTATGTGGAGGGAATAAAACATAGGGAATAGATAAAGCATTAAAAAGACATGGGGACTCCCCAACTATTAAAGTTATGGAAACTAGAAAATAATTAAAGGCCTAATAGCTATAAAATGCATTAATGACATAGGCGCTTATAGTCTTGATTCTTCAGCTTTTTGATTCATCTTCTTGAGCAGCAAATAACTATATTGGGAGATCATCAAATAATCAAGGAAATGGTTCATAATAGCCTCCTATCGATATGTCTTGAAATCGGCAACTATTGTTGATGAAATAGAGCTTAATCGATAAAGGACGAATCGATAATTCCTTTATTGACAACTTAGTCGATAGTATTCATGTCGACAATTTCATGGCGAATCCAAAGTAGTAAGCTGGGGGCAAAATCTATTATGGCCTGAATGAGCATTGATGTTGCTGGATTTGTCAATGGAATCAAGTTGGCACTTTTTAAATGAAACATAGAATCAAATGCTTCCCCATCAATTTATATAAAAAAAATTATAAAATCCTGTTGGCTGGGTCTCTCTCATGTGGGGGACCCAGCAATTTTTCTTTTATTTGTTTAAAAATGAAAGTGGGAGACAAGAGTTAATAAGGGAGAAAATAAAAAAAAAATAGTGTTTGTGTGTGTATGTGTGCGTCAGTCTTTCTTCAGAAGAGAGTGAAAAGAGAGAGAAGAAGAAGAGAGAAAACACAGAAGGTTTAGAGAGTCTGCGAGGGAGAGAAGAGAAAGAAAGGAAGAATTTTATAATCTAGATTTGAGGGCCAAACATTGTTGAAATTGGCTCAAATTTGGATATGTTGTTTGTGAGGCCGATATCTAAGTGTTGATGGTTCTCGTTTGCTGAGATTCTCTTCCGAATTCTCTAATCGCGGTTAGGGTTTTCTCACATATTGTGTATTATTCCACCTTTGTGGCGATGAAATATTATTGTAATGTTGATGTAGAATATCTAGTGTGTGACTAAAGATATACCCTGTTGTATACCTGCAATTCTTGGTGATTAGTGGATGATTTCGGGTCGTCCGTGATTTTTCTCGTTTCGGGTTTTCCACGTAAATCTTTGTGTGTTATTTTTATTACTTCGCATTAGGCTATTTTGACAGGATATAATTGTTGGTTGTCGCTGGATTAAATTGGTGAAATTAGGGGAATATTTTTTTTTTTTTTATCATGGATTGACTTAATTAGAGGCGAAGTGCTGCTCGATTTTCCCCAACAGAGTGGTATCAGAGCTTGTGTTGAGATTTCAGTGTTAGATGGAAAAATCAAGTAGCACCATGTTTAAGTTGAATGCCTTTAATTATTATATATGGAAGCCCCGGATGGAAGATATGTTATATTGCAAAGATTTATTTGATCCTATCGACGATGACGAAGCTCAAGGAGACAAGGAAGACAAAGACCGGGAGTGAATGAATCGCAATACGGTTGGGTTTATTCGGCAATAGATTGATGATAGTGTATTTCATCATGTTGCTCAAGCGGATGCCTTGTGGAAAAAACCAAAGAGGATGCCTTGTGGAAGAAACTACAACATCTCTATGAGATGAGAACCCCGCAAAACAAAGCTCTTCTAGTCAAACGACTTGTGAACTTGAGATACAAGGAGAAAAGTAGTATGTCGGAACACTTGAGTGAATTTCAAGATGTTCTAAATCAATTGACAAATCTTGAGATTGATTTAGGTGATGAATTGCAATGATGTTTGTTGCTTGGTACTCTTCCTGATAGTTGGGACACACTGGTTGTGGTGTTAAATAATTCAGCTCCTTGTAGTGTGCTTTCTATGAGTATGATTAAAGAAAACTTGTTCAATGAAGAAACAAGAAGAAAATGCTTGAATTATGCTTCTAGATCGGAGGCACTTGTCATAGAAAATAGGTCCAAAAGTTAATCAAGAAAGTTTCAAAATAATGATAGGGGCAAGTCAAGGGGAAGATCAAAGTCAAGACCAAGAAGAAATGTGAAGTGCTACAATTATGGCAAGATGGGACATTATGCTAAGGAGTACTGGCAACCAAAGATGGATAAATCCCATGATAGAAATGGGGATAAAAAGAAAGAAGAAAATCAAGCTACAATAGCAGCTGCATCCGACGGTGATATTGTCTTCATTTGTGATGATGGTTATGTAAACCATACATATCAAGACTATAGCTGGGTTGTTGATTCTGCAGCTTCCTTTCATGTCACTTCACGTCGTGATTATTTTACATCTTATCGCAGCGGTGATTTCGGTTGTGTTAGGATGGAAAATAGTGGTGTTTCTAAGATTGTTGGAATAGGAGATGTTCACTTGGAGACTGATGTGGGATGCAATTTGCTTCTAAAAAATGCGAGACATATTCCGGATATTCGACTGCAGTTGATCTCTACAGGCGCCTTAGATGACGATGGCTACGACAGTTTTTTCTATGATGGTAAATGGAAATTGACTAAAGGCTTTATGGTAGTGTTAAAAGGCAAAAAGACATGCACTCTCTACACCATGGAAGCAAAGTTGATCAGAGAAGAGGTAAATGCAGTGGAGGACTCTTCAATTGATTTATGGTATATGAGGCTTGGTCATCTTAGCGAGAAAGGACTTGAGACTCTTGCTAGAAAGAATTTTCTACCATGGAAGGAGAAAAATCTGACAAAATGTATTCATTGCAAATTGGGTAAGCAATATCGATTCTCGTTTCAGAGTTCCTCTCCACACACCAAATCTCTTCATCTAGTTCATACTAATGTTTGTTGCATGGATGCTAGAACACTTGACGGTACATTATATTTTGTGACATTTATTGATGATTGCTCTAGAAAAGTGTGGGCCTTTGCTTTGAAATCTAAAAACCAGGTGCTTGCGGCTTTCAAACAATTTCATGTCAACGTGGAAAGAGAAACCGGGAAGAAGTTGAAATGTGTTCGAGTCGACAACGGTGGAGAATATAAAGGCCCGTTTGGGTATTATTGTAGGGATTATGGCATCAAGCTTGAGAAGACTGTTCCGAAAACACCACAGCAGAATGAAGTGACAGAGAATGAATCGGACGATTAATGATTGGATTCGGTGTATGCTATCTCATGCAAAATTGCCTAAATCATTTTGGGGTGAAGCGATGAGAACGGCCGTGGACCTGATAAATCTTTCTCCATCAGTTCCTCTTAAAGGAAATGTTTCACAAAGAGTTTGGAGTGGGAAAGATGTTTCCTACAATTATCTGAAAGTGTTCGGCTATCGGGCATTTATACATATTCCAAGAGATGAGAGATCCAAGCTTGATGACAGGTTTAAACAGTGTATTTTCTTGGGTTATGGACATGAAGAGTTTGGCTACAGATTATGGGATCCAGCGACAAAGAAAGTCATTAGAAGCCGAGATGTGGTGTTCTTTGAGCATCAAATCATTGAAGACATCGACAAGCCAGGGAAGCCAAAGAATGTAGCTCAACAGAGAGTTAATTTTAGCCCAAATCCTCCGACCTTATTGGGTGAAAATCAAGGGGGAGAAGCGCATGGAAATCATGAAGATGACGAATCCTTACAGAATGTTGATTTTTCAGTGGAAGCAGGTGAATTAGTTGAGCAAGAGTAACCAGTTGAACCAGTTGAGCAAGGAGAACCGGTCCTACCTCAAGTAAGAAGATCAGAAAGAGAGTGTAGACCATCACAAAGATATCAACCGCATGAGTATGTATTACTCATCGATGCAGGAGAGCCAGAAACTTATGAAGAGGCTATGTCGTGTGATTAAAGAATGAGTGGCATGAAGGTATGCAAGATGAACTCAAATCTTTGCATGAGAATCACAAATTTGAATTAGTAAAGTTGCCTAAGGGCAAGAAAATACTCACAAATAAATGGGTGTACAAGTTGAAGATGGAAGAAAATAGTTTGCAACCACGATACAAGGCTAGGCTTGTTGTGAAGGGCTTTCGTCGGAAGAAGGGAATTGATTTTGAAGAGATCTTTTCACCAATTGTAAAAATGTCTTCTATTTGAGTTGTTCTTGGGTTAGTTACGAGTTTGGATTTAGAAATTGAACAGTTTGATGTAAAAACAGCTTTTCTTCATGGAGACTTAGAAGAAGAGATATACATGGAGCAATCAGAGGGTTTTAAAGTTAAAGGAAATGAGCATTTTGTGTGTAGGTTGAAAAAGATTTTATATGGTCTCAAGCAAGCACCAAGACGGTGATACTTGAAATTTGATTCATTCATGGAAGATCATGGATATGGTAAGACCAACTCTGACTCTTGTGTCTTTATGAAAAGTTTTTCAGATGATGATTTTATTATCCTCCTACTTTATGTGGATGATATGTTGATAGTTGGGCATAATGCTAATAAAATCAAAAGCTTGAAAAATGAGTTGAGTAAAGCTTTTGCGACGAAAGATTTTGGATCGGCTAAGCAAATCCTTGGTATCAAATTACTCGTGATAGGAAGAATAAGAAATTCTGGCTATCTTAAGAGAAGTATAGTGAAAAAATGCTTGAAAGATTCAACATGAGCACATGTAAATCGGTAGGTACTCCACTTGTTGGTCACTTCAAGTTGAGTAGTAATGAGTGTCCTACGAGTAAGAAAGAGAAGGAAGAGATGATGAAGATTCCTTATTGTTAGAAGTATTAAGGGTAAAGTGGTCTTTAGGAGGGTTTATTAAGTTATCATTGTATAAATACTTTTTTTACTGAATAAGAAATTTATTATCCTTTTCATTGTAACACTTATGTATCTGCTGTGGGTAGTTTGATGTATGCCATGATTTGTACAAGATTGGATATTGCTCATGCAATTAGTGTTGTGAGTAGATTTCTTTCAAAACCAGGTAAAGAACATTGGAACGGTGTGAAATGGATTTTGAGGTATCTCAGAGGCACTTCCAAATTATACTTGTGTTATGGAAATAGAAGGCTTGAGTTGAATGGTTATTCAGACTCTGATTATGCCGATGACAGTGATTCCCAAAAGTTTACGTCAGGTTATATGATGATCTTTATAGGGGGAGCAGTTTCATGGCAATCAAGATTACAAAAATATATTACTCTGTCTACAACTAAAGCGGAGTATATTATTATCACCGAAGGAGGCAAGGAACTCTTGTGGATGTAGAAATTCCTAAGAGAGTTGGGCTTGAAGCATCAGAAGTTTATTTTATACTGTGATAGCATGAGTGCTATTTATCTTAGCAAGAATTCAGTGTTGCATTCAAGATCAAAGCATATTGATGTGAAGTATCATTGGGTTCGAAAAAAGTTAGAAAAAAAGCTCTTTCTATTTGAGAAAATCCATACCGACGACAACGGATCCGATATGATGACCAAAGCTTTGCTAGTAATGAAACTTGACTCTTGTCGAAGTAAAATGGGCATGATGGAACTCCCCACATGAGGTAGAGGGGGAGATTTGTCGGAGGGAGACCCAGCAATTTTTCTTTTATTTATTTAAAAATGAAAGTGGAAGACAAGAGTAAATAAGGGAGAAAATAATAATAAAAAAATATTGTTTGTGTGTGTATGTGTGCGTGAGTCTTTCTTCATAAGAGAGTGAAAAGAGAGAGAAGAAGAAGAAGAGAGAAAACACAGAAGGTTTAGACAGTCTTCGAGGGAGAGAAGAGAAAGAAAGGAAGAATTTTATTATCCAAATTTGATGGTCAAATATTGTCGAAATTAGCTCAAATTTGGATATGTTGTTCGTGAGGTCGAGATCTACATATTGATGGTTCTCGTTTGCTGAGATTCTCCTCCAAATTCTCCAATCGCGGTTAATATTTTCTCACATATTGTGTATTATTCCACCTTTGTGGTGATGAAATATTGTTGTAATGTTGATGTAGAATTTCTAGTGTGTGACTAGAGATATACCCTATTGTATACCTGCTATTTTTGGTGACTAGTAGAGGATTTTGGGTCGTCCGTAGTTTTTCTCGTTTTGGGTTTTCCACGTAAATCTTAGTGTGTTATTTTTATTACTCCGCATGAGGCTATTTTGACTAGATATAATTGTTGGTTGTTGCTGGATTAAATTGGTGAAATTAGGGGGATATATATATATTTTTTATCATGGATTGGCTTAATTAGAGGCGAAGTGCTGCCCGATTTTCTCTAACAAATCACAGTAAGACACTTCAAAAGTCCCGAAAGAGATCATGCTAATTGATTCACAATTAAGATGGTCCCAAACGGTTCACCACTCTTGGGTTTATATTGGAGAATTCCTTTTGAGATCTTGACCAACATGGACAGGCCGATTTGGTACAGATTATCTCAAAGTAAGATGCCTTCCAATAGATGTTTGGTTTAAGGATGGACAAGTCATTCAGACAATTCCACGATGGTCTTTTTCTTCTTCTTTTTTTCGGCGTGTGTTCGAGGTGATAGCTGGAATGAAATGACTCGTGACATACTTAAGGGAAGACCTGCTCCTCTATTCGTCAGCTTATATAGTTACATCCCTCATGTAGGTAAACTTAGAAATCAAGATTTGACTCTCTCTCTCTCTCTCTCTCTCTCTCTATAGCCATATCCACCTGATGCAGAATGGAAGCGGGTACTGAGAGAAAATTTTGGAATGGTAGAATGGAATGAAGACAGAGAGAAAAGAAGGAAATGGAAATTAGCAGAAGGATTAAGAGAACTCAAGGTGGACTCCAATGTCAATGCACTCGACCATAAAAGACTGAATAACGAGACATAACAATGTGCTAAATCAACCAGAAATATGCAAGAAATCCCCTAACAAACATGAAATAACAAAAATAAGATCCAAAATTAAAATGACTACATCCATTCTCTATTCTCTTCCTAGGCTCAGAAGGAAGTCGACTTGGGTTAGTTAAAAGTTCTTGAACTCCTCCCACAGAGCTAGATCAGGCCAATGGAACTCATTGTCGGTAATCCGTGCGGCTCCTCCACTCGCAAGTTCCTTCCACTTGATCAACTACCTATCCTGCGAAGGCAAAATCGTCTGATCGTCTCAAAGAGTTGCAGTTTAATTTACAGCGACTAGAAGAAAGTTAGCTCAAAGGAAGGCATATTAGGCTAAGTACCTCACTAAGGAAATAAACCTGTTACTTCGAGAACTGGACTAATTTATATGGGATAAGTACAGTACAAGTGCCATAACTTTTGTACGGCGTTCACTTGAGTGCCATAACTTCTTTTTCGCTCACTTGAGTACCATAACTTTTAAATATCGTCCACTTGAGTGCCATCGGCGATTTGGGTCATCGGAAAATCCTACGTGGCATTAAAAAAATGTAAAGTCAGCCGACGTGGCCTGCCGGAAAGCTGAATCAACAAATGAAATGCCAAACGATGCCGCATACTTCTCTTATTAAAGAACCATTCTCTCATTTCAACAATTTGGGGGAAAATCAAACCTGATGAACCCTAACCCTAACCCTGCCGAGCTCTTACTTCAACAATTGGGGGAAAATCAAATCTGAAGAACCCTAACCTACCGAGCCGAATCTAAAGAACACTAACCCTACCGAATCGAACCCCACGAATTCCAGATCTTCAAATCGCCCAAAATCAACTCGTGAAATTCACGATGGGGAGTAGAAGCAGGGCAAGCGGCTCACGAATGCACCAACGAAGCCAAGATGAAGCTCCATGTTTTTGCTATTGTGGGCTGCGAAGTCCAACAAGAATAGCTTGGACGAGAGATAATCTTGGGAGAAGGTTCCATGGATGCGCCAAGTATAGAGAAGACTTCAATTGTGGATATTTTAGGTGTCTATTACTCTGTTATGCTGATCTATCAATTTTATTTATGACTTTGGCTATGATTTTGGATTCAGGTTTCTTTGCTTGTTTTGAGGGGATATCTTCTGCTGCTTTGCCTGCTAATGCAACTGGCATTGACGAAATTCTTTTGATAACTTATATTATTGTCAACTATCTTATAGGTGGGTTGACACAAAATTCTCGAACCGAGCAACGAAGGTTATCTTGGAGCTACTTCAAGAACGAGATGAACGTCGGCATGTATTGACAGATGAGTTGGACGATGGTGACTCAATGGAAGCAGAGATAACGGGTCTGCAATATTTGTTGAATCATTGGAAGAAGGAATTTTCAAGGATGAAAAAGCAAAGAGATATTTACCGAGTGTCTCTTGTGGTGCTATTGTTGGTGGTTTTGTTCTGGTTTATGGGCATATGTAACCCTACTAAAGAGAAGGTTTTTCTAAGTCTACCGTAGTTGAGGAAAAATGATATGGTGTTGTTCTGTTTTTATGCCAAGAATGTTGTTACTTTTTGCTATTGTGTATGGATATGGAAATGTTGAATTGCCACTGGTTGGAAATTCAGATTCTTTGGTGCAAATGCAATGCAGAGCATAAATGATGTGCAGCAAGAGCATAGATGATCATGCATTTTGTGGTTGGTTTTCGCTATTCGAAAATGGTTTTCAAGGATGAGTCGAGTTCCAACAACTTTACGAATGACTGTTTGAGTGCCATAAATTAGTTAAACTGACCATTTAGGTTACTCAACTTTCATAAAGTAGCCACTTAAGTACCATATATTTTTAAAAGTTATAACTTAGGTTCCTCAATTTTTAAAAAGTGATCACTCAGGTTCACTCTTTTTAAACCATTCATCGGTCTTGTTCTCACCTGTGTAGCTTATATCAAGCTTATGTTAGGTTCACTTTTTTTCTTAAACCATTCGTGTGATGTTATAGAAACTTCAAGCATATATATTAACCAACAGATACAACAAGCCCAAACTTGCTCTGGCTCTAGATTTATAGCAAATATAATAGCTCCAATGAAACAACAGCATAATCATTGCTACTCATTATGGTATGCATCTATTCTTACATCAACGACAATAGACACAAGAACTTGTTCATTGACATAAAATCTAAAATATTGCTGCTAAACGCACTAGCAAAAAATGCAGCAGTAAAACTCTTAACAGCATTGCTGCAAAAGACATAATCAACCAAAATGCAGCAATTGACACCTAACCACATGGCTGCAGAATATATATTGAACCAAAATGCAGCATTAACATCAAACACAACTTTAAGAATAACTTGAAAATCCTAAAATCAGAAAGATGGACAGACATCATCTCCACCATCAAATCCCCCACATTACTCAAGCTGAATAGGTCACTTTCTTTTTTTTCCTTCACTTGGTTGCTTCTTTTTCACTTTTGCTCGAGTAATCATTGGTTGCTTAATTTTCGCTTGTGCTCGAGTAACCATTGGATGGTTTATTAGTGTCTCCCCTTGGCTTCTTTTTGTTGGTGCAGTCGATGCTTGACCAAATCCTCCTTTAGATATCAAGACCTCTGAACTTTCTCCAGCCTGCAATTATATAACCTTCAGTTGCCATATCACAATTAATCAAATGACATATCTTAAATACATAACACTCACTGTCACAGATCTTTGCATTGTGGCAGCAGGTTGTGTAGTCACACTTGCAGGATCATTTAATCGAGATGGAACTAAAGTTGGGGCAGCAGGTAATTTTGGAGCTGACTTTTTGCTTGTGCTCGAGTAAACATTGGTGCCTCCCCTTGCCTTTTTGTCTGTGCAGTCGATTCTTTACTTGGTCCTCCTTGAGATATGAAGACTTCTGAACTTTTCTCAGGCTGCAATCATTTATAACCTTCACTTATCATATCAATAAATTAAATGACATATCTTAAATGCATAACACTCACTATTGTAGATGTTGACACTGTGGCAGCAAGTTGTGTAGTCACATTTGCAAGATCATTTGACTGGGATGGAACTAAAGTTGGGGCAGCTGATGGTTTTGGAGCTGCTCTTCGTACCCTCTGTTTTAGAGGTACCATTGGTTGCTTCTTTTTCACTTGTCCTCTACTAACCATTGGTTGGTTTATCAGTGCATCTCCTTGGCTTCTTTTTGTTGGTGCAGTCGATTCTTGACTTGGTCCTCCTTGAGATATGAAAACCTCTGAACTTCTCTCAGGCTGCAGTCATATACAACCTTCACTTACCATATTAATCAATCAAATGACATATCTTAAATGCATAACACTTAAAAAAACTAACATGCAAAACCGCCATGTTTGTATTCGTGTCTACGAACAACCCATTGCTAGTTTCCCTCATCCTTTTTCCAATTGTACTATGTGTGCTTTCTCGTGCACAACCTTCAGAAACGTCTTCAGTTGATCTTCTTCTAACCTGCAAAAAAGACATAAAGTAATGAATTTGATGACACGTCTTCGTTCTTTTGCCATTTACTTTGATGACACGTTGAGTCAATTAATTTCAACTATCGTTACATGTAGCAAGCAAAGCAGACTAATAGCAACAGAATCATACAACTATTTTGAGAAGTTGAACAGCTAATAGGAAAGTCGTACTTACTCCTTACTTTTTTACAACCTCAATCTATGTACCTCTATCCCACTTTCCTTAACTTCTTAATTAATCTCCTTTTATCTTTTTTTTTCTTTTAGTTAAGGATATGGTCTCTTCTGCCACTTCCCTAAATTCTAGTATAACAAAATTGCAATCTTGCACCTGTTTTCCAAAAACTTATATCTTTGTGGCTTGCAAAAGTCTTGTCCAAGTCAAAAGCAATTCACAACAATGCAAAGGCATAGGGACCATAACAAATGATTTTTTTTCTATCACAGGGACCACAACAACGCAAATTAGCATGACAACTTCAGCACTCGGTCCCCACAACCCCACCATATTCAGTAAACAATAATTTTGTTGTCAGCCAATGGATACAAAACAACATAAGAAGGGTACAACTCAAGTAAAATAAAACTCACATTTATACTGAGATGGACAAACCACTGCGACGAGATCCTCTTTTTCCAACATAGGGACCACAAACCCTTCTTTTTTCCCTCTACAAGACCCAGTTTTTCTTTCGCTTCCACACTATCAATAACACCAAAACGAATAAGCATGTCTGTCGTTTCTTAATCAGTTCACACAAATGGACAAATCGCTTACCTTTGCTTGTGTCGGCCACAGTTTGTCACGCGATAAACACTTCCTACCTTCAGAGACTTGGACACGAATCAGAGGAATAGAGTGTGTGCCTTCAATGGATTTGCTTGACACACTCAGGGTTGAGGATGATCCAATCCCTAATTTGCAATTGATGAGTGTGATTTCACAGGACATAGATGGATTTGAGAGAGAGAGAGAGAGAGAGAGAGAGAGAGAGAGAGAGAGAGAGAGAGAGAGAGAGAGAGAGAGAGAGAGAGGCATAAGAGGGCTTCCAGCCCTAATTTGACTTCGTTTTCTCGGTTAACACGATCGAAAGAAACCTTTTTCTTTACACGTATGATTCGGCGTCGTTTTGTCCTTAAGAAGAGCACACGGTGGACTTTTCCTTTTTTTTTTAATTTCCACGTCAAAGTAAACTATTAAGTAAAAAATCCACGTATGACGTTTTGCCGGAAGTGGCACTCAAGTGGACGATTTTGCTCCGATTTGGTACTCAAGTGAGCGAAAAAAAAGTTATGGCACTCAAGTGAACGCCGTACAAAAGTTATGGCACTTGTACTGTACTTACCCCAATTTATATTGTTAGGCAATTGAAACTCATAAGCATCAGTACCAGTCCAATAAGTCACATGGTATGGTCCAGTTGCCCTATGCTCAATACACCTAACCACATGAAGTTTATTCTCTCCTCGCTCGGTATTGTCAAGACCTTCATAACGCTAAGCGTCTTCCGTTTCTGGACTGACCGAAGATGTAATATGCTTTTTAGCACGACACCAAAGCATTAGACATTAGAACCATCTGGAGGAACGTTAGAGGAAGCATGTTGATTCTACCTAGGAGCATTGGATTGAGTATTCCATTTCTGAGAAGGGATTGGTCTGGGACTGTAGTGTATTGCTACGTAGGGACGTTTGATGCCTGTTGGATGCAGTCCTATAGTAAGACTCATACCGCCATCAGGTAAACTTGCTCCAAAGACTTGCCGAATACAGCTTAACTTCATGCTTAACGTCAGCGTTGAGACCCTTGATAAACCTAGTCAGAGTTGCCTTAGGTACTCTTGCAAATAAATGCACTTGTTTGAGATTCCAAGTTGATTGCATTAACCGTCTTCTATCGTGGGCAGGAAAGCAGTTGTCTTTCAGCTTCGGTTCTCTCTGAGCACCAGTAACTATGAGTTGCTCACTCATTTGCTGTAGGTTCATTTGAATGGACTGACAATAATGCTTGGTGTACCCTACAAGTTTCAACTTCGCATTTCGAATCCTAGGGGAATCAGACATATCGTACCACTCAAAGCAATCCTCTAGATCAGCTAACCCATCAAGGAATGCAAAAGGTTCAGCTCTTTCATCAAAATTGCCTACCTCAATCTTAACCTTCTTGGCTATATCGCCACCGACCGGTACCTGATCTCTCTTTTTAAGCAATTGCACAGGCTCCTCTCTCATCACTCTCTCAGTCGACTTCCACCCACCTGAGATTCTTTTCATGAGGAGACTCTTATATGAGAAACTTATCTCGGACATCCTTGTGCCAACCCTCATCAACCCGCATGCTTACTTCATGTTCATTTCTAGGGTTAGGTTCTCGCGGTGTGATATTTCTACAGACTTTCTTAGCAACATTTCTCCTGGAGGAACTCCCAAACTTCTTGTACCCTGACTCGGTTGAAGGTGATTGCAGGTGCTTGACTGGGACTGGTTGTTTACCCAGCCCAACCGACATCAACGTCACTATGGCAGTGATATGCTTTCCAAGAAATGTGTTAGAGGCGTCAAACCATTCCTTTAATCTTTTCCTCAAGCGTATTCATTATACCTTCAACTTCAAATATGTTCTGTCTCAATCCTAATTTTTTATAATTCTCTAAAAATGACGAAAAATTGTTATATAATTGACTAGTGCCAACTGCCAAGTAGGAAATACTTGAGTCTATTGATCCATTGCCACGTATACACAATAGGCCCCAATCTTCAGAAATTTCAATTTTCTCCTCCTCCTCCTCCTCTCTCCTCTCCCCCCCCCCCCCCCCCCCCCCGGTGTTCAAACAATCACCTTGACCTGTGTTCGCTCGATCTGGCCCTCAGACAATCAATATATACACACGACTCATATCATATCACCCTTGATGAAGTGATAGCTCCGGTACGCTTTTACCCGTGATAGTTTTTCAGCAACATATATGTGCATCTGAAATAGGCCGTTGGGGTGGGGACTACCCGTCACCTTGCTCTTCCCGCCACGAGCAAGTCTAAAGCCAGAAACTGAGAGGCTGATAGAAGAGCTCGTAAATATGAAATTGATCTAACAATGCCAATATATGCATCCCATACATGAAATATGCTTCACAATGCAAAAGAGCTGATAGTAAATTAGTTTGCATTGTATGTGCTGTAACAGTTTGATTTTGAAGTAACGCATGAAAGTTTCTATCGACCGTTTGAAGAAAATCAAATAAATGTTGAGAAGAATTTATTCTAGTACCCTGAGCCAAAAGAATCGTCTTCTGCTAGGGGGAAAAAAAAAAGAGTGCTAACGAGTTGTCGCCTCTAGATCTTGCCACGAAATCTTCTTGTTGACCTTTTTCTTACTCTTCGAGTTGCTCTTATACTTAACTTGTTCTCTCGGTCGCCATGGATCAGCCTTTTCCATGCCTTTTGCCAACTTGTCTTTTTCGATTTCCCGTTCAAGCACGGGAAGTGGATGCTCAGAAACAGCTTCCGCAGCACTATTGTTCCACTCCTCAATGCCTGTATTTTCCAGACAAAGAACTTCCTTTGTTCGAGTACCACGAGATTGTAGCTCCATCAAGTACCGATACCTTGCTCTCAGGAAACTATCAACAGGCAAAAAGTTAGGTGATCCATGTTGATTTTAGACGAATAGAATGCACATCGATACTGCACAAATTGACTAGAGGGGAAGGAAAAAGGAACTCACCGAACTTCGTCCAAAAGGGTTTGCTTCCTCTCCTTTTCTTCTTGCAGCTTCCTCTTCTCGGAAACAAATTCCTATCGATAGGTTGAAAAATGGTCAAATTGAACAAAAAAAGGTTCAGTGTTACATGACGACAAGGTGTCGCCAGGCAATCAACAGTAACATTAACAGATTCGAAAATGATCTCTCACACTCCACAACTTGATTAAAATCCAACAGAATTCTCAAGCCACACTCAAGCAAGTGGTTGAACATATCAAACAAGAAAATCTTTGTTTTTCTGTGAATCTAGGGATAGCATCACTATAATAAAAACCATAATTCCAAGTGAATTGTAATTGCCAACCAGTTATAGCCACACTTTTCTTCAACTAGAAATCGCGAGATCATTACAGCATTAAATTAAGAAAATAAAGCAGACACATAAATCGAATGTAAATTGCAGGAATTGATTAACCTTGCGCAAATCCTGATAGTCCTGCAAGAGATACTCATGTCTAAGCTTCGCCCTAACTTCAGCACTAGCCGGGATGGATTCGCGACGATTCTCCATAACCCTTTTCATGTTTCCCCGGTTCATGAAAAGAATTCTACCAAAGAGAGAGATAAAAGGAGAAAAAAATCCGAACTTTCCGAGAGAGAAAGATACGGCGAGAGTGAAAGAGCCGCACCCCCAACAAGCAGCTTAAATACAAAGAGAAGAAAAGGCGGAAAGCGCTCTCCTTATAGGGAAAAAACGAAGAAAAGAGAGAGGAAAAACGTATAATAAGGGGATAAAGATTGAACGGAGAATAGAGACGAAGAGATCAGAAAGAAAGAACATAATTATACGGAGGAAGAGAGAGAGAGTGTGTGTGTCATGAAGAGGTTTAGAAGCTGAAAAAGGAAAGAACACGAGGGCGACTTCCCATGAAGAGGGTTCTCTTCCGTGGCTTTCCATATTTCCTACTTTGTTCTCCAGTTCAGCCACACTTCTGATCGACACAGATTCACGTTCAGAAGACCCATTAGAGAGAGAGAGAGAGAGAGAGAGAGAGAGAGAGAAGGCGTGTAATGTTCTAATAGTGATTGCCGATGTTTTTGTAAGAAATTTTTGAAGCGCTTCTTTATTTTTCGAATCTCTCGTCTAGTTTGACTTTCATTTATTTGAAATATTTTAACACTTTTCAAAAACCAAAATACTAAATTATATATTCGTATATTATTTTTTAAATCACTTGTAAAGCTCAAATTAATTTTTTTTATATAAAAATAACAAAAAAAAATCCTTAATTTTCGACCCATTACGGCTTACCCTCCTTTATTGTTAAATATAACAGTTCTCGTTCTCTAACAAAATTCTCTTGCTGCTTAGAATTTCCAATGCCTGTCATTCCTCACAAACATTTACATTGGCCACTACCACCACCGTCTAAGCCGGTGTCCTCATCACAACGGTGGTCGCAGCGGTAGCCGATGGTGGCAACTGAGCTTGGGGATCAATGGTTACATTTTGGATTCAGTTTTGGGGGTTTGGACGTGGTAGAGAATTTAGGACTTGGCCTAGACGTCTTCGGAAAGGAAATGTCGGTTACGTAAATAAGGCAAGATGTGAAGATGCACAGTTTGTCTCCAATGACAAAAAAAAAAAAATATTGTGTTAATTCGGTGCTTTTGAAAGTGGAGTAGAGTAAGTGGTAAGTTAATGAAATGTGGAAATGATTATTAGCGTTTTGCGTAATTCTTTCTATTTCCAAATATTTAGAAAAGGGAGTACAAGTTGCTTATAAGAAAAGAACACCCGAACAAGCTTGACCCACCTTCTTAAATTGCTTTTTACATTAGTATTATCCAAAGTGCAATCTTCTCGAACCAGGTGGTCGGCTCGGTAATGAAAGGAGTCTATTGTCCTTCATGAGATCGCGAATTCGACGCGACTCATGTTGCGTTGTTTGATTGCAACATAAATCATGTAAAGAGACTTACTGCCTAACTAGTGTAATGACCTTACCTACTCCACGTGGGCCCAGCCCCCCAGCATTTCAAGTAACCATACAAATTGGAGATCATTTGTGGATGAATATTGCTTTGTGAATCACTCATTAGGGCCTCTCTTAACCAATGTGAAATTTGGGAAGTCATGAACTCTCCAAATAAAGAGGTGGCACTATCATTAGTATTGGTCTTATCCCCCGACGGTACTTCCCCTATTTGATGGTTGGTTTGGTTCATACTTATCTCTCCATCATTCTAAAAGTTTGTCTGGAGCCACAATTTATCCGAGCTATTTTGTCCTCAACAATCTCTCCCCGCCCTCTTTATATTGATTATGAGCCTCATTTGTCCACGAACCACGCATCTACTAAATGACGTCATTCTTTGATATTATCTGTAATAACCTGTTTCGTTTCATGTGGATTAAGCCGCCAAAGAAAGTACTTGAAGAAACCTCATGAGGCAGTGACCATTTTTTTTTTTTTGGGTCAGAGAGGCAGTGACCATTTAAATGTGAATAAATCAAGAGTTTTTTTTTCTCTCCCCATACCACAACTTGCACTTTCATAAGGGAGTGATGACGGGCACACCAATCTCAAGCTTTCAGGATGTGGGTGGTGTGGAGCAGGTGGCTCAATCTGAAAATTCTATAGTGGGTGCGAGACCTTATGGTAAAGAGGAGGTTACTAGTAGGGGTGATCGGTTCTCGATCCAGTCCGGTTCTCGATCCAGTCCCAGTTACCAATTTGTTGGAATCGGGAACCGGACCGACCATCCTGGGAATCGGACCAGTCCGGACCGACAAATGGACCAGACCAGACAAAAAAAAAAATGTAGCCCAAATTACTCTATAATTGTTTTTTTTTTGGTAAAGAATTATTCTATAATTGTTGAAATCAATAATGTTATACAATTTCAACGTCTATATAAAAATGACTTCCCAGTAGTAAAAAAGAAGAGGCCTAAGGAGCTGAAAAAGATTCATGGACCAAATTAGAAAAAAAAATTAAAAAAGGATCGATCCAGTCTGGTCCAGTCCTAGGAACCGGGAATCGGGAATTGGACTGTCTGATCACCTGTTCCAATTTTAGGAACCGGGAATCGGACCGGACCTCTATAGAACCGGAAACCGGACCACCGGTCTTGGTATGGTCTGAGCCGTTTCAGTCCTGTCGGTCCAATTTGCTCACCCCTAGTTATTAGTGCTAATCATCCATCCTTTGTACTTTTTAATAAAAAGATAGAAACAATACAATCTTATATAGAATCGGACGTTATAAGTCCATTTCACTAACCGTTTAACAAGCTTGCTGATTGGGCTGCCAAGCCCAGCCAAAAAAACAAACTTCCCCTTAATTGGTTGCTTTGTCCTTCAAAGTCTATGCTAGACATTTTAGTTTTTGATGTTAACAAACTTTGATTCAATTAATGAAATTTCAATAATTCCGATTTGGGATCCATGAGATGGAATGACAAGCTCCCTTTCTATCTCTGTTACAAAAAAAACCCGGATCTTTACTCAATTGATTCCCTTGTGACATAAACATGGGACCAATTGAATGGGCAACATGCACTTGATCACTCATCCAGCCGGTCTTTAGAGATAAACCCAAGTCATTTTCGATACAATTTAATCTAAAGTCAACAAGTAAGTTTGTAAAATAAATGCTGCTATTTTTGGAAAAGTACCGTATGATTGTGTCTATATGGAGACATCTAAAACGTATTTGTTTTTTTTTTAAATGCCTTCGCACCTTGATACATCCTTTATATTACTAGGCGCCACACTCTTATTTTATCGTATTTTATTTTTCACTTGGTTATCTTATCCTGAAATTGAACGTGCCTTCAAAAAAAAAAAAAAATTAAAGAGTCATTAAAAAGGCGATTGGAGAAAAACATATATTCCTTTAGGATTCAAGATAGGAAATGTCGTTTTTAATTGATGCGACATGATCCTGGCCAAATATATTCAATTAAACTGAATAATGGGAAATTTCACCTTGATGCTCAATCAGATGATATTCACATTCAAAGGTTTCCTAATTGCAATCGACATGTTCTTTCTGGACTTGTGCTGTTTTTATTTTTATTATACATATTTTCTCTCTTATTATTTTCGTAGAAACAATTAAATTCTACATATATGTGCTTGTACTCGTGTAATGGATTAGCAAGGACAATATATAAAAAAAAAAGACTTTAAGCATGTGTTTTTTTTACTGAAAAATTTATTATAAAAGAAAATATTTTTTTGTAAAAATCATTTCTAAGGAAAATGATTAGTTTTAAATTGTTTGGCAATTTAAGATAAGTGATTTTCTTCTTATCAGAAGGGAGAGTTGTTTTTTTCATTATTTAAACACTGAAAAGTTGAAAAATTAATTTCCCAAAAATAGTTTTCCTTATAATAAAAAAATCAATGCCAACTATAGAGGTTAGGCTAGCAACATCTACTTACAAACGTGAGCGATTGCCTTGTGAGAGGAATCTCATTAATGTATAGTAGTCCTTTAGCTTTTCCTTAATGGTTCACCTCCGGGAAGATCACGACACATGCTTTCAACTTGTACAGGAAAAAGAAATTAAAATTCAAACCTCAATTGGAAATGAAATTTGAGGTATATTTGTTTTATGGAAAACTCCATGAAAAAGGGAAAATGTTTGCGGGAAATCATTTTTTTCAGGAAAATGGTTTGTTTCATGGAAAACTTTATGAAAAATGAAAATGGTTTGCAGGAAATCATTTTTCAGGAAAATAGTTTGTTTCATGGAAAACTCTATGAAAAATGAAAATGGTTTGTAGGAATCATTTTTCAGAAAAATGGTTTGTTTTCCTCTGTTTGGTGATATCTGATCGAAAATATTTTTTGATGTTTGTTTGTCATTTGAAAAATGATTTCAATGTTATGATTTCATCTTAGGCCCAAAAGAATTGAATTTTTAAATTATATTTAATTTTCTGTTTTATTTTTTCTTCTTTCTTTCTTTCTTCCTCCTTTCTTCTTCCTCCGTCGCAATATCCTCCACCATGATCGGTTGGTAGAGGCCACAGGCGAGATTGAGGGGAGTGGCCTTGGTTGAGCTTAGGCTTGTTAGGATCCAGCAATCTCAAGGTTCATCGGCCCTCTGCCGTTGTTGACTCCTAGTGAGCAGCGGAGGTAGAAGAAAAAAGAAAGTAAAAAAAATTAAAATTAAAATTAAAATATAGGCATAAATAATAAATGTTAAAAAATTGAAAAGCCAAATTTTTTTTAGAGGAACAATTCTGAAAAGTGTTTTCATCTCTTTAATTCACTTTTCTAATTATGTGCATGAATTTTTCATTGACTAAGAGTGCATTTGTTTCAAGAAATTCTCGGAATTAGTTTTTCGGACTTTCACCCATTTGGTTCTTCGAAATATGACTTAGTCAATGAAAAATACTTTTCGATCAACGAAAAGTTATACTTTCTTTTCATTTTCTTTTTTTTTCTTTCTCCCTCACAATGACTGGTTAGCAGTGGCCACTAGCGAGCTTGAGGCTTGCCGGGATTGGCAGCCTCTCGCGAGCTCGAGGTTATCGGCCTTGACGAGCCCAAGGCTCACCCAATCCCAATGACCTCAAGGTTCGTTAGTGGCCGCCGTAGCCAATAGCAATGAAGGAGGAAAGGAAAAGAAAAAGAAAAAAGAAAAAAAAAACATAAAATTATGAAAAAATAAAAAACTTTAAAATTCAATTTTCTTTTTTCCTCGGATAAAGTTATGAAATTGAATTGAAATCCAAACATTGAAAAACGTTTTGAGTAACATATCACCAAATAAAGAAAAACAAATTATTTTTCAGAAAAATGATTTTTCAGAAATCATATTTCGGAAACCTTTTTCAGTGAAACAAGCACACTCTAAGTCATTTTCCATAAACCAAATGGGTAATAGTCCGGAAAACTCTTTCACTCAAATAAAAACACCATTGAATTTATCCTTCCATTCCCATTCCTGTTGCTTGTTTGATAAAGATGGACAAGGTTTTATCCTTTTCATGTAATGATGGATAACCGTATTTAAAAAAAGGATTGAGCCAAAGTAACCGAATATATAAGTTGCCAAAAAATAAATCAGCACATAAGCTAATAAGGAACATATCCTGGCGTCCATAGAAATGGACAAGACGCACTCATTTTCTTACATGTATTTGAAGCACAAAATAAACATAATAGAATAACTTTCCTGAGCTACGGCCTCCGTACAAGGAAAGCCAAGATGAAATCCAATATGGGTTTGTCACCACGGGAAAAAGGGAAAATTTCAAAAAGAGCCCCAAAGTGCTCTCATTGTATCAAATAAACATATAAAGTACATATTGTTGTAATTAAAGACATGAAGTGATTATAGTACTCTCAAAAAAGAACATGAGTCACCTTAGTTAGGGGCATTTTGATCATTTATTATTTTATTTTACTTTTTTCCCTTTTTTGCTTTTTAAGAGAATTTGAAAAAAAGTAAAAAAAGAAAAGAAAAGAATCACAAGCACAAGGACTGACCTCCCACCTGATGTTTTAACTTTTATTTTATTTTATTTAGCAAAAAATTAGATTAAATTTACATTTTGATAAAAATGCCCTTAATCAGTCAAAAAATTTGGTCGGCCGACCAGCTGGCGAGATTAGGCTATTATTTGAAATAACCATAGCCACTTCAGGCCTTTCTTTACAATAATGGCACTTCATGCTCCTATTTGAAATAAAGTCTACTTCAATTCCTTACTTGAGAAAATGAGGGCACTTAGGGAATTTTTTTAAAAAGAATTTTCCATGGGAAAAACTCTGGTTGCACTTGCCAAAAAGACAAGAATTGAGCAAACTTTTTGAAATGGCTTATAATATGCATCTATATAAAGTGCGGATTCACGTCACTACAGCCGCAAAATACAGCGAAGACATAACAAACCATCATAGAAGTGAGATATCAAATATGAATGCCAAGAGTTGCTCTCAGTTGGTGGTGGTGGTGTTGCTGGCGGCGGTGATGGCTTTCCTGGCTTCCGCCGATGGAAGGAATGTTCGGCGGTGCGAAACTGTATGCATTTTATTTTGCTTGTTACAACCTATCCCCGGATTGTGCTATCAAGATTGCCTGTACGTCTGCAAAGACAATGTTGAGACACCCCAGGGGCAATGCAATTTCGGTTGTTTGCTGTCGAAACGTCACGACCGGTACGCAGAAAAACCTTCATCTTTCGTACCGAAAAATGTTTCTTGTTCTTGCTTTTTACAGTTTGTCTCGCGGTCATGAACGTGTATGTTTGTATAGTAGATCGCAATGTTGCCCATGTAATTTGGTCAAGAGGATGCTCATGGAAAGAAAATTTTCGACCGACAGAATTTTCGAATTATAAAAGTCTGGTTTCGAAAATGAATAACATCAGTTTCTTCTTAAGCGTCCATTATTTTTTTCAAAATTTACGTATCAAGTCTGGTTTCGAAAATGAATAACATCAGTTTCTTCTTAAGCGTCCATTATTTTTTTCAAAATTTACGTATCAAGTCTGGTTTCGAAAATGAATAACATCGGTTTCTTCTTAAGCGTCCATTATTTTTTTTTTCGAAATTTACGTATCAACTCATGTAAAATTTGCTCTTCACTCATTTTCTCAAAAGGCCCGGAGTGATGCGGTCAACTTCTTTTCCTCATAACGGATGCACCTTGGCATAGGTGGATATCGATTGTTTGTAAATGTTACATGGTTTGAAATTTAAGTTCGATAAGCAACAATCGTCACTTAAATTTGAATTTAGACACACTTGTCATTACCTATGTACCGGTAAAAATTTCTATTAACTTGCAGTTTACCTAATAAAAGCCCTTTTAATTATATTAAATCGATATTATTATATTCCAATTTCTTCCCCGATACTTCTCAAGGAAAATCATGAAATGGATTCCAAATTGACGGATTAATGTAAGCTTATCCACGTGACTACTACTATTTTTTTCAATCATTGGAAATGTCAAATGGGTTTTTATGTATTTCTCGTGTTGCGGACGTCACGAAAGTCGTAGCCTGTGTGAATCCGTGTGCTGAAAGTTGCAAGATGTCTTAAAGTCTGTCGAGAGTTCTTGGAGAATTGAATCCGACTGAGTAAAATAAAGAAAAATGTGTAATCTGGGGACAAAGTTCTTTGTGCTGAGTTCGCTGATTGATAAATCATATTCATACTTGGTGTCAAGTTTTTTTTTTTTTCATTTATCTCTATTTAAGGACTTTACTAAGGCGATGCTATTTTTTAAGCCACAAATATTGGCTACTGCATTAATCCTTAAGCATTCTATATATGTTTGGTACTATAAAATTGCATAACACCCATAGAAAAGCGTGGATGAGATTTAGCTTTACAATAAATATAAAAGAAGGATACCAACACGGCGTGATCTTAAATGGCAAGAGAGTTTAATAAAGAGAAAAGGTAGAACTAATAAATATTTCTTTTTTCAATTTATCCCAGAGTTGAATAACTTATTCAGAATATTGTGTAAGTAATATTCTTAGTTTACTTCGTTCCCAATTTCTATTTGAGAAAATTCTTTGGGAAAGTTGATAAGTTTAAAAAATTGCAAATGCTTCCTTCCATGCTAGATAGCAATATAGTATGCACGATCATTGTAGGTATAATGGTAGATACCCGAGATCAATTTATTATTATTTCCTTTTCCGCCTCTATATTAAGCTTCCATGATCATGAGTTCAAGCGTTATTGGAAGTGCTGCAGAAATAAAATCTTTAATACAGGAGGGCAATAAAATGCGTTATTTTTATTTTATCTTTTTTTGCGGAACAAAACAAGGGCTTAGTTCGTCCTAAGGATCTTATGTGCTACTTTCCACTTGAACCAGGAGAAACACAATTAATTCCAATTCCAATTCCCACTTCAGATTTGGTATCGAAATTTAATTTTGCCGTCCCCTTGCCATTTCTTATTGTCGTGGTGGTCAAATAAATCGTTTGATGGAGATGGACAAGGTTTATTTGAAGATCACCCATGTTTTATTAGCTTTGGTTCCACCCACATTAATTTTACCGTGATGGTAGATTATTTAAAAAGTTTGTAAGTATGGAAAGAAATCTGTTGAAATTGCCGATCGTTTGATTCTTCGGTAACTTCTCGACATTCTCACGATAGTTCTATTTTTTTTTTCCTTACCGAGGCCTTCAACTTACCAACTCTTATGCGAACTTACCAATCTTTATTTTAGTTATTTTATGAACCTTTTCCCGATTAATGGAACGAATGGTGATTACCCTAATTTACTCATGGATAATTCCTCTAAATCTCGGATAAAATTGCAAGGCCTGTTTTTTAGCCATAGAGAATAAAGGAAACACTCACAAGGGAATAAATTTTTTCTTTTTTCGCAATGTCTATTTTCTTGAAACATGTAGGAATCGTTGGGTTTTGGGAACCCAAAAACCCATAAAAAAGTGAATGAGAAAGGTGAATGAATAGTTCCACATGGGATAGAAGATAGAGGGGTATTGGGTTTAAATAGTGAAATCTTGCTAATGGGTTTGACTAATGGGATAGTTCCAAAGTCAAACCGGTCCACACGCGCGCGCGCCGCCGCCGCCGTCCGTCCGACCGGCCGGCTTTGATCGGGCCGGGCCCGGGTCCGGGTTAAGCCCATCGATTTTATTTTTAATTAACATATCCGTTGAAATTTTTTTTAATTAATTTTTCGGATGTTGTCTATTAGTAATCTATCTTCAAGCCATTGATTCGTGTTCGTTAATTACTGAACAAATGCATTGTTTCGGCATTAACCGAACACCCAACAAAGGTGTTGATTCGGCAATAACCGAATAATCATGACTTCGTGACTCTTCGTTTGGACTGTTTTAATATATTTATTTTCAAACAGAACGAAAAGATTCATTCATTCTATTTTCGTAAAAAACTCATCCCATTCACTCTCATTTTGTGCGATAACTCCCGAAGTTGAGTTCGAAGGATTTTCATCGACGAAGTACCACTTCGACGAAAGTGTGATCCGTTCTATCCTGTGAGGCGATTGTCCACGCAACTTGGGTACCCGTGGAGGGGACAAATTCGTCTTAAGGACACGACGTGAATTCGTCGGGCTCGGATCGATGATCTAATCAATTTCTCATTCGCTCTTCATTCAGGTTTGTCTATTTGCCTTATTTTCATATATGCGAACACACACATAGGAACACCATCGACAACAATCTTAAGACGAATTTTCTTCCCTATTCTGTGTTCGCATTCAACCCTGTTTGTCAAGTGTCGTTTTTCACTCTACTCGTTTCTGTGGTTTTCGTTTTATTCCATTCTCAACAATTTCTGTTTTATATATTCAGAAATTATTTCCTTCGTGTCTCATCGTATGTTGCTAGTATAATAGTTCCTGTTTAGATTTTGCGAAAATTACATTACTTGTGTTGTCATATATATTCACTCGCACGATTATTTCTGTTTTCGTAACAGAAATGGCTTTGACATCAATGACGCCTGTTGCGTTTGTTCCAACTCATGGAGAAAAGCCAGAAAAGTTCAATGGGTCTGATTTCAAGAGATGGCAACAGAAGATGTTGTTCTATCTCACGAATTTGCACTTGGCAAGATTCCTCGCCGAAGATGCTCCTAAGTTGGATGAGGGAGAAATGGACAAGGAAAAGTTTGCTGCGATGGATGTGTGGAAGCATTCTGATTTTCTGTGTCGCAACTACATCCTCAATGGTCTGGACAATACCCTGTATAATGTGTATAGCCCGTTGAAAATGGCTAAGGAACTATGGGAAAGTCTAGACAAAAAATACAAAATTCAAAATGCCGAATTGACGAAGTTCATAGTCGGCAAATTTCTGGACTTTAAGATGGTCGACTTCAAGACCGTCTTAAGTCAAGTCCAAGAACTTCAAGTGATTATGCATGACATTCATGCCGAGGGTATGATTCTGAGTGAATCATTTCAAGTGGCTGCCTTCATTGAAAAGTTGCCACCATCTTGGAAAAATTTCAAGAATTATCTGAAATACAAGAGAAAGGAATTATCACTTGAAGACCTGATTGTTCGATTGAGGATCAAGGAAGACAATAAACTTTCTGAAATGAAAGTTGGTAGAAAACTGGAGATCTCAAGGGCCAACTTTGTTGAAGGAGGATCGAAACACAACAAGAAGAGGAAGACGTTTGGAGAGGGATCCACCCAAAGCCAGAAAAAGTTCATTGGCAAATGCTACAATTGTGGAAAAGCTGGACATCGAGCCAAGGATTGTAGAGCCAAGAAGAGAAAGCATACTCAAGCTAATGTGGTGGAACAAATTTCCGATGGCGTTGAAGATATCAATCTGACTGCTATGATATCCGAGTGCAACTTGGTGGGAAACCCAAAGGAATGGTGGATTGATACTGGAGCAACTCGCCATATATGTGCCAATAGATGGATGTTCACATCCTATACGCCTATGGCACGTGATGAGAAACTCTATATGGGTAATTCATCGTCCTCTAAGGTTGAAGGCATTGGCAAGGTTGCTCTGAAGATGACGTCTGGAAAAACCGTGACACTAGTCGATGTGCTGCATGTGCCAGACATACGCAAGAACTTAGTGTCTGGATCTCTCCTTAGCAAGAATGGTTTTAAGTTGGTGTTTGTATCTGACAAGTTTGTACTCTCTAAGAATGAGATGTATGTAGGAAAAGGTTATTTGAGTGAGGGTTTGTTCAAGCTGAATGTAATGGCTGTTGTACCTAATGATTTTATGAATAAAGTTGTTTCTGCTTATGTACTTGAGTCTCCTAATTTATGGCATGCTAGATTAGGACATGTTAACTAAAAGTCAATAAAGAAATTGATGTGCATGGGACTATTGCCAAAATCTGATTGTCCAAATGAAAAGTGCCAAGTATGTGTTGAATCAAAGTTCTCCAAGCCTCCTTTTCATTCTATAGATAATAGAGTCACTGAACCTTTAGATTTAATACATACTGACATATGTGATTTGAAAACAATACCCACAAGAGGTGGTAAAAAATATTTTATCACTTTTATAGATGACTGTTCAAGGTATTGTTATGTCTATTTGCTGAGTAGTAAAGATGAAGCTGTAAATGCTTTTAGAACTTACAAGTCTGAAGTTGAAACTCAGTTAAATAGTAAAATCAAAATGATAAGAAGTGATAGAGGTGGTGAATATGAATTTCCTTTTGAGGAAATTTGTTCTGAATTTGGTATTATTCACCAAATTACGCCTCCTTATACACCACAGTCCAATGACGTGGCAGAAAGGAAAAATCGATCATTAAAGGAAACGATGAATGCGTTATTGAATAGTTCTGGTTTACCACAGAACTTGTGGGGGGAAGCTGTTCTGACAGCTAATTTTGTTTTAAATAGAGTACCCCACAAAAGGATACAACAAACTCCATATGAGAAGTGGAAAGGCAGAACGCCTAATTTGAAATACCTCAAAGTGTGGGGGTGTTTAGCTAAGGTTCCCGTTCCTAAACCTAAGAAGGTTAAAATAGGACCGAAAACCGTTGATTGTGTCTTTATTGGATATGCTCTTAATAGTAATGCATATCGATTTCTGGTTCACAAGTCTGAAATCCCTGATATATATGTTAATACGATTATTGAATCGAGGGATGCTTCGTTCTTCGAGAATATTTTTCCGTATAACAGAGTATATGAGACAATCAATAATGATAAAAGGCCTAGGAAGACTACGCCTAGAAGCGAACCTATAGAGGATGAACCTAGGCATAGCAAAAGACAAAGAATCTCTAAGTCTTTTTGACCTGATTTTCTAACATTTTTGTTAGAAAATGAGTCTCGGACCATTAAAGAAGCCGTGACATCCCCAGAAGCTCCGTTCTGGAAAGAAGCTATCAATGGTGAGGTTGAATCCATCTTGTCAAACCATACCTGGGAATTGGTTGATCTTCCTCCTGGTAATAAACTACTACAATGTAAGTGGATATTCAAAAGGAAAATGAAAGTGGATGGCACTATTGATAAATATAAGGCTAGGCTTGTGGTAAAAGGATACAAGTAACGAGAAGGTCTAGATTATTTCGACACTTATTCACCTGTCACAAGAATTACATCCATAAGGATGCTAATTGCTATAGCAGCAGTGTATAAGCTCGAAATCCATCAAATGGATGTAAAAACGGCCTTCTTAAATGGGGATTTGGAGGAAGAAATATATCTGGAACAACCTGAAGGGTTCATTGTTCCAGGACAAGAGAAAAAGGTATGTCGACTTATCAAGTAACTCTATGGATTGAAACAAGCACCGAAACAATGGCATGCTAAATTCGACCAAGTTATGTTGTCGAAAGGCTTTAAGATAAATGAGTGTGACAAATGTGTTTATTTTAAGAATACTCATAATAGTTTTGCCATTCTGTGCTTGTATGTAGATGACATGCTTATAATGGGCAGCGATAGCAAGGTTGTTAAGGCAACCAAACGCATGCTCATAAGTAAATTTGATATGAAAGATATGGGGGTCGCAGATGTTATTTTAAGGATTAAAATCCAAAAGACATCTGGAAGACTAGCTTTATTGCAGTCTCATTATATTGAGAAGATTCTTGAAAAATGCAAGAATCTAGATATTATACCAGCAAAGACCCCATAGATGTTAATCTACATCTTTCAAAGAATACTGGGGAAAGTAAAGCTAAAAATGATTATGCTAGTATACTAGGCAGTTTAATGTATGTCATGAACTGTACTAGGCCGGACATAGCTTGTGCTGTGAGCAAGCTGAGTCGATTTACAATTAGTCCAAATGAAAATCATTGGAAAGCAATGAAACGTGTACTAGGCTATCTGAAGCACACTCAAAATTATGCTTTGCATTACACAAAATATCCAGCAGTACTTGAAGGATATTGTGATGCAAATTGGATAATTGGCACAAAAGACACAAAATCCACAAGTGGGTATTTGTTTACACTTGGTGGGGGGCAGTGTCTTGGAAATCATCCAAACAAACTTGCATTGCAAGGTCTACTATGGAAGCAGAATTTATTGCTTTGGATAAGGCTGGTGAAGAAGCAAAGTGGCTTTGAAATTTCTTAAAAGACATTCCTAATTGGCCTAAACCAGTGCCAGCTGTATGTATTCATTGTGATAGTCAAGCAGCAATTGGAAGGGCAAAGAATGTTATGTATAATGGAAAGTCCCGACATATACGTCGAAGACACGATACCGTAAGACAACTACTCTCTAGTAGAATTATCACGATTGACTATGTGAAGTCAAAAGATAATATTGCGGATCCATTAACAAAAGGCCTAACTAGAGAGATAGTTGAGAAAACATCAAGGGGAATGGGTCTAAGGCCTATAAAATAAGTCTTCATAGCGGAAACCCCACCTAGTTGACTGGAGATCCCAAGATCTAGGTTCAAAGGGACAACTAAGTTATGCAAGCTGAGTAGAGTACTGTCAACTCTTACTCATTCCCGTAGAAAGACAGTACAGACGTGTCAAGGTTAAGCATAAGCTTTTAATGATTCTGATTTAGGTATATGAAATACCACATTTTCAGAAATCACCTATGTGAGTGTGAAGTGAGGGCCGCTTCTAAGGTGAATTTGAAAGGCCGAATTCCCGAAAGCACTCATGAAACCAGGCGGTGTTCATGGCCAAAACGAACACAACAGTGAGAACCAACTTTGGTTGAGAGATAGTTGTGTGACTCCTATTGTCTTGACTTACAATGAAGGTCGACAGTTCAAAGACATCAAGTCTACTGATTGACCGAGTAAGTCCGATAGGTTTCACTAGGGAAAGTTCAAGGTCTCTGAGTACTTATCCCAATGCAGCATTCTCTCATGGAATAATCGCACATTGCATTTCATGCATACATGCAGAGTCATGATATCTGAAATTCTCATTCATGTGGGAGATTGTTGGGTTTTGGGAACCCAAAAACTCATAAAAAAAGTGAATGAGAAAGGTGAATGAATAGTTCCACATGGAATAGAAGATAGAGGGGTATTTGGTTTAAATAGTGGAATCTTGCCAATGGGTTTGAGCCCCAAGGGGCACCCCACTTTTGTGGAGGAGAGAGGTCTTCGATAAAGTCAGACCAGTCCACACGCGCACGCGCCGCCGCCGCCGTCCGTCCGACCGGCCGACTCGGCTCGGATCGGATCGGGTCGGGCCCGGGTCCGGGTTAAGCCCATCGATTTTATTTTTAATTAACATATTCGTTGAAATTTTTTTTAATTAATTTTTCGGATGTTGTCTATTAGTAATCTATCTTCAAGCCATTGGTTCGTGTTCGTTAATTACCGAACAAATGCATTGTTTTGGCATTAACTGAACACCCAACAAAGGTGTTGATTCGGCAATAACCGAACACCGAACAATCATGACTTCGTGACTCTTCGTTTGGACTGTTTTAATATAATTGTTTTCAAACAGAACACACAGATTTTCATTCATTCATTCTGTTTTCGAAAAGACTCATCCCATTCACTCTCATTTTGTGCGATAATTCCCGAAGTTGAGTTCGAAGGATTTTCGTCGACGAAGTACCACTTCGACGAAAGTGTTATCCGTTCTATCCTGGGAGGCAATTGTCCACGCAACCTTGGGTACCCGTGGAGGGGACAAATTCGTCTTAAGGACACGACGTGAATTCGTCGGGCTCGGATCGATGATCTAATCAATTTCTCATTTGCTCTTCATTCAGGTTTGTCTATTTGCCTTATTTTCATATATGCGAACACACACATAGGAACACCATCGACAACAGGAATAACATGATATTATGGAATGAAACCAAATTTTATGTCCCCATTTTCATACTAAGGAGTCGTATGTACAATATGGAAACTTCAATTAATTAGCCATCTCATACTCTTCCCGAATTCTTGTTCTTCCAATTTCCAAGTAAATGCTCCCACATGACAGTGACGAATTATGGGATTTGGCAACATTATCATCTCTTTTTCAAACTCTATTTTCCACTTTAAGTAGACAAAGTGTCGCAACCAACCCGAATGGGCTTTGGGCAAATGACAGATTTAGAGACAATAATGTCAAGTGGAGAGCCAAGGGTCCTCGGCATGGTTTCTCCTAAACCCTTCCCTCGCGCAACATTAATAGTTTCATTTAAATTAGATGCACTCTATGAAAAATCTATGAGAGAAGTCGCTTCTAGCCTATTACACTAGCTATCTAACTAATGTCATTTCTGTACCCAAACTAGAATATTTATTAGCTAAGTGCCACATGTGTCGCGACCCTCCTAAGCTAATATCTCGCGCAAAGTTCGATTTTGTTTTAAGTTTAATTTACCTAAAGAGTTTCTAGGAGTCACCACTAGCCATTTGGGTCGGCTAGCAACCAAACAAGATGTGAGAGTTTTATCTCATTTTCTGTACAACTAGAAACTCCATTAGGTCCTGGTACTTGATTATGCTGATCATCTAATTAGCGCCCTTTCAACCTTTATAACTTGGTGGGATGTTCACATCTAAGTGATCAAGCATGCTTTCACCTAGAGGTGGCCACGGGCTGATTCTGGCTCGAAACTGGCCCAGAACCGGCCTGGGTCAAACCCTGAACTGGCCCGTTGACCGGGCCGGTTCGCTCCGAACTGAAATCGGCCCGTGTAGAACCGCCAATTCGGAACTACTGGTTAACCGATTCCGAACTAGCCCGGACTGACATCTTAATTTTTTTTAAAATAATAAAATTACATACTTAATCTTAGCCAAATTACTAAGAGAAGTAGAGAATTCATGTTAGACAAAAAGTCAAGACGAAAGACTTGTAAGCCTTCACGAAGATACTTCATTTTAAAGAAACATCTTACTTGTTACCTTCACTAGGCAACCAATGTGGGACTGTTTTCTTCAAGTTATAAGCCTCTGTTTCTCATCCTAGGCTTTTTAAAGAGACTTCATGTTTGTCTCTCTCCCTCGCAATCAATGTGGGACTCATGAATTAAGTTATTTTGCTTTTGCTTCTCTCCCTCATCATCTATGCGGGACTAATTCTATGATTTTTTTAATTATTTTGTAAATTTGAATCAGATTAGTTTGCTTGAAATAATCATAAAAATGGTAATATAATGTATATATAAAATATAAATATATTATCCAACGTGTCCCAACGTGTCGAAATTCTTTATTTTTTTAAATGACGTGTGAAGTGTCAGTATCGATGCTACATAGGCCCTTTCCTTTCTCTCACTTTTTTTCTCTCGATCTCCAAATTTGATTACAATTTGTATTTAAAAAGTTATTATTTCATAATTTTATATTTTTTATTTCATAATTTATTATTTAAATTTTTTTATCTCATAAATTTTTATTTGAAAATCGGTTTGAACCGGAACTAGAACTGGCGGTTCCGTCTGGTTCAAACTGGAACCGGAACCGGCCCTTGAATCGGCCCGGAACTAGAGGTTCATGAATCGGAACCGAAAACCCCCTTAAAGGTTCCGGTTCCAGTTCATGATAGGTCACTAACCGAAACCGGCCCGGTTTCGAACTGTGGCCACCTCTACTTTCACCGATTATGATCCTTCTTTAGTGTCACTAAGTGCTCATGCAAATGTTCTTTTGGGTTGGTTACACCACATTTCCATCCTTGTCAACCCAACGAAGTTCAGCTCATTTTAGCTCCAAATTTTTAAAGAGTGTCTTGGCTGAAAACCCCATTACCATTTACATTTTAAGCACCATGGCATCCTCAATGTGCAGCTTCTTCAAGAAAAGAGAGCACAGGCTAGGTTCCCCTATATCTCTCCTTTGCTTCATGGATATGAGAGATTATCCATTGACGCAACCAGATATCGAGCTTCTTGTGCACAACCATTGTAATTTAAAATCCTTGGGCAATACCGAATCAGCCGATCTCTCGCCAGGCAGTATATTATATAATAACACCTTGCGCAAAACGAAGTATTTCAATGGAAAAGTACTATCATCTTATCCTCTTCAAATCTTGCAAACAAACAACAGGAATATTAGACTATTCTCCTGAATCCTTAGGTTTAATCTCATACGTACAACACCAAAACTAAATCTGATAATATGGGGACTATCTCCATGTTACACCTAAATTTTGCCGAAAGCTCATTTTCAACATTTACTTCTTTTTTTCATTTTTTTTTCTCTTTTTCTTTCCTTTTCAGGCCATCGGCAATGCCTAAAGAGGGCCGAGTGAGGCCACATTTGAGGGCCAGCATCGCTTGGATGTCATTGGTGCCTATGAGGGCTGGTGGGCCCCTACTTGTGGCCGCTGCCCAATTGCTAGCAGGTTGTCAGCAATGGCCGATAGTGTTATTGGCACATCTAGAGGGCCAGTGACCCTTGCCGACCAAAGGCAATGAAACGGCAGAGAGCGACAACCCTCTCCTAGATCTGGGTTAGGATCCCCAACCCTTGCCACAATTTTGCCAATGCCCTCATGTTTGGTTGGTGAAGGTCGCAAACCACAGGCGAGAGGGTTGGGGCTGGCCATTCTACATGTATTTATTTTTTTAATTGTTTTGAGTTTTCTTAAAATTTAATCTAACTAGATTAAAATTTAAGTTAAAATTGTCTTTGCATGAAAATGCTCTTAACCGGTCAAAATATTTAGTTGGTTGGCCAGTTGAGGCCTTTATTTAAAATTATCATGGCCATTTCAGATCAAGTCCTTGTTTGAAAATTTCCTCTCGGCTTATTTTGTTTTTGTCTCCTTTCAAGTCTACGATGGGGAGAAATAGTCACTTAGTTTTGCTTCTGTTTTCGTAGAAACAATTGAACTTTGCAGAAATATGCTTGTATACGTGTAATGGATTAGCAATGTAAAGGGCATTAGAGTTTAAGCGTGCGTTTTTTAATCATTGAAAACTTTATGAGACAATAAAATATTTTTCGTAAAACGTTTTTTCAGGAAAATGGTTAGTTTTAATCTGTTTAATAAATTTGGTTAAGTGATTTCTTTTTCACCAAAACTAGAAGTCCTTTTCCTCTAATCTAAGCTTGTTATTTTCAATCCATCAAAAACGTTAATTGTACATCAATTAGTTTTCAGTCATTTAAATAACAAAAAGTTGGAAAGAATCACCCCGAAAGTAATTTTCCTTCAAAAAAACGAACCTTAAGAAAATAATAAAAAAATAATGTTGGCTATAGAGGTTTGGCGAGTAAGGTCTTCTATCGAACGCAAGCAGATTGCCTCGCGAAAGGAATCTTTGCTCGAGTTTAGTAGTCTATTAGCTCTTCCTCGGTGGTTCACCTCTGAAAAGGTCACGACACCTACTTTCAATTTCAACCGGAAAAAAAAATCCTATTTAGATTTTCAGCTCTAACATGAAAATGAAATTTGATTTTCTCCTTCCATTCCCATTCCCCACTACCGTCGCGGTCAAATCAATTGCTTGATAAAGATGAATGATATTTTTGATGAAGATGGATGAGGTTTTTTCCTTTTCATCTAATGATGAATGCCCCCATTTAAATGAAGGTTTGAACTACAGTAACCATATAGAAGTTGCCCTAAAAAAAATCAGCACATAAGCTAATAAGGAACATTTCCTGGCGTCTGTAGAAATGGACAAGATGCACTTATTTTCTTACTTGTATTTGCAGTACAAAAAAAAATCCAATGATTCAAAGAAAAACCTAAACTAGGATAAGTGTAACAAAATAACTTTCCTAAGCTACGTCCTCCATATAAGAAAAGTTAAAAATGAGATTCGATACGGATTTGTCAACTTTCAAAACTCTCTGTGACACTTGCCAAAAATATAAGAATGGAGCAAACTTTATGGAATTGGTTAGCTGTAAAGAGATATTTTCTCCAATATCACGCATCTATGTAAAGTGCAGAATCACATCCCTCCAACCCTAAAATACAGCAAAGACATTACAAACCATCGTAGAAGTGAGAAATCAAATATGAATGCTAAGATTTTTTTATCAGTTGGTGATGATGCTGGTGGCGGTTGTGACGTCCTCAGATTTTTATCAGCTACCAGACAAAATCTTTCTTGACTTTCCTCCCCAGCCAAATTTCACAAGAGCCCTCACCAACCCCCACTTTCCTTCTTACAATTTCGGCTGCCCTTTCCCAAGTGCACACGTGCACTTTGCTTTCTTTCATTTTTGTCCCTTCTGCCACGTCTCCACCCCCATGCAAGGAGAAAATATTAGGTGCTCTTGGAGCAGAGATGGGTTGGTGCTCCAGTCCACTCAATAGATGCCACATGACAAAGCGGGGCCCACTATCAGAAATTTTTCAAAACCCTCCTCCGTCTGCTCTCCGTTTACTTTTCCTCCGTTACTTTTTTCCCCCTTGCTTGTCTGCCCTCTTCTCTTCTCGATGACTGCCATGGTCAGAGAGGAAAGGACTTCACGCCAAGAAAATTTGAAATCTAGCTCTCCCTCAAATTTTCTCCTCTCTCAAATCCCTTCCCTTTACGTAAAATTCGACTGATTTTGAGTTTGCAGCCCTGCTCCTCTCAAACCCCTCTTCACCACTGCTCTGCTCTCTCTCTCAAATCCCTCATCGGAACACAAAGTAGAGAAGCGGTCATGGGAGAAGTTTGGACCGGCTTCTCAAATCCCTCATCCATTCTGTGAAGCTAGTGACGGGCGTGGTTGTGGATTCGGAGCTTTGACGCTCGCTTTTTATTGTAAAATTTGCTCGCGAAATAGAGAAACGATAGCGGGAAAAGTTCGAATCAACTTCTCAAATCTACTCTGCTTTCTCTCAAAATCCAGTTGGTGCGAGTCCCTACACAAACATTTCATCAACTTCAACGGTGCGCTCGGTGACTCATTCTTTACATAAGTTTCTTTGGTGGGTGGCTATCTTTTGCAATTAAGGTTGTGAGCTCAAATTGTTTTACAGACGCTGCGGTGATACCGTACGCTCCGATGATAGTATTATGACCTCCATAGATGCATTGAGTTTACATAAGCCAAAGTTTATCTACTTATTTTTGTTCACCATTCAGTGGTTTGTAGATTACTTGGAGGACATTCAAAGTTTAAAAGGTCAATAGTAATCCTACCATTGTACGAAATGATGATTGCCGAAAGATGTCCTATTGGGATCTGCATTTACTTTTGAAGCAAATATTTATCTACTTAAAATGTGCTTGTCTAACTTTGGTGTGCCATGAGATCCATAAACGTGCTTTATTTTCGGCTAAGTGGCTGTGTAGATAGCCAACAAGACTAATCCAATTGTATTGCTCGAAATCAGGTATCCTGATGAAGAGGCAGGGCAAGTTCCCATGGCTTTTGTGGTGAGGAAGCCTGGTGCATATTGTTGAGGAAACTATCCCGTCAAGAATTTTGATTCTGACAAAACTCGTTTTAAGAAGTCTAGTTAATTGAAGTATATCTTCCTTGCAAAAAATCACAATGTGAAAAGAGCGTTGAATATCCCACAACTGGCGTTCAGACTCAAGGAAGAGTCGTCACCATAGTGCTTCTGAATGGTCAGAAGGAGGAACTATGCTTGTGCCTCTAAAGGAATTAGAAGGAGGAGTCTGCGTCTGAGTAATTCAGATGAAGTGTTTGACTGCCTCAAATGGATTCAGATGGAGGACAACATTGCCTTTGAAGACCTCAAGAAGATTCATGTGAGACGTCGACAGTAGGATCCATTCTGCAACTGGACTAAGAAGACCTACAATTGACAAGAGTCCGATTGATTCCGGAAATTATGGGAAGTGAAAGGATTCGATCTACAGAATGATTATCCATCTTTATTAGGACAAAATCCTTGATTAGATATTAGCTTTGCTTTCCTTCCTCAGAGGATTCAACATCTCTCTCAAATATAGGAACTGAAGATTTAGTTGTATGGGCGACTAAATCTGAAGCAACCAGAATCCTTCTTCAACGGTTATCTAGCATCTTTCCAAGTTTATCTTGTTCAATCAAGGTTGATTGAAGATTGACGAGTGATCCCGTGGAGCACCTTGACAACGGCTAGTTCGAGGTGAAAGGGGTATAAAAGGAGAGTGCTGGTATTCGTTCAAGATAGAATGAGATAAAAAAAAATGAGCAAAAACTATTGAGAGAATTATTCTAACTTCTCGTGGAAATACTCTTGTGAGTCAGTTGAGAGAAGTTCATTGTAACCTTGTGATTATCATAGTGAAATTCAGCCAATCGGCTGTTATCGTGGGAGAGTGGACGTAGGCTTACTATAGCTGAACCACTATAAATCTGTGTGCACATTTCTTCTTCTGAACTCTCTCTTTTCGTGCATACTTGATCTGTTTCATTTCAATATTCGGTTTCTGTGTTTGCTGGCGCTTATAATTCAAAATATTCAGAAGCACCTATTCACCCCCCTCTAGATGTCGTTGCTAGCCATATTACATATGTTGTAGAATCTGAAATCATCTATTTCATTGTTGAACAGGTATGTTCCTCCTTGATTCATCTGTTTTGGAAGATGCTGCTTCAGTTTCTAGATTTTGCTGAGAAAGGAGGGGAGTTGATGTCTTGAAGACGTTAAATGCAAACGCTAAAGCATCTATTCATTGGCAGTGAGAACAACTAGGACTATTTTTCTCATGTTCATAGGGGACTCTATTTGATTCCCAATCATTGAGTTGCTAGGCACTGGTGTTCCTAGCCTCATCTCCAACTCTAGTTCTATTCGATGCCGCTAATGTTTATTTTTTTCTTCCCCTTTAACCCTAATTTGTCTAGGAATTTTTCGGCTACTGGTAAATGCTACTGCATCTATCCAACAAGATTGGCATGGTCTTTCATACTATACCTTCATTCCACATGCTAAAGCTTACTTATAACATAGCTCAATCAGATGACTTGCAGACCATTTGAATGCATATCAAATTTGCAGGGTGTTCGGCCCAGTCTGAACCCATAGACAACTTGACTCGTTTATCTGATTACATGAAATTGGATTTGCGAAATTTGCTTGCAAAATAGAGAAGTGGTCGCAAGAGAAGGTCAGATCAGCTTCTCAAATCTGCTCTGCTTTCTCTCAAAATCTAGCTGGTGCGAGTCCCTACACAGACATTTCATCAATTTTGACGGTGCGCTCGGTGACTCATTTTGCATTGCAAACTTTAATTTCGCATAAGTCTCTTTGGCTGGTGGCTGTCTTTTGCAATTAAAGTTCCGAGCTCAAGTTTTTTTGTGGGTTCTTGTAGACTCTTGTTTTCTTTTGTTTGATACTTACATCTGCTTGCTTCAATGTCCATGGGAAAGAAAATTCTTGTCATGTGTTGAACTTGTCAATCTAGTTGTAACCGACTTGTTTAGCTTGATTGCTTTTCAAAGCTTTTTGTTTGTATGATCATCAAAAAGAGAATGCTTTCAGCACTTTTTTTCCCTATTGGATGGTTAGAAGAATTGTGAATTGCCTTGGTTTAGCAAGTGGAGCTATTCTTCAAGTTCCAATTCTCTTGCCTCCAATGGAGCTACTCTTCAAGTTCCAAATGCAAATTCTCTCCCCCCTCATGATGATTGATATTTTTCTTCTAATTCCGTGATGTTGTGCTTGATTATCTAATCTAATTTGGATTATATTATATTATATTTTTAGTATGACATCTCAAGGATCTTAAAATCGGTCGGTTGATGTTCCATCCAAGATATGTCCATGTCCTCAAGGGAAATTATGCACGATTAAAAATGTTCAAAAGAATCCGATTAATCGAGGAAGATTATATTATGCCTCGACTTGTAATGTAAGTGTATCAATTTACTATATTGTGCATGTTTAGACATATGTTATACTTAATATTGCTTACCGTTGTTTTTTTTATTCAAACAGATAATTGTCGAGGGTTTGTGCAATGGGTTGAAGATTATATTGAGGAATGCAGGATCTATTCACCTAAAAGTAAGGACCCAATCAATTCTAGAGAGGCATCAAGTCAAAATGAAGAATGGACAATCATGAAATCAGAGTTGTAGGAAGTTAGAGGAAAAATAGGCTTTATTATGCCACTACTAATATTATATGGTGTAATCGTATCTTTCCTTCTTGGAATTGTGATTTCTATGTTACTATATAAGTAATTCAAGTAGTCAATCTTGATGGTTATGTAGAACTTGCTTTAATATGATATTTAAGGAAACTTGAGGATAATAAATTTTTGCGTTTCTTGATTCCATAATCTAGTCAGAACGCAAGCAAGTTCAAAAAAAAAAAAACGCAAGAGCTACTTGCCCTTAGAACAAAAAAAAATCAACACAAGATCTTGTGCTTATTTTTTAGGTCTGAGTGTGTTTTTTTTTTGGGGTCAAAATGCTACTTGCATGGTTATAAGTAATCTTACTATAGAATTTTTTATTTTTTGGGTCAGACCACAAGTAGGTTCGTGTGTTTCTTGCGATCAAACCAAAACAAAAAACACGCTAGAAGCTACTTGCGCTTACTAAAAAAAAAAACTCAACGCAAGAAGATTGTGTGTTTATTTTTTGAGCCCAAGGGCGTTTTTTTTTTGGTCGAAATGCTACTTGCCTGATTTTAAGTAATCTTACTATAGCATTTTTTTTATCGGAGCGCAAGCACGTTCGTGCTTTTCTGGCAATCAAAGTAAAAAACAAAAACACGCAAGATCTTCCATTTTTTTTTGGTTCTGAGCACAAGTAACTTCGTGTGTTTCTTATGATTAGCCCAAAAAAAACACGCAAGAAGCTACTTGCGCTTACACTTAAAAAAAAATCAACGCAAGAAGATCTTGCTTTTTTGTTGTTGTTTGAGCGTGTTTTTTTTTGTCGAAATGCTACTTGCATTGTTTTAAGTAATCTTTTTTTTTGTTGGAGCGCAAGCAGGATCGTGCGTTTCTCGCGATCAAACAAAAAAAACATACAAGAAGCTACTTCCACTTAGACAAAAAAAAATATTACCATAGCACTTTTTTTTGGTCGGAGCGCAAGCAAGTTCATGCGCTCCTGGCGATCAAAGTAAAAAATAAAAACACGCAAGAAGGTACTTGCACTTACACCAAAAAAATAAATGCAAGATCTTCCATTTTTTTTTGGGTCCGAGCGCAAGTAACTTCGTGTGTTTCTTATGATAAGCCCAAAAAAAAAAACACGCATTCTTGCGTTTGTATTTTTATGTTTGAGTGCGTTTTTTTGTCGAAATGCTACTTGCATGGTTTTAAGTAATCTTATTATATTTTTTTTTTGGTCGGAGTGGAAGAAGGTTCATGCGTTTCTTGCGATCAAACAAAAAAAAAACATGCAAGAAGCTACTTGCGCTTAGACTAAAAAAGAAGAAATATGCAAGATCTTGCGTGGTACTATAGAATGTAGGTACATTGAAGCAAGCAGATGTGAAAGCAAGTACTAAAAGCAAGTCGGCCATAACTAGATTGACAAGTTCAACACATGAAAAGAATTTCCTTTCCCATGGACATTGAAGCAAGCAAAAGTGAGCATCAAAGAAAATAACAAGAGTCTACAAGATCCCACCAAAAACTTGAGCTCTGAACCTTAATTGCAAAAGAGAGCCACCCACCAAAGAGACTTACTCATGCTCCTTAAAGATCTCAAAAAAGAAGAAGAAGGCAAATATGAACAAAACAAATAGTAATGCCATCGCCACGTCCTAAACCCTCTTCGTGCCTGATGAGGATTCCTCCCAACTATTTATGCTGCAACCATGCATTGTTGATGCTCTCCAAATTATTCAACTCATTTATCCTAAGTTGTTGCGAAGAGTGTGATGACCCCTGCATAAAGAAATAATAAAAATATTTACATTGTGTTACATAACATAGGTACATCAAAGCAAACAAATGTGGAAGCAAGTACTGAAAGCAGGGCGGCCACAACTAGATTGACAAGTTCAACACATGAAAAAAACTTCCTTTCCCATGGACATTGAAGCAAGAAGAAGTGAGCATCAAAGAAAACAACAAGAGTCTACAAGAACCCACTAAAAACTTGAGCTCAGAACCTTAATTGCAAAAAATAGCCACCCACCAAAGAGACTTACTCATGCTCTTTAAAGATCTCAAAACAAGAAAAGACAAACATGAACAAAACAAACAATAATGTCATCACCACCTCCGAATTATTCAACTCATTTATCCCAGGTTGTTACGAAGAGTGTGATGACCCCTGCACAAACAAATAACAAAAATGTTTAGATTGTACTACATAACATAGGTACATAAATATTGTTTCAAATAATCTCACATCCACAAAAGGCTAATAGTATCTAACTCGAAATGGTTCCATGGAATTTATTATGGTACTCCAACATCTATCCACAACAAACCATTTTCAATAAATAATACAATACAAAAAGATGAAACGATACTAGGATGTAAATTGATTTTCATAATAAGTACCTGACTAGTGAATGGAGAAAATCCATTCATAATCCCTAGCGGCATGATGTATGATGATTGCATCTACATAAAATGAATGACTCAATTGGTATAATGTAACTAAATACTTCCATAGATCCATTATGCTGCTTCCAACTATTAAATACCTGACTAATGAATGGGTAAAATCCATTCACAATCCCTGGCGGCGTGATATATGGTAGCTGCATCTATATTAAAAAAAAGGGGGACCAAATTAGCAAAATGTAAAAACTAATGGAGGACTAAGAACAACACACCCGATTATGAAAATTTGGATCTATTATGGGACCACCAATGTTGCTAGGATAAATGGCACTATGGATTTGATTTGAATGTGTTGAATAATCAGGGAAATGAGTTTGGTTATGTGTTACTTCGGCAACCAACTCTACATTACAAAGTATTAAATATGTTAATTAGCATCACGTAACATAACAGAAAAATTTAGTTACTCATATCAACTTGAACAATAAGTCATTCACCTGGACTTTCCACTCGCAATGAGGGTGTTCCTTTCTTAGATTTTTTTCTTTTTTTGCTCGCTTAAGCTTTTAAGCCTTTCATAACTGATTTCCTTTCCTTTTCTTCGAAGGGGGTGCAATACCGCAATGTCACACAACGAAGCCTCGTTATCATCATCATTAGCATCTTCGGTCACAACCATCATTAGCATCTTCGGCTCCCAAACTCATCAATTCAAAAGATTCTTGCATTAATGTAGAAAATCGATTCAATTTAGATGGACCCATTGACATTTGAGGTAATTCATCAGTCACATTCCATTCTTTGGCACCCTTAGTCCATCTTTTCAAAATATAAGAAGATGAAATACCCGTAACTGATATGTTCCCATTCAACACGCGCAAGGCATGGCGACATAACTACCTATTTGATTCAAATAATTTGCATACACAAGAAATTGAAAAGTCTGTAGCATCAAATCTAACAACATGTTCACGTTGAATCCTCTTACACTGCAGAGTATACATTTTAACCGATCCATCAAGTGTAGTACTTGAAATCTGTTGGGAAATACTTTGCAACATTTCTTCATTAACCTTTTGAATATGGCACAAGTATACAAAGAGGCAGCATTTGTCAAAATCCCATTATTCAAAATCTGCATTTTGGGTTTCCCACGAGAACTATAATCATCTTGACTTTCAATTTTTCGCATGTGCTTTAATTGTTCTTCATAGTAATAGACAAATTCTACAAGGGTCAATGTCTTGGTCGACATTTGTTGGAAGACATTATTAGTACTCTCGCTCCTTTGACTTGATTTTATACCACATGTAAAAATATCACGACCAAAAGCTAAACTCCATTTATATCTAAGGTCGTATAATCTCCGAAGTCAAGTGTTATTCTCAGTTTTCCACTCCTGTTCCATTTCCTTCCAAGTAGATTCAAATTCATCCTCTAACCTGCATCTATACATAAGTTTAAAGAAATATCTATCTTTAAACTCCGACTCGTGATAAAGTTGTGGAATGTTTTGATTGGCATTTTTTTCAATATGCCAAGTGCATAAACAATGTTGTGTATTCGAAAACACCGTTCTAAGGACTTTTGCCATTGCTTGGTCTTGGCCAGTGAAGATGGTTTTCGGAGCCTTATTACCCATAGACTCCAAAAATACCTCAAATAACTAAATAAATAAATCAGCAGTCTCATCCAATAAAAATGCACAACAAACAAAGTATTCTTCCAATTGTGATTAATCACAACAAAAGGCGTACATATCATGTTATATTTGTTTGTGCAATACGTAGTATCAAACACCAACACATCACCAAAATAGTCATAATGAAATTTGGACAAGTTATCTCTCCAAAATATATTTGTCAACCTACCCTCTTGATCTACCTGTACAGTGTAGAAAAACACTGGATTTTGCATTTGCATGCCATGAAAATGATTTAGTAGACTTTGACAATCTCCCCCACTTATAACATTGTATTTTTCTTTCTGCAAGTGATTTTGAGCATCATACAAGATGAAACGTAAGTTTTGGTTTCCTCCTACTCTATTTGCTAAGAACTTAAATGAGAAAGTCCCCCAAATCCCAGATTTAGCCATATCAGTTAGAATAGCCTTCTCACTATCTAGTATATTTCTTCCACATCTTATTAGATGCTTTTCATTTTCGGGTATAACTGCATGATTATGCTCAGAAACATACTATATAACTTTGAAAACACCATTATCCACCTTAAATTTGATATGAGCAAGATAGTCGCATCTAATTTCAAACCTCTCATATTTCCTTTCTTTATCAAATACACTCGTAGAATGCTCTTCACAGTTACACACAAAAATCCTTTGGGTTATTTCTCATTTTGCATTTCTAACCGCCTTGCCCTTCCTTACTCCAAATCCTTTGTCAATTGCATAAGCCACATAAGCATAAGCATTATATGCTTTTAGCTCATTTGGAAAAATCATACCTACTACATGCTCGAAACTTTTTTCCAAATCACGCATTACGTATGCAAGATGAGAAGTTTCATTTTGCAATGAAAAGAACAAAAAGTTTTTAACATAATGCTTTTATAGGAAAAATGACATCTCATTTGTTAATTAAGAAAGAATAATATGTCTCTCACAGTATGAATGATGAATTACCTCTGATTCAGCCATTCAATAACTTTGCAGGTGCAAAGTAATTGATGTGAATATAACATTGTTCGCACTCTTGAATGTAACGCTGCAATACCGCAAGAAAATAACAAAAAAGCAAAATGGGAATCATTAAAGACTCAAACTTGATTGACAGAGAAGAAGAAGAAGAAGCACAGTTACCTCGAATAGCTCGCTTAGTAGTAATGGAATGAAGGGTCTGCCTCTGCGATGAGAGAGAGAGAGAGAGAGAGTAGAAAATAGAGTGACAGCGATGAGAGAGCATCTCCTCTGTCGTCATTAGAGATTGGCGGTGGGTGGAGAGGGAAGGGCGGTGGGTCAGGAGGAACTTGCCGATGCTCCTTCTTCGTTGCTAGTCCAGCGACATTAAAGATTAGAGATCTATCGTCGATGCCTCCCTTACAAGAGATCGACGCCCATTCATCATCCACGATGGCTCGTATCGCTTTCGGCTCGAGCCTCTCAAAAATGTTGATTGTGATCCTGGCCGAAGTCTGAATCTTTATCTTCAAGGATGAATTCAAGAAGCCCTTGCTCTCGAGAAGACGCAAAGGCAGAGCTTGAGGGGACTGGTGCAGAAGAGATGAAGTAGGGGAAGGGCAGATAGGAAAGGGGAAAAAAGTAACGAAGGAAAAGTAAACGGCGAGCAGATAGAGGAGGGTTTTGAAAAATTTCTAACAATAGGCCCCACTTTGCCATGTGGCGTCCATTGAGTAGACTGGAGTACCAACCTATCTCTGCTCCAAGAGCACTTAATATTTTCTCCCATGCAAGTGAGACAAAGCCACATAAATTGCAACTACCAACTTTTACTGTGCACAAAAAAAAAATCCCTGCTACAGCAGATTTTCTTTGACCCCTTCTTCTCGTTCGATGACTCCCTGATTGGTCTTCTTTTTGCCAGAGCTTTTCCCTTCGCTTGTAGCTTCTTTGGTGCTGCATTTTCTCTCGGCTAAAGCTTCTTCTACTTCTCCGTGGGTTGTCTATCGCTGTTGTTACTGCTGCATTTCCTTCTTTTGCATTGCTCGAGAGCTTGATTGCTACTGTCACACCCCAAGCTCTACGGACGCGCGACATCCCGCAATTCCAATCACGTCGATTGGCAAATGCGAATGACGACCCAGGAACCGTCACAACCAAACAACGACTAATAGATAATGCGCTAGCGAAAGCAAATCCTCAACACCTTCACATGCAACCTTTCATAAACATAAGCATAGCGTTAGATACAACTCTTAAGAAAAAGCTAACAGGGTGACCTACAGAAAAAAAAAAAGACACAGGACTCAGTATCTACTCGTCCTCGACCTCGCTCCACTCAGACGATAGCCACTCCTAGGGGTCGGACTCCTCAGGCGTTAGAGGGTCATTATCCATCGAGTCCCCCTCGTCATGGACATCAATCTCCATCGGCCAGTCCTCCTCGAGTAGCTGCTGGTTCGGGTCGGGGCTCATTACCTCGCCCCCCAAAAGTCGCTAGACGCTGGCCCAACTCTCTAAAGGGCACATCAAAGCCCAGCGGCGGTCCTCTAAACACTAACCCAGCCCTATACTTCCATGCCTTATACCGGTGGGGTATCAAAAGCGAGCCTCCCTCATCGATCCATACAGTATTAGAGGTCCTCTCATAGGCTCTACCATCCACTAACAGGAACACTGTCATCACGGACTCTATCTCTACCGATATCTCGTGGCGGATGAGTAGGATACTCATGGCTGTGGCCGGAGGTTTGAAAATGGTTTAGCAACAACAATGAGTCGAAACTCGGCAAACTCACCACTAAGCCTAGCGTAGGATGAGGCACGCAAATCCAGTTGACCCTAAGTATGCAGTTCTAGGTTTCCAATCTCATTCAGATAACCAATGTCATACAGAGTCATAATAATTCCACAATCTAGCAAATATATGGCATCTAATCACACGAATACAATCTATGGTAGTTTCAAGCCACAGACCTTAATTTCATGTATACCCTAATAAATTCTTTAACCAGCCTCAAATGCTCATTTCACAAACCAGGATGCAATTCGACCCACGTTAAACGTATCAGGTCCGACCCGCGTATCATACGCCTCAGGTCCATGCCTCAACCCGCGTGTAGGATGCCTCAGATTGGCATGCTTATAACTCTAACTACCCCGCGTCAAATGCATCAGGGCGTGCTGTGCCTCGACGCGCGTGTGGAACGCCTCAGGTCGGCACCCTTGTCTCTTCAATTTCCCCGCGTAAATACACCGCAGGACCGGCCTCCTCCCTGTGTCATATAGGCACCTCAGGACAATATGTAAATGCTTAATTCCATCGTTACACATGTCATACAATCATGCTCATCATGCGTGACAAAAATTTCAAGTGATCACACTAGGCATGCTAATTCATTTACAGATCAATTCATGGAATTCCGAACATTCGACATGGCATACCAAAAAGCAATTCAGGCAACGCATTCTTAGACCTCAACTCTTTTTCGAGCATGAACATGAATCTCCAAATATCATTCAAGCATGCCATAATTCGTCCGCATAAGCAAATATGTCAATTACGGGCTAGGATCATACCAACGGGCCTCCGAACCACATAAATGGACATGGATACACATGAAACACCTCATGAATAGCAACATAACAATGATGAGTAGTATAGAACACTCGTGAACAGCATCTCTCGGACCTCGAACTATAAGCTCGTGTAGTGCGCCAAGTCTAGATATGCATTTTCATGCTTAAAAATCCATTTTCCTTCACTAAACACCAAAATAACCCTCATATCATTTGAGACCAGCCCTCGACAACGTATGAACAGTGTAAAACTGACATGAACAGTAGCTCTTGAGACCCTAAATCAGTCCGTCAAACAACCGGCTTAATCCGAGTTACGAATCTCATTAAACTCTAACCATTCCTAACCAACCGAGCATCCTAGAACCTAACATACACGTATGACATTCTTTGGCCGGGTTTAGAGGTTGCGCTTACTTTAACAATGCTTGAAGGCCACAAAAATAAACTATGCAAGGGTTGGACAGTAGCGATAAAAAGGAGCAACGATGGCGGAGTACGGCGGTTCTCGATGAAAATCTTCGGCTCTCGGAGGGGCGATGGTCCCGGGGCTAAGCTTGGGAGATTGGGGTGGTCCAAAGTGTCGTCTATACCTATGAAAAAATGAGAACAAGGTAAGTGAGGGGTACAGAGGTGCCAAAGTGTCAGTGGATGGCAGACGGCGGCGGTAGAGCTTGACTCCCCAGACCAGCCTCTACTCAACACTGATCTACGAAAATTTAGCAAATTTCTAGCCATCCTACCTTTAGATCTTCAAATTCCAAAGTCTTGCGGTCACATAGGAGAAAACGATGATCGATTTGGACTCTGAATGAGCTTAAACGAGCGATTTCAAGTTGGATGCACGCTCAAATCCGAGAAAACGGCTTTCTTGAGAATGGAGTATCTTTGGCCGAAAATAGAGAGGGATAGAGTGAGGGAGAGAGTGAGATGAAGAGCCTTTTAACCGAATGAGGGGAGGAAATGAAGAGACAGGGAAGGAGTTTATGAGTCATTATGGGTAGAAGATAAAAGGTCATGGGAGTTATTATTAAATAAGCAAGTTTATGAGTCATTATGAGTGGATTGACCTTTCATTAACCCTCAAAATGACTCTTGATTTGCTCGACAGCTTGACCGATGGATAGATCAATTTGGCACTTGATCGACGTGATAAGAATAATGGAACAACTGACGAGACACTTTCTTGGAATGCGTGCTAAATGCATTGGTTTGGTTTAAGCGCGAACAAACTTAGGCTAACCATTATTTTAAACTAACAAGCTCTCGAAACCACAACTACCATTACCCATGATCTCAGGAGTCTATAGCAAATTAGGGGCAAACCAGTCAATTCCAATTTAAGGTCTCACTGTTCGACACTTCCAAACAGTCTGGTGAATCTGCTGCGCTAACTGCGACTACGTCTAAAACTCAACTGTAACATTCATGAGAACTCAATTGTCCAAGATCGAATTCATTTCGTGGCCTAATCTATTAAACATCGACTCTAGCAAATACTCGGACCAACGGGTGGCTGTTTAGGAGATACGCGTATCGACTGATCAGGTCCATGTACTTTAAAGTTCCAATTAGCCTTTCCCCTTCGGTTAGCCATCTTGAAGTAGATAATTCCGAGTGAGATTCAACTAGAACGTGTCAATGAAATATATCTATTCAGTATTACCAATCCCAAAAATGGGTCGAATTTCAAAATGTCATAGCTGTTGCAGCTCAGTCCATTTCTGCTGCTGCCATCACTTCTACTTACTGCTGTAGCTGTTGTTTTTGTCCTACGGTTGCTGCTTCTCTGCTGGATTTTCTGCTCGAGTTTCCTTTGATTCTATTGCAGCTGCTCGCGGGGTTTGTTGCTCCTTCCTTCTTAACCACCAGCTGCTGGATCTTCATTTTCTTCCTCTCGGCTGAACCTTGCTCGGCCATTGTCCACCGTCTGAGAAATGCTAAGTTGTAGGGATAGGCCCTAGTTGTTGTGTTTATTTGTTTCTCCTCTTTACCCATCTCTCATTCTAACGACTTCACTAGTGATAATTTTCTAAAAAATGTCTTCCAAATCACTTATTTTCCATGAAACAAGCGCAACTTAAGCTACGTTTGCGTTATTGTACAAATAGGACTACCGGGGACGTAGCCAAAAGGATGACAACATAAAAATAGAGAACTATTAGAAGTCGATTCAATCTGTTATTGGGTATTATAGTTTTTCCTCCAAGAGAACCCGAAGCACTAAATTCCCTAAGCTTCCAACTGGATTGAGTTTTCGTCGATTTCCAATACTTGATTAGGTCATGATAGTTACACCAAGTGGCTTATATATGGTATTATTGGAATGGAAAAAATATGGTAGCATGGATATTATGCTCAATTTCCTCGATATGATATGCTTAGGAAAATGTAATGCTGAAAATGATGCACTTAGAGTTGGTGAACTTGAAATAAGTTGAAATTTAGTGGGCTACTTGAAAATGAGCTGTTGATCAATGCTCACTGCTATGCTGCGACCAACGTCATCTTTTTGCATTTTGGTGTTTTTTTTATGGGTTTTTAGGCAATTCTTTTTTTTTAGTAACATTTTCGTAATCTTGTGTTTCCTATTTAATTATGGTTAACACTGTATAAAACGGTATTTAGGGTTTCTAGTGGATACAGAATGTTAATTTGATATTGGATAATCATATTCGAGAGAACTAATTGTTCCTCTATTAATTCCAATTTTCTGCTAGCCAATTTCTATTGCATTTCAGCATTAAAAAAAATGTTCATAGTAATTTGATTACTAATGTTTCACGTACAGTGATATATTAATCTCGCATTTATTCTATAAACTTGATTATGCCAATAAGTTTTTGCAGATGAAGTAATTCTAATCATTATGATAAGAAAAGTGAAATGGGCACAGGATTGTAGAAATGAGCCAAGAATTATTGTTCTTCTCGTCACATTCCTCCTATGTCTTCCTGCCAAATCATGTTTTGGCTCCTTGTGATAGACAGAAAATGGGATAAGCAAATGACGAGAAGAACCAAACCCAAAAAAGGGGAAGAACAATGACCAAGGCTATTGTGCTTCAGTTGTGAAGCCAGAGCCAAACCAAAGCTGTGCATTATGTCAACGTGAGCTATCAATTAGAGATTCTTATTTAATACTTTTCTATGTTTATCTCCTGATTAATAGGTCTTTGAGGTTATCTATGTTCTCTGTATATACAGATAAACGTATGGCCTTTAAAAAGTATACAAAAATCATGAAAATACAGAAGAATTTTTTCCTCCAAAATCTCTTGTTTCTCAACATGGTATCAGAGCCTAGGATTTTTTTCCTATGAGTATTGTACACCAATCCCCGATTATGGTGGTCTCGCTTGCCGATCAGCGGGCTGGGTGTTTTTTTCGCCACACTGACCGTTGCCGCATCAACCCGTCGCGATTTCGATCCAAATCGTTGCCACATCAACCTACCATAACTTCGATCTAGATTGTTACCGCCCCCACTGCTGCTCCTGTGTTGCCGCTGCTCTAACCGTTCCACAATATAGCTGCCTCCGCATCGAAGATACAAATCCCCCATATGATGTTATCCCTCACCAAACACAAGGGGGACCATTGAACAGGGATGTTCATCTTGAAAGATTAACCCAAATTCTAACTCAACATACCACAACACCGTCTCATGTTGAGACATGTGCTACCACTTCGCCGATTGCGATTAGGTTAGATGGCCGCAACTATGACCTTTGGTCTCAAGTTGTCGAGATGTAAATCTCAAGTAAAGACAAATTAGGATATATTAATGGAACTCTACCTAAATCCCCTCCGACTAATCCTGGCTTTCGGAAGTGGAAGACTAACGACTCTATACTAAAGTGCTAGATCATCAACTCTATGGATCCGGCCTTGATTTGTAATTTCGATATCCCACTGCCAAGGTAATTTAGGACTCGGTGGCCACTACCTTCTTTGACAGCACCCACGTGTCATAGGTATATGATTTGAAGCGCCACCTAACCTGATTGAAGCAAATGGGAGGACCTATTGAAAAGTATTATAATGATCTCCCAGGTCTTTGGCGAGAGATTGATTTCTACCGCCCTAATCCCATGACATGCCCTTCTGATATTGAGAGATACAACATATTGGTTTAGGAAGATCATGTTTACTTATTTTTTTAATGGCCTTGATGAACGTCTGGACAATGTTCAAGCTGATGTGCTGCAGATGCAACCATTTCCGATAGTGGAATAAGCCTACATACGAGTGAGGAGAGAAGACATGCGATAAGCTATCATGATAGCTCATACGGATACTATCAACGCTGTTACCATAGTAACACATGGAAGGAAGACGACTTCCCGGCCTCCAATGGGCAGAAATGAAAACAATTCTTTACAGATGGTTTCTGCTAGTGCTGTGTCTGGGGGAGTGCAATATAGCGTTGGTCTGAAGGCTAGAGTGCCACCATAAGTAGTAGGGGGTTGTACCCACTGTGGAAATTCGAAGCATACTAAGGAGACCTATTTCAAGTTGCATGGCTACCCCGATTGGTGGAAAGAATTGTAGGCTAAGAAGAAGACTGAAAAATTGATAGGTAAAGGACAAGCATTCTTAGCTAAAATTAACTCACCCTATTCATTGGTGAGCAAGTAGACTTTACCGCTACTCCTGATTCGGCTCTTTCAGGTAACAATGAGTATGTGTTTATCAGTGCTTCTCAAGGTAGAAGTAACGATGGGTGGATTATTGATTCGGGTGCTACTGATCGCATGACACCTAATTATGATAACCTCATGAGCCAGACCAATCCAAGGAGACAACTTATTTATAATGCGAATGGCCGTAGTTATCTTGTGATGGGGGCTAGAAGTGTTGCTCTTTCTCCATCGCTATCACTGTCTCATACTCTACTACAGCCATTATTATCTAACCGATTGCTATCGATTGGGCAAATAACTGATAAGTTGAATTGCAGTGTACTTATGTATCCATCTTTTTGTTTATTTCAGGATATCTTCACGAAGGAGATTATTGGACGTGGTACTAAGAGAGAGGACTATACTATGTTAATAACTTTAATGCAAGCTGAGCACATCACACCCGCAGTCAGTCTACTAGTAAGGAAAGACATTTGGTTATGGCACTATCGCTTAGGACATCCGTCTTTTGGATATTTGAAGTATTTACTTCCAGACTTGTTTAGTAATTTATCAAATTCCATAATTAAGTGTGAGACATGCATTTTGGCAAAGAGCCATTGTGCGTCCTTTTCCATTGAGTTTGAATAAAAGCATGACAACTTTTTCATTCATACATTCTGATGTGTGGGGTGCTTCACCGATTATTACGATATTTGGCATTCGTTGATTTGTCGCCTTTGTGAATGATTGTACTAGGATGACGCGGTAATATTTAATGAAACACAAAGATGAAGTTGGCAATATTTTTCATGTGTTTCACCAGATGATTAGAACTTAATTTGGGGCTCCTATCCAAGTTCTTCGCAGTGACAATGGCAGGGAATATATTAATCATTACCTCACAACTTATTTTCAAGACCATGGATTAATTCACGAAACTTCCTACACACAGACACCCCAACAGAATGGTGTCGCCGAACGGAAAAATCGTCATATCCTCGAAATAGCCTAGGCGCTTCTAATGGATGGACATGTACCTAATCGTTTTTGGGATACGGTTGTTTACCATGGCTGTGCATATGATGAATCGAATGCCCTCACGTGTACTGGACTTTTAGACCCTACTCTAGGCATTGTCGAAGCATGTTTTACTTCCCTCAATAATGACTTTACCTCCTAAGATGTTCGAGTGTGTGGCGTATGTTCACCTCCATAGGAATCATCGGATAAAGCTAGACCCATGTACTTAGGGTGTGTTTTTTTGGGGTATGGAACCCACAAAAAGAGTTACCACTACTATATTCTAAACGCGAAGAAAACTCATTTTACAATGGACGTCACCTTTATTGAGTTCGATCTCTTTTTTGCCACCAATTATACTTTTCAAGGGGGGCTACATGGTAAACGGGTCAATTGGTAGGAAGGTGGCATGATGGCGAAGATAGGTCCAACTGCATTTAACCCACAGCAGCAAGGTCCAGCCACGCTAATGGAAGGCGGTTTAGGGGTGGATACGATAGGTTTGGCTGTGGATCAAGGCAGCATACAGGGAGATGGATAACAGCCTCTAAACGAAGATAATCGACAAAGTATCCTGCCATAAAAGGAACAGCCCTCTCTTTCTCGGATTATTCTCTCTTTAGTATCCGGTCATTCTCCTAAGGTAAGGTCTCCTACTACACATGATTCTTTTGTTGATACTAATATAGATAGTGGTTATAAATTGCCTGATAGGTACAATTGAGGTAAGGCTCCTAATAGATACTCACCAGATGTGGATGAATGAAGGTTAAAATATCCAATTACGAATTATGTTTCAACACAGAGATTGTTGAAACCCTTGAAGGCATTTATGCCCAATGTCTCCACAATCCATATTCCTGATGGAGTACAAGAAGCTTTGAGGGATCCTAAGTAGGCTCAGGCAATGAAAAAAGAGTTGGAAGCTTTACAGAGGAATAAGACTAAAAGACTAAATGAGTTGCTGAAGGAGAAGGGACTAGTAGGGTAAAGTGGGTCTTCACTGTCAAATATAAAGCAGATGGATCCATTGAGAGGTACAAAGTACAACTAATAGCAAAGGGATATCCCTAAACCTATAGCGTAAACTACCAAGAAACACTTTCTCCAGTTGCAAAGCTGAATACAACACGTGTGCTAATGTCTCTTGCAGCGAATTTGAATTGGCCTTTGCAACAATTTGATGTAAAGAGCGCATTTCTTCATGGAGATCTGGAGGAAGAAATTTACATGAAAATTCCCCTTGGATATGCGTGTACAAATCAGTCGAATGTGGTATGCAAACTTGAGTGGTCATTATATGGATTAAAGTAGTCACCCCGTGCGTGGTTTGGTCATTTTAGCTTGGCGATGAAGAGATATGGGTACACTCAAATCATATGTTATTCCTAAGACAACAACAATGCAAAGTAATAGGTTTGATCATATATGTGGATGACATGATCATCACAAGGGATGACCTTGAAGAAATTTTAGATCTCCAAGAGAGGTTGGCAAATGAGTTCCAGATGAAAAATTTGGGAGGCCTGAAGTATTTCTTTGGAATTGCAGTGGTCAGGTCAAAGGCAGGTATTTTCTTATCTCAGCGAAAATACGTGTTGGATTTATTAATTGAGGTTGGAATGTTAGAATATAAGCCTGCTGATACTCCTATTATCCATAACCATTGATTGAGAGAAGCTCCTGATCAAGTACCTACCAATAAGGACAGATACCAAAGGTTAATAGGGAAACTTATATATTTGTCACACGCTCGTTCTGATATTGCATATGCTATAGGGGTGGTGAGTCAATTCACGCATACTCCGAGTGCAGAGCATATGAATGTTGTGGTTTGGATTTTGCGCCACTTGATATCAGCCCCAAGAAAAGGATTGTTCTTTGCGAAGAATGGTCATCTCGAGGTGAAAGGGCTTACAGATGCAGATTGGGCAGGTAATACCTCTGATAAGAGGTCTACCGGGTTACTTCACATTTGTGGGAGGAAATTTGGTGACATAGAGAAGCAAAAAATAAAAAGTGGTAGTCTTGTCGAGTGCCAAAAACAGAATTTCAAGAGGTTGCAAAAGGGCTATGCGAGTTGCTATCGCTCAAGAAGTTGATGACAGAGCTCAGTTTTCCATCGGAATCTGAGATAAAGCTATATTGTGATAATAAAGCTGTGATTAAGATTTCTCATAATCTAGTTCAACATGACCGCACTAAGCATGTTGAGGTAGATAGGCACTTTGTCAAGTAGAACTTGGATGCTAAGGTGGTAAGGTTTCCATTCTAACGGACATTCTTACAAAGCCTGTGTCGAGTTGAGTGTTTCAAAGCTCACTTATCAAGCTATGTATCAAAGATATCTTCTTATCCACTTGAGGGGGAGTGTCAACATGAGCTATGAATTAAAGATTCTAGCTTAATATCTTTATACGTTTATCTCCTAATTAATAGGTCTTTGAGGTTAGCTCCGTTCTCTGTATATATTGGTAAAAGTATAGCCTTGTAAAAGTAGACGAAAATCATGAAAATACAGAAGAATTTTTCCTCCAAGGTCTCTTGTTTCTCAACATATTGCAGTTTGCATGCATCGCATAAGAAGTGTCACCGATGAGCAACCTGTAGCGAAGGATCAGCACAGGGAAAAGCCAAAGAAAAATGGCGTCTGATGAAAATACGACCCGGGACAAGCTGGTGTTGTTGGGGAACCCTGTGAAGAGTTTCGATTTGGAGGATATGTTGAGGGCCAGTGCTCAGATATTAGGGCAAGGTACTTTCGACATGACTTACTAGGTTGACTTGGGCAACTTCACGACGGTGGTCGTGAAGAGGCCTAAGCTTGTGGTCTTGTTTGTCGAGGATTTATGAGACAAGGTCGAAGTTTTGAGAATGATGGAAAGACGAGATATTGATCTTGACAATTACATGCCCTTGGGAAGCTTGTTGGGCCAATTCCATCGATGCTGAGAAGGGGAAGGGAGTCCCTTGAGCTGGGAAGAGGCTATCGATTGCTCTCAGTGTTGCTTGGGCCATCGAGTACCTGCATGCACAATGCCGTCCCTATATCCACCACAGGAACATCAAGTCATTCAACGTGCTCCTCAATCCATCCTATGAGGCATGGGTCTCTGAGTATGGCCTCACCCACCTGACAAGTCCTTGCCCCTTCCTAAGACTTACCACAATGGCCAGGGCCAACCTAACTATTAGCAATAATTAGGGATTCTGCGGGACAATTTCTTATGTTAGAGAGCTTTTGATAACTATGTTACTTGTATGTATCTCTTAAGATCATGCATACATCTTGATTGATATGTTGTCTTACATAATTATCTGATAAAGCCTATAAATAGGCTCATGTACTCTTATTCAAATGATATCAAATATACAAGTTCCATATTTCTCTCTACAGCGTTGTATTATTTAACTTGGTATTATAACTAGTGCTATTCCTTTCCTCATATGTGGGCCCATCCTCCATTAGTCAATTTTTATGTGTCGCTCATAATTCGGCTTACACATGAAAGAGGGTGTTGAAGTTGTTGTCCTATATTGATTGTAAATATGTCATGTATATTCTTTATATTCATGTGGTCTCCTTCCATCTATAAGTTTAAGTTTTTAGGTTGGACTTTCCAACACGTGTAATGAATTAGCAATGTAAAGTGCAATAAAAGAAAGAGTTTACAAGTGTGTTTTGTTTTACTGAAAATTTTATGATAAAAGAAAATATTTTTCATAAAAATCATTAAATAAAATGGATAACTGCTAGTTTAGGGTAACCGTTTTCTTTTTTATGAGAAGCGGAAATCGTTTTCATCCATGTTTTCAATCCATAGAAGACGTATATCATACATCAATTAGTTTCCGTCATTTTGACACCACAAGTCGAAAAATAAATTTTCCGAAAAGAGTTTTGTCTTAAAAAAATTAGACCTTCAGAATAGAAGAAAAAATTAATTCCGATGATAGAGGTTTGGCTACTACTGTCTACTTTCAAACACGAGAGGAATCTTCGTTCACGTCTAATAGTCCATAGCTTTCTTTCGGTGGTTCGCCTCCTGAAAGGTCATGACACCAGCTTTCAACTTGAACCGGAAAAAAAAAAATTCCACTTCAAACAAGATAATAAAATTTGATTTTCTCCATCCATTCCCATTCCGTATTGCCGTCGCGGTCAAATCAATTGTTTGACAAAGACGGATAAGAAATTTTGAATAAGATGGATAAGGTTTTTTCCTTTTCATCTAATGATGAACACCCGTATTTAAATGAAGGATTGAACCAAATTTGCCCAAAAAAAAAAAATTAGCACTTGAGCAAATAAGAAACATTTCCTGGCGCCTGTAGAAATGGACAAGATGCGCTTATTTTCTTACATGTAGTTGAAGTACAAAACATCCAATGATTAGTAGAAAAGCCTAAAGGCCCTAAACTAGGGTAAACGTAATAAAATAACTTTCCTAAGATACCCCCTCCACACGAGGAAAGTTCAAATGAGATCCGACATGGGTTTGTCAACTTTCAAAATTATGGCTGCACTTATCGAAAATACAATAATCGAGCAACTTTCGAAATTGCTTAGCTATAAAGAGATTAACTTATCCAATATAATGCATCTGTCTAAAATTCAGAATCACATCACTCCAACCCTGAAACATAGCCAAGACATAACAAACCATCGTAGAAGTGAAGAATCAAACATGAACGCCAAATCAAACATGAACGCCAAGAGTTGTCCTCGAGGAGTGGTGGTGGTGGTGGCGGCGGCGATCATGGCGGCGATGGGTGTGCGGGCTTCTGCCGCTGTAACTAATGGTAGGTGGTGCGAAACCGTATGTAATTTATTCTGCATGTCGCAACCGAACCCAGAAATGTGCTATCAAAATTGCATCTACAACTGCAAAGACAAGGTTGAGACACAGCAGGAGCAATGCAATTTCGGTATAAACTTATTTTAGAAAAGATAAAATTCAAATGATTTTCTTATGTTTTTCTATTTGTTGTGGAGATGTCAAATTGTTCCAGAAATACTAAGAATCCTTTAAGCCACTGCATGTAGACATGGAATATACTAATTTCACCAGTAAAATCGTAATTTTCTGAAAATTCACCCAAAAAAAAAATCAAGTATTTCAAAAATTCTAAAAATTTAATGACATGTAGAATTCAACGCGCTGTGTCCAATCGAATGACGGCATCAAAATCCAACGGAGTGAATGGTACAAGCCATTAGAAGTTACCGCAAATCACAAGGAAACCCGGATTTTACAGTTTCACATCACCCGCTTCACGAACTTGGTACTCCTATTGAATACGACGAAATCAGGTGATTGTGGTGTCTAAGGAAAGACAACGTAACACATTACAATCATGTTGTTAGAATATTTAAATTTTACATCACAAAATCATCAAATAGTTACCCACCCATCGGTTGCCTAGCTGGTTTGCGCTTTAGTCCTTTCACGAGAGGTCCTGGATTCGAACCTCGCTGGGTACCGATGATTTAAGCGGAGGGTCGTAGCGGTAGGATACTGCGCTAGCCCTCTCCCAGAGGATTAGTCGAGGTGCGTGATCCATATGGACGCTGACCCGGACACCTTCGATACAAAAAAAAGGTGCGCGATCCATATGAACGCTGATCCGAACACCTTCAATATAAAAAAAAAAAAACATCAAATGGTTTAAGATTTTAAAACAGTTGACATTAAATCACGCTTTTATCAAATAGTTTAAGTTTTTAAAATAATCAACAGTGATTTTACAAAATTTCACGCATGTGACAAGTTTAAACTGTAAACATTACTTGAACAGGTCCAAAATCAACAGGGAAAAAACCTGTTCACCAGCTCGAACATAAAATTTACAGGGCCGTTTCCCTTAAAACGTTCATCAGATTCGCGTACAGACAAATCACAGAGTTTCGTCTTGGCGAAAAGAGGGGTTCCACGTGCTCAGTTTCAGTGAAACCAACGGGAATTTGCTGGGTTGGAGAGAACGGAAAGTTACTTCCAGTACTGAATTTGAAAAGACCCAACAACGAAACCTGGTACAAATTTAAGATTGATAAAGGAAAAGCCTTCCATTTTTTCATGAGTGAAGATGAAAAAGGGCAGATGAGAGAGCACTTACAGAGCCCTAGTTACAAATGAACCAGAATTGCAAATGTCCAGCCATCTTTCTGCGACGAATCATCTCTGCATGTTGGACGTGGATCAACCCGACAGGCTCAACCCCGACCGGCCAGACTCAGAACGATCAGGCAAAGCTTTCTGAGTTAGGATGAGCAACTCACTCCAATTCATTTGAACAGAACTCAACCAGTCCTCACTCAAAACTGTAGGGGCTCAAGTACAAAACTGATCTGAAAGCTTCAAACAGAACGCAAACATTATAGGAGCCACAGCCGTTCGAAATGCTCATATACCATGCATGCATTTTGATAGCATAGTTTACTGTAACAGATATAAATTCATAATGGCATCATGGTCAGAAAAACACATATTGTATTAGTATTGTTGTTATTAGTATTGTTATTTATTATTATTATTCTGCTAAGAATTAGAGAAATCATAACACCAGATGCACTAAAAACAAAGTGGCTCCTCTCCCCCATCCCCAGTAATCCCATATAGACACTTCCACTGTAAGCTATCCTCCCAGTAAGACAGGAGATAAATACTTTCTATTTGAAAAGAATAATTCCTATGATACATTTGTAATTGCTGTACAAATATTAATTACAAGGTGTCATCCCAAAAGAACAGATCACCAGAGTCAACCAGGTTAGGTAACATCAAGAGAATATTTTGATCAGATAATTACCAACGCTCTTCCTATATGAATAGATCAATCAAGTGGTTTACTTGGGAAACGGCTAAAGAATGCGGCCACCAAGAACTATGGTACATGGTTTCCTTCATGGACAAACCCGCCATCCAGGAAGTCCATGGTGATATCCTCAACAACGGCAGCTTGCTCTCCATATTCTGAGCTCCATTACCATTGATTCTGGAGTATGTACAACAGATTAATCACAAACCACGCAAAGCCAAAACATACCTGTCAGAAGAATGAATGTCTTCCATCATAGCATTCATGGATTCTACTTAGTGTTTAATTGTAAGCAAACATCTAGTCTGTCTTAGCCCCGATAGGTGACCTCAGTTAGAACATATCTATTTTGAATGCTGAACTTTTTATTATCCTAGTAAAAATCCTTACCAGAGAAGCCGAAATGCTCCAATGCATCCTGAAGTACCGAACAAGGTTTTGCAGAGAGGCAGAATCCGTACTCTAACTTCAGAGAAGCATCTTGTGCAGAATGCAAAGCATAAAAAATAGCCATGTCCATTGGTCCAATCTTTTGCACTTTAACCTAAATAATCATCAATATTCACTCTGTAAGAATCCCCACAAGGGCTTCAAAAAGTAATTCTTTTACGAAGATAAACAAGTTAAAGTGCATGACAGAAAATCTGCCCAACCAAGATATGAGAGTAGTACAAATCTTGCAAACAATTTAACGAAAATTGGCATGCACATAAGTAAAAAATCACTGGTTCAAGAAGGGAAAGTACCTAATTTGTCTTCATTATGGACATCACCATAAGAAGCGATGGATCATAAAGCAGGGTCAAAAGCTAATACTGATTAATTAGGTAGCTGTGCAAATGTTCCTGCATTAGGGCTGCAGCCACCAACCATCATCTTTTTGTAGACTGCATATGCAGAATCCGGCTTTCCTGATAAACTGTATCCTCGTATAAGAGCATTATACGTGAAGACATTTGGTTCTAGGCCATTAAGGTGTATCTCATCATACATTTTCCCGGCTTGTTCCACCATTCCAGCGGTCCCTAGATTAAGTATCAATGAGTTGTAAGTGTAGAGGTCAGGACGTATACCTTTATTCTTCATCTCTTCAAACAAAGAGAGAGCTTCATTTATTCTACGCGATCTGCCAAGTCCATCAATTGTAAGATTATATGCAACCAAGTCAGGATCAAGGCCAGTTAGTTTCAGCTCATTGAAGAAGTGGAGAGCATCATCCACTCTGCCCACCATACAGAGGCAATCCACAATAATGGTGTATGACCTCAAGTCAGGTCTTATTCCCTCCTTGACCATCCTTCTAAATAGAAGAGATGCATTTTCCACATCTCCCATCTTCCCATACCCATTAATCAGTATGTTGTATATGGCACAGTTAGGCCTGCATCCGAAGTCCACCATCTCTTCAAAGATATTCTTTGCTTCCTCCAGTCTTCCCGACTTCAAGAGACCATCTATGAGAGGGCCATACGTACAAGGGGTGGGTCTAAAATCTCCACTTACCAGGTGGTAGTACAAATCCACAGCTTTATCCAAGTCATTTGACTTCACAAGACTAGAAATGATTATATTGTGAGTCACGGTGTTAGGCTCGCAGCCCTTCCGGTGCATCTCCTCATACAGTAAAAAAAGTTCCTTGAGTTTCCGAGACTTTCCAAGGGTATCGAGTAGAAGGTTGTAGGTAAAAATATCTGGAGCACAACCTGCAGTCTTCATATCAGTGAAAATATCCCATGCCTTTTCCATCTGATGGATGTCAAGAAGCCCATTAATCAAAGAATTGTATGTTTCTACTGTTAAAATAACCCCCAGGTGTTTGGTAAATCTTTCAAATACGGTATATGCATGAAGGGCCTTCTTATGCTTACATAACATTCTGACCAGAGGTAGCAACACAGAGTCATCTTGGCATATCCTGTTACACACCAACTCTTCAGCAAATACAACTGCTTTGGATATGCCTGCTTCACTCAAAACACCAGATATCAAATCTTGCCAAAAGGCCTCGTCAACACAGACCCTGTCCTGATTGACAAAATTGTCCGCAATCTTAACAGCATCCTCAACCCTACCATCTTTCACAATGCCAGGAAGGAGGGTGCATATAGTTACATGGTCAGGATAAAGTGATTTCTTCATCTGAAAAAAGAACCATAATGCACGATGGACACTGTTAATCTTAATTAAACCAAAGATGATAGTGTTGTAAGTCAAAACATCAGGACAACATCCCACCTCTGCCATATTGTACATCATATTAATAGCCAAATCCACCTCATCGTTCTTGCAAAGGCAATCAAACAGCGTGTTAAAAGTTATTGTGTTTGGCGGGCACCCCTTCCCAGTCATACTTTCAAAAAGTTTAAGGGCCTTCTGCACTTGACCATCTTTACCCAACCCAGCAAGCAATGTGTTGAATGTCACTGTGGTAGGGACTAGCCTCATGACGGTCATCCTATGAAACATTTTCCATGCCTCATCACGCCGACCATCCTTGTAAAGTGCATCAATTAAACAGTTGATGTTGACCACATCTGGTTCGCAGCCACTCTCGGTCATCTCTGAGAGCAACTTAATGGCTTCATCCACTTGCCCCACCTTAATATAGCACTTCATCATCATGTTATATGTTATAGAATCTGGGGCAAGTCCACTATTTCTGACACCATAAAAGATTTCTTTTGCTTCACCAATTTTTCCAACTTCTGCAAGACTATATAAAGACGTATTAACCGCAACAAGATTAGGAATGATGCCCCCTTCTTTCATATTACGAAATGTCTCAAAAGCACTTCTAGAATCTCCTATTTTTCCATAGTAGTCGATGAAAAGGATGTATGTATAAGCAGTTGGCTTTACACCCAAAGACTCCATACAGCCAAAAATTCCTAACGCATCATTCAGTCTATTTAGACTGAGGAGGCCACATATCAGTGTGTTATATGTACGCAGATTAGGCAATATTCTCTGCTTCTTCATGACATCCAGAGTAGCAAATGCTTCGTCCACATTGCCAGATCTACAAAATGCATTAATAAGAATCGTATAAGTAACAACATCAGGATCATAACCATCATCTTCCATTTCACTCCAGAATTGCCTCACCGATTCTAAATCACCCCGGTCACTAAATTTGTCCAGCAAAGTTATATAAGCTACTCTATCAGGCTTCTGGCTGCTCTTTTTCATCTTGAAGAATAGTTCTTTGGCATCATTGAGTTTTCCTGCATTACATAGAGCATCAAGAAGCACAGTGTAAGTAACCACATCAGGCCCACATCCCTCGATGTCCATTCGCTTCAGAATTCCACGTGCCTCATCAATTTTACCGGCCCTTCCCAAGACTCTGATGCATATAGTAAAAGTGTATATGTTTGGCTTCAGTCCCAGATTCTCCATCTCCTTCAAAAGATTCATGACCATTTCAGTGTTCCTTCTCTTTCCCAGAGTTACCATGAGCGCCGAATAAGTCTTCATACTTGGCCTCAGCCCTTCTGAAACCATCCTTCGATACACCTCCAACGCCTCATTATTATAACCAGACCGAAGCAGCAGGTGTATCAAACCATTGTACGAATACGCATTCAAAACAAATCCAGCATTTTTCATCTTTTCCAGTGCACACGGCGCTTGCCGGATGCCACCTCTTACATGCAAACTCTTAAAGATAGTCAAGTAAGTGCTCAAATTCCGGTTAATTATTCGCTTTTGCATCATATCGAACACAAGCACCATGTCTTCCACTTTCCTGTGAACCCTGAGGATTTCGAGCATGCAATTGCAAGTTTCAGTGGTATGAACGACCCGGTAGGGGGAGTCAGCAACCAAATTGAAGTATGTAAAAGCCTGTTCGGGGCTCGAACTCATCTTCAGAACATCAAGAACTTCGTCAGGACACAAGGACCCTCTTCGCTGCTCTTTCGCAAAAAACCCATCTTTCGAGCAATTAATCACAAACAAACCGAGCCCAGCTCTTTTTTTACTGTTCCCATTCGATTTTCCAAGAGACCAGCGTTTGAGAGCTTTCAAACCCCCAAATACTGACGCTGCCGCTGACCTATCGATACCCCCCACAGGAAGTAAATTACAGTCGGAGACAGCTGGGCCGAAACCAATGCTCACCCAACAAGAAGCAAAAGGGCAGATGGTCAAAACAGCCATGGGACGAGGAGGAAGATAACGAGACCGGTGGCTATGTACAGCAGACGAAATTAGAGTGGAGGGGCGTTTCTGCTCGACCCAAGCCGGTCGAACCGCTCGCTACAAAAGAAAGCACCGCAAGAACGCACATAGTATGTGAAGTCACGCCATTCCATTCACAGAGAGAGAGAGAAGAGGGAGCTTGCTTATCTGGTATAGAATGCAGAATTATCACCGTCGTCGACAAAGCGTCATCAGAAGTCTTTCTTCTGTCGTCGTCCTCACCTCATTGACTTGTCCGTGAGAGATGAGAGATTAGGGGGTGGTGGATATTTTTGAATTTGGAGCTTTAATATGGGCCACTGGTGGGGCTAGAGGCTATTTCCTATCCTTTGCCCTTGAATCATCAAACATCGGGGTCATCGAGTGCGTTTGGGCAGGGGGTGGACATCGTTTCCGGTAGAACCGAAAATTGAAGAATCGGGCGTTCGAAGATATCCAAGATAAATTTCAGATTTTAAAAATTAGAGATCGGTTTCGATTGATAAGTTTCACGTTCCACCACATAGAACTCAGAACATAAAAACTTGGACTTGGAACACGTCTTTGTCTTGTTCTTATTCAATGACTTTGAGTGATCATGCAGTATTCAATAGAGTCCAATGATAAGTGTGTAGTCTGAAATCAATTTTACTTTTTTTAATATTTCATATTTTTGTGGATTTAAATATGAATTGTAGTTAATGAATTATCAAATACTGATTATTAAAGGTAATGATTCAGTGCAATCATTTAATTAACAATACACTTGGATAGACTTTAGAATTGATCCTGAAACTTATGACAGGATAGGTTATAGGAGGAGTAGAATAGATTCAAAATTTTTTAGTAAACAATGTAGGCTTCAGATTTTAAAAATTGAAGAACCGATTCCGACGAGTAAGTTCTAGATTTCAAGTAAAACTTGAACCGACCCTAAATTGTTCAAGAATACGTTTGGGATAACTTTTAACTTTAAGACTGTGTGGAAAAATTTTCATGAAAAGCAATGGTTGATAAGCATTTTGTAAAATAGTTAATACAGGGCAACTATATCATTTAAATAAAATAGTTAAGAAGAAAGCTCACAGAATGTGGACATATGGCGACCCTAGGCAACGAGCCGTTGAGGTCACATGATCCCACTGCCTGTGTCGCGGAATAGTTTAACAAAGGGAAAATTAAAAAAAAAATTATCAGCATAAAATTGCATTTCAAAATTGCTAAAGCTCAACGCAAGGGAGAATTTGCCTTGAACTTTAAGCTTTTGGAAATCAAAATTTTGCATTTAAGGCTCTTGAGACAGTGTTACCAAACATCAAATATTTAGCTAGTTATTTGGAGTGGAAGTAATCGAATCCAGGATCCATCGGTCCCACTTTGAAATTGAGAATTGGCCCCCTAGGTCCAGGCCGATTCCAAGGTTGATCCCGAAACCATTGACTCCCTTTTTGTGTTTCCCAACGTTAAAAGAAAAATAAAGAGAATTATTCTCGATTTATTCGTCAAATAAATGTTTATAGGATCGCATATGTGATACTAACTAACATCTTCCATTGAATTTTGTAGTAATTACATTATTACATGTTAAATAATAAAAGAATGTGTATAAATGGAAAAATGAAAATTAAGGGAAAATGCATAAGGTTTGCTTTTATATTTATAGGACTATGTTACTTTATTTCAATGAAAATTATAGTGTACTTTAAAGTTTGTTTTAAAATTTTAAAAAAAAAATTAAGTAGAAGGGACAAGGAAACTGGTCCGCTTCTGAATTTGATGCACATCCCCTGCTTTGTAGGCCCATAACTGCTTGTAAATGTACCTAAAATCTCAAATTGTGTCCTTATTTTTTTTGCAAAATATCATGTGAAGTGAATGCAATTATTCAATTGTTTTGGTAAGAAGGGAGTAGGATAACATTCAAGATCAACCATTACAATACCGAGGGGAATATATTCCTCGATGAGTTCCATCGCCTAGCAAGAATCAGACTTAAGGATGACTTTCGAACGAACCAAAGCAGAAGCCCTAAGTTACAATACTTTGTAGACGGCCCAAGCCTCTGGGCGGAACCAAACGGCTTACTTTTCATACAAACCCAGTCTAATCGCTAATGAAGTGAGGGACTATTCAAGAAATTGTGTTGGGGTTATTCTATATCGATTATAGAAGAGGTCGGTGGTTGGTTTATAATTACAAACGAAAGATTCATCATTTGAACTAACTTTTGGAATGAGAGGGGTCCAAGACCTCTTGACACTAGTATCAGAACCCGAGTTACCAATAAATTTGGACTCAATAATCGCACTAGAGAGATACAGGTTGTTACCACGTCAGGGCCCGATATGTGAGGGGGATATTCTTGGGATTGGTGGTCATTTAATAAGTGTGAAGGAAATTTTCATCTTTTAAGCTACATTTTGGGATGAGATAGGTCTAAGATCACCCTAGGTTACCAATAAGTTTAGACCTAACAGTTACACGAGAGGCATATAGACACTGATCTCAAAGCCCATGTTATCAATAAATCTGGACCCAAGAGTCACATAAGAGACATACAGACACTGATCTCAAAGCCTAAATTACTAACAAGTATGTACCCAATAGTTACACAAGAGACATACAGGTATCGAACTTCTAATGCAAGATACGAGTTGTTGCGGCTTCGAAGCTTGATGTGTGGGAAGGATATTGTTGAGATTATTTCACATCAATTGTAGAAGGGGCTCATGATTATTTAATAAGTGTGGGTGGAAATCTCATCCTTTGAGTTAACTTTTAGGATGAGAGAAATCTAAGACCACCTAATACTTACAAGATTGGAATTCTGCTGTGTGCTCCCAACAAATGGTATCAAAGTCAATAGTTGTTTAATGGCCCATAATCTATTCGGTGTTTGGCGAATATCTCAAGGAGGAATCTAGTGACCAATGTGGTCTCGAGGCGATGGGCGTTGTGGTGCAACGGCGCAAGCCTAATGGCAACCTTCATTTTTCGATCAGAAGAAAGAGGCCAGAGATGAAGGTGGACGTTAGAGATTCAACTTGAGATAGGTTAATGCAGAAAGATACTTGAATTTAGGATGAGTAAACCTAATACTGGAACTCACACGTGAAGGAAAGATTATTTAAATGCACATGTGAGTTGTGTTAAACAATTCTTACACAAAGAATTGATATGGAGTTGAGCAATTAATATATCCTAATTGGTCAATAATTCATTGGCTTAAAATTTGAGTGAAGTGAGTCCAATTGAATATGTTGATGGGTTCTGACTTGAATTTCCTCTCAACAAAAGATAAAGATATAATAAGAATAAAAAAAATTAGATAAAAAGAATAAAAATAAAGAGAATTCGAAGTTAGAAATATTTGACTTAGTGAAACGCTATCTTTCGTATCTCGGGTGAATATATTGGATTTCTGCTGTGTGCTCCCAATAAGTTGATGATCTTGATCTAGGAAAACCCTTCAAAGATCCATTGGCCTTTTTCCATGCAAGGGATGCAAAAGTGTCCAAATGTCGACAATGTGGATTCATTTCAAAGTAATCTTTGCTAGTGATCGCTAAGTTTTCTCAAAGTGTTGAAATGTCTGCTGAGAAAATTTTCACTTCAGCATTCTCCACATGACACTCCAGTATGCCTTCCACCTTCTCTGATTGTCCCGAAAAAGCTTGGCTTATATGTGACTAATAAGCTTGAAGTTTAATGAATATCACATATCTAAATTTATAGCTCTTACGGGATATAACTTTCTAGAAAACAAGCAACGAAGATTATATGAAGATTGTATCTATTATCGAGTATGAACTCGAGAAGTAAAAATAAAGATAAAATTAGAGAACGCATATAATCTTCATGGCTAGTTTTTAAGATTCTACGTGACCTGCTCATGCATGCAAAGCTCAGAAAAGGCACCACATGAGCTTCGTCAAGCTCCTCGTACATGGTTTGATGGACTTAGTATTTTCTTCTATCCCTCCTGTAACACCACTGTCTAATATAAACTTGTATTTCCCCAAAAAAAAAAAAAGAAACAACCTTGCTGAATCGCTCTTACTCATACTTTCACGGGTTAGCTTTGGCCAGTGTGCGTGGTGGAGGAGGCGGCGCCCTCTCAACGCGATCGGCCACTCTTTGTAAGTTAATCAATCAAAATCCAGGATCAACGTAATTGATTTAGGTCAAGAAAACAACGATAAATAAATGTGTACCTGCTTGCGCTATGATCTCGAAGTTATACGCGGAAACTCAGATCTTCAATACGATGTCACGTGGAGCGGAATCTGTTGAAAAGACGACAAAACTATGCCCTAGATCTTCCTCTTCCTCCTTACGCGACGGCTGATGGGACTGTCGTTATGTTATTACACAAGTGGGAGAAGGGACCTAGCACTAGTAACATAATAGTGATGGGTTCTTCCATCACGGGCTTACGTCAACACTTAAGCCTACACCGTATACCGTCCAACCCACATTAATAATGAAAACGAGATGCGCAAAAATCCAATAAACGATCACCCAAATATTAACAGGCTATCATGCATTGTCTCGAATACAAAATAATTGATTATAGCCCAATAGGAATTTTATAAAAACAAAATAAAATAATAAAACTTAAAATAAGATTCTAACATTCTCCCACTTGAGCTATGATCAATTACAAAAGTTTTAAAAATTTTATTTTCAAAATAATTCTCAGGCTGTACACGAATATAGCCATAATAAAAAAATACAATCTTCGAGACAACATCTCAAAACAGCCCCGACCATCAAAATTACTAATACCGAACCATAGCCATCGTCACATCATTAAACGATATTGGACAACCATGATCACAAGCACCAACAATTCTAACGTCAATGGGTCAATGTGGCGGTGTAGCCGAAAATAACATTCCTGAATGGTGATGTCAATGATGTTATCTTTCGTTCGGTCCTTTAACATTTTCCTGTAACTTTGATACTTCATAGAAGTCAGGAAAATCCCTCTGTAACCTTTATATTTCACTGAAGTCAGAGAAAACTCTCTATAACCTGAATAACTCAGAGAAATCAGAGTTCCTATCCGTAGCCCTAATGTTTCAAAGAAGCTGGATGAAAACAATTGGCACTAATGCCCCGTATGTCTCAAAACATAACCTCGCGAGAACTTTTATGGTGTCATCAGAGACATACATATTTGACATAACCGTCATGCTCAAGATAAACACCGAATCCTGAGACTTTCAACCATATGCACATGTAATATATAAGCAAATGAAGCAAGCGATAATCATCAATGATAAACACTGAAACAATCACATGTCTCAATCAAAAATAACAAATAATTATCTCATAAAAAATAAGACAACACAAATTTCCACTAGCCAAGTACATCAAAAGACTCTACCACCCCCATATTAGCTACATGAGCTCGAAAAATCCCAAGTGGTAACCCCTTTGTTAAAGGATTTGCAATCATCGCGTCAGTGCGGATGTGCTCAATCTCAACATCCCCTTTCTTCACAAAATCCTTGATTGCGAGATATTTAATCTCTATATGCTTCGAATCACCAGAACTCTTATTATTCTTCGAAAATGATACAGCTGCACTGTTGTCACAGTAAATCTTTAGCGGTCTACATATAAAATCAATAATCACAAGCCCTGAAATAAAATTTCTCAAACAAACTACTTGCGTTACTGCCCCATAACATGCTACAAACTCCGCTTGCATAGTAGAAGAAGCCGTCAGAGTTTGTTTCACACTCTTCCAAGAAACTGCACCTCCAGCCATCATGAAAATAAATCCCGAAGTAGATTTTATGTCATCCAGACATGTCCTAAAATCAGAGTTAGAAAAACCAACTACTTCAAGATTGTCTGACCGCCTGTACAAAAGCATATAATCACGTGTCCCCTTCAAGTACCTCATAATCTTCTTGGCAGCTACCCAGTGATCTGGACTTGGATTAGACTGATATTTGCCAAGAACACTCACTGCAAAAGCAATGTCCGACCTAGAACATACCTGTGCATACATCAAACTGCCGACAACACTAGCATAAAGTACATTCTCCATTGACTTTTTCTCAAAGTCATTCTTGGGACACTGACTTTTGCTAAATTTATCTCCTTTCTGTACTAGCGCAACACTAGGCTTACAACTCTTCATCTCAAAACACTTAAGCACGCGATCAATGTATGCTCTCTGCGAGAGTCCTAACAACCCACGAGATCTATCTCGATGTATGTCTATCCCGAAAACAAAAGACACCTCCTCAAGATCCTTCATATCGAAAGACATTGTCAACATTATTTTAGTTTCATGCGGCAAATTAACGTCACTGCTAGCAATGAGGATGTCGGCAACATACAAGACCAGAAAAATATACCTTCTCCCACTGGTTTTCAGGTAGATACAATGATCCACTTTATTTTCAACAAAACCCATAGAAGTCACTAGCTCATTAAACTTCAAATACCACTAACAAGAAGCCTGCTTCAAATCATAAATAGATTTCTTAAGTTTACAAACCATGTTCTTCTTAACAATCTCTTCAAAACCCTCTGGTTGCATCATATACACATCCTCATCCAAACTACCATTTAGAAAAGCAGTCTCAACATCCATCTGTTGAAGCTCAAGATCACAATGTGCAACCAAGGCCATAATAATGCGAACAGCATCCTTAGAAGAAACATGAGAAAATGTCTCAGTATAATCAATACTTGACTGCTAGGTAAAACCTTTTGTTACTGACCTCGCCTTATAGCGATTAACTTTTCCATTGGCATCCCGCTTTGTTTTGAACAACCATTTACACCTAATTGGTCGATGACCATCAGGTAAATTCACAAGCTCCCACACACCATTTTGTGACATTGAATGCATTTTATCTCTCATAGCCTCAAGCCACTTATCTACATGGAAAGTAGTAACAGCCTCTTCATAACTTACAGAATCTGCTAAAATAGCATCAGACTTCCCAAGATAAACAACATAATCATCACTAATAGTTGGTCTCCTCTGTCTAACAGACCTCCTAATAGGAACCTTATGTGAAGTATCCTAAGAAGCAGACCCAGGTTATGCTGAAGTACCATCAATAATAGGATTTTCAACAACGATGTCATCGGGCACAGTAGATGCATCAATACGTGGGACAATGGAAGGAAATAATACCCTCTCGTTCTGCTCAGAAGTGTTAGTAACATCAACATCAGCACTAACAACATCAGCAACATCAAACTCCAAGAATTTAGCATTTGCGGAGTCTATCACCGTTCTCCCACGACTGGGACAATAAAACCTGTACTCTTTAGACCTATCAGGATACCCAATGAAAAAGCAACGAGTAGTCTTTGAATCAATTTTACTCACCGTGGGATTATAAATTTTCACCTCAGCAGGATACCCCTACACATGAAAATGTCTAAGGCTAGGTTTACGACAAGTCCACATCTCAAAAGGTGTTTTAGGTACAGATTTAGAAGGAACACGGTTAAGGATATACAAGGCAGTTCTAAGCGCTTCACCCCACAAAAAACTTGGTAGGTTAGACCTACTTATCATGCTTCTCATCATGTCTATAAGGGTGCAATTCCACCTTTCGGCCACATCATTCTGTTCAGGCGTATAAGGCATGATATACTGTGGAACAATCCCACATTCCTGCAAGTACTTAGTAAACGGTCCCATTTGCTACCCGGACTCTTCATGTCTACCATAGTACTCACCTCCACGATCAGACCTTACCACCTTAACGACCTTCTCTAACTGTTTCTCAACCTCAGTTTTAAAAAGTTTGAATTTGTCGAGAGCTTCTGACTTCTTTTTAATGAAATAAAGATAGCCACATCGAGAGAAATCGTCTATGAATGTAATAAAATAATTACGTCCACATAAGGTAGTAGGATAAGGTCCTGAGATGTCGGTGTGAATGATTTTTAGAAGCTCTGAGCTACGAGTAGATCCTTTCTTTTTAGATTTTGTAAATTTGCCTCTAATGCAGTCGACACAAGTCTCCATGTCACCAAAATCAAGAGAAGGTAAAATGTTATCTTTTACTAATCTTTGAATTCTCTCTCTTGATATGTGACCTAAACGTTTATGCCATAGGAGACAAGAATTTTCAGCACACAAGATTCTCTTAGAAATACTAGACTCAATAGCAAAACTTTGATATAGATTAGGAGAAAGAACAAGCTGATATAATCCATTATATAGAATATCAGAGCCAACAAGTTGAGAGTTCAGGGACAACTGAACTAAGCCACTTTGAAAAAGAAAAGAATATCCACTAGTGCTTAAAGCAGAAATAGAAATCAAATTTCGCCTAAAACTAGGAACATAAAAAAAAACATCTCTCAAAATGAGTACATGACTCGACTCTAACATAAGCCTTACAACTCCTATTGATTCCACTTCAGCTTCGAGATTATTTCCTACTTTTAGCTTCGATTCCGTCTCACTTGGTTTCCTTATGCTCCTGAACCCCTGCAATGTCATAGTAACATGTACAGAAGCACCACTATCAATCCACCAGGAGTTATGTGAGACATCAACTAAATTGGATTCGAAACAGACATAGGCTAATGAGTTAACTCCAAATTTATTTTGCTCTTGACGAGCCTTTAACTTGAAACAATCTTTCTTTAGATGACTAGTCTTTTGATAGTAGAAACAATTGACATCTCTCTTAAAAGCAGCTTTAGGACCTCCACCACTCTGATCATGACCATGCCTTTTAAAGCCCTTAACATTTTTAGAAGCACCGGGGTGAAAATGTTTAGTAGCCTACTTACCCTTACCATAGATAGCTTTAGGGGCAGATACAAAAAAAAACACTCTCACTCTTCTCCCTTTTGAGTTTCTCCTCCTCCACCATACACTTACTAATCAGATTATTTATGGACCAACTCTCATTTTGGGAGATAAAAGCAGTTTTAATCTGAGTAAAGTTTGAAGGCAAGAAATTGAGAGCATGGAGAATAATGAACTTATTTGGGAGACGAATCTTAAGGATTTTGAGCTTAGACTAGATATGGATCATTTGCAGAATATAATCTCTCACATCTCCCACATTATCATAAGACATGCTCGTCAACTTCTTCAGAAGGACACTTGATTCAGACATATCGGGAACCACGTACCTTTCCCCCAGCGCTGTGAGCAACTACTTGGCAGTAGCGGTCTCGGGTAAACCGCTTAGCAAGTGTTCTGAGATAGATCTCCTCATGGCTAGAAGGCTCATATAATTTGAGTGCTCCCACTTAGCAAATGCTCCCTTTGTGTAGGAGTACTAGCCTCCGTAAGTGGAGCGGGGCGATTTACACGCAACGCAAGGTCCAGATTAATATATCCCAAGGCATACAGAAAATCATCCTTCCACTTCTTATAATTAGATCCATTCAGGACCTCAACAGCACTAACACCACCGTTGTTCAAAGCAAGAGTGACTGAAAAATAATGTAACAATTAATAAGTAAGCAAAATACAATAGTCAATAACATTGACTATCAACGAGAAAATCTCATACAGCACCAGACGCAGAAAATCCAACACCTTTGGGCAGAAGGACCCCACACTAGCACAGTCAAGACTCTTAAATACCCTCAACAAGTCCGAGAGAATCTCACATGTCACTTCAAGTGAGCCGCTTTGGCGGCCAAACACCCAAAGCACAAATGTGAGACTTTTCACTTATTAAGAACACATGCGATTGCGAGAAAACTTTAGCTGTCACTCTGCTAGGGCCACTTTGGCAGCCAAGCAACCAAAGCACAAATCCAAAGCGACTCACCCTGAATGCACATGCCCGCGAGGTACCCCATCTGTCATTGCAAACGGGCTACTTTGGCAGCCAAACACTCACAGCACAAATATGAAGTGACCCCGCATGCTTACTCTGATTGATCAAAATAACTTTGCTACCCTAATCACTAAATCAACGGACAACGGTATTTAAAAAATTAATAATTTACTAACATACACATGTGTATATTTTAATTTGCTACTTTTAAAGAAGGTGTAACCGCTCTCCGACATCACTTTAAAAGTGATCATTAGAAAAAAATTTAAATAATAATTTTTTAAAATTTTTAAATGTTATTATTTTATTATTATTTTAATATATCATGAACCTAAAAGAAACTTCACGTGGGGAGAATCCTACGTCCCCAACATGCGCTGCACGTTGCAGCTTAAATGTTATTATTTTATTATTATTTTACTATACTTCACTTTTCGTGCATGCGCCCATCATTTTTCTACTCCTTGCACACTCACGTAGGCGCCACCAGTCTTCTTCCCCAAAAAAACAAAAACTAGAGACGACGCCTGACTCCTTCGCTTGTTCATCTGCTCAATTCAACTCCGACAGCCCACCATAAACAAAAATAATTAGTGGGTTTTTAAGATCTTGTCGGCACGAACACATAGGTCCAAAAATCAATGAAAACGATGAAGTATTTCACCCAAAATTGAGCGAAAACCACTTGGGACGCAAGAAAACCCTAAATTTGATTTACCCAAAGCTCACGAAATTCACCACACCATCTTCTGCAACAATGCCCGGACAAGGCTTCGGTTTCCGAACTACAAGAACCTATTCACAGATCCGTGTTTTTTTTTATTGATAACGAATTTCAAGAACACGGATCACAACCAAACAAAAATTGATCCTAAATCGAATTACGTTGGCTCTGATACCACATGTAAGTTAATCAATTAGAATCCAGGATCAACGTAATCGATTTAGGTCAAGAAAACAACGATAAATAAATACATACCTGCTTGCGCCATAATCTCGAAGTTATATGCGGAAACTCAGATCTTCAATACGATGTCACGTGGAGCGGAATCTGCTGAAAAGACGACAAAACTGTGCCCTAGATCTTCCTCTCCCTCCTCACGCGACGGCTGATGGAATTGTCATTATGTTATTACGCAAGTGGGAGAGGGGATCTAGCACTAGTGATATAATAGTGACGGGCTCTTCCATCACGGGTTTATGTCAACACTTAAACCTACACCTTATGCCGTCCAACCCACATTAATAATGATAACGAGATGCGTAAAAACCCAATAAACGATCACCCAAATATTAACGGCTATCACGCATTGTCTCGAATACAAAATAATTGATTATAGCCCAATAGGAATTTTATAAAACAAAATAAAATAATAAAAATTAAAATAAAATTCCAACACTCTTGCCACCTCATGAGCCTTGTGCTTCTAATCCAACCTTTTGCTTCCGATCCACATAGATAGCGTAGAATCTGATGGCAGACATAAGGGGTAAGCTGCCGATGAGCATGGCGATCATCTTGTCCAGGAAATTCTTGCCCCTAGGCCTCCTCCACGGATCCGTCGCATCATCACCCTCAACTAGTGGGTGTCTGCCGCTCTCCTTCAGTAGCTCTATCTGGCCATCTCTCTCTCTCTCTCTCTCTCTCTCTCTCTCTCTCTCTCTCTCTCTCTCTCTCTCTCTCTCTCTCTCTCTCTCTCTTGTGTTGGGAACGTGCCCTTCTTCATTGGAAAGTGAATTTATGAACATTGACCTTTTGTATTCCACACACATCCAAATCTAGAGGGGAGGATCGGTGAATGCCCAGCGAACTAGTCACGTCAATGAAGTGGAGAGGTCAGAGGACTTGCGTTGAGGAACACGTTGCTATTGCTATGCGTCGAGCTGTCAGTCCATGATCATTCTTTCCTTTATTTTGTGAAAGCACCGGAGGTACGATCGTGTTCCGTATAAACCTAGTCAAATTTGGATTCTATCGTATCCGTGAACCATGACAAGGTTATCACTTCCACTAAAGTTAAAACCCTAATAACCAAACTAAGGACACGAGAAATTGTGAATTGTAATATTACGGGTTTGTTTGATTTAGTATTCCCAAGGGACTTTCAGCTCTCAAAGCCCATTGAGAAAATGCTGAACCATTTGGTTTAGCATTAGGCCAACATTTAGCCAAATGCTAGTTTTGAAAGTGCTGAAAACCCAATGCTAGTAGGGACTAGCATTCGGCCTTCAGCATTCGGCCAAATGCTAAAAGAAGAAAATTTCTTCCAAAACTATCCCCACAATGATAAAAATTACCAAAATATATTTGCAAAGTTATCTTTAGCAAACAACATTTAATCCAAAGACCATTTTTAAATGACTTTTTTCCAAACACAATTAATATTTTACTAAAACCCTTTAGGCTAAAGACATTTGTATTTCATTAAAGCTCATTTGAAATGTTGAACCAAACTCACCTTAGGCATCAATTTAGTTAAAACACACAACAACATATATATTATGTTTCTCGGATAGAATTAAGACAACACTATTGGGGAAAATACCCTATGATATTTTGAAGATGACAAAATAATCAAAGATTGCTTATGTGTTTATTGGTTGAGTAGAACTAGGTGAAATAAGTAGAAGCTATTATGGATATGGTGTATTGACAGAATATCCAAATGTTATAAGTTATCTATTAATGGTGAATAATGCATTGCATGTAGAGGTGCCAACAAGCTAGAGGTATCTATGTAGAGGGTGAACAAGCCTAGAATGGGAAGTCTAGTAAAACGTGGAAGGACCTTGGATATGTGAATAGGGAGATAGAACCATGATTGCCAATATGCTTAGAGAGACCAAAAGATGGAAGCTCAGAAGATGGATAAGTGATACACATGAGGAAAGAAGATTATACTGACCTTAGTTGGATGTTCAGACTCAAGACAAGAGCATCGCGTATCTATTTCTAAAGGAGTTGAATTATGTTATCCAGATTAAGTGAAGTGTCACTTATGTAGATTCAACTATACCTTTGAAAAATACTTATATGCAAGCATCATGAAGAATTCTATTTACTTCCAACTCAGTGTTATCCCTGTTCAAATTCTAAAGGTTATTTGTTTTTTGAAGACTATTCAGAACTGCGACATATGCAGAAATTGAAACTATTCAGAAACAGGAATTTATTTAGATTGTGAAGATTGGTTCTTTTTTTAAAACTGGTTGGAATCTATGTAACGACGCCAAGATCACCCTGCTAGTTTACCCAATTAAGTGCCACTAGTTTACCAAATTGGGACCTAAATCTTTTCTGTAACTTTTAAACTAGATTTCCTTTACCCTTTCATTGCAAAAAACACATCGGTGGGTTCATGTGGTAATAGTAGACAAGGCAACTTTCAAGATATACATAAACACATATAATCTTATATATATGTATCAATATATCTTATATCACATATAACTTCCCGTTCACTATTTTACTAACAAAATTCAAAAGAGGTTACTTCTCTCTCTCTCTCTCTCTCTCTCTCTCTCTCTCTCTCTCTCTCTCTCTCTCTCTCTCTCTCTCTCTCTCTCTCTCTCTCTCTCTCTCTCTCTCTCTCTCTCTCTCTCTCTCTCTCTCCCCCCCCCCCCTACTACCACTACATCACAAGACTCCACTCCCACAATGTCACAATGGTACATATGGCATATGGGTAGGCTAGCCGAATGAAAGAGCTCATGGTGGGTCTATCAGTTTCTTAAAAATAAAAGAATGAGCAAGCAGCCCAATAAATGAAATTACTAGGCCTAAAATAAGAATTTCAGGTCATGGGCCTGGAAGAACATTTTGGAGCTTCGGTCACTCTTTGACATGCGTTTCCAGTGGCGCATTGGCAATGGTGAGTCGATCTCCTTTTGGTTTGACAATTGGCACCCTCGGGGGCCTTTATATAAGCACTTTTCTGACAGAGAAATCTACCGCTCTGATATTCCTCGTGATGCCTCGGTGAGGGATTTCTTATCCTCTCTCCCTCCTCCTACTCGGGTCGCAAACATCATTGGCTCTTGGCCTGAGACTCTTCCTCGGCTAGCACCCGAAAGGCCCGATCGCTGGCTTTGGCTGGCCCACCATTCTGGAATGTTCTCTCTGGCCTCTGCTTGGGATCTTGTCCGTGATAGAGGGGAGACTGTTCCGTGGCATTCCTTTTTTTGGGACCGGAGTATCCTCCCTCGGCATGCGTTCTTGATGTGGATTATATCTCTTGGTAGATTGCCCACCCAGACCTTGCTCCTTAGCTACCGCAGGATTGAGGAAGGTCACTGTGCGTTTTGCCAACTCAGGCCGGACTCTATTGATCACCTGTTTTTTAGCTGTTCAGTTACCGCGGAGCTGGCTACGTTCTGGGCCTCAAACAACAATTTAACTTGGACCAATAGGGGATGGCATGAGAACCTGCGATGGGTAGCAAGGAGATCCAGGGGCAAGACTTTCCATCGGAAATTAGCTCGCTATTCGTTTGGGGCATTATGTCATCTGATTTGGATGGAACGGAATAACATCCTGTTCCGGGAACAAGCTTTGTTTCTGCCGGCTCTCAAGAAGCAACTCTCTAAATCGGTTAGAGATAAAGCCATGTCCCTAAAGCCGGTTGAAGACAACCTGCGAAGCAGAAGAGTACAGAGAAGCTGGGACTTGCCCCTTTCGGTGTTTGGCTGATTCTGGTCCTCTATTTGGGACGTTGGAGGGATGCTGTTCTCTTCCCTCTGGTCGCCGCTGCGCCTGCTGGGAGCCCTCATCTTCTACCTTTTGAGGTCACTGCTGGTTCTGCTGTCGGGCTGTGTTGTTTTGCCTGTTATTGATCTGCTTTTGAAGCCCCTTTACCTGTACTATTGGGAGGTAGTTGCTGTCCTTGACACCAACCTGGGAGGTTTACAAGCTGCGGGGATGCCGTGGTCTGGAATTCTCGATGGCTGGCTGCTGGGTGTTTTGCTGTGCTGCCGGGAGCTGCTTGGTTTGCTCGCGGTCTCTATCTTGTTGTCCTTTGCTGTGTTTGTCATTATTCTATTTTGCCTTTGTTTTCTGGAGCTCTTTGTAATGGCCTTTGGCTGCTGTTGACCGGTCTTGTTGGGCCTTTCTCTGTGGGCTGTTGTGCCCTGCTTTTGTTTTGTCGTATTGCCTTGCACCCTTAAACCCTTGGGGAAATGTCTTCTTGGGTTCGAGGTTCGTGTCTGGCCTTCCTTTGTATAGCGCTTTGTTGAGCTAATCTAATTCTTACCTTACCAAAAAAAAAAATAAGAATTTCAGCTTAATACTTGACAAAGCCATCCTGTAATGCAATGTAAAAATGAGCATGAATTCTTCATTTGCAAATCATCAAATGTGCAGAGTCCTCCACATAACTTTTGTTCAAATGCAATGAACACATCAATTTATTCGATTAACGTCAAACAGCCACTCCTGACTCGTCAATTTATGCCTATCCAGGCCATTAACATTTGCCTATCCAAGCCATAAATAATTGCCAATCCATGCCATAAATATTTGCCAATCTAAGTCATAATTAGTAAGTCGTATTCCAAGAACACTCACTTGTGGGTTCAACATTACCTAAGAGTAAACGTCTCACATAATCACCTTTACAGGAATGATGGTCCAATATACCTACAAAACGAAGCCTTATGGCTTTAAAGGAACTAAAAAATTGCCTATCTAGGCCATACCTCGTTCCTCAAATCACTAGCTCAGACACACTCTCACAAGTGTATAATACAAATCATTTTAATACAAGAAAATATCATTGTGGCTTCATGCAATAACACTCATATTGTACACAATTCATGTCAATCTAATGCAACACTTCGTTTAAGTAACAAACGAATGTTACCGTATTAGATCTACTAATCTCATTTACCTCTACCGATTGTTAGGACTTAAAACTATACGTGTAACATGTGAGGTACGATGTGGGGGCAACGTACGGTGGTGTGGCAGTAGGACAATGTGCAGCACGACTAGATAGCCTAGCAGTAGACGACGTGAGGTGGCGGTGTCAATGGCATGAGGTAAGGGGGAGAGAAAGAGTTGGCAATAAAGAGAGAAAAGAGAGAGCATTTGAGGGAGAGAGAGAGTTGGTTGGCATGTGAGAGTAAGGGAAGAGGATGGAGTTGATAAATATCGAAAATAAGGAAACTGTAGCCCTATTTATAGTAGTTTTCTAGCTTCTCTTATAAGTTACTTTATTCATAACCTTTCTTATTAAGTTTTTCTATAAATATGAATGCATTTATAACATCTTGACTTTATCAATACTCTTAGTGTGAACTCACTTATAGTTTCTTGACTTTATCAATCCTATTAGTGTGAATTCATTTATAATTTTTGACTTTGTTAATCCTATTAATATGAACTCATTTATGGTTTCTTAACTTTGTTAATGAAAGCGACATTGATCTTGTTTTATCTTAAACTATGAGAATGAAATTGTTCTTATCCTTATTCTATACTTTGAAAATGACATTTCTATTTGTCATTTACCTCTTAACTTTGTGTTGACTTATCAAAAATGACATTGATTCTATCTTGACTTGGCATTGACTTATCAAAAATGATATTCTTACACTCATCGATGTTGGGATAAAAGAGCAGGAGTATCACGGTAGTGAGACTGGGCAACGACAGCATACACGCATCCACTAGACGACCGGTACAACCCTAGTTGAGTATGCTCAGCTCTAGTTGGGTTGGCGTTCAACGATATCCAGCCCTTACCGTGCTTGTTTGGGGTTGATCAGCTATGATTGGGCAGCTTGCACCTCCGATTGTCGATTGACGGTCTCGTCTTGACAATCTCATCCTTATTTATTCATCTATTAAATTCTGTAATCAAACGTTAATTCTAATTTCCTGATATGACAATTTTTGGGTTGTTACAATCTGTGTAATATTAAGATTCAGAAACTATTCTCATTTGAAAACCCACAACTGACATATTTCCATTACGGCTAAGGTGTTTATGAAAGTTTGTAATTTTTTATTGATAAAATCATTATAGCCTATGTAGCACCGATACTGATACACGACAGAACGCAACAGGACGCGACAGGACGCGACACGACACGACACGACGCAATACAACACGACATGATATGCTGACATGTCATTGTTGAAAAACAAAAATTTTCAACACGTTGGGGACACGTTACATATTAAAAATAAAATTTCATATATGAATGGTAAATTATTATTATTATTTTTTGGAATACAAAAGAAATTTCTTATCATGGGTATAGGCTATAGAGCATACTAGACTTGCACGCCCTCCCTCATTTTTGCTCCCTCCCCCCTAAAAAAAACAAAACAAAACCCCCACCCCATAGCTATAAGCCCTCATCTCTTATCTTTTCTATTATTCTTATCTTTTCTAGTCTTCTCTGTAAGACCTGCACGCCGTCTCTCCTCTCATCTTTGTCTTCTTACCCCAACCTTCTCCCCCCTCGACTTGCATGCCCTCCTCTCTCATCTTTGAGTTCTCCCTCCCCCCCGCAGACTTGCACGCCCTCTTCTCTCATCTCTGTCGACCTTTTTTTTAAAAAAAAATCTCACTCACCTCACCTCTACCTCTCGCCTCTTTGTCTCACGAAACAGCTTGACTATTGTGATTTTGGCTATCTCGTCTCTCCTCCGGCACTCTCTCGCTCCATACTCTGACGCACACGAAGCCCATCCTCTGGCATTAGTTCGCTCCATCGCTCCATCATTGCCTCTGGCCCTCCTTCTAGATCTGCACTATCCAGCCCTCCTTCCCCCCATCAACTCACTTGTTGCTGGCTCTCTTCTCTCTCACGTTCCGAGAAGCAAGCACCCTTCTTCTCATCTTCCCCCAATCTCCGACCTTCAGATCTGTGCTTCCTTCCATATTTGCACTTCCGATCTCCAACCTCTATATATGTGCTTTCGTCCTCCTTTTCTCACCGACTCGTGTGTCCCTGATGTGTCCTCGATGTTGACCACGCATCAAATCTCCGACACAAGTTGACCGCCTGTCGGAGGCGTGTCCGTGTCTAACATGTGTCCGACACCGACGCGATGACTTGTTCAACATGTTGATGTTACATAGTTCTACACCATATTAGTAGAATATCTTTGATTGAAAATTACTTTCCAAGAAATAAGACAACTTCCATATTTGAGGAACTCCACTTGTGAAAACCAACGATTGAGTTGTATGAGAGACTAAATCAGGTTTAGATTCAATACCAATATTCATCAAATCTTCTTAAGATGCAGTCTCATTCAATCAAGATTGATAGCCTCCAATCAGCAATTGAAGAGCAATCCTTTGAAGACCTATCCAACGGCTAGTTTGGGGGTGAAGGAGTATAAAAGGGCATCCATAATGCCGTTCCGATGTGCGATCAAAATCATAAATTCCAAAAATACTGGAGTGCTTCAAATTCTACATATTTGTCCTCATGAGGTTTATACAACAATCATTAAGAGGCTTTCTAAGAGTGATTGAGAGAGGATAGTGTGATCTATTAAAGAGAATATCATCACTTATTATAAACCTTTATTGATTCATTTAGTAGAATCCAGCCTATTGGCTGTCAGCATGGGAGAGTGGATGTAGATTTGATCTAAGCTGATCCACTATAATCATTATGTGCAATTTTTTTTTCTATCCCTACACTCTTCTCACTGTGTTTAATAGACTATTGCATACTTGCGTTCAAAATCATAAACTGCACGTATTCAGATTATGATTCTATGAACATTTTGACTTGTTTCTTTTAATTTTGCATTTTTAGTTAAATTTGTTTAGAATCACCTATTATCCCCCTCTAGGTGCTATTGCTAAAAACAACAAACTCGAACTCCATAATTCATTAATGGGACGAAATGGAATTTTCAAGTTGTGTTATGTCAATTCAAGTTTTCCGAGTGTGTTATGAAGCGGATATATATACATACGCATATTATGTATTGTGGAGGAAACTGCATAAAGATGGAAAAGAAAATGAGAAAAGAAGAGAGGAGAAAGAAAGGAAGATGTTCAACCATGGACGTCAGTGTTTGTCCGACTCGAAGGAGCGGCGCATTGACTCTCCCATGGACCCTCCTCTCTTTCAGGCCCAACCCAAATCGTATCCTTTGGCCCGTGATCCAGCAGATGGCGCAACACGTTCGGGGAGCTCCACTTGCCGTCCGTTGCTGACCGTACACTGGCGATGACGGGCCGGCGGACCATCCACCTCCCCTCTTACCCAAACATCTTGTGTGTTCGCCGCTCACCAACACTTTGTACGTGCGGGGATGTTTCTATGCCTTGAGGCCTCCTTTCGACCCATGTATTTTAGTACATTTTGTAGTATTTTTTACTAAAACTATGAGATCCCACGAGCATTTGAATGACCGAATTCTTTGTCTTGGGATCCTATGATCATCAATCCCTGACATAGTAAAAACGGACAGAAAAGAGTAAAACTCGCAAAAATGCATGACCGAAGCATGAACTTTTTTTTTTTTTTGGTCGAACCAAAGCATGAACTTAGAGAGTTCAAAAAATGACATATCTTGATCTTATGTTATTTCTGAAGAACAGGTGAATTAGTTAAGTAGTAGAGTCTGTACAATGCGCCTGTCCCCTAGAAGTCTGATTCTACTAAATTTCCACCCCCAAAAAAAAAAAACTAGTCTTGGATATTCTACTGATTCTATTTATGGTTGCATCCGTATAACATTGCTTCATAATTTCTGATTTACTTTCATTGTAACAAATGCTCTGCTTGCGGTCCCAGCAAGTAAATCAGATAAAGCAGCTATCCTCCGTACTTCATTCTCTGGGAAAAGTAAAAGAAGCTGCTCTCTCTATCGCTCTCTCCCGTGCAGAAACGACCCAAGACGTTTGCATGCACTCTGGATCGTAAACTTCGAAGTTAACTGCTCAGTTGCTTTCAGTTTCAGATGAAAGGCCCTCCACAATGGAGAGAGTTTGTGGGGGTGGGAGGCAAGATTTCCACAGTCCTCACAGCTCACATTATTCCTTTCCTCTGCATGCATGCATGGTGTCTGTGCTTTTTGTAAGCTTATACGTGTCGAAGAATATTTGACGGTTGACCTCACGATGAAGGTGACAGAAACACTGCCCTCCAGACAAACGAAGGAACTCAAAAAGAGGAGTGGTCATTATCTCCTCCTGTTTAGGCACAGGATCGCCGAGTTGCAAAAAATGTTGCAGAAGGTAAGGGCATCCAACGTGCAGATAGTCACATATGTACTCGTCGCCATGCGTCTTGTAACTTGACTTAGCAAACTAATCTAGGGTTTTGGGCAGTGGATGACTTGAACTTAAAGTGGAGCTGAAATCAAACACCCCCTTGGATTTAGGATAGAAGCTGCAAAATGATAGTGAAGGACTTGTACATTATATCAAGGAGGAAAATTTGTTTTTCTTTTTTTGTCAGAGGATAATTTGGTTATTCAGCTACTATTTTTGTATGTATTTGGACAATGAAACATTTAAAGAAGACTAAAAAAAAAAAAAAGAGGAGACCCTAATATGAGACGTACCATATTTCAATCAAACTTCAAACATCATGTCCTGACCATGACATGCGGCGCTTTACCGTTCAACACATCAATATTCATGAGTTCCAAATTCAAAACAAGGAAAAGTTAGACATTGAATGAACATGGAATGAGCATGCGGAAGAATATCCATTGCAGTTATTTATTAGAGATGGCTATGATCGGGCTCGTGAAGCGTAAAGCGCCCGGTCCAAATTCTCTCATTCGGTCAAAAGATCTCTCATAAATAGAATGTAAAACATCGAGCTCTCATACTCAGGCCCTCGGAACCGAGTCCTTATAAAACCCCGCCCTATTTAATCCTTGTCAACTTCCATTCTTGGCCAGCCTTGATGGGGCAAAATTTTCTTGCCCGAAACCCACTAATCAGTTGATGATGCTCAATTTCTTGCGTTCTATACCTATCAGACTGTTCAGAAAACTCTCTTGCAACCGCGTCCATGTTGGAAATTTTCGAGGAAACTAACAAACCAACCTCGCTAGAAAAGAAACGAATCTTCCTTTGTAACTGGCCAACAACAAGATACTTTGTGAACAGTGTGCTCCATGTGGCCACCACCATGAACACACGATCTCTTGTCCTCTTTGCCGCTACAGTGCAGTGTGTCCAGGGAATCAGAGAAAATGGATGTTGGGGGTGAGTGGTTAGAGCAATCATGTCGACCCTAAGGGCATAGAACCTGGAGAGAGCATCCAGCGTTGTTGTCCCAAAACGAACCCGTATCGCTTTAATAACATTCCTTTTAGAAATTAGGGTTTGGGCGTGATGGGAACTGAGATGGTCCCCAACAGGACATTATGGCCGAAGCAAAAGAGCCGGATCGTCCACATAAGATGGGGGCATCATGAACTTGAGGGCCACCCATTTTTCGTCGTCATCATTCATTTATGATGGTTTAACCCCCCCACGCCTAAGTTTCTTTCATGATTGCAATTTGGAACCACACATGGGGGTGGTCTTTTGGCTGTGATTGCGGGCAATCTTTTTCCTGGGGTTCGAATTGGGGTCAATTTAGGGGATGAGACGGACAAAACTAAGATATGGAGTTTATTAAGGAAATATGCTTGGGACCGGGGACGAGAGCGAGGAACCCCCAGCTCCGACAAAGACCGTCGACCAATGACCGGAAACGAATTCCGTGACATTCTCCAAGACTTTATGAGGGTCTGATGAGGTCATGGAGATCTTGAAATCGATACTATCTCAACCATTAACCAAGTGAGTCATATCGCGGGCCATGTGATGAGCGATGAACATGACCTTGGCCTAAATTACCTATAGACCATACAATATTTTTGCTATAAGTTACATGTTTAGGTGAAGTCTGACACTCGACCTAGTGGCGAGGAAGGAAGAGATGATTTAGGGCTTATGCAAATATAGTGGAAGACTTACATTGGACTTGAACAAGTAGAAATTAATTATGTACCCTATCACTTCCTTCTCCTTTGTTTTAGCTTGGGATAAGGTTGAATGCTGGGTATTTCGTGCTGGTGACTTTCTTTGGACACTACTATAAGGTCTCACAACCACTACAAAATGTTTAGGTGAGCGATGCTATTGCGCTGTACTTATGATCAGAAGGTTTGAGTTGAGGTTCACAAACCCCTCGCCGGTCGCACTAGCCGCTAGAGGTTCGCTATTGACGTAAATTGAACCCATGATATCGTAGAAGACCGACTACTCATTTATAACGAGGCTGACCATCTCATTCATAGGTACACCATCACTCGAAACACGACTGATGGATCACCAATCTACGAAAAACTAGACATTGGCATCTTCATACGATAGATACCCCGATGAATTCACCATCAGGTCCGTAGTGTGCTTTTTTGGGATAATATCGGCGCACACTAATTGGACCCAAATGGATTTGCACGCTAAGGAAAGAAGGGTTCATTTGGAATTGGGTTTAACCTAATTGAATACTACAGTTGGCACAGGGCAAATATTATCGTTCCCTGACCTTGGAACTTCTATTGGAAGAACTATGTGGCAATAAAAACAAAGTCAAATAGAAAGACTGACTCTTTCCTAACCAAAAACAAAAACCACAAATGATAATGTAGGTAATCCTAAATGAGAAAACGTTTTGAATGCGTTGTCAACTGTTTCTTTTGGGGGGAGTGAGTCCTCAGGATGTTCAAGAGGAATGTGGACTAGTCAAGGTGCACGAAAGCTGACCCGAATATTACATAATTGTTAAATTTAAAAAGAGAGTTAATAACATGTTAAGGCTCACCAGATGCATCACAAAATAATAAGCAATATGAATTTCATAAGTGCTTTTTTGGCATTTCTCAAAGAAATTACTCCTTATGGATAAGAATAATGACCGAGGAGAATGTAAACGTCGACTTACCACATATAAGGTTGTTCTTGACTAAGGGACTGTCATAATGTGAACCAGGATACTCACTGATGGAGGCTAATAAAACCTCAAGAGCCATCAAAACTTCTTTTCTTGGTCTCCCTTTGGAGATGTCTGGTTGTGGATTTATGTAGTCTTAACCTTGGTAGCCACCACATTAATTAACAAAATATGAGCACTAATGAAGAATTCAGACTGTTTCACTTATACATTTGAAATATCAGTTTAGGGCAGTTTCAGAAAAAATAGGCTTTAAATTGCAGCAAATAATTGAGGAAGCTTGAGGAAAGTTATTGAAAAGGATTTTGTCGAGAAGCGCATCCAGAGCACTTGTTAAGAAACCGAATAAGAAAATATTATAATCTCTGATCACGGACTATTCTCGTGATATGCACAATTAATGATTTGAAAATGGAGTATCCCCTCATTAAGCATGTTTAACAGATGTGTCGGAGGCACTCATTGATACAAGACACGAAAAAGGTCAGAAAAGGCTGAAAAAGAAAATTATTCCTAACTGCTAATTCAAATCCCATACGATTTTGAGAAATGCTTCTCCACACACAGACGCAGCTCCGATGAAACTCCAACTCACATTCTCCTCAGGAGTATTGACTCATTCCCTCTCATGATTTGGCTAAAACGGGAAAAATAAAAAGTCATTTGCTACAAACCCAACTCAGCTAAATGAAAAGAAATTTGCATGAAAGCTTGAAGCCGTGAAAAGCTTCTTTTAGCACCCGTTTTTTTTTTTTCAATTATGGGTAGATGGATTTCATGCATATGATTCAATGCAATTGATAAATAGTGATGGACCATGTAGAGATCGGGACAAGGTTTGGTCTCTCAATCAATTGTTATTCTCGAATTAATGGAAGGTTCGTACAAGAACTCAAAAGGGACCATTTGGCATGTCGTAGTCTATATATTCTTGCCCTAATAGGCGGCCGTGACCATTAGGAGGAGTTTTCTACCTCATCGTGGGGGCAAAACGAGGAAAAGTTATCGGCAGAATCGAACGGCTGATAAAATTGATTTAGAAAAATCCCTTCTTCTAAATATTATGATAGGTACGGGAAAGTCTATGACCATCATCAGTTGCACTTTCAAGAATATTTCTATAGCATCTACATTTAGAAGTCAAGTATTGTATACATCATTAGTCCGATCCTTTGTAACAAATAAATGTGCTTGCATTTTGCATGTTGATCTATTTAATAACACCGTGATCTAATGACCTGTTCGGCCGTGATCCAAGTTCCCACAAAGAAGTAGTCAATTGGTCATTTTTTTAGGATGAATTTCACTTATGGAACACTCAATGGGTTTTCTTTAATCCACATGGATCTAACCTCTAACATTATGGATGTACTTTTAAAGTCGGATAAATTGTTCAAAGAGTCCTAAATTTATTGCACTTTAGCCAATTCAATCCAAGACTTTTCATATTTTACTAATTGAGTCATAAATATTTTGATAGTTTGCTAGTTGAGTTTATTCGGTCAATTTTAGCTGTAAATTGCTAATGTGAATGCCAGTAGTGCTACATAAGAGGGTCAATGTTAACTCGAACAGCTTTTCGTTATACTTTTAAGAAGAATTTGAATTTTTTTTGCATTTTTTTATTTCTTTTTTTATAATTTCCTTTGTTTTCTATCAAGTTTAGCTAGGGTCGCTGGTTGAACCCTGATGACCATAGGCAAAGGCTGATGATATTTGTTGGCCACCAAGGGAGGACCACAAAACCTTCGTCGGCTTGGCAGGAAAAAGGAAAAGAAACAAAGAAAAGAAAAAAAATAAAAAAAACTTATGAAATTTTATAAAATTTTATATGCGTGAGAGCCAATTGTGCCACGTAGGACGTCGGGGATCCATATTAGTGATTTACAGTTAAAATTAGTTGGATGGACTCAATTGATAAATTGTCAAAAGTTTTGAGGTTCAATTGATAAAATTAAAAGATTTAAGGTTGAACTGATTAAGTACCATAGGTTTAGGACTTATCGAACAATTTTTCCTTGTAAAGTCTTCTCCAACTCAACGTGGCTTTTGGGATGTTACAAGCTGCTCCTAAGATAGCACTAAAGTCCTTATTAATTGGTGCATACAAAAGGGTACAATCATTTAATGTTTGAGGTCGCATCTACCCTGAAAATGAAGTGTTTCCCAATAAATTGTTAACGGCCAGAGATAATTTGTACGTTACTTGCAGGCGAGAAATCTGGCGTCATTTGCCTTGTGCCAGTCCATCTTAACACCAATTACTGCTCGAGAAGCTCTATAATTTCTTTTGGATTAGAAAGAAGGGAGTTCATAATCATACTCTATAATATCTTTTGGATCAGAAAGCAGGGAGTTCATAATCATCCTCTATAATTTCTTTTGGATCAGAAAGCAGGGAGCTCTTAATCATTCTTGACATGTGAGATGTTCTCAACAGTTCTGCAGAAATTAACTTCTTGGGTACTATGTAGGGTTTTTCACGCTCTCCCCCATTTTGCATATATATATATATATATATATATGAAAAATATTTTGTAGGATTGAGAAGTCATTTTTCAGGAAAATCACAATATTTACTGGTATTTGACTAAAACTTGAAATTGACCTAGAAATTTTTTTCCACCTTTCGGTATGGAATGAATTTGATTTTCTTCTATGCATTCCTTTTAATAAAATTTTATTTTTTGTTTTATTTTTCTATTTCTATTTTTATTTTTTCTTTTCCCCTCTTCTTGGGCCTGTCATCAGCAATGACCAAAGTCGGTGACTAGCTGAAGATGAAGAGAAAAAAAAGAAAAAGAAAATTTAATTTTTATGAAATTAAAAATAATTAAAAAGAAAAAGAATGTGAAATAATGGAGGAAGGAGATTTTTCCATGAGAGAAAAACATTTTCCTTGCCTTGTTTATTTTCCATCAAACGAATGCCGGAAAATCCGAAAAAAATCTTCCTGAAAGTTGTTTTTATGCAAAAAGAACGGAGCCTTAGGTTTGCTGGTATATATGCTCCTCATCAATAGCTTTTAGCAGATAATTTGAGGCACATCTAATATCAAACCAGAGAGAGTACGATGAATGAACCTTTATACAACATAATTCTCAGATTCTTTCAAGCAAAGTACATATGTAAAGGAAAAACTCTTAGAATAGCAGTCTAAACACGAACGAATAAACGTGTTGGGAGATTTTATGTGTAATGAATTAGACCATGTACAACAACTGTATGATTGAGAGAATTATTTAGATTTCGTAAGACGGTTTTAAGAGAAGAATATTTCAGAATATTCACGCATATCACATATAAGCTTAAGTGCTTTTTTTTTTTTTTTGGGTCGGAAAGTTTAAGTGCAATTGACTGCATTAGATAAGTAGAAAAAGACTGAGACCTGCGAAATCATATGTAGGAAATAGAAAGTAAAAAGAAGGAAGGAAAATTCTACTCTTCGTCCATTTACTTTCACTTTTTTTTTTCTAATTAATTCCGGGTGCTATTAAATTTATCTAATTAAAATTCTGTTAGTTCCATAAATTTTCTCGTCAAGTCTCTCGACACAAAATCCAGTTGGCCCGTGTGGACACCAACGTCTGCAAAATTTAGGCAATGTAAACTATGTCGGAATAGGATTCGGATAAAGCTTAACGTTAACAAAAGTAGCTGCAATCTTGGACGTCCATGTGGGAAATATAGCAGGATCTAGCATCGAAGGGACTTAATTATAAACTTAATGGAAGTAAAATTGTTTCATTAGAACAATTAAAAGTACAAAAACTTGATTAAAAAAATGCGTCAAAGTATGGGGACCAAAAAAAATTACTTTAAACTATAAATCTACAATAGCATAGTTGACTATGCTTTCCATGATGTGTTAAGTGGTTGAGGAACTATACATGAATAATTGAATATGAATCAATCCTGTAACGTAGAGCTCAATTCATAAAATATGAGCACTAATGAAGGATTCGTAATGATTAACTTTTGCAATCGATGCATGAAATATCAGTTTAGGAGAGATTTAAAAAAATGGTCGCACTGGCTTATGGCTTTAAATTGCAGCAGATGACGTTAACTAATGTAACATTTGGAGTCTTAGGGCGCGCATGACAATGTTTCTATTTCTCTGTCTCTGTTCCAAATATATTCTAGAAATAGATTTGAAATAGAAATTCGTTTGGCAACGCAAATCTATTTTTCTATTTCTGAAACAAATTTCAAAAATAAATTTTGGCCCAAAAACAGAAACAAAAAATTTTCATTTATGGCTGTTTCAGAAATTATTTATGAAACAGAATGGTTGTTGTCGCGACCCTCTAAAAAAATTTAAAATTTTAAAGGGAGTTAACGGATTATTAGGTTAATTAGATTTGACTAACCTAACGCGGACCCTCCCAAGCCCTACCGAATCGCAACTTTGGTTTTTATTTAAATGATTTTGAAATTTGGAGTCGCCACTAATCATTCTTGGTAGGTTGATTAGGAACCTAAATAAATTAGCGGGAGAACTAATTTATTCCTGCGAACCAGAGATTAGGAGCTCGGGGACTTGGTTACACTAGTTAATTAAAACTAATGCCCTTTCGGTACCTTAATTTCACTGATATCCTAATTCGGCAACTTAGACTTGGTTTATTCCTAAGGCTCTAGTAGAGTATTCTCTTTTGTGTTTTCACTTTTTAAATAGGATGCATGGATTGTATATATTTTTATTTGTTATATTTTTTTAAGTGTTAAAGATTCCCTGAAGCCGAAAGAGGGAGTGTGTTAACGACTTCTGTGCAGTATTACGACCTACTCATCTTATGGGTTTGATGATTCAAAAATTAAATTATAGGAAGTACATGACAGTGAATAAACACCTCCAATAGGAGGCCTAGCATTGGCTTGGCTCTTCCCTTTGGGATTTAAGGTACAGGTATTTAAGTTGCAAGTATTTAAACTACTGTAAGTAAAAACCTCCAATGGGAGGCTAAGCATTGGCTTGGCTCTTCCCTTTGGGATTTAAGGTACAGGTATTTAAGTTGCAGGTATTTAACTACTGTAAGTAAAAACCTCCAATGGGAGGCTAAGCATTGGCTTGGCTCTTCCCTTTGGGATTTAAGGTATATGTATTTAAGTTGCAGGTATTTAACTACCGTAAGTAAAAACCTCCAATGGGAGGCTAAGCATTGGCTTGGCTCTTCCCTTTGGGATTTAAGGTATATGTATTTAAGTTACAGGTATTTAACTACTGTAAGTAAAAACCTCCAATGGGAGGCTAAGCATTGGCTTGGCTCTTCCCTTTGGGATTTAAGGTACAGGTATTTAAGTTGCAGGTATTTAACTACTGTAAGTAAAAACCTCCAATGGGAGGCTAAGCATTGGCTTGGCTCTTCCCTTTGGGATTTATGGTGCAGGTATTTAAATTGCGGATGGACTTTGTCCTCTCCATTTGGGGTATGAATTCTTTAAAATAAAATACAACGAATTGATTCAACAATTTGAAATTTGTGCGCGCTTGAGGACTCCTCCAAGCCGATTTTGTGCTTCCATAGGGTTGACTATTGATATAGAGCTGCGGCTTCCTGACATAAAATAGAGTGAAGTGTCAGTATACAAAATATGTGCTAATATGCACCTAAAACCAGAAGAGTGGAAAGAGTACTTATCTCCCATTTTTTTGGGAGGGATTTCTATAATTGATTTTCGCTCTCTATGTTCCCAATATAGAGAGTTTCTTTTGAATTAAGAGGGACTTTTAGTCACAGATCAGTTGAGAAATCGGTGGACAGCTTAGGAGCTTGTCTGGGCCGATTTTTGCATCTCTACAAGATTTTTGCTGTTGACGTAGAGATATCCTTCTCCTGACATAAAATATGGAAAAAAAAAAAGAGGAGATGGAGAAAGTGTATACAATTTGTGCTAATTTGCAAGTAAAACCATAAACAAATGAATAAATAAAAAACACTTAGCTCGAATTTGCTTGCTCGTTGACGAGGAAGAACTCTTGATTTATATTGATCGATGAAGGAATTTGTGATGATAACCACTAGCTTTAAACTTCCATCATCTTCAAAATTCTCTCTCTTTTGGTATTTTCTTTCTCTCAAATTTTTCTTCAATCTCCCAAAACTCTCTCAAACATCCAAAATTTTCTCTAAAAAAAAAATCCTCTCAAACACTTCAAATTTTCTCTCCAAAAATCTCCCCCCTCAAGCTCACTTCTTCCTCCTTTTATAATCTACTCATCTATCTCCCATTCTAATTTTTCCACTAACTCTATCTCCCATTCTAATTTCTCCACTAACTCTTCTTCATTTTCATCTTCCATTCTCCATCTCTATCTCACATTCTAATCTCTCCACTAACTCTTCTTCATCTTCATCTTCCCTTCTCCATATTTATCTCCCATTCTAATTTCTCCACTAACTCTTCTTCATCTCCATCTTCCCTTCTCTATTCTTATCTTCCATTCTAATTTCTCTACTAACTCTTCTCCATCTTCCATTCTCTATTCTTATCTTATTTTCTCCATCCATTCTTCTCCAACTTCTCTTCTTCATCTCCTCTTCTCCATCTTCCCTTCTCTATTCTAATTTATCCACTAACTCTTCTTTTTGTTATTTGTAAAATAATCCTTCAAGAGTTAAGTATTTGCACTCTAGTCCTTGAATTTTAAGTATTTACAATTTAGTCCCTAAAAAATATATTTCTTTAAGTCCAAATCTCCTCACAATTTTTGACACACCAAAATTTACCACATGTCAAATTTAAGCTCATTTCTTGCCGTTGAAAATAATGCAGAATTTAATTAAAGCCCTTTTGCAAAATTAAGTCATTCTGGGTATAATTGGGCCAAGATGAAAATTTAAAATATTATAAGACAATGTCACAACTCATAAAAAGTGAAAATTAAAAATAAGTTGACTCAAATTAAATTTTTTTAGGCTCGATTCAAGATTATACTCGTGAAGGAACACGTGACTCGAATTGGATTTTTCTGAATTTGCGATGGCCAATATGAAAATAGATTTAAAATAAAAATATTAACTATCTTTGTGTATTTTTTTTTGGCCTCAAATGTTATTTTTCCAAAATTTTCAAGTATTTTTGTATTTTTTTTTAAAAAAATTTAAAAATATATATATAATATGAAATTTTATTTTTTGTTCAAAAATGGTTGCCTAGGCTTGGCTAAGGTCCCCAAAGTTGATTTTTCAATTTTATGAATTTTTATGGATTTTTTATTACTTTAGCAATAGAAAAAATGATTAAAAATCAGGTGTCAACAGTTGTCATGCGCACTCTTACTTAGGAGTGTGTATCGTCCCGGCCGATCCAATCCCATTATGGAACTGAGGACCAGATCGGTAGTCCCGAGCCCCAAATTTTTTGGACTGGATTTACACTGGATTGGTTCAATACCGGAGACCGAACCGAGACCGAATTGGCCAAGCACAAGTGGTGCAGTCTGGTCCCAGTTTGATCCCAGTAAGACTACTAACACTAGTTGCTTATAGAAATTTAACATTTTGATCTAAATTAACAACTTCCAATTTCAATCATCCAACTTAATAAAACATATACATGACCATCATACAATCATCACATAAGTATTTATAATCATAAAATAATGAGAAAAACTAAATTATGAAGAAAAACACTTAAATAATTGAAACATGATTATGCTTCTACATCATTCTCTTCGAATTGAAAAGAATCAAGCTCAAAGGGAGATTACCCTTGTATTTCTTTAAATCTAAGTGTAAACAAAATAACGGATTTGCATAATATAATCAAGACAAACATAAATTGAGTCAAGACAAAACACGATCGAAGACTGTATATCAAAAAACACGATTGGAGGCTACGTTGTAAAGGCAAAACGCGACCATCAAGTGAGAGGAGAGAAGTGAGTGTTGAGCGACCATCAAGCGAGAGGAGAGAAGTGAGTGTTGAGCCAAAAATTAAGAAATTAGGTTAACTAGTTCTTCAAAATTTTCTAATTTTATTTATATATATGTATATTTGGCATTCAGTCCAATCCTATCCACTATAGAACCGGGGACCAAACCACCCTCTTAAGGACTGGGCCAACTCAACCGGTCCGGTCTGATCCGATATGCTCACCCCTAGTCTTACTAAAATGGATTTTGTTGTGAAGCGCATCCGAGACACTTGTTTAGAAATCGAATAAGTAAATATCATAATTTTTAATTGTGGAATTTTCTCGTGGTAAGCATAATCAATGTTTTCCAAAATAAGTGTTCCTCCTAGTGATGTGTGTTTAATATATGTCTCGGATGCAATCGGGGATACAAGACACGAAAAAGATGAGAAAAGGCTCAAAAAGAAGATTTACTCCGACTACTAATTCAAGTCTCACACGATTTTGAGGAATACTTCCCAACACACATATAGGCAGCCCAGACGAAACTAAAACTCACACCCTCCTTAGGGGTTTTGACTCATTCCCACTCATGGTTTGGCTAAAAAGTCATTACCTACTGACCCCAACTCAGCTAAATGAAAAGAAACTTGCATGAAAGCTTTTGAAGCTGTGAACAACTCCATTTAGCGCCCGTCTTGTTACGGCGGTGGATAGATGGGTTTCATGCTTTTGACTCATGCGATTGATAGATAGTTTGGACCGCGGAGAGATCGGGATAAAGTTAGGTCTCTCAATCAGTTGTTGTCGTCGAACTATTGGAAGGTTCCTGGAAGAACTCAACAAGGGACCATTTGGCATGTCCTAGTCTATATATTCTCACCCTAATATGCCAACCTCGCTATCGGCAGAGTCGGACTGTTGACAAAACTGATTTAGGGAAACCCCTTCAATTCAGGTTAAGAAGTTAATTTACCTCAACATCATGGTAGGTATCAAAAAGTCCGCTTGACCATCATCAGTTGCACGTTTAGTAATATTTGTAGCCATGTCAATATGGAAGGTGACCACCTTGATAATTAAACAGATAAACGAGTGTGCATTTTGTACGTTGATCCATTTAATGTCACCGAGATCAAACGACCTGTTCGGCCAGGAGCCAAGTTCCCACAAATGGGTCGTGAATTGGTCTAGGATGAATATTCACTTTGGGACCGCTCAATAGGCGCTCTTCAATCCACATGGATCTAACCTCTAACATTGTGAATATGCTCCATGAAGTCTTCAAACTGCCCCCAATATGGCACTAACGTCCTTATCAATTGGTGCATGACCATATAGCCTAGTCAATCCCGTTATTCATCGTGTCGTTTGGTGCATTTTCGCAATTTTTGCCAGCATAAAGGCTAGCAAGGAGCTGCATCTGATCCGAGCCCTCTCGACTTGTCAAGAGGTATGTCCACAAATCGCCTAATCACATAATGAAGGCTCTGGTATGTCCACAAATCTCACATCAATCGGAGGGGATCTTGATTTTGATACCATCTGTTACGGCGCCAACATCCACAAATCTCACATCAATAGTCTCTTGTGTGAGTTACTTACTTAAGTATCAAATCTCTTATTGATGCAAAAGTAGGATTTGGAGTGTTATAAACTCTCCACTTACAGTTACAGCACTAACGTCCTCGTAAATGTTAACCTGGAAAATCTTAGGACACACTCTTTATTCAATATGGACATTCATCGAATTTAAGATTTCTGTGAAAAAGCCACACCTTATTTGAGCATTTTGTCCATGACAATCCCTCGCTGCCCTCATCTGGCCCATTTTCAAATGACACATCTACTCAAGCGACCTTTATTTTGATACTATATTGGCTTGTTTGAAATGAAGAATGCCCCACGTTCGCCATAGATGGGAGAAGATTTATTAAATGCTTCATTAGTGAAGGTCCACCCTATGGTCCCAATTTCAATAGTTCTTTTGGAGTTTAGCTCATGCTGAGAGCAACATGTCCTTACGATCAATGTTAGAAGGCTTGTGCGCAATGAAACGGCACCCTAAAATCACCATAGCCAGAATCTAGAACATAGTAACGGAGAAATAGAAATTTGCATACCTAATGTGGAATCCATTGTTCTTAAAGGGGAATAGGATGATCCAGAGTTTAGGTGATTCTCCTCTATTACCCTCAATATCACTGGTTTAATGAAAATGTCCCTCATGAATTGCATTGTGTGACTGCTTCTTATGTAAGGTTGTGCATCAAGGTTAGAAGAGAGACTTGAATCCTATTTATAGAGTTTTCAATCACAGATCTTTTTAATTACAGGCTGAATTTTACATAGCCCATACAAGCCAGTCTCATATTAAACTACTTAAGAATTTTTATAACTTATCTTATTAGACCAATCCTGTAAAATAATAAATTGCAATTTCAATGTGGCCCATATTAGAAAAACACTTACAAAGCTCTCCTCCATAGGCATGAGGTTAGTCAAAGAGTAGGGCCAACTATGTCTAGGAGGACAAAGAGCTATTGAGTGATCACCACAGCAAGAGAACTTAGACAAAGCATGGCTCATGGCAAACTATAGGATAAGGAAGCCAGATTGAACCGATTCACAAATTTGATACGAGGGAAGTATCACTGGGCAGCAGGAACAAAGATTGGAGGTCATCAATGCCCGAAATCAAGAGAGCTTGTAATACTTCAAGGCTCATATCGAATGCCAGAAAGAAAGAAAGAAAGAAACCGCCGGCATCCAATTGGCAAAGACCTCTTCGATAACTCGTGACTAAAGACCGATTCCCATATATCACCAATTGGCTATTCCTTTTTCATTTTGAGCGTCAATATCAAAAGTGTTCTGCTCTTCACATCTTCGATCATGAAGGTGAAGAGATCGAAATCAAAGCAGGTACCCAGAGGTCTAGTCAATGCCACGGTACGATTGTCTAATGTTTGAGATAGATAGGCCATGTGAGATGTTCTCAACAGTGCAGAAATTAACTGCTTATGTACTATGTAGGGTCTTGTTAGGTATGCAAGTACATATATTTTTTCATCAATAGGTTTTAGCAGATTATTTGATGTCTCATCTAATTTTGAATCTAATATACCATAGTTAAAGGGACTTTTGTTAGAATATGTCTCGAATTTGAGCCCAAAGAGAAAATTTAAATTTCGGAAAACAAATATATCTTGATCTTGAAATTAAAGATAAGATTTGTTTTGAATATTACGGAAATCTATCTTGATGAAAATAGTGTGATATATTCTATTTTGATATATTTCAAATTAAGATCAAGAACAATATTTATATTGGAGTTGAACTTTCCACGTTAGATAAAGACAAAATAGGAAAGTCAATCTTGATTTTCATTGACTGAAATTCCCTATTTTTTTTTCTCCAATATGTGTGTGGCTTATTTATCTATATACAAGTCGGCCATTGTTGAGAAGAATATTATCAAGGAAGCGCCGTTTCGTCAAGTGCTTGGCAGGGGTCTATCTTCGCGAAATTATATCAAGAATTCAAGTGTTGAAACAGATTAAATCTTGTTGTAAGATTTGCGTATTAATTCCTTTGTGAGATTGAGAGATTATTTCATTAGGAATTGTGGGGCTAAACACTGCGTGCGTTCTTAAATTTAATTGGGGCTGGAAAACACTAAGAGTGTTTGAGTGACTTGAGTAGTGTTTGTAATCTCCGTGTATCGCTTGATCTATAGTGGAATTCGTTGCTGCTTTCCCCGTGGACGTAGGTCTCTATGACCGAACCACGTATATCTGGTGTCCGATTTATTTTCTTGTTCTATCTGTTTATTGTTCGATCGCTTGTTCCGCATAACAACTTTGAACATTGGACAAATTCAAATAATGTAAATGTCCTCTTCTTGTCCAAATAAAGTTCTTAGTCTTTCAAGAAAAGTACATACTTAAGTTGACGTGGGAAATATAGTTATCTGTCTGTGTCGTAGCTGAGGGCTACTTTAGTTGGATTTAGCACGATTTGGTGTCGAAGGGACTTCATTAGAAGTTTAATGAAAGTAAAATCATTTGATTAGAAATTTTAAAAAAAAAACGTGAAAATGTAGGGACGAAAGATAGAGTTTATGCTAGAAATCTATAACTGTGTAGATGACTACACTTTCCACAATATGTTATGTGACTGAGGAAACATAGATAAATATCATTCGATCCAATAACGTAGAGCATAAATTACTCTAGTTCAATTCCCTATTCGACATTAATGTAATTTTAGTAAAATAGGCATATAAGATGTTTAGTAAGTGGAAAGTGAATTTTTCTACAAAACCAAGAAACCTACATGATTTGATCATATGGAAAAATGATTCTTACTGCTATAACTCTAGAATTCACTGAAGTTTCATATAAGGCGACTGTGAAAAAGTAGAGAAGTAGGTTTAGTAAAAATAACAAATTTTGAATTGTGAAGTCCATCCGAGGCATTGACAACTACATTATAGGGTTAAACTGAAAGTGACTTTTACACATCACATGCACTAAATTATAACGCATGCAGTCTTTTCTTTTTCAATGATGGTATTGGGACGTCAAACCTGAGCAAGCATTGCCTTTTAGTGAAGTCGTAGTTACTATAGAAAAAGATTTCGGCATGTGCTGATTGCCGATAATAATGTGAATTTCGGCGATTGACCGTCGGTTGTACTACAATGCTATTAAAAATCTACTCTTGTGGCAAAAGGGAGTTGCGGCAGGTTATACCAAGTTGATGTACTTTTCATATTTGTATTGAAATATAATGCTTTGCAATTGATTTTGTCTTGAAGCTATATACCTCGCTTTTAAGCGAAAAAAAAAAATTCCTTTTAAAAAATGAAAATTCAAGAAATTTTTATTAGAAAAAGTGAAAGCTTAGAGGAAAATATCTGGACAAAGAAGTAGTAAAATTGACTTATGACATTGAGACATCTTTTTAAAAGAATTAAAAGAAATTGTATTGTAAAATAGTAGGATAGTTGAAAATTTTACATATACTAAGCGATATCAAAAGTAGTAAATAGCACAATAAATCCATGAAAACAAGAAAGTAATTATATCTATAATTTCACGTAAAATTCATTTGATTTTGCATGACATATGATGTGATACTTAACGCCCTTTTAACATAAGCAAAATACCTTATTATTTGCCATCTCATCATATTCAAATAACATTAATTAAGATAAAAGTACTAGTTAGCAACAAAAAAAAAAAAAGAGGGACCAGCGAATTTGACACGTTTTATTTGACAAATTGACATCACACTTCGAAATGAAATTTCGAGGTTGAACCCTCGTGAATCAAATGTGAGTTTTGGTGCAATATTTTGTAATTTTCATTGTAATGATGTCGATATATCGTAAATGCCGTTTCTTTATAGTAGTATCAACATTGTTTCCAAAAATTATATCTATCAAGTCGTGCGTAACAAAATGATAATTCGAGCCATTTGACAAAAAAGAAAATTCCTCCGTCTATTGTCTTTGGTTCCTTTGCTACCGTAAGCTTTACGCAATCGACTAGGTCATATAAATAACACTTCGACACCACATAGGTTGGGAAGGGATCTCGAAGACCCACCAAAGCACGAAATCTAGTATCTTCCGGAAAATGGAAATCTTGTTGTCCATCCTAACGATCTATAACAATTATTTCCGTCCTTTTGGATTGTGATTCTCTCGATATTTCCCTTCCGAATCACCAAAATTTTAACAGCTCTAAAGTGCGTCTCAAATTGTCAATTGGAATGAACCATTTTTCTATGATACTATTGGTGATAATTAAAAGTTAATTTTTTTTTCAAATGTATGCATCAGAGTTTTTGTTCACTGTCATGCCTCAAGAAATAGAGCGAGAGCCCTAAAGAAGAAGAATTTCATTTTTTTTGGGGGGAGGGGGGTGTGAGGAGGCCACAAAAAAATCTTAAATTATGCTTACTGTGACACATTATCTTAAATTTTCTTTTACGACAAAAAAATCTCAATTTTATACATGTTTGACATAGTTACTCTTTGTCAAAGTTTCGTCAGATGATTTTTCATCCACAATGTCATTTTGATTTCACTTAAGTCACGTGAGGATCGTAAAAACATAGTTTGCTTTTCAGTGTCTGTGTAGGTGAACTTTTAACCTAAGAAACATCAACTCTCTAGAGGTCTTCGTGTAATGTCCAACACTCTAACACTTTCCTAACACTCTTCAACATGTGATCGACACATGATCAACGGTCAAGACAAGTCGGCGACACATGAGTTCAACATCCCGACATGTCATTTCAATACTCATGGGTCAATTTTAAGTATTTTCATTAAATTAGGGTTTAAACTGTAAGTTTATAAATAAAAAAAATATACATACTTAAGTCATGTACTCAACCATTTCAATATTAATATACTCAGCCAAAATAAAAAAAAAATCTAATCGTGAATCATTAACAAAAGAAGAATAAGAAGAAACTCATCGATGATATTTTTATAAGTACATGATAAATACAACGTGTCTCAACATGTCGAAATTCTATATTTTTTTTAGAAATGACGTGTCGGCACGTGGTGTCGTGTCTCATATCGCATGTCAGTACTGGTGCTACTTAATTTTTAATGATTCTCGTTAACGAAATTTTGAGGAGTGGTAAATGTATCATACATGTACAAGTTTGAGAATTTAAAATAAATGTGTCACATTTGGTGGCTTTTGCTTTTTTTTTGTGTGTGTGTGAACTTGGTATATGATATAAATAAGAATTTCTTTGTTCAAAAACGAAATTGACAATTTTTTTCCGCCATATGAAATGGTTGACTTGTTTCCGTTGGAGTCAAAATTCCCTGCCGGAAATGAGCCGAATCGAATAGTTTTAGCACAGGATCAGAAAGTCAAAAGCCACAGCTACGCGTCGCGTCACACCGTGGGACACGGCGAGGGCAAGAACAAAATTATCAGGAAGAGCGGAGGGCAAAAGGGTCCATACGAGGCTGGCGTGCATTAACGGCAAATTTTTTTTGCGCAAAAGCAAGGTGGGAAAGAAAAGTCGTCGTCCCCCCTTCTCTCTCTCTAGCGTCTCTCTGAGCCACCCTGTACTCTGTAGCTGTAAGCTCTACTGCTGCTTTAGTCCTCCCCATACGCATCGCCATTTACACTCGCTCAGTCCACTACACTTCACGCACTCGCAACAAATACGTCCCAACAACACCCTCTCTCTCTCTCCTTCTCTCCCTCTCTCCTGCAGAATTCAGGCCCGGTGGGAAGAAAGACAGAGCCGGAGGGGAGGGGAGGGGACAGAAGTTGCAGGTGTCATCACAGTTCGCAACCCAGAGAGAGAGAGGGAGACAGAGAGAGAGAGAGCTGGGTTGGAGAAGGAGGGTGGTGCGACTGGTGAGGCGTCGAGATTCGAGCCCGGGATGGGGAAAGAGGAGGGAGGGAGATCTTCGGGGCAGATCAGGATGATTTAAAGCAAAGGCGGCGAGAATTTATGATTTCACTTCATCCGATTGAGACCCTTCTCTCTCTCTCTCTCTCTCTCTCTCTCTCTCTCTCTATGACGCCATAGTTCCTCACCCACTTTTCTCGGTTTTCTAGCGAATTTGCCCTTTGGTTGTTTTCTTTCCCATTCTCTCCCCAAAGGGTATTTCTTTTTCCCCATATTTCTATTCCATCATTTGCTCGCTGTGCATGTACGAGCTTGATGTCTAGAAAAGCTTGGCTCAACCGCCTTTCTTGGCTTGTCCTCCACTCTTCGCCTCCACTCCCCAAGTTCTTTCCTTCTTCGCTCTGAAAAAAACCAAGGCAGTTTCTTGCTCTCCGCGTTGTTCCTCATAGCATTTTCATTTTCCAATATCTTCTATCTAGCGACGTGAGTTCCTTCTCTCGCATTCTCTACTTGGAATGGCGTCCACCAGAAGATCATGAAGGTCTCGAGTCTGGTGGGACTGTCTGTGTGACGGGTTAGCTTGTTCCAGTAAGAATCTTTCTCTCTGTTTCGTTCCAACGAGCAACATAGTTGTGGCACATAGCGTGTCCGCGGCTTTCAGATTCCACTACTTTCTTCTGGCTCAGTGTCAGTTCTTCTCTAGGCTCGAAACCCGCCATTTCCGTGTGACAAAAGAGTTCTCTTTTCTCGTGGTCAGTTTCCGACAGGAAAAGGGGTTGCTCTGTTCTTGTGCAAAAGATTACGAAAAATGAAGTTCATGAAGTTGGGATCGAAGCCAGATGCGTTCCTAGCAGATGGAAAATCTGTCAGGTGAGATGAAAACGGTTCGTTTTGTTTATTCTATTTTGGAACCGGTCCTGTTTAAGTTTCTGTTTCCGCGAGCACGATATGAGCTGTGTGTGCGTGTGTACTTTTTGTGTTGTTTTCTTGTCTTAGTATAACCATTGATAGCCCTCGGTTTCTGTAATAACAAATTGTCCGTGCACTTTCTGTGGGGGGCTTGTGGGTTCTTATGGGCTCATTTGCATCTTCGTCTTTGTGGCGTACTTCAGTACTTGGGACAGCGCATCTCTTTTTGGGAATAAGTATTCAATTTCTGTATCAGACTGGCAGTGATTCTCTGTCTGCTGATTTAATGGGAGTGAAATGCCTCTCCTCAGGAAGGATTTAGCTGTAAACTATGGACTAAGAGGTAATAATTGGACAGAAGCTGTGCAGATTAAGTATTGTGTTGTTATTGTATAGATTAAAGAGAAAACAGGTTGCTTTTTTTTGCTGGGAAATGTTGGGGAACTGGAGCCATTAAGGTTGTGGACCTTGTGGTCCAGCTTTTGGACATCCCTTTTTGTGGTCCTAACGGGGGAAAAAAGTCACATGGGTTGGCCAAGGCCTTTAATCATCAGAAGGAGCAATTCTTTTTTCTATGGAGAATAATGAGCTATGATTCTAACACGAGGTTGAGGACTTTTGCTCTCAATCATTATGGATGAGAACTTTAATAGGAACTAGTTTTTGCTTTGAATCTAAAATTGTTTAGAGCAGAAAGGGGAGGATATTTTAAGTGGGTGGTTTGCTGTCCTTCCTTCATTTGATTGTGTTGAAAGAGGAATTCTTGATAGTGAACGTGCTTCCACTTGCAAGCGGAATTGCGACCTGCGGGTAGCTCAGTCTGATGGCGTTTTCTCTCGTTATTATTCCAATAAACTGCATGGATATTCAAATTGGATCAATTTCGAAATGAGACGCAACACATTCCCCAGAGGCACAGAGCTGCAAAGGTCGACTAAAACGCAAGGACGGACCATGCTCGGTTGAGACCATGAGAAACAAGAATGCAATAAAATGTGTACTGGGTAATCTAATCTCACACTAAAGATAAAAGCCTACCAATATCACTAATATTATTTTGTAACTAGTAAGGTCCATTGACTAACTATATGATTGAAGCAGAGTAGGTGTGCGCTAATAGAGCTTATGGAAGTTGTAAATGTGAAATAAGCAGTTATTTTGGTCAGTTGCCTTTCCTATGTATATATTAGACAGTGCATATTAGAAAGTTGTGCTTCTTCCGTCGTCCTGATGGCATGGATGTTGCAGTCAACCTTAGAGCTGATCCTTGGAGTTCCAGTTGCTGTTTTTGCTACTATAAAGCTACTTTCAATCGCACTTTTCATTCATTAATATTCTGTCAGCTAAGCGTTGTGAATGTACTGATGCAGGTATATATCTGCGGAACTGTCGACGGACATTGCCATAAGTGTTGGTGAAGTTAAGTTCTTTCTTCATAAGGTAAGGATTGTATCTTTTGATGCTGCCTCTAGTGTGCTGGGGACTGTTGTCTCAGCATGGATTTCTTTTCCCTGTATGTAGGACTAGCTTATTTTGATATCATATCTGCGTCATCACAATTTGATGCTGATTTTTGCATTTAATGTGTAAGGACATGAACTCGTCAAAGCTAGCATAGACATCAACAATCACGGATAGGATTTTAAGAGTGTGAATTTGTCTATCTCACAATCTTAGTTCGTTCATCTGTAGACACTGAAGCTAACACAGTATAGTATATGCACACCCTTCCCCCAAGAAAGGCGTCAATACCAGACTAAGTACCAACTATCCAATTCAAATATATTGCCAGATCCTTGGCCCGACATCATTCTGAATTCTGCTGTAACAGGATGATGGCATGATATTTCTTACAGCAGTTTTGAGGCATAAATTATTTTTGCACAACTTTTGACCATTTTCATGCACAAACCATGTACATCCCTTTTCTAGCTGCTCTGATCTGTTTTCTCCTAACGCATTCGCAGTTCCCTCTCTTGTCCAAGAGCTATCGCATGCAGAAGTTAGTGCTGAAGGCTAACGAGGAGAATTCTCATGAAATTAATTTGGTCGATTTTCCTGGAGGACCAAAAGCTTTTGAGATTTGTGCAAAATTCTGTTATGGGATGACAGTTACTCTTAACGCTTACAATGTTGTGGCTGCCCGTTGCGCAGCCCAGTACCTTGAGATGACTGAGGATGTTGATAGGGGTAACTTGATTTTCAAAATCGAGGTATTTCTCAATTCCAGTATCTTTCGGAGCTGGAAAGATTCCATCATTGTTCTTCAAACTACAAGGTCTCTACTTCCATGGTCCGATGACCTCAAGATAGTTGGGAGATGTGTAGATTCTATTGCCTCAAGGACGTCTATTGATCCTGCAAATGTCGATTGGTCATACACATACAATCGCAAATTAGCCTCGGAAGATAGAGTACTTGAGGAGGGGATTAAGTTTCCGGAGAGAATGAAATCTGTACCCAAAGATTGGTGGATTGAAGATCTATGTGAGCTGGATATTGATCTGTTCAAGCGAGCGATTGTTGCAGTGAGGTCGAAAGGACGGATGGATGCAAATGTGATTGGGGAGGCTCTCAGAACTTATGCCGTCAGATGGTTGCCGGATTCTGTCGATGCTTTGGTTTCAGATGCCAACCAATTCAGAAACAAATCTCTTCTGGAAAATCTCATTGCTTTGTTGCCATCAGATGTTAATTCTTGTTCTTGTAGTTTTTTGCTAAAACTACTAAAAGTGGCTACCTTGATGGGAACAGATGGTTTGCCGAGGGAACAATTGGTGGAAAGAGTTGGTCTGAAGTTGCACGAGGCATCAGTGATAGATTTGCTAATTCCATCTCGGGCTCCGGAAAGCACGAAATATGATGTAGAATTGGTGAAGTGCCTTCTGGAGCAGTATCTATTGCATGGAAATTATGGCAGGGATCGTGGCGTCAAAAATAACGAAGTTGGAAACGGTATCATCCTTTTGGAGCATGATTCTTTGTTAAATGTTGGTAAGCTGATAGATGGTTATCTCGTGGAAATAGCACATGATCCCAATCTGCCGCAATCGAGTTTCATCGAGTTATCACAGTCAATTCCGGATTCAGGGAGACCGATCCATGATACCTTGTACAGAGCAATTGACGTATATCTTAAGGTAAACATTTTTCCCTGTTCTTCACTCCTGGGTAGTTCTTAGTTTTTTAGATGCTTGACCAAATCTGAGCATACCTTTGATAATGTTTCTTGGGACACAGGAACATCCGAGCTTGACAAAATCCGAGAGAAAAAGGCTATGTGGGTTGATGGATGTCAAGAAACTGACCATGGAGGCATCCGTCGATGCGGCGCAAAATGAACGCCTCCCGCTTCGGGTTGTCGTCCAAGTTCTTTATTTCGAGCAGGCCAGAGGGGCTCAAGCCCTCCACAACACTCCTCGAGACACTTCGTGCTCGACGACGACGAACACCGACGAGGAATGCGAGAAGATGACCGCGGGGAGTTGCAGGAAGCTCGAGAAAGAGATGGGTTGCGTCAAGATCGAGGATGGCGAAGTGAAGAAGAACCGGAGGCTGGCCAAGAAATCTAGCAGGAACAGCCGAAGCGGGGTCCAGTTGCTCCCCTCAAGATCGAGGAGGATATTCGATAAACTTTGGCCTGTCGGCAAGGGGCATGGAGGGCAGAAGAGCTCCGAGACATCTGGGAGTTCTCAGAGCCCGACGTCTTTGGTTCCTGTAGATAACAAATCTTCCGGATCATCCTCGAGACACAGGCGGCATTCTATATCCTAGGAGGAATTCATACCTGCTCAATGCAAGGAATTTTAGGCTGTGTCCCAAGTGTAAAAAGTGGTAGAACCTCAGTAGGCGTCAGTTTCATTTGCTGTGTTGGTGGTGGTTGGGCTAGTCAGGTGTTCAGGGGGAAGGTGCTGGTGCTGAAAGATTGGGTTCGGTGGTATGAACGCTTTCACTCTGTGAGACATGCTGCTTCTCAACTTTGTGAATTTCATGAATCTTAGGGTGAGTATTTGCTCTCTGAAATGGCTTGTTACTTTCTCTGTGGAAGCCTGCTATGCCAATGCACCAAACCTTTTCGTGATCGAATGATTGGTCTCGTGTTTTGATGCGTCTCGCATGGGATTCACATGATCTAGGATTAAGCGGCTGACATAAGAAGGTGCGAGCACGAGCATAATCACGGCTCGGTGACAATCGCCGCGCATTTTCTCTCTCTGAGCGCGAATCGAAGAAGCAAAGAAGCAAGCTTCCATTGCTTCTAACTTCTATCAATTTTCCGAGCAACGTTCTTCTGGCGTTTTTCCATGATAGATTCGTGGCGTGAATTTAGTCCAATGTGATTTTTTAACGGAGGATAAATGGGGGCAGATTTAGGATTATAATGAAAGGTGATGAGTTTTTTTTTTTTGAGTAGATAAAGAAAATCGAGACAAATTTAGAACTAAACCTAAAGTTTGTGATTTTTTTTTTTTTAAAGTGAATTGGGTCCATTGAAAGATGATAATGCTAGGGAAACTACGTTGGCTTTAGTCAACATCTAGAAGTCACATCGGTTGTTATTAAGGTCCGAAAATGACATTAGCTGTGATTAAGCTCCAAAACAGAATTCGTCTATTAACATTGTGTAACATCTCAATAAGTAGGTGGACCGCGACATTCACTCCAATATCAATATATTATTTCCGAAGATAACATATGGACTTTCAAGTTATAAATAACTCAAACCCACGTTTTCACTTTTCGCTATGCGTGTTTAAAATAACAACTAACTCAGAGAATCCATCTAATGCCTGATCTAGCTTTATAAGATGATATAAGTCTCCATTAATCCTCAAAGTACCTACCATGCCATACCATAACATAAGAATAACCTTGTAATGAAACCATCTAATGCAATTATGACATAAAAACTAGAAACTACATTTAAAACTACATGCAAGATGTCAGAACTATTCATTGGGCCCAAGGCCCGTCCGGTGAAAATTGTTGAAAATGTCGTCCTCGGCCCGATTTAGGGTCCATGGGCCCGAAAAAGCCTAATGGCCCAAAACACATCGAAGGCTTCAAAGATACTTGCACCTACCGAACAGACGTATAATCTAATTTGGCAAGTACTTTAAAAATAGCACCAGACCAAATTTTCGAAATTCACCATTGACAATCATTTGTTACAAATCCACAGCATGATTTCCTGAATTTTCCCGGATTTCCTTAAAATCTGAAAATCAGAAGAAAACTCGGATATTTTTTCTGAGTTACGAAAATTTACAGGGCCTAGTGTGCTCCCTGCAGATTTCAACGGTGAAAAATGGTGTTGCAATCCGTCGACGAGATGGACCGGACCAGACGAGCCGTATACCACGTCAAATTCCAAAGTTTTGGTTCCTGCGTTTGCCCATGTCGAGCGGTCGTACCTCTTTCTAGAGAGAGCATCAAATTGTGTAACTTTGGCGTCCCTGGGAAGCTCGCATATATTACAGCAACAACGTAACACTCTACGACCCCCATATCTTCCTAGAGAAATACATATCTTGGTGAAGAGTATGACTACTCCCCGGTCCACGACTCCGACTTTGCAAATCCCTATCTTTCGAACGACGCTTTACACGCCCTCTAATCCCAGGGGTTCGTGGTGATTCGGAGTGCCTGGTCATGCCAAAAGTGTCGTCGGAACTTCGCCGGAGCACTGCCGATGAGGGCATGAGGGGGGGGGGGGTTTGTTGGCAGAAAGCTTGATAGAAACAAAAACAATGAACTTTTTTGGCTGAAGTACGTCACCTACCATCGAGTGCATGATTTTCTGACGTTAGGCTAAGTTTGGATGCGTAGTTTATTCCAGCCAATTCCAGTAGTCACATTAATCATGGAAAATTAAATCTATTGCTTTGGCAACACAAAACATCCTAAGAAGCACCGATACTCTCTGGGGGCCTCTGTATCGTGTCCGACACTTTTCGACATGCGGTCGATACATGGTCATCGTTCCAAACAAGGTAGCCACACATAGAGTCTAACATCCCAACATGCACGGAATCAATTTTAAATATTTTCAATAAATTATGGATCAACATATAATAAGCCATATATGCCTAACTATCCAAAATTAATATTACTTAGCCGGTAAAAAATAAAACCTAATCATGAATCCCTAACAAAATGGGTAAAAAAAAATCCACTACTGAATTTATCATGTATATATGAAAATGCATATTTAATATAGAACGCGTCCCAACGTGTTGAAATTCATTTTTTTTTTATATAAAAATGACGTATCGAAATATCATGTTGTGTCGCGTCACGCATGATATATTGTTAGGACGGCAGCATAAATATTGCGTACGGCCTTGGCCGTTCGTTCACTTCTGGGATCACGTACCGCAGTTTATCCACGTGATCTCATTCGATGGGATTCGAACGCGACAAACTGAGGCCGATCCTGCAAGTGCTGAAAGTCATCGCGATAAGTATCATGGCTAGATTATTGCAATCATGGTCCCTATCAACACATCGGATTAGTACTAGAACATGGTCGAGTGGTTTTTTTTTTTTTTTTAAGAAACCCGGTGTATGTTTCATTCGCGAGCCAAATCCGACCAACCAAAACAGAGCATCTCGCATGAAAACGTTGTTACGGATTACATTAAAAAAAAAAATTGGGTTAGATGCAGAAGATTACATCCCGTTATTATTTCTCTACTTACTGGTATTTTTTTTTCTAGGGTTTCCAGAAATGCGCTTCAAAGTTATTTTCTCGGATGTATTGTAGCTTAGACTTTGACTGCTTATTGTGGAGAAAATATTGGGTGGACTAGAGTCAACACGTGTCTGTGCGCCACGGCCAATCATGAGAGGACACCTGTCCTCTTATGATAGACAGAGGAGAGAGATAGAAATAGGGAGATAGAGGAGAGGATGGAGAGAGAGGGTTACGTGAGGACAGGCGATTGGCCGGGGTGCACGGATACATGCTGACCTGAGCCGACCTGCCGGGACTCAGTGTTGCTTTCGCTTCTTTCTTGAGATGCCGCAGCTCGCTGCCAGATGCTCTCACACACACCACCGCCCCCGCCCAAAATCAGCCCTCCGACTTAAGAAAAGCCCAATGGGCCAAAACACATCCAGGGCTGGAAAGATACTTGCATCTACCGAACAAACATATAATCTAATTTGGCGAGTACTTTGAAAATAGCACCAGACCATTAAAAGGTTGCAATTAGGAAATATTTCTACTACCCAAATTTTCGATATTCACCATTGACAATCATTTGTGACAGATCCACGGCATGATTTCCTGGATTTTCCCGGACTCTCTTAATATCTAGAAATGGATAGAAAACTAAAATATTTTTTTCAAGTTACGAAAATTTATGTGACCTAGTGTGCTCCCTATTGGTTTCAATGGTGAAAAATGGTGTCGCAATCCGTCGACGAGACGGACCGGACCAGACGAGCCATACACTGCATCAAATTCCAAATTAGTTTCGGTTCCTAGGTTTGCCTATGTCAAGCACTCGTACCTCCCTCTAAAGAGCATCAAGTTGTGTAACTTTGGCGTCCATGGGAAGCTCCCACATATGTTACACCAAGAATGCCACACTCTTACGACCCCACATCGGAACTTCGCCGGAGCACTGCCGACATGACCCGGGCGGGGTGGTTAGCAGAACGCTTGATTAGGGAAAAAAAAGAAAAAAAAAAACAATATGTCTTGGAAGTTTTTGGTTGAAGTACATCACTCACCATCAAATTCACGATTTTCTGATGTTAGCCTAAATTCGGATCCGTAGTTTATTCCAGCCGATTCCAATAGTCGCCCTGATGATGGCTAATTAAATCTATTGCTCAGGCAAAACAAAAACGTTCGACCTTCGCCATTCGTTCAGTGAAAATGTACGTACCGTAATTTATATATCCACATAAGGTCATCCGATAGAATTGGAAACGTAGCGAAATAAGACCAAGCGTGAAAGCGTGGAGGATAGCGTGGCGACAAGATAATTGTGATTTGCTGTCCCTAGTAATACATCGGATTATTAAATAGAATATGCTCAAATGTTTCTTTTTAATTCCCCGGGTGCATGTTTCATTGGCGAACGGAATCTTATCAACCAAAACAGAACATGTCGCATGGGATAGATGCACAAGAACCAAGATCGCATCTCGTTATTATTTTTCACTTAGTAGTATTTTTTTCTAGGGTTTCTAGAAGTGTACTCCAAAGATATTTTATTGGGTCTAGTCTGACTAGTTGTATTTTGGGGAAAAGAAAAGGAGAAAAAAGAAGGCGGCAAAGGTCAAGCAGTGTTCCATGACTCGATTAACTCAGCCAACGCGACCTGAGCCGACCCGCCGGGACTCAGTGCTCCCTTCGCTTCTTTCTTGAGATACTGCATTCGTTCCCTGATGGTCTCTCCCTCCGATTCCATCAGCCCCCGGACTCGCCGCTCCACCTCCGCCGCGCTTACTGACCCGTCCTCCGCCTCCTCCATCGGCAGCGCGACCCTCATCGCCTCCACCATGAACACCCGGTTCTGCCGCTGCTCCGCGTAGAGCGGCCACGCGATCATCGGCACCCCCGCGCACACGGCCTCGAGCACCGAGTTCCACCCGCAGTGCGTGACGAACCCGCCAACCGCCCCGTGGTTGAGCACCGCCACCTGGGGGGCCCAACCCTTCAGGACGAGGCCCCTCCCCGCGGTCCGCTCCAGGAAGCCCTCCGGGAGCAGCGCGTCAAGGTCTGGATCCCCCTTGGGGATGGCCTTATGGCCCTTGCCGGTGGCCGGGTTCCGCACCACCCACAGGAACCGATGGCTGCTCCTCTCTAGCCCGATCGCTATCTCCTTCAGCTGCTCGGCGGAGAACACCCCGAGGCTCCCGAAGCTCAAGAACACGACGCTTCCTCCCGGCTGTGAGTCCAACCATGTCAAACACTCCGGGGGCTCGCCGCCCCCGACTTTCCCGCCATCCCCACACGCGACCAACGGCCCGATGCAGTAAATCGGAGGGGTGCGCTCATCCGGCACACATTTGCCGTCCTTGATGGTCTTCAAGGCCTCTTCCTCGAGCTTCTCTAACGTGTTGACTATAATCCCGGATGCCATCTGCATATTCGTCGCACTCTCCAGTAAGAGCTCGTAGGCTCGGTCGCTACGGTCCAGCACCAGTTCGGCGATATCTGTGGGCAGCAACGGGGGCACTCCCGGGAAGTGGACGGCGGTGTCGAGGTCTTTCAAGTTCTTGGTGGTGGTCTCGTGGAGGACGGGCAAGTGAAGGAACATGGCCAAGCCGCCCCCCGCCGAGCTGAAGAAGTAGTAGCAGGGGATTCCGAGGCCTCGCGCGACCGACAGGGCGTTGGCGCAGAAGAAGTCGATGACGAGGGCTCGGACGCGGTGGGTCTGCGAGATGGAGACGAGGGCTTGGTGGACGTTGGGGTTGTTGAGGCAGAGGAGCTCGAGGGCGAGGGTCTCGAGGTGCGGGGAGGTGGTGGAGTAGTCGGGAGGGAGGGAGGTGGGGGGCAAGTGGTGGAAGCTGATGGAAGGGTGGGCGGCGGAGACGGCGGCGATGTAGGGGGAGACGGAGCCGCCTTCGTAGGCTTGGCTGGGGAGGAGGACGTGGATGGAGAGGGAAGGGCGGTGGGCGAGGAGGAGCTTGCCCAGCTCCACCATGGGTACGAGGTGGCCGATGGCCGGTGCAGAGTACAGGACCACCGCCTGGTCCTCCATGGTCGGCGGATTGGGAATGTTGAGAAAAATGTGTGCTCTTGGGTCAAGCGAAGCAGCAAAATATATGATATTAGGAATGCTGATGGTTAAAATTTAGGTTACGGCTCGGCGGATCTTTTAAGGACTAAATTCGGATATGTTTAAAGGGTCTCTTGTCATTTTATAAATGCAATAAATATTCCTAACAGACAAACTCAAATTCGGATGCTTCAAATTTCAATGTACTTTTATCATAAATTGTGAATCGCAATACTCTTGAAATAGAATTTCTATTACAAAAATGCTTCGACAGAAGAAATTTATTTAGTAAGTCAACTTCTAAAGTAGAATCCGTTTGATTACGTGATTTTTTATATCTCTGTAGCGTTTTTTTATACTTCAAAAATAATTTTGTAGCTTCTCTCAAAATAGAAAATTGAACTTATATGAACTTATGCTCAAAAGCAAAAATAATGCAAAAAAGTTGCCATGCAATATTATATATACATATATATATATATATATATATATATATATATATTCCTTCCATTTCCACTTTCGCTAGTGCGGTGAAGAGCCACTATTGGTTCTGAGAGTTCGCCGGGAGAGCCGCGGACGCGCTGGCGAAGTAACGGGATAGACACCAAAGCGTGGAGAGTCGCTGGATGGGATTGAGAACTTTCTGGATGTCACGGAACACGCGTTCAAGTTCTCATCATGTGTTGCTCACTTGAGAAATCCTATTCGGCTGTATCCCATTCTCTCTCCTAATATATTTTTATTCAGGCTATACCCCAGATATCTTGTCTTGGACATCTGTCAAATATATGATAAAACAAAACATATCTTATCCTGATTTTTATCTTGATGACCTAATGCAGCCCTAAGGACTTACTGTATATGTGTATGTCCTTAGATGACAAATGACGTACATCACTCAGTACAAAGGGGAGCTTCAAGAGAAAGAGAGGTAACAAAAAGACGGGCAACGTAGCCTAAGTAGACACGGAGAGAGTTGCTCCTCTTTGAGCGTGAGAGATAAAGAGTGAGCAAAATGAACGTTCCAAATCGAAAATTATTCGAACTAGATTGGATAGGCTGGTTTAGTCCGATCCTTACGGGAACCGGTAAATATAAGTTAGGTTCTCGATTTTAGGTGTGAACCCTCACCCAAACCACGTTCAGTGGACCGCTATACATGTATATTCAATTTTTTTTGTTACAAAACTTAAAACCCTAAAAACGAATTACAAAACTAAAAGTGAAAACCCTAATTTCCTTTTTTCACTCACGCGGCCACGGGTTACCACTCAATCTCTCACCCGTCGGCTCGCACTCGTGCTGCTGGAATGCCGTCGACCATAGTCCCACTGCGCCGCCAATCTTGTTGTCTTTTCAAGGTTTCGCGGCTCAGTTGGCCGCTCTGTCGCCGTAGATGGTTTTTCCCTCCAGCATCTTTTTAAGGTTGTCTTTCTCACTGTTTTGTTGCAAAAAAGTTGTGGACGGTCAAAGCTTGCTTTGGGCTGGTGATTCGAGAGAACGTATCGTTGAGGTTGTCTTATTTGACGGCGATTTCTTTCGTTTCTTGTTTAAATAAATTTTCTTTGGTCCTGCATCTAATGAATTTTGTTTGATGGGATTCGTGTGTTTTGTTCAGTCGAGAGATAGAATTAATGGTGTTCCTGTTCCATCATGCATTTTCAGGCTGGATTCCTCTACCTCTAAGGTCCTTTCTCAGGTCACGATACGGCTAGATTTGTACATGGCCCGACCGAAAACCGGACCGAAACTATTCGGTACTCGAGAACTGATCACTCCTGACGAGACATAAACAAAATCGTCAAGTGTATCTCTGCGTGAGCAAGTATTGCTTTAAGTATGGTGAGAGAGAGAGAGTAGATTATAATAGCCGTGCAAGATACTATTTGAATGTTAGATTTGTGCCGTATTTTGGTATAATGAAGCATGCCCAACAAGTGAGATTAGTGTCGTGCCACTTGATTTTCTATAATTGGTATAAGAGTGTCCACTTGATCTCTACAAATTGGTACTGGACTACGTTTTGCGCCAAAAAAAATTCATGTAATTTGTGTGTGTGTGTGTGTGTGTGCTGAAGTTATGATGATCACAAATACAGAGGGTTATCGGCCAAGGATCGAGCTAATTGCTCATTATTGCCACGTCACTACCACGCATAAATAAAACTCGGTGCTCTTAAAATTAGCTAAAATCTATCAATTGCACGGAAGCTGATATTAAGATGTTTGGTAATTGAAATCCCAATTCGGCTAAAACTTATGTGACCACAGTGAAATTTACTATTTTTTTTTCATGTACTGCCAGGGAATTCGCCATCTGAACGAGTAGTGCAATAACTCATATGACGCACGATTTGCGTGATTTCATTCACCCATATCTTAATAAACTTAGTAGTGTCCTCTAATATTCTTTTCAATGCATTTGCTTTCTAACGCGAGTATTTGAATATAGGGCATGAAAACCATTAGGAGATTGCCCCGATGGTTATTTTTTCCACGTGAAAAGAAGGTGGTGGGGACTAGAGGGTTCGAATCTCCACCTTTTGGGAGAGTGTGATAGCGATGCGTAAGGAGGGAGTAAAGTTTTGTAACCTGTACATAGCATATAATTATATGATAGAGTAGGATGGGACCGTCATCTTTTGCCGTGTTAAAGATTTTTCCACGGTAAAGTCAAGGCTAATAAATTCTTGAACCTATCTTTTCTTAAGTGGGGATAGCATCGGAGTCCAACATTTCATGATGTCAGCGAACAGTCTTCACTTTGACTGTACACCAACGAGATGGCCAAAAGGACGAAAGAGCGAGACACGGAGAGACAGAAGAAACAAAACTTCACAACGACGCATAACCGTGGGTCAATCAGAAATTGCCATCCATTGACCAATTCGATTTTCCTTTTTTTGTACTGTTGAAAGTTAGGTGGGCTTTCCGCTAGCGTCGAGTTCTTCAAAAATAATCCATTAATTTGAGTCACTAAGTCGAAGTCCGGATCACCGGGGAGGGGAGCCGAGCATGTACCGGATGCATGCTTTTACATCGAGTGGAGCCGATTCGACATAGTTGAATACTCGGGTATAACTCCATCCCGATATCCAAATCCCTTGACGGGAAGTCTTCTCGTGCTCGATTAAGCTTGATATATTTGGCTCGAGCTCGACTCAGATCATATTTTAATAGGCTCGAGCTCAACTCGACTCACTGCTCGGTTAGTCAATATATTTTGTGGGAAAATAAAACTTGAGTAAACGATGGTGCTCCTATTCTAGTTTCTCAACTGCCCGATTAGACCCATCTGTTACTCCAGTCACAAGTATTTTCATGCACTAGCTCGATTAGATTTGAGTACTCAGACTGTTATGTTTACTTGCCTACTTAGCTTGAAAAATATCGTATGCTGAAAGCCATGATAGATGGAAACCATTCCCCTCCAAACTGTTAAAAAAACATAATCCGTTCATTTGACTTACTGGACGAACTGATTGATCAGGTTGAAAAGCCTACGCTAGCATGGACCACGTCAAAAATTGCTAAAGCTTAACTGGCTAGAACAATTCAAGGATCAGTTTCCGGACAAGGGGATAACCACAGCCCTCGTCTCGCAAGGCCAAGAGTTCTGCGCTCTCCTTTGTTCCTAGCCTCATAAAAAACACTTGTTCTGCTTCAAATGTCTTGCTTCAAGACAATCCTTCATCGATGTGATGTAATCTCGGTTGATTCAAATTGGACGGAAAGTCTGAGCTATGTTCAAGTAATCTATGAGTTGAACTCCTAATCAAATCCGAGTCGCTCACGGGTAGCTTAACTCGCTTACGCCCTAACATAATTGCACACATAAGCCTGCTCCGTGACTGTACACTTAACAATATTTTATGCATGAAAACCCTCCTCGAAACAGATTGCATGATAAATGAACGACTCCCATCGCCAGTTCCCCACTCACACAAGCTAGCTGGTCAAATAAGGGACAAAACTTTTCGCGACACAGCAAGTCACGACGCACACGAGTTTGATGGACGGCCTATGCAATGTTAGGCAATTCTAAGGCTCCGTTTGTTTTACGAAAAAATAGGTGATTTAAAAATAATTTCCTGATAATGATTGTTTCTATAGCTTGAAATAATCAGATAAAAAAAAATTTGTATTCATTATTGACAATGGAGTATCTGATCTCTAAACATTTTCATTGATGATGAAAATATTTTTTATTCATTCATTTTCGTAAGCGATATAAACGATCGATTTTCAATTATTATTCAATTTTTTGTAAAACAAACGGGGAAGAAAACTACGCAATTTCTAATCTTAGAAAAAAAAATAACTATACAATTTCTAATCTTATTAGAAAAAAAATAAATAAATCAGTGTCTAGAGTCAGAAACGCACCTGACGCCCGGGTGTGGCCTTTGACAATTGTGGGGTATCACCACAGGATGAAAAACAAAGTTCCTCAATCGGTAAGTAAAGCAAGTGAAATTAACTGGGCGCAATAGCCTCTTGCACAGGTCTGGATTTCACCTATCCGTAAGGCTTACGAGATGTTTCTTGGGTCTCGATAGCCAAGACTTTGTGCTCGTACATAAGAATTATCAATAAAGAGCAACAAAAAAAAAAAATTGGGCACAATTCAATGTTTGGACTAGTTACCAAGGTACTTGATACGATGAGGAAGCCTACTTTAGTTTGGTAAAATCCTAAATCCATAAGGTACTTCACTAATCTAATGAACTAGATAAGACGAAAGTCTAAGTCCACATGCGTGGTCCAAAACATGAAACGATTTATGTTGGCCCCTGTGGATCCACTTTTCTACAACCAGCAGTTCAAAACATCATGGTCATACTCAAAAGCAATGTTCCACGAAGCTACATTGAAATTTCAGCACAAAAGTAAGATTCTCGAATGATTCTTAAGAGAGCTTTTCCACAGCTAACTAAAGTCCGGCATTTGCTAGGATATATGCTTGATATGAACAAAGAATGTTGATAGCGGACAGCTGATGCATAAGAAAGATGATCATTCTAATCTCATATATTAGCAGAATGATATGTGCTCTGCGTTTAAGAAATTTCCAATTGGATATACTTGTTCTTTGCTCCTTGTTTCAATCTAAATCTTGCGGCCGGCGCACTTTGACTCTTTCTTGACCCGAAACACCAGAAATCTCACAATATACAAATATTGGCACGTAGATTTATATTTTATTTATTGTCTGTAAGTTTTTAGATTTAGATGGCACCATGGACTTGGACCGAAAAGTAAAGAAATACTTTTCGTTTCGGGTTTTGAAGAGACATAAATAAATGGAAGAGGTTTAGTATTGCCGGAAATATATATATTTTTTTTTTCCGTTTGTTTCACGGAAAATAGCCTCCTAGGGGAAAATATTTTCCAGAAAGTCATTTTCCAAGAAAATAACAATATTTTTCGGTGTTTGGCTAATACTTAAAAATGAACTGGAAAATAATTTCTGTCGTTTGGCAAGTAATTGATTTTTTTACGGCTGGTGACGGTGGCGATCAGGAGCAGTGGCGGCAACCCACGGCAGTGGGTGGCCGTGGGCGACGATCGACGGCCGGAGACCGACGGTGGCAACTGGCAGAAAATGATTTCCTCTTTTTAAAATAAGAAAACCTTTTCCACACTTTTCAAAGAGATTTTTTCATAAGAGGAAAATATTTTCCAGGATTAGCCTATTTTCCGCCCTCCAAACACCGAAAAATCCGAAAAAACATTTTTCAGGAAGTCAATTTCCATGAAACAAACGGAGTCTAAATTTTTATTCCCTAGAAGAAATTTCTAGCAGAGAAATAAGTTTGATAACGGCACAAAATTTTTATTCCCATAATAGAGATTTCGTTTGATAATAACCTATCCATGAAACAAACGGAGTCTAAATTTTTATTCCCTAGAAGAAATTTCTAGCAGAGAAATAAGTTTGATAATGGCACAAAATTTCTATTCCCATAATAGAGATTTCATTTGATAATAACCTAAGATTTCTACGGTGGTCGGCCGCTGGGCCTAGGCCGTCCATTGGCAATTAGCGACGAGAACTCAAAAGGGAGGGAGAACTCATGCGAGAGAGAGGGAGTGAGCGATGAGATGAATTCTTATTACCGTCTTTGTTCTAGAAACAGATGACTTCTCAATTTTGCTCCAAAACTATTTCCGGGGCAAAAAATTTGCCTCTCAACAAAAAAAAAAAAAATATTTTCACGAACAGATTTTCTGTTTTAAACCTGTTACCAAGAATAGAAAAACAGAAATAAAATAATTATCATTCACCCCACACTAATTAGTACTTTCCACTATCTTGATCCAACGTTCTAACGTTAGGATTTCCCTCTTCATACGACTGGTTGAGGAACTTCTTTCCCGTCAGGCCTTTCTACGTGCATAGAAGTTGGGATGGCAACTAACCTTCCGACCTTTTACCAAGCTGCCATTTCACTTTCATCTTTCCGTCTACCTTTATATAGGCACCTGCTTCGATATCCCGTGTCGACTGTCGACATCGTTGGCGCAAGTTGTTCTTGGGGCCGTCTTCTTCAAATCCGGCCGATGGCAGACCGACCGCTTGAGGAAAAGGATCAGCGTCGACTTCCCATTTTTCCTTTGTAAAAAGGCCGTAACGATGCTGACTGTGATGGGAATTCAATAGAATGCATGCTGCTGCTGTCGTGGATATGCAAACTGTTGCAGCTTGGAGGGGGATAAGAATTGGGGGATACATTGAAGTGCTGCATTAGACCACCGCCCTTTTGTCAGATAGCATTCCCATATATTGCAGGAACAGGGAAGGAATTACGCAAGAAAGCGAAGCGATCATCAATCAGATACGTATCCACGAACCGAGATGTTTCTATCGGGATTACGCGGACATGAACGTCGAGAAAATTCACCGTGACGCCGCCGGACATTGCCCACGAGCGCCTTTTTGGGAATCCTAAACTTGTTGCGCTTTTATCAATGCACTCATAAGCTTTTTAATTTTGTCAATCGAATCATAAATCTTTTTACGTGTCGCCACTTGAATTGTAAATCTTTTAACGGCTGCGAAGGCCGTGCCCAGGGGAGGCTTGATAGCAAAAGGAAAAAAAAGAGATAGAGAGAAAAAAATAACTTGAAATTGACCGAATTAACTCAATTGATAGAATGTGAAGTAATTATTAAAAGGGTTTAGGACAACAGTAATTTCCAATTTTTTTTAGGAATCACATTAAAAATGTGATGTGAAGTAATTATTAAATGCTAGCTCTCCAAAATTTATCTTCTTAAGTAATTGATTGAAAGTGAGTACAATAGAATATATTGATGGGCTCCGCTTTAGACCTTCTTTGATGATATCTTCGGGTGAAGGTGTTGGGTTTATGCTTGGATAAAGCAAGTGCGGTCGCACGTGCCAGCATTCAATTGGAACCTTGGGCTCGGGCATTTCTCTGGGCCTAGGCTTCAAAAGCCCTAAAAAGCCCAGTCCAACTCATAATATTTTAGAAAGAAAATCCTCAAAATATACATATTTAAAGTTTCCTAATTTGATATTTATTAGTATGATAGTTTGTAGTTTGGCTTCCTAGTCGTTTTATAGATAAAAGGAGAACTCTCACTTGTCAAGGAGAGATTCGTAAGTTGACAATATATGAAAATTTTTCTCAACTAGGCTTTGTTTGTTTCATAAAAAAAAAAATAAGGGATTTGGAAAACATTTTCCGTAAAGTGATCATTTATATCGTTTAGAGAAATTAGTTAACGAAAAATATTTTCATTATCGATAACAATCTATGCTTAATTGTTTTTGCAAGTGATGCAAAAAATTCCGTTTATTCACTTTTTTAAGCGACATAAGCAATTACTTTTGGAAAATATTTTCTAAATCGCTCATTTTTTCTTGAAATAAACGGAACCTAAGTGATTGTTACCATCGATAAAAAAAAAAGTGAATTTTACTAGTAATCCCTTATATTTATACCTTGGTGATAAACTCTTCTATCCAAATGTTTTTTTTTTTATCGCCAACGCAATAAAAACTTTTGTCACCTACAAATTCCTTACCATTTCTCACCTAAAAACTTTCGCCAACACGTTAAATTGGAGCCGCACAAATCGTTCTTAATGGGTCGATTAGAAATCTAAATAAAATAATAGGAGAACTATTTTATTTCTGACATCTCCTGACAATAGGCAACCACTCAAAATTCTCGTTTTAACGAGATGGTTTCATCTACATACACAAAAATGCCTTTTATTGGATAGAAACTCACAAAAAATCAAGGAACAGTAGGTTTAAAAAAACGCGTTTTTCGCACTAAATCAACTATAAAAACTGACATGATCAAAATTCAAGAACAAAGGCTCTGATACCAATGAACGGAATGCATTCTCATTACATTCGTAGCAAATTACACGAAAAAAGTATTTACAAAATCTAATTTGAATGAATGATCAGAGAAGTACATCACGCAGTGAACGCACCTCGATTTCCACGGATTAGATGTTCCCGCTACAGTGAGAAGCAGGAGGAATCATCGTTCTTGTTTTTTTTTTTTTGTTCTCCATGTTCTCCCTTTTGGAACGTTAGAAGAAAAAAAACGAAGGAATGTGATTCTTTTAACTCTTGTGGGTTATGGGCTAGATTAGCCCATCTTGAATGGCCCACGACCCATCCAGAAAACCCAATATTTCCTAGCTTATCCTAATGATTTTTCGAGGGTATACCGTTCATTCAAAGTGGCAGGGTTGTTTTCGATCATTTAGGGTGGAACAAAAGCAAGCCATCAAATTATGGCTGAGGTAGATGTTAAAGGACTTCAATTTTGATGGAAGCAATTAGATTGCGCTTCTTAAAATATGGACAAGAAGAAAATGGAAGTTGCTGAAGAAGTTGGTGCAGAATTCTGTAGGATTTCGATTACCAGTTAACAAATTCACTTTGGAGATATTTTTGAGGTTTCTTGTAGTGCGAATCATGGAGTTAATTTCGACCATGATGCAGTTGATTATTCAATTGTCAAGTATTTTAAAGTGCATGGTCAAGTCTTCTCAAACTGGAGGAAGATGACAAAGCAGATGCAACTTGCCGGATTTTTCATGGTTGGAGAGAATGATACGGGGTGCATATTTTTAAACATTTTATTTATATTTTGTTGATTATCCTACTTGATCTTAGAGATGATGTTTTTGATGTTTGTATGTAAACAAAAACAAAAGTGCCTTTTCTTGTCCTACATTGAAAAAATGGGAAATGTGAGAAACTTTATAAGTGATAAGCTATTTTAATCTTTCAAATAAATGAATGGGTTAAGTGGGCTAAACTCCACTACAACGCCATCCGAGTGCACTAATAGTTGTGTGATTATTAGGCGCATTTAGTGCCTGCACGGTCGCGGATCAGAATTGACACTAATCTAACAATTATTATTATTTTTTACCAAAAATGATTATTATTTTATTTTCCAAAATATAATAATAATTTAACTGTTGTGTCCTAGCTAGTGAAACTGTTCAGGTAGGAGTTGTAGTTATTTTTATTAAATTTAATTTTGGATTGATGTCTAATGGTTTTTAGGGGGGTCTTACAACCTTTGAGAGGTTGCAATTTTTCAAATTAACGATTTTCTGACATGAAAAGTTGTGTCCAAATTAACGGTTTTTCGAACATGAAGAGTTGTGTTTGAATTACAATTTTTTTCGACTCGAAAAGTTGTGTTCTTTTCTAGTTAATGATTCCATTCATTATTTACATCTTCTTCTTCCATTTTAGTTTCCTTCAAAAAGAGAAATACAGCCATTGTCTCCATAATTTACTAGTTCTTAGAGAAATATCAAAATTTTTCTTTGATATTCTCATTTTAAGACTTTGTTGTGTCCTAGATGATTTTTGCATTTTCGGACATGAAGAGTTGTGTTTGAATTACAATTTTTTTCGACATGAAAAGTTGTGTTCTTTTCTAGTTAATGATTCCATTCATTATTTACATCTTCTTCTTCCATTTTAGTTTCCTTCAAAAAGAGAAATACAGCCATTGTCTCCATAATTTACTAGTTCTTAGAGAAATATCAAAATTTCTCTTTGATATTCTCATTTTAAGACTTTGTTGTGTCCTAGATGATTTTTGCATTTTCGGACATGAAGAGTTGTGTTTGAATTACAATTTTTTTCGACATGAAAAGTTGTGTTCTTTTCTAGTTAATGATTCCATTCATTATTTACATCTTCTTCTTCCATTTTAGTTTCCTTCAAAAAGAGAAATACAGCCATTGTCTCCATAATTTACTAGTTCTTAGAGAAATATCAAAATTTCTCTTTGATATTCTCATTTTAAGACTTTGTTGTATCCTAGATGATTTTTGCTAGTCGCCATTAGCAACGTTGAGAGACAAATAGTTCCTTAAAAAAGTGAATTCACACTTCAAAATCTGATTCTATTTCTTCCCAATCAATTGCTATATTTCCGAGATGTTAGGATATCATGTGATTGATTTAATTCTAAGTAGTTTTCATGTAGATATTTAAGATTTGTTAGGTTAGATTTTCTTATTGGTGGATATATTTCCTATTTTAAACTTAGAACTTCATCAGGATTTCTTCTAACGAATTAACTAATCGAGAGACTTTATTTTGTTATCAAGCAAATTTAAGTGTTTGCAGGTTCGACTCGTGTTGACAAATCTTGTGTTTATCTCGACTTGTGTTAACATCTATTGTTGCTGCGCCGGTATAGTAAAAGAAAATGGCTTTTCCTTTCACCGGTTAAAATGACTATTTTTTTTTTCACTGAAGACCACAAATAAAAATATAAAAAGGCAGTAAAATGCAACAAACATATGAGGACAGAAAAATAGGACAATAAGAAGTTAAAATTAGATCCTTATCTTCCTATCTAATCGAATCCAAAGCGATTGCTGATTACCGACAACTATCGACTTTTTTCTGTGATCTTGCTCTTTCCTAGAATGTGTGCATGTGAAAAAGAGAACAGGCTGTGATACCGACTTGATACGACCCACTTGGAAAATTCACGGTAATCTCAAGCAGACATGCATAGTCAATATGACATTGCGGCTCAAATGCTTTTAAACTTATCGCTTACAAATTGAATTTCTAATAATAAAAAATTCAACTTTCAAACTAGAGACTTGGAAAGATTCAAGCCGCCCTGGACTTTTGTAGCTGATCAAGGTCACGATCACCATTGTGTAGAATTCCAATTGCCTTTCAATTCCACACTAAATTGAGAATCGAGAACATTCATCCCTTTTAAATATAAGAAATATTTTATTAAACATAATAAGTGCTGTGCCACGTTGGATTCCCCGCACTTAAGTGAACATTTTAAATAGGTTTAGCATTGAAGTGTTCGATTGAAAATTATGATACTTAAGTGAGTGGTTTTTAAAAGTCATGGGATTCTATCATAGGAAAAAGTTAGAAGTATTGTATAAAAGTTATGACACTTGTGATGTACTTATTCCACATATGAACACAATCAGATTTATGATCTGATATAAATCCCATTAGTTTTCTGATTAGGAAAGCAAATACAACAAGATGATTATTGATTTAAATAAATGGATCTTTGATAATTGAACATCTAATATAAATTCATATGATTTTTCAAAATATATAAAATTTTATTTCTAGACTCCGTTTGTTTTGCGAAAAATGAGCAATTTGAAAAATATTTCCCAAAAATAATTGTTTATATCATTTGAAATAATTAATCAATAAAAAAAATACTATAATCATGGATAAAAATTAATGTGTTAACATTTTTGTGAATGACAAAAATATTGTTTGTTTATATATCTTTATAAGTGATTCTAAGTGATACGTTTTAGAATAAATATTTTTAATATCATTCACTTTCGCGAAATGAACGCCCCTTAGACTTGTACATGGACACTTCACTACAATATACTGTGATCTCAAGCTAGAAACACACATAAAACAACTGCTTATGATTTGGTTAAAACTTTCTTGTGGTGTGCTAACCCAAATCAAACGGCCTAAAACATTCTGCGCGCATCATGTTATCTACGTTTTTCGATACTCGATTTTTAATTAACTATTTCTCATTACTGTTATTTCATTTGTACTCCTGAAGCACATGCACAGCGAAATGAAAAGGAATGATCCGAAACCAGAAAGCTCGGGCTTCGAGATCATGGCTTGTTACGATTGAACCGTTCTTGCTCCGTGGTCATTTGTTTCTGTTTTTGTCTTGGTGGAACTCGATCTGCAAGAACCCTAATTGGAAAAAAAGAAAAGAAAAGGATCAATAACGGCCCAACTTCGCCTGGCTCATCGCACGATGGAACTGGATGTACAGCAATCCTAATATGTGGCTGGCTTGCTCGACGCCATTACTGGAAATCCGACTATCTTGGAAATTTCTAAAAATGAAACTGACCCACCTGTTGACGTCAAGCAGAACTACCAACTCAGAAAGAAAGTTCCAAGAAATGGCTCGACAGTCTTCTCTCTCAGACATCATCAAAATGACAACATTTCACTCCGATCAAACCAAAAAAAAAAGAGAAGGAAAAAAAGAAAAAAGGAGGGACTTCCTTCTTCTTGACGCATCTCAACCTTTTTTTTTCTTTCTCTCTCTTGCCTGTCTGATCAAAGAGTCGATGCCCTCTCTCTACATCTGTGGGTGGTGGGTGTTTGAGGGAAGAGAGAGAGAGAGCATGTGTTTTGAGGAGTTAATCGTTTTTCTTTTCTGACGAGTTATAGCAAAAAAGAATGGACTTATCTGATGAGAACGATGCTGTTCTGAGAAATCGCACTAGATCTTCCACATAAATGAAGATCTCTTGAAATGGGAGTTTCATCTTTTTGTTTTGTTCTTATGCGGTTAGATTTTCAAATTTAATCTGGGTTGGTGATGAATTTTTTTTTTCCAAGGGTCTGATAACCAATATTAATCAATCTGTGGTGGAGGGTTGGAGATTGGAGGCAGGAATTTTGGGCAGGAGATTAGGCACAACAGGGGATTTGGATCACTTAACATTGAGATTTCTGTGATATGGGTAACATTATTCAAATCAGGCAATTTATTGTCATTTGGATGGCTAAGATTGGGCCACGTCATTTATTGATAGGAAGGAAAAAAATTAGGCGGGAATTTTTTGAGGGTTTGAAAAATTTTGAATCTCAATCATCTCTCCATTCTTGGCCGTCCAAATAAAAATAGACGGCTTGATTTGAATAATGTTACCATGTCACAGAAATCTCAATGTTAGGTGCTCCGATTTCCACAATAGGAGGGCATTGAGCGGGATTAACCATAATATAGTTGGAGATCAACCGTCACGACTTCCACAGTCGTCCCTCTATACCACTTTGACTAGTCGTATCGACTATGTAGTTGTTGTTTGGACTCAATATACAAATTCTTCGGAGAAAATTATTCGCGTTGTCTTCCACACGACTTGAATAATTGGCCCATTCGACGAATTTTCGTGTCCAATAATCAGGATAGAAATCAGTGGTGGTAGGTAGAGAACAGTTAATGCCTCCACAAATGGATAGAGTTAATTGACTAGAGCTAATTAATGTCAAAAGTCATTATTTAATCACACAATTATAATGCTTACGAATGTCTAATAATTATATAAACAATACTCTCCCTCACAAGCAATAACCTGGTGCTTTCGCATGCATCAAATGAGTCAACCGATAAAGAGAATCCATACTCTCATCGTCGTCCATAACATTTAGGTTATGTTTGTCTCACGAAAAATAACTTCCTGAAAAATATTTTTCCAGATTTTTTAACATTTGGTTAATGGAAAATAAATTAGTCCAGAAAAAAATTTCCCCCTCTTGGAAGAAAAAAACTCTTTAAAAAAAAAGAGAAAATATTTTCCTATTTTCGAGAAGAGGAAAATACTTTCCTCATCTTTCCTTCCTCGTCTCTTTCACATCTTCTTTCTTTTTAATTAGTTTTTACTTTCTTTTCATTTTTATTTATTTTTCAAATTCAAAAATTTAATTTTTTATTTAGTTTTTAGTTAATTTCTCTCTCTCTCTCTGTTTTTTTTCCCCTTCTTCTTCGGCTAGTAGTCGGCCACAACCACAATCGGCGGCTAGGCACAAGCGAGGCCCGACACACGTGCCAATATCCGACACGCATCCAATACCGACACACACAAGTCCGAGCGTATCGTTGCTTCTTAGCCATGTTGCCGGCATCACAATATTGGAGGACCGGATTTGAAAAAAAGCCGCCGTCCTTCTGATCAGCCAGCGGAAAAGTTCAAATGGGTCGGTGACAGTGTGAATCGTTGCTTGTCTCTTTGTTGAGAATCGAAAGTTTTCTCCTCCCTTCTAGTTATTGTTTCGATCAAGAATTTTTTTTTTTTGGGGTTCAGAATCAAGAATTTGCCTTGTTCTCATATCGCAATTTTGTTTTTGTTGCAGACGCCGAAAATGGCGGAGGAGAATTGGAACAAGGGGAGGTGAACGCGGGATAGTAAAAAAAAAAAACATAAAAAATAAAAAGAAAAAGAAAAAGAAAAGAGAAAAAGGAAAAATAAAAAGAAAAATTTAAAACATAAAAATTAAATTTAAAAAATAAAAAAGGAAAAGGAAACACAGAAAAACAAAGTTATTGAAAGGAGTGCATAGAGGAAATTCAAATTTCCATACCTAACAATGCAAAATATTTGTCGAGTCTTTTTTATATTTCAGTAAAACACCAGAAAATATAGTCATTTTCTTGAAAATTGACTTTCCATAAAGCATTTTTCAGAAATGACTCATTATTCGCGAAACAATGGAGCCTTGTATACGATCTTGTCTCTCCTCCTAAACATATTGGTTTTTTTTAATTGTTGTGGTTTTGAACTTCCTATTTTAATTTCCATCTAAATTCAAGATGGAAAATTGTTTAGTTTCTATAAAATTAAGTCCTCCCTCTTTTTTTTTTTAATTTTTTTAAATTCATCAAATAATTGCCTGGTCTATCAATACAAAATTGTACGCACTCCGAATATATTGATATAATACTCTGGCTCGCAATATACCCAATCAATGGTGGCATTTTAGTCATCAAATGGCTTCGTATGTGTTTCTTTCAAGCTAGGTAGAAATGGAACAATGCAATTCTCACTAGAGTAAAATTTAGGGGAAAGTATAAAAAAGTTTTAAACTATTGTATTGGTGCTAGTTTAGTTATAAATCTTTTGTTTTTATGTCAATTGAGTTCATCATGTAAATTTGGGCTGGAAATCAATGAGGTAGACATCGTCTATCCTATATGGTGGGGATAGCACTGACTTGGATATTTCTTAATTTTCTTTTGAATTTAAATTATTATTATTTTTCTTTTTTTGGACAACAAGGGTCATTGGTTGCTTGCAGCTGGCGAGGCTACTGCTGCCTTATCCGTTGGTTGTGAGTGACATCGCAAAGGCCCTTGCCAATGGCCAATAAGGCTTGCCAGCCAAATTAAAAGAAAGAAAGAAAATGTAAAAAAAAAAATAGTTAAAAAAGTTAAGGATTTAATTTTTTTAGAAAATTTTTTAAAAACATCCACGTCAGCACCGGTTACGCCAAGTAGAGCAGCTGACATTCACGTAAGTGGTTTCCGTCCAAAATTGATTGGATGGGCTCAATAGATATAAATACAGGAAGTTTATAACTAAATTGATATAATTGAAAAGTTTATGATTGAATTGGCATCAATGCAATATTATTTTTTTGGGTACTTTTCCTAATATTGAGGGACCAATTTTACTAATAATGATAATTATGATAGTTATAATAGGAAAATCACTCAATCTGCAGTATGATTTGACGAGCTTACTATGTTGTTAGGCCATAAATATATGTGGGTGTCATTCTTAGTGATTCTTGGATTAATTAGGTCATCAAGTTTGGATCTAGAACTACTTTGTGATCTGTTTCCAATTTATCGATTTTTTTTAAGCTTGAGGGTTTCCATTCAATACGCTGATATCCGGCTCAACCCTTCAACTTGAGCAGTGTGTTGAATTAAAAAAAAAATGATATAACTTGAAGAGCCAATTGAATCTACTATAGGACTGGTCTTTGGGTACGTGAATATTGAATTCAAGCAAGTTTGCGTAGGTGGGGAGGAATTAGTCGTGAGGGTTCGTGGGTTGATGGTTGCCCCCTGTGTGGTTTTCTTGTTGAATTGGTCTAGGTAAGCGAGGTGGACAAAGACAAATTTTTAGGGTTCAGAAAAAAAATAAGACGAAACAAAAAAACGACAAAATAGACCGTCTGGTGTGGAATTTTTATGGTTGCCTGTACGTGTATACATCTCACATTTTTGTTTTATCTCCTAAGATAAAGAAAATAGTGATTGCACAATTATACATTTAACGTTGTAATGTTATTTAATCCACTATTTATTTAGGGCTGAACATAAGACTTACATTTCCAATGTTCTAAATGAGCTTAGTCTTTCGACCAAAAAAAAAAAAAGTGAGCTTAGTCTGCACGTATTATTTGATCATACAATGTTTTTGCTTCTAAGGGAAAGTTATCGCACGGTCCGTCAATCATCTCCACCAACATCACCGAACCATTAATTATTTGGACCGTACCTCGGGACCAACATTATCGACGCAACATAGAAGCAAGACGAGGGAAATGAGGTTAATAGAAGATTATAAATTGATACAAAGTTCGATCCAAACGTACTTCTCATAATAATTGAGAATCATCGAGTAATTTCATCTTCTTATTATTTTTCTTCTTGTTCGTGCACGATCACGTCGTAATTTTTTCACAGAGCTTTTGCATGTTGGATTAACTCCATCTCAAGCAGTCTCTATCTAAGACATCTTCCTCCATATTGGACTTAGATAATTCATTAGAAATCACTAAAGTATGCGTCACATGTACATCATATTGGAGACTCTACATTTCTTAGTTTCTAAATTTTGATGCTGAAAAGCTTCTCTTTATGGCTCTCTCCTTTTTTGCGATGGTGGCGACCTTCTGTGGTGGCCCTTGTGTCGCTGTGGCGCAAAGCAGTAGCAACAACAATGCGACAATGACCCCGGTGAATGTTGGGCTGGTACTTGATCTGGAGACATGGGTGGGTTAGATGGGATTGAGCTGCATTAACATGTCACTCTCTGACTTTCGTAGTTCAACCCTTGCTATAAGACTAGGCTCGTACTTAACGTTAGAGACTCCAAACGAGATGAGGTTTCTGCTGCTGCAGGTTTCTTGAAAATCTCTCTAATGAACAGATTGGTCATGGTACGTGTCCAGAATTATATGACAACCATCAGTTTTTGGGTTAGGACTTCTGTATTTCTGTTGATCGTGGGGAAATTTGGTTTGGTTAACTTTTCTTTGTACCGAATATTTATGGGTTTAATCTCTGCTTGAACTTGGAAGTGGTTTGGTTTTGGGTTAATACGCATCTTGTCATAGGGGACAAAATATTTTGTTGAGCTGTTTGTGTGATGCAAGATAAACTGAAATGTTCATAATGACGTATTTGCGAATCCTGTGAACATTCCAGTTTCTATATATTTGAAATTTGAAAAGAATTCCTCGTCAAACAGAAGTCGTTATCATCTTGTAATAGAATAACATCAAGTTGGTATTTAATATTAGACTGAAAGCTTGACCCTTAGCTTGAGTGGATTCATAGTCTCTGAGCGTAACATTTGACCCTGGAACCATTTAATTTATTCCTTCCTTCATAGTCATTATTAAGTTTATTTTGGTGCGACTTAGAATAAAATTAAGGCAAAAATATTGTATCTTTGAATAAAATTAATTACAATTTCTTTTCCAACTTCAAACTCCTATTTTCGTTTTTCTCAAACATTTCTATTTCTATAATACTGCATCAAGTTGCAATTGACTTCTGATCGATGTTATGCCTTTTCCGATAAGAATTTACATAATCTGCCATATTGTTATTGTTTCACCGTCCTTACTGGTGCCCCCCTTGCAGCACTTTGATTTGATAAAGAATAAGCAAGTCCAAGCCATAATAGGCCTGAAGGTTCAATGCAAGCAGACTTCATCATTGACCTCGGCGGCAAATCTCACGTGCCCATCATCTCTTTTTATGCTACTAGCCCTTCCCTCAATTCGATTTGAAGTCCCTACTCTATTTGAGCTGCACAGAATGACTTGTCCCAATTGAATGCCATAAGCGTGGTCGTCCAAGCTTTCGGCCGGAAAGAAGCAGTCCTCATATATGTGGACAACGAGTTCGGAGGAGGCCTCATACCTTCTCTCACCAATGCTTTGGAGGAAGTTGACACATGAGTTCCCTATAGGAGCCTTTTGTTGAGCAGAAGAGCTCTCTAACTAGATGAGATGAAAAAGGAAGAAAAAACAAGAATAATCAAGAACACATATTTATGTGGTTCAGCGAAAATCCATTTAGTTAGTTAAAACTTTTTTCTTTGAATTAGTTAAAACTTTCGCATGGTTTGTAGCCCCAAATCAAATGGCCTAGAACATTCCCGTGAATCATGAGCCCTATGTTTTTCTATTCTTGATTTTTTTTTATTTACAATTTCTTTGTTTGCACTAGTCAAGCACATACACCGTGAAGTGAAAAGGACTCCTTTAAAAACCAGAAGGTTTAGACTCAGTCATTTAACATTCATCCACTCTACATCAACCGTCGCAGGACTTCGACTAATCGCATGAATCGGGTAGTTAGACTTTTCCGAGAAGTGATTCGCTTCGGATGCACATGTTGCGTAACTGACCCATTCCACTAATTTTCGTGTCAGGTAATCGGGATATCGTCCAATGGACGAGATTGAATGGCACAATCAAAATCAGTTAACGCCCACTTCGAATAGACCCAATTGACTAGAGCTAATTAATTTCAAAGTCATTACCTAAATCACTTATTGTTAGTACTTACTAATAGCTAATGACAATACAAACAATCTACTTTTATGCAAGAAGCAATAACCTAGTGTTTTCATACGCATCAAATAACTAAACATAAACATGTTAAGAATATTACCGTTATGGCTCCTAGTTCCTACTTTAATTTCTTGGATGGTCTCATCAACGGTTTCTGTATGGACTTGTATCTGAAATCAATAGGCTGGTACTTAGATTTCTATTAAATTAAGTTGTCCATCGTTTTCATTATATTTACTTTTTAAAACATGTAAAGTAATTGCTGGGCGAATTTTATATAGAGACGTATTTAATACACACGCAGAATCTATTGATATAATGCTGAAGCTTGCTATGCACCCAATAAATGGCTAAGGTCAGGTGGTTGCATTTTTGTCATAAATGGTTCCCCAGTGTTCCTTTCTATCTAGGTTGGATATGGAACAAATGCAATTACCACTGGAGCCATATAAAATTTGGGGAAATTTCAAGTCAAAAGTTTGGACTCCAAGGCCCACGCAGCTTCTTGGAAACTCACAAGAATTACTCTATAGGGCGTCGCGTGACTCATATGCGTCTAAACATGTGCGTAAAGTATTGAACTTTCAATAATAAGAAATTCAAGTTCAAGCTAGAGACTTGGAAAGATTCAACTCGACGTAGACATGTGCAATTGATCAAGATCGCAATCACCAATATGTAGAGACTTGGAAAGAGAACAACTCTCCCATTGTTACCGATGTGTAGAGACTTGGAAAGATTCAATTCGATGTATACATTCATCTTATTAAATATATGAGGAATATTTTACTAAACATGTTGTAAATTTGAGATCTTATTCATGTCTTTAAGTTTCAAGATACACTTTGACTATTGTTTAACTCTTGCTTAACTCATAACAACTCTTCTTAATTTATTTTAATTAGATAAGAGTTTGAACTCCCATTGTCAAATGTTTGATTTTACAGGATTTAGAATTTTGAAATCATATTTTTTTGTGTGAAAATTGTCAAAAGAAGTCTTAAACCTATTGCAATTTTGCTAGTTGAGTCCTAAACCTATTAATTTTGTCAAAAGAGTTCTAAACCTTTTCAAGTTTTGCCAATTGAGTACATCCAATTAATTTTAGCCTGAAATTGCTAACATGGATACCAACCATTCTATTTGACATAACCAACATTAATGTGCACAAAATTTGATAATATTTAACCTTTTTAATTATCTATTTATTTTTTAATCATTATACCTTTTTTTTTTTTGCTTTCCTTTACTTTTTTCCTTCCCTTCTTTTAATTAGGCGAGGGTTATGCTCACTCCTCGTGGTGAGGGAACCCTTGTTTGATTTGGCCCTCGGCTTGGCAAGTGCCGATCGCCCTCGCCAAGGGTGGCAACGGAACCCTCGCTCAATTTGGGAAAGGATTGTCCTCGTCGAGATGTGGGAGGGCAACCCTTGCCAAGCCATGCGAGGGCATCCCTTGCCTAAACCAACGACCTCCATTGGTCATCTCGAGCTAGTTGGCCAGAGGAGGGAAGAAAAAAAGAAGCAAAGAAAATAAAAAAGGAAAAATAAATAAAAAACTCAAAAATATTAAAATACCATTAAATTTTGTCCCGTTAGTAATTTTTGGCCAACATTGGCTGAATGAACTCAATTGGAAAAATGTAAAATAATTTAGGACTCAATTGTAAAATTAAAAAGTTTATAACTGAATTGGTAAAATTGCAATAAAATTAATACTTTTCCTTCTTTCTATTCTGTTTATAATAGTGTTTATTTTAATATTATCAAAATTTCGCAAGTTTTTTTTTGTCAAAGGACGAGGAACAAAATTTCGTAAGTTTGAAAGTCAAGTTGAGAGCATAGTTCATTCAAAGAGTCATATGTTACTTTTGTTAGAATTCGATGCGCAATCAAGTTGAAGCAAAAAAAAAAAAAAAGCAAGAAAGAGAAATTGACATATAATATGTTATCTTAATTCACCCTTAAACTAAGGTTACATCTAGTAAAGGATTTCACTATAATTTGCACCTCACACCTCTTATTTTATCCCTCAATTATAAGAGAAAAAGAGTACATATAGTAATAGCTATTCTAAGCTCAAGTCTAAACTCTTAAAGGAAAAATATAAGCTTAAATCGTAAAAACCTTATGGTGTTTAGGGGGCGTTGCCCCTTTGAGACGCTTGCCTACTCAACATGGAGCGTAACTCACATGCTTTCCTGTCATAGAACAGTATGAACCACATCCAAACAGCTTTATCATTGATAAAAAAAACACTTCATAGATGATCATAATATAATGCAGCTAGAAGATACATAGTATATAAATCAAAAGAACCATTGTCAAGTCACAACCCCTATCTTATTCTAGAAAATGAAAACTCTATTGATTATTATCTAGAATACAATTGAAAAGATTATCTCTTTTCTTGCGCAAATTCATTTACGAGAATCTAATGTGTAGGAACTTGATGTTTGTTTGTTTGAAGAAAAAATATTTTTGAGAAAAGAAAATCAGACTTTCTGGTGTTTGCAGGATGGCAAATTAATCAATTTACCGAAATGTTTTCAACAGAGTGAAAGAAAAAATTTAGATCGAGAGAAAACTACTTCTCCTTATGCTAAGAAGCAAATCGTTTTTCTAAAAACTTTTACGGAATATATTATTTCTATCATGAAGTTTTTACCAAAGTACATGCATCGTTAGTTCTATTTTAAGTTCATGTTGAATTTGGTCCTACCGTGCATGTTTCTCAAAAGGCTTTGCTAGCACAACCATCTTTGGATGATCATGAGAATGACAACGTGATTGACAATATGTTGTGATTCATAAATTCTTGAAAGAGTGAACACCACAATATTTTTCAGTTATTTATTATTTACTTTTCTATGGCACATAATGGACTGTCAATCTCATAGTGGATTAAGGATTGACACATAATAATTTAGTTCTCAACTAACCCATTTTATTACCATCTAACTAAATTTATGGTTGGAATACTTGACCTCTCTTCTATGGCAGAAAAGAGATGCCGATGAGGCAACAATGTCTTGCAGCTATATAACATTTAAACAATAGGTTAATTTTTCGATTCATGCAACAAAGAAGCGAAACGAGGGAAAGGGGGTTAATAAAGGATCAAAACGAAAATATATAATTTTCATGTTAGACATGAACATAAACCTAAGTATTTTGTGGTATTAATGAAATTTTCAGTGATCTCACAGTGAATTAGGTATTGTGCATATCATCTAAGAATTTCTGAAAAATCACTAGATGCATGATCCCACGTTTCATAATTTTAAGCTCAAGCTGTCCCAACACTCGAACCAGGCTTCACCATCAGCTCTTTAAAACAATCCTGGGGCTAAAGAACTTATGGGATTTCTAGTCGAAAGAGGGGGAAAAAATGAACTGTCAGTACTATCGGAGGCCATATTATCATTCAACATCGTGACGTAAGCCCAGATAGGCCCCGTCCTCGTCGAGCAATCCTTGAACGGAAGATTTCCACGCCTCGTCCTACTTTTCAAGGCTCTCCCCCATTATAAATACGTCGTCGTCGTCGTGACATCCTTCTACTCTCTCTCTCTCTCTCTCTTCCATACACTTGCCTTCTCGCAAAAACCCTTTTCAATGGTTCGTCCAGGATTTTCGTTCGATGCTGAAAAGCTCCTCTTTAAGGCTCTCTCACTTTTCGCGATCCTTGCAACCCTTGTCAACTGCCCTGATGTTGCCGTGGCGCAAACCAGTAACAACAGCAATCTGACGACAATCCCGGTGAACGTTGGGGTGGTTCTTGATATGGAAACGTGGGTGGGTCAGATGGGATTGAGCTGCATTAATATGTCTCTCTCTGACTTTTATAGTTCAAACCCTTCCTATAAGACCAGGCTCGTCCTCAACGTCAGAGACTCCAAACAAGATAAGGTTGCAGCTGCTGCTACAGGTTCTTCCACGGACCCCTTTCTCTCTCTCCCTCTCACAGACGTCCTGACTAGTCATAGAGAATAAAGGACATTATGCAGCAGTTTGTGCGATGCAAGATGAAAAAATTATTGTGCCATTCGCAGCAATATGCATTCTCGTAGCAGAGATTGTCTCTCCAATAAGAAACGACCGAGGTTAAATTTTGATCATTGTGATGAAGAAGTCGTTATCATCTTCAAATAAACTAAAAAAATAACATCAAGTTGGTACTGAAGATCCAATTTAATCTCTTTCACTATCAATATAATCCCCCCAAGTCTTGTGATCATACGAGATTGACACTTGGACGCTTAGCTTGAGAGTTGAGAGGATTCATGAATTTTGATCAGTCAATCCACGTTATTTTGTGCACCATATTTGACCGTGGAACCTTTGAAATAGCATCGTATTGGTGTCGGTCAACAATTGATCTTTGAATTGGGAATTTCCACCTTCTCTGTCATCTCATATCCAATATCTATCTGTTCTATTCATTGAAGAATATACAGGTCTCCTGTAACTCTTGACCCCGTATAAATGTAGTGCAATTCTACCAAATTATATTTGAATTGAAGAAATAGCATCGTATTGGTGTCGGTCGACAATTGATATTTGAATTGGGAATTTCCACCTTCTCTGTCATCTCGTATTTCACCGATATAGTATAACTAATATCTATCTATTCTATTCTTTGAATAATATATAGGTCCCCTGTAACTCTTGTCCCCATATAAATGTGGTACAATTCTACCAAATTATATTTGTACGATGAACCCCGTTAGAAATCGTCTAGCAAAAGATACATGCTACGTAGCAAAATAGTCACTTCAGCGGGGAAGGTTGATAATGGTTAATGAGTTTGGTTGAGCTCAGCCAAATTATTTCCATGGAGTTTTTTGTTATTTTATGTTGAAATAAGACAATTAAGATTTCAATGCATGAATTCAGTTTAACATGGATACTGAGAGGCTTGATATAGAATATAAAATCTCATAGATCTGACCTCACGAAATGCATACAATTGAAATATGGGGCTTGGATTCTAGAATGAAATTTTCTGATGCCATGAGAGTAAAGAAGTTAACTTAACGGTAATGAAGAAAAAACTTGATCGTGTCTGGGCCAATTTGTTCACTCTTATTTTGTTCTAAATTTACTTTTATGAAAAGAATTAGTTCCCCATTGGTTTGCGACATCATATGCCAAGGAATATCAAAGGCAACAACCGAATGCCTGCAATCAGGTAAAGGATTACATTCCAACTTCAAACTCCTGTCTTCTTTTTCTTAAACATTCTATTTCTATAACACTTCATCAAGTTTTGGTTGGCCTCTGATCGATACTATGCCTTTTCCAGTAAGAACTTCCATCATCTGCCGTATTGTTATTGCTTAACCGTGTTTCTTGTTCACCTTTGAAGCACTTGATTTGATAAAGAATAAGCAAGTCCAAGCCATAATAGGCCCTGAAGGTTCCATGCAAGCAGACTTCATCATTGACCTTGGAAACAAGTCTCATGTGCCCATCATCTCATTTTCTGCTACTAGTCCTTCCCTCAGTTCCATTCGGAGTCCTTACTTCATTCGAGCCACACAAAATGACTTGTCACAAGTGAATGCCGTAAGCGCGGTCGTGCAAGCTTTTGGCTGGAAAGAATCGATCCTCATATATGTGGACAATCAGTTTGGAGAAGGCATCGTACCTTCTCTTGCAGATGCTTTGGAAGAAGTCAACATACGGGTGTCCTACAGGAGCCATATTCATCCTTCGGCCACAGACGATCAAATCCTCCTGGAACTCTACAAGTTAATGACAATGGAAACAAGGGTGTTGATCGTGCACATGTTACCTCCACTTAGTTCTCGGCTATTTGCCAAAGCAAAAGAGGTGGGAATGATGACGAAGGGCTATGTGTGGATCTTGACTACCGCAATCACTGACCTATTGAGTTCTGTGGATTCATCTATTATCGCTAGTTCGATGCAAGGAGTATTAGGCATTAAGACTTATATCCCAGACACGCCAAGCCTAGACAACTTCATGGTCCGATGGAAGATGAAATTCCAGCAGGACAATCCATCCATCCTTAATCCTACACTGAACATTTTCGGATACTGGGCTTATGACGCTGCTCGGGCACTGGCAATGGTTGTAGAGGAAATGGGTGCGTCGAATTTGACCTTCCAGATGTTGCAGGCCTCCACAAATGCAACGGATCTCGACACTATTGGGGTCTCTCAAAATGGTCAGAAACTTCTTCAAGGACTAGCCAATATAACATTCATGGGCCTTGCTGGAAATTTCAACCTCGTTGATGGGCAGCTAGAATCATCAGCATTCCAAATCGTTAATATCAATGGAAATGCAGCAAGAGGGATCGGGTTTTGGACGCTAGAAAATGGGCTGCTAAGAGATTTGAATTCCTTCAGCACAAGCAAACATTCCACTTCGAAGAGTAATCTTCAATCAATAATATGGCCAGGAGATTCGATCACTGTTCCTAAGGGTTGGGATATTCCCATAAATGGGAAGAGGTTGAAAATATTAGTTCCCGTGAAGGCTGGTTTTGATGAATTCGTGAAGGTGACTCGAGATCCTAGCACAAACACATCCCACGTCACCGGATACTGTATAGACATCTTTCAAGCCGTCATAGAAAAGTTGCCTTATGCCATGGTTTATGACCTTATTCCATTTGCCTTGCCTAATGGAAGTAGTGCTGGCAGTTACAATGACATGATTGATCAAGTATTTTACCAGGTGAGCTTATTGCAAGTGCTTGATATCGTTGCATTACATGTTGAAAATTTACTATGTTATCATGTGGTTGACAACGAAAACATCTATCTTTCTTTTGTTGGAGCAGAAGTATGATGCAATGGTGGGTGATACGACGATCATTGCAAACAGATCATCATATGTGGATTTCACCTTACCATACACCGAATCGGGAGGTGCAATGCTTGTGCCATACAAGGACGATAGGAGCAAGAATGCTTGGGTTTTCTTGAAGCCACTCACTTGGGACCTTTGGCTAACAACCGGATGCTTCTTTGTGTTTATAGCATTGGTCGTGTGGATTCTTGAACATCGGATTAATGAAGATTTCAGGGGTCCGACCACGCATCAAGTTGGCACGAGTTTCTGGTTCTCCTTTTCAACCATGGTCTTTGCACAAAGTAGTCGCCCTTCACTTTATTAGATAAGTCAAACATTACAATTTACATATGGTTGTAGGAGAATTCACGTGGTTGCCCTTAATTTTATTGCAGGAGAGAGAGTACATAGCAACCTAGCAAGATTTGTTTTGATCGTGTGGGTTTTCGTGGTACTTATACTAACGCAAAGTTATACAGCAAGCTTGAGCTCTCTTTTGGTGGTGCAAAATCTTCAACCAACTGTGACTGATGTGGATCAGCTCCTAAAGAGTGGAGAAAACGTGGGTTATCAGCAGGGCTCTTTCATTTATGGAACATTAAAGCAAATGAAGTTCGATGATTCCAGGCTTATTCCTTATCAGTCTCCTGAAGAATGCGATGCGCTTCTTTCCAACGGAAGCGCAAAGGGTGGGATCGCAGCAGCATTCCACGAAGTCCCCAAACTTAAACTTATTCTTGCAAAATATTGCAACAAATATACCATGATTCCAGCATTTAAAACTGCTGGATTAGGCTTCGTAAAGTCCTTGATCCCTCACTTCTAGCTAAAAGAGAAAACTCTCAAATTTTCAACTATTAGGTTTAGTAGTTAATGCTTTGATTGAAATATCCCATGTTCTGCTTCTTTTGGTTTATAGGTTTTCCCCAGAGGGTCTATGCTGGTACCGGATATTTCAAGAGCAATCCTCAACGTGACTGAAGGGCCTAAAATGACGGAAATCGAGGACAAGTGGCTCACATCGAAAGCCAACTGCCAGAATTCAAATTCCTCTATTTCTTCCAACAGCTTGGGTCTTGAGAGTTTTTGGGGCCTATTCTTGATTGCTGGAGCTACTGCAGTTTCTGCTCTCTTCATCTTCATGGTCATGTTCGTCAAAAGAAACTGGCATGAAGTAACAAGTTCTTCAGGTTCATTACAGGATAAGATCATTGAATTAGGAAGAAGATTTTACCAAAGAGACCTCGATTCCCATACTTTTAGGAAGGGCAGATTTAGAGATGGAGGTGGAGGTGTGGATGATAGTGGCGATGAGATTGCAGCCGTTGAAACTCTAGAAAACACTCATTTCCCTCCGAGTCCGTCAAGCGACTCCAGCCAAAATGACGGAGTTTTGACCCATGACGAAGGCACACTATCCACTGAACCTAGACTTCCTAGCCGGGTAGACGAAGGGTGCCCCGAGAGAGCCATAGACATCGTGCTTATCAATGTAAATTAAGAGAGGTTAAGACCTCAACAGCCTTGATACTAAACTTTAATTCTCGAATAGCTGAACTTCGTACAGATGAAAATATCTTCCTCCTCATTCTCTTCTCATGTAAGGACTGCCATCGATACAATATAAACCCTGGCGACATCATAAGCACGTAATAGCTTCTCTTATCCTATGATGCATAGTTAATGAAAGTGTTCACCATTATTTCGTTTAAGCTCTATTTCATTGGTTTTCATTCTTTATTGAAATAATAGCCATCTTTCCACTTTGCCAGCAATTTTGATTTGGTAACAAATTGAACCAATTACATTCAATTGACGGAAAAAACTCAATTTGCTGATGAAGTATTGTAAAATCGATAATTGATAATGCCGACGATTGATTTTACATGCTAAATGACTATTAATATCATTGCGATTATATTAAAATTTCATTATAGTGTAGGTTTTAAGTGGTCAAGAAAGATGAGAGATTTTCCTTTCTAGAGGAGCCAATGACCACAATGGATTATTGAAAGATTACGCTATGAGAAAGCATAAACTTTAACAAGACAGAAGAACATAGCCAAAAGCATAGATTAAGGTTGACCGTATGTATCTCCGTCTTTTCCATTTCTTTTTCCTTTATTTTATGTTTAGACATATCTGATGGGTTTTTATTCGTGACAGAGTATCAGGAACAATCACGATAAAGAAGAAGAAGAACGATGCACAAGAGATTATCCAGGTTCACCCCAAGATTAGGGCTACGTCCTGCAAAGAGATTTCACTAAGTTTTCGGTTTACAGCCGCTCAACACGTTACAATGATCAGAAACGAGAATATATATATCCCAAAAACGGGCTCAAAACCTAAACTTATAATAAATCTCTTAATATCACACTATACGGGGCCAGCGGAACCCCCGTTGGGAGGCGCTGCCCCCGAACCCCCGCCCGCTGACCGGGTAGCGGGGCAACCGTGTCGAGGGCGCTGCCCCCGAACCCTCGCATTCCGCACGCAGGAACCACATGTCGTTGGATAACACTTCAGTTTCCCTAAGCTCACGTGGGCATACCCGGTGTGAGAAACAAGGGATCCCGAAATATTTGCCAACTCTAACAATATCAACAGGCCTAACATAATGAATATAAAATCTGAAGTTTGCACAATTTACAAATCCATGATGGTTCTATGTTATTTTCATATTTCCGATCATATTTATAATTCCCGCCCTACTTTCTTGATGATGTCGATGGGTGACATCCGGTAAAGAGCATGAGGAAAGAGCAAGTTGGATAAGTCAATCTCGCTGAAGATTCCATTGGTAAGTAGAAATGTCAACAAAAATAATCTGTCAACGACGATTAAATTTCTTGTTTCAGCAAACAATTGGGTATCAGTTTTTTGGATGATAGTCCTTTCACCGAAGAATTAATTTGTCATCAATGAGTTCTTCATTTGGGTTGTATAGTGGCTGTCTCTTCTTTTCCCCTATGATTGGTCCGTCAAGGATCTTCCAATTAAATCGATATGAATCACCAAAGAAATAAACAAGCCACTGGCAACACCATTCAGTCATTTATTGGATAGAACTATGACAAGAACACTGTTAATATCCATATTGAAGCATTTAATAGTAATATGCCTTTCGCGACCTATACTTTCTCTTCCCCAAGGGTCAAGTGGGTTTAGGGGTATTGTCTATCGGTCTAGGCATAGGCTCTCTCAAACCCTACCTTATGTGACGTTTTTTTTTATAATTGAGGTGTCCACGCGGCCGGCGAACTTGTGCTCAAACCAGCAGTGAAGCACATCTAACTCTCGGGAGGACCCGCAGACCTCACAACCACGGCCTTGTGTGGCGTTAGTTTTCATTTTTTTTTAGAAATTTAAATCATTACTAAAAGTCGCAACTAGCCTTTTGGGATTATACTAAAAACCAATCAAGACACGAGAGTGCTATCTCGATTCCTGCGTAACTAGGGCATCTAGGTTCGGGGACTATCTATGCTAATTAGCTAATTAGCACCCTTTTGGTACCTAACCAATTAATGTTCCTAAAGTGATCACATATTTTGCTTATCATTCAAAGCCTATTATGTATCTAACCAGTGCTAAATGAGCATGTATAATGGTTTTTCACTCGTTTTCCTGCAATTACCTACTTAACTCTTACCTTAATACCTAAGAAAACAATTAACAAGCAATTTATTGAAATACAAAGCTATAGCTAAACACTCAAGTATTTAAAGCAGCTATTTACTGACAGAAAAGTAGACATGCAAACCAAACAAAATAGGTTACAATCTCAAATAATCGAACCTAAGACATGATCGGAGGTACAACAAATCGAACTAGAATGGAAATCAGTTATTCTCCATTGCGAAATAAAGCCCTAAAAATATTAATTAGGTTAAAAATGCAGAAAAGCATTTTTCAAATTTTCCAAAAATTTCCCAATTTTTTTAGGAATTGTTTTTTTTCATTTTTTAGGAATTTTAATGAATTTTTTTAAAAAAATATTAAAATTGAAACGGCCCAGTTTTGGAAGCGCCTGCCCACGACCCAAAATGATGCCGTTTCCACCATCGCAAAAAAGGTGTCGTTCCATGACACCCTCAACCCAACTTCACTTAGGCATTTCACCGAACATCTGACTTGCACCAAAATGCCTAGAACAGCTTTCGGAAGCATTTTCATGGCCTTCAATCTCAGACCTCAAGCACAATGAACAATAAAATCGCACATAACCATGTACTACTACATGTTGGAAATAGTATTAACCAAGAAATAACGATGGCCTTTTTTTTTGCAAATCTGGGTTGGAACCCAAAAACAGACCTCGGGAACAGTTTTCATGGCCTTGAATCTCGGCCCTCGAGCATGATAACCCTCAAAATCGTCCATAGGTATGTATTACTGCATATGGGAAATGGTATTAGATCAACAAGAACAACAAGAACACACAAAATCATCACGAAAATGGACCTCAAATTCAAGGGTCTGAGCAGTTTTGAAGGTTTGAACCTAAAACCAGACCTTGGAAGCGTTTTTCATGGCCTTTAACCTCGACCCTCGTGCCTCATAACCATAAAAATAGCCCATAGGTATATACTACTACATACTGGGAACGGTACTAGTCTTAGGATTAGTCAGTTCTATTTCATGATGGGAGCAGGGAAGGGCTATAACTCAGCGGTAGAGTGTCACAAGAAGAACAAAAATGCAAAATCATTACGTAAATGCTGCTCAAGGTTGCGGGTCTTAGCAATTTTGAACTTAGGATGAACCTAAAACCAGACCTCAGGAGCTTTTTTTCATGGCGTTCAGTCTCGGCCCTCATGCATAATAAGGATTGAATTGCGCATAGTTATGCACCACAACATTATTGGCCAAACAAAAGCAACCAGGGAACACAAAAACACGACAAAAGATTGCCTCAAAGTCACGGGTTCGGTTTATTTTTGCAAAAACTGGGTCTGAACCCCTAGAAGTATACAAGTTGCCTGACTGAGTTTCTCTCATACGGGTGTCGTACAGGAAAAAGTCAATTCAAATCAAATTACGTAACATGAGGTTTCAAAAACATTCATTGGCTTGGGAAATGATTAAGCACACGCATCACAAACGTGTCACGAAGTAGCTCATGCACATGGCCCTGACCGGCCAAAAATAAAGGTATGGATGGCTGCTCGGGAAGGGTAAAAAGCCTACATGCTCGAAGCTCATGGGGAAGAGCGATTACAAGAAGAAGGTGGAAAATGGTAGAGGGAGTATCCCTCGATGTCCGTCAAGCTTTATTTCGCTCTTAAACTCACTCAGCTTGCTACACAAGCCTCTCCATTTTCCTTCCTTCGCGACCAGCTTTTCCTAGGTTTTTTTCACTCATTTTTTTTTTTATTTTTTTTAACATCAACCGCTCCTCCCCTCTCTCTCATAGGCCTTTGACACTTTATGATTTCCATTGTGGCCCCAGGTGATGCATGCACAAGGTGGATAAATGTTGTTTTGAGTGGTGGATAAAGGAAATAAGGATACTTTAGAGTGTATGAAAGATTAATGCCGATGGATGATGTAATTCAAGATAGATATGATCTAAACTGACGGTGTAAAGGATGCGCCACCAATTGACGATATAGATTAGGATTGATGAAGTTCTCCACCAAGTCTTAAAGGCTTTGCTACCCGTCAAGGATAATGACTTTGAGATAGAAAAGCTCGCTATCAAGGCCTAAAAATATCACTAATTGAGGATTGAAAATAGAGAAGCCACGTTCTATGTTTGATTACTGATAAAACTCAATACATATACATGACAAACCCTAGATAGCCCAAAGACCATTATACCCTTTGTATCTCTAACACTCCCCCTCAAGCTGGAGCATAAATATCAATCATGCCCAGCTTGTTACAAATATATCCTATCCTCCCATTCCCCAAAGATTTAGTAAAAATATCTGCAAGTTGTTCACCAGTCCTAATATAACTAGGAAGAATTATTTCACTCTGAAACTTTTCTCGAATAAAGTGACAGTCAACCTCGATGTGTTTAGTTCTCTCATGAAACACAGTATTGGTAGATATATGTATTGCTGCCTTGTTATCACACCATAAAACCATAGGAGCTGAAGCTTTAAAGCTTAATTCAGTCAGGAGCTGCTGAATCCACATTAATTCACATGTCACTTGTGCGATGGCTCTATATTCTGACTCTGCGCTGGAACGAGCAACAACACTCTGCTTCTTACTTTTCCACGACACTAGATTTCCTCCAACCAAGGTACAGTAGCCAGTAGTTGATCTTCTATCATCTGGAGATCCTGCCCAATCGGCATCAGAGAATCCCTTAACTCTACTATGACCATGATTTTGATAAACAATTCCTTTTCCCGGAGCCTTCTTCAAGTATATCAAAATTCGGATAATTGCATCCTAGTGAGATGTACGAGGGGAAGATAGAAACTGACTTACCACACTAACTGGAAAGGCAATATCTGGTCTAGTGACTGTAAGATAATTCAGCTTACCTACCAGTCTTCTATATCTCTCAGGATTATCAAGAATTTCTCCTCCATCAGCTATCAATTTGACTCCTTGCTCCATAGGTGAATCAAGAGGCTTTGATCCCAACATTCCTGTCTCAGTGAGCAAATCCAGGACATACTTCCGTTGTGACAGGACAATACCCTTCTTTGACTGTGCCACCTCAATTCCTAGGAAATACTTCAACTTTCCTAAGTCCTTAGTTTGAAATTGTTGCTGAAGATAAAGTTTTAATTCAGCTATACCAGTAGAGTTATCTCCTGTGATAATAATATTATCAACATACACAATCAAGAACAACATGCCTCTTCCTGACCGCTTATAGAAGAAAGAATGATCATTTTCACATCTAGATAGTCTAAATAAGAGTAAGACTTCAGAGAATCTTCCAAACCATGCTCGTGGAGACTGCTTCAAACCATATAAGGACTTCTTTAACTTGCAAACCAATCCACCAGACTCCCCCTGAGCAACTAACTCGGGAGGTTGCTCCATATACACTTCCTCATCAAGAGCACCATGCAAGAAAGCATTCTTTACATCAAGTTGAAACAAAGGCCAGTTATAAGTGGCCACAAGAGAGATCAAAATACGTACAGATGTAAGCTTAGCAACAGGAGAAAACGTGTCCAGATAATCAACCCCATATACTTGAGCATATCCTTTCGCAACAAGTCTTGCTTTCAGGCGTGCAAGGAAACCATCAGGATTAACTTTCACAGTATACACCCATCGACAACCAATAGCAGTTTTGCCTGACGGAAGAGGTATCAAGTCCCAAGTTTCGTTAACCTGTAATGCCTTTAATTCGTCTTCCATAGCTGTCCTCCAGCCAAGGCTTTGTAATGCCTCAGCTATAGACTTGGGGACAGGATTTTGATCAACAGTGGATAGAAAGGATCGAAAAGAAGAAGACACAGAATTATATGAGACAACATTTGCAATAGAGTGTTGAGTGCAAGCACGTATACCTTTACGGTGAGCAATAGGAAGATCAAGATAAGATATTGCTTGAGGATCAGCTAAAGGTAGATCTGGAGCTGAAGATGACGTAGTAGGGACGGGAGGATTGGGTGGATCAGTAGCTGCTCGAGAACACTGAGTATAAACCTGGAGAGGAGGAGATTCTTGTGCAGACACGGGTAAGACAGGTGGAGCGGGTGACGGAATGATAGTCACATGTAAGTCTTCATCCATTTCAGAAACAGTGATTGGAACTTCATGATATGAAGTAGATTCAAAGAATGAAACATCAGCAGTGATAAAGCGTTCTCTCAAGACTGGGGAATAGCAACAATACCCTTTTTGAGTACGAGAATAGCCCAAAAACATGCATTTAATGGCCTTGGGATCAAGTTTTGATACTCCAGGTCGATGATCACGAACAAAACAAACACAACCAAATGTACGGGGTGGTAATGTAAACAAAGGCTGATTAGGAAACAAGGTGGAGAAAGGAATACCACCTTGTAAAATAGAAGAAATCATGTAATTAATAAGATAGCATGCAGTAAGAACAGCATCAGACCAAAAGGTTTTGGGAACCTTCATCTCAAATAACATGGACCTAGTGACTTCCAATAAATGTCTATTCTTCCTTTCAGCTACACCATTTTGTTGAGGTGTGTTAGGACAAGAAGATTCATGAATCATACTACGCTGAGTCATAAATTCAGAAAAAGGTGTAGAAAAGTACTCTTTAGCGTTATCAGAACGCAAAACTTTGACCTGCACACCGAACTGAGTATAAATTTCAGAAATAAAGGCTTGAAATATAGAAAACAATTCTGAACGACTTTTCATTAAATATAACCATGTAACTCTGGAATAGTCATCAACAAAAGTAACAAAGTATCTAAAGCCCAAATTAGAAACCAAATGACAAGGACCCCAAATATCTGAATGAACTAAAGAAAAAGGAGACACAACTCTTTTATTAACTCGAGGTGGGTGACTGACACGATGCAATTTGCCAAGTTGGCATGATTCACACTCTAAACTGGAAATAGACTGAAAGCTAGAATCCAATTTCTGAAGACTTTGTAGTGAAGGATGTCCAAGATGACAGTGAATCTGATGTAGAGAAGCAATACTGGGGCAAGCAATGGACGGAGCATCTTAAAGCACATACAACCCCCTCGTCTCTTGTCCTCTACCAATCGTCTTCTTCGTAGCCAGATCTTGAAAAATACAAGAATCAGAGTAAAAAGTCACGGAACACTTAAAGTGTTTGGTTAATTTACTGACTGACATGAGATTGAAAGGAAAATTAGGGATGTAAAGTACTGAAGATAATGATAAAGAAGAGGTTGGGTGAACTGTACCAACTCCCTTAACTTGAGATAATGAACCATTAGCTAAAGTAACAGTGGATGATGATGAAGTAAGAGAGGAAAATATACCTGAAAGACCTGACATATGATCGGATGCCCCAGAATCAATGACCCAAGGGCGAGAACTAGCTGAAATGCATGCAGTGGCATTACCTGTCTGGACTAGAGTAGCAGTGGAAGAAGTAGGCCATGAAATCTGAGACTGGTTGTACTGTGCAAATTCTTCATCAGACATAACCACTACATTGCCTTGGGAAGACTGTGGTACGGATAAAGAGTCAGAGCCAGATGCTGCATTTGCAAACTGTTGTTGTTGTCCTGGTCTACCATGTAACTTGTAGCAAAATTTCTGAATATGACCAGGTTTTCCACAATAATGACAAGTACGAATGGCCCCTGAGCTCTCAGCCGAAGTTTGGGGCTGTCCATAAAGCTATCTTTGTCCTTGGCCTCTTCCTATTCCAGTGCTACAGCCACTACGGCTACCATGACTATTATATCCTCCACGATTTCCTTCATCACCCCTACCTCCACCAGTTCGATACTGAGAGACAAGAGTTGAATTGTCAACCACAGTTGTGATGCTCTGAGTAGAACCACGAGATACTCGAAGAACTCGAGCATATGTATCCCTAAGTGATGGAATAGTCTCTCCCCCAAGAATCTGAGACCTAACAGTATCATAAGCCGGACTAAGACCTCCGAGAAAATTCATTACAGCCAATTGTTCCCTTTGAAGTTGTATTTGTTGAGCATTAGAAGAAATAGGGAGAAGAGCATTCAACTCTTCATACATTCTATTAAAATCAGCAAAGTATTGATCAATGGAACGCCCTTTACTCTCAGATCGGTGAAACTCCTGTGATATTTCATATATCCTAGAAATATTGTTCTGGCCAGAATACAGTACGTCTAAGTACTCCCACAATTCCCGGACTGTATCAATATGAGTTACCATGTCTACAATATTACTTTCCAGAGAGTTCAAAAGCTGACCCATAAGACGTGCATCGATAACATCCCAATCTGTATCATTAGCAGGTTTAGTGCTAGTCAAGTGTGTGTGCTGGTTTCTACCTATCAATACAAACTTAACAATCTTCTTCCATTGTTGAAAATTAGTAATACCCTCAAGTTTCTTATCAGTAATTCGAGAAGACGAAGAGGAAATTACCTCAGTCGTCACGGTACCACTCTTCTCGAAATCAGCCATTATAATTGATGACCACTTTAAATCAACTCTAATGCTTCAATCACGAAGTCAGTAAATTCCCCCAAAGTATCTCAGTAAGAGAAACCACAATCACTCCACAAAATATCACAGCCACAAAACTGCTCCAAAATATCACAATCTGAACCAAATCAGCCAAAACCAGCACCAAAATTCACCATAACAGCACCAAATCAGCTTAGCAACATCAATAGAATAGTTAAGTATCACAGAACCCTTTCGCACATAACAAAAATACCCATTCACCTCACATCCAGTTGCCACCAGAGCTCTTTACCGAGAGAAAAACATGGGAAACGTCGCTGTCGATGTTGGACAATCACCAAAACATGGCTCGCCGGTCTAGGGGACACCAGGTGACGCCGGATCTGAGGTTGCCGGCGCTAGACAGGCCTGGGCGACCCTAGAACAGGGCTTGCCAGCCTAAGGGAGGCTGGTTGGCTCCTCTACGGAGCTGGGCAACGCTAGATCTGAGGCCACTGGCGCCGGAATAGAGCTTGCAGGCCTGGGCGACGCCGGACGATGCTCATACAGGTCAGATCTGAGGCTGCCGGCGCTGGAATAGGTCTTGCTGGCCTGGGCGATACCTCTACAGGTCTGGGCGACGTCGATCCAACTTGCCAGGATCTGTGCAACACTAGATCTGGAGGTTCCGACGGGATTTAAGGAGTTTTCAGGGTTCCGGCGAGTTGTAGTCGCCGGCGGTGGTTGAGGGTGGCCGGCGGTGGTGAGAGGGTGGTGAGAGGGTGGCTCTGATACCATAAAAATAGAGAAGCCACGTTCTATGTTTGATTACTGATAAAACTCAATACATATACATGACAAACCCTAGATAGCCCAAAGACCATTATACCCTTTGTATCTCTAACAAGGATAAAGGGCTTATGACTCACCACCAAGGAATAATCCATGTTCCACAAACACAGAAACCAAGGAGTTTTCCAAATTCCAAAGATATTCACTAAAATAGAGCAAAATCTCTCAAATTAATAAGTTTTCCTTATGACTGTGATTTTACCTTATTATATAGAGGGACTCAGACATAGGAAATAAATTAAAACATTAAAGACCAGAGACCCAACCAACTACTTAAGGCATGATGCTAGACGACATGGGAACCAGAAAGCCATTAAAACATGGTAACTAGACATGCAATAAAAGACCTAGGAACTAGAAAGAGAAATTTAAACATTAAGACTTGTAACTTGGACTCTTCAGCCATGTCTTCCAATTTTCATCCATGTACCTAAATCAGTAGATAACCACCTTGGGAGATCAGCAAATGACTAAGGAAGTGGCTCAAAATAGCCTTCCAATGATATGATGTTGGTCCACATAAAAATCAGTAACTATCCTGGTGAAAATAGAACATAATCACCAATGGAAGGATTGATATCTCTCTAGTTGATAATTTGGGATGTCTTTAATCTCATCCCACCTTAGTAAGTTATATCTATAATCCATCTCGGCCCCCCCAAAAAAAAAAGCATAGAAGTTGCTGCATGTGTCGATGGGACCAAGTGCATACTTATCGATGGAGCTATGTTGAAACTCAACAATTGTTCTGATGAGTTGGATGCTCCTTGTTTCATGACCAGAACCTGCTTTGGCTTGAATAAACATCGAATGTGCATAAATTAGTCCAGAATAGCCTTTGATGTGTAGGAGTTGATTAGTAGAGTCAGCATTGACAACTCTTGTAGAATCGATAGCTTTAGCTAGACTCCATTGAATCAATTTGTGCTCCAAATTGGTCTTTTCATTCAAAGATAACAATTGAGCCAGCTCAATCAATGAGTTCAGATCAAGCTTGAGAATTGATCGACACAACTTGGATGCTCCCACATCAACTTGATTAGACACTGACGTTTCTTTGCCTAGTCGTTGGAACCATGTTGGAACTTTGGATTGTTCCTTATAATCAGTTGCCCCTGTATCATTAATAAGATTGATTGAAGAGGAGAAAGTTGAACTGATGCACCCGGTTGCAGCGGTTTTTACCGATAAGCAGAGATTTATTATTATTTTTATGTATTTTCGAGATTTCTTTTTAGTGGCGTTTTATTTTTGCAATATTCGTGTTTCCTATTTTAGATTAGGGTTAACACCATATAAAAGGGGTGTTTAGGGATTCTCAAGGCAGATTTTGATATTTTTTAGTAAATTGAATTGAGAGAACGAATTGTTCCTCGTTTATCATTTCGAGTTTCCTGTTTGGCCAATTTTGTACGCGTTTCGGCATCAATTGGTATCAGAGCACAGGTTGCTTTGAATCGATGGATGAACAGAACCGCGGTGGTCGTGGTGGACGGCGAGGTCGTGGTGGTCGGGGGTGTGGAGTCCTTCCTGAAGCAGACGAACAGCCGCGTACAGCCGCGTCACAGAGACCCGCGAGACGTGGAAATTGAAGAACAGAGACGGCGAACCGAGGATTTGGAACGACAACTCACGCAAGCGGGATTGGGCGTTAAATATGAAGCAGAAGAATCTGAGGCTACATCCGATGATGAAGAGGAGGACGTCAACCCTTTTGGGGTTCGAAACCAGGGGCGGAATCGAGGGATACGACCTGGAAATCGATCACCTTTTCAGAATTTCGGGATGAAGATCGAGATTCCTGAGTTTGAAGGTAAGACTCATCCTGATGAGTTTATTGATTGGCTGCATACAGTAGAGAGGGTTTTTGATATTAAAAATCTAACTGAGGAGCAAAAGGTTAAATTTGTAGCTATCAAGTTACGAAAGCATGCCTCGATCTGGTGGGAGCATGTTAAGAGACAACGTGCTAGAGAAGGAAAATCGAAAGTGGATTGTTGGGATAAGATGAAAAAGTTGCTGCAACGAAAATTTTTGCCTACGCATTATAGGCATGAAGCGTTTATTGAATATCACAATATTAGGCAGAGAGATTTGACGGTGGAGGAGTATACCGAGGAGTTTGATCGTTTGTGGATACGTTGTGATGTGACGGAGGAGGATGAGCAAACGGTTGCTCGATATTTGGCAAGGCTGCGGAAGGAAATTTCGGATGTTATTCAATTGCAGCAATATTGGACATATGAGGATGTGTGCAGATTAGTGTTGAAGGTGGAAGCTCAGTTTAAAAGAAAGGACAGTACCTCCAAATTCCAGAATCGATGGTCCGGCAAAGATTTCGAAGGAAAGGCGAGGATTCTTTAGCCAATTCAACACCACTAGCACCACCAGCAGTTAAGGATGCGAGTTCAAAACCTGCATTCAAAGGGGAGCAGAGTAGTGCGGGCACTAGCAGGAGAGGAGCTGCAGCCAAGCAGTGTTTCAAGTGTTAGGGGCTAGGACACTTCGCTGCTGATTGTCCAAACCGTCATATTGTGACGTTTGTTGACGAGGCGCCAGTCTATGATGAATCTGATAGAGAACCAGAGGATGTGGATCTAGAGCAAAACGAGATTATTTATGCTGATTCTGGTGAGTCTTTAATTGTTCGACGAGTTTTAAATATGGCTGTTACGGAAGATGAGTCATGGCTTAGGCATAATATTTTTCATACTAAGTGTACTAGTGGAGGAAAACTATGTAATATGATCATAGATGGAGGGAGTTGTGAGAACGTAGTTTCCACTACTATGGTGGAGAGGTTGGGGTTGAAAACGGAGGATCATCCTCAGCCATATAAACTATCGTGGCTCAAAAGGGGAAACGAGATGAAAGTGAGTAAAAGGTGTCTTGTGCAGCTTTCGATTGGCAAGAAATATACTGATGAGGTGTGGTGTGATGTGATTCCCATGAACGCCTGTCATATCCTGTTGAGGAGACCGTGGCAATTCGACAAGAAAACGCAGCATGATGGTTTTAGAAATATCTACACTTTTAAGAAGGAGGTAGAACTATTACCCTGGGCCCTACTAATTTGAGAAAGGAAGTGAAGAATAATCTGTTATCCAGATCGGAGTTCTAGGAAGAGGTGGTGCGCTCGCTTGAGCTTTTTGCTGTTGTCGTGGTGGAGCAGAATTCTGAAGGTCCTGAAATTCCTTCACTAGCTTGGCCTTTGCTTGAGGAGTTTGCTGATGTTGTCTCGGAGGAGATGCCACCGGGGTTGCCACCAGAGTACTGGGGTCCCTATTATGTAGATGAGGAAGAATTCGAGGAGATTATTATCAGTGAAGACGAAGTAGATTCGAGGGCGAATCTTTTCTCTAGCAAGGGAGGATGATGCACCCGGTTGCAGCGGTTTTTACTGATAAGCAGAGATTTATTATTATTTTTATGTATTTTCGAGATTTCTTTTTAGTGGCGTTTTATTTTTGCAATATTCGTGTTTCCTATTTTAGATTAGGGTTAACACCATGTAAAAGGGGTGTTTAGGGATTCTCAAGGCAGACTTTGATATTTTTTAGTAAATTGAATTGAGAGAACGAATTGTTCCTCGTTTATCATTTCGAGTTTCCTGTTTGGCCAATTTCGTACGCGTTTCGGCATCATGAACTTTCGAGTCGATGAATAGAGCACGATGCTCCTGCATCAAACTCCCCAAGTTGAAAAAAATTTGTCCTTAAATCTTATTGTAGCTTCTTATTTCCAGGATTAGATGTTGAGAAATTTGCCACAACCACAAAGGAAATTGATTCTAACCATCAATTGGAATACTCTTATCAAAGAATAGCTCTTACAATTTTTAGAAATTCGTTTTGGATTTCCATTCGTTGAGGAAAACATTAATGAAATGTCTTGAACAATCTAACAAAACCTAACATTTAGGATTTCGGAATTATTCATAAAATATACATTCCGATTGATCAAAATTGGTCTTTTAGATAACTGAAATGTTGGTTTGGTTAAAGGTTTTCATAATGGATGAGCACTTTGAGGTCAAAAATTAAATATGCTCTAAAATATCATCCCTGAATCTACAAGTCAAGAACCTAGAAGATAAGATAAAAGATGATTGTATTCACTTCTTTAAGCAGTAGCTTCTTTTGTGAAATCCCACGTCAACTCAAAACAACTCGATCAGACGAGTACTTCAAAAAGGGTTGCATCATTGGTTTTGGATAGGTTTCAAAAGGCCACATTTTAAGGGAGAAAATTATAAAAGGTTGGTGATTGCCTTTGTATCATTACTAACTCTCAATATCCACTAGGGATGATGATTTTATCTATGACCACAGAAGTCCCTCGAATGTTCGTCTTTCTAAATCTAAGAATTCTTTTTTTGCTTTTTTTTTCTTGTACTTTAACTTAGTAGATTTGCCTTTTGATGCCATTATCATGTTTTTGAATCCATTTCAACTCTCATCATTTTTAATAGAGGACTTTGGTCTTGCTTTTACTAGGCACATTGCTTTTGCTATCTGTCATTCTCACTTTTATCTTTCAACTGTCATCATTTTTTAATGAAGGGCTTTGGCCTTGTTTTTACCAAACACATTGTTTTTGTTAGCCCCTTGTTCTTACTTTTTTATTTTAAAAATTTTGAATCAACTTTTAAAGACCTTTCTTTTTTTTTATCATGACCCCACTCTCTTACTCAATAAGTCATGTACATTGCCTTGGTGATTGCCAATAAGATCTGGAAATGAAAATTTTAGGCTCAAATTGGCTTTAAAAGGTTAAGGTGTGTAAGATGGAGAAACGAACTGCTCTTCCTCATGTCGATGTTTCAAGCTTCCATGAGATATCACTAGAAGCTATTACAAAAAGATTAATGCAAGTTAGCCCAGTAAAATTTTTTCTTAATCTTTTTCTCCAAAATATCCATCAATGAACCTCCAAATTACCTGAGTGAGGGGTGATTTTTTATAGTTTTTTTTTCAATAAAACTCTTTATGGGCTCAAAGGGATTTGCAAAGGATTAACATGTGTTTAGCATAGAGAAGTGAATGTCTTTCATTACTTCAATCCATGTAAGCATTGCGAATGATCCCTATATTTGTAAACCAAGATTTTACTCTCAAATTTGCTTCCCTCACCTCTCAAGTGTATATAGGGATGTGTTTGGGTATGCCTTAACTCTTATTATTTGAGGTACTCCTTTTGATAGAATTAAACACTCCCTCTTAAAAATTCTTTTCTTTTCTTCAATATGGAATCCCTATGCAGATTTATGATGCACGATATATTTTTCAATGCATGTTTGGAGAATTTCAAAAACTTTTCAAACCCTTATGTAGGCAAAGTGTTTTTGAAAGTTCATTCATTTTTCTAGACGTGGCATTATTGAGTTTTCTCATATTCTTTAGAAACTTGAAAGTTTTAAGGGGGAAGAATACTTACCATTCTAATGTGGCGACCCTTGTAAAGATCAAACATGAGGTGTCCGCATGTGTTCTCAAATTCAAGATAAATTGGAATGATACATTCTTACTCTTGATTGTGCATTCAATTTAGATGCCAAAGTGTAGATTGCAAAATTTTTTCATCTACTCAGAGACTTGGAATTTTTAGATATTCTAAGACTTTTTAACTCTTTTGAATTTTGAAGAGAAACGTGTACTTACCTGATCGTCATGGCGATGGCCCTTGGAAAGATTAAAGAGAATGTGTCAGTGTGTGTTCCCAAATTCAAGGCAGATTAGCATGATACCTCCTTACTCTTGGTTGTGTCTTTGGGAGCCTTTAATTCTTTTCACCTCATGTGCTTGCATTGAAAAGGATCCCTTTATCAGGTTGAGCTAGGCATTGTCTGTTGCTCTTCATCTAGAGAACTCCCATTGCTATTAATTGTATTTGCTCAATGGCTACGAATCCCTTTACATGTATTCCTTGAAGTTGTTAATATTTCCTATTCAAGAAACAAGGAAACTCATGTTAGAAATCGTACTAGAGTATATGATATGGAGACGAAACATTTTACTCTCCACTTGATCAAATATCATTTCTTGGGTTTTTTTATTTATTTTCCAATGTTAGTGTTTCTTTTAATCCATGTAGGGGAATTCTTTTCTCCAAGTTCTCTTTAGTGTCAATAATTTCCTGCTGAAAAGAGAATAAACTCATATTAGGAATGAAACCATCAAGGGTCAAATTAGAACAATATGAAGTTATCCTTCACTTAAGTTCATGTTGACAATTTCGAGATTTCATTTTGATATAGACCTCCACTGGACCTCTTTCATTTGAGATGGGAGGCGTGATCCACAAAAAAACTTGTACCATGTTTGATTGACCGATACATAGTTCTCTTTGCTTGAAGGGTGTGACGCCTCGAAAATTCGGAATCCGAAAATAACGAAATTCAAATTTTTACAGAATAAGAATCAATTTTCTGGATACGAATATTAAATTAGAATCTCATTTAATCACGCTGAAGATAATTCTCCATTCGCACAAAAAATTTCTCGTTCGCGTTGAATCCAATCGTGCCCGATTTGTCGTCGCACAAACCCTAAAAATATTCCCATTCATTGTGTGAATCTTTCTCACCCTATCCAAAATTTGCTGACTTTCATCTTCAAATTATTGATTAATGGACAAGAAAATTCAATTTCATTTGGACCCTTTTTCCTTCCATTTTCTTCCCCTTCCCGCTGGCCGCTTTTTTCCCCCAATAACCCACGTGTCTCTGCCCTTTTTCCCTTTTTGTGATGCAGATATCTCTCCCAATTTTAATGTGCATCAATTGCCCAAATTATATCAAAGTCGATTCAATTTTCTAAGTATCGTGCAGAACTATACAGAATATCGAATGCACTTGGCAAAACTATTTTCTCAACTGTGGTCTGGGCAGTATTTTTCCTTCTTTTATGATATTTTCCATCTTGATCTCGATCAAGGGACATTAATATCATGATCAAGTCTCATTCTCTATGTCCTATTTAGCTTATCATTTTGCGTGCAATTCTTGCTTGTCATATTCTCCGATAATTCACTCCAGAGCCCCTTCGTCCTGTTTAGGTTTGTTTACGGTTTACTAACAAAAACAAAGCAGTATAGATACTAACAAATATCAAGCATAAGATTGTATTCATAGGATCTGTATACATGACATATATAGTGGCATGTGTACAAGATCAAATTCATGATCGAAAATAAATCCCGTTAATTTTCTATTAATGAAAGCAAATACAACAAGATGAGGATATAGTGTTCTAATATGATGAAATTTTTATTGGTCAAAGTAAATGAATTTTCAAAAAAGGATAATCTCATATGATTTTTCAAAAGCTATAAACTTTTTCTTTGACCCATGAAACGAGTGCGTATGAATTAGTTAAAACTTTCGCATGGTGTGCAAGCCCAAATCAAATGGCCTAGAACATCCCTGTGAATCATGGGCCCTATGTTTTTCTATTCTTGAGTTTTTTTTTTTTTTTACAATTTCTTTGTTTGCACTAGTCAAGCAAATGCACAGTGAAGTGAAAAGGACTCCTTTAAAAACTAGAAGGTTTAGACTCAGTCATTTAGGGCCTGTATGGTAACCATTCTGATTCTCTGATTTTGTTCTCTGGAATAGTAAAGAATGAGAATCATGCTTGGTAACGCAAATAAGTCTGATTCTGATTCTGTTTCAAGAATTAGTTTTGGAGAATCAGAATCACTTTTAGAGCAAAATCCAGAACAAAAAAAAAGTTGGTTCTGAAAGAATAATCACTTTTGAGAATCACAAAACGGAATGAAGTTTCACATCTCTTACTTTTTTCTTTCAGTTCTCTCGTCACTTTTCTCTCAACTTAATAAAAATTAAAATAAAAAATTTCGAAAAAATTGAATTTTTTTTTAAAATCACAAAAAATTTAGGAAATTCCTAAAAATAGGAGAAGCTTAGATTAGATTAGTTTGACCTCATTTTCATAATTTTGGACCAAAATTTTTTAGATTTCATAGATTTCACTCTTTTACAAAAAATGTCGTAGAAGATGAGGGCATCCAATATGTGGATGGTAACATATATATTCGTAGCCGTGCGTCACAAAATGTGATCATCTGCACGTGGAGCTGGAGCCAAACACCTACTTGGATTTAGGATAGAAGTTGCAAAATGATAGTGAAGGACTTGTAGTTCGTATCAAAGAAGATAATTTGTTTTTTTTTTCAATGGATAATTTGGTTGTTCGACTGCTATGTTTGTATGTATTTGGACAGCGTAACATTTAAAGAAAAAATGAGTCCTTAGTATGGGAACGTGTCCCATGCTTTAATCGTACTTCAAATGTCATGTATTAAAATTTGTGTTTCACTTATTATGACACGCTAAAAGAAATAAATGTATTTTAAATTATTTTAGTGTGAATTGAAAATTGTCTTCAATTTAGAATAAAATTTTACAAAGTAATTACATAATTATTTGACTTAAATGAAAAAAATTAGGAAGAGCAATAGTTTTTCAAAACAGAAATTTTATGCAGTTATCAAACACGTTTTCGGTTCTTTAAAACTCATTCATGAACAAAATCAGAAAAAGTCATTTAGGATAACAAAATCAGTTTTTCAGAACAGAATGGTTACCATGCAGGCTCTTAACATTCATCCACTCTACATCAACCATCGTATGACTTCGACTAATGTCATGAATTGGGTAGTTAGACTTTTCTGAGAAGTGATTCGCTTTGGATGCACATGTTGCGTAACTGACCCATTCCACTAATTTTCGTGTAAGGTAATCGGGATATCGTCCAATGGACAAGGTTGAATGGTACATTCAAAATCAGTTAACGCCCACTTCGAATAGACCCTATTGACCAGAGCTAATTAATTTCGAAGTTATTACATAAATCACATAATGTTAGTACTTACCAATAGCTAATGACAATACAAACAATCTACTTTTATGCAAGAAGCAATAACCTAGTGTTTTCATACGCATCAAATAACTAAACATAAACATGTTAAGAATATTACTGTTATGGTTCCTAGTTCCTACTTCAATTTCTTGGATGGTCTCATCGGCGGATTTTGTATTGACTTGTATCTGAAATCAACAGGCCTGGTACTTAGATTTCTATTAAATTAAGTTTTCCATCTTTTTCATTATAATTACTTTTTAAAACTTGCAAATTAATTGCTGGGTGAATTTTATATAGAGACGTATTTAATACACATGCAGAATCTATTGATATAATGCTGAAGCTTGCTATGTACTCAATAAATGGCTAAGGTCAGGTGGTTGCACTTTTGTCATAAATGGCTCCCTAGTGTTCCTTTCTAGCTAAGTTGGATATGGAACAATGCAATTACCACTGGAGCCATATAAAATTTTGGGGAAAATTCAAGTCAAAAGTTTGGACTCCATGGGCGGCGCAGCTTCTTGGAAACTCACAAGAATTACTCTATAGGGCGTGGTGTGACTCATATGCATCTAAACTTGTGCTTAAAGTATTGAACTTTCAATAATAAGAAATTCAAGTTCAAGCAAGAGACTTGGAAAGATTCAGCTAGACGTAGACATTTGCAATTGATTAAGATCAAGATCACAATCACCAATATGTAGAGACTTGGAAAGAGAAACAACTCTCCCATTGTTACCAACGTGTATCGACTTGGAAAGATTCAATTCGACGTAGACATTCATCTTACTAATACAAGAGGAATATATTTACTAAACATGTTGTAAATTTAAGATCTTAATCATGTCTTTAAGTTTCATGATACACTTTAACTATTGTTTAACTCTTGTTTAACTCATAACAACTCTCCTTAATTTATTTTAATTAGATAAGAGTTTGAAATCCCATTCTCAAATGTCTGATTTTGCAAATTTAGAATTTTGAAATCATATTTTTTTGTGTGCGAAAATTGTCAAAGGAAGTCTTAAATTTATTACAATTTTGCTAGTTAAATCCTAAACCTGTTAATTTTGTTAATTAAGTTCCAAACCTTTTCAAGTTTTGCCAATTGAGGACATCTAATCAATTTTGGCCAAAAGTCGCTAATATAGGTGCCAACCATCCTATTTGACATAACCGACATTAGTGCATACAAAATTTTCAAGTTTTTACCCTTTTTTTGCTTTCCTTTACTTTTTTTCTTTTTCTCTTTTCCTTCCCTTGTTTTAATCGGCTGAGGGTCACGCTCACTCCTCCTAGCGAGGGAACCCTCACTTGATCTAGCCCTCACCTAGGCAAGCAGTGGTCATCCTCACCAGGGTAGTGACCTCCATTGGTCATCCCAAGCTAGTTGGCTGAAGGAGGGAAGAAAAAAAGAAGCAAAGAAAATAAAAAAAGAAAAAATGAATAAAAAATTCAAAAATATTAAAATACCATCAAATTTTGTCCCATCAGTAATTTACAGCTAATATTGGCCGGATGAACTCAATTGAGAAAAGGTAAAAAGATTTAGGACTCAATTGAAAAATTAAAAGTTTTAGAACTGAATTGGCAAAACTGCAATAAATTAATACTTTTCCTTCTTTCTATTCTATTTGTAACCGTGTTCATTTTAATATTTACAAAATTTCGTAATTTTTTTTTTGGTCAAAGGGCATGGAACAAAATTTCATAAGTTTGAAAGTCAAGTTGAGAGCATAGTTCATTCAAAGAGTCACATGTTACTTTTGTTAGGATTCGGTGCACAATTAAGTCGAAGTAAAACGAAAAGCAAGAAAGAGAAATTGAGATGCAAGATTTTATCTTAGTTCACCCTCAAACTAAAACTACGTCTAGCAAAAGATTTCATTATAATTTGTTCCTCACACCTCTTGTTATATCTCTCAATTACAAGAAAAAAAAAGAATATATATAGTAAGAGCTATTCATGAGCTCAAGTCCAAACCGTTAAAGGAAAAATATGAGCTTCAATCTCAAAAGCCCTACGGTGTCCAAGGAGCGCTGCCCCCTTGAGATGCTTGCCCCCTCAATATGGAGCGGGACCCATGTGCTTTCATGTCGTAGGGCTGTATGAATCACACTCCCAACAACTTTATCCTTGATAAAAAAACACTTCATATATGAACATAATATAATATGCCTAGAAGATACATAGTATATAAATCAAAAGAACCATTATCAATTCACAACGTCTATCTATAGTATACATACTCATCTTATTCTAGAAAATGAAAACTTTGTTGATTATTATCCGGATTACAATTGAAAAGATTCTCTCTTTTCCTGCACAAATTCATTTATCAGAACATAATGTGTAGGAACATAATGTGTAGGAACATGATGGCAAATTAATCAATTTACCGAAACATTTTTAATGGAATGAAAATAAAAAAAAATAGATTGAGAGAAAACTACTTCCCCTTATGCTAAGAAGTAAATAATTTTTCCTAAACTTCCACGGAATATATTATTTCTATCACGAAGCTTTTACTGAAGTACATGCATCCTTTGTTGTATTTTAAGTTCATGTTGAATTTGGTCCTACCATGCATGGTTCTCAAAAGCCTTTGCTACTGTAATAGTCTTTGGATGATTGTGAAAATGACAGCGAGATTGACTGTATGTTATGAGTCACAAATTCTTGAAAAAGTAGACACCACAATATTTTTTAGTTTTTCGTTATTTACTTTTCTATGGCACATAATGGACTGTCAATCTCATAGTGGATTAAGGATTGACACATGATAATTTCGTTTTAAGGATTGACACCGTGAATTAGGTATTGCATACATCATCTAAGAATTTCCGAAGAATCACTCGATGCGGGATCCTATGTTTCATAATTTTAAACTTGAGCCGTCCCGGCACTCCAGCCAAGTTTCATCATCAGCTCTTTAAAACAATCCGGGGAGGGGATTTATAATCCCAAAAAAAGAAGAAGAAAGGCTAGAGGTATTATCGGAGGTCATATTACTATCATTCAACATCGTAAAGTAAGCCCACATGGGCCCCGTCCTCGTCGACCAATCCTTGAATGGAAGATTTCTATGCCTTGTCTTACTTTTCAAAGCTTTCCCCCATTATAAATACGTCGTCGTCGTCCTTGTCATATCCTTCAACTCTCTCTGCCCCTATACACTTGCCTTTTCGCAAAAGACTTTTTAATGATTCGTCCAAGATTTTCGTTCGATGCTAAAAAGCTCCTCTTTAAGGCTCTCTCACTTTTCGCGATCATTGCAACCGGCGTCAACAGCCCTGATGTTGCGGTGGCGCAGAGTAGTAACAACAGCAATCCGACAACAATCCCAGTGAACGTTGGGGTGGTTCTTGATATGAAAACGTGGGTGGGTTAGATGAGATTGAGCTGCATTAATATGTCTCCCTCTGACCTTTATAGTTCAAACCCTTCGTACAAGACTAGGCTCGTCCTCAACGTCAGAGACTCCAAACAAGATAAGGTTGCTGCAGCTGCTGCAGGTTCTTTCACATACCCTCTCTCTCTCTCTCTCTCTCAGACATACTGACTGGTCATAGAGGATAAAGAACATTATGCGGTTGTTCAAATCCGGTTGGAGCTCTACAAGTTAATGACAATGGAAACGAGGGTGTTTATCGTGCACATGTTACCTCCACTTAGTTCTCGACTATTTGCCAAAGCAAAAGAGTTGGGAATGATGACAGAAGGTTATGTGTGGATATTGACTACTGGAATCACTGACCTATTGAGTTCTGTGGATTCATCTATTGTCGCTAATTCGATGCAAGGAGTATTGGGCATTAAGACTTATATCCCAGACACGCCAAACCTGGACAACTTCATGGTCCGCTGGAAGATGAAATTCCAATAAGACAATCCATCCATCCTTAATCCTAGATTGAACATTTTTGGATACTGGGCTTATGACTCTACTCAGGCACTGGCAATGGTTGTTGAACAAATGGGTGCTGCGAATTTTACCTTCCAGATGTTGACGGCCTCCACAAATGCGACGGATCTTAACAGTATTGGGGTCTCTCAAAATGGTCAGAAACTTCTTCAAGGACTAGCCAATACAACATTCACGGGCCTCGCTAGAAATTTTAGCCTCATTGACGGGCAGCTAGAGTCGTCAACATTCCAAATTGTTAATATCAATGGAAATGCAGCAAGAGGGATTGGGTTTTGGACGCTAGAAAACGGGCTGCTAAGAGATTCGAATTCCTTCAACACAAGCAAATATTCCTCTTCGAAGAGTAATCTCCAATCAATAATATGGCCAGGAGATTCAACCTTTGGTCCTAAGGGTTGGGAGATTCCCAAAAATGGGAAGAGGTTGAAAATCTTAGTACCCGTGAAGGTTGGTTTTGATGAATTCGTGAGGGTGACTCGAGATCCTAGCACAAATACATCCCAAATCACCGGATACTGTATTGACATCTTTCAGGCCGTGATAGAAAAGTTGCCTTATGTTGTGGTTTACGACCATATTCCGTTTGCCTTACTTAATGGAAGCAACGCTGGAAGCTACAATGACATGATTGATCAAGTATTTTACCAGGTGAGCTCATTGCAAGTGCTTGATATCATTGGATTACATGTTGAAAATTTACTTTCATGTGGTTGACAAAGAAAACATCTACGTTTCTTTTGTTGGAGCAGAATTATGATGCAGTGGTGGGTGATATGACAATCATATCGAACAGATCATTATCTATGGATTTCACCTTACCATACACCGAATCAGGTGGTGCAATGCTTGTGCCATACAAGGATGAAAGGGGCAAGAATGCTTGGATTTTCTTGAAGCCACTGACTTGGGACCTTTGGCTAACAACTGGATGCTTCTTTGTGTTGATAGCATTGGTCGTGTGGACTCTCAAACATCGGATTAACGAAGATTTCAGGGGTCCAGCCACACATCAAGTTGGCACGAGCTTCTGGTTCTCCTTTTCAACCATCGTCTTTGCACAAAGTAATCGTCCTTCACTTTAATAGATAGGCCGAACATTACAATTTGCATATGGTTGTAGGAGAATTTATGTGCTTTCCCTTAATTTTATTGCAGGAGAGAGAGTACTTAGCAACCTATCAAGATTTGTTATAATCGTGTGGGTTGTCATGGTACTTATACTAACACAAAGTTATACGGCAAGCTTGAGCTCTCTTTTGGTGGTGCAAAATCTTCAACCAACTGTGGCTAATGTAGATCAGCTCCTAGAGAGTAGGGAAAACGTGGGTTATCAGCACGGCTCCTTCCTTTATGGAATACTAAAGCAAATGAAGTTCGATGATTCCAGACTTATATCTTATCAGTCTCCTGAAGACTGCGATGCGCTTCTTTCCAAAGGAAGTGCAAAGGGCGAGATCTCAGCAGCATTCCACGAAGTCCCCAAACTTAAACTTATTCTTGCAAAATATGGCAACAAATATACCATTATTCTAGCATTTAAAACTGCTGGATTTGGCTTCGTAAAGTCCTCGATCCTTCATTTATAGCAAAAAGAGAAAACCTCAAAATTTTCAATTATTAGGTTTTGTAGTTAGTACTTTGATTGAAAAATCTCATGTTCTGCTTCTTTTAGTTTATAGATTTTTCCGAGAGGGTCTATGCTGGTATCGGATATTTCACGAGAAATCCTTAACGTGACTCAAGGGCCTAAAATGACGGAAATCGAGAACGCATGGCTTACATTAAAAACCAACTGCCAGAATTCAAATTGCTCGGTTTCTTCCAACAGCTTGGGTCTTGAGAGTTTCTGGGGCCTATTCTTGATTGCTGGAGCTGCTGCTGTTTTTTCTCTCTTCATCTCCATGGTCATGTTTGTGACGTCCTCAAACTTATTGGCTTAGGAGAAGAAAAGTCAAAGGTTGTCCTCCCAATTTCCAGCTCAAAGCCACGTGCATGGTGTCAATTTTTCCCTATTTCTACAGAAGCCAACGTGTTCTCTCTCTTAAAATCCCACTCCCACTTTGATTGTGTTGGAACCTTTTGTTTGCTGAATTTGTGGCTATCTGCTCCGCTCACACAGTTGGGCTTCACTTCCCCATGCAACTTAAACAACTTCTCATCATTTCAATGCCACTCCAACTGCTGCACTCTCTTCTCTTCTTCGGCGGTTTGCTGTGCTGCGTTCTTCTTCTTCTTCTTCTTCTTCTTCTTCATTTGTGCTGTGTCGCATTTGCTGGCCCGAGCTGCTATTGCTGCTGCTGCAACTTCCGCGTGCTGCTCCTTTGGCTACGTGAGTCTCCAGTTGCTGCGGCTCACTTTATTCTCGGCTGAAGCTGGTGCTCGTGCTTGTTTGTTGCTGTCTTGCTACTGGTTCTTCTTCCTCTAGCTGTGACTTGCTTATCTACTCCTCCCTTGGTCATTTTCTAGAGTTGTTGCCGTTGCTTTGGCCCTCATAGTAGCTTGGATTCTGTTGCTGTCCTCTCGGTTTCTCGCGTTTAGCATGTGCACCCGGAGGAAATCGGCTCGTTCGGGGTCGTCCGGTGTCCAAATCGAGCTCCGTTTTCTCTTGTGTACTCGTAAGACTTCAAACTTCTATATTTTGGAAGCGGATCAGTGAAAAACCCCCTGAGAAATTTCCCAGTTTTGATTCAAATTTGACCTTAATTTGCCCGTGTTTGTTTATAGCTAATTTCTCACCCTCTTGGTTGAAGTTGCCTTGCTCGAAGCTCGATCATTGTCGTCCCTAGCCTGAGCTCAAAGTCGGATTTTTAGGTGAGCACATTTCTAGACTTGACTTAGAATGTTGGGTATGTTAGGGACTAGTAGGGAAAATTTTATGTCGAAAAATATTAAATTTCTTGAACGTAGAGTATCGATAAATTACTAGCCATAAGAATAATATTGGTAATTTTTGTGGACTCTAGAAATTGCCCTGTGTGCCAGATTACTTACCTCTGAGCCTAGGTAATTAGAATGAAAATCGGGTTTTGGAATGCGAGTTTAGCAACGTGAAATGCCTGATTATTATATTTGATTTATTTTGAGTTGAATTGTGTACTCTGGTGAATAATCTTGGGAAATGCATGTGGCAAAGTTGACTTGCATGGGTGTTTATGGGATGGGTCAATTAAGAATTCTGTGATGCTCATCATTAATCTGCATACTGGCATGAGATATGTGCATTTAGCGGAGTTCGTAGAACCATGCTTAGGGGGCCACCGGGAATGCGGGGTGATAGGGGGTGCCGATTGCAGTGCTAATTGAGCCATGGTTTTGCACTAACGCTTGAACGTGTTCGGCATAAGGTAGCTGGAGAGATAAGGGTGCCAATTTCGGTGTGATTAGACACGGGTTAAGGCACAGGCCTGAGACGTCCATGACGTGGCCAGGACCGGAAGTGCTATTGAGCCATCGATGGGGTTCGGTCCGAAAGTGCTAGTGAGCCACCGAGGACCCCAAGTAAATCATTGACCATCCGCATTGGCATCTGTATGATCTGAGTTCATAATATGCATGTGATGATTTATATTCTAGCAAGAAATGCATGCTGCTTTCTAAATTAAGTCTAGATGTGTGTTCATTGAGTTTCGACTCACATATTTTTGGCTAATCGCCATTTCAGATCCTCGACCATAGACTTGATTATTCCCGACATCCGAGGAATCTGATCCGAAGGAGTGGTCCTTGCTAGAAGACGAGTAGTTCCTATGATGCCTAGATGGAGATTGGTGACTTTTTGGTTTATCTTGATTTCTTTTGATCTTGGCCGAGTTAGATTTGTGGGGTCATATGATAGTCTTACTCCAGGTTGTAAAGAACTTTTACTGTTATACGGTATGTAAACTAAAATTTCTCTATCTCTTTATCCCACATGTATGTTTGTCAGGGGATGTACGTTTTCGCTGTCGCATTTGTTAGTCGTCGTTTGGCCGCGACGAGTCCTGGGCCGTCGCTAGTGTTGGCCAAGCAATGAGCGAATTTGGCAGGTGAAGGGATGTTGCGGGTCCGACAAAACCAGGGCGTGACATCTCCATTGAGTGGTATCCAAGCAAGGTCAGCTCGATAAGAGATTATTCGAGGATTGGAGTGATAAGGATGATGATATGTGGGGTAGTTAGATATAGAGAGACCCCTAAGTTGGACTAGGGATTGGGCGTGCAGCCTATTCTTGACTGGCGCATGTGATTGCTATAATTGAGAGTGCCTCTCTGTGGCTATTACTAGTAATCATATATATTTATTGTAGCATGCTATTGCTCGCTACTAGACTCTGATTGGTGGTTTGGGTCTTAATTCATTGATGAAATTATAATAGGTATAAGTGAGTCAGACTAAAGAAAATGAGCAACAGAAATAGACCGAGAAAGTATGTAAGTGTGTCTGACTCAGGTGCTCCAACTGTAAGAGCTCAAGCTGTAAGTTCTTCAGCTGCAAGAGCTCAAGCTGTAGGCACTCCAGCTACATGAGCTCAAGCTGCAGAAAACCCAAATATAAGAGATATTATGAGGGTATTAGCGGAAGTCAGTACCCTAATGGGTAGGCAAGCTGAAGAAAGAGCTGTCATTGTAGCCCAAGCTGCTGAGGTTGCTTTAGCTGCCGTGCATGGAGCCAATGTGAATAATGCCCCGAGCAATGGAGGTCGGCAGACACCTTATCTCGTGGAGCAATTCCTGAAGTTGGATCCACCGAAATTCGATGGGACGGGAGGACCTGAAGCAGCCTCCCTTTGGACCGAGCAACTGAAGAAAGCATTTGAAGTGCTGGGATGTATTGGGGAAGAAAGAGTTTCATTAGCTGTCTACCAGCTCCAAGGCATCGCAGATGATTGGTGGAAGGCCACCCGAGGAAAAGTCTTTCCTGAAGGTACTGTGCCAGAATGGAAGAATTCCTACGGCTCCGCCAGGGTCAGATGACAATAGATCAATATGAGGCAGAATTTGCGAGACTATTCAAATTTGCTCCGAAGATAATAGAGAATGCCTGGGACAAGGCAAGGAGGTTCCGCGAAGGACTGAGGACAGAACCCCGTAGTCGACTAATTACTACAGGATTGAAGGACTATGGAGCGATGTATGAAAGGGCTCAAGAGTTTGAAAGAGACATAAATGAAAGAGCCACCGCATTTGGATCGCGATTCATGCCCAGACGAGATAATAAGAGTTTTGGAAAAAGGCCAATGATGGACAATAGAAGGTTTGTCCCCTCCACCTCGAAGGACTTTGGGAAAACTGACACCTCCTAATAGTGCAAGGTATCGCGATTGTGGACAGAGGCATCCGAACAGTCTATGCCCGAGGAGGACAGGAGCATGTTTCGAATGTGGACAAATGGGGTATATTGGAAGCATTGCCTAAGAAAGAACCGAGGACCATAGTTTCAATCGCAAAGACCACCAGCTGGACCACAGGCGATGATTGCTCCCCAGGAAAATATGAATCGATCGCCAGTACAAGGAAGAGTGTACGCAATAGTGCGAGGAGAAGCTGAAAATGCGCCAGGTGTGATCACAGGTATCGTCTCTCTTTGTGATCATGTTGCTTATGCCCTGTGTGGCCTTGGAGCATCGTTGTGTCTGAACAATTCGTTGCTTTGGCTGGTATGGATGTGAGACCTTTAGAAACACTGTTGCATATGGTTACCACACTAAAGGATAAAATGATCGTCTCATTAGGATGTCAAGGGTGTAAGATATCCTTGGGTGGTAGAGAGGAACTGATTGATCTGGCTGTCCTGCCCATGTTTGACTTTGATGTGATAGTAGGAATGGACTAGTTAGTTAAACATGGGGCAGTAATTGACTGTAGCAATAAGTTGATTCAGTTTAACTCGACTGGTCACCCTAGATTTGAATTTCGAGGAAACCGAGGAGGAACCTCGATCCCTTGGATATCGTCGTTGGAAGCAACTAAGTTGATGGACGAAGGATGCCAAGGATACCTAGCCTTTGTAACGGATTCATCAGTTGAGGAAGTAAGGTTTGAAGACTTGCCTGTAGTGCGTGATTTTCCGGATGTCTTCTCGCAAGAGTTGCCAGGATTGCCTCCGAAAAGAGAAGTAGAGTTTGCAATTGAATTGGCCCCTGGGACAGAGCCAATATCTAAGGCACCTTACAGGATGGCATTGTCGGAATTAAAGGAATTGAAGGTCCAATTACAGGAACTGTTGGATAAAGGATTTATTCGCCCAAGTACTTCGCCATGGGGTGCTCCAGTATTATTCGTAAGGAAGAAAGACAGGTCATTGCGTTTGTGTATTGACTATCGGTAGTTGAATCAGGTGACGGTCAAGAATAAATACCCGTTGCCTAGGATGGACGACTTGTTCGATTAGCTACAAGGAGCATCTGCGTTATCTAAGATAGACCTGAGAACAGGCTATCACCAACTAAGGATTAGAAAGGAGGACATACCAAAAACGGCGTTCAGGACAAGGTATGGGCACTATGAATTTACGGTCATGCCATTTGGATTGACCAATGCTCCTGCCGCCTTCACGGATATGATGAATAGGATATTCAATGAGTTCCTAGATCGGTTCGTAATAGTGTTCATCGATGACATATTGGTGTACTCGAGAAGTTCTGAGGACCATGAACAGCACTTGAGCATTATTCTACAAACCTTAAGGGAATATTCGCTTTACACCAAGTTCAGGAAATGTGAATTTTGGAGTAACCGAGTGGCATTTCTCGGACATAGAATTTCTCGGGAAGGAATTGCTGTGGATCCGTCAAAGATTGAAGCAATTGAAAAGTGGCCTAGACTGACAACCGTGATAGAAGTGAGAAGTTTCTTAGGTCTGGCATGTTACTATAGACGTTTCGTGGAAAAGTTTTCTACGATAGCCGGACCCTTAACGCATCTATTGAAAAAGGAGACGAAGTTTGAATGGACAGATAAGTGTGAAGAAAGCTTTTAAGAGCTTAAACATAGACTAACGACTGCGCCAGTATTAACTATTTCGTCTGGATCTGGAGGATTCGAGATTTACAGTGATGCATCATTAAAAGGTCTGGGATGTGTCTTGATGCAACATGGACGGGTTGTAGCTTATGCGTCTCGACAGCTGAGGCCACATGATATGAACTATCCGACACATGACTTGGAATTGGCAGGAATAGTGTTCGCACTAAATATCTGGAGACATTATCTAGTTGGAGAAAAGTTTCAGATTTATACAGACCACCAGAGTCTGAAGTATTTATTCTCTCAGAAGGAGCTGCATTTGAGACAACGTCGCTGAATGGAATTATTAAAGGATTACGAATGCGACATTCTGTATCACCCTAGAAAGGCGAACAGAGTAGCTGATGCACTCAGTCGAAAGTCGAGTATAGCACATCTGATGATTAAGGAGTGGACGTTGTTAAAAGGAATAAGAGACTCGGAATTCAAGATAGAGGTAGGACACCTCTCGAGTTTGATCACCACCTTGAGAGTCGAACGGAAAATTCACTTGAGGATTAAGGAACTGCAGTCTACAGATCCTGATATTCAGAAGATCTTAACTGTGGATGTGGCAAAGAGGAAACCAGAGTTTCAGGTAACAAAGGATGGAATTTTGAAGTTCAAAGGACGATTGTGCGTGCCAACTAATGAAGAGTTAAAGGAAGAGATTTTGACAGAAGCGCATCGTAACAGTTATAGCATTCATCCATGTAGCACGAAGATGTATCAGAACCTGCGTCAGCACTACTGGTGGAACGGAATGAAGGTGGATGTGGCCAAATACGTGGCAAAGTGCCTGACTTGTCAACAGGTGAAAGCATAACATTGCAAACCTGGAGGATTGCTACAGCCATTAGAGATTCTAGAATGGAAATGGGAACATGTTACGATGGACTTCGTGACCGATTTACCAAGGAGTCAAAGGGGCAATGATTCGATTTGGGTTGTGGTCGATAGGCTGACCAAATCTGCTCACTTCGTAGCAGTGCGAAAGGACCTTGCTCTGGAAAAGCTAGCTGAGTTATATGTTCGACAAATCGTTCGTCTACATGGAGTACCAGTTACGGTCACGTCGAACCGTGACCCTTGCTTTACTACAACATTTTGGAAAAGTTTGCAGGTTGCCTTAGGAACTGAATTGAGGTACAGTACGGCATATCATTCGCAGACCGATGGACAAACAGAAAGGATGATTCAGACATTAGAGGACATGTTAAGAGCCTGCGTGATAGACTTCAAGGGTGGATGGGAAGAACAATTGCACTTGGTGGAGTTTGTGTATAATAACATCTATTAGCAAAGTATCAAAATGGCTCCATTTGAGGCTCTATATGGAAGAGCTTGTAGAACTCCAATCTGCTGGGACGAGATTGGTGAAAGGAGCATAACGGGCCCAGAACTGGTTCAGCAGTCCGTTGAGGCAGTGAAAGTGATAAGGGACAGGCTGAAAATAGCTTAGAGTCACCGGAAAAGCTATGCAGATAGGCGACGTAGGCCATTGGAATTTCAAGTAGGCGTTCATGTATTTTTGAAGGTATCGTCTTGCTTTGCTGCCAAACTTGTTTCAAATGCATAATGTGTTTCATGTTTCGATGCTGAGGAAGTATGAGCCAGATCCGAACCATATACTCGATCATGAAATCATTGAAGTGGATGACCGAGTCTCGTATATAGAAAGGCTCGTTCGAACCGTGGATCGAAGAGAACACTTCCTATGGAACAAGGTAATACCCCTAGTCAAAGTAATTTGGGAGCATCATGGAACAAAAGGCACAACGTGGGAAAACGAAGACGAAACGAGGAGCAAGCACCCTCACCTCTTTATGTAATTAGTAGTTTTAGTAGAATAAAAATTTCGGGGATCAAATTCCTATAAGGTGGGGAGAGTTGTGACGTCCTCAAACTTATTGGCTAAGGAGAAGAAAAGTTAAAGGCTGTCCTCCCAATTTCCAGCTTAAACCCACACGCATGGTGTCAATGTTTCCCTATTTCTGCAGAAGTTTTCTCCTCAAGCCAACGTGTTCTCTCTCTTAAAATCCCACTCCCACTTTGATTGTGTTGGAACCTTTTGTTTGGCTGAATTTGCGGCTATCTGCTCCGCTCATATAGCTGGGCTTCATTTCCCTATGCAACTTAAACAACTTCTCATCATTTCAATGCCACTCCAACTGCTTCACTCTCTTCTCTTCTTCGGCGACTTGCCGTGCTGCGTTCTTCTTCTTCTTCTTTGTCTGTGTTATGTTGCATCTGCTGCCCCGAGCTGCTGTTGTTGCTGCTGCAACTCCCGCGTGCTGCTTCTTTGGCTACGTGAGTCTCCAGTTGCTGCGGCTCACTGTATTCTCGGCTGAAGCTGTTGCCCGTGCTTGTTTGTTGCTATCTTGCTACTGGTTCTTCTTCCTCTAGCTGTGACTTGCTTATTTGGTCCTCCCTTAGTCATTTTCTAGAGTTGTTGCCATTGCTTTGGCCCTCCCAACAGCTTGGATTCTGTTGCTGTCCTCTCAGTTTCTCGTGTCCAGCACGCGCACCCAGAGGAAATCGACTCGTTCGGGGTCATCTGGTGTCCAAATCGAGCTCAATTTTCACCTGTGTACTCGTAAAACTTCAAACTTCGATATTATGGAAGCGAATCAGCAAAAAACCCCCTGGGAAAATTCCCATTCTTGAATTTTAGTTGTTTGTAAGTTCAAACAATATTAGATTATTGAAGATTAAGAGACAAAAATTAGACATCGCCTTGAAAAGCTCAAAAATTAGCCGATTGGTTTTAGTGTGCCGAGAATAAAAAAATATTAAAAGTGATCGAATTACCCTTAGTTTGTGCTAGAATCCTTGGTTATAGAGTGTTAGTAATTTTAGCAAGGCTAGAAAAATTTTCCAGTGACATTCCAAGTTATTTTTCGATCGCGGTTGAGCCAAAGCAGTATCGATTGAGCCCCTACCAGTCCTGAAATTTTATTAATTTCAAGAAATATCTTATCGGTCATCTTTTTGACCAATTTATCAGCTTTGACCAAAATAATTGATGCCCGAGTTTTATCAGTCCAAATTTTACTGATAATCCAAAAACTAGTCTATTTGTTCAACTTTATGTCACTTTCAGTAAATAGTCACCTGCAATAATTATCCTTAAGATATTTATTGGTCAAACTACACTCTCTCCTCTCTCTCTCTCTCTCTCTCTCTCTCTCTAAATTTTCGGATCTCTCTCTCTGTGTTGGCTCAGATTTCTACTATCAACTTCAATTGGCCATCGATGGAAATTCAACAATTGGATTTTTGTGATTTTTGGATATGTCATAATACTATATGAGGTGAGTTCACAAAACTTTGAATCACTTTGATTTGAGATCATTTGGCCTTTCAAATCTACTTTTCCGTTTCAATCGACGAACTAGTTTTTTTATTACCCGAATTTGACATGTAGCCCACATTGCTATATGTCAAACCTAGTGACCCCTAGAGCTCATTTTCATGTGAAAATATTGATTTCCAGCTCATGAACCACCTCGTTCAGCCCTTGAATAGCCTTGGCTTCCTTGGGTTTTGCCAGATTTCGCATCGCCATTATGCTCCGCCGATCGCCGTCGGGCCCTTCGTCGTTCTGCCGCGCGTCTGGCTTTGAATCAGCCTCATCGAGGTAAGCCAACCCATGTTTCTTGGATAGACTCTAGGGTGCGATCCAAGGTAGATCGGTATAGAAAAATTGACTGATTTGGCAATTTTTGTGGAAATTGATTCTATAGAGAGGCTGTGGTGTATTATTTGGGCCGGGTATGTTGCTGTATTGGTTGGACATAAGCTGTTGGTGTTGGTTGATGTAGGTCTCATGAGGTTTGGGAACCGAAAAATGGATTTTTGGGATATTTAGAGCAAAAACGGGCCAAATAATATTTTGAAATCACACTTCACGACACCCTGAGTACTGTTCATGAGCATAATATACTATTCACATGCTGTCCATTTGTATTTATGGCCAATTATTGAGATATCATGGGCCTAAAATACATATTTTAGTGTAAAAAGGATACGAACCTGATGCGTGCAAGACGCTAGTCAGACCTAATACGTTTAATGCAAGTCGAGTTAGCTAGAGACCTGAGACTAGAATTTGAGCATGGAATGTGCACGCATTTGCATTGTTGATCTCTATGTAGATATGAATTATTGGCATGCTTGATTATTTTGATGATGAGCCATTTCTCGTTTGGCCTTGTTTCTGTTTCCGTGACCCGAGTGTCTAGGAGAGCATGTTAGAGTTGGATATGATGGTATATAATATCCTAAGCGAGATTAGCGGTGAGCTTACTGAGATGTGTTGTCACGGTGATTTCCTTCACCTTTTAGACCCTAGGATATAAGTATGGCAGGGATACCACAAGATTTGATATCCAGGTGGTGGAGTACCTAGTTGGCAAGGACAATTGATATTGAATTTGTGGTTGCTGATCAATGTGGTCGCCTTGGGTTGTTTGTTGTTATTAATTTTTTTAAAGCTAATATTCATGTGTAATGTAGAGTTGAGGTTTTGTATATGTATGAGGTGTTATGATTGCGCTAACCTTTACTCATTCGTTGTCAGAGGTAATTTATCGCTTCCGCTAACATTTATTTAAATATTAAGGTTTTTTGGGTCAACGATAGTCTCATGATATCACATGTATCGACCGTCATCGTGCAGATGTCACGCGCTCGTAGAGGTTCGGAGCGTGACAACAATGGTTGGCGGGGGTCGCTGACTAGTCGGCATCTACCGCCAGTCATTGTTGAGGATGGTAGGGGGCAATGGCGAGGGTGTCCAACTCTCGCCACTGCAACCCTTCTTTTTTCTATTTTTTTTATTTTTTAGTGTTAGCTTATTTTTTAGCTTAAAATTGGATTTTTAAATAAATTTCCAAGTTCACTCTTTTAAAAAAAAAATAAATTGCCATGTGGACTTATATTTTTTTTTAAAAAAAATTGCTAATTGGATTGACATAGCACTACTATTGCTTTAAATATAAATGCCACACATATTTTTTGGTTGAAATTTCTCATCATTGGCACTTAAATGATCATCTTTTCTTTGATTTGAGACTTAAGTGATAAAAAAAGTTAGCATCAAAGTAAACATTATACACAAATATTATCACTTAAGGTGTCCTTTTCCTAATTTTTCTTATCATGACAAGTTAGAGCCTCATTTACATTTCTTAGCCCATCCTCTTCTTGTCGGACAATTATAAACGATTCCCCTTCAATGTCAAAATGTCGATGAGAAATGCTTTTGCGACTCGTGCGCCATATAGAAGATTGTACACTTGGTATACCATGCTACGTTATACTCCCACTTGGATTAGATAATGTTAGTATTGTCTTATTAAGTGGTTGCAATTGAGATTGGTTTGAACTTAATTTCTTGCTTCTCACCTTGCTCCCACATGGATGAGATGCTCCAATAATATCATTACCATGATTCAAAGTTTCAAATAGATAATAATCTTCACCTATCTTGCCCTTTTTTCAAAAATTATTCTTTGAGAATTGACATCTTGTGATTTTGATTTAGTTACACTTCCACTTTTTTGTTTACCTATAAACACCTATCCTTTTGAGTGCTCTCAATATCTCGTGAAGATACTCCTTTTTGCCATGACGGCCTAATTTTTCATATTTGTGGGAGGATTCGTGTGAATAGGCAACATATTAATTGATAGTGCTTTTCTATGGCTACTGGCAGTACTCATATGTTCTAGCAAATTGTTATGTGTTGCTAGACCTTAATTGGCGGTTTGAGTCTTAATTCCTTAATGGACTTATAGCAGGAATAAATGAGTCAGACCAAGGAAAATGAGTAATAGAAATAGATCAAGGAAGTATGCAAGTGTGTCTGGCTCAGGTGCTCCAGCTGCAAGAGATTCAGCTGTCGGTACTTCAGGTGTAGGAGCTCAAGCTGCAGATACTCTAGCTGGAGAGCTCAAGCTGCAGGTGCTTCAGCCGCAGAAGCTCAAGCTGTAAGTGCGCCAACTGTAGGTGCTCAAGCTGCAGAAAACCCAAGTATAGGAGATATTATGAGGGTATTAACAAAAGTCAGTACCCTGATGGGAAGGCAAGCTAAAGAAAGAGCTGCCACTGTGGCTCAAGTTGCTGAGGCCGCTTTAGCGATCGTGCATAGAGCCAATGTGAATAATGCTCCTGGCAATGGAGGTCGACAGACACCTCATCTCATGGAGCAATTTCTAAAGTTGCATCCACTAAAGTTTGATGGAACAAGAGGACCTGAAGTAGCCTCTCTTTAAACGGAACAATTACAGAAAACGTTTGAAGTGCTGGGATGTATCGAGGAAGAAAGGGTATCGTTAGCTATCTTCCAGCTCTAAGGCACAGTAGAGGATTTGTGGAAGGCCACCTGAGGAAGAGTCTTCCCTAAAGGTATAGTGCTGAATTGGATGGATTTCTGTGAAGTATTTAATGGAAAATACATTTCGGAAGCCGCACAGGAAAGAAAGATGGAGGAATTCTTGCGGCTTCGTCAAAGTCAGATGACAATAGATCAATATGAGGCGGAATTTGCAAGACTATCCAAGTTTACTTCGAGGATGATAAAGAATGCCTAAGATAAGGCAAGGAGATTCCGTGAAGGGCTAAGGCCGGAACTCCGCAGTCGATTGATTATCGCAGGATTGAGGGACTACGGAGCAATGTATGAAAATGCTCAAGAGTTCGAAAGAGACATAAATAAAAGAGCTGCAGCATTTGGAAAGGACATGTATTCATATACAGACGAGATGACAGAAGTTTTGGAAAAAGGCCAATGATAGATAATAGAAGGTTTGTCCCTCTCGCTCGGAGAATCTTGGGAAAACTGACACCCCTTGGTAACGCAAGGTGTCGCGATTGTGGACAGAGGCATCCGAACGGTTTGTGCCCAAGAAAGACAGGAGCATGCTTCAAATGTGGACAACTGGGGCATATTGCGAGGCATTGTCCAAAAAGGAATCGTATACTGCAGTTTCAACCCCAAAGACTACCAGTTGGACCACAAGTGATGGCTGCTCCCCAAGAAAATTTAAATCGACCACCAGCACAAGGAAGAGTACGAGATGGCACGAGGAGAAGCTGAGAACGCGCCTGGCGTGATCACAAGTACCATTTCCTTGCGTGATCATGCTACATATGCTTTATTTGATACGGGAGCATCACATTCATTTGTGTCTAAGCAATTTGTTGCATTGGCTGGTATAGATGTGAGACCATTAGAAACACTGTTGCATGTGGCCACCCCACTAAAGGATAAAATGATCATCTCGTTAGGATGTCAAGGGTGTAAGATATTCTTGGGTGGTAGAGAGGAACTACTTGATCTGGCTGTCCTACCCATATTTGACTTTGATGTGATAATGGGAATAAACTGGTTAGTTAAGCATGGAGTAGTAATTGACTGTAGTAATAAGGTGATTCAGTTTAACCCGACTGGTTACCCTAGATTTAAATTTTGAGGAAATCGAGGAGGAAGCTCAATTCTTTGGATATCGTTGTTGGAAGCGACTAAATTGATGGACGAAGCATGTCAAGGATACCTAACCTCTGTAACTGATTCGTCAGTTGAGGAAGTAAGACTTGAAGACTTACTTGTAGTGCATGATTTTCCGAATGTCTTTTTGCAGGAGTTGCCGGGATTGCCTCTTGAAAGGGAAGTAAAGTTTGTAATTGAATTGGCTTTTGGGATAGAGCCAATATCTAAGGCACCTTACAGGATGGCATTGTCGAAATTGAAGGAATTGAAGGTCCAATTGCAGGAACTATTGGATAAAAGATTTATTCGCCCAAGTGCTTCGCCATAGGGTGCTCCAGTATTATTCATAAGGAAGAAAGACAGGTCATTGCGTCTATGCATTGACTATTGGCAATTGAATCAAGTCACGGTCAAGAATAAGTACCCGTTGCCTAGCATAAATGATTTATTCGATCAACTGCAAGGAGCATTTGTGTTCTCTAAGATAGACATGAGGATAGACTATTACCAGCTGAGGATAAAAAAGGAGGACATACCAAAAACGGCATTCAGGAAGAGGTATAGACACTATGAATTTGCAGTCATGCCGTTTGGATTGACCAATGCTCTTGTCGCCTTCATGGATATGACAAATAGGATATTCAAGGAGTTTCTAGATCAGTTTGTAATAGTGTTCATCGATGACATACTGGTATACTCGAGAAGTTCTGAGAACGATGAACAGCATTTGAGTATTATTCTACGGACATTAAAGAAACATTCGTTTTACGCCAAGTTTAGTAAATGTAAATTCTGGCATAATCGAGTGGTGTTTCTTGGACATATAATTTCTAGAGAAGGGATTACTATGGATCCATCAAAGATTGAAGTAGTTGAAAAGTGGCATAGACCGATAACCACGTCATAAGTGAGAAGTTTCTTAGGTGTGGCAAGTTACTATAGACGCTTCGTGGAAAAGTTTTCTACGATAGCTAGACCCTTAACTCGTTTATTGAAAATGGAGACGAAGTTCGAATGGACAGACAAACGCGAAGAAAGCTTTCATGAGCTTAAAGGTACACTAACAACTGCACTAGTATTGACTATACTGTCAGGATTTGGAGGATTCGAGATTTACAGTGCTGCGTTGTTAAAAGGTTTGGGGTGTGTCTTGATGCAACATAGACGGGTTGTAGCATATGCGTCTCGACCACTAAGGCCACATGAAATGAACTATCTGACGCATAATCTGGAACTGGCAGTGATAATGTTCGCACTAAAGATCTGGAGACATTATGTGGTTATAGAAAAGTTTCTGATTTATACAAATCACCAGAGTCTAAAGTATCTAAGCAAAGTTGAATATGAGACAACGTCGCTGGATGGAATTATTAAAGGATTATAACTGTGACATTCTGTATCACCCTGTAAAGGCGAATAGAGTAGTGGATGCACTCGGTCGAAAGTCGAGTATAACGCATATGATGGTTAAAGAGTGGAAGTTATTAGAGGGGATAAGAGACTCGAAATTCAAGATAGTGGTAGGACACCTCTCAAGTCTGATGGCCACCTTGAGGGTCGAACTGAAAATTCATTCGAGGATTAAGGAACTACAGTCTACAGATCCTGATATTTAGAAGATCTTAACTATGGATTTAGCAAAGAGGAAACCAAAGTTTCAGGTGACAGAGGATGGAATCCTAAAGTTTAAAGGACGCTTGTATGTGCTGAATAATGAGGAGTTAAAGGAAGAGATTTTAACAGAAGCACATCATAGCAGTTATAGCATCCATCCAAGTAGCACGAAGATGTATCAGAACCTGCGTGAGTACTATTAGTGGAATGGTATAAAGGTGGATGTGGCCAAACATGTGACGAAGTGCCTGACATGTCAACAGGTAAAGGCACAACATTGCAAACCTAGAGGATTGCTACAGCCATCGGAGGTCCCAGAATGGAAATGGGAGCATGTCACGATGGATTTCGTTACTGGTTTACCATGGAGGCAAAGGGGTAACGATTAGATCTAGGTTGTGGTCGATAGGTTAACGAAATCTGCTTACTTTATAGCAATGTGAAAGAACTTTGCTTTGGAAAATCTGACTGAATTATATGTGCGTCAAATTGTTTGTCTGCATGGAGTACTAGTTACCGTCACGTTGGACCGTGACCCTCGCTTTACTGCGACATTTTAGAAAAGTCTGCAGATTACGTTAGGAACTGAGTTGAGGTATAATATGGCATATCATCCGCAGACCGATGGACAATTAGAAAGGATGATTCGGACATTGGATGACATGTTAAGAGCTTGCGTGATAGATTTTAAAGGTGGATGGGAAGGACAATTGCACTTAGTGGAGTTTGCTTATAACAACAGTTATTAGCAGAGCAACAGAATGACTCCATTTAAGGCTATATATGGAAGAGCTTGTAGAACCCCAATCTGTTGGGACAAGATTGGTGAAAGGAGCATAACGGTCCCAGAGTTGGTTCAGCAGTCCGTTAAGGCGGTGAAGATAATAAGGGAAAAGCTAAAAACTACTCAGAGTTGCTAGAAAAGCTATGCAAACAGGCGATGTAGGCTGTTGGAATTTCAAGTGGGAGATCATGTATTTTTGAAGGTGTAGCCACTGAAAGGTCTATCTCGATTTGGGAAAAAGGGAAAATTAAGCTTGAGATTTGTAGGACCATTCGAGATCTTGGAAAGCATTGGAACATTGGTGTATCGTCTTGCATTGCCGCCAAATTTGTCTCAAGTGTATAACGTGTTCCATATTTTGATGCTGAGAAAGTACAAGCCGAACCCGAGCCATATACTTGACCATGAAGTCATTGAAGTGGATAATCGAGTTTCGTATGTGGAAAGACTCGTATGAATAGTGGATCGAAGGGAACACGTCCTACGGAGCAAGACAATATCCCAGGTCAAAGTAATTTGGGTGCATCACGGAATATAAGGCGCAACTTAGGAAAGTAAAGACGAAATAAGGAGCAAGCACCCCCACTTGTTTATGTAATTAACAGTGTTAGTAGAATGAAAATTTTGAGATCGAAATTCCTGTAAGGAGGGGAGAGTTGTGACATCCTAAGAATCATGCACATGAAGACAAGGGACTTGATAAATTTTGGACCACTTTCTTTGACTCTTCTCCACCCAGTCCATGTGCCCTATTTTTATTCCCTCCTTCTTTCTTTATCAGTCGAGCTCAATTATCCAAGTGAATGAGATAAACATTCATCATTCCAGCTGAAATTTTGCCCTTCATGCATTAATGTCTGCCCACGTTTCTTCCTCCCATTAATTAGCTTTCTTTCCTCCATGCAAGTAAGACAAGATGGCATGATTAGGAGCCACCATTTCCACTATGCACGCAAGAAGACCACTGCAACTGGCTCTTCCTTTTCTTTCTTCCTTTTCTCTTACTTTTTTCTTCTTCGGTTGATCACCGAAAACTACACTACTGCACCTGCCTTTTCTTCTTCTTCCTCCCTCGGCGATTACCCTTGCTACTGCTTGTGACTCTACTGGACTCCATCTCTCTCGGCTGCACTAGTCTCTCTGCTATTTCTCTTTCTTCAGCTTGTTTTTGAGCCGTTGATGCAGCTGCAATTTGCTGCTCATGAGCCTGAGTTGCTACGTCCTTCTTCTCTTTTGTGTTCACTGCCCTTTTTACTGCTACCTGTGAGCCTTTGGTTGCTGTTTCCTCTTGCTTGTGCTGTTGTCGCTGCTCCTTTTTCTTTCTTTTTGTTGCGTAGCTGCTAGACCCTCACCTCTCTGCCACCCCTCTCTCTTGAATTTCCTCTCAAGTTCTCGCGTTTTTGCACGTGCACCCCAAAGGAAATCGACTCGTTCGGGGTCGTCCGGTGTCTGAATCGAGCTCTGTTTTCGCCTGTGTACTCGTAGGACCTTAAAATTCGATATTCTGAAAGTGGATCAGCCAAAAACCTCCTAGAGAATTTCCAGTTTCGAATCAAAGATGACCCTATTCTACACGTGTTTATTTGTAGCTAGTTCCTCATCATCTTGACTGAAATTTCTTGGCCTTTGTTGCTACAACGTCTTCCTCTTCCACGGTTGCACTTGAAATTGTTGTTGCGTCTTCATCCTCTCGATTGCTCGGAGCTCGTTCGTCATTCCTGAGCTCAATCGTTGTCCGTGGCTCAATCTCGTCACCGTCGCTCCCTTAAGTTCATCGTTTAGCCGATCCACGATCATTCCACTGTCCCTGAGCTCAAACTGGATTTTTAGGGGAGCACATTTTTAAACTTGACTTAGAATGTTAGGTATGCTAGGGACTCGCAGGGAAAATTTTATGATGAAAAATATTAAATTTCCTGGACGTCAAATGTCAATTATTTATTGCTGACTAAAGGGATCAATTAGTATTTTTGTGGACTCTAGAATTTTCCATGTGTGCTGAACTACTTGCCCTTGGACCTAGACAACTTAGAGTAGAAACCGGGTCCTGAAATGCGAACATGCAATGCTTGGTTATTATATTCTATATATTTTGAGGTAAATTGTATGCTTATGTGAATAATCTTGGGAATTGCATGTGGTAAAACTGAATTGCATGAGTATTTAAAAATTGAGTTAATTGTGGACTTTGTGATGCTCATATTTGATCTGCATACTGGCATGAGACACGTGCGCTTGGCGGAGTGCATAGAACTGTACAGGATGGTCCGGCAGTGCTACAGGGCCACCGGGAATGCGGGAAAATAAGGAGGTGCCCATCATAGTGCTAATTGAGTCACGATCGTTGTACTTGCGTTTGAATGTGCTTAACAAGGGGTAGCTAGAGAGACAAGGGTGCCAATTTCGATGTGATTAGACATGGATTGAGGCACAAGCCTAAGACGTCTATGATGTAGCCAGGACTGGAAGTGTTATTGAGCCACCGATAGAGTTCAGTCCGAAAGTGCTTTTGAGTCACTAGGGACCCCAAGAGAATCAATGAGCATCTGTATTTGCATCTGTTTGATCTGAAATCGAAACATGCATGTGATGATTTAAATTTCTGGCCTAAGGTATATTCTTCATTCTAAATTGAGTCTAGGCATGTGTTTGCTGAGTTTTGACTCACATATTTTTAGCTGATCGTCATTTCAGGCCCTGGACCATAGACTTGATTATTCTCGATATCCGAGGAGTCTGATCTAAAGGAGTGGCCCTTACCAAAGGACGAGTAGTCTCGACGATGCATGGAAGGAGTTTAGTGACTTTTTGATTTGGTTTGTCTCCTTTTTTATCTTGGCCAACCGAAGTTTGTTTTTGAGGTTCATATGTTAACCTCCTCTCCAGTTTGTATAAAACATCTACTATTATATGGTATGTAAATTAAATTTTCTCTATCTCTCCATCCCACATGTGTGTTTGTTAAGGGTTGTGCGTTTCCGCTGTCGCATTTATTAGCTGTCATTTCGCCGCAACGAGTCTTGGGCCTTCGCTAGAGTTGGCTAGGCGATAAGTAAAATGATCAGGTGAATGGATGTTACATGTCCAACGGGTCCGAGGCGTGACACTATGTGTTAGCCCTATTCAATGAGAACATGAAGCCCGGGTCGACATCGGAGAGGAATTATGGGTTGTTCAAACCTGATGGGATGCCGACATATGCGCTTGCGCTGAATGGAAGTGATGCTGGTGGGAAGGGGATGGTTGGCTGAAAATCTGGATCACCACAGCCAGCGACAATAACACCAATACCAACACTAGCTTCGACAAGCACGAGATCTTCCACTAGTTACTTGTCCATTTCTTTGGGCGTGGTCCAAGCCGTGATTGATCTTTCTAGACAATCACCGAAGTAAGTGTCTACAGGATGAAGCAACCCCACCGAAACTGAGAGCACAATTGTGACCGGTTCCAAAATCCAAGTCGAGCCCGTCCAGAAGTCATGAACTTGGCGCACAAGTTCACCGCAAAGTCAAACTCGAAAGGGCAATTTTCGAAGATTTTGGGTATTATTTCTTAATCACCAAATATTTTGTTGCAATTTTGATATCATGTGAATATTGGAATATTTTATTGAGATGCCATATATTTTGCATATCTTCCTAAATCTGAATAAAAATGATCCGATTTAGGAAAACTTCCTAAAATGACAATGTGTTTTAATTAGACGATTCAACCTGTAACCATTCGCATTCAATCCTCCAATTTCACGAGTCAATTTGGATTAAGCATTTTTCAAGAAGACCATGCATTATCTTTGATGACGCATCTTTCCAGTTATTTGCATAAACTTGAAAATTAAAAAAAAAAACATGTGTGATGCATATCTCTTTATTTATTCCCTAAAAATTTTTAAGACAATCTTAAAATCGGGTCATATTTTATTGAGTCAATTTTTTATTTTGAAAATACAAAAGAATCATTTTTGCTTATATATGGTCATTCATGTAATTGTTTTTAAAGAAAAGTCATTCAATTCACAATCATCAATGAAAAATGATTTTTCATGAAATTTGGTACCGAAAGGGCATTAATTTTTCCAAATTAATGTAATCAAGTCCCCGGACTTATTTTCTCTAGTTCGTAGAAATAATTAATTCTCCTGTTAATTTATTTAGGTTTCTAATCGACTTACCAAGAATAATTAGTGGTGGCTCCAAATTGAACAACTTTTACATGAAAAGAACCTAAGTTATGATTCGGTAAGACTTGGGAGGATCTGAATTAGGTTAGCCAATTAACTTAATAATCCGTTAGCCACTAATTTTTAGGGTCGCGACAATAATTTAAGTCCATCCATTGCCGGCCCAACCAAATGCAATTGCAATCAATGAATGCTAAAATTAAACTATCCTATATGAAAACTCTATTGAAATAATTTAATATTTTTGATAGGGACTAAGGATAGTCCTTGATATTTTTATGGAAAAATTAATGACCGAAAAGGGGTAGTCCAAATTTAGGTGTCAACAATAGCCAACTCACAATGTCTTTCTTTAATTCAGGTATCTTTTGTTTTTGTGCTGCAGATATCTCTCCCAATTGTAATGTATATCGTTTGGCCCAAATTATATCAAAGTCGGCTCAATTTTCTAAGTATTATGCAAAACTATACAGACGATAGAGTGCAGTTGGCAAAACTATTTTCTCAACTTTGGTGTGGGCAATATTTTTCCTTCTTATATGATATTTTCCATCTTGATCTCGATCAAGGGACATTAATATCACGATCAAGTCTCATTCTCTATGTCCTATTTTGTTTATCTCTATGTCCTATTTTGTTTATCATTTTGCGTGCAATTCTTGCTTGTCATATTCTTCGACAATTCGCTCCATAGACTGTTTGCCATGTTCAAGTTTGTTTACGGTTTACTGACGATCTTCTAATTATGTAGTCATCCTTCACTTGATATCGTTTATGATTTAACAAATCCATTAAGAAGTAAGCCATAACAACAAAAAAAGAAAATTGTGTTATTTCATTCATATTTAGGACAATAGATACTAACAAATATCAAGCAGAAGATTCGCTTAATAGGATCTATATACATGACATAGATAGTGGCATGTATACAAAGATCAAATTCATGATCGAAATAAATGCCGTCAATTTTCTATTAATGAAAGCAAATATAACAAGATGAGGATATAGCGTTCTAATATCATGGAATTTTTATTGGTCAAAGTAAATAAATTTTTGAAAAATGATCATCTCATATGATTTTCCAAAAGATATAAACTTTTTTCTTTGACCCATGAAACAAGTGCTTGTGAATTAGTTAGAACCTTCGTGTGGTGTGTTGCCCCGAATCAAATGGCCTAGAACATTCCCGTGCATAACGGGCCCTATGTTTTTCTGCTCTTGATTTTTTTTTATTTACAATTTCTTTATTTGCACTGGTCAAGCACATGCACCGTGAAATGAAAAGGACTCCTTTGAAAGCTAGAAGGTTTGGACTCAGTCATCCAATATTCATCCATTCTACATCAACCATTGTATGACTTCGACTAAATCGCATGAACCGGGAAGTTAGACTCACTTTTCTCGTTGTGCACATTTTCTGAGAAGTGATTAACTTTGTCTGCACATTATGCGAAACTGTCACATTCGACTAATTTTCGTGTCAGGTAACCGGGATATGGTCCAATGGATGGGATTGAATGGTACATTCAGAATCAGTTAATGCCCGCTTGTTTGAATAGACCCAATTGACTAGTGCTTTCATATGCATCAAATCAGTCAACATAAAGATGTTAAGAATATTATTGTTAGGATTCCTAGTTCCTACTTTAATTTCTTGGATGACCTCATTGAGTCAATTGGCCTGGCACTTAGTTTTGTATTAAATTAAGTTTTCCATTTTTTAATTATAATTACTTTTTAAAACTTGTAAATTAATTTCCGGGAGAATTTTATATAGAGATGTATTTAATACACACTCAGAATATATTGATATAATGCTGAAGCTTGCTGTGTGCCCAATAAATGGCTGAGGTCGGATGGTTGCATTTTTGTCATAAATGGTTCCTAGAGTTCCGTTCGAGTTAAGTTAGATATGGAACAATGCAATTGCCATTGGAGACATATAAAATTTGAGGAGAAGTCAAGTCAAAAGTTTGGACTCCAAGGCCCACGCAGCTTCTTGGAAACTCAAAAGAATTACTCTATAAGGCGTCGCGGGACTCAGAGGCTTCTAAACTTGTGCTTAAGTCTTGAACTTTCAATAATAAGAAATTCAAATTCAAACTAGAGACTTGGAAAGATTCAACTCGACGTAGACATTTGCAACTAGTCAAGATCACAATCACCAATTTGAAGAATTTCAATTGGCTTTTCAATTCCATGCTCAACTGAGGAATGAGAACAGCTCTTGTCATGAATGTGTAGAGACTTGGAAAGATTCAATTTGATGTAGACATTCATCTTATTAAATATCAACTTGGAAAGATTCAATTCGACATAGACATTCATCTTATTAAATATAAGGAAAATTTTAGTAAACATGTTGTAAATTTAAGATCTTATTCATGTCTTTAAGTTTCATAATACACTTTAACTGTTGTTTAACTCATAACAAATATCCTTAATTTATTTTAATTGGATAAAAGTTTGAACTCCCATTGCCAAATGTTTGATTTTGCAAGATTTAGAATTTTGAACCATATTTTTTGATCGAAAATTGTCAAAAGAAGTTTTAAACCTACTGCAATTTTGCTAGTTGAGTCCTAAAACTTTTAACTTTATCAATTGAGTTCTAAATCTTTTCAAATTTTGCCAATTGAGTACATCTAATCAATTTTGGCCTAAAATCGCTAACGGAGATGCCGATAGTCCTACATAACATAGCCGACGCTAATATGCATAAAATTTGATAATATTTACCCTTTTTAAATTATCTATATATTTTAATCTTTTTACCTTTTTTGCTTTCCTTTACTTTTTTTTTTCTTTTTCTTTTTTCCTTCCCCTCTTTTAATCAGGCAAGGGTTACCTTCACTGTTCCTAAGGAGAACCCTCACCCGAGGTTAATCCTCAACTAGCAAGCATTGGTCGCCCTTGCCTAGGCTAGCAAGGGCAACCCTTGCTAGATTTGGCAAAGGACTAACCTCACCTGGGCAAAGGACGGCGGCCCTTGCTAGGCCAAGCAAGGGCATCCCTTGCCTAAGTCATTGACATCCAATCATCCTAAGCTAATTGGCTAGAGTAGGCAAGAAAAAAAGAAAGAAGAAGAAGAAAAAAAAGTAAAGAAAAACAAATAAATGAATAGATTAATAAAAACAATTCAAAAAATATTAAAATAACAACAAATTTTTTCCTGTTAGTAACTTTCAGCTAAAATTGGCTAAACGAACTCAATTGAAAAAACATGAAAAGGTCTAAGACTCAATTGAAAAATTAAAATATTTAGAATTGAATTGACAAAAATGGAATACAAATTAGGACTTTTCCTTCTTTCTATTCTATTTATAACCTGTTCATTTTATTATTAGCAAAATTTCCTAAGTTTGAAAGTCAAGTTGAGAGCATAGTTCATTCAAAGTGTCATATGTTACTTTATTCCTGGATAAAAAAAAAACATTTCATAGATGATCATAATATAATACACACATAGAAGATACATAGTATATAAATCAAAAGAACCATTATCAATTCACAACGACTATCTTTAGTATAAATACTTATCTTATTCTAGAAAATGAAAAGTTTGTTGATTATTATCCAGAATACAACCGAAAAAATTCTCTCTTTTCCTACACAAATTCATTTACGAGAATCTACTGTGTAAGAACTTAAGGTCCATTTGTTTGAAGGACAACTGGTTTTGAGAAAAAAAAAATTGACTTTCCAGTGTTTGCATCATGGCAAATTAATCAATTCATGGAAACGTTTTCGTTTGAGTGAAAATAACAAACTTAGATTGAGAGAAAACTACTTCCCCTTATGCTAAGAAGTAATTCATTTTTCCTGAACTACCAAATAAATGAAAGCTTGCACGGAATATATTATTTCTATCATGAAGTTTTAACTGAAGTACATGCATCCTTAGTTCTATATTAAATTCCTATTGAATTTGGTCCTACCGTGCATGGTTCTCAAAAGGCTTTACTAGCGTAATAGTTTTTGGGTGACTATGAGACGAACAATATGTTGTGGGCCACAAATTCTTGAAAGAGTGGATACCACAATATTTTCTAATTATTTATTATTTACTTTTCTATGGTCCAAAATAAACTGTTAATCTCATAGTGGATTAAGGACGTCACATAATCATTTCGTTCTCAACTGACCCACTTTATTACTATCCTAACTAAAGTTAAGGTTGGAATACTTGACCTCTCTTCTACGGCAGAAAAGAGATGCCAATGAGACAACAATGTCTTGCGGCTATATGACATTTGAACAAGAGGTTAATTTTTTTGACTCATGCAACAAAGAAGCAAAACGAGGGAAATGGAGTTGATAAAGGGCCAAAATGAAAATCTAGAATTACCATGTTAGACATGAACATAAACCTAAGTATTTTGTGATATTAACTAAATTTCCAGTGATCTCACAGTGAATTAGGTATTGCGTAACTCATCTATGAATTTCTGAAAAATCACTAGATGCGTGATCCCATGTTTTATAATTTTAAACTTGAGCCGTCTCAGCACTCGAGCCAAGTTTCATCATCAGCTCTTTAAAAAATACTGGGGTTAAAGAACATATGGGCTTTGTAATAAAAAAGCTACTAGAGGTCATATTATCATTCAACATCGTAACGTAAGCCCAGATGGCCCCGTCCACGTCGAGCAATCCTTGCATGGAAGGTTCCATACCTCGTCTTACTTTTCAATGCTCTTCCCCCTTATAAATGCGTCGTCGTCGTCATATCCTCCATCTCTCTCTCTCTCCCCCACACACTTGCCTTTCCGTAAAACCCTCTACGATGATTCGTCCAAGAATTTCGTTCAATGCTGAAAATCTCCTTTTGAAGGTTCTCTCACTTTTCGCGATCGTTGTAACCTTCGGCTCTGGTGTTGCGGGGGCGCAAAGCAGTAACAACAGCAATCCGACGACAATCCCAGTGAACGTTGGGGTGGTTCTTGACATGGAAACATGGGTGGGTCAGATGGGATTGAGTTGTATTAATATGTCTCTCTCTGACTTTTATAATTCAAATCCTTCGTACAAGACCAGGCTCGTCCTCAACGTCAGAGACTCCAAACAAGATGAGGTTGCTGCTGCTGCTGCAGGTTCTTTTTCACATCTCTCCCTCTCTCTCTCTCAGACGTCGTAATGACTGGTCATAGAGGATAGAGGACATTATGCAGCCGATTGTGCGATGCAAGATGAAAAAAAAGCTGTTGTGCCATTCGCAGCAATATGCATTCTCGTAGCAGAAATTGCCTCTCTAAGAAGAAACGACCAAGGTTAAATTTTCAAGTTGTTTTTTTCTTTAACCATTATGATGAAGAAGTCGTTATCATCTTCTAATAAAATAAAATAAAAAACACCAAGTTGGTACTTAAGATCCAATATGATCTCTTTCACGCTGGGAATTAGGGGTCATCGGTTCCCGGTCCGATCCGGCTCCCCTCAAGAACCGGGAACCGGACCAGTGGTCCCGGTTCCCAATCTGTCGGAACCGGGAACCAAACCGACCATCCCGGGAACCGGACCAGACTGGACCGGACTGAAAAATAATATAACCAAAATTATTCTCTAATTGTTGAAATTAATAACGTTATGGATCCTCAATGTCTATATAAAATGACTTCCCAATAGAAAAAAATAAGAGGTCGAAGGAGCTAAAAGAGATTCACGGACTGAATTAGGAAAAAAATTTAAAAAAATACCGGTCCGGGCCTAGAAACCGGAAACCGGACCTCCTGGTCACCGGTTCCAATTTTAGGAACTGGGAACCGGACCGGACCTCTATAGAACCGGAAACCGGACCACAGATCATGGTCCGGTCTAGGCGGTCCTGGTTTGGGTGGGCCAAGTTACTTACCCCTACTGGGAATAAGGAGGGTCTCGAAGTCATAAATACGGCAATATAATTCCCCCCAAGTCTTGTGGTCGTAGAGACTGACACTTGGACTCTTAGCTTGAGAGTTGAGAGGATTCATGCGTCTTGGTCAGTCGGTCCACGTCATTCATTACTTCATATTTGACCGTGGAACCTTTCAAATAGAGGGCCTATTTGGTTCAGCATTTGGCCAAGGGTCTTTGGAAAAATACACATACCTTTGAGCTAAAGGGATTTAGTGAATGCAAATATTGTTTGGTAAAAAAATAAACCCCTTTGTTAATGATTTGTTTTTTTAATTATATTTTATTATTTCGAATAATTTTTTTAAAATTTCTTTTAATTAATTTTATTATATTATATTTTTAATCTTTTATTTCTATTTTTAAATTATTTTTAATTTTTTAATTTTAAATTATTATTTCAAATAATTTTTTTCAATAAAATATTTTTATTTTTTTAATTAATTTTATTATATTATATTTTTAATCTTTTATTCTATTTTCAAATTTTTTTTATTTTTTTCAATTTTTTTTTATTTTTAATTAACTTATTTAATTATTTTGTTTTTCTTATTATTTTGATTTTTTAATTTTATTTTTAGAAATGTTTTTTTATTTTTCATTTTTTATTTTTAAATTGTTTTCTTTAATTATTTCTTATTTTTAAATTACTTTCTTTAATTATTTTTTAATTTTTTAATTAATTTCTTTAATTATTTTTATTTTCAATTAATTTCTTTAATTATTTTTTATTTTTAATTAATTTTATTTAATTATTTTTTTAATTGTTTCGATTTTTTCGATTTTTATATTTTTATATTTTCAAAAAAATTATTTTTATATTTTAATTAATTTATTTTTTAATTATTTTCTATAATTTGTTTTTATTTATTAATTAATTTTATTTTATTAATATTTTATTTTTCATTGTTTCTATTTTTTAAAATTTTAAATTTTTATATTTTCGAAAAATTATTTTTTATTTTTAATTACTTTATTTTTTTTAATTAATTTCTTAAAAGAAAACAGAAAATTAAAAATAAAAAATTGTAGTTGCATTTTGGAAATGCAACTTCCCCAAAGTATATCTTGAGGTACTTTGGCCTAAAGGCCGTTGAGGAGCTTTGGAGATGTAATTGCATTTGCCCAAAGTCTTCTAAAAATTGAACCAAACGCTATTTGCACTTGGCCAAACCCCTTTAGGGGTCCAAAGCTCCTTGCAAATGCTGAACCAAATATGGCCAAAATCGTATTGGTGTCCGTCAACAATTGATCTTTGAATTGGGGATTTCCATCTTTTCTGTCATCTCGTAATTCATCAATATAGTAGAACTGCTATATATCTGTTCTATTCTTTGAAGAATATATACGTCTCCTATAACTCTGGTCCTGCTATAAATGTAGTACAATTCTACCAAATTATAATTGCATAGTGGACCCTGTTAGAAGTCGTCTCGCAAGAGACCCATGCTACGTAGCAAAATAGTCACTGCTGCGGGAAAGGTTGATAATGGTTGACGAGTTTGGTCGAGCTGAGCCAAATTATTTCCATGGAAGTTTTTTGTTATTTTATGGTGAAATAAGACAATTAAGGTTTCAATTTCAATCAAATAATTGTCCATGCATGAATTCAGTTTAACATGGATAGGGACAGGCTTGATATAGAATAATATAACATCTCATAGGTCTGACCTCACGAAAGCATAAAATTGAAATATGGGGTTTGGATTCTAGAATGGAATTTTCTGATGCCAGGAAAATAAAGAAGTTAACGGTAATGAAGAAACAACTTGATCGTGTCTGGGCCAATTTGTCCACTCTTATTTTGTTCCAAATTTACTTTTATGAAAAGAATTAGTTCCCCATTCGTATGCAATATCGTATGCCAAAGAATATCAAAGGCAACAACCGAATGCCTGCAATCAGGTAAATGATTACATTCCAACTTCAAACTCCTTTCTTCCTTTTTCTCAAACATTCTATTTCTATAACACTTCATCAAGTTTTGGTTGGCCTCTGATCGATACTATGCCTTCTCCAATAAGAACTTCCATCATCTGCCATATTGTTATTGCTTCACCGTGTTTTCTTGTTCACCTTTGCAGCACTTGATCTGATAAAGAATAAGCAAGTCCAAGCCATAATAGGCCCTGAAGCTTCCATGCAAGCAGACTTCATCATTGACCTTGGAAACAAGTCTCATGTGCCCATTATCTCTTTTTCTGCTACTAGTCCTTCCCTCAGTTCCATTCGAAGTCCTTACTTCATTCAAGCCGCACGAAATGACTCGTCCCAAGTGAATGCCATAAGCGCGGTCATGCAAGCTTTTGGCTAGAAAGAATCGATCCTCATATATGTGGACAATCAGTTTGGAGAAGGCATCGTACCTTCTCTTACCGATGCTTTGGAAGAAGTCAACACACGAGTGTCCTACAGGAGCCATATTCATCCTTCGGCCACGGACGATCAAATCCTCCTGGAACTCTACAAGTTAATGACAATGGAAACGAGGGTGTTTATTGTGCACATGTTACCTCCACTCGGTACTCGACTATTTACCAAAGCAAAAGAGGTGGGAATGATGACGGAAGGTTACGTGTGGATCTTGACAACTGGAATCACTGACCTATTGAGCTCTATGGATTCATCTGTTGTCACTAGTTCGATACAAGGAGTATTAGGCATTAAGACTTATATCCCAGACACGCCAAACCTGGACAACTTCATGGTCCGATGGAGGATGAAATTCCAACAATACAATCCATCCATGCTTAATCCTACACTGAACATTTTCGGGTACTGGGCTTATGACGCTGCTCAGGCACTGGCAATGGTTGTAGAGGAAATGGGTTCGTCGAATTTTACCTTCCAGATGTTGAAGGCCTCCACAAATGCAACGGATCTCGACAATATTGGGGTCTCCCAAAATGGTCAGAAACTTCTTCAAGGACTAGCCAATACAACATTCATGGGCCTCGCTGGAAATTTTAACCTAGTTGATGGGCAGCTAGAATCATCAGCATTCCAAATTGTTAATATCAATGGAAATGCAGCAAGAGGGATCTGGTTATGGACGCTAGAAAATGGGCTGCTAAGAGATTTGAATTCCTTTAACACAAGCAAACATTCCACTTCGAAGAGTAATCTTCAATCAATAATATGGCCAGGAGATTCGATCACTGTTCCTAAGGGTTGGGAGATTCCCACAAATGGGAAGAGGTTGAAAATCTTAGTTCCCGTGAAGGTTGGTTTTGAAGAATTTGTGAAGGTGACTCGAGATCCTAGCACAAACACATCCCAAGTCACCGGATACTGTATAGACATCTTTCAAGCCGTCATAGAAAAGTTGCCTTATGCGGTGGTTTATGACCTTATTCCATTTGCCTTGCCTAATGGAAGTAGCGCTGGCAGTTACAATGACATGATTGATCAAGTATTTTACCAGGTGAGCTTATTGCAGTGCTTGATATCGTTGGATTACATGTTGAAAATTTACTATGTTATCATGTGGTTGACAAAGAAAACATCTATCTTTCTTTTGTTGGAGCAGAATTATGATGCAGTGGTGGGTGATACGACGATCATAGCAAACAGATCATCATATGTGGATTTCACCTTACCATACACTGAATCGGGTGGTGCAATGCTCGTGCCATACAAGGACGATAGGAGCAAGAATGCTTGGGTTTTCTTGAAGCCACTCACTTGGGACCTTTGGCTAACAACTGGATGCTTCTTTGTGTTTATAGCATTGGTCGTGTGGATTCTCGAACATCGGATTAATGAAGATTTCAGGGGTCCGACCACGCATCAAGTTGGCACGAGCTTCTGGTTCTCCTTTTCAACCATGGTCTTCGCACAAAGTAGTCGCCCTTCACTTTAATAGATAAGTCAAATATTACAATTTGCATATGGTTGTAGGAGAATTCATGTGGTTGCCCTTAATTTTATTGCAGGAGAGAGAGTACATAGCAACCTAGCAAGATTTGTTTTGATCGTGTGGGTTTTCGTGGTACTTATACTAACGCAAAGTTATACAGCAAGCTTGAGCTCTCTTTTGGTGGTGCAAAATCTTCAACCAACTGTGACTGATGTGGATCAGCTCCTAAAGAGTGGGGAAAACGTGGGTTACCAGCAGGGCTCTTTCATTTATGGAACGTTAGAGCAAATGAAGTTCGATGATTCCAAGCTTATTCCTTATCAGTCTCCTGAAGAATGCGATGCGCTTCTTTCCAAAGGAAGCGCAAAGGGTGGGATCGCAGCAGCGTTCCACGAAGTCCCCAAACTTAAACTTATTCTTGCACAATATTGCAACAAATATACCATGATTCCAGCATTTAAAACTGCTGGACTTGGCTTCGTAAAGTCCTCGATCACTCTTTTCTAGCTGAAAGAGAAAGCCCTTGAAATTTTCAATGATTAGGTTTAGTAGTTAATGCTTTGATTGAAATATCCCATGTTCTGCTTCTTTTGGTTTACAGGTTTTCCCTAGAGGGTCTATGCTGGTACTGGATATTTCACGGGCAATCCTCAACGTGACTGAAGGGCCTAAAATGATGGAAATCGAGAACAAGTGGCTCACATCGAAAGCCAAATGCCAGAATTCGAATTCCTCGGTTTCTTCCAACAGCTTGGGTCTCGACAGTTTCTGGGGCCTATTCTTGATTACAGGAGCTACTGCAGTTTCCGCTCTCTTCATCTTCATGGTCATGTTCGTCAAACGAAATTGGCATGAAGTAACAAGTTCTTCAGGTTCATTGCAAGAGAAGATCATTGAATTAGGAAGAAGATTTTACCAAAGAGACCTCGATTCCCATACTTTTAGGAAGGGTGGATTTAGAGATGAAGGTGTGGATGATAGTGGCGATGAGATTGCAGCCGTTGAAACTCTAGAAAACACTAATTTTCCTCCGAGTCCGTCAAGCGACTCCAGCCAAAATGACTGAGTTTTGACCCATGACGAAGGCACACCATCCACTGAACCTAGACTTCCTAGCCGGGTAGACGAAGGGTGCCCCGAGAGAGCCATAGACATCGTGCTTATCAATGTAAATTAAGAGAGGTTAATGCCTCAACAACCTTGATACTAAACTTTAATTCTTGAATAGCTGAACTTGGTACAGATGAAAATATCTTCCCCCTCGTTCTCTTCTCATGTAAGGACTGCCATCGATACAATATAAACCCTGGCGACATCATAAGCACGTATTAGCTTCTCTTATCCTATAATGCATAGGTAATGAAAGTGTTCACCATTATTTCGTTTAAGCCCTCTTTCATTGGTTTTCATTCTTTATTGTCATAATAGCCATCTTTCCACTTTGTGAGCTATTTTGATTTGGTAACAAATTGAACCAATTATATTCAACTGACGGAAAAAAACTCAATTGCTACTGAAGTTGTAAAATCGATAATTGATAATGCCGACGAGTGATTTTACGTGCTCAATGACTGTTATATGATTGCGATTATATTAAAATTTCATTATAGTGTAGGTTTTGAGTGGTCAAGAAAGATGAGAGATTTTCCTTTCTAGAGGAACTAATGGCGATAATCGATGATTGGAAGATTAAGCTATCAGAAAGCACAAACTTTAAGAAGACAGAAAAACATAGTCAAAAGCACAGACCAGGGTTGACCGTATGTATCTTCGTCTTTTCCATTTCTTTTTCCTTTATTTTAAGTTTAGACATATCAACAAGCCTAACATAACGAATATAAAATCTGAAGTTGGCACAATTTACAAATCCATGATGGTTCTATGTTATTTTTACATTTCCGATCATATTTATAATTCCCGTCCTACTTTCTTGATGATGTCGATGGGTGACATCCGGTAAAGAGCATGAGGAAAGAGCAAGTTGGATAAGTCAATCTCGCTGAAGATTCCATTGGTAAATAGAAATGTTAACAAAAATAATCTGTCAACGACGATTAAATTTCTTGTTTTAGCAAACAATTGGGTATCAATTTTTTGGATGATAGTCCTTTCACCGAAGAATTAATTTGTCATCAATGAATTCTTCATTTGGGTTGTATAGGGGCTGTCTCTTCTTTTCCCCTATGATTGGTCCGTCAAGGGTCTTCCAATTAAATCGATATGAATCACCAAAGAAATAAACAAGCCACTGGCAACACCATTCAGTCATTCATTGGATAGAATATGACAAGAACATTGTTAATATCCATATTGAAGCATTTAATAGTAATATGCCTTTTGCGACCTATACTTCCTCTTCCCGAAGGGTCAAGTGGGTTTAGGGGTATTGTCTATCAGTCTAGGCATAGGCTCTCTCAAGTCCTACCTTGTGTGACGTTTTTTTTTTTTATAACCGAGGTGTCCGCGTGGCGGCGAGCTTGTGCTCAAACCAGTAGTGAAGCACGTCTAGCTCTCGGGAGGACCCGCAAATCCCACAACCACGGCCTTGTGTGGCGTTAGTTTTCAATTTTTTTAGAAATTGAAATCATTTCTAAAAGTCGCAACTAGCCTTTTGGGATTATACTAAAAACCAATCAAGACACGAGAGTGCTATCTCGATTCCTGCGCAACTAGGGCATCTAGGTTCGGGGACTGTCTATGCTAATTAGATAATTAGCACCCTTTTGGTACCTAACCAATTAATGTTCCTAAAGTGATCACATATTTTGCTTATCATTCAAAGCCTATTATGTATCTAACCAGTGCTAAATGATCATGTATAATGGTTTTTCACTCGTTTTCATGCAATTACGTACTTAACTCTTACCTTAATACCTAAGAAAACAATTAACAAGCAATTTATTAAAATACAGAGCTATAGCTAAACACTCAAGTGTTTAAAGCAGCTTCCTACTGACAGAAAAGTAGACATGCAAACCAAACAAAATAGGTTACAATCTCAAATAATCGAACCTAAGATATGGTCGGAGGTACAACAAATTGAATTAGAATGGAAATCAGTTATTCTCCATTGCGAAATAAAGCCCTAAAAATATTAATTAGGTTAAAAATGTAGAAAAGCATTTTTCAAATTTTTCCAAAAATTTCCCAATTTTTTTAGGAATTGTTTTTGATTTTTTTGATTTTTTAGGAATTTTAATGAATTTTTAAAAAAATTAAAATTGAAACGGCGCAGTTTTGGAAGCGCCTGCCCATGACCCAAAATGATGCCGTTTCCACCATCGCAAAAAAGGTGTCATTCCATGACACCCACAACCCAACTTCACTTAGGCATTTCACCGAACATCTGACTTGCACCAAAATGCCTAGAACAGCCTTCGGAAGCATTTTCATGGCCTTCAATCTCACAGCTCAAGCACAACAAAAAAATAAATCGCACATAACCATGTACTACTACATGTTGGAAATAGTATTTACCAAGAAATAACGATGGCCCTTTTTTTGCAAATCTGGGTTGGAACCCAAAAACAGACCTCGGGATCAGTTTTCATGGCCTTGAATCTCGGCCCTCGAGCATGATAACCCTCAAAATCGTCCATAGGTATGTATTGCTGCATATGGGAAATGGTATTAGATCAACAAGAACAACAAGAACACACAAAATCATCACGAAAATGGACCTCAAATTCAAGGGTCTGAGCAGTTTTGAAGGTTTGAACCTAAAACCAGACCTTGGAAACATTTTTCATGGCCTTTAACCTCGACCCTCGTGCCTCATAACCATAAAAATAGCCCATAGGTATATACTACTACATACTGGGAACGGTACTAGCTAAACAAGAAGAACAAAAACGCAAAATTATTACGTAAATGCTGCTCAAGGTTGCGGGTCTTAGCAATTTTGAACTTAGGATGAACCTAAAACCAAACCTCAGGAGCCTTTTTTCATGTCGTTCAGTCTCGGCCCTCATGCATAATAAGGATTGAATTGCGCATGGTTATGCACCACAACAATATTGGCCAAACAAAAGCAACCAGGGCACACAAAAACACGACGAAAGATTGCCTCAAAGTCACGAGTCCGGTTTATTTTTGCAAAAACTGGGTTTGAACCCCTAGAAGTATACAAGTTGCATGACTGAGTTTCTCTCATACGTGTGTTGTACAGGAAAAAGTGCTCAATTCAAATCAAATTACGTAACATGAGGTTTCAAAAACATTCATTGGCTCGGGAAATGATTATGCACACACATCACAAACGTGTCACGAAGTAGCCCACACACATGGCCCTGACCAGCCAAAAATAAAGGTATGGATGGCTGCTCAGGAAGGGTAAAAAACCCACCTGCTCGAAGCTCATGGGGAAGAACGATTGCAAGAAGAAGGTGGAAAATGGTAGAGGGAGTATCCCTTGACATCCGTCAAGCTTTATTTCGCTCTTAAACTCACTCAGCTCACCACACAAGCCTCTTCATTTTCCTTCCGTCGCGACGAGCTTTTCCTAGGTTTTTTTCACTCAATTTTTTTTTTATTTTTTTTAACATCAACCCCTCCCCCCCTCTCTCTCATAGGCCTTTGACACTTTATGATTTCCATTGTGGCCCCAGGTGATGCATGCACAAGGTGGATAAATGTTGTTTTGAGTGGTGGATAAAGGAAATAAGGATAGTTTAGAGTGTATGAAAGATTAACGCCGATGGATGATGTAATTCAGGATAGATATGATCTAAACTGAAGGTGTAAAGGATGCGCCACCAATTGACGATATAGATCAGGATTGATGAAGTTCTCCACCAAGTCTTAAAGGCTTCGCCACCCATCAAGGATAATGACTTCGAGATAGAAAAGCTCGCCATCAAGGCCTAAAAATATCACTAATTGAGGATAAAAGGCTTATGACTCACCACCAAGGAATAATCCACGTTCCACAGACACAAAAACCAAGGAGTTATCCAAATTCCAAAGATATTCACTAAAATAGAGCAAAATCTCTCAAATTATTAAGTTTTCCTTATGACTGTGATTTTGCCTTATTATACAGAGGGACTCGGATATAGGAAATAAATTAAAATGACCAGAGACCCAACCAACTACTTAAGACATGATGCTAGACGACATGGGAACCAAAAAGCCATTAAAACATAGTAACTAGACATGCAATAAAAGACCTAGGAACTAGAAAGAGAAATTTAGACATTAAGACTTGTAACTTGGACTCTTCGGCCATGTCTTCCAATTTTTGTCCATGTACATAAATGAGTAGATAACCACCTTGGGAGATCAGCAAATGACTAAGGAAGTGGCTCAAAATAGCCTTCCAATGATATGATGTTGGTCCACATAAAAATCAGTAACTATCCTGGTGAAAATAGAACATAATCACCAATGGAAGGATTGATATCTCTCTAGTTGATAATTTGGGATGTCTTTAATCTCATCCCACCTTAGTAAGTTATATCTATAATCCATCTCGGCCTAAAAAAAAAAGCATAGAAGTTGCTGCATGTGTCGATGGGACCAAGTGCATACTTATCGATGGAGCTATGTTGAAACTCAACAATTGTTCTGATGAGTTAGATGCTACTCGTTTCTTGACCAGAACCTGCTTTGGCTTGAATAAACATCGAATGTGCATAAATTAGTCCAGAATAGCCTTTGATGTGTGGGTGTTGATTAGTAGAGTTAGCACTGACAACTCTTGTAGAATCGATAGCTTTAGCTAGATTCCATTGAATCAAGTTGTGCTCCAAATTGGTCTTTTCATTCAAAGATAACGATTGAGCCAGCTCAATCAATGAGTTCAGATTAAGCTTGAGAATTGATCGACACAACTTGGATGCTCCCACATCAACTTGATTAGACACTGACGTTTCTTTGCCTAGTCGTTGGAATCATGTTGGAACTTTGGATTGTTCCTTAGAATCAGTTGCTCTTGTATCATTAATAAGATTGATTGAAGAGGAGAAAGTTGAACTTTTGAGTCGATGAATAGAGCACGATGCTCCTGCATCAAGCCCCCAAGTTGAAAAAGATTTGTCCTCAAATCTTATTGTAGCTTCTTATTTCCAGGATTAGATGTTGAGAAATTTGCCACAACCCAAAAGGAAATTGATTCTAACCATCAATTGGAATACTCTTATCAAAGAATAGCTCTTACAATTTTTAGAAATTCGTTTTGGATTTCCATTCGTTGAGGAAAACATTAATGAAATGTCTTGAACAATCTAACAAAACCTAACATTTAGGATTTCGGAATTATTCATAAAATATACATTCCGATTGATCAAAACTGGTCTTTTAGATAACTGAAATGTTGGTTCGGTTAAAGGTTTTCATAATGGATAAGCACTTTGAGGTCAAAAATTAAATATGCTCTAAAATATCATCCCTGGATCTACAAGTCAAGAACCTAGAAGATAAGATAAAAGATGATTGTATCCACTTCTTTAAGCAGTAGCTTTTTTTTGTGAAATCCCACGTCAACTCAAAACAACTCGATCAGAAGAGTACTTCAAAAAGGGTTGCATCATTGGTTTCGGATAGGTTTCAAAAGGCCAAATTTTAAGGGAGAAGATTATAAAAGGTTGGTGATTGCCTTTGTATCATTACTAACTCTAAATATCCACTAGGGATGATGATTTTATCTATGACCACAGAAGTCCCTCGAATGTTCGTCTTTCTAAATCTAAGAATTCTTTTTTTGCTTTTTTTTTTTGCTTGTACTTTAACTTAGTAGATTTGCCTTTTGATGCCATTATCATGTTTTTGAATCCATTTCAACTCTCATCATTTTTAATGGAGGACTTTGGTCTTGCTTTTACTAGGCACATTGCTTTTGCTATCTGTCATTCTCACTTTCATCTTTCAACTCTCATCATTTTTTAATGAATGGCTTTGGCCTTGTTTTTACCAAACACATTGTTTTTGTTAGCCCCTTGTTCTTACTTTTTTATTTTAAAAATTTTGAATCAACTTTTAAAGACCTTTCTTTTTTATCATGACCCCACTCTCTTACTTAATAAGTCATGTACATTGCCTTGGTGATTGCCAATAAGATCTGGAAATGAAAATTTTAGGCTCAAATTGGCTTTAAAAGGTTAAGGTGTGTAAGATGGAGAAACGAACTGCTCATCCTCATGTCGATGTTTCAAGCTTCCATGAGATATCACTAGAAGCTATTACAAAAAATTAATGCAAGTTAGCCCAGTAAACTTTTTTCTTAATCTTTTCTCCAAAATATCCATCAATGAACCTCCAAATTACCTGAGTGAGGGGTGATTTTTGATATTTTTTTTTCAATAAAACTCGTTATGGGCTCAAAGGGATTTGCAAAGGATTAACGTGTGTTTAGCATAGAGAAGTGAATGTCTTTCATTACTTCAATCAATGTAAGCATTGCGAATGATCCCTATATCTGTAAACCAAGATTTTACTCTCAAATTTGCTTCCCTCACCTCTCATGTGTATATAGGGATGTGTTTGGGTATGCCTTAACTTTTATTATTTGAGGTACTCCTTTTGACAGAATTAAACACTCCCTCTTAAAAATTCTTTTCTTTTCTTCAATATGGAATCCCTATGCAGATTTATGATGCACAATATATTTTTCAATTCATGTTTGGAGAATTTCAAAAGCTTTTCAAACCCTTATGTAGGCGAAGTGTTTTTGAATGTTCATTCATTTTTCTAGACATGGCATTATTGAGTTTTCTCATATTCTTTAGAAACTTGAAAGTTTTAAGGGGGAAGAATACTTACCGTTCTAATGTGGCGACCTTTGTAAAGATGAAACATGAGGTGTCAGCATGTGTTCTCAAATTCAAGATAAATTGGAATGATACATTCTTACTCTTGATTGTGCATTCAATTTAGATGCCAAAGTGTAGATTGTAAAAAATTTTCATCTACTTAGAGACTTGGAATTTTTAGATATTCTAAGACTTTTTAACTCTTTTTAATTTTGAAGAGAAACATGTACTTACCTGATCGTCATGGCAATGGCCCTTGTAAAGATTAAAGAGAATGTGTCAGTGTGTGTTCCCAAATTCAAGGCAGATTAGCATGATACCTCCTTACTCTTGGTTGTGTCTTTGGGAGCCTTTAATTCTTTTCACCTCATGTGCTTGCATTGAAAAGGATCCCTTTATTAAGTTGAGCGAGGCATTGTCTATTGCTCTTCATCCAGAGAACTCCCATTGCTATTAATTGTATTTGCTCAATGGCTACGTATCCCTTTACATGTATTCCTTGAAGTTCATAATATTTCCTATTCAAGAAACAAGGAAACTCATGTTAGAAATCGTACTAGAGTATATGATATGGAGACGACACATTTTACTCTCCACTTGATCAAATATCATTTCTTGGGTTTTTTATTTATTTTCCAATGTTAGTGTTTCTTTTAATCCATGTAGGCGAATTCTTTTCTCCAAGTTCTCTTTAGTGTCAATAATTTCCTGCTGAAAAGAGAATAAACTCATATTAGGAATGAAACCATCAAGGGTCAAATTAGAACAATATGAAGTTATCCTTCACTTAAGTTCATGTTGACAATTTCAAGATTTCATTTTGATATAGACCTCCACTGGACCTCTTTCATTTGAGATGGGAGGCGTGATCCACAAAAAAACTTGTACCATGTTCGATTGACCGATACATAGTTCTCTTTGCTTGAAGGGTGTGATGCCTCGAAAATTCGGAATCCAAAAATAACGAAATTCGAATTTTTACAGAATAAGAATCAATTTTTTGGATGCGAATATTAAATTAGAATCTCATTTAATCACGCTAAAGACAATTCTCCATTCGCGCAAAAAATTTCTCGTTCGCGTTGAATCCAATCGTGCCCGATTCGTCGTCGCACCTACCCTAAAAATATTCCCATTCGTTGTGTGAATCTTTCTCACCCTATCCAAAATTTGCTGACTACCTTTTCATCTTCAAATTATTGATTAATGGACAAGAAAATTCAAGTTCATTTGGACCCTTTTTCCTTCCATTTTCGTCCCCTTCCCGCTGACCACATTTTTCCCCCAATAACCCACGTGCCTCTGCCCTTTTTCCCTTTTTGTGATGGAGATATCTCTCCCAATTTTAATGTGCATCAATTGCCCAAATTATATCAAAGTCGATTCAATTTTCTAAGTATCGTGCAGAACTATACAGAATATCGAATGCACTTGGCAAAACTATTTTCTCAACTGTGGTCTGGGCAATATTTTTCCTTCTTTTATGATATTTTCCATCTTGATCTCGATCAAGGGACATTAATATCATGATCAAGTCTCATTCTCTATGTCCTATTTAGCTTATCATTTTGCGTGCAATTCTTGCTTGTCATATTCTCCCATAATTCACTCCAGAGCCCCTTCGTCCTGTTTAGGTTTGTTTACGGTTTACTAACAATCTTATAATTATGTCATCACCCTCCACTTGATATCATTCAAGATCAAATTCATAGGCTACTAACAAAAATAAAGGAGTATAGACATTAACAAATATCAAGCATAAGATTCTATTCATAGGATCTGTATACATGACATATATAGTGGGTGGCATGTGTACAAGATCAAATTCATGATCGAAAATAAATCCCGTTAATTTTCTATTAATGAAAGAAAATACAACAAGATGAGGATATAGAGTTCTAATATCATGAAATTTTTATTGGTCAAAGTAAATGAATTTTCGAAAAAGGATCATCTCATATGACTTTTCAAAAGCTATAAACTTTTTTCTTTGACCCATGAAACGAGTGCTTATGAATTAGTTAAAGCTTTCGCATGGTGTGCAAGCCCAAATCAAATGGCCTAGAATATCCCTGTGAATCATGGGCCCTATGTTTTTCTATTCTTGAGTTTTTTCATACGCATCAAATAAGTAAACATAAACATGTTGAGAATATTACTGTTATGGTTCCTAGTTCCTACTTCAATTTCTTGGATGGTCTCATCGGCGGATTTTGTATTGACTTGTATCTGAAATCAACAGGCCTGGTACTTATATTTCTATTAAATTAAGTTTTCCATCTTTTTCATTATAATTACTTTTTAAAACTTGTAAATTAATTGCTGGGCGAATTTTACATAGAGACGTATTTAATACACATGCAGAATCTATTGATATAAGGGAAAATTTCGTTTAAGAGCTCGAAGTGCTCTTATTTTTTCAAATAAGGGCCCGAAGTGAATCACGTTTCAAATAAGGGCCCGAAGTGCCCTTTTTGTATCAAAAAAGGGCCTGACGAAAGGTATTTTTGTCATTTTTTTTATTTTCCTTTTCTTTTGCCGGTTTACCCTCCCGAGCACTGTTCGTCATCTTCAACCTCAACTCAGGGCACTGTTCATCATTTTTTCAACCTAGGCCTTGCCTCGGCGAGCCAAGGGCTGGCCTTGACGATCTCATCTCGGCGAGTAGAGGGCAGCCCACCGTAAACCAAATGGCGGAACACCAGCAGCCACAGCAACTCCAAACCCACCCCCATCGTCAGCAACCCTCGATTGCCTCAACCCAGAAGCTTAGGGACATGTTCTCCGATAGGGGCCCCTCCACCGCCCAAGTCCTCACGGTGGTCATGCTCGTCTCGCTCAACGGTGTCCTCCTCCTGGCGAGCCTCACCTTCCCGGGGACCCTCATTGGGCTTGCCGTCACAGCCCCGCTCCTCGTCCTCTTCAACCCGGTCCTCGTCCCCTTGATGCTCACCATTAGCCTTGCGGTCACCGGTTCTTAACATCGAGGGCATTTGGGGGCGGCCCACTGCAACCAAATGGCGGAACACCAGTAGCCACAGCAGCTCCGGAACCACCCCCATCGCTAGCAACCCCCGGTCGCCTCAACCTAGAAGTTCAGGGACATCTTCTCCAATTGGGGCCCCTCCACTGCCCAAGTCCTCACGGTGGTCACGCTCGTCCCACTCAGTGGTGTCCTCCTCCTCTTGGAGTGCCTCACCTTCTCAGGCACCCTCATCAAGCTCACCGTCATGGCCTCGCTCCTCGTCCTCTTCAGCTCGGTCTTCATCCCTGCGGCGCTCACCATCGACCTCGCAGTCATCGGGTTCTTGACATTGAGGGTGTTCGGGATCACGAAGCGAGGCTGTGAGGCCAGCCCTTGGCTTGTCGGGGCAAGGCCTGAGTTGAAGAGACGATGAACAGTATCCCGGGTTAAGTTTGAAGATGATGAACCGTGCTTAGGAGGGTGAACCGGCAAAATAAGGAAAGAAAAGAAAAATAAAAAAATGAAATGACAAAAATACCTTTGATTAGGCCCTCTTTTGAAAGAAAAAGGATACTTTAGGGCCTCATTTGAAATGTGATTCACTTCGGGCCCTTATTTGAAAAAATAAAAGCACTTTGGGCCCTTAAATGAAATTTTCCCTTGATATAATGCTGAAGCTTGCTATGTACTCAATAAATGGCTAAGGTCAGGTGGTTGCACTTTTGTCATAAATGGCTCCCTAGTGTTCCTTTCTAGCTAAGTTGGATATGGAACAATGCAATTACCTCTGAAGCCATATAAAATTTGGGGAAAATTCAAGTCAAAAGTTTGGACTCCATGGGCGGTGCAGCTTCTTGGAAACTCACAAGAATTACTCTATAGGGCGTGGCGTGACTCATATGCGTCTAAACTTGTGCTTAAAGTATTGAACTTTCAATAATAAGAAATTCAAATTCAAGCAAGAGACTTGGAAAGATTCAGCTAGACGTAGACATTTGCAATTGATTAAGATCAAGATAACAATCACCAATATGTAGAGACTTGGAAAGAGAAACAACTCTCCCATTGTTACCAATGTGTAGAGACTTGGAAAGATTCAATTCGACGTAGACATTCATCTTACTAATACAAGAGGAATATATTTACTAAACATGTTGTAAATTTAAGATCTTAATCATGTCTTTAAGTTTCATGATACACTTTAACTATTGTTTAACTCTTGTTTAACTCATAACAACTCTCCTTAATTTATTTTAATTAGATAAGAGTTTGAAATCCCATTGTCAAATGTCTGATTTTGCATGATTTAGAATTTTGAAATCATATTTTGTTTTGTGCGAAAATTGTCAAAAGAAGTCTTAAATTTATTGCAATTTTGCTAGTTGAATCATAAACCTGTTAATTTTGTTAATTGAGTTCCAAACCTTTTCAAGTTTTGCCAATTGGGGACATTTGATCAATTTTGGCCTAAAATCACTAATGTAGGTGCCAACCATCCTATTTGACATAACCGACATTAGTGCATACAAAATTTTCAGGTTTTTACCCTTTTTTGCTTTCCTTTACTTTTTTTCTTTTTCTCTTTTCCTTCCCTTCTTTTAATCGGCCGAGGGTCACACTCACTCCTCCTAGCGAGGGAACCCTCACTTGATCTAGTCCTCACCTAGGCAAGCAATAGTCATCCTCACCAGGGTGGCAAGGGAAACCCTCGCTCGATATGGCAAAAGGTTGCCCTCGCCAGGACGGGTGAGGACAGTCCTTACTAGGCCAAGCAAGGGAGTCCCTTGCCTGAGCCAGTGACCTCCATTGGTCATCCCAAGCTAGTTGGCCGAAGGAGGGAAGAAAAAAAGAAGCAAAGAAAATAAAAAAAAAAAGAAAAATGAATAAAAAATTCAAAAATATTAAAATACCATCAAATTTTGTCCCATCAGTAATTTCCAGCTAATATTGGCTAGATGAACTCAATTGAGAAAAGGTAAAAAGATTTAGGACTCAATTGAAAAATTAAAAGTTTTAGAACTGAATTGGCAAAACTGCAATAAATTAATACTTTTCCTTCTTTCTATTCTATTTGTAACCGTGTTCATTTTAATATTTACAAAATTTCGTAAGTTTTTTTTTTGGTCAAAGGGCATGGAACAAAATTTCATAAGTTTGAAAGTCAAATTGAGAGCATAGTTTATTCAAAGAGTTACATGTTACTTTTGTTAGGATTCGGTGCACAATTAAGTCGAAGTAAAACGAAAAGCAAGAAAGAGAAATTGAGATGCAAGATCTTATCCTAGTTCACCCTCAAACTAAAACTACGTCTATCAAAAGATTTCATTATAATTTGTACCTCACACCTCCTGTTATATCTCTCAATTACAAGAAAAAAAAGATTATATATAGTAAGAGCTATTCATGAGCTCAAGTCCAAACCGTTAAAGGAAAAATATGAGCTTCAATCTCAAAAGCCCTATGGTGTCCAAGGAGCGCTGCCCCCTTGAGATGCTTGCCCCCTCAATATGGAGCGGGACCCACGTGCTTTCATGTCGTATAGCAATATGAATCACACTCCCAACAATTTTATCCCTGATAAAAAAACACTTCATATATGAACATAATATAATACGCCTAGAAGATACGTAGTATATAAATCAAAAGAACCATTATCAATTCACAACGTCTATCTATAGTATAAATACTTATCTTATTCTAGAAAATGAAAACTTTGTTGATTATTATCTGGATTACAATTGAAAAGATTCTCTCTTTTCCTGCACAAATTCATTTATCAGAACCTAATGTGTAGGAACTTGAGGTTTGTTTGTTTGAAGAAAAACTGTTTTTGAGAAAAAAAAAAAGTCAAACTTTCCGGTGTTTGCATGATGGCAAATTAATCAATTTACCAAAATATTTTCAATGGAATGAAAATAAAAAAAAATTAGATTGGGAGAAAACTACTTCCCCTTATGCTAAGAAGTAAATTATTTTTCCTAAACTTCCAAATAAATGAAAACTTACACGGAATATATTATTTCTATCATGAAGCTTTTACTGAAGTACATGCATCCTTCGTTGTATTTTAAGTTCATATTGAATTTGGTCCTACCATGCATGGTTCTCAAAAGCCTTTGCTACTGTAACAGTCTTTGGATGATTGTGAGAATGACAGCGGAATTGACAGTATGTTGTGAGTCACAAATTCTTGAAAAAGTAGACACCACAATATTTTTTAGTTTTTTGTTATTTACTTTTCTGTGGCACATAATGGACTGTCAATCTCATAGTGGATTAAGGATTGGCACATGATAATTTCGTTTTAAGGATTGACACCGTGAATTAGGTATTGCATACATCATCTAAGAATTTCCGAAGAATCACTCGATGCGGGATCCCATGTTTCATAATTTTAAACTTGAGCTGTCCCGGCACTTCAGCCAAGTTTCATCATCAGCTCTTTAAAACAATCCTGGGGTTAAAGAACTTAGGGGATTTCTAATCCCCCCCCCCCAAAAAAAGAAGAAAGGCTGGGGGTATTATCGGAGGTCATATTACTATCATTCAACATCGTAACGTAAGCCTAGATGGGCCCCGTCCTCGTCGAGCAATCCTTGAATGGAAGATTTCCATGCCTTGTCTTACTTTTCAAAGCTTTCCCCCATTATAAATACGTCGTCGTCGTCCTTGTCATATCCTTCAACTCTCTCTGCCCCCATACACTTACCTTTTCGCAAAAGACTTTTCAATGATTCATCCAAGATTTTCGTTCGATGCTGAAAAGCTCCTCTTTAAGGCTCTCTCACTTTTCGCGATCATTGCAACCGGCGTTAATGGCCCTGATGTTGCGGTGGCGCAGAGCAGTAACAACAGCAATCCGACGACAATCCCAGTGAACGTTGGGGTGGTTCTTGATATGAAAACGTGGGTGGGTTAGATGGGATTGAGCTGCATTAATATGTCTCCCTCTGACCTTTATAGTTCAAACCCTTCATACAAGACCAGGCTCGTCCTCAACGTCAGAGACTCCAAACAAGATAAGGTTGCTGCAGCTGCTTCAGGTTCTTTCACATACCGCCCCCCCCTCTCTCTCTCTCTCTCTCTCTCTCAGACGTACTGACTGGTCATAGAGGATAAAGGACATTATGCGGTTGTTTGTGCAACGCAAGATGAAAAAAATGTTGGTGCCATTCGCAACAATATGCATTCGCGTAGCAGAAATTGTCTCTCCAAGAAGAAACGACCAACATTAAATTTTTGACTAGTTTTTTTTTATTAAATCATTGCTGGGAATAAGGAGGGTCTCGAAGTCATAAATATGTCAATATAATTTCCCCAAGTCTTGCATCGTATTGGTGTCGCTCGACAATGGATCTTTGAATTGGGAATTTTCACCTTCTCTGTCATCATGTATTTCACTGATATAGTAGGACTCCTATCTATCTGTTCTATTGTTCGTATAGTGAACCTTGTTAGAAATTATCCCACAAAAGACACATGCTGTATAGCAAAATAGTCACTTCAATGGGGAAGGTTGATAATATCTAACGAGTTAGGTTGAGCTGAGCCAAATTATTTCCATGAAAGTTTTGTGTTATTTTATGGTGAAATAAATGGGGCTTGGATTCTAGAATGGAATTTTCTGATGCCATGAAAATAAAGAAGTTAATGATAAAGAAGAAACAACTTGATCATGTCTGGGCCAATTTGTCCACTCTTATTTTGTTCTAAATTTACTTTTATGAAAGAATTAGCTCCCCATTGGTATGCAATATCAAAGGCAACAACCGAATGCCTGCAATCATGTAAATGATTACATTCCAGCTTCAAACTCCTGTCTTCCTTTTTCTTAAACATTCTAATTCTATAACACTTCATCGAGCTTTGGTTGGCCTCTGATCGATACTATGCCTTCTCCGATAAGAACGTCCATCATCTGCCGTATTGTTATTGCTTCACCGTGTTTTCTTGTTCACCTTTTCAGCACTTGCTTTGATAAAGAATAAACAAGTCCAAGCCATAATAGGCCCTGAAGGTTCCATGCAAGCAGACTTCATCATTGACCTTGGAAACAAGTATCATGTGCCCATCATCTCTTTTTCTGCAACTAGTCCTTCCCTCAGTTCGATTCGAAGTCCTTACTTCATTCAAGCCGCACGAAATGACTCATCCCAAGTGAATGCCATAAGCGCGGTTGTGCAAGCTTTTGGCTGGAAAGAATCGATCCTCATATATGTGGACAATCAGTTTGCAGAAGGTATCGTACCTTCTCTTACCGATGCTTTGGAAAAAGTTGACACACGAGTGTCCTACAGGAGCCTTATTAATCCTTCGGCCACTGACGATCAAATCCAGCTGGAGCTCTACAAGTTAATGACAATGGAAATGAGGGTGTTTATCGTGCACATGTTACCTCCACTTAGTTCTCGACTATTTGCCAAAGCAAAAGAGTTGGGAATGATGACAGAAGGTTATGTGTGGATCTTGACTACTGGAATCACTGACCTATTGAGTTCTGTGGATTCATCTATTGTCGCTAATTCGATGCAAGGAGTATTGGGCATTAAGACTCATATCCCAGACACGCCAAACCTGGACAACTTCATGGTCGGGGTAAGTCTACCACAAGTGCCATAACTTTTGTACGGCGCTCACTTGAGTGCCATAACTTTTTTTTTCGTTCACTTAAGTGCCATTACTTTTAAAAATCGTTCACTTGAGTGCCATTTCACCTTTTCCGGCCGCCACATCAGCTTTTCCGGCCGCCACGTCAACTTTTTCAGGTGCCACGTCAGCTTTTTCAGGTGCCACGTCAGCTTTTCCGGTGTCCATGTAAGCAATAGCACTCAAGTGAACCATTTTTAAAAGTTATGGCACTCAAGTGAACGAAAAAAAAGTTATGGCACTCAAGTGAGCGCCGTACAAAAGTTATGGCACTTGCAGTGTACTTACCTCCTTCATGGTCCGATGGAAGATGAAATTCCAACAAGACAATCCATCCATCATTAATCTTAGATTGAACATTTTTGGATACTGGGCTTATGACTCTACTCAGGCACTGGCAATGGTTGTCGAGGAAATGGGTGCTGCGAATTTTACCTTCCAGATGTTGACGGCCTCCACAAATGCGACGGATCTTAACAGTATTGGGGTCTCTCAAAATGGTCAGAAACTTCTTCAAGGACTAGCCAATACAACATTCATGGGCCTCGCTGGAAATTTTAGCCTCATTGACGGGCAGCTAGAGTCGTCAACATTCCAAATTGTTAATATCAATGGAAATGCAGCATGAGGGATTGGGTTTTAGACGCTAGAAAATGGGCTGCTAAGAGATTTGAATTCCTTCAACACAAGCAAATATTCCTCTTCGAAGAGTAATCTCCAATCAATAATATGGCCAGGAGATTCAACCTTTAGTCCTAAGGGTTGGGAGATTCCCAAAAATGGGAAGAGGTTGAAAATCTTAGTTCCCTTGAAGGTTGGTTTTGATGAATTCGTGAGGGTGACTCAAGATCCTAGCACAAATACATCCCAAATCACCGGATATTGTATTGACATCTTTCAGGCCGTCATAGAAAAGTTGCCTTATGCTGTGGTTTACGACCTTATTCCGTTTGCCTTACCTAATGGAAGCAGCGCTGGAAGCTACAATGACATGATTGAACAAGTATTTTACCAGGTGAGCTCATTTCAAGTGCTTGATATCGTTGGATTACATGTCGAAAATTTACTGTCATGTGGTTGACAAAGAAAACATCTACGTTTCTTTTGTTGGAGCAGAATTATGATGCAGTGGTGGGTGATACGACAATCATAGCGAACATATCATTATATGTGGATTTCACCTTACCACACACCGAATCAGGTGGTGCAATACTTGTGCCATACAAGGATGACAGGGGCAAGAATGCTTGGATTTTCTTGAAGCCACTGACATGAAACCTTTGGCTAACAACCAGATGCTTCTTTGTGTTGATAGCATTGGTCGTGTGGACTCTCGAACATCGGATTAACGAAGATTTCAGCGGTCCAGCCACACATCAAGATGGCACGAGCTTCTGGTTCTCCTTTTCAACCATGGTCTTTGCACAAAGTAATCGCCCTTCACTTTAATAGATAAGCTGAACATTACAATTTGCATATGGTTGTAGGAGAATTTATGTGCTTGCCCTTAATTTTATTGCAGGATAGAGAGTACTTAGCAACCTATCAAGATTTGTTGTAATCGTGTGGGTTTTCGTGGTACTTATACTAACATAAAGTTATACGGCAAGCTTGAGCTCTCTTTTGGTGGTGCAAAATCTTCAACCAACTGTGGCTAATGTAGATCAGCTCCTAGAGAGTGGGGAAAACGTGAGTTATCAGCACGGCTCCTTTCTTTATGGAATGCTAAAGCAAATGAAGTTCGATGATTCCAGACTTATATCTTATCAGTCTCCTGAAGACTACGATACGCTTCTTTCCAAAGGAAGTGCAAAGGGCGGGATCTCAGCAGCATTCCACGAAGTCCTCAAACTTAAACTTATTCTTGCAAAATACTGCAACAAATATACCATGATTCCAGCATTTAAAACTAGTGGATTTGGCTTCGTAAAGTTCTCGATCCTTCATTTATAGCAAAAAGAGAAAACCCTCAAAATTTTCAATTATTAGGTTTTATAGTTAATACTTTGATTGAAAAATCCCATGTTTTGCTTCTTTTGGTTTATAGGTTTTTCCGAGAGGGTCTATGCTGGTATCGGATATTTCATGAGAAATCCTTAACATGACTCAAGGGCCTAAAATGACGGAAATCGAGAACGCATGGCTTACATCGAAAACCAACTGCCAGAATTCAAATTCCTCGGTTTCTTCCAACAGCTTGGGTCTTGAGAGTTTCTGGGGCCTATTCTTGATTGCTGGAGCTGCTGCAGTTTTTGCTCTCTTCATCTCCATGGTCATGTTTGTGACGTCCTCAAACTTAGTGGCTTAGGAAAAGAAAAGTCAAAGGTTGTCCTCCCAATTTCCAGCTCAAACCCACGTGCATGGTGTCAATTTTTCCCTATTTCTACAGAAGTTTTCTCCGCAAGCCCACGTGTTCTCTCTCTTAAAATCCCACTCCCACTTCGATTGTGTTGGAACCTTTTGTTTGGCTGAATTTCCGGCTATCTGCTCCACTCACACAGCTAAGCTTCACTTCCCCATGCAACTTAAACAACTTCTCATCATTTCAATGCCACTCCAACTGCTGCACTCTCTTCTCTTCTTCGGCGGCTTGCTGTGCTGCGTTCTTCTTCTTCTTCTTCGTTTGTGCTGTGTCGTATCTACTGCCCCGAGTTGTTGTTGCTGCTGCTGCAACTCCCGCATGCTGCTCCTTTGGCTACGTGAGTCTCTAGTTGCTGCGGCTCACTTTATTCTCGGCTAAAGCTATTGCCCGTGCTTGTTTGTTGCTGTCTTGCTACTGGTTCTTCTTCCTCTAGCTATGACTTGCTTATCTGCTCCTCCCTTGGTCATTTTCTATAGTTGTTGCCATTGCTTTGGCCCTCCCAGCAGCTTGGATTTTGTTGTTGTCCTCTCGGTTTCTCGCATCCAGCACGCGCACCCGGAGTAAATCGGTTCGTTCGGGGTCGTCCGGTGTCCAAATCGAGCTTCGTTTTCTCCTGTGTACTCGTAAGACTTCAAACTTCGATATTTTGGAAGCGGATTAGCGAAAAAAACCCTGGGAAAATTCCCAGTTTTGATTCAAAGTTGACCTTGATTTGCCCGTGTTTGTTTGTAGATAATTTCTCACCTTCTTGGCTGAAGTTGCCTTGCTCGAAGCTCGATTATTGTCGTCTGTAGCCCCAGCTCAAGGTCGAATTTTTAGGTGAGCATATTTTTTTACTTGACTTAGAATGTCGGGTGTGCTAGGGATTAGTAGGAAAACTTTTATGACGAAAAATGTTGAATTCCTTGAACGTAGAGCATCAATAAATTGCTACTAGCCATAAGCGTAATATTGGTATTTTTGTGGACTCTAGAAATTGTCTTGTGTGCCAGATTACTTACCTCTGAGCCTAGGTAATTAGAATGAAAATCGGGTCTTGGATTGCGAGTTTAGCAACGTGAAATGTTTGATTATTATATTTGATTTATTTTGAGTTGAATTATGTACTCTGGTGAATAATCTTGGGAAATGCATGTGGCAAAGTTGACTTGCATGAGTGTTTATGGGATGGGTCAATTGAGAATTCTATGATGCTCATCATTAATCTGCATATTGGCATGAGATATGTGCGTTTGGCAGAGTGTGTAGAACCGTGCGGGATGGCCCGACAGTGTTTAGGGGGTCACCGGGAATGCGAGGTGATAAGGAGGTGCTGATCGCAGTGTTAATTGAGCCACGGTCTTGCACTTGCGCCTGAACGTGCTCGGCACGGGGTAGCTGGAGAGACAAGGGTGCCAACTTTGGTGTGATTAGACACGGGTTGAGGCACAGGCCTGAGACATCCGTGACGTGGCCGGGACCGGAAGTGCTATTGAGCCATCGGTGGGGTTCGGTCCGAAAGAGCTAGTGAGCCACCGGGGACCCCAAGTGAATCATTGAGCATCTCTGCATTGGCATCTGTATGATCTGAGGTCACAATTTGGATGTGATGATTTACATTCTAGCAAGAAGTGCATGCTACTTTCTAAATTAAGTCTAGACGTGTGTTCACTGAGTTTCGACTCACATATTTTGGCTGATCTCTATTTCAGACCCTCGACCATAGACTTGATTATTCTCGACATCCGAGGAGTCCGATCCGGAGGAGTGGTCCTTGCTAGAGGACGAGTAGTTCCTATGATGCATAGATAGAGATTGGCGACTTTTTGGTTTAGCTTGATTTCTTTTGTTCTTGGCCGAGTTAGATTTGTGGGGTCAGATGATAGTCTTACTCCAGGTTGTAAAGAACCTCTACTGTTATACGGTATGTAAACTAAATTTTCTCTATCTTTCTATCCCACATGTATGTTTGTCAGGGGATGCACGTTTTCGCTGTCGCATTTGTTAGTCGTCGCTAGTGTTGGCCAGGCGATGAGCGAATTTGGCAGGTGAAGGGATGTTGCGGGTCCGACAAAACTAGGGCGTGACATCTCCATTGAGTGGTATCAGAGCAAGGTCAGCTTGATAAGAGATTATTCGAGGCTTGGAGTGATAAGGATGATGATATGTAGGGTAGTTAGATATAGAGAGACCCTTAAGTTGGATTAGGGATTGGGCGCGTATGCCTGTTCTTGACTGGCGCATGTGATTGCTATAATTGAGAGTGCCTCTCTGTGGCTATTACTAGTAATCATATATATATTCTAGCATGCTATTGCTCGCTACTAGACGCTGATTAGTGGTTTGGATCTTAATTCATTGATGGAATTATAACAGGTATAAGTGAGTCAGACCAAAGAAAATGAGCAACAGAAATAGACCGAGGAAGTATATAAGTGTGTCTGGCTCAGATGCTCCAACTGTAAGAGCTCAAGCTGCAGGCACTCCAGCTGCAGGAGATCAAGCTGCAGAAAACCCAAATAAAAGAGATATTATGAGGGTATTAGCGGAAGTCAGTACCCTGATGGGTAGGCAAGCTGAAGAAAGAGCTGCCACTGTAGCCTAAGCTACTGAGGCCGCTTTAGCTGCCGTGCATGGAGCCAATGTGAATAATGCCCTAGGCAATAGAGGTCGGCAGGTACCTCATCTCGTGGAGCAATTCCTGAAGTTGCATCCACCGAAATTCGATGGGACGGGAGGACCTGAAGCAGCCTCCCTTTGGACCGAACAACTAGAGAAAGCGTTTGAAGTACTGGGATGTATTGGGGAAGAAATAGTTTCATTAGCTGTCTACCAACTCCAAGGCACCGCCGATGATTGGTGGAAGGCCACCCGAGGAAGAGTCTTTCCTGAAGGTACTGTGCCGGAATGGAAGAATTCCTATGGCTTCGTCAGGGTCAGATGACAATAGATCAGTATGAGGCAGAATTTGCAAGACTATCCATATTTTCTCCGAAGGTGATAGAGAATGCCTAGGACAAGGCAAGGAGGTTTCGTGAAAGACTAAGGTCAGAACTCCGTAGTTGACTGATTACTGAAGGATCAAGGGACTATAGAGCGATGTATGAAAGGGCTCAAGAGTTCGAAAAAGACATAAATGAAAGAGCCGCCGCATTTGGATCGCGATTCATGCTCAGACGAGATGACAGGAGTTTTGGAAAAAGGCCAATGATGGATAATAGAAGGTTTGTCCCTCCACCTCGAAGGACTTTGGGAAAACCGACACCTCCTGATAGTGCAAGGTGTCGCGATTGTGGACAGAGACATCCGAACAGTCTGTGCCCAAGGAAGACAGGAGCATGTTTCGAATGTGTACAAATGGGGCATATTGTGAGGCATTGCCCAAGAAAGAACCGGGGACCACAGTTTCAACCGCAAAGACCACCAGCTGGACCACAGGCGATGACTGCTCCCCAAGAAAATCTGAATCGACCGCCAGCGCAAGGAAGAGTGTACGCAATGGCGTGAGGAGAAGCTGAAAATGCGCCAGGTGTGATCACAGGTACCGTCTCTCTTTGTGATCATGCTGCTTATGCCCTGTTTGACCCTGGAGCATCGCATTCATTTGTGTCTGAACAATTCGTTGCTTTGGCTGGTATGGATGTGAGACCATTAGAAACACTGTTGCATGTGGTCACCCCACTAAAGGATAAAATGATCATCTCATTAGGATGTCAAGGGTGTAAGATATCCTTGGGTGGTAGAGAGGAACTGATTGATCTGGCTGTCCTACCCATGTTTGACTTTGATGTGATAGTAGGAATGGACTGGTTAGTTAAACATGGGGTAGTAATTGACTGTAGTAGTAAGATGATTCAGTATAACCCGACTGGTCACCCTAGATTTGAATTTCGAGGAAACCGAGGAGAAACCTCAATCCCTTGGATATCGTCGCTGAAAGCAACTAAGTTGATGGACGAAGGATGCCAAGGATACCTAGCCTCTGTAACTGATTCATCAGTTGAGGAAGTAAGGCTTGAAGACTTGCCTGTAGTGCGTGATTTTCCGGATGTCTTCTCGCAAGAGTTGGCAAGATTGCCTCCGGAAAGGGAAGTAGAGTTTGCAATTGAATTTGCCCCTGAGACAAAGCCAATCTCTAAGGCACCTTACAGGATGGCATTGTCGGAATTAAAGGAATTGAAGGTCCAATTACAGGAACTATTGGATAAAGATTTATTCGCCCAAGTACTTCGCTATGGGGTGCTCCAATATTGTTCGTAAGGAAGAAAGACAGGTCATTGCGTCTGTGCATTGACTATCGGCAGTTGAATCAGGTGACGGTCAAGAATAAATACTCGTTGCCTAGGATAGACGACTTGTTCGATCAGCTACAAGGAGCATCTGTGTTCTCTAAGATAGACCTGAGAACAGGCTATCACCAACTGAGGAAAAGAAAGGAGGACATACCGAAAACGGCGTTCAGGACAAGGTATTGGCACTATGAATTTATGGTCATGCCATTTGGATTGACCAATGTCCTGCCACCTTCACGGATATGATGAATAGGATATTCAAGGAGTTCTTAGATCGGTTCGTAATAGTGTTTATCGACGACATACTGGTGTACTCGAGAAGTCCTGAGGACCATAAACAGCACTTGAGCATTATTCTACAGACTTAAGGGAACATTTGCTTTACGCCAAGTTCAGGAAATGTGAATTTTGGCTTAATCGAGTGGCATTTCTCGGACATATAATTTCTGGGGAAGGAATTGCTGTGGATCCGTCAAAGATTGAAGCAGTTAAAAAGTGGCCTAGACCGACAACCGTGACAAAAGTGAGAAGTTTCTTAGGTTTGCCAGGTTACTATAGACGTTTCGTGGAAAAGTTTTCTACGATAGCCGGACCCTTAACACATCTATTGAAAAAGGAGACGAAGTTCGAATGGACAGATAAGTGTGAAGAAAGCTTTCAAGAGCTTAAACATAGACTAACGACTGCGTCAGTATTAACTATTCCGTCTGGATCTGGAGGATTGAAGATTTACAGTGATGTATCATTAGGAGGTTTGGGATGTGTCTTGATGCAACATGGACGGGTTATAGCCTATGTGTCTCGATAGCTCAGGCCACATGATATGAACTATCCGACACATGACCTGGAATTGGTAGCAATAGTGTTCACACTGAAGATATGGAGACATTATCTGGTTGGAGAAACGTTTCAGATTTATACAGACCACCAGAGTCTGAAGTATTTATTCTCTCAGAAGGAGCTGAATTTGAGACAACGTCGCTGAATGGAATTGTTAAAGGATTAAGACTGCGACATTCTGTATCACCCTAGAAAGGCGAACAGAGTAGCTGATGCACTCAGTCGAAAGTCGAGTATAGCACATTTGATGATTAAGGAGTGGACGTTGTTAAAAGGAATAAGAGACTCGGAATTCAAGATAGAGGTAGGACACCTCTCGAGTTTGATGGCCACCTTGAGAGTCGAATCGAAAATTTACTCAAGGATTAAGGAACTACAGTCTACAGATCCTGATATTCAGAAGATCTTAACTGTGGATGTGGCAAAGAGGAAACCAAAGTTTCAAGTGATAGAGGATGGAATTTTGAAGTTCAAAGGACGATTGTGCGTGCCAAATAATGAAGAGTTAAAGGAAGAGATTTTGACAGAAGCGTATCGTAGCAGTTATAGCATTCATCTAGGTAGCACGAAGATGTATCAGAACCTGTGTCAGTGCTACTGGTGGAACGGAATGAATGTGGATGTGGCCAAATACGTGGCAAAGTGCCTGACCTGTCAGCAGGTGAAAGCACAACATTGCAAACCTGGACGATTGCTACAGCCATTGGAGATTCCAGAATGGAAATGGGAACATGTTACGATAGACTTCGTGACTGGTTTACCAAGGAGTCAAAGGGGCAATGATTCGATTTGGGTTATGGTCGATAGGCTGACCAAATCTGCTCAATTCATAGCAGTGCGAAAATACCTTGCTCTGGAAAAGCTGACTGAGTTATATGTTCGACAAATCATTCGTCTGCATGAAGTACCAGTTACGATCACGTCGGACCATGACCCTCGCTTTACTACGACATTTTGGAAAAGTTTGCAGGTTGCCTGAGAAACTGAATTGAGGTACAGTACGACATATCATCCGCAGACTGATGGACAAACAGAAAGGACGATTCAGACATTAGAGGACATGTTAAGAGCCTGCGTGAAAGACTTCAAGGGTAGATAGGAAGAACAATTGCACTTGGTGGAGTTTGCGTACAATAACATCTATCAGCAAAGTATCAAAATGGCTCCATTTGAGGCTCTATATGGAAGAGCTTGTAGAACTCCAATCTACTGGGACGAGATTGGTGAAAGGAGCATAACAAATGTAGAACTGGTTCAGTAGTCCATTAAGGCAATGAAAGTGATAAGGGACAGGTTGAAAACAGCTCAGAGTCGCCAGAAAAGTTATGCAGATAGGTGATGTAGGTCATTGGAATTTCAAGTAGGCGATCATGTATTTTTGAAGGTGTCGCCAATTAAAGGTCTATCTCGATTTGGAAAAAAGGGAAAGTTAAGCCCCAGATCTATAAGGCCATTCGAGATCTTGGAAAGAATTGGAACATTGGCGTATTGTCTTGCTTTGCTGCCAAACTTGTTTCAAGTGCATAATGTGTTCCATGTTTCGATGCTGAGGAAGTATGAGCCAGACCCGAACCATATACTCGATCATGAAGTCATTGAAGTGGATGGTCGAGTTTCGTACGTAGAAAGGCCCGTTCGAATCGTGGATCGAAGAGAACACTTCCTACGGAACAAGATAATACCCATAGTCAAAGTAATTTGGGAGCACTATGGAACAGAAGGCATAACGTGGGAAAACGAAGACGAAATGAGGAGCAAGCACCCTCACCTCTTTATGTAATTAGTATTTTTAGTAGAATAAAAATTTCGGAGACGAAATTCCTGTACGGTGGGGAGAGTTGTGACGTCCTCAAGCTTATTGGCTTAGGAGAAGAAAAGTCAAAGGTTGTCCTCCCAATTTCCAGCTCAAACCCATGTACATGGTGTCAATTTTTCCCTATTTCTGCAGAAGTTTTCTCCTCAAGCCCACGTGTTCTCTCTCTTAAAATCCCACTCCCACTTTGATTATGTTGGAACCTTTTGTTTGGCTGAATTTACGGCTATCTGCTCCGCTCACACAGCTGGGCTTCACTTCCCCATGCAACTTAAACAACTTCTCATCATTTCAATGCCACTCCAACTGCTGCACTATCTTCTCTTCTTCGACGGCTTGCTGTGCTGCGTTCTTCTTCTTCTTCTTCGTCTGTGCTGTGTCGCATCTGCTGCCCTGAGCTGCTGTTGCTGCTGTTGCAACTCCCGCATGCTGGTTCTTTGGCTATGTGAGTCTCCAGTTGCTGCGGCTCACTTTATTCTCGGCTGAAGCTGTTGCCCGTGCTTGTTTGTGGCTGTCTTGCTACTGGTTCTTCTTCCTCTAGATGTGACTTGCTTATCTGCTCCTCCCTTAGTCATTCTCTAGAGTTGTTGCCATTGCTTTGGCCTTCCCAGCAGCTTGGATTTTGTTGCTGTCCTCTCAGTTTCTCGTGTCCAGCACGCGCACCTAGAGGAAATCGGCTCGTTCGGAGTCGTCCGGTGTCCAAATCGAGCTCCGTTTTCGCCTGTGTATTCCGAAGACTTTAAATTCTGGAAGCGAATCAGCAAAAAAACCCCTGGGAAAATTCGCAGTCTTGAATTTTGGTTGTTTGTAAGTTCAAATAATATTAGATTATTGAAGATTAAGAGACAAAAATTAGACATCGCCTTGAAAAGCTCGAAAATTAGCCAATTGGTTTCGGCGTGCCGAGAATGAAAAAATATTAAAAGTGACCGAATTGCCCCTAGTTTGTGCTAGAATCCTTGGCTAGAGAGTGTTAGTAATTTTAGCAAGGCTAGAAAAATTTTCCAACGGCATTCCAAGTTATTTTTCAATCGCGATTAAGCCAAATCAGTATAGATTGAGCCCTACCAGTCCTGAAATTTCACTAATTTCGAGAAATATCTTATAGGTCATCTTTTTGACCAATTTATCAGCTTTGACCAAAAATAATTGATGCGCGAGTTTTATCAGTCCAAATTTTACTGATAGTCCAAAAACCAGTCTATTTGTTCAACTTTATGTCACTTTCGGAAAATAGTCATCTGCAATAATTATCCTTAAGATATTTATTGGTCAAACTACTCTCTCTCTCTCTCTCTCTCTCTCTCTCTCTCTCTCTCTCTCTCTAAATTTTCAGATCTCTCTCTCTGTGCTGGCTCATATTTGTACTATCAACTTCAATTGGCCATCGATGGAAATCCAACAATTGGATTTTTGTGATTTTTGGATATGTCATAATGCTATCTGAGATGAGTTCACAAAACTTTGAATGACTTTGATTTGATATCATTTGGCCTTTCAAATCTACTTTTTCGTTTCAGTCGACGAACTAGTTTTTTTATTACCCAAATTTGACATATAGCCCACGTTGATATATGTTAAGCCCAGTGACCTCTAGAGCTCATTTTCATATGAAAATATTGATTTCCAGCTCATGAACCACCCCGTTCAGCTCTTGAACTGCCTTGGTTTCCTTGGGTTTTGCCGGATTTCGCATCGCCATCATGCTCCGCCGATCGCCATCGGGCCCTTCATTGTTCTGCCGCCTGTCTGGCTTTGAATCAGCCTCATCGAGGTAAGCCAACCCATGATTCTTGGATAGACTCTAGGGTGCGATCTAAGGTAGATCGGTATAGAAAAATTGACTGATTTGGCAATTTTTGTGGAAATTGATTCTGTGGCGAGGCTGTGGTATATTATTTGGGCTGGGTAAGTTGCTGTATTGGTTGGACATAAGCTGTTGGTGGTGGTTGATGTAGGTCTCATGAGGTTTGGGAACTGAAAAATGGATTTTTGGGATATTTAGGGCAAAAACGGGCCAAATAATATTTTGAAATCACACTTCACGACACCCTGAGTATTGTTCATGAGCCTAATATACTATTCACATGCTGTCCATTTGTATTTAGGGCCAATTATTGAGATATCATAGGCCTAAAATACATATTTTAGTGTGAAAATGATACGAACCTGATGCGTGCGATACACTAGTCAGACCTAATACCTTTAACGCGAGTCAAGTTAGCTAGAGACCCGAGACTAGAATTTGAGCATGGAATGTGAACGCATTTGCATTGTTGATCTCTATGTAGATATGAATTATTTGCATGCTTGATTATTTCGATGATGAGCCATTTCTCGTTTGGCCTTGTTTCTGTTTCCGTGACCCGAGTGTCTATGAGAGCATGTTAGAGTTAGATATGAGAGTATGTAATATCCTAAGCGAGATTAGCGGTGAGCTTACTGAGATGTGTTCTCACGGTGATTTCTCTCACCTTTTAGACCCTAGGACATAAGCATGGTAGGGATACCACAAGATTTGATATCCAGGTGGCGGAGTACCTAGTTGGCAAGGACAATTGATATTGAATCTGTGGTTGCTGATCAATGTGGTCGCCTTAGGTTGTTTGTTGTTATTAATTTTTGTAAAGCTAATATTCATGAGTAATATAGAGCTGAGATTTTGTATATGTATGAGGTGTTATGATTGTGCTAACCCTTACTCATTCATTGTCAGAGGTAATGTATCACTTCCGCTAGCGTTTATTTGAATATTAAGATTTTTGGGTCGGCGACAGTCCCAGGATATCACATGTATCGACCGCCATCGTGCAGATGTCACGTGCTCGTGGAGGTTCGGAGCGTGACAACAATGGTTGGCAGGGGTCGCTGACTAGTCGGCATCTACCACCAGTCATTGTTGAGGATGGTAGGGGGAATGGTGAGGGTATGCAACTCTCGCCACTGCAACCCTTCTTTTTTCTATTTTTTTATTTTTAGTGTTAGCTTATTTTTTAGCTTAAAATTGGATTTTTAAAATAAATTTCCAAGTTCACTCTTTTTTTTTTTAAATAAATTGCCATGTGGACTTATATTTTTTTTTAAAAACAATTGCTAATTGGATTGACATAGCACTACTATTGCTTTATATATAAATGCCACACATATTTTTTGGTTGAAATTTCTCATCATTGGCACTTAAATGATCATCTTTTCTTCGATTTGAGACTTAAGTGATAAAAAAAAATTAGCATCAAAGTAAACATTATACACAAATATTATCACTTGAGGTGTCCTTTTCCTAATTTTTCTTATCATGACAAGTTAGAGCCTATTTACATTTCTTAGCCCATCCTCTTCTTGTCAGACAATTATAAAAGATTCCCCTTCAATGTCAAAATGTCGATGAGAAATGCTTTTGCGACTCGTGTGCCATATAGAAGATTGTACACTTGGTACATCATCCTACGTTATACTCCCACTTGGATTAGATAATGTTAGTATTGCCTTATTAAGTGGTTGCAATTACGATTGGTTTGAACTTAATTTCTTGCTTCTCACCTTGCTCCCACATGGATGAGATGCTCCAATAATATCATTACCATGATCCAAAGTTTCAAATAGATAATAATCTTCACCTATCTTGCTCTTTTTTCAAAAATTATTCTTTGAGAATTGACATCTTGTGATTTTGATTTAGTTACATTTCCACTTTCTTGTTTACCTATAAACACATATCCTTTTGAGTGCTCTCAATATCTCGTGAAGATACTCCTTTTTGCCACGACGGCCTAATTTTTCATATTTGTGGGAGGATTCGTATGAATAGGCAACACATTAATTGATAGTGCTTTTCTATGGCTACTGGTAGTACTCATATGTTCTAGCAAATTGTTATGTGCTGCTAGACCTTAATTGGTGGTTTGAGTCTTAATTCCTTAATGGTTTTATAGCAGGTATAAATGAGTCACACCAAGGAAAATGAGCAACAGAAATAGACCAAGGAAGTATGCAAGTGTGTCTGGCTCAGGTGCTCCAGCTGCAAGAGCTTCAGCTGTCGGTACTTCAGGTGTAGGAGCTCAAGCTGCATATACTCTAGCTGCAGGAGCTCAAGTTGCAGGTGTTCCAGCCGCAGGAGCTCAAGTTGCATGTGCGCCAACTATAGGTGCTCAAGCTGCAGAAAACCCAAGTATAGGAGATATTATGAGGGTATTAACAAAAGTTAATACCTTGAAGGGAAGGCAAGCTAAAGAAAGAGCTGCCACTGTGGCTCAAGCTGCTGAGGCCGCTTTAGCTACCGTGCATGGAGCCAATGTGAATAATGCTCCTGGCAATGGAGGTCGACAGACACCTCATCTCATGGAGCAATTTCTAAAGTTGCATCCACCAAAGTTTGATGGAACAAGAGGACTTGAAGCAGCCTCCCTCTAAACGGAACAATTAGAGAAAACGTTTGAAGTGCTGGGATGTACCGGGGAAGAAAGGGTATCGTTAGCCATCTTCCAGCTGTAAGGCACAATAGATGATTTATGGAAGGCCACCTGAGAAAGAGTCTTCCCTAAAGGTATAGTGCCGAATTGGATGGATTTCTGTGAAGTATTTAATGGAAAATACTTTTCGGAAGCCGTACAGGAAAGAAAGATGGAGGAATTCCTGCGGCTTCATCAAAGTCAGATGACAATAGATCAGTATGAGGTGGAATTTGCAAGTCTATCCAAGTTTACTTCGAAGATGATAAAGAATGCCTGGGATGAGGCAAGGAGATTCCGTGAAGGGCTAAGGCCGGAACTCCGCAGTTGATTGATTATCGTAGGATTGTGAGACTATGGAGCAATGTATGAAAAGGCTCAAGAGTTCGAAAGAGACATAAATAAAAGAGCCGCAGCATTTGGAAAGGACATATATTCATGTACAGACGAGATGACAGAAGTTTTGGAAAAAGGCCAATGTAGATAATAGAAGGTTTGTCCCTCTAGCTCGGAGAACCTTGGGAAAACTGACACCCCTTGGTAACGCAAGGTGTCGCGATTGTGGACAGAGGCATCCGAACGATTTATGCCCAAGGAAGACAGGAGCATGCTTCGAATTTGGACAAATGGGGCATATTGCGAGGCATTGCCCAAAAAGGAATCGCAGACTGCAGTTTCAACCGCAAAGACTACTAGCTGGACCACAAGTGATGGCTGCTCCCCAAGAAAATTTAAATCAACCACCAGCGCAAGGAAGAGTACGCGATGGCACGAGGAGAAGCTGAGAACGCACCTGGCGTGATCACAAGTACCATTTCCTTGCGTGATCATGCTGCATATGCTTTATTTGATACGGGAGCATCACATTCATTTGTGTCTAAGCAATTTGTTGCATTAGCTGGTATAGATGTGAGACCATTAGAAACACTATTGCATGTGGCCACCCCACTAAAGGATAAAATGATCATCTCGTTAGGATGTCAAGGGTGTAAGATATCCTTGGGTGGTAGAGAGGAACTACTTGATCTGGCTGTCCTACCTATATTTGACTTTGATGTAATAATGGGAATAAACTAGTTAGTTAAGCATGGAGTAGTAATTGACTGTAGTAATAAGGTGATTCAGTTTAACCCGACTGGTCACCCTAGATTTGAATTTTGAGGAAATCGAGGAGGAACCTCAATTCTTTGGATATCGTTGTTGGAAGCGACTAAATTGATGGATGAAGCATGCCAAGGATACCTAACCTCTGTAACTGATTCGTCAGTTGAGGAAGTAAGACTTGAAGACTTACTTGTAGTGCATGATTTTTTGAATGTCTTTTTGCAAGAGTTGCCGAGATTGCCTCTTGAAAGGGAAGTAGAGTTTGTAATTGAATTGGCTTTTGGGACAGAGCTAATATCTAAGGCACCTTACAGGATAGCATTGTCGAAATTGAAGGAATTGAAGGTCCAATTGTAGGAACTATTGGATAAAAGATTTATTCGCCCAAATGCTTCGCCATGGGGTGCTCCAGTATTATTCATAAGGAAGAAAGACAGGTCATTGCGTCTATGCATTGACTATTGGCAGTTGAATCAAGTCACGGTCAAGAATAAGTACCCGTTGCCTAGGATAAATGATTTATTCGATCAACTGCAAGGAGCATCTATGTTCTCTAAGATAGACATGAGGATAGTCTATTACCAGTTGAGGATAAAAAATGAGGACATACCAAAAATGGCATTTAGGAAGAGGTATAGACACTATGAATTTGCGGTCATGCCGTTTGGATTGACCAATGCTCCTGTCGCCTTTATGGATATGACGAATAGGATATTCAAGGAGTTCCTAGGTCAGTTCGTAATAGTGTTCATCGATGACATACTGGTATACTCGAGAAGTTCTGAGAACCATGAACAGCATTTGAGTATTATTCTACGGACATTAAGGAAACATTCGTTTTATGCCAAGTTTAGTAAATGTAAATTTTGGCATAATCGAGTGGCGTTTCTTGGACATATAATTTCTAGAGAAGGGATTACTATGGATCCATCAAAGATTGAAGTAGTTGAAAAGTGGCATAGACTGATAACCACGACATAAGTGAGATGTTTCTTAGGTGTGGCAAGTTACTATAAATGCTTCGTGGAAAATTTTTCTACGACAGCTAGACCCTTAACCCGTCTATTGAAAAAGGAGATGAAGTTCGAATGGACAAGCAAATGCGAAGAAAGCTTTCGAGAGCTTAAAGATACACTAACAACTGCATCAGTATTGACTATACTGTCAGGATTTGGAGGATTCGAGATTTACAGTGCTGCGTTGTTAAAAGGTTTGGGGTGTGTCTTGATGTAACATAGACGGGTTGTAGCATATGCGTCTCAACATCTGAGGCCACATGAGATGAACTATCTAACACATGATCTGGAACTGGCAGCGATAATGTTTGCACTAAAGATCTGGAGACATTATGTGGTTATAGAAAAGTTTCTGATTTATACAGATCACCAGAGTCTAAAGTATCTCTTCTTTCAGAAGGAGTTGAATATGAGACACCGTCACTGGATGGAATTATTGAAGGATTATAACTGCAACATTCTGTATCACCCTGGAAAGGCGAATAGAGTAGTGGATGCGCTCAGTCGAAAGTCGAGTATAGCGCATATGATGGTTAAAGAGTGGAAGTTATTAGAGGGGATAAGAGACTCGAAATTCAAGATAGAGGTAGGACACCTCTCAAGTCTGATGGCCACCTTGAGGGTCGAATTGAAAATTCATTCGAGGATTAAGGAACTACAGTCTACAGATCCTGATATTTAGAAGATCTTAACTATGGATGTAGCAAAGAGGTAACCAAATTTTCAGGTGACAGAGGATGGAATCCTAAAGTTTAAAGGACGCTTGTACGTGCTAAATAATGAGGAGTTAAAGGAAGAGATTTTGACAGAAGCACATCGTAGCAGCTATAGCATCTATCCAAGTAGCACGAAGATGTATCAGAACCTGCGTGAGTACTATTAGTGGAATGGTATGAAGGTGGATGTGGCCAAACATGTGGCGAAGTGCCTGACATGTTAGCAGGTAAAGGCACAATATTGCAAACCTGGAGGATTGCTACAGCCATTGGAGGTCCCAGAATGGAAATGGGAGCATGTCACGATGGACTTCGTGACTAGTTTACCAAGAAGGCAAAGGGGTAACGATTCGATCTGGGTTGTGATCGATAGGCTAACCAAATCTGCTTACTTTATAGCAGTGTGAAAGAACTTTGCTATGGAAAAGCTGGCTGAATTATATGTGCGTCAAATCATTTGTCTGCATGGAGTACCAGTTACCGTCACGTCGGATCGTGACCCTCGCTTTACTGCGACATTTTAGAAAAGTCTACAAATTGTGTTAGGAACTGAGTTGAGGTATAATATGGCATATCATCCGCAGACCGATGGACAAATAGAAAGGACGATTCAGACATTGGAGGACATGTTAAGAGCTTGCGTGATAGATTTCAAAGGTGGATGGGAAGGACAATTGCACTTAGTGGAGTTTGCTTATAACAATAGTTATCAGCAGAGCATCAGAATGGCTCCATTTAAGGCTATATATGAAAGAGGTTATAGAACCCCAATCTGTTGGGACAAAATTGGTGAAAGGAGCATAACGGGCCCAGAGTTGGTTTAGTAGTCTGTTAAGGCGGTGAAGGTAATAAGGGAAAAGCTAAAAACTACTCAGAGTTGCTAAAAAAGCTATGCAAATAAACGATATAGGCCGTTGGAATTTCAAGTGGGAGATCATGTATTTTTGAAGGTGTTGCCAATGAAAGGTCTATCTCGATTTGGGAAAAAGGGAAAATTAAGCCTGAGATTTGTAGGACCATTCGAGATCTTGGAAAGGATTGGAACATTAGTGTATCGTCTTGCATTGCTGCCAAATTTGTCTCAAGTGTATAACGCGTTCCGTATTTTGATGCTGAGAAAGTACAAGCCGAACCCGAGCCATATAGTTGACCATGAAGTCATTGAAGTGGATAATCGAGTTTCGTATGTGGAAAGGCTCGTATGAATAGTGGATCCAAGGGAACACGTCCTACGGAGGAAGACAATATCCCTGGTCAAAGTAATTTGGGAGCATCACGGAATAGAAGGCGCAACTTAGGAAAGTAAAGACGAAATAAGGAGCAAGCACCCCCACTTGTTTATGTAATTAATAGTGTTAGTAGAATGAAAATTTCGAGAACGAAATTCCTGTAAGGAGTGGAGAGTTGTGACATCCTGAGAACCATGCACATGAAGACAAGGGACTTGATAAATTTTGGACCTCTTTCTTTGACTCTTCTCCACCCAGCCCACGTACCCTATTTCTATTCCCTCCTTCTTTCTTTATCAGCCGAGCTCAATTATCCAAGTGAATGAGATAAACACTCATCATTCCAGCTGAAATTTTGCCCTTCATGCATTAATGTCTGCCCATGTTTCTTCCTCCCATTAATTAGCTTTCCTTTCCCCCATGCAAGTAAGACAAGATGGCATGATTAGGAGCTACCATTTCCACTATGCACGCAAGAAGACCACTGCAATTGGCTCTTCCTTTTCTTTCTTCCTTTTCTCTTACTTTTTTCTTCTTCGGGTGACCACCGAAAACTACACTACTGCACTTGCCTTTTCTTCTTCTTCCTTCCTCGGCGATTACCCTTGCTACTGCTTGTGACTCTACTGGACTCCATCTCTCTCAGCTATTTCTCTTTCTTCAGCTTGTTTTTGAGCCGTTGATGCAGCAGCAATTTGCTGCTCGTGAGCCTGAGTTGCTACATCCTTCTTCTCTTTTGTGTTCACTGCACTTTTTACTGCTGCATGTGAGCCTTCGGCTGCTGTTTCCTCTTGCTTGTGCTGTTATCGCTGCTCCTTTTTCTTTCTTTTTGTTGCGCAGCTGCTAGACCCTCACCTCTCTGCCACCCCTCTCTCTTGAATTTCCTCTCAGGTTCTCGCGTTCATGCATGCGCACCTGGAGGAAATCGACTCGTTCGGGGTCGTCCGGTGTCCGAATCGAGCTCCGTTTTCGCCTGTGTACTCGTAAGACCTCAAACTTCGATATTCTGAAAGTGGATCGGCCAAAAACCTCCTAGAAAATTTCCAGTTTCGAATCAAAGATGACCTATTCTGCCCGTGTTTATTTGCAGCTAGTTCCTTATCATCTTGGCTGAAATTTCTTGGCCGTTGTTGCTGCTACGCCTTCCTCTTCCATAGCTGCACTTGAAATTGTTGATGCGTCTTCGTCCTCTTGATTGCTCGGAGCTCGTTCGTCATTCCTGAGCTCAATCGTCGTCCGTGGCTCAATCTCATCACCGTCGCTCACCCAAGTTCACCGTTTAGCCGAACCACGATCGTTCCACCATCCCCAAGCTCGAACCGGATTTTTAGGTGAGCACATTTCTAGACTTGACTTAGAATTAGAATGTCGGGTATGCTAAGGACTAGTAGGGAAAATTTTATGATGAAAAATATTAAATTTCTTGGACGTCAAATGTCAAGTATTTATTGCTGACTAAAGGGATCAACTGGTATTTTTGCGGACTCTAGAATTTGCCATGTGTGCCGAACTACTTGCCTTTGGACCTAGACAACTTAGAATAGAAACCGGGTCCTGAAATGCGAACATGCAATGCTTGGTTATTATATTCTATATATTTTGAGGTAAATTGTATGCTTATGTGAATAATCTTGGGAATTGCATGTGGTAAAGTTGACTTGCATGAGTATTTAAACGTTGAGTTAATTGAGGACCTTGTGATGCTCATATTTGATCTGCATACTAGCATGAGACACGTGCGCTTGGCGGAGTGCGTAGAACTGTGCAGGATGGTCCGGCAGTGGCTAGGGGGCCAATCGCAGTGCTAATTGAGTCACGGTCGTTGTACTTGCGTTTGAATGTGCTTAACACGGGGTAGCTAGAGAGATAAGGGTGCCAACTTCGGTGTGATTAGACATGGATTGAGGTACTGGCATAAGACGTCTATGACGTAGCCAGGACTGGAAGTGTTATTGAGCCACCAATAGGGTTCAGTCCGGAAGTGCTTTTGAGCCACTAAGGACCCCAAGAGAATCAATGAGCATCTGTATTTGCATCTGTTTGATCTGAATTCGAAACATGCATGTGATGATTTAAATTTCTGGCCTAAGGTATATTCTTCATTCTAAATTGAGTCTAGGCATGTGCTTGCTGAGTTTTGACTCACATATTTTTTGTTGATTGCCATTTCAGGCCCTGGACCATAGACTTGATTATTCTCGATATCCGAGGAGTCTGATCCGGAGGAGTGGCCCTTAACAAAGGACGAGTAGTCCCGACGATGCATGGAAGGAGTTTAGTGACTTTTTGATTTGGTCTGTCTCCTTTTTTATCTTGGCCAACCCAAGTTTGTTTTTGAGGTTCAAATGTTAGCCTCCTCTCCAATTTGTATAAAACCTCTACTATGATATGGTATGTAAATTAAATTTTCTCTATCTCTCTATCCCACATGTGTGTTTGTTAAAGGTTGTGCGTTTCCGCTGTCACATTTGTTAGCTGTCATTTCGCCGTAACAAGTCCTGGGCCGTCGCTAGAGTTGGCTAGGCGATAAGTAAAATGATCAGGTGAATGGATGTTACGTGTCCAACGGGTCCGGGGCGTGACACTATGTGTTAGCCCTATTCAATGAGAACATGAAGCCCGGGTCGACATCGGAGAGGAATTATGGGTTGTTCAAACTTAATGGGATGCCGACATATGCGCTTACGCTGAATGGAAGTGATGCTGGTGGGAAGGGGATGATTGGCTGAAAATTTGGATCACCACCGCCAGCGACAACAACACCAATACCAACACTAGATTCGACAAGCACGAGATCTTCCACTGGTTACTTGTCCATTTCTTTGGGCGTGGTCCAAGCCGTAATTGATCTTTCTAGACAATCATCGAAGTAAGTGTCTACAAGATGAAGCAACCCCACTGAAACTGAGAGCACAATTGTGACCGGTTCCAAAATCCAAGTCGAGCCCGTCCAGAAGTCATAAACTTGGCGCACAAGTTCACCGCAAAGTCAAACTCGAAAGGGCAATTTTCGAAGATTTTGGGTTTTATTTCTTAATCACCAAATATTTTGTTGCAATTTTGATATCATGTGAATATTGGAATATTTTATTGAGATGCCATATATTTTGCATATCTTCCTAAATCTGAATAAAAATGATCCGATTTAGGAAAACTTTCTAAAATGACAATGTGTTTTAATTAGATGATTCAACCTGTAACCATTCGCATTCAATCCTCCAATTTCACGAGTCAATTTGGATTAAGCATTTTTCAAGAAGACCATGCATTATCTTTGATGACGCATCTTTCCAGTTATTTGCATAAACTTGAAAATTCAAAAAAAAAATTGTGATGCATATCTCTTTATTTATTTCCTAAAATTTTTTAAGACAATCTTAAAATCAGATCATATTTTATTGAGTTAATTTTTTATTCTGAAAATACAAAAGAATCATTTTTGCATATACATTCATTCATGTAATTTTTTTAAAAGAAAAGTCATTCAATTCACAATCATCAATGAAAAATGATTTTTCATGAAATTTGATACCGAAAGGGCATTAATTTTTCCAAATTAATGTAATCAAGTCCCCGGACTTATTTTCTCTAGTTCGCAGAAATAAATTAATTCTCCCGTTAATTTATTTAGGTTTCTAATCGACTTACCAAGAATGATTAGTGGTGGCTCCAAATTGAACAAATTTTACATGAAAAGAACCTAAGTTATGATTCGGTAAGACTTGGGAGGATTTGAATTAGGTTAGTCAATTAACTTAATAATCCGTTAGCCACTAATTTTTAGGGTCGCGACAATAATTTAAGTCCATCCATTGCCGGTCCAACCAAATGCAATTGCAATCAATGAATGCTAAAATTAAACTATCCTATATGAAAACTCTATTGAAATAATTTAATATTTTTGATAGGGACTAAGGATAGTCCTTGATATTTTTATGGAAAAATTAATGACCGAAAAGGGGTAGTCCAAATTTAGGTATCAACAATAGCCAACTCACAGCGTCTTTCTTTAATTCAGGTATCTTTTCTTTTTGTGCTGCAGATATCTCTCCCAATTGTAATGTATATCGTTTGGCCCAAATTATATCAAAGTCGGCTCAATTTTCTAAGTATTATGCAAAATTATACAGACGATAGAGTGCAGTTGGCAAAACTATTTTCTCAACTTTGGTGTGGGCAATATTTTTCCTTCTTATATGATATTTTCCATCTTGATCACGTCAAGTCTCATTCTCTATGTCCTATTTTGTTTATCATTTTGCGTGCAATTCTTGCTTGTCATATTCTTCGACAATTCGCTCCATAGACTGTTTGCCATGTTCAAGTTTGTTTACGGTTTACTGACGATCTTCTAATTATGTAGTCATCCTTCACTTGATATCGTTTATGATTTAACAAATCCATTAAGAAGTAAGCCATAGTAACAAAAAAAGAAAATTGTGTTATTTCATTCATCTTTAGGACAATAGATACTACCAAATATCAAGCATAAGATTCTCGTAATATGATCTATATACATGACATAGATAGTGGCATGTATACAAAGATCAAATTCATGATCGAAATAAATGCCGTCAATTTTCTATTAATGAAAGCAAATATAACAAGATGAGGATATAGCGTTCTAATATCATGGAATTTTTATTGGTCAAAGCAAATGAATTTTTGAAAAATGATCATCTCATATGATTTTCCAAAAGATATAAACTTTTTTCTTTGACCCATGAAACAAGTGCTTGTGATTAGAACCTTCGTGTGGTGTGTAGCCCCGAATCAAATGGCCTAGAACATTCCCGGGCATAACGGGCCCTATGTTTTTCTGCTCTTGATTTTTTTTAATTTACAATTTCTTTATTTGCACTGGTCAAGCACATGCACCGTGAAATGAAAAGGACTCCTTTGAAAGCTAGAAGGTTTGGACTCAGTCATCCAATATTCATCCACTCTACATCAACCATTGTATGACTTCGACTAAATCGCATGAACCGGGAGGTTAGACTCAATTTTCTCGTTGTGCACATTTTCTGAGAAGTGATTCACTTTGTCTGCACATTATGCGAAACTGTCACATTCGACTAATTTTCGTGTCAGGTAACCGGGATATGGTCCAATGGATGGGATTGAATGGTACATTCAGAATCAGTTAATGCCCGCTTGTTTGAATAGACCCAATTGACTAGTGCTTTCATATGCATCAAATCAGTCAACATAAAGATGTTAAGAATATTATTGTTAGGATTCCTAGTTCCTACTTTAATTTCTTGGATGACCTCGTTGAGTCAATTGGCCTGGCACTTAGTTTTGTATTAAATTAAGTTTTCCATTTTTAATTATAATTACTTTTTAAAACTTGTAAATTAATTTCCGGGAGAATTTTATATAGAGATGTATTTAATACACACTCAGAATATATTGATATAATGCTGAAGCTTGCTGTTGTCGCGACCCTCTAAAAAAAATTTTAAATTTTAAAGGGGGTTAACGGATTATTAGGTTAATTAGATTTGACTAACCTAACGCGGACCCTCCCAAGCCCTACCGAATCGCAACTTTGGTTTTTGTTTAAATGATTTTAAAATTTGGAGTCGCCACTAATCGTTCTTGGTAGGTCGATTAGAAACCTAAATAAATTAGCGGGAGAACTAATTTATTCCTGCGAACCAGAGATTAGGAGCTCGGGGACTTGGTTACACTAGTTAATTAAAACTAATGCCCTTTCGGTACCTTAATTTCATGGATATCCTAATTCGGCAACTCAGGCTTGGTTTATTCCTAAGGCTATAGTAGGGTATTCTCTTTTGTGTTTTCACTTTTTAAATAGGATGCATGGATGGTATATATTTTTATTTGTTATATTTTTTTAAGTGTTAAAGATTCCCTGAAGCCGAAAGAAGGAGTGTGTTAACGACTTCTGTGCAGTATTACAACCTACTTATCTTTTGGGTCTGATGATTCAAAAATTAAATTATAGGAAGTACATGACAGTGAATAAACACCTCCAATGGGAGGCCTAGCATTGGCTTGGCTCTTCCCTTTGGGATTTAAGGTACATGTATTTAAGTTGCAAGTATTTAAACTACTGTAAGTAAAAACCTCCAATGGGAGGCTAAGCATTGGCTTGGCTCTTTCCTTTGGGATTTAAGGTACATGTATTTAAGTTGCAGGTATTTAACTACTGTAAATAAAAACCTCCAATGGGAGGCTAAGCATTGGCTTGGCTCTTCCCTTTGGGATTTAAGGTACATGTATTTAAGTTGCAAGTATTTAACTACTGTAAGTAAAAACCTCCAATGGGAGGCTAAGCATTGGCTTGGCTCTTCCCTTTGGGATTTAAGGTATAGGTATTTAAGTTGCAGGTATTTAACTACTGTAAGTAAAAACCTCCAATGGGAGGCTAAGCATTGGCTTGGCTCTTCCCTTTGGGATTTAAGGTACAGGTATTTAAGTTACAGGTATTTAACTACTGTAAGTAAAAACCTCCAATGGGAGGCTAAGCATTGGCTTGGCTCTTCCCTTTGGGATTTATGGTGCAGGTATTTAAATTGCGGATGGACTTTGTCCTCTCCATTCTGGGGTATGAATTCTTTAAAATAAAATACAACGAATTGATTCAACAATTTGAAATTTGTGCGCGCTTGAGGACTCCTCCAAGCCGATTTTGTGCTTCCATAGGGTTGACCATTGATATAAAGCTGCGGCTTCCTGACATAAAATAGAGTGAAATGTCAGTATACAAAATATGTGCTAATATGCACCTAAAACCAGAAGAGTGGAAAGAGTACTTATCTCCCGTTTTTTTGGGAGGGATTTCTATAATTGATTTTCGCTCTCTATGTTCCCAATATAGAGAGTTTCTTTTGAATTAAGAGGGACTTTTAGTCACAGATCAGTTGAGAAATCGGTGGACAGCTTAGGAGCTTGTCTGGGCCGATTTTTGCATCTCTACGAGATTTTTGCTGTTGAGATAGAGATGTCCTTCTCCTGACATAAATATGGGAAAAAATGGGAGATGGAGAAAGTGTATACAATTCGTGCTAATTTGCAAGTAAAACCATAAACAAATGAATAAATAAAAACACTTAGCTCGAATTTGCTTGCTCGTTGACGAGGATGAACTCTTGATTTATATTGATCGATGAAGGAATTTGTGATGATAATCCCTAGCTTTGAACTCCCATCATCTTCAAAATTCTCTCTCTTTTGGTATTTTCTTTCTCTCAAATTTTTCTTCAATCTCCCAAAACTCTCTCAAACATCCAAAATTTTCTCTCCAAAAAAAATCCTCCCCTAACACTTCAAATTTTCTCTCTCAAGAATCCTCTCTCAAGCTCACTTCTTTCTCCTTTTATAACCTACTCATCTATCTCCCATTCTAATTTTTCCACTAACTCTATCTCCCATTCTAATTTCTCCACTAACTCTTCTTCATTTTCATCTTCCATTCTCAATCTCTATCTCACATTCTAATCTCTCCACTAACTCTTCTTCATCTTCATCTTCCCTTCTCCATATTTATCTCCCATTCTAATTTCTCCACTAACTCTTCTTAATCTCCATCTTCCCTTCTCTATTCTTATCTTCCATTCTAATTTCTCTACTAACTCTTCTTCATCTCCATCTTCCCTTCTCTATTCTTATCTTATTTTCTCCATCCATTCTTCTCCAACTTCTCTTCTTCATCTCCTCTTCTTCATCTTCCCTTCTCTATTCTAATTTATCCACTAACTCTTCTTTTTATTATTTGTAAAATAATCCTTCAAGAGTTAGGTATTTGCACTCTAGTCCTTGAATTTTAAGTATTTACAATTCAGTCCCTAAAAAAATATATTTCTTTAAGTCCAAATCTCCTCACAATTTTTGACACACCAAAATTTACCACATGTCAAATTTAAGCTCATTTTTTGTCGCTGAAAATAATGCATAATTTAATTAAAGCCCTTTTGCAAAATTAAGTCATTCTGGGTATAATTGGGCCAAGATGAAAATTTAAAATATTAGAAGACAATGTCACAACTCATAAAAAGTGAAAGTTAAAAATAAGTTGACTCAAATTAAATTTTTTTAGGCCCGATTCGAGATTATACTCGTGAAGGAACACGTGACTCGAATTGGATTTTTCTGAATTTGCGATGGCCAATATGAAAATAGATTTAAAATAAAAATATTAACTATCTTTGTGTATTTTTTTGGCCTCAAATGTTATTTTTCCAAAATTTTCAAATATTTTTGTATTTTTTTTTTAAAAATTAAAATATATATAATATGAAAAATTATTTTTTGGTCAAAATTCGTTCCCTAGTCTTGGCTAAGGTTCCCAAAGTTGATTTTTTCAATTTTATGAATTTTTATGGATTTTCTATTAATTTTCGAAAATAAATAAATAAAAAATACGTAAAAATACTAAAAATATGAAAAATCATTTTTTGGTCAAAATTGGTTCCCTAGGCTTGGCTAAGGTCCCCAAAGTTGATTTTTCAATTTTATGAATTTTTATGGATTTTTTATTACTTTAGTAATAGAAAAAATGATTAAAAATCAGGTGTCAACAGCTGTGTGCCCAATAAATGGCTGAGGTCGGATGGTTGCATTTTTGTCATAAATGGTTCCTAGAGTTCCGTTCGAGTTAAGTTAGATATGGAACAATGCAATTGCCATTGGAGACATATAAAATTTGAGGAGAAGTCAAGTCAAAAGTTTGGACTCCAAGGCCCACGCAGCTTCTTGGAAACTCAAAAGAATTACTCTATAAGGCGTCGCGGGACTCAGAGGCTTCTAAACTTGTGCTTAAGTCTTGAACTTTCAATAATAAGAAATTCAAATTCAAACTAGAGACTTGGAAAGATTCAACTCGACGTAGACATTTGCAACTAGTCAAGATCACAATCACCAATTTGAAGAATTTCAATTGGCTTTTCAATTCCATGCTCAACTGAATGAGAACAGCTCTTGTCATGAATGTGTAGAGACTTGGAAAGATTCAATTTGATGTAGACATTCATCTTATTAAATATCAACTTGGAAAGATTCAATTCGACATAGACATTCATCTTATTAAATATAAGGAAAATTTTAGTAAACATGTTGTAAATTTAAGATCTTATTCATGTCTTTAAGTTTCATAATACACTTTAACTGTTGTTTAACTCATAACAAATATCCTTAATTTATTTTAATTGGATAAAAGTTTGAACTCCCATTGCCAAATGTTTGATTTTGCAAGATTTAGAATTTTGAACCATATTTTTTGATCGAAAATTGTCAAAAGAAGTTTTAAACCTACTGCAATTTTGCTAGTTGAGTCCTAAAACTTTTAACTTTATCAATTGAGTTCTAAATCTTTTCAAATTTTGCCAATTGAGTACATCTAATCAATTTTGGCCTAAAATCGCTAACGGAGATGCCGATAGTCCTACATAACATAGCCGACGCTAATATGCATAAAATTTGATAATATTTACCCTTTTAAATTATCTATATATTTTAATATTTTTACCTTTTTTGCTTTCCTTTACTTTTTTTTTTCTTTTTCTTTTTTCCTTCCCCTCTTTTAATCAGGCAAGGGTTACCTTCACTGTTCCTAAGGAGAACCCTCACCCGAGGTTAATCCTCAACTAGCAAGCATTGGTCGCCCTTGCCTAGGCTAGCAAGGGCAACCCTTGCTAGATTTGGCAAAGGACTAACCTCACCTGGGCAAAGGACGGCGGCCCTTGCTAGGCCAAGCAAGGGCATCCCTTGCCTAAGTCATTGACATCCAATCATCCTAAGCTAATTGGCTAGAGTAGGCAAGAAAAAAAGAAAGAAGAAGAAGAAAAAAAAGTAAAGAAAAACAAAAAAAATGAATAGATTAATAAAAACAATTCAAAAAATATTAAAATAACAACAAATTTTTTCCTGTTAGTAACTTTCAGCTAAAATTGGCTAAACGAACTCAATTGAAAAAACATGAAAAGGTCTAAGACTCAATTGAAAAATTAAAATATTTAGAATTGAATTGACAAAAATGGAATACAAATTAGGACTTTTCCTTCTTTCTATTCTATTTATAACCTGTTCATTTTATTATTAGCAAAATTTCCTAAGTTTGAAAGTCAAGTTGAGAGCATAGTTCATTCAAAGTGTCATATGTTACTTTATTCCTGGATAAAAAAAAAACATTTCATAGATGATCATAATATAATACACACATAGAAGATACATAGTATATAAATCAAAAGAACCATTATCAATTCACAACGACTATCTTTAGTATAAATACTTATCTTATTCTAGAAAATGAAAAGTTTGTTGATTATTATCCAGAATACAACCGAAAAAATTCTCTCTTTTCCTACACAAATTCATTTACGAGAATCTACTGTGTAAGAACTTAAGGTCCATTTGTTTGAAGGACAACTGGTTTTGAGAAAAAAAAATGACTTTCCAGTGTTTGCATCATGGCAAATTAATCAATTCATGGAAACGTTTTCGTTTGAGTGAAAATAACAAACTTAGATTGAGAGAAAACTATTTCCCCTTATGCTAAGAAGTAAATCATTTTTCCTGAACTACCAAATAAATGAAAGCTTGCACGGAATATATTATTTCTATCATGAAGTTTTAACTGAAGTACATGCATCCTTAGTTCTATATTAAATTCCTATTGAATTTGGTCCTACCGTGCATGGTTCTCAAAAGGCTTTACTAGCGTAATAGTTTTTGGGTGACTATGAGACGAACAATATGTTGTGGGCCACAAATTCTTGAAAGAGTGGATACCACAATATTTTCTAATTATTTATTATTTACTTTTCTATGGTCCAAAATAAACTGTTAATCTCATAGTGGATTAAGGACGTCACATAATCATTTCGTTCTCAACTGACCCACTTTATTACTATCCTAACTAAAGTTAAGGTTGGAATACTTGACCTCTCTTCTACGGCAGAAAAGAGATGCCAATGAGACAACAATGTCTTGCGGCTATATGACATTTGAACAAGAGGTTAATTTTTTTGACTCATGCAACAAAGAAGCAAAACGAGGGAAATGGGGTTGATAAAGGGCCAAAATGAAAATCTAGAATTACCATGTTAGACATGAACATAAACCTAAGTATTTTGTGATATTAACTAAATTTCCAGTGATCTCACAGTGAATTAGGTATTGCGTAACTCATCTATGAATTTCTGAAAAATCACTAGATGCGTGATCCCATGTTTTATAATTTTAAACTTGAGCCGTCTCAGCACTCGAGCCAAGTTTCATCATCAGCTCTTTAAAAAATACTGGGGTTAAAGAACATATGGGCTTTGTAATAAAAAAGCTACTAGAGGTCATATTATCATTCAACATCGTAACGTAAGCCCAGATGGCCCCGTCCACGTCGAGCAATCCTTGCATGGAAGGTTCCATACCTCGTCTTACTTTTCAATGCTCTTCCCCCTTATAAATGCGTCGTCGTCGTCATATCCTCCATCTCTCTCTCCCCCACACACTTGCCTTTCCGTAAAACCCTCTACGATGATTCGTCCAAGAATTTCGTTCAATGCTGAAAATCTCCTTTTGAAGGTTCTCTCACTTTTCGCGATCGTTGTAACCTTCGGCTCTGGTGTTGCGGGGGCGCAAAGCAGTAACAACAGCAATCCGACGACAATCCCAGTGAACGTTGGGGTGGTTCTTGACATGGAAACATGGGTGGGTCAGATGGGATTGAGTTGTATTAATATGTCTCTCTCTGACTTTTATAATTCAAATCCTTCGTACAAGACCAGGCTCGTCCTCAACGTCAGAGACTCCAAACAAGATGAGGTTGCTGCTGCTGCTGCAGGTTCTTTTTCACATCTCTCCCTCTCTCTCTCTCAGACGTCGTAATGACTGGTCATAGAGGATAGAGGACATTATGCAGCCGATTGTGCGATGCAAGATGAAAAAAAAGCTGTTGTGCCATTCGCAGCAATATGCATTCTCGTAGCAGAAATTGCCTCTCTAAGAAGAAACGACCAAGGTTAAATTTTCAAGTTGTTTTTTTCTTTAACCATTATGATGAAGAAGTCGTTATCATCTTCTAATAAAATAAAATAAAAAACACCAAGTTGGTACTTAAGATCCAATATGATCTCTTTCACGCTGGGAATTAGGGGTCATCGGTTCCCGGTCCGATCCGGCTCCCCTCAAGAACCGGGAACCGGACCAGTGGTCCCGGTTCCCAATCTGTCGGAACCGGGAACCAAACCGACCATCCCGGGAACCGGACCAGACTGGACCGGACTGAAAAATAATATAACCAAAACTATTCTCTAATTGTTGAAATTAATAACGTTATAAATCCTCAATGTCTATATAAAATGACTTCCCAATAAAAAAAAATAAGAGGTCGAAGGAGCTAAAAGAGATTCACGGACTGAATTAGGAAAAAAATTAAAAAAAATACCGGTCCGGTCCGGACCTAGAAACCGGGAACCGGACCTCCTGGTCACCGGTTCCAATTTTAGGAACTGGGAATCGGACCGGACCTCTATAGAACCGGAAACCGGACCACCGATCATGGTTCGGTCTAGGCGGTCCTGATTTGGGTGGGCCAAGTTGCTTACCCCTACTGGGAATAAGGAGGGTCTCGAAGTCATAAATACGGCAATATAATTCCCCCCAAATCTTGTGGTCGTAGAGACTGACACTTGGACTCTTAGCTTGAGAGTTGAGAGGATTCATGCGTCTTGGTCAGTCGGTCCACGTCATTCATTACTTCATATTTGACCGTGGAACCTTTGAAATAGAGGGCCTATTTGGTTCAGCATTTGGCCAAGGGTCTTTGGAAAAATACACATACCTTTGAGCTAAAGGGATTTAGTGAATGCAAATATTGTTTGGTAAAAAAATAAACCCCTTTGTTAATGATTTGTTTTTTTAATTATATTTTATTATTTCGAATAATTTTTTTTAAATTTCTTTTAATTAATTTTATTATATTATATTTTTAATCTTTTATTTCTATATTTAAATTATTTTTAATTTTTTAATTTTTTAATTTTTTAAATTTAAATTATTATTTCAAATAATTTTTTTCAATAAAATATTTTTATTTTTTAATTAATTTTATTATATTATATTTTTAATCTTTTATTCTATTTTCAAATTTTTTTTTTATTTTTTTTCAATTTTTTTTATTTTTAATTAACTTATTTAATTATTTTTTTTTCTTATTATTTTGATTTTTTAATTTTATTTTTAGAAATGTTTTTTATTTTTCATTTTTTTTATTTTTTAAATTTTTTTCTTTAATTATTTCTTATTTTTAAATTACTTTCTTTAATTATTTTTTATTTTTTAAATTAATTTCTTTAATTATTTTATTTTTAAATTAATTTCTTTAATTATTTTTATTTTTCAATTAATTTCTTTAATTATTTTTTATTTTTAATTAATTTTATTTAATTATTTTTTAATTGTTTCGATTTTTTCGATTTTTATATTTTTATATTTTCAAAAAAATTATTTTTATATTTTAATTAATTTATTTTTTAATTATTTTCTTTAATTTGTTTTTATTTTTTAATTAATTTTATTTTATTAATATTTTATTTTTCATTGTTCCTATTTTTAAAATTTTTAAATTTTTATATTTTCAAAATTTTATTTTTTATTTTTAATTACTTTATTTTTTTTTAATTAATTTCTTAAAAGAAAATAGAAAATAAAAAATAAAAAATTGTAGTTGCATTTTGGAAATGCAACTTCCCAAAGTATGTCTTGAGGTACTTTGGCCTAAAGGCCCTTGAGGAGCTTTGGAGATGTAATTGCATTTGCCCAAAGTCTTCTAAAAATTGAACCAAACACTATTTGCACTTAGCCAGACCCCTTTAGGGGTCCAAAGCTCCTTGCAAATGCTGAACCAAATATGGCCAAAATCATATTGGTGTCCGTCGACAATTGATCTTTGAATTGGGGATTTCCATCTTTTCTGTCATCTCGTAATTCATCAATATAGTAGAACTGCTATATATCTGTTCTATTCTTTGAAGAATATATACGTCTCCTATAACTCTGGTCCTGCTATAAATGTAGTACAATTCTACCAAATTATAATTGCATAGTGGACCCTGTTAGAAGTCGTCTCGCAAGAGACCCATGCTACGTAGCAAAATAGTCACTGCTGCGGGAAAGGTTGATAATGGTTGACGAGTTTGGTCGAGCTGAGCCAAATTATTTCCATGGAAGTTTTTTGTTATTTTATGGTGAAATAAGACAATTAAGGTTTCAATTTCAATCAAATAATTGTCCATGCATGAATTCAGTTTAACATGGATAGGGACAGGCTTGATATAGAATAATATAACATCTCATAGGTCTGACCTCACGAAAGCATAAAATTGAAATATGGGGTTTGGATTCTAGAATGGAATTTTCTGATGCCAGGAAAATAAAGAAGTTAACGGTAATGAAGAAACAACTTGATCGTGTCTGGGCCAATTTGTCCACTCTTATTTTGTTCCAAATTTACTTTTATGAAAAGAATTAGTTCCCCATTCGTATGCAATATCGTATGCCAAAGAATATCAAAGGCAACAACCGAATGCCTGCAATCAGGTAAATGATTACATTCCAACTTCAAACTCCTTTCTTCCTTTTTCTCAAACATTCTATTTCTATAACACTTCATCAAGTTTTGGTTGGCCTCTGATCGATACTATGCCTTCTCCAATAAGAACTTCCATCATCTGCCATATTGTTATTGCTTCACCGTGTTTTCTTGTTCACCTTTGCAGCACTTGATCTGATAAAGAATAAGCAAGTCCAAGCCATAATAGGCCCTGAAGCTTCCATGCAAGCAGACTTCATCATTGACCTTGGAAACAAGTCTCATGTGCCCATTATCTCTTTTTCTGCTACTAGTCCTTCCCTCAGTTCCATTCGAAGTCCTTACTTCATTCAAGCCGCACGAAATGACTCGTCCCAAGTGAATGCCATAAGCGCGGTCGTGCAAGCTTTTGGCTGGAAAGAATCGATCCTCATATATGTGGACAATCAGTTTGGAGAAGGCATCGTACCTTCTCTTACCGATGCTTTGGAAGAAGTCAACACACGAGTGTCCTACAGGAGCCATATTCATCCTTCGGCCACGGACGATCAAATCCTCCTGGAACTCTACAAGTTAATGACAATGGAAACGAGGGTGTTTATTGTGCACATGTTACCTCCACTCGGTACTCGACTATTTACCAAAGCAAAAGAGGTGGGAATGATGACGGAAGGTTACGTGTGGATCTTGACAACTGGAATCACTGACCTATTGAGCTCTATGGATTCATCTGTTGTCACTAGTTCGATACAAGGAGTATTAGGCATTAAGACTTATATCCCAGACACGCCAAACCTGGACAACTTCATGGTCCGATGGAGGATGAAATTCCAACAATACAATCCATCCATGCTTAATCCTACACTGAACATTTTCGGGTACTGGGCTTATGACGCTGCTCAGGCACTGGCAATGGTTGTAGAGGAAATGGGTTCGTCGAATTTTACCTTCCAGATGTTGAAGGCCTCCACAAATGCAACGGATCTCGACAATATTGGGGTCTCCCAAAATGGTCAGAAACTTCTTCAAGGACTAGCCAATACAACATTCATGGGCCTCGCTGGAAATTTTAACCTAGTTGATGGGCAGCTAGAATCATCAGCATTCCAAATTGTTAATATCAATGGAAATGCAGCAAGAGGGATCGGGTTATGGACGCTAGAAAATGGGCTGCTAAGAGATTTGAATTCCTTTAACACAAGCAAACATTCCACTTCGAAGAGTAATCTTCAATCAATAATATGGCCAGGAGATTCGATCACTGTTCCTAAGGGTTGGGAGATTCCCACAAATGGGAAGAGGTTGAAAATCTTAGTTCCCGTGAAGGTTGGTTTTGAAGAATTTGTGAAGGTGACTCGAGATCCTAGCACAAACACATCCCAAGTTACCGGATACTGTATAGACATCTTTCAAGCCGTCATAGAAAAGTTGCCTTATGCGGTGGTTTATGACCTTATTCCATTTGCCTTGCCTAATGGAAGTAGCGCTGGCAGTTACAATGACATGATTGATCAAGTATTTTACCAGGTGAGCTTATTGCAGTGCTTGATATCGTTGGATTACATGTTGAAAATTTACTATGTTATCATGTGGTTGACAAAGAAAACATCTATCTTTCTTTTGTTGGAGCAGAATTATGATGCAGTGGTGGGTGATACGACGATCATAGCAAACAGATCATCATATGTGGATTTCACCTTACCATACACTGAATCGGGTGGTGCAATGCTCGTGCCATACAAGGACGATAGGAGCAAGAATGCTTGGGTTTTCTTGAAGCCACTCACTTGGGACCTTTGGCTAACAACTGGATGCTTCTTTGTGTTTATAGCATTGGTCGTGTGGATTCTCGAACATCGGATTAATGAAGATTTCAGGGGTCCGACCACGCATCAAGTTGGCACGAGCTTCTGGTTCTCCTTTTCAACCATGGTCTTCGCACAAAGTAGTCGCCCTTCACTTTAATAGATAAGTCAAATATTACAATTTGCATATGGTTGTAGGAGAATTCATGTGGTTGCCCTTAAATTTATTGCAGGAGAGAGAGTACATAGCAACCTAGCAAGATTTGTTTTGATCGTGTGGGTTTTCGTGGTACTTATACTAACGCAAAGTTATACAGCAAGCTTGAGCTCTCTTTTGGTGGTGCAAAATCTTCAACCAACTGTGACTGATGTGGATCAGCTCCTAAAGAGTGGGGAAAACGTGGGTTACCAGCAGGGCTCTTTCATTTATGGAACGTTAGAGCAAATGAAGTTCGATGATTCCAAGCTTATTCCTTATCAGTCTCCTGAAGAATGCGATGCGCTTCTTTCCAAAGGAAGCGCAAAGGGTGGGATCGCAGCAGCGTTCCACGAAGTCCCCAAACTTAAACTTATTCTTGCACAATATTGCAACAAATATACCATGATTCCAGCATTTAAAACTGCTGGACTTGGCTTCGTAAAGTCCTCGATCACTCTTTTCTAGCTGAAAGAGAAAGCCCTTGAAATTTTCAATGATTAGGTTTAGTAGTTAATGCTTTGATTGAAATATCCCATGTTCTGCTTCTTTTGGTTTACAGGTTTTCCCTAGAGGGTCTATGCTGGTACTGGATATTTCACGGGCAATCCTCAACGTGACTGAAGGGCCTAAAATGATGGAAATCGAGAACAAGTGGCTCACATCGAAAGCCAAATGCCAGAATTCGAATTCCTCGGTTTCTTCCAACAGCTTGGGTCTCGACAGTTTCTGGGGCCTATTCTTGATTACAGGAGCTACTGCAGTTTCCGCTCTCTTCATCTTCATGGTCATGTTCGTCAAACGAAATTGGCATGAAGTAACAAGTTCTTCAGGTTCATTGCAAGAGAAGATCATTGAATTAGGAAGAAGATTTTACCAAAGAGACCTCGATTCCCATACTTTTAGGAAGGGTGGATTTAGAGATGAAGGTGTGGATGATAGTGGCGATGAGATTGCAGCCGTTGAAACTCTAGAAAACACTAATTTTCCTCCGAGTCCGTCAAGCGACTCCAGCCAAAATGACTGAGTTTTGACCCATGACGAAGGCACACCATCCACTGAACCTAGACTTCCTAGCCGGGTAGACGAAGGGTGCCCCGAGAGAGCCATAGACATCGTGCTTATCAATGTAAATTAAGAGAGGTTAATGCCTCAACAACCTTGATACTAAACTTTAATTCTTGAATAGCTGAACTTGGTACAGATGAAAATATCTTCCCCCTCGTTCTCTTCTCATGTAAGGACTGCCATCGATACAATATAAACCCTGGCGACATCATAAGCACGTATTAGCTTCTCTTATCCTATAATGCATAGGTAATGAAAGTGTTCACCATTATTTCGTTTAAGCCCTCTTTCATTGGTTTTCATTCTTTATTGTCATAATAGCCATCTTTCCACTTTGTGAGCTATTTTGATTTGGTAACAAATTGAACCAATTATATTCAACTGACGGAAAAAAACTCAATTGCTACTGAAGTTGTAAAATCGATAATTGATAATGCCGACGAGTGATTTTACGTGCTCAATGACTGTTATATGATTGCGATTATATTAAAATTTCATTATAGTGTAGGTTTTGAGTGGTCAAGAAAGATGAGAGATTTTCCTTTCTAGAGGAACTAATGGCGATAATCGATGATTGGAAGATTAAGCTATCAGAAAGCACAAACTTTAAGAAGACAGAAAAACATAGTCAAAAGCACAGACCAGGGTTGACCGTATGTATCTTCGTCTTTTCCATTTCTTTTTCCTTTATTTTAAGTTTAGACATATCAACAAGCCTAACATAACGAATATAAAATCTGAAGTTGGCACAATTTACAAATCCATGATGGTTCTATGTTATTTTTACATTTCCGATCATATTTATAATTCCCGTCCTACTTTCTTGATGATGTCGATGGGTGACATCCGGTAAAGAGCATGAGGAAAGAGCAAGTTGGATAAGTCAATCTCGCTGAAGATTCCATTGGTAAATAGAAATGTTAACAAAAATAATCTGTCAACGACGATTAAATTTCTTGTTTTAGCAAACAATTGGGTATCAATTTTTTGGATGATAGTCCTTTCACCGAAGAATTAATTTGTCATCAATGAATTCTTCATTTGGGTTGTATAGTGGCTGTCTCTTCTTTTCCCCTATGATTGGTCCGTCAAGGGTCTTCCAATTAAATCGATATGAATCACCAAAGAAATAAACAAGCCACTGGCAACACCATTCAGTCATTCATTGGATAGAATATGACAAGAACATTGTTAATATCCATATTGAAGCATTTAATAGTAATATGCCTTTTGCGACCTATACTTCCTCTTCCCGAAGGGTCAAGTGGGTTTAGGGGTATTGTCTATCAGTCTAGGCATAGGCTCTCTCAAGTCCTACCTTGTGTGACGTTTTTTTTTTTTTTATAACCGAGGTGTCCGCGTGGCGGCGAGCTTGTGCTCAAACCAGTAGTGAAGCACGTCTAGCTCTCGGGAGGACCCGCAAATCCCACAACCACGGCCTTGTGTGGCGTTAGTTTTCAATTTTTTTAGAAATTGAAATCATTTCTAAAAGTCGCAACTAGCCTTTTGGGATTATACTAAAAACCAATCAAGACACGAGAGTGCTATCTCGATTCCTGCGCAACTAGGGCATCTAGGTTCGGGGACTGTCTATGCTAATTAGATAATTAGCACCCTTTTGGTACCTAACCAATTAATGTTCCTAAAGTGATCACATATTTTGCTTATCATTCAAAGCCTATTATGTATCTAACCAGTGCTAAATGATCATGTATAATGGTTTTTCACTCGTTTTCATGCAATTACGTACTTAACTCTTACCTTAATACCTAAGAAAACAATTAACAAGCAATTTATTAAAATACAGAGCTATAGCTAAACACTCAAGTGTTTAAAGCAGCTTCCTACTGACAGAAAAGTAGACATGCAAACCAAACAAAATAGGTTACAATCTCAAATAATCGAACCTAAGATATGGTCGGAGGTACAACAAATTGAATTAGAATGGAAATCAGTTATTCTCCATTGCGAAATAAAGCCCTAAAAATATTAATTAGGTTAAAAATGTAGAAAAGCATTTTTCAAATTTTTCCAAAAATTTCCCAATTTTTTTAGGAATTGTTTTTGATTTTTTTGATTTTTTAGGAATTTTAATGAATTTTTAAAAAAATTAAAATTGAAACGGCGCAGTTTTGGAAGCGCCTGCCCATGACCCAAAATGATGCCGTTTCCACCATCGCAAAAAAGGTGTCATTCCATGACACCCACAACCCAACTTCACTTAGGCATTTCACCGAACATCTGACTTGCACCAAAATGCCTAGAACAGCCTTCGGAAGCATTTTCATGGCCTTCAATCTCACAGCTCAAGCACAACAGAAAAATAAATCACACATAACCATGTACTACTACATGTTGGAAATAGTATTTACCAAGAAATAACGATGGCCTTTTTTTTGCAAATCTGGGTTGGAACCCAAAAACAGACCTCGGGATCAGTTTTCATGGCCTTGAATCTCGGCCCTCGAGCATGATAACCCTCAAAATCGTCCATAGGTATGTATTACTGCATATGGGAAATGGTATTAGATCAACAAGAACAACAAGAACACACAAAATCATCACGAAAATGGACCTCAAATTCAAGGGTCTGAGCAGTTTTGAAGGTTTGAACCTAAAACCAGACCTTGGAAGCGTTTTTCATGGCCTTAAACCTCGACCCTCGTGCCTCATAACCATAAAAATAGACCATAGGTATATACTACTACATACTGGGAACGGTACTAGCTAAAGAGGAGCTTTTTTTCATGGCGTTCAGTCTCGGCCCACATGCATAATAAGGATTGAATTGCGCATAGTTATGCACCACAACATTATTGGCCAAAAAAAGGAACCAGGGCACACAAAAACACGACAAAAGATTGCCTCAAAGTCACGGGTCCGGTTTATTTTGCAAAAACTGGGTCTGAACCCCTAGAAGTATACAAGTTGCATGACTGAGTTTCTCTCATACGTGTGTCGTACAGGAAAAAGTGCTCAATTCAAATCAAATTACGTAACATGTTTAGAAAACATTCATTGGCTTGGGAAATGATTAAGCACACGCATCACAAACGTGTCACGAAGTAGCCCACACACATGGCCCTGACCGGCCAAAAATAAAGGTATGGATGGGTGCTCGGGAAGGGTAAAAAACCTACCTGCTCAAAGCTCATGGGGAAGAACGATTCCAAGAAGAAGGTGGAAAATGGTAGAGGGAGTATCCCTTGACGTCCGTCAAGCTTTATTTCGTTCTTAAACTCACTCAGCTCACCACACAAGCCTCTCCATTTTCCTTCCTTCGTGACCAGCTTTTCCTAGGTTTTTTTCACTCAATTTTTTTTTATTTTTTATTTTACATCAACCCCTCCCCCCCTCTCTCTCATAGGCCTTTGACACTTTATGATTTCCATTGTGGCCCCAGGTGATGCATGCACAAGGTGGATAAATGTTGTTTTGAGTGGTGGATAAAGGAAATAAGGATAGTTTAGAGTGTATGAAAGATTAACGCCGATGGATGATGTAATTCAGGATAGATATGATCTAAACTGAAGGTGTAAAGGATGCGCCACCAATTGACGATATAGATCAGGATTGATGAAGTTCTCCACCAAGTCTTAAAGGCTTCGCCACCCATCAAGGATAATGACTTCGAGATAGAAAAGCTCGCCATCAAGGCCTAAAAATATCACTAATTGAGGATAAAAGGCTTATGACTCACCACCAAGGAATAATCCACGTTCCACAGACACAAAAACCAAGGAGTTATCCAAATTCCAAATATATTCACTAAAATAGAGCAAAATCTCTCAAATTATTAAGTTTTCCTTATGACTGTGATTTTGCCTTATTATACAGAGGGACTCGGATATAGGAAATAAATTAAAACATTAAAGACCAGAGACCCAACCAACTACTTAAGACATGATGCTAGACGACATGGGAACCAGAAAGCCATTAAAACATAGTAACTAGACATGCAATAAAAGACCTAGGAACTAGAAAGAGAAATTTAGACATTAAGACTTGTAACTTGGACTCTTCAGCCATGTCTTCCAATTTTCATCCATGTACCTAAATCAGTAGATAACCACGTTGGGAGATCAGCAAATGACTAAGGAAGTGGCTCAAAATAGCCTTCCAATGATATGATGTTGGTCCACATAAAAATCAGTAACTATCCTGGTGAAAATAGAACATAATCACCAATGGAAGGATTGATATCTCTCTAGTTGATAATTTGGGATGTCTTTAATCCCATCCCACCTTAGTAAGTTATATCTATAATCCATCTCGGCCTAAAAAAAAAGCATAGAAGTTGCTGCATGTGTCGATGGGACCAAGTGCATACTTATCGATGGAGCTATGTTGAAACTCAACAATTCTTCTGATGAGTTAGATGCTACTCGTTTCATGACCAGAACCTGCTTTGGCTTGAATAAACATCGAATGTGCATAAATTAGTCCAGAATAGCCTTTGATGTGTGGGTGTTGATTAGTAGAGTCAGCATTGACAACTCTTGTAGAATCGATAGCTTTAGCTAGATTCCATTGAATCAAGTTGTGCTCCAAATTGGTCTTTTCATTCAAAGATAACGATTGAGCCAGCTCAATCAATGAGTTCAGATTAAGCTTGAGAATTGATCGACACAACTTGGATGCTCCCACATCAACTTGATTAGACACTGACGTTTCTTTGCCTAGTCGTTGGAATCATGTTGGAACTTTGGATTGTTCCTTAGAATCAGTTGCTCTTGTATCATTAATAAGATTGATTGAAGAGGAGAAAGTTGAACTTTTGAGTCGATGAATAGAGCACGATGCTCCTGCATCAAACTCCCCAAGTTGAAAAAGATTTGTCCTCAAATCTTATTGTAGCTTCTTATTTCCAGGATTAGATGTTGAGAAATTTGCCACAACCCAAAAGGAAATTGATTCTAACCATCAATTGGAATACTCTTATCAAAGAATAGCTCTTACAATTTTTAGAAATTCGTTTTGGATTTCCATTCGTTGAGGAAAACATTAATGAAATGTCTTGAACAATCTAACAAAACCTAACATTTAGGATTTCGGAATTATTCATAAAATATACATTCCGATTGATCAAAACTGGTCTTTTAGATAACTGAAATGTTGGTTCGGTTAAAGGTTTTCATAATGGATAAGCACTTTGAGGTCAAAAATTAAATATGCTCTAAAATATCATCCCTGGATCTACAAGTCAAGAACCTAGAAGATAAGATAAAAGATGATTGTATTCACTTCTTTAAGCAGTAGCTTTTTTTTTTGTGAAATCCCACGTCAACTCAAAACAACTCGATCAGAAGAGTACTTCAAAAAGGGTTATATCATTAGTTTTGGGTAGGCTTTAAAAGGCCAAATTGTTATGGGAGAGGATTATAAAAGGTTGATGATTACCTTTGCATCATTACTGACTCTCAATATCCACTAGGGATGATGATTTTATCTATGACCACAGAAGTCCCTCGAATGTTCGTCTTTCTAAATCTAAGAATTCTTTTTTTGCTTTTTTTTTTGCTTGTACTTTAACTTAGCAGATTTACCTTTAGATGCAATTATCATGTTCTTGAATGCATTTCAACTCTCATCATTTTTTAATGGAGGGTTTTGGCCCTACTTTTACTAGGCACACTACTTTTGCTAACCCTTTGTTCTCACTTTTGTCTTTCAACTCTCATGATTTTTTAATAAAGGGCTTTGGTCTTGCTTTTACCAAACACATTGTTTTTGTTAGCCCCTTGTTCTTACTTTTTTATTTTAAAAATTTTGAATCAACTTTTAAAGACCTTTCTTTTTTATCATGACCCCACTCTCTTACTCAATAAGTCATGTACATTGCCTTGGTGATTGCCAATAAGATCTGGAAATGAAGATTTCAGGCTCAAATTGGCTTTACAAAGGTTAAGGTGTGTAAGATGGAGAAACGAACTGCTCTTCCTCATGTCGATGTTTCAAGCTTCCATGAGATATCACTAGAAGCTATTACAAAAAATTAATGCAAGTTAGCCTAGTAAACTTTTTTCTTAATGTTTTTCTCCAAAATATCCATCAATGAACCTCCAAATTACCTGAGTGAGGGGTGATTTTTGATATTTTTTTTTTCAGTAAAACTCCTTATGGGCTCAAAGGGATTTGCAAAGGATTAACGTGTGTTTAGCATAGAGAAGTGAATGTCTTTTATTACTTCAATCCATGTAAGCATTGCGAATGATCCCTATATCTGTAAACCAAGATTTTACTCTCAAATTTGCTTCCCTCACCTCTCATGTTTATATAGGGATGTGTTTGGGTATGCCTTAACTTTTATTATTTGAGGTACTCCTTTTGACAGAATTAAACACTCCCTCTTAAAAATTCTTTTCTTTTCTTCAATATGGAATCCCTATGCAGATTTATGATGCACAATATATTTTTCAATGCATGTTTGGAGAATTTCAAAAGCTTTTCAAACCCTTATGTAGGCGAAGTGTTTTTGAATGTTCATTCATTTTTCTAGACATGGCATTATTGAGTTTTCTCATATTCTTTAGAAACTTGAAAGTTTTAAGGGGGAAGAATACTTACTGTTCTAATGTGGCGACCCTTGTAAAGATCAAACATGAGGTGTCAGCATGTGTTCTCAAATTCAAGATAAATTGGAATGATACATTCTTACTCTTGATTGTGCATTCAATTTAGATGACAAAGTGTAGATTGTAAAAAATTTTCATCTACTCAGAGACTTGGAATTTTTAGATATTCTAAGACTTTTTAACTCTTTTGAATTTTGAAGAGAAACGTGTACTTACCTGATCGTCATGGCAATGGCCCTTGTAAAGATTAAAGAGAATGTGTCAGTGTGTGTTCCCAAATTCAAGGCAGATTAGCATGATACCTCCTTACTCTTGGTTGTGTCTTTGGGAGCCTTTAATTCTTTTCACCTCATGTGCTTGCATTGAAAAGGATCCCTTTATTAAGTTGAGCGAGGCATTGTCTGTTGCTCTTCAGCCAGAGAACTCCCATTGCTATTAATTGTATTTGCTCAATGGCTACGAATCCCTTTACATGTATTCCTTGAAGTTCATAATATTTCCTATTCAAGAAACAAGGAAACTCATGTTAGAAATCATACTAGAGTATATGATATGGAGACGACACATTTTACTCTCCACTTGATCAAATATCATTTCTTGGGTTTTTTTATTTATTTTCCAATGTTAGTGTTTCTTTTAATCCATGTAGGCGAATTCTTTTCTCCAAGTTCTCTTTAATGTCAATAATTTCCTGCTGAAAAGAGAATAAACTCATATTAGGAATGAAACCATCAAGGGTCAAATCAGAACAATATGAAGTTATCCTTCACTTAAGTTCATGTTGACAATTACAAGATTTCATTTTGATATAGACCTCCACTGGACCTCTTTCATTTGAGATGGGAGGCGTGATCCACAAAAAAAACTTGTACCATGTTCGATTGACCGATACATAGTTCTCTTTGCTTGAAGGGTGTGATGCCTCGAAAATTCGGAATCCGAAAATAACGAAATTCGAATTTTTACAGAATAAGAATCAATTTTTTGGATGCGAATATTAAATTAGAATCTCATTTAATCACGCTGAAGATAATTCTCCATTCGTGCAAAACATTTCTCGTTCGCGTTGAATCCAATCATGCCCGATTCGTCGTCGCACCTACCCTAAAAATATTCCCATTCGTTGTGTGAATCTTTCTCACCCTATCCAAAATTTTTCTGACTACCTTTTCATCTTCAAATTATTGATTAATGGACAAGAAAATTCAAGTTCATTTGGACCCTTTTTCCTTCCATTTTCGTCCCCTTCCCGCTGACCACATTTTTCCCCCAATAACCCACGTGCCTCTGCCCTTTTTCCCTTTTTGTGATGGAGATATCTCTCCCAATTTTAATGTGCATCAATTGCCCAAATTATATCAAAGTCGATTCAATTTTCTAAGTATCGTGCAGAACTATACAGAATATCGAATGCACTTGGCAAAACTATTTTCTCAACTGTGGTCTGGGCAATATTTTTCCTTCTTTTATGATATTTTCCATCTTGATCTCGATCAAGGGACATTAATATCATGATCAAGTCTCATTCTCTATGTCCTATTTAGCTTATCATTTTGCGTGCAATTCTTGCTTGTCATATTCTCCCATAATTCACTCCAGAGCCCCTTCGTCCTGTTTAGGTTTGTTTACGGTTTACTAACAATCTTATAATTATGTCATCACCCTCCACTTGATATCATTCAAGATCAAATTCATAGGCTACTAACAAAAATAAAGGAGTATAGACATTAACAAATATCAAGCATAAGATTCTATTCATAGGATCTGTATACATGACATATATAGTGGGTGGCATGTGTACAAGATCAAATTCATGATCGAAAATAAATCCCGTTAATTTTCTATTAATGAAAGAAAATACAACAAGATGAGGATATAGAGTTCTAATATCATGAAATTTTTATTGGTCAAAGTAAATGAATTTTCGAAAAAGGATCATCTCATATGACTTTTCAAAAGCTATAAACTTTTTTCTTTGACCCATGAAACGAGTGCTTATGAATTAGTTAAAGCTTTCGCATGGTGTGCAAGCCCAAATCAAATGGCCTAGAATAAGGGAAAATTTCGTTTAAGAGCTCGAAGTGCTCTTATTTTTTCAAATAAGGGCCCGAAGTGAATCACGTTTCAAATAAGGGCCCGAAGTGCCCTTTTTTGTATCAAAAAAGGGCCTGACGAAAGGTATTTTTGTCATTTTTTTTTCCTTTTCTTTTGCCGGTTTACCCTCCCGAGCACTGTTCGTCATCTTCAACCTCAACTCAGGGCACTGTTCATCATTTTTTCAACCTAGGCCTTGCCTCGGCGAGCCAAGGGCTGGCCTTGACGATCTCATCTCGGCGAGTAGAGGGCAGCCCACCGTAAACCAAATGGCGGAACACCAGCAGCCACAGCAACTCCAAACCCACCCCCATCGTCAGCAACCCTCGATTGCCTCAACCCAGAAGCTTAGGGACATGTTCTCCGATAGGGGCCCCTCCACCGCCCAAGTCCTCACGGTGGTCATGCTCGTCTCGCTCAACGGTGTCCTCCTCCTGGCGAGCCTCACCTTCCCGGGGACCCTCATTGGGCTTGCCGTCACAGCCCCGCTCCTCGTCCTCTTCAACCCGGTCCTCGTCCCCTTGATGCTCACCATTAGCCTTGCGGTCACCGGTTCTTAACATCGAGGGCATTTGGGGGCGGCCCACTGCAACCAAATGGCGGAACACCAGTAGCCACAGCAGCTCCGGAACCACCCCCATCGCTAGCAACCCCCGGTCGCCTCAACCTAGAAGTTCAGGGACATCTTCTCCAATTGGGGCCCCTCCACTGCCCAAGTCCTCACGGTGGTCACGCTCGTCCCACTCAGTGGTGTCCTCCTCCTCTTGGAGTGCCTCACCTTCTCATGCACCCTCATCAGGCTCATCGTCATGGCCTCGCTCCTCGTCCTCTTCAGCTCAGTCTTCATCCCCGCGGCGCTCACCATCAACCTCACAGTCATCGGGTTCTTGACATTGAGGATGTTTGGGATCACGAAGCGAGGCTGTGAGGCCAGCTCTTGGCTTGCCGGGGCAAGGCCTGAGTTGAAGAGACGATGAACAGTATCCCGGGTTAAGTTTGAAGATGATGAACCGTGCTTAGGAGGGTGAACCGGCAAAATAAGGAAAGAAAAGAAAAATAAAAAAATGAAATGACAAAAATATCTTTGATTAGGCCCTCTTTTGAAAGAAAAAGGATACTTCAGGGCCTCATTTGAAATGTGATTCAATTCGGGCCCTTATTTGAAAAAATAAAAGCACTTTGGGCCCTTAAACGAAATTTTCCCTTGATATAATGCTGAAGCTTGCTATGTACTCAATAAATGGCTAAGGTCAGGTGGTTGCACTTTTGTCATAAATGGCTCCCTAGTGTTCCTTTCTAGCTAAGTTGGATATGGAACAATGCAATTACCTCTGAAGCCATATAAAATTTGGGGAAAATTCAAGTCAAAAGTTTGGACTCCATGGGCGGTGCAGCTTCTTGGAAACTCACAAGAATTACTCTATAGGGCGTGGCGTGACTCATATGCGTCTAAACTTGTGCTTAAAGTATTGAACTTTCAATAATAAGAAATTCAAATTCAAGCAAGAGACTTGGAAAGATTCAGCTAGACGTAGACATTTGCAATTGATTAAGATCAAGATAACAATCACCAATATGTAGAGACTTGGAAAGAGAAACAACTCTCCCATTGTTACCAATGTGTAGAGACTTGGAAAGATTCAATTCGACGTAGACATTCATCTTACTAATACAAGAGGAATATATTTACTAAACATGTTGTAAATTTAAGATCTTAATCATGTCTTTAAGTTTCATGATACACTTTAACTATTGTTTAACTCTTGTTTAACTCATAACAACTCTCCTTAATTTATTTTAATTAGATAAGAGTTTGAAATCCCATTGTCAAATGTCTGATTTTGCATGATTTAGAATTTTGAAATCATATTTTGTTTTGTGCGAAAATTGTCAAAAGAAGTCTTAAATTTATTGCAATTTTGCTAGTTGAATCATAAACCTGTTAATTTTGTTAATTGAGTTCCAAACCTTTTCAAGTTTTGCCAATTGGGGACATTTGATCAATTTTGGCCTAAAATCACTAATGTAGGTGCCAACCATCCTATTTGACATAACCGACATTAGTGCATACAAAATTTTCAGGTTTTTACCCTTTTTTGCTTTCCTTTACTTTTTTTCTTTTTCTCTTTTCCTTCCCTTCTTTTAATCGGCCGAGGGTCACACTCACTCCTCCTAGCGAGGGAACCCTCACTTGATCTAGTCCTCACCTAGGCAAGCAGTAGTCATCCTCACCAGGGTGGCAAGGGAAACCCTCGCTCGATATGGCAAAAGGTTGCCCTCGCTAGGACGGGTGAGGGCAGTCCTTACTAGGCCACGCAAGGGAGTCCCTTGCCTGAGCCAGTGACCTCCATTGGTCATCCCAAGCTAGTTGGCCGAAGGAGGGAAGAAAAAAAGAAGCACAGAAAATAAAAAAGAAAAAGAAAAAATGAATAAAAAATTCAAAAATATTAAAATACCATCAAATTTTGTCCCATCAGTAATTTCCAGCTAATATTGGCTAGATGAACTCAATTGAGAAAAGGTAAAAAGATTTAGGACTCAATTGAAAAATTAAAAGTTTTAGAACTGAATTGGCAAAACTGCAATAAATTAATACTTTTCCTTCTTTCTATTCTATTTGTAACCGTGTTCATTTTAATATTTACAAAATTTCGTAAGTTTTTTTTTTGGTCAAAGGGCATGGAACAAAATTTCATAAGTTTGAAAGTCAAATTGAGAGCATAGTTTATTCAAAGAGTCACATGTTACTTTTGTTAGGATTCGGTGCACAATTAAGTCGAAGTAAAACGAAAAGCAAGAAAGAGAAATTGAGATGCAAGATCTTATCCTAGTTCACCCTCAAACTAAAACTACGTCTATCAAAAGATTTCATTATAATTTGTACCTCACACCTCCTGTTATATCTCTCAATTACAAGAAAAAAAAGATTATATATAGTAAGAGCTATTCATGAGCTCAAGTCCAAACCGTTAAAGGAAAAATATGAGCTTCAATCTCAAAAGCCCTATGGTGTCCAAGGAGCGCTGCCCCCTTGAGATGCTTGCCCTATGGATTACAATTGAAAAGATTCTCTCTTTTCCTGCACAAATTCATTTATCAGAACCTAATGTGTAGGAACTTGAGGTTTGTTTGTTTGAAGAAAAACTGTTTTTGAGAAAAAAAAAAGTCAAACTTTCCGGTGTTTGCATGATGGCAAATTAATCAATTTACCGAAACATTTTCAATGGAATGAAAATAAAAAAAAAATTAGATTGGGAGAAAACTACTTCCCCTTATGCTAAGAAGTAAATTATTTTTCCTAAACTTCCAAATAAATGAAAACTTACACGGAATATATTATTTCTATCATGAAGCTTTTACTGAAGTACATGCATCCTTCGTTGTATTTTAAGTTCATATTGAATTTGGTCCTACCATGCATGGTTCTCAAAAGCCTTTGCTACTGTAACAGTCTTTGGATGATTGTGAGAATGACAGCGGAATTGACAGTATGTTGTGAGTCACAAATTCTTGAAAAAGTAGACACCACAATATTTTTTAGTTTTTTGTTATTTACTTTTCTATGGTACATAATGGACTGTCAATCTCATAGTGGATTAAGGATTGACACATGATAATTTCGTTTTAAGGATTGACACCGTGAATTAGGTATTGAATACATCATCTAAGAATTTCCGAAGAATCACTCGATGCGGGATCCCATGTTTCATAATTTTAAACTTGAGCTGTCCCGGCACTCCAGCCAAGTTTCATCATCAGCTCTTTAAAACAATCCTGGGGTTAAAGAACTTAGGGGATTTCTAATCCCCCCAAAAAAAGAAGAAGAAAGGCTGGGGGTATTATCGGAGGTCATATTACTATCATTCAACATCGTAACGTAAGCCTAGATGGGCCCCGTCCTCGTCGAGCAATCCTTGAATGGAAGATTTCCATGCCTTGTCTTACTTTTCAAAGCTTTCCCCCATTATAAATACGTTGTCGTCGTCGTCCTTGTCATATCCTTCAACTCTCTCTGCCCCCATAAACTTGCCTTTTCACAAAAGACTTTTCAATGATTCATCCAAGATTTTCGTTCGATGCTGAAAAGCTCCTCTTTAAGGCTCTCTCACTTTTCACGATCATTGCAACCGGCGTCAACGGCCCTGATGTTGCGGTGGCGCAGAGTAGTAACAACAGCAATCCGACGACAATCCCAGTGAACGTTGGGGTGGTTCTTGATATGAAAACGTGGGTGGGTCAGATGGGATTGAGTTGCATTAATATGTCTCCCTCTGACCTTTATAGTTCAAACCCTTCGTACAAGACCTGGCTCGTCCGCAACGTCAGAGACTCCAAACAAGATAAGGTTGCTGCAGGTTCTTTCACATACCCCCCCCTCTCTCTCTCTCTCTCAGATGTACTGACTGGTCATAGAGGATAAAGGACATTATGCGGTTGTTTGTGCAACGTAAGATGAAAAAAATGTTGGTGCCATTCGCAACAATATGCATTCGCGTAGCAGAAATTGTCTCTCCAAGAAGAAACCACCAAGATTAAATTTTTGACTAGTTTTTTTTTTGAAATCATTGCTGGGAATAAGGAGGGTCTCGAAGTCATAAATATGTCAATATAATTTCCCTAAGTCTTGCATCGTATTGGTGTCGCTCGACAATGGATCTTTGAATTGGGAATTTTCACCTTCTCTGTCATCATGTATTTCACTGATATAGCAGGACTCCTATCTATCTGTTCTATTGTTCGTATAGTGAACCCTGTTAGAAATTATCCCACAAAAGACACATGCTGTATAGCAAAATAGTCACTTCAATGGGGAAGGTTGATAATATCTAACGAGTTAGGTTGAGCTGAGCCAAATTATTTCCATGAAAGTTTTGTGTTATTTTATGGTGAAATAAATGGGGCTTGGATTCTAGAATGGAATTTTCTGATGCCATGAAAATAAAGAAGTTAATGATAAAGAAGAAACAACTTGATCATGTCTGGGCCAATTTGTCCACTCTTATTTTGTTCTAAATTTACTTTTATGAAAGAATTAGCTCCCCATTGGTATGCAATATCAAAGGCAACAACCGAATGCCTGCAATCATGTAAATGATTACATTCCAGCTTCAAACTCCTGTCTTCCTTTTTCTTAAACATTCTAATTCTATAACACTTCATCGAGCTTTGGTTGGCCTCTGATCGATACTATGCCTTCTCCGATAAGAACGTCCATCATTTGCCGTATTGTTATTGCTTCACCGTGTTTTCTTGTTCACCTTTTCAGCACTTGCTTTGATAAAGAATAAATAAGTCCAAGCCATAATAGGCCCTGAAGCTTCCATGCAAGCAGACTTCATCATTGACCTTGGAAACAAGTCTCATGTGCCCATCATCTCTTTTTCTGCAACTAGTCCTTCCCTCAGTTCGATTCGGAGTCCTTACTTCATTGAAGCCACACGAAATGACTCATCCCAAGTGAATGCCATAAGCGCAGTTGTGCAAGCTTTTGGCTGGAAAGAATCGATCCTCATATATGTGGACAATCAGTTTGGAGAAGGTATCGTACCTTCTCTTACCGATGCTTTGGGAAAAGTTGACACACGAGTGTCCTACAGGAGCCTTATTAATCCTTCGGCCACTGACGATCAAATCCAGCTGGAGCTCTACAAGTTAATGACAATGGAAACGAGGGTGTTTATCGTGCACATGTTACCTCCACTTAGTTCTCGACTATTTGCCAAAGTAAAAGAGTTGGGAATGATGACAGAAGGTTATGTGTGGATCTTGACTACTGGAATCACTGACCTATTGAGTTCTGTGGATTCATCTATTGTCGCTAATTCGATGCAAGGAGTATTGGGCATTAAGACTTATATCCCAGACACGCCAAACCTGGACAACTTCATGGTCCGCTGGAAGATGAAATTCCAATAAGACAATCCATCCATCCTTAATCCTAGATTGAACATTTTTGGATACTGGGCTTATGACTCTACTCAGGCACTGGCAATGGTTGTTGAGCAAATGGGTGCTGCGAATTTTACCTTCCAGATGTTGACGGCCTCCACAAATGTGACGGATCTTAACAGTATTGGGGTCTCTCAAAATGGTCAGAAACTTCTTCAAGGACTAGCCAATACAACATTCACGGGCCTCGCTGGAAATTTTAGCCTCATTAACGGGCAGCTAGAGTCGTCAACATTCCAAATTGTTAATATCAATGGAAATGCAGCAAGAGGGATTGGGGTTTTGGACGCTAGAAAATGGGCTGATAAGAGATTTGAATTCCTTCAACACAAGCAAATATTCCTCTTCGAAGAGTAATCTCCAATCAATACTATGGCCAGGAGATTCAACCTTTTGGTCCTAAGGGTTGGGAGATTCCCAAAAATGGGAAGAGGTTGAAAATCTTAGTTCCTGTAAAGGTTGGTTTTGATGAATTCGTGAGGGTGACTCGAGATCCTAGCACAAATACATCCCAAATCACCGGATATTGTATTGACATCTTTTAGGCCGTCATAGAAAACTTGCCTTATGCTGTGGTTTACGATCTTATTCCGTTTGCCTTACCTAATGGAAGCGGCGCTGGAAGCTATAATGACATGATTGATCAAGTATTTTACCAAGTGAGCTCATTTCAAGTGCTTGATATCATTGGATTATATGTTGAAAATTTACTGTCATGTGGTTGACAAAAAAAACATCTACGTTTCTTTTGTTGGAGCAGAATTATGATGCAGTGGTGGGTGATACGACAATCATAGCAACCATATCATTATATGTGGATTTCACCTTACCATACACCGAATCAGGTGGTGCAATGCTTGTGCCATACAAGGATGACAGGGGCAAGAATGCTTGGATTTTCTTGAAGCCACTGACTTGGGACCTTTGGCTAACAACTAGATGCTTCTTTGTGTTGATAGCATTGGTCGTGTAGACTCTCGAACATCGGATTAACGAAGATTTTAGCGATCCAGCCACACATCAAGTTGAAACGAGCTTCTGGTTCTCCTTTTCAACCATGGTCTTTGCACAAAGTAGTCGCCCTTCACTTTAATAGATAAGCCGAACATTACAATTTGCATATGGTTGTAGGAGAATTTATGTGCTTGCCCTTAATTTTATTGCAGGAGAGAGAGTACTTAGCAACCTATCAAGATTTGTTGTAATCGTGTGGGTTTTCGTGGTACTTATACTAACACAAAGTTATACGGCAAGCTTGAGCTCTCTTTTGGTGGTGCAAAATCTTCAACCAACTGTGGCTAATGTAGATCAGCTCCTAGAGAGTGGGGAAAACGTGGGTTATCAGTACGGCTCCTTCCTTTATGGAATGCTAAAGCAAATGAAGTTCGATGATTCCAGATTTATATCTTATCAGTCTCCTGAAGACTACGATGCGCTTCTTTCCAAAGGAAGTGCAAAGGGCGGGATCTCAGTAGCATTCCACGAAGTCCCCAAACTTAAACTTATTCTTGCAAAATATTGCAACAAATATACCATGATTCCAGCATTTAAAACTGCTGGATTTGGCTTCGTAAAGTCCTCGATCCTTCATTTATAGCAAAAAGAGAAAACCCTCAAAATTTTCAATTATTAGGTTTTGTAGTTAATACTTTGATTGAAAAATCGCATGTTCTGCTTCTTTTGGTTTATAGGTTTTTCCGAGAGGGTCTATGCTGGTATCGGATATTTCACGAGAAATCCTTAACGTGACTCAAGGGCTTAAAATGACGGAAATCGAGAACGCATGGCTTACATCAAAAACCAACCGCCAGAATTCAAATTCCTCGGTTTCTTCCAACAGCTTGGGTCTTGAGAGTTTCTGGGGCCTATTCTTGATTGCTGGAGTTGCTGCAGTTTTTGCTCTCTTCATCTCCATGGTCATGTTTGTGACGTCCTCAAACTTATTGGCTTAGGAGAAGAAAAGTCAAAGGTTATCCTCCCAATTTCCAGCTCAAACCCACGTGCATGGTGTCAATTTTTCCCTATTTCTACAGAAGTTTTCTCCTCAAGCGCACGTGTTCTCTCTCTTAAAATCCCACTCCCACTTTGATTGTATTGGAACCTTTTGTTTGGCTGAATTTGCAGTTATCTGCTCCGCTCACACAGCTGAGCTTCACTTCCCCATGTAACTTAAACAACTTCTCATCATTTCAATGCCACTCCAACTGCTGCACTCTCTATTCGACCAAAAAAAAAACTGCTGTATTCTCTTCTCTTCTTCGGTGGCTTGCTGTGCTGCGTTCTTCTTCTTCTTCTTCATCTGTGTTGTGTTGCATCCGCTGCCCCGAGCTGTTGTTGCTGTTGCTGCAACTCCCGTGTGCTGCTCCTTTGGCTATGTGAGTGTCCAGTTGCTGCGGCTCACTTTATTCTCGGCTGAAGCTGCTGCCCATGCTTGTTTGTTGCTGTCTTGGTACTGGTTCTTCTTCCTCTAATTGTGACTTGCTTATTTGCTCCTCCCTTGGTCATTTTCTAGAGTTGTTGCCATTGCTTTGGCCCTCCCAGCAGCTTGGCTTCTGTTGCCGTCCTCTCGGTTTCTCGCATCTAGCACGCGCACCCGGAGGAAATCGACTTGTTCGGGGTCGTCCGGTGTCCAAATAGAGCTCCGTTTTCTCCTATGTGCTCGTAAGACTTCAAACTTCAATATTTTGGAAGTGGGTCAGCGAAAAACCCCCTAGGAAAATTCCCAATTTTGATTCAAAGTTGACCCTGATTTGCCCATGTTTGTTTGTAGCTAATTTCTCACCCTGTTGGCTGAAGTTGCCTTGCTCGAAGTTCGATTACTGTCGTCCATAGCTCGAGCTCAAAGTCGAATTTTTAGGTGAGCACATTTCTAGACTTGACTTAGAATGTCGAGCATGCTAGAGACTAGTAGGGAAAAGTTTATGTAGAAAAATATTAAATTCCTTGAATGTAGAGTATCGATAAATTGCTACTAGCCATAAGAGTAATATTGGTAATTTTTGTGGACTCTAGAAATTGCCATGTGTGCCAGATTACTTACCTCTGAGCCTAGGTAATTAGAATGAAAATCAGGTCTTGGAATGCAAGTTTAGCAACGTGAAATGTTTGATTATTATATTTGATTTATTTTGAGTTGAATTGTGTACTCTGGTGAATAATCTTGGGAAATGTATGTGGCAAAGTTGACTTGTATGAGTATTTATGGGATTGGTCAATTGAGAATTCTATGATGCTCATCATTAATCTGCATATTAGCATGAGATATGTGCGTTTGGCGGAGTGCGTAGAACCGTGCGGGACGGCCCGGCAGTGTCTAAGGGGCCACCGGGAATGCGGGGTGATAAAGAGGTGCCGATCGCAGTGCTAATTGAGCCACGGTCTTGCACTTGGGCCTAAACGTGCTCGGCACGGGGTAGCTAGAGAGACAATGGTGCCAATTTCTGTGTGATTAGACACGGGTTAAGGTACAGGCCTGAAACGTCCATGACGTGGCCGGGGCGGGAAGTGCTATTGAGCCATCGAGGGGGTTCGGTCCGAAAGTGCTAGTGAGCCACCGGGGACCTCAAGTGAATCATTGACCATCTGCATGGTCATAATATGCATGTGATGATTTGAGGTCATAATATGCATGTGATGATTTATATTCTAGCAAGAAATACATGCTTCTAAATTAAGTCTAGACGTGTGTTCAGTAAGTTTTGACTCACATATTTTTGGCTGATCGTCATTTCAGACCTTCGACCAAAGACTTGATTATTCCCGACATCCGAGGAATCTGATCAGAAGGAGTGGTCCTTGCCAGAGGACGAGTAATTCCTATGATGCCTAGATGGAGATTGGCGACTTTTTGGTTTAGCTTGATTTCTTTTGATCTTGGCCGAGTTAGATTTGTGGGGTCAAATGATAGTCTTACTCCAGGTTGTAAAGAACCTCTATTGTTATACGGTATGTAAACTAAATTTTCTCTATCTCTCTATCCCACATGTATGTTTGTCAGGGGATGCATGTTTTCGCTGTCGCATTTGTTAGTCGTCGCTAGTGTTGGCCAGGCGATGAGCGAATTTGGCAGGTGAAAGGATGTTGCGGGTCCGACAAAACCAGGGCGTGACATCTCCATTGAGTTGTATCAGAGCAAGGTCAGCTCGATAAGAGATTATTCGAGTTTTGGAGTGATAAGGATGATGATATGTGGGATAGTTAGATATAGAGAGACCCCTAAGTTGGACTAGGGATTGGGCGCGTATACCTGTTCTTGACTGACGCATGTGATTGCTATAATTGAGAGTGCCTCTCTGTGGCTATTACTAGTAATCATATATATATTCTAGCATGCTATTGCTCGCTACAAGACCTTGATTGGTGGTTTTGGTCTTAATTCATTGATGGAATTATAGCAGGTATAAGTGAGTCAGACCAAAGAAAATGAGCAACAGAAATAGAACGAGGAAGTATGTAAGTGTGTCTGGCTCAGGTGCTCAAATTGTAAGAGCTCAAGCTGCAAGTTCTTCAGCTGCAAGAGCTCAAGCTGCAGGCGCTCCAGCTGCAGGAGATCGAGCTGCAGAAAACCCAAATATAAGAGATATTATAAGGGTATTAGCGGAAGTCAGTACCCTGATGGGCAGGCAAGTTAAAGAAAGAGCTGCCACTGTAGCCCAAGTTGCTGAGGCCGCTTTAGCTGCCGTGCATGGAGACAATGTGAATAATGCCCCGGGCAATGGAGGTCGGCAGGCACCTCATCTCTTGGAGCAATTCCTGAAGTTGCATCCACCGAAATTTGATGGGACGGGAGGACCTGAAGCAGCCTCCCTTTGAACCGAACAACTAGAGAAAGCGTTTGAAGTGCTGGGATGTATTGGGGAAGAAAGAGTTTCATTAGCTGTCTACCAGCTCCAAAGCACCGCCGATGATTGGTGGAAGGTCACCCGAGGAAGAGTCTTTCCTGAAGGTACTGTGCCGAAATGGAAGAATTCCTATGGCTCCGTCAGGGTCAGATAACAATAGATCAGTATAAGGCAGAATTTGCGAGACTATCCAAATTTGCTCCGAGGATGATAGTGAATGCCTGGGACAAGGCAAGGAGGTTCCGTGAAGGACTGAGGCCAGAACTCTGTAGTCGACTAATTACTACAGGATTGAGGGACTATGGAGCGATGTATGAAAAGGCTCAAGAGTTCGAAAAAGACATAAATGAAAGAGCCGCCGCATCTGGATCGCGATTCATGCCTAGACGAGATGACAGGAGTTTTGGAAAAAGGCAATGATAGACAATAGAAGGTTTGTCCCCTCCACCTCGAAGGACTTTGGGAAAATCGACACCTCCTGGTAGTGCAAGGTGTCGCGATTGTGGACAGAGGCATTAGAACAGTCTATGCCCGAGGAAGACAGGAGCATGTTTCGAATGTGGACAAATGGGGCATATTGGAGGCATTGCCTAAGAAAGAACCGGGGACCACAGTTTCAACCGCAAAGACCACCAGTTGGACCACAGGCGATGACTGCTCCCCAAGAAAATCTGAATCGACCGCCAGCACAAGAAAGAGTGTACGCAATAGCGCGAGGAGAAGCTGAAAATGCGCCAGGTGTGATCATAAGTATCGTCTCTCTTTGTGATCATGCTGCTTATGCCTCGTTTAACCCTGGAGCATCGCATTCATTTGTGTCTGAACAATTCGTTGCTTTGGTTGATATGGATATGAGACCATTAGAAACACTGTTGCATGTGGTCACCCCACTAAAGGATAAAATAATCATCTCATTAGGATGTCAAGGGTGTAAGATATCCTTGGGTGGTAGAGAGGAACTGATTGATCTGGTTGTCCTACCCATGTTTGACTTTGATGTGATAGTAGGAATGGACTGGTTAATTAAACATGGGGCAGTAATTGACTATAGTAATAAGGTGATTCAGTTTAACTCGACTGGTCACCCTAGATTTTAATTTCGAGGAAACCGAGGAGGAATCTCGATCCCTTGGATATTGTCGCTGAAAACAACTAAGTTGATGGACGAAGGATGCCAAGGATACCTAGCCTCTGTAACTGATTCATCAGTTGAGGAAGTAAGGCTTGAAGACTTGCTTGTAGTGCGTGATTTTCCGGATGTCTTCTCACAAGAGTTGCCAGGATTGCCTCCGGAAAAGGAAGTAGAGTTTGCAATTGAATTTGCCCCTGGGACAGAGCCGATATCTAAGGCACCTTATAGGATGGCATTGTCGGAATTGAAGGAATTGAAGGTTCAATTACAGGAACTGTTGGATAAAGAATTTATTCGCCCAAGTACTTCGCGATAGGGTGCTCCAATATTGTTCGTAAGGAAGAAAGACAGGTCATTGCGTCTGTGCATTGACTATCGGCAGTTGAATCAGGTGACGGTCAAGAATAAATACTCGTTGCCTAGGATAGACGACTTGTTCGATCAGCTACAAGGAGCATCTGTGTTCTCTAAGATAGACCTGAGAACAGGCTATCACCAACTGAGGAAAAGAAAGGAGGACATACCGAAAACGGCGTTTAGGACAAGGTATGGGCACTATGAATTTATGGTCATGCCATTTGGATTGACCAATGTCCTGCCACCTTCACGGATATGATGAATAGGATATTCAAGGAGTTCTTAGATCGGTTCGTAATAGTGTTCATCGACGACATATTGGTGCACTCGAGAAGTTCTGAGGACCATGAACAGCACTTGAGCATTATTCTACCGACTTAAGGGAATATTCGCTTTACGCCAAGTTCAGGAAATGTGAATTTTGGCTTAATCGAGTGGCATTTCTCAGACATATAATTTTTGGGGAAGGAATTGCTGTGAATCTGTCAAAGATTGAAGCAGTAAAAAAGTGGCCTAGACCGACAACCGTGACAAAAGTGAGAAGTTTCTTAGGTTTGCCAGGTTACTATAGACGTTTCGTGGAAAAGTTTTCTACGATAGCCGGACCCTTAACACATCTATTGAAAAAGGAGACGAAGTTCGAATGGACAGATAAGTGTGAAGAAAGCTTTCAAGAGCTTAAACATAGACTAACGACTGCGTCAGTATTAACTATTCCGTCTGGATCTGGAGGATTGAAGATTTACAGTGATGTATCATTAGGAGGTTTGGGATGTGTCTTGATGCAACATGGACGGGTTATAGCCTATGTGTCTCGATAGCTCAGGCCACATGATATGAACTATCCGACACATGACCTGGAATTGGTAGCAATAGTGTTCACACTGAAGATATGGAGACATTATCTGGTTGGAGAAACGTTTCAGATTTATACAGACCACCAGAGTCTGAAGTATTTATTCTCTCAGAAGGAGCTGAATTTGAGACAACGTCGCTGAATGGAATTGTTAAAGGATTAAGACTGCGACATTCTGTATCACCCTAGAAAGGCGAACAGAGTAGCTGATGCACTCAGTCGAAAGTCGAGTATAGCACATTTGATGATTAAGGAGTGGACGTTGTTAAAAGGAATAAGAGACTCGGAATTCAAGATAGAGGTAGGACACCTCTCGAGTTTGATGGCCACCTTGAGAGTCGAATCGAAAATTTACTCAAGGATTAAGGAACTGCAGTCTACAGATCCTGATATTCAGAAGATCTTAACTGTGGATGTGGCAAAGAGGAAACCAGAGTTTCAGGTGACGAAGGATGGAATTTTGAAGTTTAAAGGATGATTGTGCGTGCCAAATAATGAAGAGTTAAAGGAAGAGATTTTGATAGAAGCATATCGTAGTAGTTATAGCATTCATCCAGGTAGCACGAACATGTATCAGAACCTGTGTCAGCACTACTGGTGGAACGGAATGAAGGTGGATGTGGCCAAATACGTCGCAAAGTGCTTGACCTGTCAGCAGGTGAAAGCACAACATTGCAAACCTGGAGAATTGCTACAGCCATTGGAGATTCCAGAATGGAAATGGGAACATGTTACGATAGACGTCGTGACTGGTTTACCAAGGAGTCAAAGGGGCAATGATTCGATTTGGGTTATGGTCGATAGGCTGACCAAATTTGCTCACTTCATAGCAGTGCGAAAGTACCTTGCTCTGGAAAAGCTGGCTGAGTTATATGTTTGACAGATCATTCGTCTGTATGGAGTATCAATTACGATCACGTCGGACCGTGACCCTCGCTTTACTACGACATTTTGGAAAAGTTTGCAGGTTACCTTAGGAACTGAATTGAGGTACAGTACGACATATCATCCGCAGACTGATAGACAAACAGAAAGGACGATTCAGACATTAGAGGACATGTTAAGAGCCTGCGTGATAGACTTCAAGGGTGGATGGGAAGAACAATTGCACTTGGTGGAGTTTGCGTACAATAACATCTGTCAGCAAAGTATCAAAATGGCTCCATTTGAGGCTCTATATGGAAGAGCTTGTAGAACTCCAATCTACGGGGATGAGATTAGTGAAAGGAGCATAAGAGGCCCAGAACTGGTTCAGCAGTCCGTTTAGGCAGTGAAAGTGATAAGGGACAGGCTGAAAACAGCTCAGAGTCACTAGAAAAGCTATGCAGATAGGCGACGTAGGCCATTGGAATTTCAAGTAGGCGATCATGTATTTTTGAAGGTGTCGCCAATTAAAGGTCTATCTCAATTTGGGAAAAAGGGAAAGTTAAGCCTAAGATTTGTAAGGCCATTTGAGATCTTGGAAAGAATTGGAACGTTGGCGTATTGTCTTGCTTTGCTGCCAAACTTGTTTCAAGTGCATAATGTGTTCCGTGTTTCGATGCTGAGGAAGTATGAGCCAGACCCGAACCATATACTCGATCATGAAGTCATTGAAGTGGATGGCCGAGTCTCGTACGTAGAAAGGCCCATTCGAATCGTGGATCGAAGAGAACACTTCCTACGGAACAAGATAATACCCCTAGTTAAAGTAATTTGGGAGCATCATGGAACAGAAGGCGCAACATGGGAAAACGAAGACGAAATGAGGAGCAAGCACCCTCACCTCTTTATGTAATTAGTATTTTTAGTAGAATAAAAATTTCAAGGACGAAATTCCTGTAAGGTGGGGAGAGTTGTGACGTCCTCAAGCTTATTGGCTTAGGAGAAGAAAAGTTAAAGGTTGTCCTCCCAATTTCCAGCTCAAACCCATGTGCATGGTGTCAATTTTTCCCTATTTCTGCAGAAGTTTTCTCCTCAAGCCCACGTGTTCTCTCTCGTAAAGTCCCACTCCCACTTTGATTGTGTTGGAACCTTTTGTTTGGCTGAATTTGCGGCTATCTGCTCCGCTCACACAGCTGGGCTTCACTTCCTCATGCAACTTAAACAACTTCTCATTATTTCAATGCCACTCCAATTGCTGCACTATCTTCTCTTCTTCGACGGCTTGCTATGCTGCGTTCTTCTTCTTCTTCTTCGTCTGTGCTGTGTCGCATCTGCTGCCCCGAGCTACTGTTGCTGCTGTTGCAACTCCTGCATGCTGCTCCTTTGGCTACATGAGTCTCCAGTTGTTGCGGCTCACTTTATTCTCGGCTGAAGCTGCTGCTCGTGCTTGTTTGTTGCTATCTTGCTACTGGTTCTTCTTTCTCTAGCTGTGACTTGCTTATCTGCTCCTCCCTTAGTCATTCTCTAGAGTTGTTGCCATTGCTTTGGCCCTCCCAGCAGCTTGGATTTTGTTGCTGTCCTCTCAGTTTCTCGTGTCCAGCACACGCACCTAGAGGAAATCGGCTCGTTTGGGGTCGTCTGGTGTCCAAATCGAGCTCCGTTTTCGCCTGTGTATTCGTAAGACTTCAAATTCTGGAAGCGGATTAGCAAAAAAACCCTGGGAAAATTCCCAGTCTTGAATTTTGGTTGTTTGTAAGTTCAAACAATATTAGATTATTGAAGATTAAGAGACAAAAATTAGACATCGCCTTGAAAAGCTCAAAAATTAGCCAATTGATTTCGGCGTACCGAGAATAAAAAAATATTAAAAGTGACCGAATTGCCCCTAGTTTGTGCTAGAATCCTTGGCTAGAGAGTGTTAGTAATTTTAGCAAGGCTAGCAAAATTTTCCAGCGGCATTCCAAGTTATTTTTCGATCGCGATTAAGCTAAATCAGTATCGATTGAGCCCTACTAGTCCTGAAATTTCACTAATTTCGAGAAATATCTTATAGGTCATCTTTTTGACCAATTTATCAGCTTTGACAAAAAATAATTGATGCCCGAGTTTTATCAGTCCAAATTTTACTGATAGTCTAAAAACCAGTCTATTTGTTCAACTTTATATCACTTTCGATAAATAGTCACCTGCGATAATTATCTTTATTGGTCAAACTACTCTCTCTCTCTCTCTCTCTCTCTCTCTCTCTCTCTCTCTCTCTCTCTCTCTCTCTCTGCTGGCTCATATTTCTACTATTAACTTCAATTGGCCATCGATGGAAATCCAACAATTGGATTTTTGTGATTTTTGGATATGTCATAATACTATCTTAGATGAGTTCACAAAACTTTGAATCAATTTGATTTGAGATCATTTGGCCTTTCAAATCTACTTTTCCGTTTCAGTCAACGAACTAGTTTTTTTATTACCCAAATTTGACATATAGCCCACGTTGATATATGTTAAACCCAGTGACCCCTAGAGCTCATTTTCATGTGAAAATATTGATTTTCAGTTCATGAACCACCCCGTTCAGCCCTTGAACAGCCTTGGTTTCCTTGGGTTTTGCCGGATTTCGCATCGCCATCATGCTCCGCCGATCGCCGTCGGGCCCTTCGTCGTTCTGCCGCCTATCTAACTTTGAATCAGCCTCATCGAGGTAAGCCAACCCATGATTCTTGGATAGACTCTAGGGTGCGATCCAAGGTATATCGGTATAGAAAAATTGACTGATTTGGCAATTTTTATGGAAATTGATTCTGTGGCGAGGCTGTGGTATATTATTTGGGCCGGGTATGTGTATTGGTTGGACATAAGCTATTGGTGGTGGTTGATGTAAGTCTCATGAGGTTTGGGAACTGAAAAATGGATTTTTGGGATATTTAGAGCAAAAACGGGCCAAATAATATTTTGAAATCACACTTCACGACACCCTGAGTATTGTTCATGAGCCTAATATACTATTCACATGTTGTCCATTTGTATTTAGGGCCAATTATTGAGATATCATGGGCCTAAAATACATATTTTAGTGTAAAAATGATACGAACCTGATGCGCGCGATACACTAGTCAGACCTAATACGTTTAACGCGAATCGAGTTCGCTAGAGACCCGAGACTAGAATTTGAGCATGGAATGTGCACGCATTTGCATTGTTGATCTCTATGTAGATATGAATTATTGGCATGCTTGATTATTTCGATGATGAGCCATTTCTCATTTGGCCTTGTTTCTGTTTCCGTGACCCAAGTATCTAAGAGAGCATGTTAGAGTTGGATATGAGAGTATGTAATATCCTAAGCGAGATTAGCGGTGACCTTACTGAGATGTGTTCTCACGGTGATTTCCCTCACATTTTAGACCCTAGGACATAAGCATAGCAGGGATACCACAAGATTTGATATCCAAGTGGCGGAGTACCTAGTTGGCAAGGACATGATATTGAATCTGTGGTTGCTGATCAATGTGGTCGCCTTAGGTTGTTTGTTGTTATTAATTTTTGTAAAGCTAATATTTATGTGTAATATAGAGCTGAGATTTTGTATATGTATGAGGTGTTATGATTGCGCTAACCCTTACTCATTCGTTGTCAGAGGTAATGTATCGCTTCTGCTAGCATTTATTTAAATATTAAGATTTTTGGGTCGGCGACAGTCCCAGGATATCACATGTATCGACTGTCATCGTGCAGATGTCACGCGCTCGTGGAGGTTCGGAGCGTGACAACAATGGTTGGCGAGGGTTGCTGACTAGTCGGCATCTACCGCTAGTCATTGTTGAGGATGGTAGGGGGAATGGCGAGGGTGTGCAACTCTCGCCACTGCAACCCTTCTTTTTTCTATTTTTTTTATTTTTTAGTGTTAGCTTATTTTTTAGCTTAAAATTGGATTTTTAAAATAAATTTCCAAGTTCACTCTTTTTTAAAAAAATAAATTGCCATGTGGACTTATATTTTTTTTAAAAAAATTGCTAATTGGATTGACATAGCACTACTATTTCTTTAAATATAAATGCCACACATATTTTTTGGTTGAAATTTCTCATCATTGGCACTTAAATGATCATCTTGTCTTCGATTTGAGACTTACGTGATAAAAAAAAATTAGCATCAATGTAAACATTATACACAAATATTATCACTTGAGGTGTCCTTTTCCTAATTTTTTCTTATCATGACAAGTTAGAGCCTCATTTACATTTTTTAGCCCATCCTCTTCTTGTCGGACAATTATAAAAGATTATCCTTCAATGTCAAAATGTCGATGACAAATGCTTTTGCGACTCGTGTGCCATATAGAAGATTGTACACTTGGTACATCATGCTACGTTATACTCCCACTTGGATTAGATAATGTTAGTATTGCCTTATTAAGTGGTTGCAATTAAGATTTGTTTGAACTTAATTTCTTGCTTCTCACCTTGCTCCCACGTGGATGAGATGCTCCAATAATATCATTACCATGATCCAAAGTTTCAAATAGATAATAATCTTCACCTATCTTGCCCTTTTTTCAAAAATTATTCTTTGAGAATTGATATCTTGTGATTTTGATTTAGTTACACTTCCACTTTCTTGTTTACCTATAAACACATATCCTTTTGAGTGCTCTCAATATCTCGTGAAGATACACCTTTTGCCACGACGGCCTAATTTTTCATATTTGTGGGAGGACTCGTGTGAATAGGCAACACATTAATTGATAGTGCTTTTCTGTGGCTACTGGTAGTACTCATATGTTCTAGCAAATTGTTATGTGCTACTAGACCTTAATTGGCGATTTGAGTCTTAATTCCTTAATGGATTTATAGCAGGTATAAATGAGCCAAACCAAGGAAAATGAGCAACAGAAATAAACCAAGGAAATATGCAAGTGTGTCTGGCTCAGGTGCTCTAGCTGCAAGAGCTTTAGTTGTCGGTACTTCAGGTATAGGAGCTTAAGCTGCAAATACTCTAGCTGCAGGAGCTAAAGCTGCAGGTGCTCCAGCCGCAGGAGCTCAAGCTGCATGTGCGCCAACTGTAGGTGCTCAAGCTGCAGAAAACCTAAGTATAGGAGATATTATGAGGGTATTAACAAAAGTCAGTACCTTGAAGGGAAGGCAAGCTAAAGAAAGAGCTGCCACTGTGGCTCAAGCTGCTGAGGCCGCTTTAGCTACCGTGCATGGAGCCAATGTGAATAATGCTACTGGCAATGGAGGTCGACAGACACCTCATCTCATGGAGCAATTTCTAAAGTTGCATCCACCAAAGTTTGATGGAACAAGAGGACCTGAAGCAGCCTCCCTCTAAACGGAACAATTAGAGAAAACGTTTGAAGTGCTGGGATGTACCGGGGAAGAAAGGGTATCGTTAGCTATCTTCCAGCTCTAAGGCACAGTAGATGATTTGTGGAAGGCCACCTGAGAAAGAGTCTTCCCTAAAGGTATAGTGCTGAATTGGATGGATTTCTGTGAAGTATTTAATGGAAAATACTTTTCGGAAGCTCCACAGGAAAGAAAGATGGAGGAATTCCTGCGGCTTCATCAAAGTCAGATGACAATAGATCAGTATGAGGCGGAATTTGCAAGTCTATCCAAGTTTACTTCGAGGATGATAAAGAATGCCTGGGATGAGGCAAGGAGATTCCGTGAAAGGCTAAGGCCGGAACTCCGCAGTCGATTGATTATCGCAGGATTGAGGGACTATAGAGCAATGTATGAAAAGGCTCAAGAGTTCGAAAGAGACATAAATAAAAGAGCCGCAACATTTGGAAAGGACATGTATTCATGTACAGATGAGATGACAGAACTTTTGGAAAAAGGCTAATGATAGATAATAGAAGGTTTGTCCCTCTAGCTCGGAGAACCTTGGGAAAACTGACACCCCTTGGTAACGCAAGGTGTCGCGATTGTGGACAGAGGCATCCGAACGATTTATGCCCAAGGAAGACAGAAGCATGCTTCGAATGTGGACAAATGGGGCATATTGCGAGGCATTGCCCAAAAAGGAATCATAGACTGCAGTTTCAACCGCAAAAACTACCAGCTGGACCACAAGTGATGGCTGCTCCCCAAGAAAATTTAAATCGACCACCAGCGCAAGGAAGAGTACACGATGGCACAAGGAGAAGTTGAGAATGCGCCTGGCGTGATCACAAGTATCATTTCCTTGCATGATCATGCTGCATTTGCTTTATTTGATACGGGAGCATCACATTCATTTGTGCCTAAGAAATTTGTTGCATTAGCTGGTATAGATGTGAGACCATTAGAAACACTGTTGCATGTGGCCACCCCACTAAAGGATAAAATGATCATCTCGTTAGGATGTCAAGGGTGTAAGATATCCTTGGGTGGTAGAGAGGAACTACTTGATCTGGCTGTCATACCCATATTTGACTTTGATGTAGTAATGGGAATAAACTGGTTAGTTAAGCATTGAGTAGTAATTGACTGTAGTAATAAGGTGATTCAGTTTAACCCGACTGGTCACCCTAGATTTGAATTTTGAGGAAACTGAGGAGGAACCTCAATTCTTTGGATATCGTTGTTGGAAGCGACTAAATTGATGGATGAAGCATGCCAAGGATACCTAACCTCTGTAACTAATTCGTCAGTTGAGGAAGTAAGACTTGAAGACTTACTTGTAGTGCATGATTTTCCGAATGTCTTTTTGCAAGAGTTGCCAAGATTGCCTCTTGAAAGGGAAGTAGAGTTTGTAATTGAATTGGCTTTTGGGACAGAGCCAATATCTAAGGCACCTTACAGGATGGCATTGTCGAAATTGAAGGAATTGAAGGTCCAATTGCAGGAACTATTGGATAAAAGATTTATTCGCCCAAGTTCTTCGTCATGGGGTGCTCCAGTATTATTCATAAGGAATAAAGACAGGTCATTGCGTCTATGCATTGACTATTGGCAGTTGAATCAAGTCACGGTCAAGAATAAGTACCCGTTGCCTAGGATAAATGATTTATTCGATCAACTGCAAGGAGCATCTGTGTTCTCTAAGTTAAACATGAGGATAGGCTATTACCAGTTGAGGATAAAAAAGGAGGACATACCAAAACCGGCATTCATGAAGAGGTATAGACACGATGAATTTGCGGTCATGCCGTTTGGATTGACCAATGCTCCTGTTGCCTTCATGGATATGACGAATAGGATATTCAAGGAGTTCCTAGATCAGTTCGTAATAGTGTTCATCGATGACATACTGGTATACTCGAGAAGTTCTGAGAACCATGAACAGAATTTGAGTATTATTCTACGGAGATTAAGGAAACATTCGTTTTATGCCAAGTTTAGTAAATGTAAATTCTGGCATAATCGAGTGGTGTTTCTTGGACATATAATTTCTAGAGAAGGGATTACTATGGATCCATCAAAGATTGAAGTAGTTGAAAAGTGGCATAGACCGATAACCACGACATAAGTGAGAAGTTTCTTAGGTGTGGCAAGTTACTATAGACGTTTCGTGGAAAATTTTTCTACGATAGCTAGACCCTTAACCCGTCTATTGAAAAAGGAGATGAAGTTCAAATGGACAGACAAATGTGAAGAAAGCTTTCGAGAGCTTAAAGGTACACTAACAACTGCATCAGTATTGACTATACTGTCAGGATTTGGAGGATTCGAGATTTACAGTGCTGCGTTGTTAAAAGGTTTGGGGTGTGTCTTGATGTAACATAGACGGGTTGTAGCATATGCATCTCGACAACTGAGGCCACATGAGATGAACTATCTGACACATGATGTGGAACTGGCAGCGATAATGTTTGCATTAAAGATCTGGAGACATTATATGGTTATATAAAAGTTTCTGATTTATACAGATCACCAGAGTCTAAAGTATCTCTTCTTTCAGAAGAAGTTGAATATGAGACAACGTCGCTGGATGGAATTATTGAATGATTATAACTGCGACATTCTGTATCACCCTAGAAAGGCGAATAGAGTAGTGGATGCGCTCAGTCGAAAGTCGAGTATAGCGCATATGATGGTTAAAGAGTAGAAGTTATTAGAGGGGATAAGAGACTCGAAATTCAAGATAGAGGTAGGACACCTCTCAAGTCTGATGGCCACCTTGAGGGTCGAACTGAAAGTTTAAAGGACGCTTGTATGTGCTGAATAATGAGGAGTTAAAGGAAGAGATTTTGACAGAAGCACATTGTAGCAGTTATAGCATCTATCCAAGTAGCACGAAGATATATCAGAACCTGCGTGAGTACTATTAGTGGAATGGTATGAAGGTGGATGTGGCTAAACATGTGGCAAAGTGCCTGACATGTCAGCAGGTAAAGGCACAATATTGCAAACCTGGAGGATTGCTACAACCATCGGAGGTCCTAGAATGGAAATGGGAGCATGTCACGATGGACTTCGTGACTGGTTTACCAAGAAGGCAAAGGGGTAACGATTCGATCTGGGTTGTGGTCGATAGGCTAACCAAATCTGCTTACTTCATAGCAGTGTGAAAGAACTTTGCTATGGAAAAGCTGGCTAAATTATATGTGCGTCAAATTATTTGTCTGCATGGAGTACCAGTTACTGTCACGTCGGACCGTGACCCTCGCTTTACTGCGACATTTTAGAAAAGTCTGCAGATTGTGTTAGGAACTGAGTTGAGGTATAATATGGCATATAATCCGCAAACTGATGGACAAATAGAAAGGACGATTTAGACATTAGAGGACATGTTAAGAGCTTGCGTGATAGATTTCAAAGGTGGATGGGAAGGACAATTGCACTTGGTGGAGTTTGCTTATAAGAACAGTTATCAGCAATGCATCAGAATGGCTCCATTTATGGCTATATATGGAAGAGCTTGTAGAAGCCCAATCTGCTGGGACAAGATTGGTGAAAGGAGCATAACGGGCCCAGAGTTGGTTCAGCAGTCCGTTAAGACGGTGAAGGTAATAAGGGAAAAGCTAAAAACTACTCAGAGTTGCTAAAAAAGCTATGCAAACAAGCGATATAGGCCATTGGAATTTCAAGTGGGAGATCATGTATTTTTTAAGGTGTCGCCAATGAAAGGTCTATCTCGATTTGGGAAAAAGGGAAAATTAAGCCTGAGATTTGTAGGACCATTTGAGATCTTGGAAAGGATTGGAACATTAGTGTATCGTCTTGCATTGCCGCCAAATTTGTCTCAAGTGTTTAACGCGTTCCGTATTTTGATGCTGAGAAAGTACAAGCCGAACCCGAGCCATATACTTCACCATGAAGTCATTGAAGTGGATAATCGAGTTTCGTATGTGGAAAGGCTCTTATGAATAGTGGATCGAAGGGAACACGTCCTACGGAGCAAGACAATATCCCTGGTCAAAGTAATTTGGGAGCATCACGGAATAGAAGGCGCAACTTAGGAAAGTAAAGACGAAATAAGGAGCAAGCACCCCCAATTCTTTATGTAATTAACAGTATTAGTAGAATGAAAATTTCGATAACGAAATTCCTGTAAGGAGGGGAGAGTTGTGACATCCTGAGAACCATGCACATGAAAACAAGGGACTTGATAAATTTTGGACCTCTTTCTTTGACTCTTCTCCACCCAGCCCACGTGCCCTATTTTTATTCCCTCCTTCTTTCTTTATCAGCTGAGCTCAATTATCCAAGTGAATGAGATAAATACTCATCATTCCAGTTGAAATTTTGCCCTTCATGCATTAATGTCTGCCCACATTTCTTCCTCCCATTAATTAGCTTTCCTTTCCCCCATGCAAGTAAGACAAGATGGCATGATTAGGAGCCACCATTTCCACTATGCACGCAAGAAGACCACTGCAACTGGCTCTTCCTTTTCTTTCTTCCTTTTCTCTTACTTTTTTCTTCTTCGGGTGACCACCGAAAACTACACTACTGCACCTGCCTTTTCTTCTTCTTCCTCCCTCGGCAATTACCCTTGCTACTGCTTGTGACTCTACTAGACTCCATCTCTCTCGGCTATTTCTCTTTCTTCAGCTTGTTTTTAAGCCGTTGATGCAGCTGCAATTTGCTGCTCGTGAGCCTGAGTTGTTACATCCTTCTTCTCTTTTGTGTTCACTGCCCTTTTTACTGCTGGCTGTGAGCCTTCGGCTGCTGTTTCCTCTTGCTTGTGCTGTTATCGTTGCTCCTTTTTCTTTCTTTTTGTTACGCAGCTGCTGGACCCTCACCTCTCTGCCACCCCTCTCTCTTGAATTTCCTCTCGGGTTCTCGTATTTTTGCACGTGCACCAGGAGGAAATCGACTCGTTCGGTGTCCGAATCCAGCCCTGTTTTCGCTTGTGTACTCATAGGACCTTAAATTCAATATTTTGAAAGTGGATCAGCCAAAAACCTCCTAGAGAATTTCCAATTTCGAATCAAAGATAACCCTATTTTGCCCGTGTTTATTTGTAGCTGGTTCCTCATCATCTCGACTGAAATTTCTTGGCCTTTGTTGCCGCTACGTCTTCCTCTTCCACGGTTGCACTTGAAATTGTTGTTGCGTCTTTGTCCTCTTGATTGCTCGGAGCTCATTCGTCATTCCTAAGCTCAATCGTTGTCCGTGGCTCAATCTCGTCACCGTCGCTCCTCTAAGTTCACCATTTTGCCGAGCCATGATCATTCCACTGTCCCCGAGCTCGAACTGAATTTTTAGGTGAGCACATTTTTAAACTTGACTTATAATGTCAGGTATGCTAGGGACTCGTAGGGAAAATTTTATGATGAAAAATATTAAATTTCTTGGACGTCAAATGTCAATTATTTATTGCTGACTAAAGGGATCAACTAGTATTTTTGCGGACTCTAGAATTTGCCATGTGTGCCAAACTACTTGCCCTTGGACCTAGACAACTTAGAGTAGAAACCGGGTCCTGAAATGCGAACATGCAATGCTTGGTTATTATATTCTATATATTTTGAGGTAAATTGTATGCTTATGTGAATAATCTTGGGAATTGCATGTGGTAAAGTTGACTTGCATGAGTATTTAAACGTCGAGTTAATTGAGGACCTTGTGATGCTCATATTTGATCTGTATACTGGCATGAGACACGTGCGCTTGGCGGAGTGCGTAGAACTGTGTAGGATGGTTCGGCAGTGGCTAGGGGGCCAATCGCAGTGCTAATTGAGTCACAGTCGTTGTACTTGCACTTGAATGTGCTTAACACGGGGTAGCTAGAGAGACAAGGGTGCCAACTTCGGTGTGATTAGACATGAATTGAGGTACTGGCCTAAGACGTCTATGACGTAGCCAGGACTGGAAGTGTTATTGAGCCACCGATAGGGTTCAGTCCGGAAGTGCTTTTAAGCCACTAGAGACCCCAAGAGAATCAATGAGCATTTGTATTTGCATCTGTTTGATCTGAATTCGAAACATGCATGTGATGATTTAAATTTCTGGCCTAAGGTATATTCTTCATTCTAAATTGAGTCTAGGCATGTGCTTGCTGAGTTTTGACTCACATATTTTTGGCTGAATGCCATTTCATGCCCTGGACCATAGACTTGATTATTCTCGATATCCAAGGAGTCTGATCCGAAGGAGTGGCCCTTACCAAAGGACGAGTAGTCCCGACGATGCATGGAAGGAGTTTAGTGACTTTTTGATTTGGTCTGTCTCCTTTTTTATCTTGGCCAACCCAAGTTTGTTTTTGAGGTTCAAATGTTAGCCTCCTCTCCAGTTTGTATAAAACCTCTACTATGATATGGTATGTAAATTAAATTTTCTCTATCTCTCTATCACACATGTGTGTTTGTTAAGGGTTGTGCATTTTCGCTGTCGCATTTGTTAGTTGTCATTCCGCCGCAACGAGTCCTGGGCCGTCGCTAGAGTTGGCTAGGCGATAAGTAAAATGATCAGGTGAATGGATGTTACGTGTCCAACGGGTTTGGGGCGTGACACTATGTGTTAGCCCTGTTCAATGAGAACATGAAGTCCGGGTCGACATCGGAGAGGAATTAAGGGTTGTTCAAACTTGATGGGATGCTGACATATGCGCTTGCGCTGAATGGAAGTGATGCTGGTGGGAAGGGGATGATTGGCTGAAAATCTGGATCACCACCGCCAGCGACAACAACACCAATACCAACACTAGCTTCGACAAGCACGAGATCTTCCACTGGTTACTTGTCCATTTCTTTGGGCGTGGTCCAAGCCGTGATTGATCTTTCTAGACAATCACCGAAGTAATGTCTACAAGATGAAGCAACCGCACTGAAACTAAGAGCACAATTGTGACCGGTTCCAAAATCCAAGTCGAGCCCGTCCAAAAGTCATGAACTTGGCGCACAAGTTCACCGCAAAGTCAAACTCGAAAGGGCAATTTTCGAAGATTTTGGGTTTTATTTCTTAATCACCAAATATTTTGTTGCAATTTTGATATCATGTGAATATTGGAATATTTTATTGAGATGCCATATATTTTGCATATCTTCCTAAATCTGAATAAAAATGATCCGATTTAGGAAAACTTCCTAAAATGACAATGTGTTTTAATTAGACGATTCAACCTGTAACCATTCGCATTCAATCCTCCAATTTCACGAGTCAATTTGGATTAAGCATTTTTCAAGAAGACCATACATTATCTTTGATGACGCATCTTTCCAGTTATTTGCATAAACTTGAAAATTCAAAAAAAAAAAATTTGTGATGCATATCTCTTTATTTATTCCCTAAAATTTTTTTAAGACAATCTTAAAATCAGGTTATATTTTATTGAGTCAATTTTTTATTCTGAAAATACAAAAGAATCATTTTTGCATATACATGGTCATTCATGTAATTTTTTTTTAAAGAAAAGTCATTCAATTCACAATCATCAATGAAAAATGATTTTTCATGAAATTTGGTACCGAAAGGGCATTAATTTTTCCAAATTAATGTAATCAAGTCCCTGGACTTATTTTCTCTTGTTCGCAGAAATAAATTAATTCTCCCGTTAATTTATTTAGGTTTCTAATCGACTTATCAAGAATGATTAGTGGTGGCTCCAAATTGAATAAATTTTACATGAAAAGAGCCTAAGTTATGATTTGGTAAGACTTGGGAGGATCTGAATTAGGTTAGTCAATTAACTTAATAATCCGTTAGCCACTAATTTTTAGGGTCGCGACAATAATTAACGGCCCAACCAAATGCAATTGCAATCAATGAATGCTAAAATTAAACTATCCTATATGAAAACTCTATTGAAATAATTTAATATTTTTGATAGGGACTAAGGATAGTCCTTGATATTTTTATGGAAAAATTAATGACCGAAAAGGGGTAGTCCAAATTTAGGTGTCAATAATAGCCAACTCACAATGTCTTTCTTTAATTCAGGTATCTTTTCTTTTTGTGCTGCAGATATCTCTCCCAATTGGAATGTATATCGTTTGGCCCAAATTATATCAAAGTCGGCTCAATTTTCTAAGTATTATGCAAAACTATACAGACGATAGAGTGCAGTTGGCAAAACTATTTTCTCAACTTTGGTGTGGGCAATATTTTTCCTTCTTATATGATATTTTCCATCTTGATCTCGATCAAGGGACATTAATATCACGATCAAGTCTCATTCTCTATGTCCTATTTTGTTTATCATTTTGCGTGCAATTCTTGCTTGTCATATTCTTCGACAATTCGCTCCATAGACTGTTTGCCATGTTCAAGTTTGTTTACGGTTTACTGACGATCTTCTAATTATGTAGTCATCCTTCACTTGATATCGTTTATGATTTAACAAATCCATTAAGAAGTAAGCCATAACAACAAAAAAAGAAAATTGTGTTATTTCATTCATATTTAGGACAATAGATACTAACAAATATCAAGCAGAAGATTCGCTTAATAGGATCTATATACATGACATAGATAGTGGCATGTATACAAAGATCAAATTCATGATCGAAATAAATGCCGTCAATTTTCTATTAATGAAAGCAAATATAACAAGATGAGGATATAGCGTTCTAATATCATGGAATTTTTATTGGTCAAAGTAAATGAATTTTTGAAAAATGATCATCTCATATGATTTTCCAAAAGATATAAACTTTTTTCTTTGACCCATGAAACAAGTGCTTGTGAATTAGTTAGAACCTTCGTGTGGTGTGTAGCCCCGAATCAAATGGCCTAGAACATTCCCGTGCATAACGGGCCCTATGTTTTTCTGCTCTTGATTTTTTTTATTTACAATTTCTTTATTTGCACTGGTCAAGCACATGCATCAACCATTGTATGACTTAGACTAAATCGCATGAACCGGGAAGTTAGACTCAATTTTCTCGTTGTGCACATTTTCTGAGAAGTGATTCACTTTGTCTGCACATTATGTGAAACCGTCACATTCGACGAATTATCGTGTCGGGTAACCGGGATATGGTCCAATGGATGGGATTGAATGGTACATTCAGAATCAGTTAATGCCCGCTTGTTTGAATAGACCCAATTGACTAGTGCTTTCATATGCATCAAATCAGTCAACATAAAGATGTTAAGAATATTATTGTTAGGATTCCTAGTTCCTACTTTAATTTCTTGGATGACCTCATTGAGTCGATTGGCCTGGCACTTAGTTTTGTATTAAATTAAGTTTTCCATTTTTTAATTATAATTACTTTTTAAAACTTGTAAATTAATTTCCGGGAGAATTTTATATAGAGATGTATTTAATACACACTAAGAATATATTGATATAATGCTGAAGCTTGCTGTGTACCCAATAAATGGCTGAGGTCGGATGGTTGCATTTTTGTCATAAATGGCTCCTAGAGTTCCGTTCGAGTTAAGTTAGATATGGAACAATGCAATTGCCATTGGAGACATATAAAATTTGAGGAGAAGTCAAGTGAAAAGTTTGGACTCCAAGGCCCACGCAGCTTCTTGGAAACTCAAAAGAATTACTCTATAAGTCGTCGCGGGACTCAGAGGCTTCTAAACTTGTGCTTAAGTCTTGAACTTTCGATAATAAGAAATTCAAGTTCAAACTAGAGACTTGGAAAGATTCAACTCGACGTAGACATTTGCAACTAGTCAAGATTACAATCACCAATTTGAAGAGTTTCAATTGGCTTTTCAATTCCATGCTCAACTGAGGAATGAGAACAGCTCTTGTCACGAATGTGTAGAGACTTGGAAAGATTCAATTTGATGTAGACATTCATCTTATTAAATATCGACTTGGAAAGATTCAATTCGACATAGACATTCATCTTATTAAATATAAGGAATATTTTAGTAAACATGTTGTAAATTTAAGATCTTATTCATGTCTTTAAGTTTCATAATACACTTTAACTGTTGTTTAACTCATAACAAATCTCCTTAATTTATTTTAATTGGATAAGAGTTTGAACTCCCATTGCTAAATGTTTGATTTTGCAAGATTTAGAATTTTGAACCATTTTTGAGCGAAAATTGTCAAAAGAAGTTTTAAACCTATTGCAATTTTGCTAGTTGAGTCCTAAAACTTTTAACTTTATCAATTAAGTTCTAAATCTTTTCAAATTTTGCCAATTGAGTACATCTAATCAATTTTGGCCTAAAATCGCTAACGGAGATACCGATAGTCCTACATAACATAGCCGACGCTAATATGCATAAAATTTGATAATATTTACCCTTTTTAATTATCTATATATTTTTTAATCTTTTTACCTTTTTTGCTTTCCTTTACTTTTTTTTTCTTTTTCTTTTTTCCTTCCCCTCTTTTAATCAGGCAAGGGTTACCCTCACCGCTCCTAACGAGAACCCTCACCCGAGGTTAATCCTCAACTAGCAAGCATTGGTCGCCTTTGCCTCGGCTAGCATGGGCAACCCTTGCCAGATTTGGCAAAGGGCTAACCTCACCTAGGCAAAGGAGGGCGGCCCCTGCTAGGCCAGGCAAGGGCATCCCTTGCCTAAGTCATTGACCTCCATCAATCATCCTAAGCTAATTGGCTAGAGTAGGCAAGAAAAAAAGAAAGAAGAAGAAGAAAAAAAAGTAAAGAAAAACAAAAAAATGAATAGATTAATAAAAAAATTCAAAAAATATTAAAATAACATCAAATTTTTTCCTATTAGTAATTTTCAGCTAAAATTGGCTGAACGAACTCAATTGGAAAAACATGAAAAGGCCTAAGACTCAATTGAAAATTAAGATATTTAGAATTAAATTGACAAAAATGGAATAAAAATTAGGACTTTTCCTTCTTTCTATTCTATTTATAACCTGTTCATTTTATTATTAGCAAAATTTCATAAGTTTGAAAGTCAAGTTGGGAGCATAGTTCATTCAAAGTGTCATATGTTACTTTATTCCTGGATAAAAAAAAACATTTCATAGATGATCATAATATAATACACACATAGAAGATACATAGTATATAAATCAAAAGAACCATTATCAATTCACAACGACTATCTTTAGTATAAATACTTATCTTATTCTAGAAAATGAAAAGTTTGTTGATTATTATCCAGAATACAACCGAAAAAATTCTCTCTTTTCCTACACAAATTCATTTACGAGAATCTACTGTGTAAGAACTTAAGGTCCATTTGTTTGAAGGACAACTGGTTTTGAGAAAAAAAAATGACTTTCCAGTGTTTGCATCATGGCAAATTAATCAATTCATGGAAACGTTTTCGTTTGAGTGAAAATAACAAACTTAGATTGAGAGAAAACTATTTCCCCTTATGCTAAGAAGTAAATCATTTTTCCTGAACTACCAAATAAATGAAAGCTTGCACGGAATATATTATTTCTATCATGAAGTTTTAATTGAAGTACATGCATCCTTAGTTCTATATTAAATTCCTGTTGAATTTGGTCCTACCGTGCATGGTTCTCAAAAGGCTTTGCTAGCGTAATAGTTTTTGGGTGACTATGAGACGAACAATATGTTGTGGGTCACAAATTCTTGAAAGAGTGGATACCACAATATTTTCTAATTATTTATTATTTACTTTTCTACGGTCCAAAATAAATTGTCAATCTCATGATGGATTAAGGACGTCATATAATCATTTCGTTCTCAACTGACCCATTTTATTACTATCCTAACTAAAGTTAAGGTTGGAATACTTGACCTCTCTTTTACGGCAGAAAAGAGATGTCAATGAGACAACAATGTCTTGCGGCTATATGACATTTAAACAAGAGGTTAATTTTTTTTACTCACGCAACAAAGAAGCACAACGAGGGAAATGGGGTTGATAAAGGGCCAAAATGAAAATCTAGAATTAACATGTTAGACATGAACATAAACCTAAGTATTTTGTGATATTAACTAAATTTCCAGTGATCTCACAGTGAATTAGGTATTGCGTGCCTCATCTATGAATTTCTGAAAAATCACTAGATTGATCCCATGTTTCATAATTTTAAACTCGAGCCGTCTCAGCACTCGAGCCAAGTTTCATCATCAGCTCTTTTAAAAATACTGGGGTTAAAGAACAGATGGGCTTTGTAATAAAAAAGCTACTAGAGGTCATATTATCGTTCAACATCGTAACGTAAGACCAGATGGCCCCGTCCACGTCGAGCAATCCTTGCTTGGAAGGTTTCCATGCCTCGTCTTACTTTTCAAAGCTCTTCCCCCTTATAAATGCGTCATCGTCGTCATATCCTCCATCTCTCTCTCCCCCACACACTTGCCTTTCCGTAAAACCCTCTACGATGATTCGTCCAAGAATTTCGTTCAATGCTGAAAATCTCCTTTTTAAGGTTCTCTCACTTTTCGCGATCGTTGTAACCTTCGGCCCTGATGTTGCGGGGGCGCAAAGCAGTGACAACAGCAATCCGACGACAATCCCAGTGAACGTTGGGGTGGTTCTTGACATGGAAACATGGGTGGGTCAGATGGGATTGAGTTGTATTAATATGTCTCTCTCTGACTTTTATAATTCAAATCCTTCGTACAAGACCAGGCTCGTCCTCAACGTCAGAGACTCCAAACAAGATGAGGTTGCTGCTGCTGCTGCAGGTTCTTTTTCACACCTCTCCCTCTCTCTCTCTCAGACGTCGTAATGACTGGTCATAGAGGATAGAGGACATTATGCAGCTGTTTGTGCGATGCAAGATGAAAAAAAAGTTGTGCCATTTTCAGCAATATGCATTCTCGTAGCAGAAATTGTCTCTCCAAGAAGAAACGACCAAGATTAAATTTTCAAGTTTTTTTTTTCTTTAATCATTATGATGAAGAAGTCGCTATCATCTTCAAATAAAATAAATAAATAAAAACACCAAGTTGGTACTTAAGATCCAATATGATCTCTTTCACGCTGGGAATAAGGAGGGTCTCGAAGTCATAAATACGGCAAGATAATTCCCCCCAAGTCTTGTGGTCGTAGAGACTGACACTTGGACTCTTAGCTTGAGAGTTGAGAGGATTCATGAGTCTTGGTCAGTCGGTCCACGTCATTCATTGCTTCATATTTGACCGTGGAATCTTTGAAATAGAATCGTATTGGTGTCCGTCGACAATTGATCTTTGAATTGGAAATTTCCACCTTCTCTGTCATCTCGTAATTCACCGATATATTAGGACCGCTATATATCTGTTCTATTCTTTGAAGAATATATACGTCTCCTGTAACTCTCGTCCCGCTATAAATGTAGTACAATTCTACCAAATTATAATTGCGTAGTGGACCCTGTTAGAAGTCGTCTCGAAAGAGACCCATGCTACGTAGCAAAATAGTCACTTCAGCGGGAAAGGTTGATAATGGTTGACGAGTTTGGTCGAGCTGAGCAAATTATTTCCATGGAAGTTTTTTGTTATTTTATGGTGAAATAAGACAATTAAGGTTTCAATTTCAATCAAATAATTGTCCATGCATGAATTCATGGATACGGACAGGCTTCATATAGAATAATATAACATCTCATAGGTCTGACCTCACGAAAGCATACAATTGAAATATGGGGATTGGATTCTAGAATGGAATTTTCTGATGCCAGGAAAATAAAGAAGTTAACGGTAATGAAGAAACAACTTGATCGTGTCTGGGCCAATTTGTCCACTCTTATTTTGTTCTAAATTTACTTTTATGAAAAGAATTAGTTCCCCATTCGTATGCAATATCGTATGCCAAAGAATATCAAAGGCAACAACCGAATGCCTGCAATCAGGTAAATGATTACATTCCAACTTCAAACTCCTTTCTTCCTTTTTCTCAAACATTCTATTTCTATAACACTTCATCAAGTTTTGGTTGGCCCCTGATCGATACTATGCCTTCTCCAATAAGAACTTCCATCATCTGCCATATTGTTATTGCTTCACCGTGTTTTCTTGTTCACCTTTGCAGCACTTGATCTGATAAAGAATAAGCAAGTCCAAGCCATAATAGGCCCTGAAGCTTCCATGCAAGCAGACTTCATCATTGACCTTGGAAACAAGTCTCATGTGCCCATTATCTCTTTTTCTGCCACTAGTCCTTCCCTCAGTTCCATTCGAAGTCCTTACTTCATTCGAGCTGCACGAAATGACTTGTCCCAAGTGAATGCCATAAGCGCGGTCGTGCAAGCTTTTGGCTGGAAAGAATCGATCCTCATATATGTGGACAATCAGTTTGGAGAAGGCATCGTACCTTCTCTTACCGATGCTTTGGAAGAAGTCAACACACGAGTGTCCTACAGGAGCCATATTCATCCTTCGGCCACGGACGATCAAATCCTCCTGGAACTCTACAAGTTAATGACAATGGAAACGAGGGTGTTTATTGTGCACATGTTACCTCCACTCGGTACTCGACTATTTGCCAAAGCAAAAGAGGTGGGAATGATGACGGAAGGTTATGTGTGGATCTTGACAACTGGAATCATTGACCTATTGAGCTCTATGGATTCATCTGTTGTCACTAGTTCGATACAAGGAGTATTAGGCATTAAGACTTATATCCCAGACACGCCAAACCTGGACAACTTCATGGCCCGATGGAGGATGAAATTCCAACAATACAATCCATCCATGCTTAATCCTACACTGAACATTTTCGGGTATTGGGCTTATGACGCTGCTCAGGCACTGGCAATGGTTGTAGAGAAAATGGGTGCGGCGAATTTTACCTTCCAGATGTTGAAGGCCTCCACAAATGCAACGGATCTCGACACTATTGGGGTCTCTCAAAATGGTCAGAAACTTCTTCAAGGACTAGCCAATACAACATTCATGGGCCTCGCTGGAAATTTTAACCTCGTTGATGGGCAGCTAGAGTCGTCAGCATTCCAAATTGTTAATATCAATGGAAATGCAGCAAGAGGGATTGGGTTTTGGACGCTAGAAAATGGGCTGCTAAAAGATTTGAATTCGTTCAACACAAGCAAACATTCGACTTCGAAGAGTAATCTCCAATCAATAATATGGCCAGGAGATTCGACCACTGTTCCTAAGGGTTGGGATATTCCCACAAATAGGAAGAGGTTGAAAATCTTAGTTCCTGTGAAGGCTGGTTTTGAAGAATTCGTGAAGGTGACACCAGATCCTAGCACAAACACATACCAAGTCACCGGATATAGTATTGACGTCTTTCAAGCCGTCATAGAAAAGCTGCCTTATGCTGTGGCTTACGACCTTATTCCGTTTGCCTTGCATAATGGAAGTAGTGCTGGCAGTTATAATGACATGATTGATCAAGTATTTTACCAGGTGAGCTCATTGCTAATGCTTGATATCGTTGGATTACATGTTGAAAATTTACTACGCTATCATGTGGTTGACAAAGAAAACATCTACCTTTCTTTTGTTGGAGCAGAATTATAATGCAGTGGTGGGTGATACGACAATCATAGCGAACAGATCATTATACGTGGATTTCACCTTACCATACACCGAATCAGGTGGTGCAATGCTCGTGCCATACAAGGATGACAGGAGCAAGAATGCTTGGATTTTCTTGAAGCCACTGACTTGGGACCTTTGGCTAACAATTGGATGCTTCTTTGTGTTTATAGCATTGGTTGTGTGGATCCTTGAACATCGGATTAACGAAGATTTCAGGGGTCCGGCCACACATCAAGTCGGCACGAGCTTCTGGTTCTCCTTTTCAACCATGGTCTTCGCACAAAGTAATCGCCCTTCACCTTAATAGATAAGTTGAACATTACAATTTGCATATGGTTGTAGGAGAATTTATGTGGTTACCCTTAATTTTATTGCAGGAGAGAGAGTATTTAGCAACCTAGCAAGATTTGTTTTGATCGTGTGGGTTTTCGTGGTACTTATACTAACACAAAGTTATACGGCAAGCCTGAGCTCTCTTTTGGTGGTGCAAAATCTTCAACCAACTGTGACTGATGTGGATCAGCTCCTAAAGAGTGGAGAAAATGTGGGTTACGAGCATGGCTCTTTCGTTTATGAAACACTAAAGCAAATGAAGTTCGATGACTCGAGGCTTATATCTTATCAGTCTCCGGAAGAATGCCATGAGCTTCTTTCCAAAGGAAGTGCAAAGGGCGGAATCGCAGCAGCATTCAATGAAGTCCCCCTCCTTAAACTTATTCTTGCAAAATATTGCAACAAATATACCATGATTCCAGCATTTAAAACTGCTGGATTTGGCTTCGTAAAGTCCTCGATCCCTCGCTCCTAGCTAAAAGAGACAATCCTAAAAATTTTCAATTTTAGGTTTAGTAGTTAATACTTTGATTGAAAAATCCCACGTTCTGCTTCTTTTGGTTTATAGGTTTTTCCCAAAGGGTCTATGCTAGTACTGGATATTTCACGAGCAATCCTCAACGTGACTCAAGGGCCTAAAATGACGGAAATCGAAAACGCATGGCTTACACCGAAAACCAACTGCCAGAATTCAAATTCCTCGGTTTCTTCCAATAGCTTGGATCTTGAGAGTTTCTGGGGCCTATTTTTGATCGCTGGAGCTGCTGCAGTTTTTGCTCTCTTCATCTCCATGGTCATGTTCATCAGAAGAAACTGGCATGAAGTAACAAGTTCTTCAAGTTCATTGCAGGAGAAGATCGTTGAATTAGGAAGAAGATTTCACCAAAGAGACCTCGATTCCCATACATTTAGAAAGGGTAGATTTAGAGATGAAGGTGTGGATGATGGTGGCAATGAGACTGCAGCTGTTGAAACTCTAGAAAACACTCATTTCCCTCCGAGTCCGTCAAGCGAGGTATCCTCGAATTGCTGAACTTCGTACAGATGGCAATATCTTCCCCCTCATTCCCTTCTCATGTAAGGACTGCCATTGATACAATATAAACCCAGGTGATATAGCACGTATTAGCTTGTCTTATCCTATAATGTATAGGCAACGAAAGTGTTTACCGTTATTTCGTTTACGTTCTATTCCATTGGTTTTCATTCTCTACTGTAATAATAGCCATCTTTCCACTTTGTGAGCAATTTTGATTCGGTGACATATTGGACCAATTACATTCAATTGACGGAAAAAGCTCGGTTTACTACTGAAGTATCGTAAAATCGATAATTGATAATGCCAACGATTGATTTTACGTGCTCAATGATTGTTATATCGTTGCAATTATATTAAAATTTCATTATAAAGTAGGTTTTAAGTGGTCAAGAAAGATGAGAGATTTTCCTTTCTAGAGGAGCTAATGGCCATAATCGATGATTGAAATATTAAGCTACGAGAAAGTATAAACTTTAAGAAGACAGAAAAACATAGTCAAAAGCACAGACTAAGGTCGAACGTATGTATCTCCATTTTTTCCATTTCTTACTTTATTTTATGTTTAGACATTTCAACAAGTCCAAAAAATGAATATAAAATATGAAGTTTGCACAATTTACAACTCCATGATAGTTCTACGTTATTTTCATCCGATCATATTTATTTTTCCCATCCTACTATCTTGATCATGTCGATGGGTGACATTCGATAAAGAGCATGAGGAAAGAGCAAGTTCGAGAAGTCAATCTCACCAAAGATTCCACTGGTAAATAGAAATGTTAACAAAAATAATATGTCATCAACGATTAAATTTCTTGTTTTAGCAAACAATTGGGTATCGGTTTTTTGGATGATAGTCCTTTCACCGAAGAATTAATTTGACATCAAGGATTGTCATGAATGAATTCTTCATTCCGGTCGAATAGTGGCCATCTCTTCTTTTCCCCTATGATTGGTACATCAAGGATCTTGCAATTAAATCGATATGAACCACCAAAGAATTAAATGAGCCGCAATTATTGACATCTAAATGGTGGCGACACCGTTCAGTCATTCATTGCACAGAAAATCAGTAGTCAACCCTGACCTATAAACAAGAACATTGTTAATTTGCGTATTGAATCATTCAATAATAATATACTTGTCATGACCTGTCCTTTCCCTTCCCGAAGGGTCGAGCGGGTTTAGAAGTATTGCCTATTGGTCTAGGCGTGGGCTCTCTCAAGTCTTACCTCGCGTGACATTGGTTTTCATTTTTTATGATTAGAAATTTAAATCATTGCTAGAAGTCACAACTAGCCTTTTGAGGTTGGCTAGAAACTAATCGAGATACGGGAGTGTTCTTAATTCCTACACAACTAGAGCATCTAGGTTTAGGAACTTATTTATGCTAATTAGCTAATTAGCGCCATTTCGGTATCTAACTAGTTTTAGATGATTATGCATAATTTTTTTTCTATTGTTTTCATGCAATGATCTACTTATTTTTTACCCTAGCACCTGGAAAAGCAATTAATAATCAATTTATCGAAATACAGAGCTGTAGTTAAACATTTAGGTATTTAAAGTATTTACCTATTGACAGGAAAGTAGATATGCAAATAATTGAACCTAAGACAAGATCGGGAGTACAACAAATCGGAAATAAAGGCCTAAAGATATTAATTAGGTTTAAAATGCAAAAAAACATTTTTCGAATTTTCACTTTCTTTTTTGGATTTTTTAAGTATTTTCTTAGGCATTTTTATGAATTTTTTTAAATAATTAATAAAAAATGAAATGATGCAGTTTTGGGTGCACCTGCCCACGACCCAAACGGCGCCGTTTCCACTGTCGCAAAAAACGGCGTTGTTCCATGACATCCATAACCCAATTTCACTTAGGCATTTCACCGAACACCGACCTGCACCAAAATGCCTAGAGTAGCCTTCGGAGGCATTTTCATGGCCTTCAATCTCAGACCTCCAGCACGACAAACAACAAAATCGTACATACGCATGTACTACTACATGCTGGAAATAGTATTAATCATGAAATAACGATGAACATTCATGAAATCACAACGAAAGCTCACCTCAAAATCATAGGTTCGGCCTTTTTTTTGTAAATCTGGGTTGGAACCCAAAACCAGACCTCGGAGCACTTTTCATGGCCTTAATTCTCGGCCCTTAAGCATGACAACCATCAAAATCGTCCATAGGCATTTATTACTACATGTGAGAAATGACATTAGCTAAACAAGAACAACAAAAACACTCAAAAGCATAATAAAAATAGGCCTTAAAGTCGCAGGTCTCAGCAGTTGTGAAGAATGGATTTGAACATAAAACCAGAACTCGGGAACGTTTTTCATGGCCTTTATGTTAGAGTTTTCCGTATGTGGGCTCGCCTTAAGTGGAATTGTAATTGACTGTTATACGGTATTGGTTTAATAAATAAAGGATTTAAGGTTTCTCAATGGGTCGAATATGGGACTAGTTAGTGCGGGCCGAAATCCGACCTGGCCCGTGATGGGAGTGCCTAGCTAGATGGTTATATAAGGCTAGGATCCCCCCTTTAGCCTCTTCTTAATGCCATTTCCTCCTCCATCTCCTCTATACGGCTCATGATAGAGAGAGTAATGAGGTGAGGCCGTCTCATCGACGCCAAGCGATCCGAAGGGCATAAAGGAGAAGAGTTCTAGCTTAGTTCGTCGGTTTTGCGGGTCGATCGGCCATGGATACGAAATCAGGTATGCCGACTCGATTTCTTGGCTATTTTGTTGTTAGAATACGACTACGGAGGTCCTAGGGTGTCGGAATCACCAACCAACAGCTGGTATCAGAGCCGCCGTAGCTCGGTTTTAGCACATACATGTTCTGCCTTGATTTCGTGATTTTTAGCATGCTGAAATCTGATTTTGATGGCATATTTGGATTTGTCTCGTCGAGACGATCAAAATGGTGGGTCGCCGGCTGCCGAAGGATGCTCCACGCGCCGCCATGAGTGGCTTAAAGGCGTGGCCTCGGCGGCGCGTGGCTTAGACGCGCCAAAGCATTGAGAGGTGAGTTTTACGCGCCAGCGCGTGGGTTTCACCCGTCAGCGTGTGCGACTCATGTGCCCGACACATTTAATATGTGTTGGAAACGTGGCGCCACGTGGCGAAACCTCTAGCGGCCACATGGCGAAGTGACCCAGTCGTCGAATCGGGTCAACTCGACCCAACCCGATTTGACCGAGTCAATGGTTGACTGGTCAACAGATGATCGGTCAACGATCGCCATTGATCGTTAACCGTTAACGATTAACAGCGGTTGACCGTTGACCGTTAGTCAATGGTCAGCCGCGCGTGTGGTGCACGCGTTGCGCATGGGCCTCAGGCGCCGGCCTTCTAGCAGCGCGTGCGGTGGCCGTTTGGGGTGATTTTTTCACCCTTGTACTCATATGGAAATTTCCTACACTGTGGTATATGCAATTTAATTTTTTGAGCCTTCTAAGGTCCTGAAAAATGTGAAAAATCCTTGTGCAAGTATAAAATTCAGGATCATTTTCGTCTTTTTTCAATTTATTTGATTGTTTTCATATGGTTTTTTGGGAATATCACATAAGAAATGTGTAGAATTTTAATTGAGCACTGACAAAAATTGAGACTCACAAATGAGTGAAGCAATTCCATTAGCATTGGTTGTGATTTCAATGACAATTGTCTATGTTATCAAGTTTGAAATCACATCACATGGCAAATGTGAGACATAAAGTTTATATCCATGGTGTGTGAGAGTTTCAAAGATTTGATTGAGTTGTGACCGCCAAAGTGGCATACTCAGTTGAATTGGAGAAATATCAGTCTCACATTGTGGTGGGATGTCTCTTATTTTGATACATGGTCATACTCCCAAAGACGGTGATTATGTGTCAGATCATGGAGGGGTACGTGAACAACATATGATTGGGAAGTGACCGATTCTAGTGATTCATACACCCAAAGCTGATGTTTCACAAAAATTTGGAATACATTCTCATGGTCGTTGTCATGTAGGGAATTTATAATTGAATGTCATGTATTCTGCCCAAAGGTGATTGTATGATGATGTGTGTAATTCTCTGAAATGTGTACTTATAAGGATTTAAAGTTACACTGTGCTTACATGATGCTAATGGTAAGTATTGCTTAATTTTCAGTTGCCTTTTCTGTGAATGGCAACTTCGTTACCATAAAGGTTCTGAATGGTTCAAACTTCAAGAAATAGAGGGAGGATTTTTTGTTTGCTATGGAACTGGCTGATGTTCATATTGCTCTTAATGAGGATAGACCTGCTGACCTCGAGTAGACCAGTGCAGGGCCTGAAAAGGCGTATTTTGCCACTTGGGAAAAGAGCAACAGGCTCTGCTTGCTGTCATTGAAGAGATTCATACAGAAACATTTGAAGTGCAGCCTCCCAACTAACTACACCGCCAAACAAATAATGGAAGCCCTGCAAGTCAAGTATCGAGTATCTTCTAATGCTGAGGTTAGAACACTCATCCAACAACTTTTTAATATGAAGTATACAGGTATGGGAGGTGTTAGGGATTACATACTAAGAATGCTAGATTTGCATACAAAATTAAATACCTTAGGTACAGTAATCCTTGAAAATGTGTTGGTGCATCAAGCCCTGAATACCCTTCCCTCTGAGTTTGGGATCATCAAGACCAACTTCAACTCATAGGATGAGGGTTGGTCTATAAATGAATTGATCTCTAGAGCGGTATCAGAGGAAGAAAAATTGAAGAAAGATGGATGGAACTTTACCATGGTTGCCACTAGTTCCACCAACAAGAAGGGTAAGGAGCCTAAACCTCATACTTATAAAGATACTCGTTCCACCACTAGTCAATCTAGAAAATTTGGTCGAAAGAAAGCATCCTTTAAGAAGGATGGTGACCGATGTTTCTTTTGCAAGAAAAGGGGTCACATGAAGAAAAACTGTGCTAAATATAATAACTGGCTATCTAAACGTGAGCAGACAGGTATTTGATTCTTTTGCACTAGTTTGTGAATTCAATCTATCTGAAGCCCCATCCAATTCGTGGTGGCTAGATAGTTGTGCGACTAATCATGTTGCATTTACCATACAGGGGTTCATAAACCGAAGGAAGCCAAATCAATATGAGTCAAAGCTCTTAGTGGGAGATAATAATGAAGTTGCTGTTGAGTTCGTGGGAGATGTCATTTTAATTCTAGAGTCTGGTTTTAATTTGATGTTAAGAAACACTTTTTATATATCTTCCTTTAGACAGAACTTAGTTTCTGTATCCTGTTTGGACATGTGTGGTTACTCTTTTGAAATAAAGAACAATGTGGTTTCTATGTTCTATAATTCAAATAAGGTTGGGTACTGCAATATGTCTAATGGATTGTACAGATTGTGTTTGACTCCCAACGATATATACGTAGCTTATACAGCCGAAAGGGTTGTCTCCAAAAGACCTCTACATAAAGAACAGTCTTACATATTGTGGCATAAACGCCTTGGTCACATTTTCAGGAATAGAGGAGAAAGGCTCGTAAAAGCCGATATTTTACCTACTCTTAAAAATGACCAGGAAACTTGTGTAGACTGTTGTAAAGGAAAGATGACCAAAGTAAAGAAAAAGGGTGCATTTTGTACTTTTAACTTATTGGAGGTCATACACACTGATATAAGTGGGCCCTACACTCCAACCTTGTGTAGAAATTATTATTTCATCATATTTGTTGATGATTATTCCCGATATGGTTATATGTACTTGATTAAAGAAAAGTCTGAGTCCCTTCATAAATTCAAGATATTCCGGACTAAAGTCGAGAAACAGTTGGGAAAAAATCATCAAGGTTGTGAGATCTGACCGTGGTAGTGAGTATTATGGCAGACATAGCGATGCTGGATAGCTTAAAGGGTCATTTGCCAAATACTTAGAGGATTCTGGAATATTAGCTCAGTTTACTATGCTTGGGAGTCCTGAGTAAAATGGTGTGGCCGAAAGGCGAAATCGCACCTTAATGGATATGATGAGAAGTATGATGAGTAGGACCAACTTGCCTAAGTTCCTATGGGGTGAAGCCTTGAAGACATCGCTATATATACTGAATCAAGTACCCACTAAGGCTGCTCTAGTGACTCCTTTTGAGTTATGGCCTGGACATAAACCCAGCCTGAATCATTTGAAGGTCTGGGGTTGTTCTACAGAAGTAAAGCTGTATAATCCAACTTTGAACAAGTTGGATCCTAAGACCACAAGGTGCTATTTTATATCCTATCTAGATCATTCCAAGGGATATAGATTTTACAATCCTAATGGAAGCCTAAGGATTGTAGAGTCACAGGTGGCCAAGTTTCTAGAATTCGACATGGCCGAAAAGGGTACTTGTTCAAAGACTATTGAAAGTGACAGTACAGCGGGAAATATTGCATCGTTTTCTCTACCAATACAGACTGTTATGGAGCCTCTCATATCGAAGACTGTGCCTGTTGAACTTTAGGATCTTACGGTTGATATTATTCCTAATGAAGCTAATCAAGCCCCACAGCTGCAGATTTAAGCTGAGAAAATTCCACTAAGGAGGTTTGTTAGGCAAAAACGATCAGCGATCTCACCAGAATATATAGTCTATCTGGGTGAACAGGATTATGACATTAGTTGTGTAGTTGATCTAGTTACCTATAAGGATGCTGTTTCCTGTGCACATTCAGATCTGTGATTGGATGCAATGTAAGATGAGTTGCAGTCTATGAGGCATAATGGAGTTTGGGAGCTCGTCAAGTTGCCTGCGGGTCATAGGGCGATCGGCTGTAAACGGGTCTACAAGACGAAGAGGGATTCCAAAGGGAAGGTAGAGAAGTTCAAAGTCAGACTGGTAGCCAAAGTTTTCACTCAAAGAGCGGGAGTGGATTATGAATCAACATTCTCTCCCATCTCTTCTAAAGAATCTTTCAGAGTGATTATGGCTTTAGTGGCTCATTTTGACATGGAGTTACATCAGATGGACGTCAAGACTGTCTTTCTGAATGGAGATCTTGAAGAAGAAGTCTATATGATTCAACCTGAAGGTTTTGAGATTTATGATTCTAGTGACCTTGTATGTAGATTGAAGAAGTCGATATATGGCCTCAAACAAGCATCCAGGCAATGGTATTTCAAGTTTCATAGCGTTGTCACTTCATTTGGTTTCGTTGAAAATAAAGTGGATTAATGTATATACTGCAAAGTCAGTGGGTGAGAATACATTTTTCTTATTCTCTATGTGGATGACATTATACTGGCGAGCAGTGATATTGATCTCTTGCATGAGACGAAGCGTATGCTGTCAGAGAATTTTGACATGAAAGATCTTGGTGAGACGTTCTTGGTCCTTGGTATTGAAATCCATAGAGATCGTTCACGTCATATTTTGGGTTTATCTCAAATGGCATATATTGATCATATTCTGGAGAGATTCAACATGAAGAACTGCAAGCCAGGTATTATTCATGTCTGTAAAGGTGATAAGTTGAATCTTTCCTAATGTCCTCAGATAGAGATGGAGAAATCCGAAATGAAGAATGTACCTTACGCTAGTACACTTGGGAGCATCATGTATGCTCAAATATGTATTAGACCAGACATTGCTTTTGAAACAGGACTTCTAGGCAGATACCAGTCAAATCCAGGACATGCTCATTGGATTGCTGCCAAAAAGGTCCTGAGGTACTTGAAGAGGACAAAGGACTACATCATGACATATATGCATTTTTAGAACCTGCAGCTTGTTGGATACTCCGGTTCAGATTTTGCGGGCTGCTAGGACGACAAGAAGTCGACAATAGGCTACATATTTATGTTAGCAGGCGGTACAGTATCATGGAAAAGTGAGAAATAGAAGTCCATATCCTCCTCGACCATGTAAATGGAGTTCATAGCGTGCTTCTCAGTAGCTACTCAAGCGATTTGGCTCCGGAACCTCATTAGGGAGTGGACCGTATTTGATTTTGTTGATAGACCCATACAGTTGTATTGTGACAACAATTCTGCAGTGTTGTTCATTAACAACAACAGAAGTCTTAAGGGGTCTAAACATATGTAGGTCAAATTTCCAGCTATAAAGGAGTCCGTGCAAAAAGGTGACGTTGCAGTAGAGCATGTTTCTACAGATGATATAATTGCAGACCCACTAACTAAACGTGTTCGCCTATGTGTTTTTGAACGACATGTCTCTAGTATGGGCTTAGAGGCATCATTGGATGCTGTGATTTAGTGGGAGGCATCTTTCAGTTTGCTCTAATAAAGTTTGCATCTGTATTTTATTACATTTTGTAATATGATGATATGTATTGAAGTGCCTACAGCACTATTAATGTTAAATATATATTCTTGTAAATCTAGATATATGTGTAAGTCTCGAGTATTGGCTATGGGCATTTGGATATTAGCCATGTTTGTATATCTTGTTACACATGAAAAAAAAGTTTACTATAAAGCTGAAACATATGCAGGTTCATTAGAACCATATAGATATTCACTAGTGGCACGTCAGGTTCAGTGTCACATAAAGAGAGAGAATGGTGTCCGATAAAGTGGATAACACATAAAGTACATCTCTTTTGAGGTGCTATCCAATTACCACACTACCATATTAAATCCATATCAGTAAAGTTAAGAACACTTGTGACCATAGATGGCTTTGTGTCTATTGACGTAGTTACTGGCATGATCCGGTGTTTAAGACTTTATGGGATTGGATTGGCCGTTGAGAATAATCCTTAAACCAATATGAAGGCGAGCACTAAAGTACAGTTTCAATTAATGTTCGCCCAAGTGGGAGAATATTAGAGTTTTCCGTATGTGGGCTCGCCTTAATTGGAATTGTAATTGACCGTTATATTATATTAATTTATCGTATATGGTATTGGTTTAATAAATAAAGGATATAAGGTTTTTCAATGGGCCGAATATGGGCCTAGTTAGTGTGGGCCGAAATCCGGCCCGGCCCGTGATGGGAGGGCCAAACCGAATGGTTATATAAGGCTAGGACCCCCCCTTTAGCCTCTTTTTAATGTCATTTCCTCCTCCATCTCCTCTATACGGTTTACGAGAGAGAGAGTGACGAGGTGAGACCGATTCATCGACGCCAGGCGGTCAAAGTTGCAGGTCTGAGCAATTTTGAGAAACCTAGTTTGAACCTAAAACTAGACCTCGGGAGCGTTTTTCATGGTGTCCAGTCAATCGGCCCTCAGGCATACTAAGGATTAAAATCGCACATAGATATGTGCTACAACATAGTAAAAATGATACTAACCAAATAAAAACAAACAGGACGCAAAAAACAAGACAGAAGTTTGTCTCAAAGTCCTGGATCCAGTTTCATTTTGCAAAAACTGGGTTTGAACCCAGGCAAGTCAACAAGTTGCATGACTAAATTTGAGCCCCAAAATCTCTCATATGTATGTCGTGCAGGAAAAGTGCTCAATCCAAATGAAAGTACATAACACAATGTTTCAAAAACATTAAATGGCTTGGGAAATGTTTAAGCACACGCATCACAAGTGCATCACGAAGCAGCCCACACGCATGGCCCTTACTGGCCAAAAAATAGAGGTGCAAAGTTGGATGCTCGGGAAGGATAAAAAACCCACCTAGTCGAAGCTCACGAGGAAGAACGATGGCAAGAAGAAGGTGGAAAATGGTAGAGGGATTCTCCCTTGGCGTCCCTCAGCTTTAGTTCGCTCTTAAACTCACTCAGCTGACTACACAAACCTCTCCATTTTCTTTCATGATTAGCTTTTTTTAGGTTTTTTCACTTGATTTTTTTTCTTTTTTTTAAATACCAGCCCCTCCCTCCCCCTTACTCTAGCTCTCTCACTCATGAACTAGGAAGGGATTTTTGGGAGTTGTGTCCCTAATGGGGGCTAGTGGGGCTATGCTAGGTCTTTTATAGGCCTTTGATTGCACTTTAGACTTTCTATTGTGGTCCTAGGTGATGCACGTGTATGTGGATGAATTTTGTTTTAGTGATGGATGAAAGAACAAAGATAAATTAGAGAGTACGAAGGATGAATGTCGATAAATGATGTCAATTTAGGATAGATACGATATAAATCGAGGGCATAAAGAACGCGCCACCACACATCAGGATTTATGAAGTTCACCATCAAGGCTTAGAGGCTATGCTACCCACCAAGAATAAGGACTTCAAGATAGGAAAGCTCACCACCAAATCCTAAAGATATTACTAGCCAAGGATAAAGGGCTTCTAGCTCACTATTGAGGAGTAATCCACTTTCCATGGAGACAAAAACCAAGGAGTTATCCATGTTCTAAAAATATTCAGTGAAACAGACCAAAATCTCTCATATCTTTATATTCATCAAATTAATAAGTCTACCTTACAAATGTGATTTTGCCTCATTATATAGAAAGACTCAAATGTAGGAAATAGGCTAAAACATTAAAGACCTGTGACCCAACCAACTAATTAAGACATGAGAACTAGACCATATGGGAACTAGAAAGCTATTAAAGACATAGTAAGTTGACATACAATAACAGACCTAGGAACTAGAAAGAGCAATAATGACATTGAGCCTTGCAACTTATATTCTTTAGCCTTGTCTTTCAATTTTCGTCCATCTGCCTAAATCAGCGGATAACCGCCTTGGGATATTAGAAATGACTAAGAAAATGGGTCAAAATAGCTTCTATTGATATCATGTTGGTCCGTGCAGAAAATCAACAACTATCTTGGTAATGTAGAACATAATCACCAATAGAAGGATTGATATCTCTTTGGCTGATAATTCGAGACATCTTTAATCTTTGGCTGATAATTCGAGACATCTTTAATCTCATACCAACCTTAGTAAGTTATATCTATAATCCATCTTGGCACGAAAAAACATAGATTTCGCTACACGTGTTGATGGGACCAAGTGCACGCATATCAATAGAGTTATGTCAGAACTCAATGATTGTTCCGATAAGTTGGATGCTCCTCATTTCACAACTAGAGATTGCTTTAGCTTGAATAAATATTGAATGTGCATAAATTAGTCCAAAATAGCCTTTGATGTATATGTGTCGATTAGTAGAGTTAGCATTGACAACTCTTATAGAATCGACAGCTTCAGCTAGACTCCATTGAATCAAGTTGCGCTCCAAATTGTCTTTTAATTCAAAGATAAGGATTTAGCCATCTCAATCAACAAGTTTGGATCAAGCTTGAGAATCGATCGACACAACCTAGGTGCTCACATTAGCTTGATTAGATACTGATGTTGCTTCGTCTAGCCGTTGAAACCATATTGGAACTTTGGATTGTTTGTTAGAATCAACTGCTCCTATATCTTTAATAGGATGAACCAAAGAGGATAGAGTTGAACTTTCAAGTTGATAAATAGAGCACAATGATGCATCGTGCTCCCTAGTTGAAAAAGATTTGTCCTCGAATCTTGTTGTGGCCTCTTATTTCCAGCATTAGTTGCTGTGAAATTTGCCACAACAAAAAGGAACTTGATTCTAAAAAATATCTAGGCTGGCCTCTCCAACAAACCAAGTAATTTATCAACTTGATCCCTATGATATTCTTCAAGATTGAAAACACTTCCTCAAGCATATTCATCGGAAATCACAATTCATGGTTTAGGAAACTTTCATTCTTTCTTGTTTTCTTCCATCCACAAATAACTAAAAATCAATCTTTTGCTTCCAAATAGTTCTCTCAACCCATGTTTCCCTCAACAAAAGGTTTTTCTTACTTGTGTTTCCCTCCCCATGTTGAAATTTGTGGATCATGGTTGGATTCAAAGGTACAAGGATGATATGTTGTTTTATCCTTGTTAAATGAGTATGTGTTTTTCTAGCCATCTTACAAAGCTTTTCTATCGTGTTGCCATGGTCTTCTTAACAATAAGTGGCATGCATTCATGGGAAAGATATCACACACAATCTGATCTTAGTAATTCTCTCAAATATGGGAGCATGAGTGGTTATCATAAGATCATTTTCATCATTGAGCCATTGAAGCTTGTACAGTTGAGGATGTATCGATGTTGGTAGCTTCAGTTTGTTAACCAAGGTTGTTGAGGCGAAGTCGGTGTAGCTTCCACCACCAATAATCATTGTACACATCTTTCTACTGATTGAGCAATAGCTATGAAAGATGTTCTCCTTTATTTATCCACTTATGGAAACATTCGTTGTGTGTAGAGCCCTTCAAATAGACTAATCATTTTCAACTTGCTCCTCGACCTCCTCTTGATCTTCAAATTCAAAAACCATCATAGTAGGAATCATGCTTGACTTCTTGCAGTTCAAAAATCAATCTCTTCGATCTCTTAAAGAGTCATAACTCTTCAATTTGGACATTTGCATGAAAATGTCCATTACCATGGCAAATGAAATACTTTTTGTCATGCCCCTGACTCGTCGGACACACAACATCCCTTCACCTACCAATTTGCTCATATTCTAGCCAAAATGAATAACGATCCAGAACTTATCGCGACCAAACAACGGCTATCAAAAGTGACAACGAAAAGCGCACAATCCCCTAACATACACACATGTAGGATAGAGAGATAGAGAAGATCGAATTTACATACCATAGCATAAAACATTAGAGGTTCAATACATCCTGGGTGGGAAAAACTATCATCTGAACCTCGAAGACAATCCTAAGTTGGCCAAGATAAAAAATGGGACAGACCAAATGAAAAAGTCATTAAGCTCCTTCCATGCAGAATCGAGATTACTTGCCCTCTAACAAGGGCCACTCCTCCGGATCAAACTCCTTGGATATCAGAAATAATCAAGTCTATGGTCAAGGGTTTGAAATGGCGATCAGTCAAAAATATGTAAGTCGAAACTCAGCAAGCACATGTCTAGACTTAATTTAGAATGAAGCGTATGTCTCATGCCAGAACGTAAATAATCACACATATATTGTGACTTCAGATCACACGGATGCAAAATGCAGTATGCTCAAGCATTCACTTGGTGTCCTCGGTGGCTCCATAGCACTTTCAGACTGAACCCCACCAGTGGCTCAATAGCACTTTCGGTCTTAGCCACGCATAGACGTCTCAGGCCTATGCCTCAACCTGTGTCTAATCACACCGAAGTTCGCCCCTTTGTCTCTCCAGCTACCCTATGCCGAGCATGTTTAGATGCAAGCGCAACGACTGTAGTTCAATTAGCACTGCGATCGGCACTTCCTTATCACTTCGTATTCTCGGTGGCCCCCTAGACACTGCTAGGCCATCTCGCACGGTTCTTCACACTCCGTCAAATGCACATGTCACATGCCAGTATGTAAATCAATGATAAGCATCATAGAATCCTTAATTGGCCCACCCTATAAATACTCATATAAGTTAGCTTTGCCATATACATTTCCCAAGATTATTTACCATAGCACACAATTCACCTCAAAATATATCAAATATAATAACCAACCATTTCACATTGCAAAACTCGCATTCTAGGACCTGATTTCCATTCTAAGTCATCTAGGTTCAAAGGCAAGCAATCTAACACACATGGAAATTTTTAGAGTTCACAAAAATTATCAATTTACCCGTATGGCTAGTAGTAAATAATTGACAATCGATGTCCAAGAAATTTAATATTTTTTATCGTAAAATTTTCTCTACCAGTCCCTAGCATACCTGACATTCTAAATTAAGTTTAGAAATGAGCTCACTTAAAATTCAAGTTCGAGCTCGAGGACGGGGGAACGATTATAGCTTGGTTGAACGGCGAACTTGGGTGAACGATAATGGCAAGGTGGCTCGGCCAAGCGATGATGAGCTCGGGCTACAGATAACGACAAGCATAGCTAAAGCAACGATGAGCTCAGGCCAAAGCAAAACAGCCATGAGCTCAGGCGATGGACAGCGATCGAGCGAGCTCATGGCGTGAGTAACCACACGCAACAGCCGTGGGTTCACGAATGTTCGAGCTTGAGCAACAGCAGAAGAAAATCCAGCAGCTGACAAGGGCAACTCAAGTCAGCCGAGAAGAACCAAGTTGCTAAGGGAAGACCAATGGCAGCAAGTTGTTGCGGCAGCAAGTTGTTGCGGCAGCAACTCGGCAGGAAGAATAGCAATGGCAACAGACTCCCAGCCGAGTAAAAACCAAAGAAAAGAAGTTGGAATAGAGGTAGCACAGAAATTGAAGCAACCACCAGCTGAGAGAGAGCAGCTGCAATTCATGGCAACGACAATAGAAAACTTCCAGTAGAATGAAGTTCTCTTAGCAGCAAATGAAGAAGAAGGAACAAGCAACTGCAAACGAGAAATGAACAGCAAGGAACCAAAAAAAAATGGTGTAACAGCACAAAGGGAGGAAGACACAAGTGAGTAGCTAAAGGAGGTGAAGTAGAAGAAGAAGACTGAGCAGCTGCACGCATGGAGGTAGACTTCCTCAGGTAAATAGCAAGCGCAGGAAAGTAAATGACTTCCAATTATGAGGTTTTTCTCATTTACATGGAGAGATATTCAGCCAAGGTAGTGGAGCAATGCAGCATCAAGTTTAGCCAAAGGAAGAGATCCAACTTAGCTACAAATTGGAGTGGATAATTAAGTAGCACGTGGGCTTGATTAGGCTAGCAATGCAAGGGAGGAAAAGATAAGAATATTAGGTTAATAAAATATGAACTTTCTTGTCCTTATGTTCATACATTTCAGGACGTCACAACTCTCCCCACCTTATAGGAATTTCACCCTCGAACTTTCTTGTGCTTCATTTCATCCTCGTTTTCTCACATTACACCTTCTGTTCCATGATGCTCCCAAATTACTTTGACCAAATGTATTGTCTTGTTCCATAGGACGTGTTTCCTTCGGTTCGCTATCCATATGGGCCTTTCCACATACGAGACTCGATCATCCACTTCAATGACTTCATGATCGAGTATATGGCTCGGGTTCGACTCGTACTTTATCAGCATCAAAACATAGAATGCGTTATGCACTTGAGACAAATTTAGCGATAACGCAAGACGATATACCAATGTTCCAATTCTTTCCAAGATCTCGAATGGGCCTACAAATCTCAAGCTTAACTTTCCCTTTTTCCTAAATCGAGATAGACCTTTCATTAGTGACACCATCAAAAATACATGATCTCCTACTTGAAATTTCAATGGCTGACGTCACCTATCTGCATAGCCTTTCTAGCGACTCTAAGCTGCTTTCAGCCTGTCCCTTATCACCTTCACTATCTCAACGAACTGCTGAACCAACTCTAGGCCTGTTATACTCCTTTCACCAATCTCATCCCAGTAGATTGGAGTTTGACAAGCTCTTCCATATAGAGCCTCAAATAGAGCCATTCTGATGCTTTGTTGATAGCTATTATTATACGTAAACTCCACCAGGTGTAATTGTTCTTCCCATCCACCTTTGAAATCTATTACGCAAGCTCTCAACATGTCCTCCAATAGCTAAATCATCCTTTCTATTTGTCCATCGGTCTGTGGATGATATGTCGTACTGTACATTAACTCAGTTCCTAACGCAGTCTGTAGATTTTTCCAAAATGTCGCAGTAAAGTAAGGGCCACAATCCGACGTGACGATAACTGGTACTCCATGTAAACGGACGATTTGACATACATATAATTCAATTAATTTTTCGAAAGCGAAATCCATTCGCACTGCTATAAAGTGAGCAAACTTGGTCAGCCTATCGACCACAACTTAGATCGAATCGTTGCCCCTTTGACTCCTTGGTAAACCAGTCACAAAGTCTATCGTGACATGCTCCCATTTCTGTTCTGAGATCTCTTAAGGTTGTAGCAATCCTCTAGGTTTCCAATGATGTACCTTTACCTATTGATATGTCGAGCACTTTGCTACGTGTTTAGCCACATCCACCATCATTCCATTCCACCAATAGCGCTTATGTAGGTTCTGATACATCTTCGTGCTACTTAGATGAATGCTATAACTGCTACGATGCACTTTTGTCAAAATCCCTTCTTTTAATTCCTCATTATTTGGCATGCACAAACGTCTTTTGAACGTTAGGATCCCATCCTCTAACACTTGAAACTCTGGTTCTTCTTTGTCACATCCATCATCAAGATCTTTTGAATATCAGGGTTCGTAGACTGTAATTCCTCGATCCTCTAGTGAATTTTTAGCTCGACTCTCAAGGTGGACATCAAACTCAAGAGTTGTCCTACCTCTATCTTAAATTCTGAGTCTCTTATCCCTCCTAGTAACGTCCACTCTTTAACCATCATGTGCGCTATGCTTGACTTTCGGCTAATCGCATCTGCTACTTTGTTTACCTTTTCAGGGTGATACAGAATGTCGCAGTCATAATCCTTCAATAGTTCCATCCAACGACGTTGTCTCATATTCAGCTCATTCTGAAAGAATAAATACTTCAGACTCTGGTGATCCATATAGACTTGAAACTTTTCTCTAACCAGATAATATCTCCAGATCTTCAATGCGAAGACTATCGCTGCCAGTTCCAAATCATACATGAGATAGTGCATCTCATGTGGCCCCAACTGTCGAGATGCATACACTACAACCTGTCCATGTTACATCAAGACACATCCTAGATCTCTCAGTGACGTGTTACTAAAGATCTCGAATCCCCCAGATCCTAACGGTATAGTCAACACTGGAGCAGTCGTTAGCCTATGCTTAAGCTCTTGAAAGTTTTCTTCGCACTTGTCCGTCCATTCGAACTTTGTCTCCTTCTTTAATAGACGTGTTAAAGGTCCAGCTATCGTAGAAAAATTTTCCACGAAGCATCTATAATAATTGCCAACCCTAAGAAACTTCTTACTTTCATCACGGTTGTTGGTCTTAGCCACTTTTCGACTACTTCAATCTTTCACAAATCCATAGCAACTCCTTCGTCAGAAATTATATGTCCAAGAAATACCACTCGATTAAGTCAACATTCACACTTACTGAACTTAGTGTAAAGCGAGTGTTCTCTTAAGGTCCATAGAATAATACTCAAGTGATGTTCATGCTTCTCAGAGCTCTTCGAGTACACCAATATGTCTTCGATAAACACTATTACAAACTGGTCTAGGAACTCCTTGAATATCTAATTCATCATATCTATGAAAGCGGCAGGGACATTGGTTAATCCAAATAGCATGACCATAAAATTATAATGTTCATACCTCGTCTTGAATGCCGTTTTCGATATATCCTCCGTTTTGATCCTCAATTGGTGATAGCATGTCCTAAGGTCTATCTTGAAGAACACCGATGCTTCTTACAGTTGATCAAACAAGTCGTCTATTCTTTGTAGCAGGTACTTGTTCTTGATCGTTACCTATTTCAACTGCCGATAGTTAACGCATAAACATAGTGACCCATCTTTCTTCCTTACGAACAATATTGGCGCACCTCATGGTGATGCACTTAGGCGGATAAATCCTTTATCCAGCAGTTCTTGTATCTGGACCTTCAATTCCTTCAACTACGACAATGCCATTCGATAAGGTGCCTCAGATATTGGCTCTATCCCAGAAGCCAATTCAGTTGCAAACTCAACTTTTCTTTCAGGTGACAATCCTGGCAACTCCTGCGGAAAGACATCTGGAAAATCGCATACTACTGGCAAGTCTTCTAGCCTTACTTCCTCAACTGACGAATCAGTTACAGATGCTTGGTATCATTGGCATCCTTCATCCATCAACTTGGTTGCTTCTAGCGACAATATCCAAGGAATCGAGATTCCTCCTCGATTTCCCAAAAATTCAAATCTAAGGTGACCCACTGGATTAAGTTGGATCACCCTACTACCACAGTCAATTATAGCTCCATGTTTAACTAACCAGTTCATTTCTACTATCACATCAAAGTCAAGCATGGGCAAAACAGCCAGATCAATCAACTCCTCTCTATCACCCAAGGAAATCTTATACCCTTGACATCCTAACAAGATGAGCATTTTATCCTTTAATGGGGTGGCCACATGCAATAGTGTTTCTAATGATTTCATATCAATACTAGCCAATGCAACGAATTGTTTAGACACAAATAAATGTGATACTCCCAGATCAACTAAAGCATACGCAGCATGATTACAGAGAGAAACGGTACTTGTGATCATACCTAGCGCATTCTCAGCTTCCCCTCGCGCCATCGCGTACACTCTTCCCTAAGCCAGTGGTCGATTTAGATTTCCTTGGGGAGCAGCTACTGCCTGTGGTCCAGCTGGCAGTCTTTGCTATTGAAACTACGGTCCATGGTTTTTCCTTGGACAATGCCTCGCAATGTGCCTCATTTACCCACATTCGAAACACGCTCCGATCTTCCTTGGGCATAGACCATCGCAACAACTTACATTACCAAGGGGTGTCGGTTTTCCTAAGGTTCTTCGAGCTGGAGGGACAAGCCTTCTATTGTCCATCATTGGCCTCTTTCCGAAGCTCATGTCATCTTGCTTGGGCATGAATCGCGACCCAGATACGGTGGTTCTTTCGTTTGTGTCTCTTTCGAACTTTTGAGCCTTTTTGTGCATCGCACCATAGTCCCTTAATCCTACGGTGATCAGTCGACTGTAGAGTTCCGGCCTCAATCCTTCACGAAATCTCCTTACCTTATTCTGGGCATCCTCTATCATCCTTGGAGAAAACTTAGATAGCCTGGTGAATTTGGCCTTGTACTGGTCTACTGTCATCTGTCCTTAACGGAGCCACAGGAATTCCTCCATCTTTCTTTCCTACATGGCTTCTGAAAAGTATTTTCCATTAAACGTTTCACAAAAGGCCATCCAGTTCAGCACTTTACCTTTAGGGAAGACTCTTCCTTGGGTGGCATTCAACCAATCGTCTACAGTGCCTTAGAGCTAGTAGACTGCTAATGAAACCCTCTCCTCTCCTATACATCCCAGCACTTCAAACGTTTTCTCTAATTGTTTTGTCTAGAGGGAGGTTGCTTTAGGTCCTCCTTTTCTATCGAACTTCGGTGGATGCAGCTTTAGAAATTGCTCAACGAGATGGGACGTCTGTCAACCTCCATTGGTAGGAGCATTATTCACATTAGCTCCATACACAGTAGCTAAAACAGCCTCAGTAGCTTGGACCACAGTGGCAGCTCTTTCTTCAGCCTACCTGCCCATCAGGGTACCGACTTCTGTTATTACTCTTATAATATCCCTAATACTTGGGTTTTGTGTAGCATGAGCTCCTACAGCTGGAGCACCTATAGCTTAAACTCTTATAGTTGAAGTACCTACAGGTTGAGCTCTCGCAGTTAGAGCACCTGAGCCTAACACACTTACATACTTCCTTGGTTTATTTCTGTTACTCATTTTCATTGGTCTGACTCACCTATACCTGCTATAATTCCATTAAGGAATTAAGATCCAAACCACTAATCAAGGTCTAGCAGCATACAATAATTAGCTAGAACACATAATTACTAGCAATCGCATGCACCATTCAAGAACATGCATACACACCCAACTTTAGTCCAATTTAGAGGTCTCTCTCCATCTAAATACCCCATAGATCATCAACCTTATCATTCCAAGCCTCAAATGATCGCTTATTGAGTTGAACTTGCTTTGATACCACTCCAAACTAGGATGTCATGCCTCAGACTCGTTGAACGCGCAACATCCTTCACCTCCCAATTTGCTTATCGCGTAGCCAAAATGAATGACGACTCAGGACTCATCGCGACTAAACGATGGCTATCAAAAGCGACAACGAAAAACGTACAATCCCCTGACATACACATATATAAGGTAGAGACATAGAGAAGATCGAATTTACAAACCATAGCATAAAACATTAGAGGTTCAATACATTCTGGGTGGGAAAAATTATCATCTAAACCTCGAAGATAAACCTAAGTTGGCCAAGATCAAAAAAGGGACAGACCAAAACAAAAAGTCACTAAGCTCCTTCCATGCATCATCAGGACTACTTATCCTTTGGCAAGGGCCACTCCTCTGGATCAAACTCCTCGGATATCGAGAATAATCAAGTTTGCGGTCGAGGGTCTAAAAGGGAGATCAGCCAAAAATATGTGAGTCGAAACTTGGCAAGCATATGCTTAGACTCAATTTAGAATGAAGCATATGTCTCAGGCTAGAACGTAAACAATCACACACATATTGTGACTTCAGATCACACAGATGCAAATGCAGTATGCTCAACCATTCACTTGGGGTTCCCGATAGCTCAATAGCATTTCCAGACTAAACTCTACCGGTAGCTCAATAGCACTTTCGGTCTCAACCACATCATAGATGTCTCAGGCCTGTGCCTCAACTCATGTCTAATCACACCGAAGTTGGCATCCTTATCTCTCCAGCTATTCCGTGTTGAGCACGTTCAAATGCAAGTGCAACGACCGTGGCCCAATTAGCACTACGATTGGTACCTCCTTATCACTCCATATTTCCAGTGGCATTCCGCACGGTTCTACACATTCTGCCAAATGCACATGTCTCATGCCAGTATGTAGATCAGTGATGAGCATCATAGAATCCTCAATTGGCCCACCCCATAAATACTCATACAAGTCAGCTTTGCCCCATGCATTTCCTAGATTATTTACCAGAGCACACAATTCGCCTCAAAATATATTAAATATAATAACCAAGAATTTCACATTGCAAAAACTCGCATTCCAAGATCTCGATTTCCATTCTAAGTCACCTAAGTTCAAAGGCAAGCAATCTAGCACACATTGAAATTTCTAAAGTCCACAAAAATTACCAATTTACCCCTATGGCTATCAGTAAATAATTGACAGTCGATGTCCAAGAAATTTAATATTTTTTATCATAAAATTTTTCCTACCAGTCCCTGGCATATCTGATATTTTAAGTCAAATTTAGAAATGTGTTCACCTAAAAATCAAGTTCGAGCTCGGGGACGGCAGAACAATCGTAGCTCGATTGAATGGCGAACTTGAGCAAGCGACGGTGGTAAGGTGGCTTGGCCGAGCAACGACAAGCTCAAGCCATGGACAACGACGAGATTAGCCAAAGCAAGGACGAGCTCAAGAAAAAGCAAGATGGCCACAAGCTCGGGCGATGGACAACCACACGCAGCAACCATAGGTTTATGAACAATTGAGCTTGAGCAGTAGCAGAAGAAAAGCCAACAGCTGACGAGAGCAACTCAGGTCAGCCGAGAAGAACCAAGTTGCCAAGGGAAGAACAACAGCAGCAAGTTGTTGTAGCAGCAGCTCGGCAGGAAGAACAGCAACAACAATAGGCTCCCAACCGAGTAAAGACCAAAGAAAAGAAGCTGGAACAAAGGCACTAAAGAAGCTGGAGCAACCACCAGCTGAGAAACAGCGCTGCAATTCATGACAGCAACAGTAGAAAACTTCCAATAGAATGAAGTTCTCTCAACAGCAAATGAAGAAGAAGGAACAAGTAGCTGCAGCCGAGAAATGAACAGCAAGGAACCAAAAAAAAAAAAGTGCAGCAGCACATAGGGAGGTAAACATGAGTGAGTAGCCGAAGGAGGTGAAGTAGAAGAAGAAGATTGAGTAGCTGCACACATGGAGGTAGTCTTTCCCGAGTGAATAGCAAGCGCAGGAAAATAAATGACTTCCAATCATGAGGTTTGTTTCATTTGCATGGGGAGATGTTCAACCGAGGTGGTGGAGCAATGTATCAGCAAGTTTTAGCCAAACGAAGAGCTCCAGCTTAGCTACAAATTGGAGTGGATAATTAAGAAGCACATGGGCTTGATTTGGTCGGCAATGCAAGGGAGGAAAATACAAGAATATTGGGTCAATAAAGTATGAACTTTTTTGTCCTCATGTGCACCCACATGATAACCTCATATTAGAGGCTTAAGACCAAAATTGACCAAGATTGCCTGCAAAATAGTTTTGAAATAAAGAGAAAATGTACCGAAGGGGCATTAAATTTATCTAGCGTAATCAAGTCCCTATAATTTTGGATCTCTAGTTCACAATACTAAAACCATCTCCCACATTTTACTTGGGTTTTTAATTGACCCATAATAGATTAGTAGAAACTCTTACTTGAATTAAATTGCATGTTTAATTGATTAATTAAAATCTCAAAGTTGCGATTGGTAGAGGCTTGTGGGAGTTTGCGCTAAGTATTGGGAGGGTTATGAAGGCTTGACGACTCCACTGGGAGGCTTGCGCAAGTGAGATGAAACTCGTAGTTGACTTAAGCCTGAACTTTCTCTTTTTAAAAATATTTTTGTGTGGTAGTGAAGAAACAAAATATGCTACTAATATCTTGTATTAAATAGTCTTGCAAATAGGAGTAATAAGGGACAGAGTGTTTGCTAACCTTTGTTTTTTAAGGAGAGGATGAATGCTTTTAATTTTACATGGAAGTGATGTTTACCTCATAAATTGTTGTATGTGTTTTATTGCTTTAGCACTACACTCTTGTACACACATCTTGCGATCAGACCTGGGTTGCAATTTAAGAATATCTAGGATGTTGTTAAGAGGGATACAAGTACAAGAGAAAACAAGAATAATGGTTGCCCTTCTCAACCTTGAAAATTTTTCTTGGTGACGAAAGTGTACTCTTTTTGTTCGAGAGCCTGCAAGACTGTAGGACGACCTTGACCCAACCATATTCCACGAGATTGGAATTAGTTGTAGGCATCAAACCTATTAAGCTACTTTGAGTTCTCCAAAACTCTACCAAATCGTAACTTATGTTCCATATTTATCATGCATATGATTTAATTTGGAGTTATTTAACATGCATATGATTTAACTTGGAGTTGTTTAACATGCATATGATTTAACTTGGAGTTAAAGCCACGAATCAATTCGAGGTAGGTTGATTGGATACATAATTAAAATAGTATGAGGACTATTTTATTTTTACAAATCAAAGATTAATGAATTTGGGGTGTTGATTATACCAATTATGCCCCTTTTGGTACCATTCAATTCATGAAAAATATTTAAGCAGGCATATAGGATTAATTTTAATCTGAAGTCCTCACATGTGAGGTGATTAAGCGAGCGCCCAGACAGTATTTAACACTCTATAATCAAAGCATTAAATAAATTGTAAGATAGGGAGAAGACAACATATCTAGATTTTGTAGCCTAAACCCTACACTTATCTCTCAAGTGTAAGACTTAGTCTAATGCAATTTTTATTATGTTCACTTATTTTATGAAGAACGTAAATGAGTGAAATACTTGTGCAGTTACTCTAAATGACATATGTGCATTTATTTAAATGACCTAACTCTAATGACATTTAAAATTAATTTAATTATAACGAACTGCAGTTCTAATTAAATAACATGCAAATTGACGAATTAACCTAATCTAAATGACATACAAAAATGAGTTGGATTTAGCCTAAATGAACGTTAGGCTAAATGACTTAATCACGCAAACTAGATTAATTAACCTAGACATGCAAATTATAGGAATGAACCCTGACATGATTCTAGGTAACAAGCAAACAATAACATGGCAAAACGTATGTCATGCAATCAATGACTTGGCAAACAATGTGAAAAAACTATATGACGTGGCAAAATGATGTGACAATAATTCGTGACATGGCAAACAATGTGACGTATGAATGATAACATGGCAATTATGCACATAAAAAGAATCGCCTAATCTATGTGCATGACATGGAATATTCTAGACTGTATGAAATGTATATGCAAGAGATATTTTTTCTATTTTTGTATAAATTTCGAAATTAATTATTATTGAAATTAAATCCATTCTAAATGAAGATTATCATAAATGCTTAGGAAATAACTTGGAATTTAATCTTAAAAATATTTAGAAAATCTTTAACCATAAATCTACATGTTTTAAAATATGCAAACCTACATAGACAATGATGCAATCTACTCTAATTTGCAAATTAATTTAAACGCGCCTAATCTATTACATGCAACGCAATCTATGAGATAGGATTTCAAACAAATCCTATCTTTCTAATGCAATTTAAATTTGATTAGATAAGAATCATGGGAAACCTTATCCTGCTAATCGTTTTTGAGATTTTCAAATTAAGGAAACACATAGATATAACATGGAGTCAAAATATACAGAAGATAACACATGATTTTGAAACAATATTTAAACCAAATTGACTAATGAAATTGGCAAATCATCCCCAAATGATTGTGGGTCGGATCGTCTGATTTCTCATGCTTATATGAAATTGACGGATTGTACCCTAATGATTCTAGGTCGGATCGCCCGATAAAAGCACGTTGTCATTTAAGGAAATTTTCCTAAATTTGGATTAATTTTCTAAATCTAGAAAAATATGCAATATATGAAATTAGCTCAAATTAGGAAACATAATAACCAAAACACGTGAGATAAGAAATTTTACCGTTTTGATAGTAAGCGGGATAGCGTTTCCCGATTTGAACCAAGCGATCGGGATCGTACTGACGACGCACAGTGGGGCTCTCGGCTATTCATGGCAGATTCGTCAGAGAATCTGCGCAAAAAAAAAAAAAATAGCCGCAGGACTTTGGTCGTGGAGGCGGCACAGCCCAGGACCTCAGCGAGGGCGTCTGGCCTCGCGACCGGGCTGCAGGGTTCGCCGAGATAGTGCTGGTCGCGGCTGGAAGCAGCAGCTTGTCGTGGCAAGGCTGCTCGGTGTCAAAGGTGCAAGGACTAGCAGATCCGTTGTTGACGAGGGAACTGGATTTGCATATTTCCGTATTTTCTTTCTCATGTGAGATGGCCTTTTCTCTTTTGGATTTCCTTCTGGTTTTTGTCCGTGCATCAGTCGACGGTGTAGATCACATCTCTTCTCCTACATGAGCCTGCTTTGATGTTCTGATTTGTGTCGACTCCAGAACCTGCAAGAAGAGCACCAAAACTCTCTCTTCCTCCACGCTCTCCTTTTCCTTTTCTTCTTTTCAAGCTCGCTCTCTCTCTCTCTCTCTCGATATTGCCGTATATGTTCTGTGGCCCTCCCCTTATGATCTCCGTAACGTACACGCATATATATATAGACGTGAGACTAGGATTTCTTCTTCTTTTTTTTTTTTTAATTTTCCGATTTAATTCTTATTTGGCATTTTAATGCAAATGTCGGCCACATAGATTTTCAATGGGCTTGAACAAAATTATATGCTCCCAGGAGCTTAGTCCAAATTGCCAATTAAGTTCAAAACCTTTCGCTTTAGTCCATTCGCCGCCGATTCGGTTTAAATGCAAAGCGCAATGCGATGAATGCTAAAATTAAACTATTCTATATGAAAAATGATTTAATATTTTTTGGCAGGGACTAAGGTGATTTTAAAATGAATAAATAACTAAAAAGACAAACAAAATTTTATTGGGAAAAAACATGCAACACTTTGTCTCAAACTAAGCCAATCTAGGATCAAACTTTCCTGAAATTAAACCGACTTCCTCCAGCAACAACTAATAATATATATTCAGCAAAAACAATCTCACAATGAGTAAACATAATAGCAGAATAATAAAAAATAACACACTAAGATTTACGTGAAAAACCTGAAATAGGAGGAAAAAAAAAACCTCGAACGACCTAACTGCTGCAAGATTTCAAAATGGCTTTAGCATAAATATTGAAAATAATAAGTAAACTAATAAAAGCAATGGAATTGCAATAACATAATCAAAATGATACATGCCATGAACCTATCTCTCAAGATACGACAATTGGCAGCATAATGTATAATTTTGTTCAAGCCCATTGAAAGGTCTACGCCATTAAGTTGCCATTACTCAATTGATTCAACAATCATTACATAATCTATGCCATTCCTGCATTCGTGTACGTAAGTCGTGCGCTCACACTGAAAGTTCAACTCATCGGGTTTGGGATTTGCACCCCTCCTACTTCTGCGCGCGAGGCATAGTACTTGTGTTATGATAGTTATCTTTCCAAAGAAGTGTAACTCTATATAAAGCACTCTAAAGCCTTCTTTCTTTTTAATGTAGGATTTGAATTTTTCACTTTCCAATTTCAACTCAAGAGTGTCCTTTGAGTATCAATTTTTCATTCACCCATCAATTTATCCCATATTTCCAACACTAAAAACTACCACTAATCACCAAGAATAGTAGATACACAAAGAAGTTTCTCTTTAGTCACTCACTAGAGGCTCAATATCAAGGATATAATATCATTACTTCACCACAAAAGTAGAACAATACAAAAATGGGTAATAAACCCTAATCGCAATAGGAGAGTTCGGAGATGAATTTCAACGAATGAAATAGATCAACTCGTAGACCTTGGCCTCACGAACAATATAGCGAAATTTGAGCCAATTCCAACAACGTTTGGCCTTCCAATCGGGATTGCAAAGTCGCGCCTCTTTTTCTTCTTCCTTCACTCTCTCCTGTTCACTTCTCTCTCTTCTGGGCACTCCACGAAGACCAGCAACCCCACTTTTGTTCTATTTCTCCTTTTTCTGTTTTCTTTACATGAAATACCAGCTGAGCCCCACAAAGAGGCGGACCCAGCCAACAAATTTGGACGTCAACAATATATTTACTCTATTTCTAACTTCATCTTGGTTCATGGCAAGTGAGTCAATCGTGGTTTCATCTAGATAGAGAGCAACATACGAGAGGGAATTTCGCAAAAAGAGGCCAAATTTTCTCTCTCCACAGCGCCTCTTGCCATCACAGCTGCGCTGCTTCTGCTGTCAAGCCTTGCCCATCGACGTTCCTTCAGGAGACCCAACATGCTGCTGTACCATCTTCGCCACTTGCCAGCCACCATTCCTGTAGCTTTTCAGGAAGATCATCAGCGATCATCCAAGCAAAGCAGTCCGCATGGACGAGTTCTGACCACTCCTACATCATCCGAGCCACACAGACTGGCCCTGCAGCTGTGTTTTACCGCCGTTCCCACCTGCATCTTTTGTTGACAGCGAGTTTCAACCAATTCATGCCATGAACCACCAACACAGTGGCATTGGCTCGGCCAGTCAAGCTCCGGACGGCCTCCTTGCATCGACTAGTCTCCTCGATCTCCGGATTCTCCAATACTCTTCGGAACTCGTCATTTAATACCAATTTTTCCTCAAAAAGTTGTCATTAAATTTGCACCATCAAACTTTATCTGCAAGAATACTTGAGAAATTGTTACGGTTATGGGGAGTTGTTCCTCACGAAGTTGGCATTAAATGGTTTAATAGAAACTTTTGCTTTCATGATAGAAGAGTATCTGCCTAAACTCCTCCAACCCCCCTCCCCCCTCCCCCCTCTCTTAGAATATAAAATCGAGTTAAAAGTCCCAGGCAAATGGTTTAATAGAGGCTTTTGTTTTCATGCTAGAAGAGGGACCTACCTAAACTCCCTCGCTCTCCTAGAATAAAAACTGTGCTAGAATTGACAGTAAATGGTTTAATAGACGATTTTTTTAAAACTTGCTATTTTAACCATTGTAACCTGAGGATTATTGCCTTTGACAGTTGATTGATCTTGCAATTTTATGCACAGCTCCATTCAATATCAGAGGCATCAAAGCCTAGTGGTTAAATTTTGTTCTTCTTGTGGATCGTAATTGATTTTAGTTCTTAAAATCTACAGTTTTCTTTCTTTACCATCCCATATTCTTAGTCATAATTCTTATTACTGATTCAGGATTATTGTTCTTCTCAGCAAGGCTTTGAACATAGGAAAATGAGAAGGCAACCACTTCGACAATGTCACAAATGCGGCGGAGCTCTGTCTACCTTCAATTTTTGTCCGGAAACCAGCTAACTTGTGCAACCAGTTTCCATGGAAAAATTTCTTAGTTTTAAACACTATTGATCCTAAAAGTCCCACTTGATGTTTTTCCAAAGTGGCGAAGTTTAAATATATAAAAAATCGTAGTTGGACAAAAAAAAAGTACAGAATGACAAGAGAAAATAAAAAGACAAAAATAAGTAATCAAAGCTTGGATATATTGAAAATATAAAAGTATTTTTTCACAGATGATATCAGAATTTTGTTAGATTACTTTACTCGATTTTAATAATGTAGATGGAGGCATAAGAATAACGTAAACAGATTTCATAACATTTTAATGTACTCAAGCACCTGACATCTTTTTATTTTACATTTTTTTCCTTGGCTAAGCTATTGTTAGCACGTGATATCAAATGTTAAACAGCCATCCACGGGATGAGCATTGAGCAATTTCCCTTTTCTTTCCCTGCTCTTGTGTCTCTTTAAACGTTTGCGAACCTATATTTGTCCAATTGCCTTGTCCTCCCTAACAACAAAAGACTTCTTTTAGGACGTGTTTATTTTGTGAAAAACGAATAATTTAGAAAATATTTTTCCGAAAATGATTACTTACAAAAATAAATGAATGTAATTTGCTTAATTATTCACAGAAATGGTCAAATATAAACAGTTATTGATAATGAACAGTTTTTAAGCTATATAAGCTATCGTTTTTAGGAAAATAATCTCCAAATCATTCTTTTTTTTTTTTTGCTATTGATCAATGTAAAAAATCTAAAACTGTTACAAATCCAAGTTCCAGAAGAAGACTAGGAGTTTTTGTTATGTGAATTACAAATTCTCTCGAGAGCTTGCTGCATTTTGTTTGCTGGCTACTGTATTGGTTAGTTATGGCAACCAAGTGATCCTTCTACTTGGTCATAAGCCGAAACCTTTTCCAAAAAGTAATTATCGGAAACAAGCCAAACATTTTCCGAAATTTTTCTCATTGTAGCAAACTCAAGATCGTAAAACATTTTCCTACAAGTAATTGGTTATATCACTTCGAAAAATTAGTCAACGGAAAAGATTTTCATTATCAACAATAATTTATGACTAAATATTTTCGTGGGTGATGAAAATATCTTTCATTCAGTCATTTTTGCAAGCAATACAAATTATCATTTTTAGAAAAAAAATTTTCAAATATTGAGTTTTCCGTAAAATAAATACACTCTTAATTCTTAAGATCAATCAAAATGGAGTACAAATTCCCATCTTAGATAGGGTTGAGCAAACTAGATCGGATCAAGACCAAACTGGATCAGTCGGGTTGGTCTAGTCCTTGAAGGGCCTTGTCCAATCTCTGATTCCATGGTGGATGGGATCGAATCGGACCTCTTGAGAAATATATATGCACAATTAGAAAATTATTTTTTTTTGAAGAACTTGTTAGCCTAATTTTTTCATCTTCTGCTCAATGCTCGCATCTTGCCATCTCAATGCAGCTCTACTCAACCCTTGTTCACTCACGTTCACCTCTCTGCTTGGTCCTCTCATGGTCCCACCTCTCACTCATCGGCGTGGTTGCTTTTTCTTGCGTCTCACAACCACTGGCGAAATCTATTGTGACCATTGGTGTCGTCAAGTCATTGCTTCCTCCCCTCATCTCGATTCTAATTTAGTCTTTTTCATTATTTTGGAATTATAACTAGTTATGTGATGGTTGTATGATGGTCATGTGTATATTTTTAGGTTGGATTAAAAGTTGTTAGTTTAGTCTCAAAAGTCAAATTTTTTATAACCATCTAGTATTAGCGGTTCCATTGGGACCAGATTGGCCTAGATCATGAACACCCCTAATCTCAATTTGTTGGCAAAATGATTGAAGTATATCTATGGATTCTTATCTTGCGCATAGAAAATATCAATGCGACTTTATGATCAAGGAGAAAATATTCAATGGTTGTCAAGCGCCATTGACAGGTGTTAGTTAAGTTGGAAAAAAAAATAAATTTTGATTTTTTTTCTACTTCTTCCTCCTCTAACCACTGGCTCCGCTCCTAGCAGCATTCTCCTCCATCACATACAGCAAAGACATTACAATGAAGGCGACCGACGATTGCAAGGACTGTTGCCTCGCCCGTGGTTGCCAAATCCACTCCTCAATTGGTCTGCCTACATTGTTGTGCTTCCACGCCGACCACCTCTCCATTGTCCTTCCTCATCTGTGGCCTCTGCTTGCTTGTCCATGGCCGTCATAGGCCTTTGCATCCAGATCTGGAACCGCAAAGCCAAGCCACTACAGAACTCATAGCCTTCGAAGTTAACTACCCCTCTGTTGTCCTTCCTCGTCCATCGCTACTGGTTGCTCACCTATGGCCACGACAAGCCTTGGAGCCATGGTCTCGTGTAGATCTGGAAATCCATGGCTGCAATAGACCTCAAAGCCATCCATGCTAACCACCCACTTCTACATTCTTCCTCATCATGGCCACGACCAACCTCGGCCACCATTCCTTCGTCCTTCCATGCTCATCTACGATCGCTACAGGCCTTGTCAATAATACATATGTCAAATTTTAATATGCTTATGCATGCCACATTAGCTAAGACGCGACGCAAGACAACTACTGAATATTTTCTCTGCCCAAAAAAAAAGGATGAGCAAATTGTATTCGATCCTAGGTATGTTCGCATAAATAATAGTAAAGAAATTAGACAAACCTAAATCAAGTGCAGACAAATAAGTGACTAGATAATTGATTCGAGCTCGATGAATTCATGTCGTGTCCTTAAGATGAATTTGTCCCCTCCACCGGTACCCAAGATTGTGCGGACAATCGCTTCCCAGGATTGAACAGATCACTATTTTGTTGAAGCGGTACTTTTTCAACGAAAATCCTTCGAACACAACTTCAGGATTTTTCGCACAGATGAGAGTGAATGAAATGAATGGAGGTATTTCGGGAAAAAAAAATGAATGGTCATATTTTGTTCAAAAAATCCGAATGTATTATATAAAGGTCCAACCGAAGAGTCATGAATTCATGGTTATTTGGAGTTCGGTTATTACCAAATCAACACTTTCATTCGGCATTCGGTTATTACCAAATCAATACCTTCGTTCAGCCAAACTGATAGCTTGAAGAGAAACTCTGAATAGACATCATCCGAAAAGAAATAAATAAAAAAAATCTGAACGAATATGTCTATTCGGGAAAAATAAAATTGATGGGTTTAACTCGGATCTGGGCCCAACCCTATCAGAGCCGAGCCGAACAGGTGGCGGCGGCGGCGGTGCGCGCGTGCGCGTGGACCGGTCCAACTTTGTGTAAGACCTCTCTCCTCCATAAAAGTAGGGTGCCCCTTGGGGCCCAAAGTCATTGGAGAGATTCAACTATTTAAACCTAATTTCCTTCTCTCTTCTATCCCACGTAAAACTCCCTCAACCACACTCTCATTCACATTCTAAAGGCCTTTTGGAATATCAAAATCCCAACAATCCCCCACATGAATGAAAGTTCACAGATCATGACTCTTCGTGCGTGCATGAAATACAGTGTGCGATTATTCCATGAGAGAATGCTACATTGAGATAAATAGTCAGAGACTTTGAACTTTCCCTAGTGAAACTTATCAGACCTACTCGGTCAATCAGTAGACTTGATGTCTTTGAACTGTCGAAGTTCATCGTAAGTTTAAATAATAGGAGTCACACAACTATCTCTCAACCAAAGTTAGTTCTCACTGTTGTGTTCGTTTTGGCCATGAACACCGCCTAGTTTCATAAGTACTTTCGAGAGTTCGGCCTTTCAAATTCTCTTAGAAGCGACTCTCACTTCACACTCACATAAGTGATTTCTAAATGTGTGGTATTTCACATACCTAAATTAGAATCATTAAAAGCTTATACTTAACCTTCACTTGTTTGTACTGTCCTTATACATGGAATGAGTGAGAGTTCACAGTACCGTACATTACCTGCATAATTTGGTTGTCCCTTTGAACCTAGATCTTGGGATCTCCAGTCAACTAGGTAGGGTTTCCGCTATGACAACTTATTTTATAGGCCTTAGACCCATCCCCCTTGATGTTTTCACAACCATCTCTCTAGTTAAGCCTTTTGTTAATGGATCCGCAATATTGTCTTTTGACTTCACTTAATCAATTGAGATAATTCCACTAGAGAGTAACTGTCTCACGGTATTATGTCTTCGACATATATGTTGAGACTTTCCATTATACATAACATTCCTTACCTTTCCTATTACTGCTTGACTATCACAATGAATACATACAACTGGCACTGGTTTAGGCCATTTAGGAATGTCTTCTAAGAAATTTCAAAGCCACTCTGCTTCTTTACCAGACTTATCCAAAGCAATAAATTCCGCTTCCATAGTAGACCTTGCAATGCAAGTTTGTTTGAATGATTTCCAAGACACTGCTCCTCCACCAAGTGTAAACATATACCCACTTATGCATCACAATATCCTTCAAGTACCGCTGGATACTTTGTGTAATGCAAAGCATAATTTTGAGTGTGCTTCAAATAGCCCAGTACACGTTTCATTTGCTTTCCAATGATTTTCATTTGGACTAATTGTAAATTGACTTAGCTTGCTCACAGCACAAGCTATGTCTGGCCTAGTACAGTTCGTGACATACATAAGGCTACCTAGTATACAGGCATAGTCATTTTGAGCTTTACTTTCCCCAGTATTCTTTGAAAGATGTCAATTAACATCTATTGTGGTTTTTACTGGTATAATATCTAGATTCTTGTATTTCCCAAGAATCTTCTCAATGTAATGAGACTGCGATAGAGATAGTCCTTTAGATGTCTCATGAATTTTGATTCCTAAAATAACATCTGCCAACCCCATATCTTTCATATCAAATTTACTTGTGAGCATACGTTTGGTCGTATTAACAATCTTACTATCGCTGCTCATTATAAGCATGTTGTCTACATACAAGCACATAATGGCAAAATCATTATGAGTATTCCTAAGATAAACACATTTATCACACTCATTTATCGTAAAGCCATTCGACAACATGGCTTAGTCGAATTTAGCATGCCATTATTTCGGTGCTTGTTTCAGTCCATAGAGTGATTTGATAAGTCGACATACTTTCTTCTCTTGTCCTGGAATAATGAACTTTTCAGGTTGTTCTAGATATATTTCTTCCTCCAAATCCTCATTTAAGAAGGCCATTTTCACATCTATTTAATGGATTTCAAGGTTGTACACCGCAACTATAGCAATTAGCATTCTTATGGATGTAATTCTAGTGACAGATGAATATGTATCAAAATAATCGAGGCCTTCTCGTTGCTTGTATCCTTTTACCACAAGCCTAGCCTTATATTTATCAATAGTACCATCCACTTTCATTTTCTTCTTGAATATCCACTTACATTGTAGTGGTTTATTACCAGGAGAAAGGTAAACCAATTCCCAAGAATGGTTTGACAGGATGGATTCAACCTCACTATTGATAACTTCTTTCCAGAATGGGACTTCTGGGGACATCACAGCCTCTTTAAAGGTTCGAGGCCCATTCTCTAATAAATATGTTAGAAAATCAAGTCCAAAAGAATTAGAAGTTCTTTGTCTTTTACTACGTCTAGATTCATCCTCCATAGGATCGATTCTAGGTGTAGTATCCCGAGACCTCTTGTCATTATTAGTTGGCTCATATACCATGTTAAACGGAAAAATATTCTCAAAAAACGAAGCGTCCCTTGATTCAATAATCATATTAACATACATATCAGGGATTTCAGACTTGTGAACCAGAAATCGATATGCATTACTGTTAAAAGCATATCCAATAAAGACACAATCAACGATTTTCGGTCCTATTTTAATCTTCTTCGGTTTAGGAACCGCAACATTACCCAAACACCCCAACACTTTGCGGTAATTCAAATTGGGTGTCCTGCCTTTCCATTTCTCATAAGGAGTTTGTTGTATCTTTTTGTGGGGTACTCTGTTTAAAATAAAGTTTGCTCTCAAAACAGCTTCCCCCTACAAATTCTATGGTAATCCAAAACTATTCAACAATTCATTCATCATTTCTTTTAACGATCGATTTTTCCTTTTTGCCGCACCATTTGACTGTGGCGAATAAAGAGGTGTAAGTTGATGAATAATACCAAATTCAAAATAAATTCCTCAAAAGGAAATTCATATTCACCACCTCTATCACTTCTTATCGTTTTAATTTTCTTATTTAACTGAGTTTCAACTTTAGACTTATAAGTTTTAAAAGAATCCACAGCTTCATCTTTACTACTCAGCAAATAGACATAACAATACCCTGAACAGTCATCTATAAAAGTGATAAAATATTTTTGCCACCTCTTGACGGTATTGTTTTCAAATCACATATGTCAGTGTGTATTAAGTCTAAAGGTTCGGTGATTCTATTATCTATAGAATGAAAAGGAGGCTTGGAGAACTTTGATTCAACACACACTTGGCACTTTTCACTTAGGCAATCAGATTTTGGCAATAGTCCCATGTTCACCAATTTCTTTATTGACTTATAATTAACATGTCCTAATCTAGCATGCCATAAATTGGGAGACTTAAGCACATAAGCAGAAACAGTTTTATTAATAGAATCATTAGGTACAACGGTCATTACATTCAGCTTGAAAAGACCATCACTCAAATAACCCTTTCCTGCATACATCTCACTTTTGTAGAGTACAAACTTATAAGATAAAAAGACCAACTTGAAGCCATTCTTGCTAAGGAGATATTTAGATACTAAATTCTTTTGTATGTCTGGCACATGCAACACATTGTTCAGTATCATTATTTTTCCAGATGTCATCTTCAGAGCAACCTTTCTAACGCCTTCAACCTTTGAGGTTGATGAATTACCCATGTAGAGTTTTTCATCACCTCCCACATGCATATAAGATGGGAACATTGATCAATTGGCGCAAATATGACGAGTCGCACCAGTATCAATCCACCATTCTATGGGGTTTCCCACCATGTTTTACTCAGATATCATAGCAGTAAGATTGATAGCGTCAACGCCATTGAAAATCTGCTCCACCACATTTGCTTGAGTATGCTTTCTTTCTTGGCTCTATAGTCCTTAGCATGATGTCAAGATTTTTCGCAATTGTAACATTTGCCAATGAACTTTTTCTGGGTTTGGGTGGAACCCTCTCCAAATGTCTTCCTCTTCTTATTGGGTTTCGATCCTCTTTCGATAAAGTTGGCCCTGAGACCTCCAGTTTGTTACCAACTTTCTTTTTAGAAAGTCTATTATCTTTCTCGATTCTCAATCGAACAACCAGATCTTCAAGTGATAATTCCTTTCTCTTGTGTTTTAGGTAATTTTTTGTGGCAACTTTTCAATGAAGGCAGCCACTTGAAATGATTCACTTAGAATCATACCCTCGGCATGAATGTCATGCATAATCACTTGAAGCTCTTGGACTTGACTTAAGACGGTCTTGAAATCGACCGTCTTAAAGTCCATAAATTTGCCGACTGTGCACTTCTTCAATTTGACATCTTCCATTTTTTATTTCTTGTCTAGACTATCCCATAATTCCTTAGCCATTTTCAACGGGCTATAAACATTATACAGGGTATTATTCAGACCATTGAGGATGTAGTTGCGACACAGAAAGTCAGAATGCTTCCACGCATTTACCGCAGCAAACTTTTCTTTGTCCATCTCTCCCTCATCCAACTTAGGAGCATCCTTGGTGAGAAATCTTGCCAATTTCAAAGTTGTGAGATAGAACAACATTTTCTATTCCCATCTCTTGAAACCAGACCCATTGAACTTTTCTATCTTTTCTCCATGAGTTGGAATAGATGCAACATGTGTCATTGATGTTGAAGTCATTTCTATTACGAAAACAGAAATAATTGGGCGAGTGAATATACAACAACACGAGTAATGCAATTTTCAAAAAATTCAAACAGAAACTATTATACTAGCAACATACGATAAGACACGAAAGAAATAATTTCTGAATATATAAATAGAAATTATGAAAATGGCATGAAGCGAATACTACATAATTGAATACAATAATTCAATTCGTTGCACTACTACGATCATAGCAAATAACTATACGACGATACTCGACAAACTGGCTTGAAAGCAAACACAGGATAGGCGCACAAATTCGTCTTAAGATTGTAGTTGATCCTAGGTGTGTTCGCATAAATAACAGTGAAGGAATTAGACAAACCTAAATCAAGTGCAGACGAATAAGTGACTAGATAATTGATCTGAGCCCGATGAATGCACGTCGTGTCCTTAAGACGAATTTGTCCCCTCTACCGGTATCTAAGGTTGTGCGGACAATCGCCTCCCAAGATAGAACGGATCACTATTTCGTTGAAGCGGTACTTCTTCAACGAAAATCCTTCTAACGCAACTTCGGGAATTTTCGCATAGATGAGAGTGAATGAAATGAATGGAGGTATTTTGGGAAAATAGAATGAATGGTCCTATTTTATTCAAAAAAATTCCAAATGTATTATATAAAGGTCCAATTGAAGAGTCACGAATTCATGGTTATTTAGAGTTCGGTTATTACCGAATGAACACCTTCATTCGGCGTTCGGTTATTGCCGAATCAATACCTTCATTCAGCCGAACCGATAGCTTGAAGAGAAACTCTAAATAGACATCATCCGAAAGGAAATAAATAAAAAAACATCCGAACAAATATGTCTATTCGGGAAAAATAAAATTGATGGGTTTAACTCGGACTCGGGCCTAGCTCGATTCGAGCCAAATCAGCCGGACGGACAGTGGTAGCAGCGCACGAGCGTGTGAACCGATCCAACTTTGCATAAGACATCTCTCCTCCATAAAAGTGGGGTGCCCTTTAAGGCCCAAACCCATTGGAGAGGTTCAACTATTTAAACTCAATTTCCTTCTCTCTTCTATCCCATGTGGGACTTCCTCAACCACACTCTCATTCATTCTAAAGGCTTTTTGGAACACCAAAATCCCAACACAAATTGCAAGAATAATGAAACCAAAAGAAGGGGGGAAGGCGAATGGAGAGAGCTATTGTGCTTGGGTAGTGAAGCCCAAAGCTAGAGACAACGTGCTTATTACAATTTGCTGTCATTGGATAAGAAGTGACGCCATGAACTACCTATGGCAAAGGAACAAGTTAGTGTTATTGGAGAACCCCTCAAAGAGGTTCCATTGGTATGATGTTGAGAGGACCAAATGGGACGTATTGGGGGACGGGACGGTCGAGACGACTTACAGCTACAGGGTTGTTTTGGAGGATAAGAGAAACACTGTAGCCGTGAAGAGGGTCAAACATGTTGTCTTGTTAGTCGAGGATTCCTAGGACGCGGTTGAAGCTTTGGGAGTGATGGACCACTAGAATCTGCACCGCTGAGGGATTACTACTACAGCAAAGACCAGAAGTTGCTCTTATACGATTACATGCCCCTAGGAAGCTTGTTAGACCTATTGAGTATATACACATAGTATCGGGGTGGAACACTCCCCTAGAATGGAAAATCAGCCTTTGGATTGCCTTCCAAGCTACCCGGGCCATCGAAAACCTGCACTCCCAGGATATCCCTGACGGGAACATCAACTCATCCAATGTCCTCCCCCCGCCATCCTATGAGGCCCAGGCCTCTGATTACGGCCTTGCGCCCCTCACAAGGTTTGCCCTGGAAAGTAGGACCCACCCAACAATGACGGATGTGCACGACTTCGAGGCATTACTTCTGGAGCTCCTGACGAAGTTGCCCAGCCAGTCCGCCTAGGGAAGGAAGGTGTAGATCTTCCTGCAGGGTTTTCTACAAAATAATGGTTTAAAAAATCGCATTTTGCTAATTTGAGTTTTATGGTGAGTTATTTACGATTTAGGGGGCCGTCCGACAAACTTATTGCTGGATGGACCCCAGTTTGGCAGCTTGGCTGTCGAATGGGCAGCCGTTCAATAGCATAGGTGTTGAACGAGCCCCCCCCCCCCTTCGGTAGCTCCCCCCCCCTTCCGCTGAAACCTCCCCCTTCTTTCAATACCTCCCTCTCTCTTTTCAAAATAAAGTATCTTTTCAGAAGTTTTCTTCTCAAACTTCACGTGAAGATTTAGAAGTTCAGACTTCTTAATCTTCACGTGAAGGATTTTGAAGCCTCAGGCTTCTATTAAAAATCCACTCGAAGATGGAGAGAAATGACTCGGCCATTTTGCAAAGACGAAGAAAATCGAAAGAGAAAAGAGAGATTTGAAAGTCGCTTGTCAATTTCCAACGTCTCCGTATCCGCGGTCAATTATTTCGTCAATATTGTCTCGCCCTCAAAACATGTAACGTGAAAATTTTTTTTTTACACGGCAGAGAAGCTGGATAAGATAAGAGAATTTTGAGGAGTTGAAATATCTTTTTCCACTTTCCTAACACATGCATGCTTTTTGGATTAAGGTAATGCATATATCCTTGTTAGGGTTAATTTGAATGTTTTGATTGTTTTAGTGTTGTTGAGTCACTGTTTCGTTATTATTTTGTAAAATTTTTGCATGATGTTTGGTCCAAAAAATGTCTTCTTTTTGCACTACTGATATCTCTATTTTCCATGATACATGTCTCACGAAAACTTTTTTGCGTATTAAATTCTATTTTCAAATTATTGAAATAAGAATTGAATCTACATATCTGACGAAAACATTTGTGGAAAATATTTATTAGAAAATGAAAAATCCAAAAAAATAAAATAATCATAAAAAGTTTCTAAAAAAATTGGAAAAATTCTATGATATTTTGCAAAAAAGTTGAAAAGAATGTAAAAAATAGAAATTTCAATTAATTGAATAGAGCTTATTCTTTTTCGTTCATTCCTTTCTAAATGACGATTCTACCCCTTATGGGTAAATTGTCTTAGGAAAATTATGCGATATTTATAAAGTTTCTCTATTCCATTTGTAGACATGGCATAGAAAAATTACATTCAACCGAGACTTGAGGATAATTTACTACTTACATAGCATGCTCAACATAGATCATAAGCCATTTGGGAGACTAAGGTGAGTAATTAAGAAATTTATTAGTTAAGCTGTCATTTGTAACAGTTAGATCGTAATAAAATTGCTACTAACAATTAATGTAACATTACACAAATAGATGATAATGAAGCTCTTCGATGTCAACAAGATGGAGCGACACTACACGAAGTTGAACTTGATCATTGTATAGGATCGTATGTTCAAGTTTCGGGATTTTATGGAGTTTGAAAAATGGGATTTTGGCAAGTTGATCACCATTTGATTACAGCTTTGGTTGAGCGATGGAGGCCTGAGACTCACACTTTCCATATGCCAGAAAGTGAATGCACTATTACACTATAGGATATCAAGGTTCTTACAGGGCTTTCTATTAATGAAAATGCATTTACTTGCCCCACTAATAGGAATTGAGGCGATATTTGAAAGAATCTACTTGTTTACCAAGCCCCATCTAATCAAATACGTGATTCAATGGTAAAGATAACCTGGCTGAGAGGACGCTTTGGTGAAATTCCTGACAATGCCGATGAGATTACCATAATGTAACATAAGAGAGCATTGATTCTACAATTAGCTAGAGGATCTATAGTTTATGATAAATTTGGTGCTAGGGTAAGTGTAATTTTTCCTCCATTACTAGAGAACCTTAGGAATCGTACGCCGTACAATTGGGGTTCAACAGCCCTTGCGTGGTTGTATCAAGAGTCATGCAATACCACCAATCTATCAGCGCAAACAAATCAATGGTATCCTATATGTGTTGCAGCTTTGGGTGTAGGATTGCTTTAGTTGTGTGTCACCATCCATTAGAAGCAGTGATCATTTACTAGATGCATCTCTTGGTAGTCGGTATGTAATATATTTATTTTTTTAGTTCGTGAGTGATAAAAAATTTTTAATATGTATAATATATGTAATTATTTTTATTTTTTGCAGCTGGAGTCAACCCCTACAAATATCTAGGGTCCTCACACATACTTTACCACATCAACGCTACTAATTTGATAGAATACAGATGTAAGTCATGATAGAAATGAAGGAGTTCAATGTAATGTTAGCTTTTAAATTAATTTTTCGTTTAATTTGATATATTTCAATATGATAACAGATTGTTTAGGAGCCCTACACCAATGACATTCTCGAGGCTCTACTAGATTGCTATATGAAGGGAAAAGATATTTGGACAGCTCGTGTCCCACTTATCTATTTTCCCATAGTTGAGTAGCATTATCCGGACCGAGTGCTTTGCCAATTTGGCATGCAACAACCAATACTGAATCCTCCCGTTAATCATAAACCCTTTCATGCCATTGAATTAAGGCCAATTACAAAGAATTGGGTCGAAAAGTATAGAGAATGGATTGAAGTACGGAATAATTGTCTTAACTATATAGTCCGATTTGATCCTGTAACGAATAATATATGGAGTGGTACCGTGCATGCATCTGTCGCGACCCGAAAAAATAATAAGATTTCAGGCAAACGGATTATTAGGTCAATTAATTAGATTAACTAACCTAACGTGGGCCCTCCCAAGCCCTACCGAATCGCGACTTTGGTTTTTGTTTAAAAGATTTTAAAACTTGGAGTCGCCACTAATCGTTCTTGGTAGGTCGATTAGAAACCTAAATAAATTAGCGGGAGAACTAATTTATTTCTGCGAACCAAAGATTATGAGTTCGGGGACTTGGTTACGCTAGATTACTCTAACGCCCTTTCGGTACCAATTTCATGAAAAATTCATTTGAGACGATTTGAGAAAAGTTTGGGTCAAACTGACCAGAAGGGTAAAATGGTCATTTTTCAAAGACTGGGGAGTGAAAATAGGCCAAACCAGTTGAATGTGGTCATTCCTTATTTCCCACAATTTCTAAGAATGTTTCGGAATTTTTTGAGACAATTTGCCCATAAGGGGCAAAACTGTCATTTTGAAAAGACCAGGGAGGGAAATCATCCAAAAATAGGATTGGCCAGTTGAAATGGCCCGTTTCCTAGTTTCTGAGATTTTTCAGAATTTTTTGGAATTTTCCGAGACAATTTACCCATAAGGGGCAAAATCGTCATTTTGGAAAGATCGGGGTAGAAATTCACCAAAAATAGGATTGGTCAGTCGAAATGACCCGTTTCCTAATTTCTGAGATTTTTCAGAATTTTTCGAAATTTTCCGAGACAATTTACCCATAAGGGGCAAAATCGTCATTTTAAAAAAATGGGGAGGAAAGTCCATCAAAAATAGGATTCACCAACTAAAATGCTCCATTGTTTTTTACTTTAGGGCTTTTGAGATTTTTTTTATATATAATTTTCCTTTTTTTTATTTTGAATCTTCTTCTATTCTTCTAATTTTCGATGATTCGATGATTTTTGATTTTAGATTTTTATTAACTTTTCGGATCTGACTGACTCGACCCAAACCCATGCAAGTTTGACCTGGACCTAAAAAGAAGCGACACCGTTTCAATTTTCAGAATTTTTTTTTTAAGAATTATATATACTTAATGATTTTTAAGATTTTCTAGGAGTTCTATATATATATATATATGTATATATATTTCTTAAGTTTACATATTTATCATGCACTAACATCACCAAAACCAGACCCCTCACGTGCAGCCAAATTCAATTCGCCGGCAAATTCTCATATTCGTCTACCAATTCCACAAATCCAATCCTCAAGGATGTCATTCTCACCAAAAGGAACGACGTGCGTGGCATCCAAATGTGTCTCAATCCAAAATCGAATCTTCTCTTGTTCAGCCACTGCGAACCACCGCTCAAAATAGACGATTCATTCACCAAATCGATTCACTCGAACCTCAAGGAAGACTATCACGCTATATTTCAAGGCATGCAACCAAAATTAACATTCCAACGGTTGATGGGTCAGATTTTTACTCACATCTAGTCCCACGCACATGCCCAGATGACCGCACGAGTTGGCTTGCAATATATGGCTCAAATGATCGTTCTGCACTGCGACTTGGCCTCGGTCAACGATGCGTTGGATTCAAGCTTCAACGAGCTGTGCTGAGTGCGCCAACTCGTTTTCCATAGAGTCCCCTGTTCTTTGAGTAGGACTGAACAACGAGGCATTCACCACCATCAACAACAAACTTTCTCATGGCTCGTACATCATTTTCTAGGCTTCCGTTAACAAAACCTTGATAAGTGCAATCAACGAATGGAAGCAATCCTTTTGATTTAATAATCTGTCTGATCTCCTCCCACTGCTCAACTGTGGGATCAACACCAGTAGGATGATGTACACAAGCATGCGGCAGCACAATAGCTCACGGTGGAGCAGAAGCAAGGTCTTCCAAGGAAACTGTTAGATAGCTCAAGAGAAATACAAAAACGTCTACTCTAGGTGTTGAAAACAAAAGCAAAATAGAAGAGAAACATCACTTCCCTAGAGGACAAGCAGGGGCGTCCTTGTAGAAGCGACTGGAGAATTTCCAGCCTTATCCAGAGTTGCAGTAATAAAACCTACAAGTTTCGGAACAACGAGCATTTGAGCCCCATTTCTTCTGTCGTAACTATGTCGGGCTCAGTTGGGAACTCCTATTTCTTGGGCCGGGTTGATGGCGAAGCTCACGGTGCCGTTTGAGAAGGCTCGGGCAACCGTTTCATTCCCAGTCCTGTGGCCTCCGATCAAATTCCCGTCTACTAAGGAATTCAGCTGGTCTCCCCTCGGTCGGGATGCATGGGGGCTAAAGGAATGCTTCCCTTCCTCTTCCACCTACTCTATCGGACGGCAGCGAATGCAAAGGGGGAGAGTGCGGCTGCCGTTGAGGCCGCGAGTAAACCAACAACCAGGAACCGCCGCGTAGAACCCTTTTGCACCTTTCCATGGTGGCGGGCTGGTGGCCACATCGCTGCTGCAAAGATTGTTGCTCGCGACAGCATTCGTGCTGATGGCTAGAGATGCTCCAGTGGGTGGTAAGCGGATAATTTACTCTCCGAGAGGTCGAGGTTACCGAGGACTGGTATGTCAAAGAAGCTCATAGGGATTGGGTCGCCGAGTTGGTTAGAGCTCAAGTCTACGGTTACCAGCTTCCAGTGTAAGAGCAGCTCAGGGATCTTACCCAAGAGTCCATTGTCATTTTTTTAAAGTATTCCGCTGCTGCGCCTTCACTAAATATTTCGAGAAGCTGATCGTCTTCTCCCTTCTTCTACGTGCATGTAAGCATGCATGTTTGCGTGCAAGGTGATATCCGAGGAGGAGGATCAAGGGGCTGGTGCCGTACGCAAAACCACTCCCAGACCATCCACACCAGCCATTTTCTTCGTTCTCCATTCGTGGCCAGCGCAGTGTTTAGAAAATGTGCATCTTCCACTTCCTAGTGGGAGCGAACTCGCCACTGACCTGATCCTCGGTGGTCTTCGAGTGAACGAAATTCTTCCCGTTGTGGATTCGCGTGGTGGTGTCGATGAACTCTGGCAAGATAGAGGACCGGCGCGCCCATGTCTTCTTGTTCTTGAGGAGGATTTTCCTGCCTTTGACCTCTGAGAGGAACGCGTTGACAAAGACCCCCTTCAATAAGGATCTCCCCATCCTTTTATTTTTGTTCACGCCCTTGAGTCCGACAGTGACGGCGAGGGGTGTAACGATGACATGTGAGGAGAGCTTCGGTGACGGCGATGATGGCCATCTCGGCAGACTTGATGTAGCTTGGCAGACACGAGTTGGAGACGCGCCTGAAACTGGACAAGGGACGGCTGCAATGACCGTGGTGACGTCAAGGCTTGGATTGTCGAACCACCATTTGAACCGGACGGAGGAGATTGCGCACATCGGAGCCCTGTCCACCCACGGAAAGCCACACTAGTATAGCTGGGAATTGGACGGCGAGTAGGAGAGTTTGCACCAGTTTATAGCTTTGGCCGGGCCTCTCTCAGGTCTCCGTTGAATCAGTAGCCCCAGGACCGGTTCTATTCAACTCTCTAATCCGCAATCTCGCTGTCGAGACTCTTGGATTTGCTAGTTTTCACAGCTGAGTTCGATCAGCTGCCGATGACACGGAAGTCCAGGATTCAAGAAGAACCGTGGTTACCGTCCCCGTTTTTTCTTTTTAGCAGCCAACCATAGAAGCTGAGGTTTCAGGGTCCATTCCCCCCAGTCCGCCCATCAGACAATGCTTTTTTAGTCAACCGTCATGATGATGTCCCATACCTGCCCTTTCTCTTTTTCAATGATGCTGTCTCTCGCATTGCATCCTCATGGTAGGTGGGAATTCCCTAAGAGAGAAGCGTGACGGACCGAACCGCTCCATCGAGTGATATCCGTCCTTCAGCGTCTATATTTCTTGAGAACTGTTTAAAAGGAGATCACAACATATTAATTCACCGGACTTTGAATGGTAGGAGGTATCCTTGCACGGATTTGAGGAACCTCCGTGCTTGGGCAGATAGCTATTGTATTCATTTTCATCTGGATAATCTTCACTCCTCACGAAAAGCGTGTGTTTTAAAACATGAGTGAGACCGTATGCCTCTCCTTTTGTACGTGATGGACCAGCCGGTCTCCTGGACTTTTCAGCGCTGGGGAAAGTCGCATCACTGAAGAGCTGGAAAGCCAGCCGTTAGTCTCTACTGCTGAGCAAATTTGGGTCACCCACTGGTCCTCGTCAAAAATCTCCCCTAATCTCGACATTGACAATTTGGTTTTGATCCCCCAAGACTTGTTGGCTCCGCTGCTTAATGTTCAACGCAGTAGATTTCACCATCGACATCAAACAGTAACTTCTCCTCCTTCGACGGCCATTGATTTGCCACCTGGATTTTTTCTTCAAATCTTCATAACGCTTCTCTTCCTCCACGAACTACGGATCATACTGGAATATGTCAAGAGTAATTTCTGGATCGATATCCTCCTAGAGCTACGTCTCATGTGTCAGTTGATCTTCTTGTTCCGCAAGGTCCAGCTATGGGCAAACCGCAGGATGACCTTGAGACTTAGCTTCTCTAATGGCAAGGAGGCCTTAAATCAAAAACCGAATTCGCTCATCTGTTCCACTTTCAATGAAGTATTCCATGAAACCGTTCCAAGACCTTTTAGGAGAAACGTCAATCAGCAAGTAATTGAGGTTGGTCATTCTGTTTATAAGCTTCTTGGAGTTGCGAAACGATCTTTCTTAATAGAAACTCCCCGTCTTCCGGCAAACTTTCTGTGGACAACAGCGACCATGGCAGCAAAGACATCTGTGAATTCTAGCGAAGCCATTTGTGGGTATGTCCATGACCCGATTGACTTAGCACATAAGCTAAATTCCCTCGTTCTGCAATTTGCCGCCATATTGATTTCATTTGTATCGGTCTCTGCAGCTCTAGCAGTGAGCTTTGCTGGAACGAGAATAGATGCTATAATCAGTCGTCTTCGAGCCCAAGCTTCATTGGCATTGGCCACTAGCTCTACGGCTATAATGAACCACTTTTCTTTATTCATTTGAAAGACCATGGACCCCCGTTAGCCCAACTTACGCATTCCTCAGTGAGTTCTGTTCCATCAACTCCATTACTTCTCCCACGAACATCTTATGAGTTTGTGTGCCGATATCGTAACTAACTCAAGCAAACGTGGCCTTCCCTCTTTTATCCCCAAGTGCTGATACTTCCTTCAATGTAGCCACTAGTCTTTTTCCTTACGTTTTCTGGAGACACCCACCAAGTGGTCATTACCGGACCCCCCCCCCCCATTTTGGATTCTCCAATACTAATGAAGGAAATTTAAAAAGGGTGCTCCACAAGAGTATCAAGATCAGCAATGAGCTGTTTCGTCCATTTTAACCCTTAGACTTAGACATGTCAAAGACGAGGGCCCTTGATTTTGATTTGCACACGCACACACGGTAGAGGCGGCTGAGAACATCATCAACCTGTATCAATTCTGAACAATCCCATTATTAATGTTAATGCTTATTGGGCATCTCATTTGAGCACAAAGCAAATCAAGTCATTTCGGGTACAATTTGGGGTCAAGAAGATAATCTAGAATACTAAAGGACAATATCACGACTCCGTAAATGCAAAAATTGAAAATTATAGGACTAAAATGAATTTTCTAAGATTTTTACAATTAATCTAAAAATGGGATTAACAAAGTAACTCTCGAATCAAAATTAATTTATGCAGATTTTATTAGGCCAAAATGAAGAGAAAGTTAAAAGAGAAATACTAACTATTTTTGTGTATTTTTGTGGCCTAAAATGCAATTTTATTTTCAAATATTATAATATTTTCCTAATTTTTGAAAAATATTAAAAAAAGCAAAAAATATGAAAAATTATTTTTTGTTAAAAAATGATAGCCTAGGCCTAACCAAGGCTTCCAAAATTGATTTTGTAATTTTCTCATTTTTTTCTTGATTTTCTATGAATTTTCGAAAATAAAAATGCTGAAAAATACCAAAAATATGGAAAATCATTTTTTTGGTCAAAATTGGTTCTCTAGGCTTGGCCAAGGTCCACAAAGTTGATTTTTTTTAATTTTATGAATTTTTATGGATTTTTTATTATTTTTAAAGGAGAAAAGATGATTAAAAATCAGATGTCAACAGCATCCAACAGTAGATTTCTTACACGAGAGGTGCATTATGTGCAGCGGTTAGTGCAAATACTTTTAATTTACTTCATACTATTTTTTCAGTCACATAAATTTTTAGCATTTGATAAGTTCTATTAACTTTGATTTCATGAACAAGCTAGTGGTGCGGAACAAATCATATCATTATGCAAAGCAACATCTCAAGAGAACATTCGAGAGACCATACGAAAGACAAGGAGGATATCTTCAACAATGCTACTTGCCTTTAATGAAGAGAGATGGCTAATAACGATTCAATAACCCTAATCAGCACCTACCACAACACTTATTGGATTGCATGAAGATGACCCACCTCGGACTAGTCAATCAATCTAAAGGACTCCTAGAGCTCATCAAGATACAGATGTCGTTCCTTATCCCGTGATCTACAATACAATAGATTTCACTCCTTGGTTCAATCTCAGGTTCGGCCAAATAGATCTTACTTCGACGTTCAGCCAGTTCACTAACTCATTTCATGTGGGATTTCGTCTTTAGACTCCCGCAAATTCTCCAATGGCTAGAGGATTTGATCTTCCTTCTTTTTCCAATATGCTTCTACAGAATATGTATCGTCTAAGCATGAGATGTTTGCTCAATTTAATGATGCATCACAACCACGGTTGTCACAAGAGTATATGCCTTTATCATCTACATATCCCACTCAACCGGAATCTCATCGTCGGTATAATACTAGACGTGCTGAACACTAGAAACAACCTACTTGCGAAACAGAAGGCCATGTAGGGGGACAAAATCATCATAGAATGTAATCAGGATTGATGATTGTTATGTAATCAGGACTGACAGTCACCTTGTAAGCTTATGCATGCATTTTCATCCTTGAGCATCCCTAACCTCGTTCCTACTCTGTTTCTACCTTGTTACTGCATAAAACCTCCCGGCCAAGCTCTAAAATTCCTCGAGGTTGTCACGATCTCCCCTAACTCAAGCTAGCCTGAACCAGGTTAATCAGACTTGCAGATAAGTAATCTGAACTTGCTTTGAGGGTGTTCCGTGATTTAATTGTTGTGATATGCTATGGTACGGCTATTGCCATTGCTTCAATTAAGCTCTATGCAAACTCAAATACTCCTATCGTAGAGAATGGAATGGTCTGGTTTTTAGATATGTTGAATAGCTTGATTAGACGAGCCGAATGGTTGTGGTTTCACTTTAATTGGAGGTCATTTCGTCGTTGATCGAGACTGGATAACCTCGGCCGTTCACGCTGCTCCAGTTCGTCGGAGAAGACGATGCCATGTCAAACGTTGACTTAGTCAGCGATGACGTGACGATGACATGGCAGTGCCACGTCAGTTCGTCAATCGGTCAAATCCAACGTGGCAATGACACGTCGTGCCACACCAAATTGATTATTATAACCATCCCAAACAGAATAACAAATTTGATTGCATGGTTAGGGATAAACCACATGTCACAATCTCAAATTTTCTAAGAATAAAAATGTTAATTCGAATTTTTAATCATTTTCAATAATTAAGAAATATAGACAACTCAGATTTTGTCTTAGGAGTTAATTGGGGTCATAGATTTGGTATGAAGGATGGACGGATCGATCAGCAACACGTAGGGGATCCTCAATCGTTGGATTTAAATAGGTGGGAATTTAGAAAAGAGAAATCAAAATAGAATAAAAATTTGAAAATTCAAAAAATATATCAAGTCAGTGTTGTTTTTGTCTAGATTTTGGGCTGAGTTTGGTTTAGTGGGCCGGGTCAAGCTGACGTGGTCCGTATAACAAAATAATAGTAATAAAATAATAAAAATAAATAAAAAAATTCCAAAAAATCCCAAAAAAATTAGAAAAAGAGGAAAACAAATAAAAATCAATACTACATCGTTTTAGAATCCGTGTGGGTTCTTGGATTGTGGACTAGGTCAAGCCGACCTAGTCCGAAAAATTAAAAAATAACAATAAATAAAAAATTTAAAAAAGGAAATATTCTAAAAACATCATTAAAAAAATTAGAAAAAAATTTCCAAAAATTTTAAAAAAAAATTCAAAAAAATGTAGAAAATGTCAAAACAAAATAGGAGAAAATTTTAGAAAAATAAAAAAAATTTTGAAAAATGTCTCAAAAATAGGAAAATTCATAGAAAGTCTTAGAAAACTCTAAAAATTCAGAAAAATTTTAAAAATTTAGAAAAATCCAGAAAAATTCCTAAAATTGTGAAAAATTGGGAAAAACTACATTTAACTGGTTTAACCTAATTTCATATTTTTAACTTTCCGAGTCTAAAAATGATCATTTCGCCCTTCTAGTCAATCTGATCCAAACCCTTCCAAATTACCCATGAATCTAATTAGCATCTTTCCTAGGTTTCTTAGATTCCCCTAGGCCCAATCTGACTTGATTTGATATGATTTCTCCATGTATAGATTTCTTGACTGTGCACTTTCTTTATTGACTGTGATTGGTAAGATAGAAAAATCCATCTGCATGATCCCTTTAGAGCTCTTAGGACTTACTACACCCAATCTTGCTTGCATGAATTCTTTATGATAGAAAATCACTCAACTAGGTATCGAAAGGGCGTCAATAGCAACATTAATGTAACTAAGTCTCCGAACCCAAAATCTCTGATTTTCGCAAAATCGAGCGATCTCTCCCAATTACTCGAAAGGGTTACTAGTCATACCCTCCAAAAAATGATTGATGGCGACTCCAAATTACATGTACACCAATTCACATATCACTCAACCACACTAAGGTTAAACCTGATAAACCCATCGTGATTTGGTATGAGCCTAAGAAGGCCCGCGTTAGGTCTATCGATATCTTAAAATGGGCTTAGCAATCCATTAGCCCACCACTTCCTGCTCTCGCGAGTTGAGAAAGGGTCACGACAAGGCCCTTGACCGATTAAGCTAGGAAGGCGTTGTGAGGGTCAGGCTAGCATACTTGCTTCTTGGACTTGGATTATAAAGTATCTTAAAGACTGAAAGGTTTTGGACGCTCATTGGTATTAGAGCAAATGCAAAATATATGGCGGCTACGTCCCCTTCCGTCTCCATTACTTTTTTGATCCTGATATGTCTGCATGATATTACACAAATATTTTCTCGGTCATCAGCGATATATATCCGCAATAGATCAATAAATTAACATCAATTATCAACAGTCTCCCGATCGACCACAGCAAATGCTAATAAAAATATATGATTATTGCCATCAAATGAGTTCATACAAATGAGTGTTCCTTGGTATTTGCTGTACAAAAAAGTTCCATCCACAAAAATCACAGGTCAACAGCTTTTGAAGCCTTCATCGCTTGTTTATAAGTCTAGAACATTCGGTTTAAAATTTTGTAACTCTGATCTTGGCTTAGGCAATCCTCGATCATAAAATGAAAACTTGAATTCATTAGCTTCATCATATTCATATACTTCCTCAACTAACCATACGACTCATTCCATCCTCTAAAAGTTTTGGCAATCGCCATTTGTTTAGCTAGGTAGAGTTTACGATAATTAGGTTCAAAGCCCAATTTATCTTTAATAATCGTCATTAGTGGCTTGATTTTTATATCTAGTTAGGCGGCAACTATTGCTTCTATCTGGCTGGAGAGGTACTTTTGATCAAGTTGCTAATAATCTGTTGACATTTGCGGATTACGATATTTATATAGCTCACTGTATTTAGTTATTTTTCAAAATGGGTCACCCACTTTATTAAATGCATGGAGTCTCCAATCACACGATTCATTTAGATTACCTCACTTTACAATATATTTTCTTTTCTTTGTCTCTTTACTACGAAAGTGATGATTTCTCCTTAGAGACTATTCCGTTGCAACCAACTGCACTACATCTCGTAATGAAAATAACATTCCAACATGAAATTCTTTTGCTAGATCAAAGAACATATGGCTCAGCTTCGTTCTTGTATCAGCTTGCATCATATCATAGTCATTCTTTGAATAGAGTGGTGGATGTATCAACGGCAAAATGAGATTACTACAATGGATGTTGTAGTAAGCATCCATATTGTCACTTTCATTATCTTTTTCATTACTATCATCACTACCCAACCATAAATAATCATTATCATCATTATCATCGTTATCATCATTATTATCGTACTCCACGTACTAATTACCCACATCAATATCATCTTCACCAACATTGTAATCTTCCCCAATTGAATCATTTATCAGTTGGTGTTCATCTACAGTAGCATAAAATTGTAGAAACCCCATATAACTGGACATACATGCAAACTGTTGGATTTTCTTAACTATGACTGTTGGATTTTCTTAACTATGCTATCATTCTACACATCCATAATGTTATACATCATGCAACCGATTGGTCCAACCGGTTGTATTTTTTTTTTCGTAAAGATTGTTCCAACCGGTTGTCTATACATTAGATTGGGAATAAACTGATTTTCTGTTATACTCAAGTTGCACTTAATCGTATCACGTAACTCATCAAATGTGAATATATTTACAAACTCAAATATAACACATTCCCCTCCTTTGTAATCATATCCAAATTGATTTTGTACTATTCTACCTCACTATTGTACATTTGCAAAAGATGTAGACATTCTCTTAAATAAACAAATTATAAATTATTTTGCATGTAAAATTTTATAATTTTTTTCTCTACACATTAAAAAATGAATATTATAACTATTAATATAACAAATGAAATAAATAGGGTCACAAAAATATTTACGAATTTATGTACTCTTTCAAAATATTTATAGATAAAGGATACAATTGCTATTTAGAAATGAATGAAGGATCAAAATAATAAATAATAACATCTAGTTAGTTAATTGACAAAATTCTAATTTTTTAGATTCTTTTGAATATTTTCACATTTTCCTTTGTCGAATGTTTCCTATTTTTTTTAGAAAATTTTATGATTTGGATCATCATTTTTAAATTTTTTTTGTGATTTTCTATTTTTTATTTTTTGAGTAATTTTTAAATATTTTCTGGCCGGATCAACCGGGCACGGCCACCTAGGGGTTTGATCTAAATAACAGCATCATTTCCATTTTTAATATTATCTATTAGTATTATTTTTCTTTTAAAATTTACTTTTTCCTTTTCTTTTTTTTAAAAATCTTTTCCCTATTCATTTTTCGGATTGAGTCGGTTCGGCCCAACTCACAAACCCGAAGAGCCAGCACAAACCCACTCAGGTTTGAACGGGGACTTTCATGATAGAATTTTAGGCATTTTTTTATTTATGATGCTTTTTTCATTTTTTTCTATTTTTTCTATTATCTAGGAATTTTTTTTATTGTTACAGACAGATCATATGGTCCATGTTTGTCCACATGGCTTGTCCACATCCCTTGAATTAAATGACTAAAAACAACGGTTCAGATCTAATTACCACATCCTACGATCCAGATTTAATCACGATTTTGCATAAAAATTTTCCTGAGACATGTACATTTAGTTATTATTTTAGTATTCTCATAATCATATTTAATTAACCCTATAAAATTTTAAAAATATGATGAAAATAGGGTTTAATACACACAAAATTTTTGGTGAGAGATGTATCGACATGCAAAATAGAGATATCTGTAGCGCAAAAATAAGATATTTTTTGGACCAAATATTATGCAAAAAAATCACAAAATAATAACGAAACACTTACTCACTAGCACTAAAACAACTAAAACATGTTCAAATTAATCATAACAAGGATTTATGCATTATCTTTACCCAAAAAGTGTGTGTGCATCAAGACGGTGGAAAAAGATACTTCGACTCCTCAAAATTCTCTCCTCTTATCTAGTTTTTCTGTCATGTAAAAAAAAATTGACGTTACATGCAACGAAATGAAAAGAAGCAAAGCGCAGAAGAAAATAGATTTAAAGTGAATCGTTACTTGGTTTAATGGAGAGAAAATATTGATGGAATAATTGACTGCAGATACGGAGACGTTCAAAATTGACAAGTGACTTCTAAATCTCTCTTCTCTCTCGATTTTCTCTCGATTCTCTCTCTGCTTACTCTCTATTTCCTCTCTGTTTTCTCTCTTCATCTTTGTAAAATGCATAAGTGATTTCTCTTCGTCTTCGTCTAGGTTTTTATTAGAAGCCCGAGGCTTCAAAATCCTTCACTTGAAGGATTCAGAAGCCTGAGCTTCTGAAACCTTCACGTGAAGGTTCAAAAGCAGCTTTTGAATGAGTGGAGGTGAACCGTTCAGAAGCCTGAACTTCGAAATCTTCACGTGAAGATTTAGAAGCTAGGGTGAAGATTTAGAAGCTAGGCTTTTGAAAAGAATGGAGGGTTTGTTCGGCAGCCAAGCGGCCGAATTGGGGCTCGTTCGGCAGTTAGACTGTAAATTGCGATTTTTCTGAACCAAATCTGTAAATTACAATTTTTTTGAACCCTAATTCGTAAAAAGCCACTTCTTGCATGGGTCCACTCAGTTGCTCATGAGGAGTGGACTGCTCAAGTTTTTGATGTGGTTGAGTAGCGGACGGTTGAGTTCTTGGAGGTAGCGATCAGATGTGGATCCCCAAATCCGAATCAGTGCCCTTGGTGTCTAACGCACGGCTGATGTTTTCTTGATGGCGTCATATCATCAATCCCCAAGTCATCTAGATTTGTGTACAATGTTTTCTTGAGTTTCAAAGGACCTGATACTCGGCTCGGGCACTACAGATTTCCTTTGTGCAAGCTTATGGCTGCTGGAATCCACACAGATAAAGATGATGAGCTGTGAATTGGAGAAGAGATCGATCCTGAGTTACTCAAAGTGTTCAACCATTCCAAAATTTCAATTCCCATTTTTTTCAAAGGCTATGCCTTTAGTAAATGGTGTCTTAATGAGTTGGTACAAATGGTAGAGTGTAGGAAATCAAGAAGACAAAAGATCATGCCCATTTTTTAGTATGTTACTCCCTTTGAGGCTCGTCATCAAACCGACTCTTGTGAAGATGCCTTTGTTTCTCACAAGAAGCAATTTGACAATGAGGTTATCAGCAAGTGGAAGGCTACTGTCAAGGAGGTTGGCAATCTAAAGGATGGGACATTGATTCAATGACCACAAGGTACCTTGTTTTATGATATGTATTTTTTGGAGTCATGTTAGCTTCTGTGTAATGTTTAACCTACCTTTTTCTTTATAATTATAACTCGTTTGCTTTTTTGCTTTCACAATATAAGACGATGGTAACTGACTACTTGGTCGGCATTGAACATCACGTGAAGGAAATTAATATAATGGAATGTGGTGATTCAGGGGATATACAAATTCTCGGAATCTATGGTATGGGGGCGTAGGAAGATTACTCTCGCCAAAATAATAGACGACCACCTATCACATATTGTTGCTTTATTTCCAATGTCAGAGAAATTTCACTGCTAAAGGGCATTGAGTTTTGCAGAATTAGGTGCTCTCTAATATCCTCAAAAGAAACTGGTTGAACATCAGTGATGTTGATGATGGAATTAAGACAATAAAAGAAAGCTTGTGTGGCAAAAAGGTTCTGGTTCTACTTGATGATGTTGACAAAAGGATTCCTTTGAATGCACTTGTTGGAAGGCCAGTGTGTTTTGGTTTAGGAAGCAGGATAGTCATCACCAGTAGAAACCCGGGTGTCTTCATTGTGCCTGAGGCCTGTTTTACTTATGAGCTTATAGGAATGGACTTCAATCAATCTCTTCAACTTTTTTGCAAACATGCTTTTGGAAGAGATCATCCTTTGGATGAGTATGCTGACTTCTCCAATGAAGTAGTAAAAATGACAGGAGGTCTTCGTCTTGCTCTGGAGGTTATAGGCTCAGTACTATGGGATAAAAGCAAAGATGTTTGGGATGTTACTTTGAAGAAGTTGGAAAAGGTTCCTCATGAGCAAATTAAGAGAAAGTTGAAAATACATCATGATTCTTTATATGATCGGCAAAAGTAAATTTTTCTTGATATAGTTGGTCTTTTCATTGGATTTGACAAACAGATTATGCTTCACATGTGGAACGATTCCAATCTCTTCCCAAGTGAAGGTCTTCAAATCCTTTAGTAAATGTCTATGATAAAAATTGGAGAAAACAATAAGCTACGGACGCATGATCAACTGAGGGACCTTGATAGAGATATTGTTCACCAAGAATGTAACATGGAACTAGAGAAACATACCAGATTATGGAATCATAAGGAAGCTTCGGACATTGTGATGAGAAAGAAGGTACAATTGCATTAACATATTTTTCCCCGTCTATTTGACACATTTTATGCCTTTTCACATTGATTGTTCATTTAAAATAAGGGGAGTTCTTCTAAAGTCTTGTCGAATAATTGCTCTAGGGACATATTTATCTTTAATTAATGCTCGTATTGTTTCATGTTTAAACGGAAAATTATTTGTTGCTTAGATATCATTTATTTGTCTCTTTTTTAATTAATTATTATTACTTGTCTCTATTTTTTCCGTTATCGGGAACCGAGAAAGTGGAAGCTCTGTGTCTGAAGTTCGACCACCGGTTGCAGCAGTCTTTATCTAATGAAGTTACGAAGGCTATCAAATCCGAGATACCTAGAAATGTAGCCTGTCCTGGATAATTGGCATCCGAGTGACTTTCCAGCAACTGTACTTCCAATGAATCCACCCATCCTAGCTGAGCTTAGATGGCTTTCATGGCATAATCTTCCTCCAAGACTTACCCCGACCGCTTTTTCCATGATGAACATGGTCATTCTTGATCGGTCATGGAGTATATTTTCGGAAAGGTGGGATGGTTGGAGTCATATTAAGGTACTATTATTTTCCGTGAAACCCACTATGTTTTTGTAGTCGCAGCCTCTTTATTCAACCAGGATTCCTGATTCGCTCTTTACAGATGGCAAGGAACTTAAAAGTTTTGAACTTGACTGGTTGTGCACAATTGCAAAGAACTCGTGACTCATCTGCACATGTAAAATTAGAGCAGCTGATCCTCGAAAGCTGTGGAAGATTGGTTCAAATTGACGAATCTATTCGGCAGTTGAAGCAGTTGGTGCTTTTGAGCATGAGGCTCTGTCGTAAACTTTGAAGGTGGAACTAAACTGTCGGTTCAGTATGGATTTTCGGAATTCCGATTCAATTCATGGATGGCGTGCCTTGGCTATCACAAATCATAAGGCCCTGATAGGGACACAACCGGCTGAGATGCAAGAAATATCATCGCTGATGCTTGCTACATCTTTTTCCCAAAAAGTAAAAGGAAAAACTCCGGAAACACTGGAGTCAAACTTTCCTGGTGGGCTAGACTACTCAAACATCATAATGCACTCTTTTGAGGAGAACTTAAAATCATTCAAACTGATCATTTTGAAGACCATTTCGATGGTACATCTTCCCCAAGCAAAGGTGAGATTCTGCTGACAAACCTTCTGGTTTTTTTACATGAAATACGAATCACCCAGATCTAGTGGAAACTGAACCTATCAAACATCCAAGAGCTCTCCACAACAAGAAGAAATAAGTAACAACGGAAAAAAGAGGGCATGGGACTTATTAATGTAGCAAACCCATCCGAACTGGAAAACAACATAAAGGAAACCATCCTCACTCCCATCAGAACTGGAAAACAACATAAAAGAAACCATCCTCACTCCCATAGTAAACTTGAACTGGAACTCAGAACTGTCCACACTGAATTGGAGTTCCAAAGCACTTGCAACCGTAATTGGATGCCCTTTATCAACAGTTTACTCCTGCAATGCAGAAAAGCAACTTCAGCATGTCCCATGAGGGGTTAAGTCACAAAGACACTAACATGGTGGGCCTCATTCGCTAAAGACCCTCAAATTTAGGTCTACTTTCGATTTTGCCCCTAACTATTTTTTTTGTCTAAAAAAATCCCAACCTTTCAATCTAGTCCGAAATTCGCTCACACATTCAATAATTGCCACCAGCTTTTTCAAAATTGTCACATCAAGGCCGGTTAGAGATTCCATACCAGAACCCGCATCTTCATCAACCACCCCACCTTCATATGAAACAACAGCAGCCTCATGATATCTTGATTAATTGAAATTTGATGACTATCTTTACAAAAAAGAAAAACTCCAGCATACAATTGAGGTTGGACTTAAAGTTGGTTTATATTTAGATAGGGAATTAGCCCTGGATGTTATGAAGTAATCTCAATAAGTAAATATTGACGGAAAATGCCCTCTTTTAAGAACGAAAACAGTTGTAAAGTATTAAGACTTTTGGAATAGCTCGCGTAAATTGGGAACACAATTGTACCTCAATGTGCATGATTTTGGATCTTAGCCAGTTGTCCTCTCACTAGAGAAACATCTTCTTGTATTTCCCAAGAGCTGAAAAGTACCCCCTATCCATTTCTCTAGTACGGAGCCCCACGATGTTTTTTGTGAGTCCGTGCTGTTCCAACATCTTTGACCTCAGTTGCGCTTGCAAGTCATGCTCATAGTCCGCTCTTATTTTGCATCCTAGCATTTTGTCCGAAAGTTGCTCCTCAGAAAGATCCTGTAGAGGTGTTGCAACGGCATATAGTTCCGACAGCTTCTTCAAATCTGAGATATCGAGTGTGGTAAGTGATGGGCAATCTATGAGTTGAATCTTCGAGACACTCGAGGGAATCTGCGGAATGCATTCCAGAGCATGGCAACCAGAAAGATGGAGAGATCTCAAACGAGGAAGTGCACCCAATTCAGGAGAAAGTTTGGTCATCTGCGGGATGGTCAGGGTCAAGACTTCCAATTTGGATAGACTCCCAATCCACCATGGCATGGGTTCTTGCGGTTGCGCTAGCTCAGGTGGTCCGGAGATGTCGGGCACTCCCATGCACAATAACAGTTGCTTTAGATTGATCAGGCTCGAAAGGTCTGGTATTGTTATCAGCGATGGAGACAAGATTACCAGAGAAATCAAGCTTATGGGAAGTTTAGGCAGGGCAGAGATACCGCCTGACCCATAGCACCCTGAAAGTTTTAAATCTTTCAGATTCACCAGGCTTTCCATAGAGTCGGGGAGCTCCGTGATTCCTGTTTCCAGTAAATCCAACTCAGTCAACGATCTTAATTTCTCAAAGGAGGGTGGAAGCCTGCCCATGTTGGAGCACCAATTCAGAGATAAGCTTTCGAGGTTTGTCAGCGCTCCAATGGACTCGGGTAGGTGAGTAATTGGTGTTGCATCCAATGAAAGCTTCTTCAGGCTCTTCATAACACACCAATCCGGAATTTCTCGTATAGAAGTTCCATCGAGGAGAAGTTCCGTGAGAGCCGACAGCTCACCCAACTGTGGTGGTAGGGAGTGGAGTTCACCACAGAAGTTCAAGTTCAAGAAGACTAGGGACTCTATTTTACCGATCGATGAGCTGATTCGAGTCAGCTTTTCACACTTTTCAAGAATCAATCTCTCGAACTTAGGGAACCCGGAGAAATCAGGAGTCTTGGTCAAGAGGTCGCATCCTGAAAGGTTAAGAACTTTTAATTTCACTGCTCTCTGCAACACCAATAAGACAATTATCAGTAAACCCGTTACGTAAGAGAACGCAAACACTTATAACAAGACTAATCCAGAGTTGAGGGTACCTTGACATGTTTCCATCCGCTCCAATCGTGAGTTATTTTGCTCCTTGAAAAATCAAGAATGACCACATTAATCAAAGAAAAGTTGCTCATCTGCAGTATCCGCTGAGGAAAATTATGCCAGGAGAACCATCTTAAATCTGGAAGGAGTTGCTTGTTGCCCATAAAATTGTTCGTCAGCGACGTGACCAAGGACTTGTTATTCCAGAGAATTGTAGCTTCCGAGCAAAGGCGGTCAACTTCGTCAGTGAAGTGTCGGCTATCCACATGAAGGAACCTAAGCTTTGGAAGCGCTGCAAATCCATCAAGAGTGAAAGAACACTCTGATGAATTCTCAAACATCAGACGGAGGGCTTGGAGCTTTTCATTTTTCTGAATAAGAATACAAGAAAAGTTAATGAACAAAAAGAGGCTACAATTAGCTAATTAAGCTAGTAGTTTAGATAATTGAGCGTGCCATAAGTTTCTTAAATTCGCTCTCATCATTCTTATGGACCAATACGGATAGAATCAAGAATGAGTTTTGAAATTTTATTTTTTCATAATTTATGAAATGTGTTTTGAATAATCAAAATTCTAAAAAGTAAACCTCAAATAAATAGTAATTGTTATCACTAGGCAGGAAAACTTCTAATTACTGAATGTGATTTCTCGTGCGAAGAAGAAATCATATTAAGGAGTTACCTTATTGCTCAGTAGTACATTCAATGCATCTTTGTGATTCCACAGTCTACTTTGCTTCCCCAATTGCTGACCACTTTCTTGAGAAACAATTTCTCTGCCGAGTTCTTTCAGTTGGTTATTCATCCAGATTTTATTGTCTTCTCCAATTTTGATCAATGACATCAACTGAAGCGTTTGAAGACCCTCTGTTGGGGATAGACCGCAGTCTTTCCACATGTACGCTACTGTATCCTTATCGTACCCAATAAAAAAACAAGCTATGTCAAGAAATATTTGCCTTTGATTGAGATCCAATGCTTCGTAACTTATCATCAACTTATTTCGAATTTTCTCAATGGGACCTTTTCTCCACTTCTCTAGATAATCACCCCACATTTCTTCCGTTTGTCCACATACTGATAAAGTCGATCCCATAACCTCAAGAAGGGATGGAAGACCTTGCGCGATCTCCACAATTTCTTTGGACCGCTCTAATTTTCCAGGTGGAGGGTAATCACTTCTGAAAGCATGCTTGCTGAATAGCCGAAGGGATCTATCAAAATCCAGCGCGCCAACATGATAAAGCAATTTTACTTGGAATGCACGGAGAACAGTTGCATTTCTTGTGGTTATAAGTATCAGGCTTCCACGACCAAAGCAACCTTGCCCCCCCAAAAGTGCAGTCAGTTGACTCTCATCATCGATGTCATCAAGAAGAAGCAGAATTTTCTTACTAGAAAATCTCTCTTTGATCGTCCTCATTCCCTCTTCCTTGTTCCCAATACTTAAACATGCCCGTTTTGAGAGATCTGAAATTAGTTGCTTCTGCAAATGCACAATTCCTTTCAAGTTCGAAGTATCTCTAATATCAGGAAGGAAACAACAGTTAGCAAAGTCCCGAGAAAGGTGGTTGTACACTACTTTGGCAAGAGCCGTCTTTCCGATGCCACCTATTCCGTGAATTCCCACGGTCTTTACGTCATCAGTGCCAGTGTCTATAATCCCCAGAACTTCTTTCATTGTGCTGTCAACACCAACCAAGAAGTCACTAACCGCCAAATAAGCCTTCTTCAGCTCACTTAAAATGGTCTTAACGACCTCTTTAACCAGTTGTCCTTCGTGCCTGGCGGAAACGACCTCTTTAACCTCTTTAACTGGTTGTCCTTCGTGCCCGGCGGAAACGACCTCTTTAACCGGTTGTCCTCCGTGCCTAACACTATAAACGACGAGAAAGACGAAGGCAAAGTAGGAAGTAAGTTAGAATCGACAAGCAGAGATCTATGACAACAGAAATCGATAGCAGTCTGTGGAAGCCACAGGATGTAACACGAAGAGCAACCGCGAATGGAACATACCACATCGCACTCATCAGAAAGAATAAATTCAGGGACATGCTAGGCAGATGCTCAAAACTTGTGCGGAGCTCGAACAGTCACGCAACCATCAAAGTACGGAAGGTGATCAGTCTATCTTGCTAATAAGAAGCAAGGCCATGCTAACATAATGACGCCGTTATTCCTAGTGAAAAACGGTGCAATTTGGACCACAGACTCTCTTTCTCGAATGACGGGCAACCGGCAAGAATCAGTAGTGCAATCAGCTCTCTAAACATATTTCACCTGAATAATATAAACTATGAATGACAAATTATATTGCTTCACTAGTAAAAAGCCCTAAGACTAGGCGGTGACATATTTATATGAAGTTATTTCAATATGAAGAAAATTACATCCATAGTTGCACAATATTGAATCATTTCCTATGAGGGAAATTACACCATATTAAGCATACTTAAACGGATTACTTTGCTAGGACGTTCTCCTAGCTTTGGAAAGCACATCCAAAAAATTTTCATTTGGACATGGTTAAGTTAAACTTAGGATGCATACGAGAGATTGATGCTATAATATGTTTGTTCTCGATTTAGCCCCCGCCTGGATAATTATTGAGCAGATGACGATTCTGGTAAAAAAGACAAAAGATTACAAACCTTTCAACCACAGCCACAGCCCATCCCTTCAAAGTTGCAACCTTGTTAAGAGCATCTTTCCACGTTCGGATGGTCTTGTCGTCGTACCGCTGTTTCCTTTCATACTCCTCGAATGCCTTCTTATAACATCCAATTTGGTATCGAACGTCGCTTGGTTCGACGTGGTAGAATATAGGCATGACTATCTGTCCTTTTTTTTCCATGCACTCCACAATCTGGGCCACCTCCTTAAGACACCATGGGCTGGAGGCATAATCTACAGAGAAGACTGGGATGGAAATTTTCGACTGATCAATCGCCTGGAGAAGATCCGGGCCGATATCTTTTCCAACCCGAAGCTCTTCATCGTCTCTGAACGCACGGACTCCCGCATCCGTGAGACTGGTATATAGAAAGTCGGTGATGCCCGTGCGCGTGTCAGTTCCTCTAAAGCTAATGAACACTTCGTAATCATATCCTTTCGCCGCTTCGGCTTCGTGGATCGGCTTATCGGTCTGAGAAGAACTAACATCAGCAATATCGTCCACGACGTTCGGGCTTTCCATCGCAATTAGCTGCAGAGAATATGAATTAAGCAGCGGCCCAACCAGAGTTGAGCTCTGAGAAATTGAAAATTTGCTGAAAGGAAACATCTGTTGCCGCCAACAAATGCAAAAGAGAACAGAGGAAGACAATATTTCGACTCACCTCAAACCCCAACGAAGACTCTGAGAACTGCCAGGCTTGATCCTCTCATCTTTAGATCCAAAGATTGATGCTGGCGCTTCACAAGTAAACAGAAAATTCGGGTTAACAATAATAGTCTAGGTGCTCCTCTTAATTATAGGGATTGGAAGGGATAGAAATACATACAGAATGTTTGGATTTGGTGCACAATTTACTCGTGTTGGCTGGTCAACCGATACAAGCGATGCAATTGAAAAAAAATAATCTAGTAAATTGACCAAGACTTAGCCAAGTTCTTAGTCGTTGCCTTCCAGCATCATCATGTGAACGAGCATTCAATTCATTACTTCAAGTGGGCCTCTCCTCTCCATGCGCGCCTTTCTATTTTATTGTCAAGATACCACTAAAGAACTCACTTTTTTCCATGCCTTATCGAACTGCCAGGCTGGATTCTCTCACTTTTAAATCCAAAGATCGATGCTCGCGCTTCACAAGTAAATAGAAAATTCGGGTTAACAATGATCTAGATGCTCCTCTTAATTATAAGGATTGGAAGGGATGAGAATACACAAAGAACGTTAGAATTTGGTGCAAAAACACAACGAAATAATGCATACGACAAGAAAGAAAAATTCACGTAAGTTTTTATCTTATTTCACCCTTAAGCTAAGGCTCCATTTAACAGAATTGTTACATCACTCAATTACGAGTAAAAGCAAGTAAATATAATAGTAAAAACAATGTACTCGTGTAGGTTGATGAACTAATATTGATGCAATTCAAAAAACTAATCTAGTAAATTTACCAAGACTTAGCGAAGTCCTTAGTCCTTGCCTTCTAGCATCATCATGTGAACGAGCATTCAATTATGGCTTCAAATGGGCCTCTCCTCTCCAAATGCACCTTTCTATTTTTATTGTCAGTCACATTTTTCCATGCCTAATCGAATTGCCAGGCTGGATTCTCTCACCTTTAGATCAAAAGATTGATACTCGTGCTTCACAAGGAAATAGAAAATTCGGGTTAAGGATGATCTAGGAGCTCGTCTTAATTACAGGGATTGGAAGGGATAGGAGTGCACAAAAGATGCTAGAACTTGGCTCCAAAAACACAACGAAATTCATTTTAATTTTTATCTTAGTTCACCCTTAATTAGGGCTACATTTAATAGAATCATTACATCATTTAATTACGAGCGAAAAGGGTAAATACAATAGTAACTACAATGTACTTGATTTGGCTGAGGAACTGGTAAATTGACAAAGACTTAGCCAAGTTCTTAGTCGTTGCCTTCTAGCATCACCATGTGAACCAGCATTCAATTATTGCTTCAAGTGGGCCTCTCCTCTCCAAGCGCGCCTTTCTAATTTTTGTCGGAGCCTTCTACGCGTTACCGCTGGATGTTTGCGCATTAACAAAGTATCGTTGTGCATTCCGAGCATCAGGACCTTGTCTGTATTATTTAATTACCAACTTGCAGTGAGGTCACATGTTAGCCGAGAAGAACTAAGTTGGGTGATGTCTGGGGGTGTGCAAATTGGACCGGACTGATCGGGTTGGTCCGGTCCTTGAGGAAGGTGGTCCGGTCCTTGGTCCTAATAAATGGGACCAGTGACCGGGCGGTCCAGTCTCCGGACCGAGGACCGGACCGCCCGGACCGAACTATCAGAATATATAATTAAAAAAAAGAATTAAAAATATTAGTACAACTCTATTCCTAAGGATATTGGTAAAGAATTATCATTCAGTTATGGTTATATATATTTTTTTCAGCACTTTCACTCTTTTTTCTTCATTTCGTCCTCGTTTTTTCCACCTAATGTGGCGCTATGGCCCTTAGTTATGTTGACATGAACATTTATATGCAAAAGTATTGCTCAATTTGACGAAAATTAATGATCGATTGAGGTTTTTTTGTTATCTATGTTCTATAAGAAACTAGTATTAACGGTCCCATTGGGACCGGACCGGACCGTCAGTCCTGGTCCGGTCCGGTCCTTGGTCCTGAAAATTTGGGGACCGGGGCTACGGTCCGGTCCCCGGTTCCATGCTGAGACCGGACCGGCCCGGACCATGCACACCCCTAATGTCGTCGATGATGTTCGGGCTTTCCATCACAATTAGCTGCAGAGAATATGAATTAAGCACCGGCCCAACCAGAGTTGAACTCTGCGAAACTGAACATTTGCTGAAATGAAAATCTGTTGCTGCAAACTAATGAACAAGAAAAATGCGGAAGACAATATTTCGGCCCACCTCAAACCCCAACGAACACTCCGAGAAAGGCCGACAGCAGCACTGTCTGAATTCGATGTTTCTATTGTCAAGATACCACTGAAGAGCCTACTTTTTTTTCCATGCCTAATCAAACTGCCAGGCTTGATTTTCTCACCTTTAGATCCAACGATTGATGCTGGCGCTCCACAAGTAAATAGAAAATTCGGGTTAACAATGGTCTAGGTGCTCGTCTTAATTATTGGGATTTGGAGGGATAGGAGTGCACAAAAAATGTTGGAATTTGGCACAAAGACACAACAAAGTAAAACGTACAACAAGAAAAAGAAATCCACGTAAATTTTTATCTTAATTCACTCTTGAACTATGGCTATTTCTAATAAAATCATTACATCAATCAATTACGAGCAAAAATATATATATAATAATAACTATAATTTACTCGTGTAGGCCGAAGAACTAATACAATTGTTGCAATAGAAAAAAATAATCTGGTAAATTGACCAAGACTTAGCGAAGTTCTTAGTCGTTGCCTTCTAGCATCATCATGTGAACGATCATTAAATTCATTGCTCCAAGTGGGCCTCTCCTCCCCATGTGCGCCTTTGTATTTTTATTGTCAAGATAACACTAAAGAACTCACTTTTCTCCATGCCTAATCAAACTGCCGGGCTTTGATTCTCTCACCTTTAGATCCAAATATTGATACTCGTGCTTCACAAGGAAATAGAAAATTCAGGTTAACAATGACCTAGGTGGTCGTCTTAATTATAAGGATTGGAATGGTTAGGAATACACAAAGGATGTTAGAACTTGATGTAAAAACACAATGAAGTAAAGCATGCAACAAGAAAGAGAAATCCACACAAATTTTTATCATAATTCATCCTTAAATTAGAGATATATCTAATAAAATTATTATATCACTCAATTACGAGCCAAAGTGAGTAAATATAATAATAAATATAATGTACTCGTGTAGGCTGGCCAACTGATACAATTGATGCAATTGAAAAAAATAATAATCTGGTAAATTGACCAAGACTTAGCCTAGTTCTTGGTCGTTGCCTTCTAGTATCATCATGTGAACAAGCATTCAATTACTGCTTCAAGTGGGCCTCTCCTCTCCAAGTGCACCATTATATTTTTATTGTCAAGATACCACTAAAGAACTCACTTTTTTTTCCATGCCTAATCAAACTGCCGTGCTTGATTCTCTCACCTTTAGATCCAAAGAATGATACACGCGCTTCACAAGCAAATAGAAAATTCGGGTTAGCAATGGTGTTAGATATATGCCCTAAAGCAATTATGTAATAGTTACATATTAGGAATTTCGATTGTATTTTAATTTTTTATTAAATTAATGGCAAAGACGTGTTTATTCATTTGTCCAATTGTATATGAATAAATTCCATAAAATCAGTTATGACTAGACTTATTCTTGAGATGTCAAGAATATGTGTGGCAGGTTCATAGTTAGACTGAATCTTTAAATAGTTCTCGGTCGATGGATCATTAAATGGATATTAATGATCCTATTGAGATCGGTGTGTTCTTAACTTCGCTTTTAAGTATTGGATACTTAAGGGAATGACGAGTCACGAGTCATTGAGTATTGCGATACCCGAATTGGAACACAGGTGCTTGTTTCAGACAAGTTCACTGAACGTGACACACATTTAACGATTAGCGACATGGAAGCTTTTAGCGTGGTCAATGTCTAATCGTTCATGCTCAAGTCTTGTGTAAATAATCCTTAGACCTGAGGCACAGTGTTGACTTGTACGTTGGATGGCTATAGTTCATAAGTGCGCATATTGGCGGTTCGCTGATCCGTCTCTGTACTTAATGGTTATAGTTCGTGCACATACGAAGTCACACGTGTGCGCAAAATGGAATCTGTCTCCTTGTTACATGCAAGGTATGATGTCCTATGCGATCTAGTTATGACAATGCATTGAAATCCTCAGCCGGGGTTGTAACCGAGAATAAAATGTTTATGTCTCGTACAAATGCATATAAATTAGATTTGTGCATATGATCGAATTGGTGGCTTGACAAATATTCCATGGCCTTTGTTCGATCGGGACATAGTAAGACAGAGGGATTGAATTACACTGTAACTGGAGCTGACAGGTTCATTATGTTATTAAAATATTCACACTGTTTGGGTAGCCATGACATATTGCTAAATGTCACTCGTGGCTTGTAGGACCTAATAGTTGATCGGGACAATCAATTCTAATGGAAGTACTAATGTGTTAGTATTTGTCTTACTGCCAGCTCAGTAATAAACCTAGGGATGTCACACACCTTAACCAATACATGACGACGTTGAACGGAAAATATAATATTACAAGTATGTTGCAATCGCGACTATTGAATTAGTCAGATTGAAATTAAATTAAATTAGATTTAATTTAATTTTTATTTTTGGTCTTGGACGTACGTGCATATGACGTACGTGCACTCTTAAAATGGGACACATGTATCCAATATGGACGCATGTGTTTTTTTTTAAATTAAATTATATGTAGATATAATTTATAAATATATTATATATATTATTATTGTTATGTTGCACACACATTCTGATGTGTGGACAACGGATATGGTCAGCACATTTGAGCTGACCATGAGTTTTATTTTAAAAAAAAAAAGCAAAAGCAAAAGCAAAAAATCAAAACAACAAACCATTAAAATATTAGTGCATTCAATTGTTAATGCACGCGGTCTGGTCAGCAACTTTTTGTTGACCTCTCCCTTGCGAGATCAGTGGGTTACTAATCGTGCTTTTTGTGCTTATAGTGCACGACGCGCACGATCAGTAACTGTTCCTGATCGTGCGCGTAGTGTAAGTGTCTCCAAGATTTTTAATCTGTAAAACAGTTGCAGACGTGGGAAAGTGAGCGTTCGTAAATCAGAGTGCCTAATTTAGAGTGAATGTCTATAAAAAAACTAGAGAGGAAAAACCAGAAAATTCTCTCTACGTTTTCTACTCTTGCGGTGACCAAAAAACTAAGTACATGGAGAGTTTTCATCACGAGATTGCTAGCATAATCAAGTGTGGAGTTTTTTTCGCGTCGTCTTTCTTCCGTTCGTCGTACGATTGGTGGTGTATCTGAACTAGAGGTCTGACGCTTGTGGGACTTGTACCGAAGAACATTTGGACCAACCCGTTTCAAGCACGCTACAAGAGGTAATCCATTTAACCTTCATCGTTTAATTTGATTTTTGATTGAAACGCACGGACAACGCCTCTGGAGATACATGTATGGGTTTTTATTTCCGCTGCGTTTATTGTTATTTTTTTCCTATGCATGTTATGTGAATCCCAACACTAGGTGCTCGTCTTAATTATAGGGATTGGAAGGAATACACAAAGGATGTTAGAATTTGATGCAAAAACACAATGAAGTAAAGCATACAATAAAAAGAAAATTTTACATGAATTTTTATCTTACTTCACCCTTAAGTTAAGGCTAAATCTAACAGAATCGTTATATCACTCAATTATAAATGAAAGAGAGCATATGTAATGGTACATTGTAGGCTGACGAACTGAAACAATTGATGCAATTGAAAAAAAAAATCTAGTAAATTGACCAAGACTTAGCAAAGTTCTTTAGCCGTTGCCTTCTAGAATCATCATGTGAACGAGCATTCAATTCATTGTTTCAAGTTGGCCTCTCCTCTCCATGTGCGCTTTTCTATTTTTATTGTTAAGATACCACTAAACAACTCACTTTTTTTCCATGCCTAATCAAACTGCCAGGCTCGACTCTCTCACCTTTAGATCCAAAGATTGATACTCGTGCTTCACATGCAAATAGAAAATTCGGGTTAACAATGATCTAGGTGCTCGCCTTAATTATAGGAATTGGAAGGGATACGAGTACACGAAAGATGTTAGAATTTGGCACAAAAATACAGCAAAGTAAAGCGTACAACAAGAATGAGAGATTCACATGAAGTTTTTATCTTAGTTCACCCTAAAACTAGGGCTATATCTAACAGATTATTACATCACTTAATTATGAGCGAAATAAAGTATATATAATAGTAATTATAATCTACTTGTATAGGCTAACGAAATGATACAATCGATACAATTGAAATTAATAATCTGGTAAACCTGACCAAGACTTAGCAAAGTTCTTAGTCGTTGCCTTCTAGCATCATCATGTGAACGAGCATTCAATTCATAGCTTCAAGTGGGCCTCTCCTCTCCATGTGCGCCTTTCTATTTTTATTGTCAAGGTACCACTAAAGAGCTCACTTTTTTTTCCATGCCTAATCAAACTGCCAGTCTTGATTATCTCACCTTTAGATCCAAAGAATGATACTCGTGCTTTACAAGCAAAAAGAAAATTTGGGTTAACAATGATCTAGGTGCTCATCTTAATTATATGGATTGGAAGGGATAGAAGTACACAAAGGATGTTAGAATTTGGGGCAAAAATACAAAGAAGTAAAGTATGCAACAAAAAAGAGAAATCAATATAAGTTTTTATTTTAATTCACCCATAAATTAAGGCTAAATCTAACAAAATCGTTACATCACTCGCTTACGAGCAAAAGAGAGTATATATAATAGTAACTACAATGTACAAGTGTAGGCTAACGAACTGATACAATTGTTGCAACTAAAAAAAAATTATCTGGTAAATTGATACATCTCTCTCTCTCTCTCTCTCTCTCTCCTTCAATTTTTGTGGTTCTCTGTCTCCCAACCCAAGCTCTCTCACTCTCTCGGATTTCTGCGTGCCCCCAAGAAGAAATCGCTCAATTGAGCTTGTTTGGAGGGTGAATTGAGCTCCATTTTCTTCTATGTGATTGTAAGATCCTGAAATTTGAGAAAATGATCACCGATCAGTCAAAAATTTGATATTTTTTTCGTGATTTGAGTAGAACTGTGGCTGTTTGGTGGAGACTGGTTCGCTCGTTATAGGTTCAAACTTCGTCATGGGTTATTCCAGTTTTGTTTTAGGTAATTTTTTCTCCTAAAGTTTGAGTAGGATAATAGATAATTTCTAAGACAAAGTTACGATGAAACTAGGCTTGAAATGGTGGAAAAAATGGGTTGTTTTCTTGGCCGGGTTACTATTTATGGTGTGGTACTGTTCACGAGCTAGAAAATATTGTTATGGAAGTTAGATTGCTTAGATGGATCTTTCGAGTGCTATAGATAGGTGTTTGGGTGAGAAAAATAGAGAGAAATTGCATCATGTAAGCCGAAAATTACTGTTTACGCACTATTCATGCCGAAAAATAATATTCACCATTGAAAGTTACTATTCACAACTGCGAGGTACTGTTCATAGAGTGAAGATGAGAGTTTGGAGGTTAATTTGCAAGAATCGTGGATATAAATGTTAGTTTAGCTTAGGGAGTCGATATATAGTCAAATTTAATGAAATTAGAATATATTTAGGTGCAGAAAGCTGATGACCATACATGTTAGAAATGTGGAATGAAATGCCTGAGAATGACGGTTGATTACCTGTTGATTTAATTTTGAAATTTTACTAATTAGCTGGAAATTGCCTGCCTTTGAATTTCTATAATTGGGCAAATGCATTGTGATGCATTACGATATTTTGGCATGCATCTTGTTATTGTGTGATATCAAGTAAGAAAATGAGCATGTGATTTGGCCCTGACGTGTCTATATAATACGGGGATTCAGAGAGATAAGGGTGGGGACTTGAGGCGTGTAGTTCAATGCAGGTTAAAGCACAGTGCGCCCTGATGCGTTTGATGCAGGGTAGCTGAATAAATAAGGGGGCCACCTGATGTGAATAGTATAGGTGAGGCACAACCTGAGGCGACTAGTGCGGGTCAACCTGAGGTGCATTTGCACGGGTCAGATGAAAATATGCATAGTATGCCTTGATGCGTTTGACCGTAGGGTAGCTGGAGCGATAAGGACGCCATTTGAGATGAATAGCATAGGTGAGACACGACCTAAGGAGACTAGCACAGGTCGACCTAAGGCGACTAGCGCTGGTCAACCTGAAGCTCATTTGCGCAGGTCAGATGAAAATGAGTTAATGATATCACTATGCCTTTGTGATCATTACATGCTTATACTATGATGTGTGAATATATTTATATTGAATAGTTCATTCACATGTTGAAATCTTTTGTTGTTTTGACCTAGCTGTTGGTGGACGGTTTTGAGGGTATGACTGCATGCTTAGGACGGCTTTAGGAGTATGTATTATCTTGAGCAAGATTTAAGGAGTAAACTTGTTGAGATGAGTCCTCACTATTGTTATTTCCCCCACCTTTTAAACCCTAGGCTGTAAGCATGAATAAAAGATCGTACAATTTTGAGATATCTTGAGACTTTGATACCCAGGTGACGTAGTACTCAATTGGTGAGGGACCAATGGAGATGGAGTTAGACCTTGAGGAGTCGGATCTAGTGAAGATTTCACTGTCAAATTAGAGTGATGTGAATGACTAGATCTCTAGCCATGTTTCCTATTTTGGTAATTTTCTTTTGGTTGGGAAACTAGTCTAATCGGCCACAGGTCCACTTTTGATGACTGTGGTCACCTTGGGTTGTTTTATTATTATTGTGCTTCAAGTTATTGAAGAAGGATGTTGATGCTGATGCAAATATATTGTGTTGTGGTTGAGCTTTTTCCTTATTCGTTTGTTGTTCGGATTATTGTATTATTTTTGCTAGCATTAGCTTTGGTTGAGTTTTGGGTCGGCGATAACCCTGGGATGTTGCACTTTCATTTATTGATCGTGGAATGACTGGGGTGTCGCATGCTAGATTGGGGTTCGAGGTGTGACATCGACAGTTTTTTGTTTTCCATGTTTATAAGGATTAATGCCCCTCCTGGTAAGGCTTTCTAATTACATAAGGTCCCTTGTAGTTTGAGGTGAACTTGCCCCCAGGGTGTAGTACATTGGGGAGCGTCTTCTTCACAATGAGGTCACCAATCTCAAAACACCTTCATTTGACTTTCTAATTGAACGACGTGTTTGTACATTTCTAATAACTATGACCACGGCAGATAGCCCTTAGTCTCTTTTCTTCAATCATATTTAACTGCTCACATCTTTGCCGAGTCCATTTGACCTCTGAAAGTTCGACTTGGATTAGAATCCGTAAGGACAGTATCTCTATCTCTACTGGTAGGATCGCTTCAATACCGTACACCAATGACTAGGGCCCCCCGGTTGAGGTCTAAATCAAAGTGTAATACACCATCAATGCATATCGTAACCTCTTTGGCCAATCCCAATAGTTCTCCTCGATTATGGACAAGATATTCTCGATATTCTTGTTTGCCATCTCTATCACTCTGTTCATCTATGGCAATAAGGAGATAAATCACTTTCAAAAAGTTATGATAATCAAACGATTGAAAAAAATTCATGGCGCTTAATTGAGCGCCGCACAAAAGTTAAGATACTTGTGATTTTTTTTCCTGGTACTCTTTAATACAAAATATGCAAGGAATTATGGGAGTTTGATAGTTGGGTCCAGCACACCTCCTATAGCATATAACCAGTCAGACTAATTATCAATCTTTTAGCAGATCAACTATTAAAAAAATTTAGATATGGTACACTTGCAAATCTAAATAACTAATGCAATGCTTAAGAAAAATTTGATCACGCAATCGCACTAAATTATTTAACATTATTTGGGAGCACATGAGATTTGTCATAGAGTAAGCCATCTCAGTTGCATCAAATGTTTCATGAGATCCATATACTTTCATATTTAACAAGACATCCCTTTTCCTTTTATGTCTTTAGCTCATCCAAGGAGAATGGACAAAGTAAAATTGGAATATACAGCTCTCGGATGAAAACCGGCCTAAAGTTGTCCGTAAAGCAACTTCCATGCGTCACTTCATCGTGGCCCGTGTTCCTTAAATCGATCGTCGCTCCCTTTTTTATTTTTTATTTTTTTGCACTTTCCATCGGTTTCTTGCTGTCAAGCGTCTTTCCCTCGGTCACCAAGCAATCCATATTTGTCCTTTTTCAGACTGTAATGATATGAACTTACGAATATCTGCATAGGATGCCCAATCAATGGAGCTTTGCTATTACCAAAAAGAAAAAAAAAGGAAGGAGAAGCAGCTATGCACGATGCTCAGGTCTACAAGATGCAATAATTTGACGAAGACACTAGATAATTGGGGTGTAGACCCCAATTCCCCTCGAGTCCACGCTCACAAAGAGGTGGCCGGATCTACCACTACTTTGTTCATTGATATTTTAAGGCTTCAGTCTCTTGACCATCAGACAGCGTCATTTCATGTAATTTTAGACCACATCGCGCCCTTGCCCTTGCATGTAGGACAATCAGCCTTGATTAGGCTGGCACGTCAAATAAATCACGCAAAACTTGATCGAGCGGATTCAATTATAATTTTTCTAAAAAATTTATGATTAAATTAATTTAACTGAAAATTTTAAAATTCAATATGTCTAAAATCGATTGTGCAATTTTCCCTTGCAATACTAAAACACTAGTACCTCGAACTTTGACAAAAATGAATTTTTCTTGGATATGTCTCCATATTGATATGACATAATTTTAACCTCATACGTTTCGTAATTCTCAAGTAAATTGATAAATGCACTTGTCAATTTTGATGTTCTAATTTAATGTCCCCCTTCATCGTGAAATTCTATTTCCACATATTAGAAACTTCATGCTATTAATATACTTCGGTAGAGTGATATTTGGATTTCAATGTCTAGTCCCAAGTAAAAATTCTGTGGTACAAAGAGTGAGATCAATTTGGCTCACAAGGACTGGCTTCATCCATTAAAAAAAAAGATTTTTTTTTTTCAAAAACATGTTTCCAATGACAAAAATTAATGTCCTTCACGCATGCGCGATGGATTTTCCTAAGCCATGGTTATAGTCAAGGTCAAGCTGATATTTTAATTTTCTTATTTTTATTATTGTTTGAGTGGAAATAGCTCATCTTTTTCTTAATTTTCTCATTCTATGTGCTTATATTATGGTCTTCCATAATCATGCATTTCTTGCTCAAATATGCACATAAGCAGACAATTTTCTTTGCATTCTTCAAGGGATATAGCGAGGGAAATAATCAAAATACAACTCTTGGGCATTTAGATAAATCGTGTACGGTGAAGCTGAAGATCTATCGTATCTTGCCAAAGGAGGACGACTAAATTACATTTACCTTATTTTTTTTGCTAAGTCCGGATTGTTATTAAAGACTTGATGCTGTCGATTTTTGTTTTATAAGCCACATTTTTTCTTGTATTGCTATCTTTCAACTAGTGTTAAATTAAATCGCAATTTTTACAAATTGCAGGTACTTGAAAATATGAGTTCCTATTAGCGATAAACGTTATGTGGGGAATGATTTGATGACAGCTCTCGGTGCTCTTAATCTATGCTTTCATTTTCCATGACATATCACTGAAGTTATAATTCCATGACTGAACCATGCATGCAAGTTTTTTTTTGGGGGGTCCGGGGGTCGTGTGTGTGTTTCACGTGTGCTCTTTTGTCCGATTGAGCTCTGTCGGTGGAAAATAGCTTTGCACGTTGCTCAGGCCCGCAGAAAATGCAATAATTATTCTAGACATTAAATAGTGGGATGTCCCATCTCCCTCCCACTCCACCTTTAATAAAGATGCTTTAAAAAAAAAAGATAAATAGACGTTTGTCATCACGAGATATTTGGCAGTAAAATATGCGAAGGAATCGTGAAAGTTTGGATTGTTAGCTCCAAACATACCTCATGCAGCAAGCTACCGCCCAGATATTAAGAAATGAGTTGCTGCGTTTTGAATCTTTTGATGCCGCCCTTCCTTCAATTTCCTTCTTCGTTCTTGCTCCATTTCGCTCTTTCTTCTCCTCGGCAGCACTGTCGTTCCTCCTCCTTTCTTTTTCTTCATTCGCTCTCCGTCTCTATGTTTTTTCGTTGCCTTTTGGTTCATTGATGTACCATCAAGTTCCCGTCAATCGTCAAAAGGAGCGCCCATCTACGTCTGAATTATTGGGTCCAATCTGCATTATTGGCGTGACACTCAGCTCTTTCTTTATCTGAAAAAAAAATCAAAGAAAATTGTCCATTAATCTTGCCGTATGACAATAATTGAAAAAAATTACATGAAACTCATGAGTAATTTTAAAAGACGCACAGTATTTTTGAATCAAGGGTATGTCGCCTAAGGGTCGGTTCAAAGATACTACACGCAGCACAAAGCAATGACACAAGAGTCAAAGCTCCGATAATTCACCCCAAGTATGGGACGCTACTAAATGAACCTACTCGGCAGTAGCTATCCAAAGATGACGTGGAGTCTGCATTCCCCATCATCATTCCCTAAGATAAAAGAAATATTTTTTCGTATTTCATCTCATGAAATACCCTTGAAATTTACATCTCAAAATTCCGACGAAACCTTTTAAGGTCTTGCTTAGGACCAATATCATAAGTAATTTTAAAAGAGCAAGAACAAAGGGACATCAACAAAAAAAAATCCTATCATATTGTCATATGACAAGCTTACGATAATTATTTCACCCCAAAAAACGCCTTGAGAGGCTGTGTCAACAAATCTAGGAAAGAGAATACATTAAAGTCATTAATGTCGATTAGATATAAATGTCTAAATTAGCCCAAATCTAATGTGTCTGTAAGGAGAATATTAACCCAAATTTACATTCAATACCCTAATTGAAGCAATCTTTAATGTAGTTAGATTCCATGAGTAGTGGAAGAAAACACGTGGAGACTTAAACATTAACGATGGTGAGTGATCAAGGAACGGAAACCCCCCTTCCCCCCCCCCCCCCCCAAAAAAAAAAAGAAGAAAGAAAAATCTTTTTAAAGGATTATCGTTCTTATCTTAATGGAGGCGACTCTGTGTGTATGTCACGACGTTGGGCCGTTTGCTTATCCTTCTACTTCCCAAGTGTGGCTCCATCCATGCCCATATTGTCTTCCCTAGTATTAAGACTCACCCGTTTATTATAAACCAAACCTTTCTAGGAAATGTTACAGATTTTTCAACGCTTCCCGTCCTTCACGAAAATTAAAAGTGAAAGAAAAATTAGGTTTTGTTATGAAATACATGAATAAATATTTATTATATTAATGTACCTATTATGGTACATTTATGTTCTACATTTTAAGTACATCTCCCTATTCAATGTATGTTCATCTCCCTAAAGCACAATATGACTAATAGAATCTTAGACTGCAAGATTTTAAATTAGTGTCTAACTATAACTCTGGTTTATTTGATATTTTTCTCGGCTTGAGTTATGCGGTGTCAAGCTCATTGATGCAGAACTATTAGAGAAAATTTTCTCGACTTACATGCTTCAAATATTGTATTGCATCAGTAATACCGGCAACGTCAATTTGTCACATACTCTGAATTAATTTTTATGCTCATCACTATTAAGTAAACCAATGAATTGTTGCTAAAAAATCATGATCTTAGACCTACTGGCTAAAAGGCATTGCTTGAAGTATATACTAACTTTGACAAAAATATTTGCCATTTTAAGGGCTATAAGCACAAACAAAAACATATTCCTTCAATGGATGGTAGAAAATTTAACCGCCTTAGGAAATCTAACTTTGGCCCGAATTATGACAAAGAAAAGAAGCCAGAAAAGATGACTAATGAAAGTATTTGCCATCAATGTGGTATGGTTGGGCACTAGTTATATACTTGTCACACACCAAAACACTTTGTTGATTTATACCATGCATCTTTAAAAAATACGGGCCAGCGTGATGAATCTCATGTCATTGAAATTAATCCTATTACCATAACCACTATTGAGGCCAACAATATCTCTGTTAGTGGGACTCCTCTTGCTTCTGAAGTGGCAAATACACCCCTGGATGTCTTTGATTTATTTGAGGACCTTTTTGCTTTGATGATGCTTCAGACTAGTGGATGACAACTTAGACTTTAAATTTTATGCTCCTAATAATTTCTTTCTAGTTGCTTTTCTCTAAATGTATTACCTTTTATTGTTTTCTGATATGGTTATGTAATGAAATGCTTATGAACCTTATATAATATTTATTATTTTTGAAATTTTATTTGATCCTATTACTAATATGCAAATTTCCTGATACTTGACATTGGAAGTTGACAAATGGAAAATATCGAGAAAAAGGAAAATGTTTGTTTGCTTGTTAGTGCATCAACACATACCACATTTCGTAGTAGACACTTTTTCTTGAGTATGACGTTGCGTAAGACACATGTCTATACAATATTAGGTATTGTTCCGATTATTGATGGTTTCGGAGAATGCCACAATTGTTTTGCCAAATGGCTCCATCCTACATAATGAGGATGCATTTCTAAATAGTATATTAAAAAGGAATCTACTCAGCTTTAAAGATATATGCCATAGCAGGTACCATATTAAGACTATTCATGAGCAAAATAGGGAATATATTAGCATTACCTCTTATTAAATGGGTCTAAAGACCACCCATGAGAAGCTAGAAGATTTTTCTATGGGGTTTGTATTATGTCATGATTAAGACTGTTGAAACCTCGCCAACATGTCCTGGAGATTGGTAAACCCTCATCAGTTTAGACTATGGCATGATTGCCTTGGTCACCTTGATGCTTCAATGATGTGTAAAATAATTTAGAATACACAAGGACACACTTTAAAGGATGCAAAGGTATTGTTGTCCAAAGATTATAATTGTGAAGCTTGTTCACAAGGAAAACTCGTTACCAAATCTTCTATAACAAAGTTTAATCTTGAATCTCCTTTATTCCTACAAAGGATTCAGGGTGATATTTGTGGACCAATACAACCACCTAGTGGATCATTGCGATAATTCCCGAAGTTGAGTTCGAAGGATTTTCGTCGAGGAAGTACCACTTCGGCGAAAGTGTGATCCGTTCTATCCTGGGAGGCAATTGTCCATGCAACCTTGGGTACCGGTGGAGGGGACAAATTCTTCTTAAGGACACGACATGAATTCATCGAACTCCGATCAATCATCCAATCAACCATTCGTCTACTCTTGGTTCAGGTTTGTCTAATTCCATCATCTTGATTTATGCGAACACACATAGGATTGACTACAGATTGAAGAGACAAAGAAAAGAGGAGGTGAACAAATATTTTACGAGGTTCGGTTGACCAAGAAAAGAGCTCCTTGGAAGCCTACTTCCATGGTAGAAGTCCCCATATTTCTTACTTTCCTGGGGTATTCATTTTCCTTAAGTAAAAAAGAGTACGACGGAGTTTCTAATCTTAGTCTTTGAGAATTGTCGTAAATACAACTCTTGGACCTTCATCCTCAACCTTATCATAATTTGGCAAGCGTATCTTGCCAATACTTTCCTTTTCACTTCTAGGAGCTTTTGTTTTCTAATGTGTAATGAAGTTTCTCCTTTTACGGAACATCTTCATATGGTTAACCTATGCCGTTTAATTTTTCTCTGCAGACGAGGGAGCAGTGGCAACTATTAACGACCTTTGAGTGTTACTATTGAGTTTTATGCGCTCTACGAAAAATTCAGATTAAGTCACAGCTATTCACAGAGAGAGAGAGAGAGAGTCTATCCTGAGGCCTAAATGTTGCTTATGCGCATTGCAAACATAGTTGAGCGAACTAAATTTGAGGAAAAAACTGCAATGCTTAGAAAGAAGTTATTTTAAATAGGAAATGATGAACTAAATTAGGATTTTAAGAATCGGGGAATGATGTCACGATATAAAGTTAGTGTCTTGCTGGATGAGTTAAGCGGAAAGATAGTGCAAATGCACGTCAATTTAGCCCAATGCATTGGTTGGGGGGAAAAAAAGGAAGTGTAAACAAACAAATTTGATTGGAGTCATAGAATTTAATATTCTTTGCTTTTCAACATTAACAAATTTGATTGGAGTCCTGGTGGCCAATATTTACTTTGTCGAAATAATCTCAGTTTTCTTAATGAAGCGATATCCCTTGCTAAATCAATTCTTTTGTTGTAATGTAATTTATATTGTTTTAGCATATTTATTTCATATGAATCTGCGTGAAATTTTATGGGACCACTGTCAACTGTTATAAAAGCTTAAACTATTAGATGAATGCATGATTTAATATTTAATTACTCTAACACTCCTCCTCACGCTTAGCCCGATCTTATTGCCTAGTACTAAGTGTGGAAATTATCATTGGGGAGGTTGTTGCGACCTAAAATTCATTTTTTAAGTTAATAGATTACCAGATTAATTGATTAAATTAACTAACCTAGTTCGAGCTCTCCCAAGCTCTACCAAATCGCGACTTTGGTTTTTTGTTCAAATGGTTTTAAATTTTGGAGTCGCCACTAATCATTTTTGGTAGGTTGATTAGAAACCTAAGTAAATTAGCGGGAGAACTAAATTACTTCTACGAACTAGAGATTATGAGTTCGGGGACTTGGTTACACTAGTTAATTAAAACTAATGCCCTTTCGGTACCTTAATTTCATGGGTATCCTAATTTGGCAACTCAGGCTTGGTTTATTCCTAAGGCTCTAGTGGAGTGTTCTCTTTTTTGTATTTTCATTTTTTTAAATGGAATATACGTGAGTGACATTTTTTTTTTGCATTTTCAAAATATTAAGTATTTCCCTGAAGTCGAAAGAGAAAGTGAGTTAACGACTTCTATGCAGTGCTGCGAGCTACTCATTTTGGGGTTTAGTGATTCAAAAATTAAATTATAGGAAGTAAATGATAATAAATAAAAACCACCAATAGATAGCTCAGCCTTGGCTTGGCCCTCTCCTTTGAGGTTTAAGGTGCAGGAATTTAAATTGCAGAAATTTAAAATGACCTCCAGTGAGTGGGTTCTGCCATTCACATTCTGGGGTTTAAATTCTTTAAAATAAAACGAATTGATTTGACAATTCGGGCCGAAATCCATCGATGGATCAATTGAAAATTTAATGGGCACTCAAGAGCTCGTCAACGCCAATTTTACATCTCCATGGGATTTACCGTTAACTTGGAGTTGTCCTTTGCCTGACATAAAAATATGGAGAAATGGAGTAATAGAGCAAATATGATTTAATTCACATTAAAAATTAAAACAACGAAAGAAGCACTTAGCTTCAATGGCATTATGAGAAGTGCTTGATGGATATAATTGGTTCATGCTTGAAATCAAATGTAGAGAAATGGGAGAAGAGTAGAAAATTTGGGCTAGTTTATACTAAAAAATCAAAGAGAGTAGAGGGACACTTAGCTTCAAATCTGCGATGAATTCTTGATTTATGTTGATTGATGAAGAAATTGATGATGATAACCCGCTAGCTTTAAACTCTCATCATCTTCAAAATTCTCTCTCTCTCTTTGGTATTTTCTTTCTCTCAAATTTTTCTTCAATCTCCCAAAACCCTCTCAAACATTCAAAATTTTCTCTTCAAAAAATCTTCCCTCTCAAGCTCACTTCTTCCTCCTTTTATAAACCACTCATCTATCTCCCATTCTAAATTTTCTACTAACTCTATCTCTCATTCTAATTTCTCCACTAACTCTTCTTCATTTTCATCTTCCCTTCTCCATCTCTATCTCACATTCTAATCTCTCCACTAACTCTTCTTCATCTTCATCTTCCATTCTCCATATTTATCTCCCATTCTAATTTCTCCACTAACTCTTCTTCATCTCTATCTTCCCTTCTCTATTCTTATCTTATTTTCTCCATCCATTCTTCTTCATCTTCTCTTCTCCATCTTCTCTTCTCCATCTCCTCTTCTCCATCTTCCCTTCTTTATTCTAATTTCTCCACTAACTCTTCTTTTTGTTATTTACAAAATAGTCCTTCAAGAGTTAGGTATTTGCACTCTAGTCCCTGAATTTTAATTATTTATAATTTAGACCCTGAAAAAAAATATTTTTTTAAGTCTAAATCTCCTCACAATTTTTGACACAATTCACCGCATGTCAAATTTAAGCTCATTTCTTGTTACTGAAAATAATGTAAATTTTAATTAAAGCCTTTTTTGTAAAATTGGGTTATTCTGGGTATAATTGTGCCAAGATGAAAATTTGGAATATTAAAGAACAATGTCACAACTCCTAAAAGTGAAAAATGAAAATAAATTGACTCAAATTGAATTTTTTTAGGCCCGATTTGAGATTATGCTCGTTAAGGAATACACGACCCCAAATTGGATTTTTTAAATTTGCGATGGCCAACATGAAAAGGGATTTAAAGGAAAAATATTGACTATTTTTATGTATTTTTGTGGCATCAAATGCTATTATTTATTAAATATTTTCATAATTTCTAAAACATATATTTAAAAAATACAAAAAAAATATGAAAAATTATTTTTTTACTCAAAAATGGTTGCCTAAGCTTGGCCAAGGCTTCCAAAGTTGATTTTTCAATTTTCTCATTTTTTCTTGATTTTTTTTGAATTTTCGAAAATAAAAATATCGAAAAATACTGAAGATATGAAAAATCATTTTTTTGGTCAAAATTGGTTCCCTAGGTTTGGCCAAGGTCCCCAAAATTGATTTTTTAATTTTATAAAATTTTATGGATTTTCTATTAATTTTGAAAAATAAAAAAATAATTAAAAATCAAGTGTTAACAGAGGTAAATAAGGGCCTGGAAAGATTTGAACTCAATACCTCCTGTTCTAATACCATGTAAGAAAATCCAACTCAAAGCTTAAGCTGTTGGATGAAGGCGTGATTTAATATTTAATTACTCTAACAATCTATTTATCTCAATTGTAAAAATATATCAATATGTCTAGATTAAGCTACAAATCACATATAAATGGCCTAGCACCCAAAAAACTCTCAAACTTTAGCATTTGTGATCATCATGTCCAAATTTTTTGTCTCGTAAAAAACCCTTAACTTTTACTTTTGTGCCAATTTTATCGGTCTAAAACCGAAAAAAAAACCCTCAACTTTAGCTTTTTTCCTAATTATATCAGAATTTTTTTATCTCATAAAAATCCTCAACTTTTACTTTTATTCCAATCCTACCGCCGTTATTAGCCTTCTATCTGTAATCACTATTAGTTAATCTTACGTGGATCAAATTTTTCTACAAAACTTACTAATGAATCTTTGAAATTTAAAAACAATAGTTTTAGGAACGATGAGATTTTACATCATTTGTCCAAATATCTCCATGTGTAGCCGTTCTTTGTCGAGTGTTGAAGAGAATACGAAACACTCTATTTTAAAATGACTCCATATCTCTCGGTAATATATAGGGAAAGTAAACAACAAAAAAGAAGTTTGAGGTTTTTTTTAATATCATTTTCGATGAGATTTAATTTATTAACGACGTGAAAATGTCACGTAAGATTAATTAATGAGGATTATGCAAGGAAGGCTAACGGTGGTACAATTGGAACAAAAGTAAAAGCTGAAGATTTTTTATGAGACAAACAAAAGTTTTTGATATAATTGGGACATATGCTAAAGTTGAGGGTTTCTTTAGTACTAGGCTGATGGAATTAGGACAATAGTAAAAGTTGAAATTTTTTTCAGAGATAAAAAAGTTTTGAACATAATTGTCTTTTCGGTTTAATTCGGATATAATTGTAGCAAATGCTCAAGTTAGAGATTTTTTTGGGTGTTGGGCCCATTTATACTTATAAACAAACAGAAAAAATTGTAGACCGTTTCATTTATCATATATGGTATTTATTAAGCATACATAAAGGAAGTATTTTACTACGTGAGCAAAAAATTAATCAACAGCATTCTCTTTCGGCAGTAATGTTTCCACATATATTATAAGTCGATTGGTATCGTGTGTTCATCACTCCCCCAACGAAAATCAAGAGAGAAGACTATCTCCTCTTCTTTATCGTGATACCTCCTTAATGCAATGAAGTTTTTCTTTCTGCAAGTTTTCCTCATCACCTTCTTATTGTATATAATTGATTCGTATTCGGTAACAATATAGTTACCTAATAAGAGAGGCCTGAACGACAATTTGAAAAAATCTCTCAAAGTACTTTTTCATATCATATATTTTTTGAAATTTAGACGGCCTTCCAATTTTAACTTCACTTTGGTGGCTTTTGATTGTAGAACGGTAGCGTGTCTTTCAACGAAAGGATCCCCCTGGGAAAGAAAATTATTAGGGAACTTTCATGACATAATTATAAATTGATTGATTTGGGAATTGAGATTTCAAAAAAGTTGTGGAAAACGAAAGAGGTTGAATTTTCATGACATGCCACCAAGAAGATGAAAGCAACAATACAGAACTATAATGACATCCAGCTGGACTTTAACCATTAATCAATATTTCCCTTTATCTTTAATGATCCTATTCAACATTCATCTAGATTTATTAAGTAATAATGGTGCATGTGTGTTGACAACAATTTCACCGCCATCGATAATCATAGTTATCGACACGCATCTCCAATATCGATAACTTGTCGATATTATAATCATACCTAACACGGAGCTTTATATCTATTCAAGTTGGTGTCATCATGATTAAAAATACCTGGATATTTTTTGGGTATCAAGAGTGGGGCATTTCATATTTATATGAAAGGGCAATAGAAGGCAGGGGAAAAAAATATTACAGAAAATAAATTATACTTTACTCTTCATAACATACAAAGATTGCAAGTGCTTTATAAATATTGAGGTACACGTGAGAACTTTGCTAAAAGTACATATCCCACGTCAGAAATTTGATGTAATATATAGAAGTTAATACGTGCTAATTTGATCAAAACTCAATGATACAAAATATTCAGTGAGCGTAGGTCCAAATATTTTATTAGTCTCGGATTTGGGCTTCTTCTCAATGATCACCTCAAGCAAATGTGGCTCTTGAACTAGTTGGAACCTTCATGTCCATATTCAATTAGAAATTTGAACTCCGCATGTCTATGGACTTGGGCTTCGAAAGCTTGAAAATCCCAGTCCAACTCCATTATATTTTAGACACACATTTCAATTTAAAAAATAGGTTATTCATACTTTAAAACGCCTTAAGAAATCCTCAAACATATATATATATATATATATATGTTTCTTTCTGCCGAAATTATCAAATAGGAAACATGTCTAACAAAATTAGCTGGCTAGGCTCAAACTGGGCCAGATGGAACAGAAAGCCGTTAGTACAAGGGCCTATGCCCACCCCAACTGGAAGCTACCTTATGCCCAAGTAACAAGTGGGGTTTAAGATTTAATGGCGCACTTACGGTCGACCATTGCAGTTTCTCTGCCTTCTGGTTCTTTGCATTAAATATGCCATATAGTTTGCCTTACCTTTCTTTTAGATTGCCCTTCTTGTGGGAAGTCACCTTGGCGGCATTTGGTTGTAGAAGGGTAGCGTGTGTTTCAAAGAAAGGGTCCCCCTGGGAAAAAAATAATAATTAGGGAACTTTCGGGACGTAATTATAAATTGATTGGTTTAGGAATTGAGGCTCTGAAAAAGTCGTTGAAAACGCAAGAGGGTCGAATTTTCATGACGTGCTACCAAAAAGATGAAAGCAACATTACAGAACTATAATGGCATCCAGCTGGACTTTTAACCATTAATTAGTATCTCCCTTTGTCTTCGGTGATCATATTCAACATTCATCTATATTTATTAAGTAATAATGGTGCGTGTATGTTGACAACAATATCGCTGTCATCAATGATCATAGTCATCGACAGCATCTCTATTATTGACAATTTGTCAATATTATAATCATACTTAACACTGTGCTCTATAACTATTCGAGTCGGTGTCATCTCGATTAAAAATACAAGGCCATTTTTTTTTCACTTTCCATCAGTGTCTTACTCACCAACCAATCCATATTTGTCCTTTTCAGATTGTAATGATGTGAACTTACGAATATCTGCGTCGATTCCCAATCAACAGTGCTCTTTTTTTTTTTTTTAAGAAGAAGAAGCTATGCACGATGCTCAAGTCCACAAGATGCAATAATTTGACTGAGACACTAGACAAATGGGGTGCGGACCCCAATTCCTCTCGGTCCACGTTCAAAAAGAGGTGGCCGGATCTACTACTACTTTGCTCATTGCTAATTTAAGGCTTTAGTCTCTTGATCAACAAACAGCATCGTTTCGCGTAATTTTAGGTCACGTTGCACCATTACCCTTGCATGTAGGACAATTAGCCTTGATTAGGCTGACACATCAAATAAATCAAGCAAAATTTGATCGAGTGGAATTGATTACACTTTTTCTCAAAAAAAAAAAAGACTAAATTGATTTAACTAAAATGTTGAAGACTCAATTACATTCTCTACAATATGTCTAAAACCGATTGTGCAATTTACCATGCAATACTAAAACACTAGTACCTCAAACTTTGATGAAAATGGAAGATTCTTGGGTATGTCTACATATTGACATGGCACAATCTTAACCTCATATATTTCGTAATTCTCAAATAAATTGATAGATGTGCTTGTCAGTTTTGGTATTCTAATTTTTAATGTCCTCTATCGAGAAACTCTATCTCCACGTATTAAAAACTCCACGCTATTTAAGTACTTAGATAGAGTGACATTTAGATTTCAATATTTATCATTTAAGTCCCATGTGAAAATCACGTGATACAAAGAGTGAGATCAATTTGGTTCCTAGGGACTGTGTTCATGCATTAAAAAAAGATTCTTTTTCAAAATTTAGCTCTGATAACAAAAAGTAACATCCTTCGCTCATGTGCGATGAATTTTCCTAAGCCATGGTTATAGTCAAATTCAAGCTGATACTTTCATTTTCCATGACTGAGCCATGCATGCAGTTTGGGGTTTGTCGGGTTGTGGGGGGTGGGGTTTGTTTGGGTTTCATAGTACTCTTTTGTCCGACACAGCTCTGTCGGTGGAATATAGCTTTGCACGTTGCTCAGGCCCCAGAAGATGCAATAATTAAACTAGACATTAAATAGTGGGATTTCCAATCTCCCTCTCCACCACACCTTTAATAAAGATGCTTTAAAAAAAAAGATAAAATAGACGAATGTGAAGCAGCAAACACAAGATATTTTGGCTATAAATGTGGACATAAATCAATAAAATAATGATAACCAAGATGGTTGTCACGAGATCTTTGGCAGTAAAATACGGGGAGGGTTCATGGAAGTTTGGATTGCCAGCTCCAAGCACGCCTCATGCGGCAAGCTACCACTCAGACATTAAGAAATGAGTTGCTGTGTTTTGAATCTTTTTTGATGCCGCCCTTCTTTCAATTTCCCTTTTCATTCTTGCTCTGTTTCCCCCTTTCTTCTCCTCGGCAGAACCATCCTTCCTCCTCCTTCCTTCTTTTTCTTCATTCTCTCTCCGTCTCTCTGTTTTTTGTTTTCTTTTGGTTCGTGCATGATGTGCACAGTCTGCAACCACATGTCGCTGTGAGTTCTGTTGATCTTTGATGTACCATCAGGTTCCCATCAATCCTCAAAAGGAGCTCCCATCTGTGTTTGAATTATTGAGTCGAATCTGCATTATTAGTGTGAGACTCAGCGCTTTCTTTCTCCGAAGAAAAACCAACAAAAACTGCCTATTAGTCTTGCCGTTTGAGAATAATTGAAAATTTTTACAAGAATCTCATATCATAAGTAATTTTAAAACCCGCATAGTGTCTTTGAACTTTAGAGTGCGCCGCCTATAAGTTGGTTCAAGATATCGCGTGTAGCACAAACCGATGACGCATGAGCCGAAGCTCCAATAATTCACCCTAAGCATAGGACGCTACTATATGATCTTATTTGGCCATAGCCAATTGAAGATGACATGGAAGCTACCTTCCCCATCATCACCCCTAGGTTAAGAAAAAATATTTTTATTCCCTTCATCTTAGAGAATACCGAATTTTACATGTTAGAGTTCAGATGAAACTTTTTAAGATCTTGCTTAGGACCAATATCATAAGCAATTTTAAAAGAGCAAGAACACAGAAACATTAACAAAAATCGCAATCATATCGTCGTTAGTCAAGCTTATGATAATTATTTCACCTCAAGTAATGCCTTGAGGGACTTTCGATCAACAAATCTAGTAAAGATAATACATGAAAAGTCATTAATGGTTAATATCGATTAGATATAAGAGTTTAATTTGATATTAACCAAAATTGATATTCAATATCCTAATCAAAGCAATCTTTTATGTATTTAGATCGTTGTCCATGAGTAATGGAAGAAAAGACGTGGAGACTTAAACATTAGTAATAGTGAGTGATCAAGAAACACACACACTTTATATATATATATATATATATATCACTGGATTGTTTAAAGGTCTATCGTTCTTATCTTAATGGAGGTGAGTCTATGCGTGTATATGTGTATATATATATTTATGTATGTGTGTGTATATATATATATTGTCCAATGACTATGTTGCTCTGTCTGCTCACCATTCAACTTCCCAAGTGTGGCTCCATCCATGCCCAATTTTTTTTTCCTAGTATTAAAACTCAGCCGTTTATTATAAACCAAACCTTTCCAAGAAAACGTTGCTGATTTTTTTACGCTTCCTATCCTTTGCGAAAATTAAAAGTGAAAGAAAAATTAGCTCCATAAATAATGAAAACCTGCATATTTTACCTGTCAATAATTGCATTTTTTTAATTTAGTTTTTATTTTTTCACTCAAATTTCTTTGCCTTCTTCTCCCTCTTCGTTCTTGCTCTATTTCACTCTTTGTTCTCCTCCTCCTTCCTTCTTTTTCTTCATTCTCTCTATGTCTCTCTACTTTTTTTTTGTTGCCTTTTGATTCATGCATGATGTGCACCGTCTACAAGCACATGTCGCTGTGAGCTCTGTTGATCTTATTGTACCATCAAGTTCCCATCGATCCTAAAAAGGTATGCCATTTGAGTCTGAATTACTGGGTCCAATCTGCATTATTGGTGTGAGACTTAGCTCTTTCTTCCTTTGAAGAAAAATCAAAGAAAATTGCCATCTTTCGAGAACAATAGGAAATTTTACATTAAATTCATATAATAGGTAATTTTTAAAAGAGCAAGAATAGAGAGACAATAACCAAACTCAAACCATGTCATCATATGGCAATTTTATGATCATTATTTCACATTTTAATCTAATAATTATGGTAGGTATAAAGATTACACAACTTCAATTTTATTTTGTGAATTGAGTGTTTTTTCTTTCACTTAAATGGACTCCTCAACTTGAGGGGCTTTTTATCAAAAAAAAAATCTACAAAAGATAATACGAGAAAAGTTAAGTTTTTATCTTAGTTCACTCTTAAACTAGGGCTACATCCAGTAGAGGATTCCACTATAATTAGCACATCACATCTCTTGTCACATCACTCAATTACAAGTGAAAAAAAGTATATATAACAATAGCTAATCATGAGCAGGACCTTCATGTTTTCCTGTTGTTGGGAGTATGAACCACATATTGAATAAGCCAAGCTTGTTTCAGTCAAAGCTATTGTGATATCCTGGACTTCGATCCCTTTTTTCAGAATTTAAATACATAATGGTTATTTCATGAATGTGCTATAGATGAATCTCACTTGGAGCTGGCTACTCTGAGATGACTAACCAAAGGGAAAAGGCTAACTATGAATATAAGCATGTGAACCAAATGGTCGATACATGTGACTCCTAAAAGCCACCCGTTAGTTTGAGAATTTGTTTAAAGTTGTCATCTTATGAATGATGCCACGAATCGAGTTCTAGAATAGGACAATCGACTCTCATGAGTGTCACAGTTATGAATTTGGGCATTGCCTTGAAAGGCGAAAAAAATGGGCAGATGGATCTCGGAATGCCTAGTGAAAAAGGGCAAAATTAGAAATTTCTATCTTGCCCATAGTTTGAGCTAGAATCCATAGCATGAGGGTAAGAATATTTTTAGAGAGGCTAGAAAAATTTTACGACGAAATCCAAAGTCATTTTTCGATCGCGATTGAGCCAAATCAGCACTGATTGAGCCTCACCCAGTCCTGAAATTTCACGAATTTCGAGAAATGTCTTGTCAATCATCTTTTTTACCAATTTGACCAGCTTTGACGGAAAATAATTGAGGCCCAGGCTTATCAGTCCAAATTTCACTGATAATCCAAAAATCAATCAATTCGTTCACCTTTAATGCGCTTTCGATGAATAGTAATTTTCAATAATAGACTATTGGAATAATATCTGCTTTCTCTCTCTCTCTTTCTTCCATTATTACCAACAGAACACTCTCTCTCCTCTCTCTCTCTCTCTCTATAAATTTCAGATCTCTCTCTCTTGCGGCCTAATTTTCTGCTGCCAACTTCAATTGGCTGTCGACGGAAATCCAACCGTTAGATCATCATGATTTTTGGGTATGTTGTAGTTCATTGTCTTGTGGTTATTTTCCAACTTGAATCACTTCGATCCGAGGTCGTTTGGCCTTTCGAATCTTCTTTGACATTTTGGTCAATGAATCTATTTTTGATTTCTAGATTTTGGATTTTGGTTCTCGTTGATATATATCAACCCCGGCTGTCCCTAGAACCCATATTCATGTCATAATCTTGTTTTCCAACTCAATTTGGTCTTGTTTTAGCCCTTGAACAGCCCCGGCTCAAACTAAATCCACCGGAATCCGCCGCCGCCGTCGTTGTCGTCAGTCATCGCCGCACCCTCAGCCCTGTTTTGACTTCGTTTAGGTAAGTTAAACCTTTAGGCTTTGCTTATGATGTTAGACTTGCCATGGATTAACTCTAGGGACCGATTCGTGGTAAATTGGTTTAGGAAAATTTGTTGTAATCAGCGTATTTTGATGAAATCAATTTCTGTGGCCTATGAGTATACTGTGAATTGGTGAAATGTTGCTGTCCATGCTTGAAGAATATTGCTGGTGGTGGTTGGTGTGGGTCCCGCAAGGTTCGGGTACCAAAAAAATGGATTTTTGGGATATTTAGAGAGAAAACGAACCAAATAATGTTCTGAAATTACTGTTCACGACCCACAAATACTATTCACGTGCTTCCAATTAAATTTTGATTTGAGAGTGACAAGTTTTGTGGGTTTCGTGTGGTTCGAGTAACGAAAAATGGATTTATGGAGCATTTTATGTAAAACCGGGCCCGAGTAATATTTTATCTTACTATTTCAAATATTTGGGGCCGGTGTTCATATTCAAAATAATATTTGAGTATTACCCACATATACTTGAAAATAATTATTTGGGTCATTTTGGGTCCTATGTGAGAAATTGGGCATTTTTAATAAAATTGGGCACGTGAAAGAAATTGATTGGTTTGGCCATTATGTTGGCCATGTGAATTGAAATATTTGGGCACATGTTTTATGTTTTGGCCTAACGTACTTAGCCAAGGTTTTTGCCCAATTGAAACTGGCATTATTTCGTATGTCTGAGTGAAATATTTGGATTTGTATTTGAAATGTGGCCTAACGTCCTTGGCCGATGATTTTTGTCCAAATGAATTTAAAGGGGTTTTACTGCCTGAAAGGCGAGTGTAATGGTTTTCACATGTTTAATTGCATATCATTGTGACTTGGCGTAAAATGTAGCCATGAAGTCACTTGGCGTAAAATGTAGCCATTGGCATAAAATGTAGCCACGGAGGCGTAAAATGTAGCCTCAGAGGCAGAAAACGTAGCCTCGTGCGCCTTTAAGCGTTTGACGCAGGGTAGCTGGAGCGATAAGATGCCAACCTGAGACGTCCCACACCCGGGTTGCGGCACAGACCCTAAGGTATCTACAACACGGGTCGAACTTGATGCGCCTATATGACGCGGGTCAAATTGGCTGTTAAGCTGAGGCTCATGATTGAGCGTGCATTGCATGAGTGATTGCTATGATGGTCCTAGGTTGGACGTGGATTCAAATTGAAAGTTTAATTGTTTTATTGAGCCAATAACTAGTCGTGTTATTTCTGTATTATCTGAGTTTTGTGTGGTCCCAGATTGGACCTATTATAAATGCTTTATATGCTTGGCCACTCTGTAGTGAGTTTTCTAAATTTGAATAGCTTTAAGGTAGTAGAATTTGGCCTGGAGTGATTTTGAGTGCCTGAGTAGGGACCTGAGAGTTTGGTCTGAGTTTGTTTGGCGTCTTGAGGAGGGGATTAAGGGTTAACTTGCTGAGATTTATTCTCAAAAATGATTTCCCTGCTTTCAGACCCCCGATCCCGTAATGAATGCAATCCTGGTAAGACGGGGAATCCTTAGGAGCATTGAAAGGGACCCACAGTCGTTCTCTAATCCTAATGGAGGAAGGTACGTTAGGTACCAAAATATCGTCTAGGTCGATATAGGAGGAAGACATTGGCAGCCACATCTGTATGTGGCATGGTTATTCAACTTAGCGGATATTTGGCATAGTCCGTTGCAAGGTTGGGAAGTTCCCGCTGAGATTGTAGCCTTATGGAATCCGACTAGAGATCAATTAACTGATGAAGGTGAAGTGATGAGTGAGGAGGCGCAAGAAGCTGAGCTTGATAATGAGGATCCTGTGAATGATTTGATAACATCTGATGATGGAAGGGAGAGCGAACCACCGTCAATTGAAGAAGAGGAGGATCTAGAGAAACTAGCCTCGTCAGAAGAGAGTGGGAGGACTGATGGAGGGACAGATGACAGCGAGTGAGCAGGAGCGGAATCGGGTAATTAGAGGTAATCATGTGAATAATGTAAGTAGACTGTAATCGGAGTATCTTACCGACCTCGTTCCTTTTTGTTAAAGGTCGTGCAATGGGACGTTAGGAAGGGGCGGAGATTTTGAATTGTAAGTAATCGTCATCCTGACTATGACTTGAAGGCTTGTAAGGGAGGAGAGAATAGAGGATTTTAAGTTGTAACTAGCCTCTATTATCTGTTTATGAACATAATATGTAATATAAAGTGTGGTTTGGTGCATTGATTGATCTGTTTCTCTCTTTACCCATTTTATGTGTATGCGTTGGAGGAGCTCGCTTTCATTGTTATAAAAACTTTGAGGTCGTTTGGCTACGACAAGTTTCCTAGGCCATCGTGTTTGTCGACCATTCGACCGTACAGGTATGAAAGGGATGTTAACTTGGGGATGTCACGCCTCGAACCCACGAGCTACGCGACATCCCTGTCATACATGTGCAGTCGAATGGTCGACAATCACAACGGTCCAGGAAACTTGTTGTAACCAAACGACCTTAGAGATCTTATAACAACGAAAGTGAGCTCCTCTAACGCATATACATAGAATGGATAAAGAGAAAAACAGATCAATCAATGCACCAAACCACACTTTATATTACATATTATGTTCATAAACAGATAATAGAGGCCAGTTATAACTCAAAATTCTCTATTCTCTCCTCCCTTACAAGCTTTCAAGCTATAGCCAGGATGTCGATTACTTACAATTCAAAATGTCCGGCCCTTCCTGACGTCCCATTGCACAACCTTTAACAAAAAGGAACGAGGTCGACAAGATACTTCGATCACATTCTATTTATACTATTCATAGGATTACCTCCAGTTACCCGATTCTTCCCCTGCTCACTTGCTGTCATCTGTCCCTCCATTAGTCCTCCCACTCTCTTCTGACGAGGCTAGTTCCTCTGGGTCCTCCTCTTCCTCAGTTGACGATTGTTCGCTCTTCCTTCTATCATCAGATGCTATTAAATCATTCATGGGATCCTCGTTATCAGGCTTAGTTTCTTGCGCCTCCTCACTCGTCACTTCACCTTCATCAATCAATTGATCTCTGGTCGGATCCTATAAGGCTACAATCTTAACGGGAACTCCCAACCTTGCAACGGACCATGCCAAATATCCGCTAAGTTGAATAACCATGTCACATACAGATATGGCTGCCACTGTCTTCCTCCTATATCAACCTAGACGGTACTTTGGTACCTAACGTACCTTCCTCCATTAGGACCAGGGAACAACTGTGGATCCCTTTCAATGCTCCTAGGGATTTCCCATCTTACCAGGATTGCATTCATTGCGGGGGTCAGGGGTCTGAAAGTAGGGAAATCATCTATGAGAACAAATCTCAGCAAGCTAACCCATAATCCCCTCCTCAAGACGCCAAACAAACCCAGACCAAACTCTCAGGTCTTTACTCAAGCATTCAAAATCACTCCAGGCCAAATTCTATTACCTCAAAGTTGTTCAAATTTAGAAAACTCACTACAGAGTGGCCAAGCATATAAAGCATTTATAATAGGTCCAATCCGGAACCACACAAAAATTCAGATAACACAGAAATAACACGACTAGTTACTGGCTCAATAAAACAATTAAACTTTCAATTTGAATCCACGTCCAATCCAGGACCATTATAGCAATCACTCATGCAATGTACACTCAATCATGAGCCTCGGCTTAATAGCCAATTTGACCCGCGTCATATAGGCGCATCAGGTCCGACTCGCATCGTAGACGCCTTAGGGTTTGTACCGCAACTCGCGTGTAGGACGCCTCAGGTTGGTACCTTATCACTCCAGCTACCCCGCATCAAACGCTTCAGGGCACACGAGGCTACGTTTTTCGCCTTTGAAGTTACATTTTACGCCACCATGGCTACATTTTACGCCGAGTCACAATGATATGCAATCAAACATGCGAAAAATCGTCGCACTTACCTTTCAGGAAGTAAAACCCCTTTAAATTCATTTGGACAGAAATCATTGGCCAAGGACATTAGGCCACATTTCAAATACATGTCTAAATATTTCACTCAGGCATACGAAACAATGCCAGTTTCAATTGGGCAAAAACCTTGGCCAAGTATATTAGACCAAAACTTAAAACACGTGCCAAAATATTTCAATTCGCATGGCCGACAAAATGCCAAACCAATCAATTTCTTTCACGTGCCCAATTTTATTAAAAATGTCTAATTTCTCACATGGGACCCAAAATTACCCAAATAATTACCTTCAAGTACACGTGGGTAATCCTCAAATATTATTTTGAATACGAACACCGACCCCAAATATTTGAAATAGTAAGATAAAATATTACTCGGGCCCGGCTTTACATAAAATGCTATATAAACCCATTTTTCGTTACTCGAACCACACGAAACCCACAAAACTTGTCACTCTCAAATCAAAATTTAGTTAGGTAGCACGTGAACAGTGTATGTGGGTCGTGAATAGTAATTTCATAATACTATTTGGCTCGCTTTCGCTCTAAATATATTGAAAATCCATTTTTCGGTACCTGAACCTCGCAGGACCCACCCCAACCTCGACCAACAGCATTCTTCAAGCATGGACAGTAACATTTCACCAATTCACAACATACTCACAGCCCACAGAAATTGATTTCATCAAAATATGCCGATTACGGCAAATTTTCCTAAACCAATTTACCACGAATCGATCCCTAAAGCTAATCCATGGCAAGTCTAACATCATGAACGAAGTATAGAGGTTTAAATTACCTCAACGAAGTCAAAACAGGCTGAGGGTGCGGCAATGACCGGCGGCAACGACGACAAAGGCGGATTCCAGCGGATTTAATTTGAACTGGAGCTGTCCAAGGGCTAAAACAAGACCAAGTCGAGCTGGAAAACAAGATTATGACATGAATATGGGTTTTAGGGGCAGCTGGAGTTGATATATATCAACGGGAACCAAAATTCAAAATATGGAAATCAAAACCAGATTCATCGACCGAAATGTCAAAGCAGATTCAAAAGGCCAAACAATCTCGGATCAAAGTGATCCGAGTTGGAAAAGAACCACAAGACAATGAACTACAACATGCCCAAAAATCATGATGATCCAATGGTCGGATTTCTGTCGACGGCCAGTTGAAGTTGGCAGCAGAAAACTAGGCTGAGAGAGAGAGAAATCCGAAATTCAGAGAAAGAGGAGAGAGTGAGGAGAGAGAGTGTTCTGTTGGTAATAATGAAAGAAAGAAAGAGAAAAAGCAGATATTATTCCTAGAGTCCATTATTGAAAATTACTATTCACCGAAAGAGACCTAAAGCTGAACGAATTGATTGATTTTTGGATTATCAGTGAAATTTGGACTGATAAAGCTTAGGCCTCAATTATTTTCAGTCAAACCTGGTCAAATTGATCAAAAAGATGACCGACGAGATATTTCTCGAAATTCGTGAAATTTCAATCCGGGTAGGGCTCAATCGGTGTTGATTTGGCTCAATCGCAATCGGAAAATGACTTCGAATTTCGTCGTAAAATTTTTCTAGCCTTTCTAAAAATATTCTTACCCTCATGCCATGGATTCTAGCTCAAACCAGGGGCAAGATAGAAATTTCTAAATTTGCCCTTTTTCACTGGGCATTCCGAGATACATCTGCTTATTATTTTCGTCTTTCATGGCATGGTCCAAATTCACAACTGTAACACTCATGAGAGTCGATTGTCCTATTTCAGAACTCAATTCATGGCCTCATTCATAAGATAGCAACTTTAAATAAATTCTCATATTATCGGGTGGCTTTAGAAGTCACGCGTATTGACCATTTGGTCCATGTACTTATATTTCTAGTTAGCATTTCCCCTTTGGTTAGTTATCTCAAAGTGGCCAGCTCCAAGTGAGATTCATCTATAGCACCTTCATGAAATAACTATTATGTATTCAACTTCAGGAAAAAGTGATCAAAACTCAAGATATCACAATTCTTCCCCCCTTATAGAAATTTCATCCTCAAAATTTGCTTTTTTTTTCCTTTCCATAAATGTAATACTATCATGGCCGTTACTTCCTTTAACCATGTAGCCCAATCACGTCTTTACTGCATACCTCTATTATTCATTTTCCTTTATCGTCACGTCCCGCAACCTTAACTATTCAAAAGGATCCTTTTCGACCCTAATATTCATAGACCTTATTGGCAATGCCAGCCTGTAGTTATTAAAACTTCTAATGCATAAGTCCAGTTTGGGTCTCACTATTGCCTATTCGCACGGTATCTTTTATGACCACCGGACCCATCTCGCTTTACTAAGCAGAGTGTCCATTATCACGTAGGACGTACTATATTTCAACCCTTCCTCGATGCCATTCTGCTTGCCATGCCCGGGATCTTGTTGGTTACAGTTTTTCGAGTAAGAAAAAATTTTCACACCCCTCCGTGACGCTACAGGATCACTCACTGACCCGCTCGTGTGGGTCTCATCACAAACCCACCCTGATCATACAACATGGGTCCTCTTCAATCACGACAGAGGCATATAACGAACAATCGACTTTCACCAACATCTCCAAGGCACTTCGGTACTCCTCATTCAAGGCATCTTGCTATGTGATTCAAATTCTTGGGCTTTATTTAGTCTCCGCTTTTATCAAACAACTAATTTCGTTTCATGATATTCTGCAAACCACTTTGGCTCATGCACTATCTTCTCTTCCTAGAATTATCCTTTTCAAGATTACCTGTGTGCCAATTCTCTCATATGCGGGACTTCGTCATTCACTTTAATAGCTTTATAATTGAGAGTAACCTCAGGCCCGCATTTCCTTAGCCAAAAGCACTAACCAACTACCCAATAAATTCCGGTCCCATTATATTCTGTTGACACCTAAATTTTGACTTTTTAAAATTCATTCACTTAAGTACATAAAAAAATGAGAATTTGTTCTCACTAAAAATTAATTTTTTCATGCATTGCATATTTAATTTTTTGTCGGTCATGCATTTTATTATGGCTAACAACGGAGGATTTGAGCTTAAATTGACAAACGATTGGATTGAGCGTGAGAGAGGTGTGCCGAAAGGCTTATGAAGTTTTGAACTTAAAAGAAATTTTTCCACAGGGACTGAATTGCAAATACATAAAACTTCAGGGACTGAATTGCAAATACATAAACTTCAGGGGCTGAATTGCAAATACATAAAATTTTAGGGATAATGGAGAAATTAGAAGGAAAGATGGACAATGGAAGATGGTAGAATTAGAAGGAAAGATGAAGAATTAGAATGGGAGATGGAAAGATTAGAATGGAAGATGGTGAATTAGAAGGGAAGATGGAGATAAAGAATGGAGGATGGTGGAATTAGAAGGGAAAATGGAGATAAAAAAGGGAAGATGGTGGAATTAGAAGAGAAGATGAAGTTAGTGAAAAAATTAGAATGATAGATGAAGATAGAGAAAGGAAGATGGGGGAGTAGGCTATAAAAGGAGGAAGAATGAGAGCCTTGAAGGGGGAACTTTTGGAGAGATTAGAGAGAAGTTAGGAAAACTTTGGAGATTGAAGAAAACTTGAGAAGAGATTTTGAAGGGAGAAAAAAAATTTGGAGAGATTTCAAGAGAAAAAATTTTAAGAGAGAAAAATTCGCCGCAGTGGAACAAGCCTTGGCGACACGACAGATTATCTCCAACGAGCTCTAGGTGCATCAGCATGTGCAATTATCTGGTAACTCAATTTTTCGTGTTTAGATGACGAAATCTCGAAAAAACATATACTGAACATTCGTAAAAGACTTCGAGATCTTCGATTTGATATATTATGGCGTGAAAATGAACGTCGTTTGCTATGTCAAAAGGGTCCCGAAATGGAGAGCAGAAATCTAGAAATATGGTGATCAGAACCTGAGATGGAATTTTTCTAATCTGACCTTTCACGCTAAATGATTTTCCATGGGTTATTCTAGACTTCGTTTCATAAAGACCTCTTCATGACATTTGTTCATAAGATCTTAATTCATAACATATAAAAAATACAAAATATTCATGCACGTTTTGTATTTTTAATGCATTTAATGAAATCATACAATTCTACTGGCGTCCTTGAGTCTGAGTGTTTTTCTGTGCGTGGTCATATTGATTCATAGTTATCTCATGTTTAGAGTCTTCTTTTGAAACTTCACAAAAAATGAAAGTTGTTCATTGGGGTCTTGTTTAGTAGACTGGAAAGTTTGGTGCATTAATTTTGAGATTTCAGTGTCCATTTGAGCTTAATCCTGAAGTATGTCTGTTCTGTGAAATTTGTTTGTTTGCTGCTGAGCTCTCATGAAAGACCATTTTCTACACGAAAATGAGTGTCTCTTCTGTAAGAATGTAAAACATGAAAGTTGTCAACGACACATTTTTCCCATCCACATAAAAAATCTCAGAAGTTTTGCATACATTTCATTATTTCTTTTGTATTTTATGGTTACTGCTTTCTCCCTAAGAATGTTCATGGACAGTATGATTTAATTCGTATTTTTTGTGTTAATGCATTGGAAAATGTAAAAAATGGTCTCAATGAAGTTTACTCAGTACGTGTTAAACTTTCTTTGAGTTTTTGAATTGTCTTAACTCATTGGTGATTGTGCATGTTCGATTGGATAAGTTCATTATTTTCATTTAGCTTTTGGCCCGATGCTTTGAAGACTGGAGGATGACCGATGTCCATTCCGGTCCGTTTTGTTGTACTCCCGACCCACGAGGCTTGGCGACGGGTGTTTGACCGATGTCCATTCCGGTCCATTTTTGTTGTGTTCCCGATCATGTCTCGGGTTTTATTTAATTGGTCTGTAATTATTCACCCGACGAGTTGCGGGTTTTATTTTCACTGTCCTTAGGGTAGTTTTACTTTACCTGTTCTCTCTTCACATCTTCGTTTGCTTTGGGTGATTTTGCATTCTTTATAATACATTGAAAAATCTAAAAAAAATTCATAAAAAGAAAACCAAAAAAAAAAATTGCACCTTTGAACCTCAAGTGAAAATTCATCAAAATTGCCAAGTTGAACATTTTCATGAAATTGGTACCGAAAGTGCATTAATTGAAAAATTAGCGTAATCAAGTCCCCGAACTCATTAATCTCTGGTTCGTAGGAATAAAGTATTTCTCCCGATGCTTTATTTAGGTGTCTAATCAACCTACCCAAAATGATTAGTGGCGACTCCAAGATAAATCCTTCTTTTGATGAAATTGAACCTAAGTCACGATTTGGTAGAACTCGGGAGAGTTCGAGCTATGCTAGTTAATTCAATTTAATTAACATGGTAATCCATTAACTTTAAAAATTGGGAAACCGATTTTTAGGTCGCGACAGCTTGGCGACTCCGCTGGGGGCTTGTTCTTAATTTTTGAAAAAACTTAAGAACTTAGAGGACTTAGGCCAGAAAATTTCATGAAAATTTATTTCATCTGAATTGGGTGAATTCTAACCTTTAGGTGTTAAATGGTTTTGCAGAATGGGAGTTATAAGGGGTAGAGTGTTTGACTAACCATTTATTTTGCAGGCTTTGTGTTGGGGTTATTTGTTTAATTTTATACATTTTTGAAGCGGTGTTTGAATTTAACTCCAGTGCATGATTAATCACTTTAGCACTACATCACACACGTCCCGTGACCGGACCTGGGTCACTAGTTTTAGGATGGTGTTGTGATCTGGTTTTAGCGTTTGGTGTGAGATCACGTCGAAAGTTAGCCCAGATTCAATCCCGAACCTCTTTTCAAAAATGAGTTTAAAAGTTAGGCCTCAGGCTTGGTAAGATTACCAAAGCAGTGGTTTTAATTTTTAGCTCGAGCAGCCGAAGTGGGGAGACCCGGCTAATCCTGATTACGTCGTAGGGGTCACGGCTAATCTTGATTATGTGCGCGAGATTGTCGCCTTGTCGTAAGTCTTTCGCTTCAATTTGTCAGCCTTTAGAGTAGATAGGCTAAGATTTAAACTTACGATTCATGTGCATGTCTATGTGACGTACATGATATTTTTCACCGTGAAAGTAAGGTTTCTAACTTCATCTTGTATTTATTTTTTGTCGGTCCATGCTAGGTGTCGGTCAAATTTTAAATTTAACATCAACGTCATTTTTCAAAAGAAAATAAAAATTAAATTGGTATCCCATTTCAAAAAAAAAATTAAATGCTGAAAAATCCCTTCTGGGAATTTTGTCGACCAGTAAAAGATTTGGTTACATTTTTCTACTTCAATAGAAATGAGATTTTCTTGACAAATTATCCCTAAAAATTCATTCTGGTAAAAGGAAAATCCCTTCGGGAAATTTGCTAAATTTTAAAGAGATTTTATCACATTTTTCAAGTTGAAAAAATTTGCAAGAAAATTCTTTTTGAGATATTCACCCATGTTTTTCTAAGAAAATTTTCTCTAAAATTGAAAAGTAAAATTGGACTAATGTAGGAATCATGGGCCGACCCCTATTGGATCACATACTGATTATTTTCTTTACTTTTGCAGGAAACTACAGGTGCCCGAGGCGGAAGTAAAATTGGGTTCACCAATACAATAGGAATAATCTTCAGGGATCAGAAAGGATGGAAATTATTGATGCCTTAACTGATGACCCTGGGGGCAAGCGAAGAAATCCATTCTCCCGGAGACAGAATTATGTCAACCAATGGGCACGTATGGGCTCTGTATGTAGATGGGGCGAAAAATGTATTCGGGTTAAACATGGGGGCATTTTTATTGTATTGGAGGGATTCCTGTATTCTTGTTGAAAAGACGCAGATTATCAGAATCCATGAAGCGTTCTTCCCAATATTATAGTTGACCGACACCAATAAGTGGACGCCGAAAGAGGCTAAGCACGATTGAAGTGGGGCACGCAACAGGTGGCGGGTTCATTATTAGCACATTGATCGAGTGATTACGGCTGTATTGATTTACCTGACCAGTCACGGGCCTCACTATGACCGGTGGGGGCCGCCGCCGAATTCTTTTTCCGTGTCCTTAATATCATCATTAGGGAGAAGTGATGGGGTCTCGCTTTTCTTTGTTTGGCTGGTTGTAATCATCACAGTCACCATCTGTCAAGATAAGATATGATTGAGGCTATCCTGCTAGTTGAGGCTGGGACATGTTCACTGTATATTTTTTCGGAGGCACGATTAATAGAGGCGGACTGGATCCAGCAGAGGTAGATGACCTTGTCTTGTGAAGATTGTTGCTGACAGTCCCTCTTCCAGAAGAGAAGATTGCACCGAACTATGACGGTTCATATGACGTAAAGAAAGTCCTCCCAAAAGGTGCTCTGATCCTAACCAAGTCGGATATTTGTATTGACTCTAATTTCGTGAGGAAACGAAGAGATGGCGCGAAGATAAAAATATAGACATGCGAAACATTCCTTTTATTCCATACATCAACAGGTTTTACAATAGCTCACTGGGGAGGAAAGGTAAAGCCAAACTGGGCCCTGATAACCATTACGAAAGAGCTCAACTGACTCTCCAAACAGTTGATGCTCTGGGTGCACCGGGCGCTCTCGGGATTAAGCTCCGCGAGCCTAAAGAAGAGGCGATCGCACTTCTCCTTGGCCTGGGTCATACTGGCCTCATAATGCTCGACGACAAACTCCAGGTTCGGAATCGCCGCCCTCTTGAAAGCAATGTCTGCCGTAATGTCATCAAGTCTCTCCTGCAGCCAACCGCATTTGCACCTCATCACAATATTGCCTGGCTCCTGTTCGGTGTAAGTTCGGACCAAGGCCAGACGGTTCACCAGCTTTCTCCTCTCATGAACCAGTCACGAAAGCTGATCGTTGGCAAACTTGAGGGCCTTCTTGTGATTATCAGTCACAAATGTGACTGTTGCCAGACGCTCATGCCGGTCTTGGTAATGAGCTTTCACGACGGCGGTCACAAGGACCGTCTCATAAGCGTGGTTATAGGCAGCCAGAAAATTGATGAAGAGGGTCGAGAAGTTCCGATACTCCTTCCCCAGTTGGGTACCCTCAACAGAAGCAGCGTCCACGGTCCTGAATAAACCAAGGATTTCAGCCTTAACGGTAGAGTTTCGAGCTATATGAGCATAACCTCTACCAAGAAGATTGTAGAGTCTCTCCCACCCAGCCAGGACTTCGGCGGAGAAGGTATGGTTAGGAGAATTGGCCATTTTTGAAAGCAGAATACAAGGGAGAGAGAGGTGAGGCAGATGAGCGGAATACGAAGATGGTAATCTGCTTTGAAGTAAATATTGATTTTATAGTGACGGTATCAACCAGTCAAGATTTCTCTTATCTACCATTCTCTATTAGGCACCACCCTCGTTAGCTCGAATTTCAGTTAGGCAGCGACCTCGAGCCAAGCAAAATTCGACATCTTTGCGGAAAAGCTGGACGAGACGCCACAACTTTGGAAAAGAAAGAATAAAAAAACAGAGCTGAGTGGGAGACAAGGAAATTTTCGGCAGAAAGGGAGATACGACTTGTCCTTATCGGAGAGCTCGCTCGCAAATCGACGGTGGAAACAACGACGGGAGCCCTACCACTATGAAAAGATGAGAAAAGACGAACCAAGCAAGCGACACGCAGGAAAGATTGAGAAAGACAGAACTCTCGGGAGAGGCAATACAGATGTTAAGCCCACACCAAATTTTAAAAGGGACATCCTCCTGATAATCTTCATCCATACTTTGAAGAGAGTTTTAAAGCACACACGATTCAGAGTGAGTGAGAATACAAGAGAAGATAGCAGATCTTGAGAAACCATTCGCCAAATCGGAGATGTCTCAACCCAATACTCTCGAGAGCTATCGTTGCCTGTTGAATATGGGAGAGGAAGAGTTCGAAGCCATGTTTGGAATCGAGCCCATGGAGCTTGGCCCTTCCGCCAACGACGTCCAAGATCTCAGTAAAGATAAGGACAACAACGGTAAGGGTCAAAAGAAGCGTTACCGTCGCCATACTAAGGAGCAAGTACAAAGGCTTGAGGATTTCTTTAGAGCATGCCCTATGCCGGACGGCAAACAGAAAATGGAACTGAGTCAAGAGCTAGGACTTGAACCTTCGCAAATCAAGTTTTGGTTTCAAAATAGGCGAACCCGAATGAAGACTCGTCATGAGCACAACAAGGCCGAGTTTTTAAGAGTTGAAAATGAAAACCTCCGAGCGGAAAACAAGATGTATAAAGAGGCTTTTGACTCCGCCACCTGCCCCAACTGCAACAGCCTCCTCCTCACATTCGATGAAATGCATGATCTGAGGATCGAAAATGCACGTTTAAGAGGAGAGTTAGACCAGTTTATAACAGGATCGAGTTCTATTGGAAGAGGGTACAAAAGGACCAATGCTACTGGATCATCATCAATACCTCCCGAGGAAGAAGGGACAGATCACCACCAAGCGGACATTGACGATGATCTTTTCGCCATAATCAACCAGTTTGATATCGGTAAAGCATTGAAGCTGTGATGCACATGCTCAGCCAGTTACCACCAGACCTTTAACATGGTCGACGCGTACCTAGTCCGGAATGAAGCCAGCTGATTATAGAAAAGCCTGCAGATGGGGAAAAAAAATCAATCCTAAATGGATGAATATGCTTTATCTTGCATGGGATGTTGTCTTCTTTTATGAATGTCTAGAATTGACGTGAAAGCAAGAAGTAATCATTTCTCTTTCCCTAATTAAATGCTCGAGTCTACCACCACACCAAACTCATAATGAATTTATTGCGAGTAAAAAGCCGCGCGAACTAGAAGGGTAAAGCAGTATCGTTTCAATGTACCCTTAGTTGTCCCGATTCTAAATTAGATCCTTTCTGTTTACAGGAATTTGCGAATTGATCCGAAAATACAGTCGTACCCAAAAATGAAATTCCCCAAATAGATTCATGGACATCGCCACAGAATGGACGGCTTCAAATGAGGAATATGTGAACGAAAGACCCAAAAAATCTCAAAGAAGGGTAATTCTGTATCGTTCTAATTTGCTCATACTTGTTTTGAGTTCTGAATTATTCCATTCTTAACAGGGTTTGTAAACTGCCCCGAAAAATACAGTGACCTGGAATTATCCAGTACAATACAACAACACCGTGTCATCTTAAGGATTGACTCTTAAAAGGAACCTCCATGAGCGCCTGCGGTCTTATGGACCAGATGGCATGGGGAATGACAGTGGTCCGAGACGTCCCGAGTTCGATCCTCGAGGATGGAAATGTTGTAAGTATTGTAAATAAATAAAACAACTTTTTCTCGCATTTCTTTTTGCAGAAAGAAACAGGAATACTCGACGAGCAATACCAAGGTCAGTATTTTGTCACGATCTTGGCCCTAATGGTGAAGTGGCCCACGAAAGTTGAAGGAAGCTCAACCCAGCGAACCTGATAAGGAGATCGTGCGAGGCATTCAAAATGAAGGGTGAACTAGTATCGTATCCAATTCATCATTTCTAATACTGACTAATACGTCTTCCCCTCCATTGTTTGACAGGAAATGTCTAACTTACCTACGGAGAAAATCCCGAGTGGTAAAACTGGTAAAGGAGTTGCACGAAGCACTCAAGGGTAACTCAGTATCGTGTCCAGTTCATCGTTTCTGATACTGGCTAACACGTCTCCTTTCCTTTTACAGGAAATATTTACACTAACACTTAACATGTTGAAGGAGACAATCCCAAGTGGCAAAATTATGATCATCTGAAGAGATCGAGTCTGATGAAACTAGGGCAAATTGATGGCAAACCCTGAATTGAAAAGTAGAGTATGTCCTCTCTAACTCATTTGGTTTTGAGGATAACCTTTATGCTTTCCTTCTTGCAGGGGTATTCGATCGATGACCATGATCGTTGTCAATATTCAAGAAACTCAAAAGCTGCAAATCTTCACTTGACTTCTTCACTCGTGCCTTTCATTGCGTAGGGGCAAAGTATGAAATAAGTTACTCCTCGACTTTTTGCCACATTTGCATGGTGTTTACACAATTTCATGGTTTATGCAGGACTGTTCTGCATGTTCAATTTGTCAATTTTGACTGGGGGTATAAACTGTACACGATGTATCGAATGTACAAAATGGGGCATGACAGGATGATGAAAGGCAAGCCATTTCCATACGTCCTATATTTAATCCACAGTGAGTTGAGCGGTAGACAGATTCCACATTCTCCTAGGCAATGGATTTTCTCGCAAAAGGTACGATAGCCGAAGTGACAGAGGCATCCATTTCTCTATCTAAACACTTCAGGTGTCCATTGCAAACCCCTTGAGCGGCGGTTTCATTCTCTTACCCCTGTCATGAACCACCCCACATTGGGGTGAGACGAGGTAATTCCAGCAGAGGCATGAGGTAAATAGTTAGAAATTCTCTTGCTCAGACTAGCATCAATCTTCGGGTCTTGCTTTGCATTTTACTCGAACTTTAATTCAAGTGCCTTAAGATGATGAAGAGCATTCATTTCTCTATCCTATACACTACATCCATTGCACAGCCCAATTGAGCCTGTATATTCATTTCTCAAACCCCGTTGGTGATCATTGCACGTTCCGATTTGAAGATGACGTCATCACCAAGGAACAGAACTGAAGAGATTGGATCAACGGAGAATTCCCAAAATCTTGCATTTTACATCATGTGATTGTTTGACATAGCTTTTGTCTATGAATATTCATGTTGTTTTAATCTCTCATTCAAAATCATGGGATTTTAAAAGAAGAGCAAATTCCGCTTGAAAGAAAAGGGCCTGCTCCCTAAAAAAAGAAAAAAAAAACAAACCTCTTCCGAAAAAGAAAAAAAAATAGAGAAAGAGAGATAGCTCTCTCTCAAAAAAAAGAAAAAGAAAATGGGAGTCGGGAGTAAGGAAAAGCAAAGGCTAGTCCCACAGAAAATCCCTAGCAGTAAAAGCAAAATGCCTATCAAAAGCAAGGCCTATGCCCATTCAATCCTCGTTCATTTGTAAAATATGTTGAAATTTGAATGTGCATTTTATCCTTCCTGTAAATCCCAACCGGATGACTTGTAAAGAAAAAGTCTCCAAGAGAGTCAAATGGGAAATTGCAATCATCAGCGGAAGCTCCATCCTCAAGCAGTGATGGCACATTTTGAAATCAATTTCAGAAGGCTAAGATTGGTGGCAAGACAGCATTGATCACTAGCGTCAAGCCATCCTCATATATTTTCTGAACAAAAGCGAGCCTTTTCGTTTCTCAGTCCCAAATCCTAACATACGTTACAACCCTTCAAAATCTCTTCTGATTAGGGCACATGAAGTAACGTAGAGTTGAATGATCTTAAGCATCGCTTGAAGAAGTTCGAGAAGATTATTTCTCTCTCATTTTTGCAGGGTTCTTGACTTGTAAACCTAGAGCAGATGATGATGATCTTCTTTAAAAAAGGCCTTGACTCCACAGGAGTCCCATTTGGTAAACCATTGACCTAGTCCATATTAAGGTCCTAATCAAGACCTCCAGATCGGCTCGGTAGTACCAATTACGAGATTACTCAGACCCTTATTGAAGACGATGATGGTAAGATTGAGTGATTTCTCTTGAATCCTACAGTTAGGATAAATAGCTTTCCTCAAGAGTAGGAGAAAGCCCTTTCGGACTGAAGTCCCCCATTCAGAGTACATTCGAGGTATTCACAATGTAATTACCTCCTTGAACAAAATTGGTAATCCAAACTTGACAGAATAGTTTTGCATAAATCCACTGAATGAATTTCAGCATGCATGCCTATACATGTTACATCTAAACATTGTTTAAGCACATGCATCCTTAATATTCGAGTTACCTCATGAGGTCTTGAAATCCATCCAAGGATGATTGAATGAACAAAGCCATGCTGGCAAGTGTCCACCTGGCCACCTTCTAAGCTCTCAGGTAAGTTTTCTGAACCCATTTTTGAATATCTTGTGTTTACACTAACATGGCTCGTATAGCACATCCTTTCAATGTGGTCACCGCCCTGTGAGATTGGCGGCACATTTCCCTTTCGGATTGTCCAAGACCAGCTCTAGTAATCTCATTCCCTTTCAGATCATCAAGGACCAGCTCTAATGATCTTTAAAGAAGTCTACCTTTCAACTACCCAGAAAACCCAGGTAAGTTTTCTAACCCTTTTGAAAAATCGCAAACTTTGAGTTTGCACCAATGAGAAAGCACATTTCTAAATTTCGTCCAGTTTATAATCGACATGCTCTTGTGACCTGCATGAAAAACTTGTTCGAACCGTGATCGACATGCTCTTGTGGTCTCGACAAATTTTATCATAATCAAAATCGACATGCTCTTGTGATTTTGGTACCCTATCAAGTTCATGATCAACATGCTCTCATGTTCTTGATCTTATCCATCCAGTTCATAATCGACATGCTCTTGTGTTTGGATGCTTGTTCGAACCATGATCGACATGCTCTCGTGGTCTCGACAAATTTTATCAAAAACCATAATCGACATGCTCTTATGGTTTTGATACCATTTCAGATCATCAAGGACCAGCTCTAATGATCTTGAAAGAAACTATGTGACTCCACTCGAAGAGATGCAGTGGACACATCCCCTTACAGATCTTGCGCTTTCTCGCATCAGGGGAAACCTCTAGTAACGGATAGGCACCAGTACCTTAAGATTCTTGCATCCACAAAATGCCTAGAGCTTAAGGGAATCACTAGCATTATGAAGTGTCTGGTAAGACCGACATTTTATATGCGATCCATGTGCAGGTTTCTTTAATACGTTTTCTCGGAGCAGAGAAATCTTAACACAAGTTATTTACAGTCCTGCACATCACGCATCATTGCACTTGCATATAAAATGGGATTAAAACTCCCCCACAAAAAAAAATCAAAAATCATCATCATCATTCATTTGCATTGTCAAAATTTAGGTTCAATTTTGTCTTTGAGCGAAACCTCTACGAGTATCCGCTCAAAGAGGGGTAGCTGTTGACACCTAAATTTTGACTTTTTAAAATTCATTCACTTAAGTACATAAAAAAATGAGATTTTGTTCTCAACAAAAATTAATTTTTTCATGCATTGCATATTTAATTTTTTGTCGGTCATGCATTTTATTATGGCTAACGACGGAAGATTTGAGCTTAAATTGACAAACGATTGGATTGAGCGTGAGGGAGGTGTGCCGAAAGGCTTATGAAGTTTTGAACTTAAAAGAAATTTTCCCACATGGACTGAATTGCAAATACATAAAACTTCAGGGACTGAATTGCAAATACATAAACTTCAGGGGCTGAATTGCAAATACATAAAATTTTAGGGATAATAGAAAAATTAGAAGGAAAGATGGAGAATGGAAGATGGTAGAATTAGAAGGGAAGATGAAGAATTAGAATGGAAGATGGAAAGATTAGAATGGAAGATGGTGAATTAGAAGGGAAGATGGAGATAAACAATGGAGGATGGTGGAATTAGAAGGGAAGATGGTGGAATTAGAAGGGAAGATGAAGTTAGTGGAAAAATTAGAATGATAGATGAAGATAGAGAAAAGAAGATGGGGGAGTAGGCTATAAAAGGAGGAAGAATGAGAGCGTTGAATGGGGGACTTTTGGAGAGATTAGAGAGAAGTTAGGAAGACTTTGGAGATTGAAGAAAACTTGATAAGAGATTTTGAAGGGAGAAAAAAAATTTGGATAGATTTCAAGAGAAAAAATTTTGAGAGAGAAAAATTCGCCGCAGTGGAACAAGCTTTGGCGACGCGACGGATTCATCTCCGACGAGCTCTAGGTGCATCGGCATGTGCAATTATCTGGTAACTCAATTTTTCGTGTTTAGATGACGAAATCTCGAAAAAAATATACTGAACATTCGTAGATGACTTCGAGATCTTCGATTTGATATATTATGGCGTGAAAATGAACGTCGTTTGCTATGTCAAAAGGGTCCCGAAATGGAGAGCAGAAATCTGGAAATATGGTGATCAGAACCTGAGATGGAATTTTTCTGATCTGACCTTTCACGCTAAATGATTTTCCATGGGTTATTCTAGACTTCGTTTCATAAAGACCTCTTCATGACATTTGTTCATAAGATCTTAATACATAACATATAAAAAATACAAAAATATTCATGCACGTTTCGTATTTTTAATGCATTTAATGAAATCATGCAATTCTGTTGGCGTCCTTGAGTCTGAGTGTTTTTCTGTGCGTGGTCATATTGATTCGTAGTTATCTCATGTTTAGAGTCTTCTTTTGAAACTTCACAAAAAATGAAAGTTGTTCATTGGGGTCTTGTTTAGTAGACTGAAAATTTTGGTGCGTTAATTTTGAGATTTGAGTGTCCATTTGAACTTAATCCTGAAGTATGTCTGTTCTATGAAATTGTTTGTTTGCTGCTGAGCTCTCATGAAAGACCATTTTCTACACGAAAATGAGTGTCTCTTCTGTAAGAATGTAAAATATGAAAGTTGTCAACGACACATTTTCCCATCCACATAAAAAATCTCAGAATTTTTACATACATTGCATTATTTCTTTTGTATTTTATGGTTACTGCTTTCTCCCTAAGAATGTTCATGCACAGTATGATTTAATTCGTATTTTTTGTGTTAATGCATTGGAAAATGTAAAAAATGGTCTCAATGAAGTTTACTCAGTACGTGTTAAACTTTCTTTGAGTTTTTGAATTGTCTTAACTCATTGGTGATTGTGCATGTTCGATTGGATAAGTTCATTATTTTCATTTAGCTTTCGGCCCTATGCTTTGAAGACTGGAGGATGACCGATGTCCATTCCGGTCCGTTTTGTTGTACTCCCGACCCACGAGGCTTGGCGACGGGTGTTTGACCGATGTCCATTCCGGTCCATTTTTGTTGTGTTCCCGATCATGTCTCGGGTTTTATTTAATTGGTCTGTAATTATTTACCCGACGAGTTGCGGGTTTTATTTTCACTGTCCTTAGGGTAATTTTACTTTACCTGCTCTCTCTTCACATCTTCGTTTGCTTTGAGTGATTTTGCATTCTTTATAATACATTGAAAAATCTAAAAAAAATTCATAAAAAGAAAACCAAAATAAAAAATTGCACCTTTGAACCTCAAGTGAAAATTCATCAAAATTGCCAAGTTGAACATTTTCATAAAATTGGTACCGAAAGTGCGTTAATTGAAAAATTAGCGTAATCAAGTCCCCGAACTCATTAATCTCTGGTTCGTAGGAATAAAGTATTTCTCCCGATACTTTATTTAGGTGTCTAATCAACCTACCAAAAATGATTAGTGGCGACTCCAAGATAAATCCTTCTTTTGATGAAATTGAACCTAAGTCACGATTTGGTAGAACTCGGGAGAGTTCGAGCTATGCTAGTTAATTCAATTTAATTAACATGGTAATCCATTAACTTTAAAAATTGGGAAACCGATTTTTAGGTCGCGACATACTCCTTTGCCAACTTGATCCTCTGTTGAAGTTATGGCGCACGCCACATTGAGTGGAACTACCTTTCTCGTTCTACAGTTGTAATTCTTAACTCAGGTAGTCATCAAACTACTACTTACGGATTCTTTTGGTCACAACTTAATTTGCACCTATTCCATTATACTATGAATGCTTCAAGTTCAATCCCATCATCACCAATCCACCTGGTGTCGCTTGAGGCAAAACGTTCATTTCATTTTCCTTAAACGAGCTACTTCTCATCAATAAGAATTCCTCCACTTAAATGTCCAAACACCATAAATGACGGATAATTCAAAATTGAGTACTTAGAATCTATATAGAGTATTCTTCTTGGTCATTATTCATACCGGATCACCATTCTTATATCGGATTGAGCCTTCATTCATCGTCGGTGCTTTAATCACCAAACTCAAGTTCTATTCGCGTCCAACATCCCATAATTATTGTTTGCTTACTTGCAAATCACGCAATTCATGGGCCCTTGTAATACCAACATCCATATACTATGGGCGATCATCATTTCTAAGATTAAATACTTAAACTTCAAGTTAATGTAACACTTCCCTTGTCGCCATTCGTAATAAGTCAAAGTCATGTAATTTCATCAGCCCATAATCCAATGTTACCATCTGCCTCAATGTGAGTCTCATCCAATCATCTGAAACTCTTAGTAAAGATCCCATCTAAACCATCAAAATCTGATACAATTCGAGCTTATGACCTTTCGACATTGAGTCTTCGCAATTTTGTATCCACAATATGTTTCTCATGGCTATCCATCAGAATTCTCGATTCAAGCCTATCGGCATGTTGTTGTCATGAGTCCTTATGCCTTTTCGCTTCCATGTCAATCCCTACACCTCAGTTTTTTTTCCAAACCTGTCAAAAGCCATTATGACTCGAGGTCACTTGTCGGTGTTCAATCCGTGTACTTCACTTCTGGTCATTGTTTAATTCATCTCAAACTCATCCTTGAAGAATTCGACCAACTCTACGCCCCATTATTTCTCATTTCATCTTTTTCAAGAGTTTTTCTATATCCATTGAGGTTGCTGTTAGAATTCTTGACCTAAATCATCAATGCGCCATGCTAATCAAGACTTAGGATCCGTTGTCGTCAAATGCTATAATCTTGTATCACAAACGTCACAGCGGCTATCCATCAAGTTCTCGTAATTCAAACCTAAACTTTTATTATTATTTTTTTCAAGTTTATCGTCTAATTTATCTCTTGATCACTAAGTTACCTCCTCAAGTTGGGTATTGACAATTCAAGATCACTATTATACAATTCCACTAGTCCTCAACTAATATTCGAATTTATAAGCCGTAAGTATAACCATCCATCTCAATCCATGCCTAGGGTTTCTTAGCTTTCGCTACTTCCTTATGAACCTTAATCATACTTTTGTTTCGGCCATCAGCCAACTCTAGCAACTAAGACCATCGAACATGGTTTCGTGTTGAAGCCTATGGAATCCACGGATGCCTGTCTTTTCATGATCACATCGCCTTCACCAATTTAATTCATCGGCAGGCTCTCTTTGCAGCAAAATCCCGTCAATTTGATCCAAATGAAAGTGTCGCGACCCTCTAAAAAAATTTAAAATTTTAAAAGGGGTTAACGGATTATTAGGTTAATTAGATTTGATTAACCTAATGCGGACCCTCCCAAGCCCTACCGAATCGCAACTTTAGTTTTTGTTTAAATGATTTTAAAATTTGGAGTCGCCACTAATCGTTCTTGGTAGGTCGATTAGAAACCTAAATAAATTAGCGGGAGAACTAATTTATTCCTGCGAACCAGAGATTAGGAGCTCGGGGACTTGGTTACACTAGTTAATTAAAACTAATGCCCTTTCGGTACCTTAATTTCATGGATATCCTAATTCGGCAACTCAGGCTTGGTTTATTCCTAAGGCTATAGTAGGGTATTCTCTTTTGTGTTTTCACTTTTTAAATAGGATGCATGGATGGTATATATTTTTATTTGTTATATTTTTTTAAGTGTTAAAGATTCCCTGAAGCCGAAAGAAGGAGTATGTTAACGACTTCTGTGCAGTATTACAACCTACTTATCTTTTGGGTCTGATGATTCAAAAATTAAATTATAGGAAGTACATGACAGTGAATAAACACCTCCAATGGGAGGCCTAGCATTGGCTTGGCTCTTCCCTTTGGGATTTAAGGTACAGGTATTTAAGTTGCAAGTATTTAAACTACTGTAAGTAAAAACCTCCAATGGGAGGCTAAGCATTGGCTTGGCTCTTCCCTTTGGGATTTAAGGTACATGTATTTAAGTTGCAGGTATTTAACTACTGTAAGTAAAAACCTCCAATGGGAGGCTAAGCATTGGCTTAGCTCTTCCCTTTGGGATTTAAGGTACATGTATTTAAGTTGCAAGTATTTAACTACTGTAAGTAAAAACCTCCAATGGGAGGCTAAGCATTGGCTTGGCTCTTCCCTTTGGGATTTAAGGTATAGGTATTTAAGTTGCAGGTATTTAACTACTGTAAGTAAAAACCTCCAATGGGAGGCTAAGCATTGGCTTGGCTCTTCCCTTTGGGATTTAAGGTACAGGCAGGTATTTAACTACTGTAAGTAAAAACCTCCAATGGGAGGCTAAGCATTGGCTTGGCTCTTCCCTTTGGGATTTATGGTGCAGGTATTTAAATTGCGGATGGACTTTGTCCTCTCCATTCTGGGGTATGAATTCTTTAAAATAAAATACAACGAATTGATTCAACAATTTGAAATTTGTGCACGCTTGAGGACTCCTCCAAGCCGATTTTGTGCTTCCATAGGATTGACCATTGATATAGAGCTGCGGCTTCCTGACATAAAATAGAGTGAAGTGTTAGTATACAAAATATGTGCTAATCTGCATCTAAAACCAGAAGAGTAGAAAGAGTACTTATCTCCCATTTTTTTGGGAGGGATTTCTATAATTGATTTTCGCTCTCTATGTTCCCAATATAGAGAGTTTCTTTTGAATTAAGAGGGACTTTTAGTCACAGATCAGTTGAGAAATCGGTGGACAGCTTAGGAGCTTGTCTGGGCCGATTTTTGTATCTCGACGAGATTTTTGCTGTTGACGTAGAGATATCCTTCTCCTGACATAAAATATGGAAGAAAAAGGAGATGGAGAAAGTGTATACAATTTGTGCTAATTTGCGAGTAAAACCATAAATAAATGAATAAATAAAAACACTTAGCTTGAATTTGTTTGCTCGTTGACGAGGATGAACTCTTGATTTATATTGATCGATGAAGGAATTTGTGATGATAACCCCTAGCTTTAAACTCCCATCATCTTCAAAATTCTCTCTCTTTTGGTATTTTCTTTCTCTCAAAATTTTCTTCAATCTCCCAAAACTCTCTCAAACATCCAAAATTTTCTCTCAAAAAAATTCTCCCAAACACTTCAAATTTTCTCTCTCAAGAATCCTTTCTCAAGCTCACTTCTTCCTCCTTTTATAACCTACTCATCTATCTCCCATTCTAATTTTTCCACTAACTCTATCTCCCATTCTAATTTCTCCACTAACTCTTCTTCATTTTCATCTTCCATTCTCCATCTCTATCTCACATTCTAATCTCTCCACTAACTCTTCTTCATCTTCATCTTCCCTTCTCCATATTTATCTCCCATTCTAATTTCTCCACTAACTCTTCTTAATCTCCATCTTCCCTTCTCTATTCTTATCTTCCATTCTAATTTCTCTACTAACTCTTCTTCATCTCCATCTTCCCTTCTCTATTCTTATCTTATTTTCTCCATCCATTCTTCTCCAACTTCTCTTCTTCATCTCCTCTTCTTCATCTTCCCTTCTCTATTCTAATTTATCCACTAACTCTTCTTTTTATTATTTGTAAAATAATCCTTCAAGAGTTAGGTATTTGTACTCTAGTCCTTGAATTTTAAGTATTTACAATTTAGTCCCTGAAAAAATATTTCTTTAAGTCCAAATCTCCTTACAATTTATGACATACCTTCCCTATACTTAGTCAAAATTCAACACATGTCAAATTTAAGCTCATTTCTTGCCACTGAAAATAATGCAGAATTTAATTAAAGCCCTTTTGCACAATTGAGTCATTCTGAGTATAATTTGGGCCAATATAAAAATTTGAAATATTAGAGAACAATGTCACAACTCCTAAAAGTGAAAAAATGAAAATAAATTGACTCAAATTGAATTTTTTAGACCCGGTTCGAGATTAGGCTCATGAAGGAATACACGACCCCGAATTGGATTTTTTAAATTTGTGATAACCAACATGAAAAGGGATTTAAAATAAAAATATTGACTATTTTTATATATTTTTGTAACCTCAAATGCTATTATTTATTAAATATTCTCATAATTTCTAAAATATATAAACAATATATATAAATACAAAAAATTATTTTTTTGTTCGAAAATATTTGCCTAAGCTTGGCCAAGGCTCCAAACTTGATTTTTTAATTTTCTCATTTTTCTTAATTTTTTGTTTTTATGAATTTTCGAAAATAAAAATATCGAAAAATATCGAAAATATGAAAAATTATTTTTTGGTCAAAATTGGTTCCCTAGGCTTGGCTAAGGTTCCCAAAGTTGATTTTTCAATTTTATGAATTTTTATGGATTTTCTATTAATTTTGGAAAATAAATAAATAAAAAATACGTAAAAATACTAAAAACATGAAAAATCTTTTTTTGGTCAAAATTGGTTCCCTAGGCTTGGCTAAGGTCCCCAAAGTTGATTTTTCAATTTTATGAATTTTTATGAATTTTTTTATTACTTTAGCAATAGAAAAAATGATTAAAAATCAGGTGTCAACAGCTGCCCCTCTTTGAAAGGAAGCTCGGTAGAGGTTCATTTCAAAGACGAGATGACACCTGAATTCTAATTGACTCAATACATGGAAATAAAAAGAGTCGTGACATGAATGTTCCACTGAAAATGAAATGAGAACCTAAGGATTCGTTATATAAAAAAAACTTTAGGGTAGTTGAACTTGAACCCGTATGGTGGATCAACCCATGGTAGATTCCTAATAAAAAGATTCTACTGATTAAAAATTGAATTAAAATTTGACCCGTATGGTGGGTTATACCATTTGACCCGTATGGTGGGTCGTACCATGGTAGATTCCTAATAAAAGGATTCTACTGATTAAATTTTGATTGAGATTTGACCCGTATGGTAGGTCACCCCATGGAGATACCTGTAAGAGGGACTTGGTGCCTGTAGAAAGGACTTCGTGCCTGTAAAAAGGACTTGTGCCTGTAAAAAGGACTTAATGCCTGTAAAAAGGACTTAATTTGCCTGTAAGAAGGACTTGATTTGCCTGTAAAAAGGACTTGATTTGCCTGTAAGAAGAACTTGATTTGCCTGTAAGAAGGACTTACTTTACCTGTAAGAAGGACTTTGTGCCTGTAAGAAGGACTTAATTTGCCTATAAGAAGGACTTGATTTGCCTGTAAGAAGTACTTTGTGCCTGTAAGAAGGACTTTGTGCCTATAAGAAGGACTTGATTTGCCTCTAAGAAGGACTTTGTGCCTATAAGAAGGACTTGGTTTGCCTGTAAGAAGGACTTAGTTTGCCTGTAAGAAGGACTTGATTTCCCTGTAAGAAGGACTTTATGCCTGTAAGAATGACTTGATTTGTCTGTAAGAACGACTTTGTGCTTGTAAGAAGGACTTAATTTACCTGTAAGAAGGACTTGATTTGCCTGTAAGAAGGACTTTGTGCCTGTAAGAAGGACTTACTTTGCCTGTAAGAAGGACTTTGTGCCTGTAAGAAGGACTTGCTTTGCCTGTAAGAAGGACTTAATTTGCCTGTAAGAAGGACTTGGTTTGCCTGTAAGAAGGACTTTGTTTGCATGTAAGAAGGACTTTATTTGCCTGTAAGAAGGACTTGATTTGCCTGTAAGAAAGACTTTGTGCCTGTAAGAAGGACTTGATTTGCCTGTAAGAAGGACTTTATGCCTGTAAGAAGGACTTTGTGCCTATAAGAAGGACTTGATTTGCCTGTAAGAAGGACTTTATGCCTGTAAGAAGGACTTGATTTGCCTGTAAGAAGGACTTTGTGCCTGTAAGAAGGACTTGATTTGCCTATAAGAAGGACTTGCTTTGCCTGTAGGAAGGACTTTGTTTGCCTGTAAGCAGGACTTGATTTGCCTGTAAGAAGGACTTTATGCCTGTAAGAAGGACTTGGTTTGCCTGTAAGAAGGACTTTGTGCCTGTAAGAAGGACTTGATTTGCCTGTAAGAAGGACTTGATTTGCCTGTACAAAGGACTTGCTTTGCCTGTAGGAAGGACTTAATTTGCCTGTAAGAAGGTCTTGGTTTGCCTGTAAGAAGGACTTTGTTTGCATGTAAGAAGGACTCTGTTTGCCTGTAAGAAGGACTTTATGCCTGTAAGAAGGACTTGATTTGCCTGTAAGAAGGACTTTGTGCCTGTAAGAAGGACTTGATTTGCCTGTAAGAAGGACTTTGTGCCTGTAAGAAGGACTTTGTGCCTATAAGAAGGACTTGATTTGCCTGTAAGAAGGACTTTATGCCTGTAAGAAGGACTTGATTTGCCTGTAGGAAGGACTTTGTTTGCCTGTAAGCAGGACTTGATTTACCTGTAAGAAGGACTTTATGCCTGTAAGAAGGACTTGGTTTGCCTGTAAGAAGGGCTTGGTGTACCTCAAAGGGTGCCATTCTGAAATCTGGAGAGACCAGGAATCCTGTGGAAGCTCAAACCCAAATTATATTCTCTTGTCGCTTTAGGAATAAATCAAAGAGGCAGAGATCAAAAGGTCTCGAACAATTCTGTCCTTGAGACAAATCATGCTTTATTGAATAAGGTGGATACCTGTATATACCGCAATGGATTCGAGTACCCCAACAACCGTCAGAATTCATTCTCTTGAAAGGTTCAGGTTGAAGATATACTTACCTGAGAATTTGGAAGAAATGCTTGGTGTCTTCTCGACAACCAGACTTGTTCATTCAATAATCGCCGAATGAATTTCAAGACTTTTGAAGGTAACTCAAACACCGGGAATGTGTTGCCTGTCAGGCAATGTTAGAGCTAACATGTGCAAGCATTTTCATCAATGCGTTCATTGGTTCATACAAAATTGTTCAGCTAAGTTGGCAATGATTAGAAGTAGTCTGTGTGATAACTCATGATGCAATCAATCAAAATGTGGATCATGCAAAACTATTCTGTCAAGTTTGCATTACCAATTCTATTTAAGGAGGTTCTCATAATATGAACGCCTCGAATGTAATCTGAATGGGGGACTTTAGTTCGAAGGGGCTTTCTCTCACTCTAGGGAAATGATGTTTATCCGTAAATTAAAATGTTAGACTTGTGTGGAAATAGTTTGCATTTCCTCATCCTGTCATGCCCCATTCTGCACATTTGATGTCTCCTGTGCAGTTTATGCTCTAAGTTGGAGTTGGTAAATTAAACACGCGGAATGGTCATGCATAATTCATGAACTGTGTAAACACAATGCGGATGTGACAATTTTTTAGCATAATGTGTGTTTATATATTGTGCAAATATAGGCGGATTTGAATTGCCCCTGGTGTGTGGGCGGACCGAACAAATTGGGAAGCTTACTCCTTATGTCGAGGGGCGGTTCATCTCAACTTTGCCCCTGTGCGATGAAGCATATGGGTGATGGAGCATTTCGGTTTGCTTAATAACAGCGACTGCCGTGGTTTAGCGGTTGAATGCCCCTGCAAAAAGCAGAGAAATTATTCTTGAAATCAAATGAGATAAGGAAGACGTATTTGCTTTTTTTGCTTCAGAACTTGTGATTAATTTGCCCCATTTTTCACCAAAATAGATCTTGTCAGATGATCATAATTTTCTTTTGGGATTTGTCTCCTTCAACATGTTAAATGTTAGTATAAATATTTCCTGTAAAAAGAAAAGGAGACATGTCAGCCAGTATTAAAAGGGATAAATTGGAAACGATACTGATTTATCCTTCGTCTTGAATGCCTTGCACGAGTCTTTTACCAGTTTTGCTAGATTGAATTTTCCTCGACTTTTGTTGGGCGCCTCACCATTATGGCAAGACTATGGTAAAATACTGACTTTGATATTACTTGTCGAGTATTCCTGTTTGCAAAAAGAAATGCACAAAAAGTTGTTTCATTTATTTATAATACTTACAACATTCCCCACCCTTGGGGATCGAACTCGGGACATTTCGGACCTACTGTCATCCCTTCATACCATTCGGTCCATTGGACCGTAGGTGTCCATGGGGCTTTCCTTTCAAAGGTTAATCCTTGTGGATAACGCAGCCTTGTTGTATCACCTTGGGCCATGTTACGGTATTTTCTCGAGGTAATTTGCAATCCCTGTTAAGAATGGAATAAAACAATTCGAGACTTGAGATGATCATGTGTAAATTAGAACGATACAGAATTACCCATGTCTGAGATTGTTCGGATCTTTCGCTTGTATTTTTCTTTAACCGAAGCTGTCCATCCCGTGGTAATGTCCATGAGTTGATTTGCCCCCAATTTAGCCCGACCAGGAAATTTGGTTTTTGAATACAACTGTATTCTCGAGTCGCTTTTGCAAATTCCTGAAAATAGAAGGGATCAAATTTAAAACCAGAGCAATTTAAGGGTAAATTGGAACGATACGGATTTACCCTTCATATTTACGCGGATTTCGTCTCGATATTAATTTTTTCGAGTTTGGTGCGGTTAACGGCTCCGAGCATTTAATATGGGGGAAAGGGAAATGATTACTTCTAGCTTGTGCATTAATTTTGGACATCGACAAAAGGCGAGAACGTGCGATGAAACTAAGTAGACGTATTCGTCTAGGTTTAATCTTCTTCATGATGCTCTCGCGGGTTGCGGTAGACGATGATATCAAGAACATTAGAGAGGCATTCAGTGTGGCTTTCCACCAGCCGCCTAGAGACCCGCGTTCAATCATGTAAATTAATAAAGCTGCCACCACTCGATCAATGTGCCAATAAATTCGGCCATTTGTTGCGTGCTCCACTTCAACCGTGTTTTGTTGCTTTCGGCGTCCACTCGTATGTATAGGGCACCTGTAGCATCGGTGGAGTGTCCGTGGGCCACATTCATTAATAAAACCTCGGTCCTCTAAAACCCTCCACGTGTTTCGGATCCGAGAAAATTTTAAGACCGGTCTCTGGTTGATTTAATCAGGTTAAGGTACTTATTTCATGGTTTCTGATTATATAATCCATATTGTCTTTCAAAAGACGCGGGATCCCCTGCAATACATTAAATATACCCCCGTGTTTAATCAGTATAAATCCACCGTCATATCAGAATACACTGCCCATACAAGTTTACGGATTGACACAACTCTGTCTGTCAAAGATAGACAGTGTTCGTTTGCCCCCCTGAATTAACGGTTGAAGCCTTGGTATTTTTCGTCTTTTGGTATTTGAAGATGATTCTTGATATATTATTGAACTTAATTTTTACACCCGTCTGGGGTATCTAGGATCTCCCTGCAAAAGAAAAGGATATAATTAGTATGCGACACAAGGAATGTCGGTCTATGACTCCTATATTAGTCCAATTTGATTTTTTCTACTTTATAGAGAAATCAGAGAAAAAAAAATTTCTTAGGAAGAAATGGGTTAATTTCTGATGCAGAATTTTTTTGCAGATTTATTACTCTTTTTATTTTTATTTTTTTAGAGGAATGTGACAAAATCTCTTGACGTTTACTAAAATTTTTGAAGGAATTTCCTTTTTATCAAAATAAATTTTCAGAGGTAAATTTGTCAGGAAAATTTTATTTTTATTGAAGCAGGAAAGACATGACAGAAATCCTTCATTGGTTAACAAAATTCCCCCGAGACATTAGTCTAATTTTATTTAGAGAAAATTTTCTTAGAAAAACATGAGCGAATTTCTCGAAAAGATTTTTGTTGCAAGTTTTTATAATTTGAAAGAATGTGATAAAATCACTTGATGTTTATCAAAGTTTTTTTTTAAGGAATTTTTCTTTTTATCGAAATAAATTTTCAGAGGAAAATTTGTCAAGAAAATTTCATTTTTATTGAAGTAAGAAAACATGACAAAAATCTCTTATTGGTCAATACAATTCCCCCGAGACATTAGTCTAATTTTATTTAGAGAAAATTTTCTTAGAAAAACATGAGCGAATTTCTCGAGAAGAATTTTCTTGCAAGTTTTTATAATTTGAAAAATGTGATAAAATCACTTGATGTCTACTAGAGTTTTTTTTGAAGGAATTTTTCTTTTTATTGAAATAAATTTTCGGAGGAAAATTTTTTTCAGGAAAATTTCATTTTTATTGAAGTAAGAAAAACATGACAAAAATCTCTTATTGGTCAATACAATTCCCCCGAGACATTAGTCTAATTTTATTTAGAGAAAATTTTCTTAGAAAAACATGAGCGAATTTCTCGAGAAGAATTTTCTTGCAAGTTTTTATAATTTGAAAAATGTGATAAAATCACTTGATGTCTACTAGAGTTTTTTTTGAAGGAATTTTTCTTTTTATTGAAATAAATTTTCGGAGGAAAATTTTTTCAGGAAAATTTCATTTTTATTGAAGCAATAAAAACATGACAAAAATGCCTTATTGGTTAATAAAATTCCCATGAAGGGATTTTTTCACATCATTTTTTCAAATTTTTTTTTTAAAGAAATGAGGGACAAATTTAATTTTTATTTTCTTTTAAAAGAATGGTCGTAATATCAAACTCAAAAACTGACTAACACCTAGCATGGACCGACCGAAAATAAATACAAGATAAAATTAGAGAATTTACTTTTACTTTGGAGAAATGCAAATCACATAGTCATGCGCATGACTCAAGTGAGGAGTGGACTCTAGAAAATAAAAGAAGGAGAGACAAGGTATGGACCTAAAAAGGCCCCAACTACCTGAATTGACAAACTTACCCTCCGCGCAATCAAATCACAATGGGAAGAATTGTCAATTCAGATAATCAGCGGGATAAAATATGGTCAACCCGAGCGCAATCGACGCAAGAGCTTTGCATATTCGATCCCTATCTATGGTTTTCTAGGAAGAATTTCGCGACTTGGGTTTAGACGCTTGTGTGTGCAAGTGTCGTGATCCTCAGAGTATGCAAGACATGCACAACAATTGATATCAAAACAGCGCTTCTAAAAATGTGCGAAATTAAACAAATAAACCCAACACCAGCCTGCAAAACAAAGGGGTTAGCCAAACACTCCGCCCCTTATAACTCCCATCCTGCAAAAACATATAACACCTATAGAATGAGTCCCAAACAAGATCGCCAGAAGCGAGATATCCATGAAATTTTCATTGGCCTAAGTCCACTAAGACTTTTAAAATTTCGAAAAAAATTCAAGTATTCCAATTGTTATCTTTTTTCGAAAATTTAAAAATCCCGTCCCCAGCGGAGTCGCCAGTCTGTCGCGACCCTCTAAAAAAAAATTTAAAATTTTAAAAGGGGTTAACGGATTATTAGGTTAATTAGATTTGACTAACCTAATGCGGACCCTCCCAAGCCCTACCGAATCGCAACTTTGGTTTTTGTTTAAATGATTTTGAAATTTGGAGTCGCCACTAATCGTTCTTGGTAGGTCGATTAGAAACCTAAATAAATTAGCGGGAGAACTAATTTATTCCTGCGAACCAGAGATTATGAGCTCGGGGACTTGGTTACACTAGTTAATTAAAACTAATGCCCTTTCGGTACCTTAATTTCATGGATATCCTAATTCGGCAACTCAGGCTTGGTTTATTCCTAAGGCTATAGTAGGGTATTCTCTTTTGTGTTTTCACTTTTTAAATAGGATGTATGGATGGTATATATTTTTATTTGTTATATTTTTTTAAGTGTTAAAGATTCCCTGAAGCCGAAAGAAGGAGTGTGTTAACGACTTCTGTGCAGTATTACAACCTACTTATCTTTTGGGTCTGATGATTCAAAAATTAAATTATAGGAAGTACATGACAGTGAATAAACACCTCCAATGGGAGGCCTAGCATTGGCTTGGCTCTTCCCTTTGGGATTTAAGGTACAGGTATTTAAGTTGCAAGTATTTAAACTACTGTAAGTAAAAACCTCCAATGGGAGGCTAAGCATTGGCTTGGCTCTTCCCTTTGGGATTTAAGGTACATGTATTTAAGTTGCAGGTATTTAACTACTGTAAGTAAAAACCTCCAATGGGAGGCTAAGCATTGGCTTAGCTCTTCCCTTTGGGATTTAAGGTACATGTATTTAAGTTGCAAGTATTTAACTACTGTAAGTAAAAACCTCCAATGGGAGGCTAAGCATTGGCTTGGCTCTTCCCTTTGGGATTTAAGGTATAGGTATTTAAGTTGCAGGTATTTAACTACTGTAAGTAAAAACCTCCAATGGGAGGCTAAGCATTGGCTTGGCTCTTCCCTTTGGGATTTAAGGTACAGGCAGGTATTTAACTACTGTAAGTAAAAACCTCCAATGGGAGGCTAAGCATTGGCTTGGCTCTTCCCTTTGGGATTTATGGTGCAGGTATTTAAATTGCGGATGGACTTTGTCCTCTCCATTCTGGGGTATGAATTCTTTAAAATAAAATACAACGAATTGATTCAACAATTTGAAATTTGTGCACGCTTGAGGACTCCTCCAAGCCGATTTTGTGCTTCCATAGGATTGACCATTGATATAGAGCTGCGGCTTCCTGACATAAAATAGAGTGAAGTGTTAGTATACAAAATATGTGCTAATCTGCATCTAAAACCAGAAGAGTAGAAAGAGTACTTATCTCCCATTTTTTTGGGAGGGATTTCTATAATTGATTTTCGCTCTCTATGTTCCCAATATAGAGAGTTTCTTTTGAATTAAGAGGGACTTTTAGTCACAGATCAGTTGAGAAATCGGTGGACAGCTTAGGAGCTTGTCTGGGCCGATTTTTGTATCTCGACGAGATTTTTGCTGTTGACGTAGAGATATCCTTCTCCTGACATAAAATATGGAAGAAAAAGGAGATGGAGAAAGTGTATACAATTTGTGCTAATTTGCGAGTAAAACCATAAATAAATGAATAAATAAAAACACTTAGCTTGAATTTGTTTGCTCGTTGACGAGGATGAACTCTTGATTTATATTGATCGATGAAGGAATTTGTGATGATAACCCCTAGCTTTAAACTCCCATCATCTTCAAAATTCTATCTCTTTTGGTATTTTCTTTCTCTCAAAATTTTCTTCAATCTCCCAAAACTCTCTCAAACATCCAAAATTTTCTCTCAAAAAAATTCTCCCAAACACTTCAAATTTTCTCTCTCAAGAATCCTTTCTCAAGCTCACTTCTTCCTCCTTTTATAACCTACTCATCTATCTCCCATTCTAATTTTTCCACTAACTCTATCTCCCATTCTAATTTCTCCACTAACTCTTCTTCATTTTCATCTTCCATTCTCCATCTCTATCTCACATTCTAATCTCTCCACTAACTCTTCTTCATCTTCATCTTCCCTTCTCCATATTTATCTCCCATTCTAATTTCTCCACTAACTCTTCTTAATCTCCATCTTCCCTTCTCTATTCTTATCTTCCATTCTAATTTCTCTACTAACTCTTCTTCATCTCCATCTTCCCTTCTCTATTCTTATCTTATTTTCTCCATCCATTCTTCTCCAACTTCTCTTCTTCATCTCCTCTTCTTCATCTTCCCTTCTCTATTCTAATTTATCCACTAACTCTTCTTTTTATTATTTGTAAAATAATCCTTCAAGAGTTAGGTATTTGTACTCTAGTCCTTGAATTTTAAGTATTTACAATTTAGTCCCTGAAAAAATATTTCTTTAAGTCCAAATCTCCTTACAATTTATGACATACCTTCCCTATACTTAGTCAAAATTCAACACATGTCAAATTTAAGCTCATTTCTTGCCACTGAAAATAATGCAGAATTTAATTAAAGCCCTTTTGCACAATTGAGTCATTCTGAGTATAATTTGGGCCAATATAAAAATTTGAAATATTAGAGAACAATGTCACAACTCCTAAAAGTGAAAAAATGAAAATAAATTGACTCAAATTGAATTTTTTAGACCCGGTTCGAGATTAGGCTCATGAAGGAATACACGACCCCGAATTGGATTTTTTAAATTTGTGATAACCAACATGAAAAGGGATTTAAAATAAAAATATTGACTATTTTTATATATTTTTGTAACCTCAAATGCTATTATTTATTAAATATTCTCATAATTTCTAAAATATATAAACAATATATATAAATACAAAAAATTATTTTTTTGTTCGAAAATATTTGCCTAAGCTTGGCCAAGGCTCCAAACTTGATTTTTTAATTTTCTCATTTTTCTTAATTTTTTGTTTTTATGAATTTTCGAAAATAAAAATATCGAAAAATATCGAAAATATGAAAAATTATTTTTTGGTCAAAATTGGTTCCCTAGGCTTGGCTAAGGTTCCCAAAGTTGATTTTTCAATTTTATGAATTTTTATGGATTTTCTATTAATTTTCGAAAATAAATAAATAAAAAATACGTAAAAATACTAAAAATATGAAAAATCGTTTTTTGGTCAAAATTGGTTCCCTAGGCTTGGCTAAGGTCCCCAAAGTTGATTTTTCAATTTTATGAATTTTTATGAATTTTTTTATTACTTTAGCAATAGAAAAAATGATTAAAAATCAGGTGTCAACAGAAAGCCGTCTAGAGGCTATGATTCGCCAGCCAGCCATTCTAATAATGACATCAAAATCAAATATAGACAAAACTGCCAAATCTATTAATTTCTCTCTACAACCACATACCAACTTGCATGCAGAACAATCGAACAAAGTAATCACAAAACCTTTCAATGGGGTCACCACATGCAATAACACTTCTAAGGTTTCACATCAACACCAGCCAACTTCACATATTGTTTAGATATAAACGAATGCGATGCTCCAGTCAAGCTTAGGCAAGAACCTCTAGCAAGCCTCCTTCCACACTTAGAATAGCTTGGTTTCCTTAAAGTTCCTCAAACGGCAGACTATATTGGGACGATTACTTACAATTCAAAATCTCCGTCTAATTTATCCCATTGCATGACCTTTGACAAAAATGAACGAGGTTGGCAAGATACTCCGATTACAGTCTACTTGCACTATTCACAGGATTATCTCCAATTACCCGATTCCTCTCCTACTCACTCGCTATCATCTGTCCCTCCATCAGTCCTTCCACTCTCTTCTGACGAGGCTAGTTCCTCTGGGTCCTCCTCTTCCTCAGTTGACGGTTGTTCGCTCTCCCTTCCATCATTAGATGCTATCAAATCATTCATGGGATCCTCGTTATCAGGCTCAGCTTCTTGTGCCTCCTCACTTGTCACTTCACCTTCATCAGTCAATTGATCTCTGGTCGGATCCCATAAGGCTACACTCTCAGCGGAAACTTCCCAAACTTGCAACAGATTATGCCAAATATATGCTAAGTTGAATAACCATGCCACATACAGATGTGGCTGCCACTGTCTTCCTCCTATATTGACCCAGACGGTACCTTGAAACATAACGTACCTTCCCCCACTAGAACCAAGGAACAACTGTGGATCCCTTTCAATGCTCCTAGGGATTTCCCCTCTTCCGGGTTTGCATTCATTGCGGGGGTCGGGGTTTTGAAAGTAGGACAAGCACCTATAAGAACAAATCTCAGTAAGCTAACCCTTAATCCCCTCCTCAAGACGCTAAACAAACCCAGACCAAACTCTCAGGTCCCTATTCAAGCACTCAAAATCACTCCAGGCCAAATTCTATTACCACATAGCTGTTCAAATTTAGAAAACTCACCACAGAGTAGCTAAGCATATAAAGCATTTATAATAGGTCCAATCCGGGACCACACAAAAATCAGATAACACAAAAATAACACGACCAGTTACTAGCTCAATAAAACAATTAAACTTTCAATTTGAATCCACGTCTTATCCAGAACCATTATAGCAATCACTCATGCAATGCATGCTCAATCATGAGCTTCGGCTTAACAGCCAATTTGACCCGCGTCATATAGGCGTATTAGGTCCGACTTGCGTCGTACATGCCTCAGGGTCTATGCCGTGACTCGCGTGTATGACACTTCAGGTTGGCACCTTATCAATCTAGCTACCCTGCGTCAAACGCTTCAAGGCACACGAGGCTATGTTTTTTTGCCTCTGAGGCTACATTTTACGCCTTCGTGGCTACATTTTACGTCAAGTTATAATAATATGCAATCAAACATGCGAAAGACCATCGCACTCGCCTTTTAGGCCGTAAAACCCATTTAAATTCATTTGTACAGAAATCAACGGATGGGACGTTAGGCCACATTTCAAATACATGTCCAAATATTTCACTCAGTTGGGCAAAAACCTTGGGCAAGTACGTTAGACCAAAACTTAAAACACGTGCCAAAATATTTCAATTTACATGGCCGACATAATGGCCAAAACAATCAATTTCTTTAACGTGCCCAATTTCATTAAAAATGCTTAATTTCTCACATGGGACCCAAAATGATCCAAATAATTACTTTCAAGTATACGTGGGTAATCCTCAAATATTATTTTGAATACGAACACTGGCCCCAAATATTTGAAATAGTAAGATAAAATATTACTCGGGTCCGGTTTTACATAAAATGCTCCATAAACCCATTTTTCGTTACTCAAATCACACGGAACCCACAAAACTTGTCACTCTCAAATCAAAATTTAATTAGGCAGCACGTGAACAGTGTTCGTGGGTCATGAACAGTAATTTCATAATACTATTTGGCCTGTTTTCGCTCTAAATATCCCAAAAATCTATTTTTTGATACCCGAACCTCGCGGGACCCACACCAACCACCACCAACAGCATTCTTCAAGCATGGACAGCAACATTTCACCAATTCACAGCATACTCACAGCCCACAGAAATTGATTTCGTCAAAATAAGCCGATTACGGCAAATTTTCCTCAACCGATTTACCACGAATCGGTCCCTAAAGCTAATCTATGTCAAGTCTAACATTATGAGCGAAGTCTAGAGGTTTAACTTATCTAAAAGAGGTCAAAAGAGGGCTGAGGTCGTGGCGATGGCCAGCGGCAACGACGACGGCGGCGGATTCCGGCAGATTTAGTTTGAACCAGGGTGTTCAAGGGCTAAAACAAGACCATATCGAGCTGAAAAACAAGATTATGACATGAATATGCGTTCTATGGATAGCCAGGGTTGATATATATCAACGGGAACCAAAATCCAAAATCTGGAAATCAAAAATAGATTCGTCGACTGAAATGTCAAAGCAGATTCGAAAGGCTAAACAATCTCGAATCAAAGTGATTCAAGTTGGAAAAGAACCACAAGACAATGAACTACAACATATCTAAAAATCATGATGATCCAATGGTTGAATTTTCGTCCGCGGCCAGTTGAAGTTGGCAGCAGAAAACTGGGCCGCGAGAGAGAGATCCGAAATTTATAGAGAGAGAGAGAGGAGAGAGAGGAGAGAGAGTGTTCTGTTGGTAATAATGGAAGAGAGAGAGAGAGAGAGAGAGAGAGAGAGAAAGCAGATATTATTCCTTGAGTCCATTATTGAAAATTACTATTCATCGAAAGAGATCTAAAGCTGAACGAATTGATTAATTTTTGGACTATTAGTGAAATTTGGACTAATAAAGCTTGGGCCTCAATTATTTTCGATCAAAGCGGGTCAAATTGGTCAAAAAGATGACCGACGAGACATTTCTCGAAATTCGTGAAATTTTAGGACCGGGTGGGGTTCAATTAGTGTTGATTTGGCTCAATCGCAATTGGAAAATGACTCCGGATTTCATCGTAAAATTTTTCTAGCCTCTCTAAAAATATTCTTACCCTCATGCCATGGATTCTAGCTCAGACCAGGGGCAAGATAAAAATTTCTAATTTTTCCCTTTTTCATTGAGCATTTCGAGATCCATTCGCCCATTTTTTCGCCTTTCAAAGCAAGGTTCAAATTCACAATTGTGACACTCATGAGAGTCGATTTTCCTATTTCAATACTCAATTCGTGGCCTCATTCATAAGATATCAACTTTAAACAAATTCTCAGATTAATAGGTGGTTTTTAGGAGTCACATGTATCGACCATTTGGTCTACATGCTTATATTCCTAGTTAGCATTCCCCTTTGGTTAGTCATCTCAAAGTGACCAGCTCCAAGTGAGATTCATCTATAGCACGTTCATAAAATAACCATTATGTATTCAAATTCCAGAAAAATAAATCGAAACTCAGGATATCACGGCTAATCTTCTGTTCATGTTTTTAGTAAGCTAGGAATTGTCCTCATCTTTAAGAGTTGGCTGCAACATGTTGCTATACATGTTTAGAGTGACTTGGTATTTCCCTTTTGCTATTTTCTAGCTTTTCTATTACTGGTTTTGCTTATAAAAAGGCTTGCATAAGATGGTGTTACATAATTGTGACAATAAAGAGTCTCTTTTTGTCTGTTGGTTTATTTTTATTCCATGGGTTTTAGCTTGTAACAGTGGTATCTAAGGCGGTTTATTGAGAGTATTGAGAGTTCAAACATATGAGAAAATGAGAGCAAAAAAGAAAAACAAAAAGAAAGAGAGTATGTAAGAATACAACAAGTAGCTCTATTCCATTTTACTCTTGGAATAGCAATTGGAGTCGATGGCCTCAAAAACATTTGTGCAATTGGCTATCCCATGTTTTGATGGTCACTATGATAATTGGAGCATGCTGATTGAGAATTTTCTCAAGTCCAAGGAGTATTGAGATGTTGTTACTTCAGGAGTTGCCGAACCTGAAGGAGCTATGTTAGCTGCAGTACAAAGAACAGCTTTGGAGGCATCAAAATTGAAAGATCTCAAGGCCAAAAACTACCTTTTCCAAGCAATTGATAGGTCCATATTGGAGACAATTCTTTACAAGGATACCTCCAAGCAAATATAGGAAGTATCAAGGCTCAACAAGAGCAAAGAGGCAATAGCTTCCAATTCTTTGTTTGGAGTTCAAAATGCTACGAATGAAGTCAGGAGAGACAATCATAAATTTCTTCTCTCAGACAATGGCAATTGTTAATAAGATGCGGATTCATGGTGACAATATTGAGGATGTCACCACCATTGAGAAGATTCTTCGATCTTTGACACCAAAGTTCAATTTTGTTGTTTGTTCCATACAAGAAGCCAAGGATATTGAAGAAATCTCCATTGATGAGTTGCAAGGATCCTTGTTGGTTTATGACCAAAAACTCCTATAGCAAGAGATGGAAGAACAAACATTGAAGGCCTCAATTGGATATCATTCCTTATCAACAACAAGGGTGAATAGAGGAAGACAGAACAACAATTGTAGTAGCTTCAGCATTGATCAAAAGCTTAATAGCCATTTCTATCTTGATCCTCAAGGGAGAGAAAGAGGTTGGGGAGGACAATATTCAATTGGTTTTAGGCCAAGGTTCGCAGAAAAATTCAAAGTGGAGTGTTTCAGATGCCATAGGTATGGGCATTACAAATTTGAATATCAAATGATTTGAATAGACAAAGTGTGGAAAGAGCTAACTTTGCAGAAAAAGAAGAAGTGACTCTTTTGATGGTGTGCTAGGAGAAGGAAGAAACTCAACAAACATGTGGTTCTTAACATTGGCTATAACAACCACATGTGTGGAGACAATAAGATGTCTTCCGATCTAGATGATTTTTTCCATAACACCATGAAGTTTGGAAATAATTTCACTGTTTCTGTTATGAGAAAAGGGAAGGTGACAATTCACATGAAGGGAAATTTTGTGCAATTGTTCTCAAATATTTTCTACGTCCTTGAGTTAAAGACCAATTTGTTGAGCACTGGCTAACTACAAGAGAAGGGATATGAAATCTCTATCAAAGGTGGTATGAGCAAAATACAAGATGAATAATTGGGCATAATTGCCAAAGTTAGTATGACGGACAATCGGATGTTTCCACCGTGTCCCCACAACACTACAAATTCATGTATGAAACAATAAAGGAGGAAGCTTGGTCATGGCATTTTCATTGTGGGTATCTCAATTTCAGGGGGTTACGAATACTACATCAAAAAAGTATGGTGGAGAGTCTTCCTTAAATATCTGCTCCTTTTGAAATATGTAAAGATTGTGTTGTTAGCAAGCAACATCGTGCTCCATTTCGATAAGGAAAATCATGGGGATGAAAGAACCTGCTAGCGTTGGTCCATTCAAATATCTGTGGACCAATATCTCCAAATTCTAATCGTGGTAAATGATATATCGTTAACTTTATTGATGTTTTAGCTAAAAGATTTGGATGTATTTCTTATAGGAAAAATCTAAAGCTTTTGCAAGCTTCATCAACTTCAAAGCACTTGTTGAAAAAGATGGAGGAAATCAAATAAAGGTCCTCCACATGGATTGTAGTGGAGAGTACAACTCACTTGAGCTTGTAGATTTGTTCAGAAGCATGGCATCAAGAGACAAGTTATAGCAACCTATACACCACAACAAAATGGCATATGCGAGAGCAAGAATCGTACCATTCTGAATATGGTATGAAGTCTCTTAAGGAGAAGTAGTATTCCAAAGAGTTTCTAGGCCAAAGTAGTCAATTGGAGCATTCATATTTTGAATAGAAGTCCCACTCTAACTATTCAAATTATGACACTAGAAGAGGCTTGGATCGACCAAAAACTTGCAGTAAATTACTTTAGAATTTTTGGGTGTATTGCTGGCATTAGTGACCAATCAAAAGCCTATAAGTTTTATGTTCCTCTATACAAGAAAATCATCATCAGCATGATGTGATTTTTTATGAAGAACAAACCTGGCCATGGGGTAAGCAAGGTGTTGGTGAGCAAATTCCAATGAATTTTGAAGATGAAGATGACTTGGTGCAGTAACCCACAACAACCCGAATCACCATAAGCAATGCCCAAAGTATAGCTGCAACTGCAAAACCTGAAGATTGGCCTTATTGTATTCGTCAGAGGCCTGCATTGATTTGTGATTATGAAGCAACAAGAGTTGATCAATCTGAAGATCCACTTACCCATTTTGTTTTGTTTATAAATTGTGATCCAACAACCTTTGATGAAGTAGTACAAAAAGAAAATTTAGAGGATAGCAATGTATAAAGAAATTATAGCTATTTAGTGAAATAACACTTGGGAGTAGATAGATCTTCCAACAAGACATAAAACAATCAGGGCCAAGTGGGTATACAAGGCCAAATTGAACAAGAATGGCAAAGTTGACAAGTACAAGGCGCGCTTGGTAGTGAAAGGCTACAACAACAATTTAGAGTGGACTACAAAGAAGTATTTGCACCAGTAGCAAGACTTGACACAATCAGATTGGTGATTGTATTAGCAGCACAAAATTCATGCCCTATCTTCCAATTGGATATGAAGCCAACATTTTTGTATGGTGACTTCCAAGAACAGGAATCTGTTGATCAACCTTCTAGTTATGTGAAGCTTGGTAGTAAACGTTTATATATTGAAAAGGGCACTATATGGGTTAAAACAAGCTCATCGAGTTTGGTATAGTTACATTGATGGGTTAAAACAAGATCCACTTACCCGAATCACCACAAACAAGTGCATGGAGAACATACGGCAGGCACGATGCTTAAAGGTTTGGTTTTACTCATAGGGTTCATAATTTTGTTAAAACACACAATCAACAAGCAATAGACATAGGAAAGAATGGGTTTATATATATATACATATACATATACCATTTGGAAGGTTCTTTATAAAAGTTCAAACATTAATAACTACGACAACTACTTTCATCATTTCGGCACAATCCACGAGCTTTGCCTTTACCACCATCTTCAAGGCTCAGTCCCACTCCTTACTTGAGTATTTAGAAAGATAGACCCTAAACAGGAGTGAGCTAACATGGCTCAAAAAGTAAAACTTCTAGTCAAATAACTAAACCCTCCAATCCACCATTCATTCGAGCAAAATAGTCAAACAACAACCATAAAAGATAAACAACAATGATATCAAAGCAATCATCGACTACTATTGACGGAAAGCAGCTTGCACCACCAGCTCAAATTGAAAGCACACCCATAAAGGTCTTATTAGTCAGGACTTTCTTGGCGTCAACATTTAAACTACCAAATTTCGCCAATCATCCCCCTCAAGATCCACATAAGACCTCCACCTTAGCTCAATCCTTATCTCATGTTCTTATCGACAACGAGCCAAGTACTTTGTCCAAAATTCCTGGTTCTCCGAGCCACAGCAATACACTCGTGCGAACGAGACCAATTAAGCAGAAAAAACGAGGTAATTGAACCTCCTTCCATCTTAAGCTTACAGCCGAAACACCCACTTATGGGTCCCAAATTTAATTCCACCCAAATCAGTTACAGTTTAAACAATCTAGTCACATATTTTAACTATCCATAGTCCAAGGTACTAACGCAACCGATGGATTGATCGTATAATAGCATTCACCCTTTCATACATTTAAAACTCTCTCAATTCATAACTATTTTCAAAAGGATGCAAATCGCTCAAATGAATGAAAATTAGAAAAGCTAGTGGTCATGGAAGAAGAGTTATTTGCCTTAGAAACACATTTAAAGAGGAATGACGTCCAAATTGTGCCGGACGAACTGCGGGTCTCCACTAACTAGCTTCTATTTTGCCCAAACCCATGAAAATCAGGAGGTTTCTTTGATGATCAGCCTTCATATTTGAATAGCCCTCAATCTTACGGCTGCGTAGGAGAAATCAAAGCTCAATTCACCCTTCGGATATGCTCAAACGAGCAATTTCTCCTCGGGTGCACCCAGAAAACTGAGGAAGAGAGGGAGCCGAGAGAGTGAGAGTAAGGAGTGAAAAGTGAAGAGGGAGTCTTGGCCTTTGATTAGATGAACCTTCCTTTGAAAACTCTAGACTATTCATGAATAGTGATGTAGTGGGGTGATTGATGGTGGTTAAAGAGTTGTTGACTTGACTTGATGGATTGACCTTAAGTTAATGTGTATTAATGAAACAGGGTCCATGATCAAGTCAATATTAATGATATCTGACTTATATGAATATTATCCAAAGACATTTCGGTCATTTGGAGTTTTTGGACTGATTGGACATTTGGTTCAGGCTACTAAAGCAATTGCATTTAGGCTTGGGCTCAAATGGTATCGACGCTTCAATTCAACAGCTTGATTTTCTCTACTCGATACCTAAGGATTTTCTAAATCCATTTTCATGCGAAATACAATCGCGTCCAATTATTGTCATGTAAACCTTGAAAATCAAATATTATTTATCTTATAAATTTCAAAATTTTGGGATGTCACAGAAGACAAGCTAAAGAACTTCATCAAGGTAAACCTTATGAAGGATTAAGTTACATCCATTGATAACAAGATCTCCGCCGAGAGAAGGGGGTCATAATAAAGCTTTACACATGATGGTCAAACATAAATAGACCCATGTAGCCCGAGTGCTGGTTGATAACAAGTCGGCTTTGAATTTGTGTCCTCTAGCTATACTAAATTGTCTAACCATCAACTCGATTAGGATGCAAGTTACTAAGCTGTCAATCAGAGCTTTTGATGGAGTGAAGAAGAGTGTCATGGGATAAATCAATCTAGAGATATAGGTTGGTTGTTATATGCTTGATGTTCTGTTTCAAGTGCTAGATATCCCTTCGGCTTCTAATCTTTTACTAGGCGGGCTGTGGATCCACAATTTTGGAGCTATTCCATTCAATCTTCATCAAAAGATCAAATTTATGATCAAGCAGAAGCTAGTTATTATCCATGAAGAAATGGATTTCCATATTTTTAATGAGAGGACTATCCCATACATTGAGCTGGAGCATGAGCATATTGAAGAAGACTCTTACCACTCCTTTGAGTACACATCACTCATGCTTCATTAAAGAGTCTTTTACCAGTCTCAGAGCTATCGAGTACCTCTATCATGGTTGCTAATATAATAGTGAGTAACAGATTTGAGCTTAGTGCTAGATTGGGTAGGCACAGTCAAGGATTTTGTTTCCAAATTGAAGTTAATAGGCAATCCCACACAATTGGTTTAGGATACCACAGAGCTAAATACTATGGATGAGGTAGGTATGGTTATGGATGTAGATGTGGTCGAGTTGGTCGAGGAGGCCAAGGTTTGATAGGCCGTGAAAAGCCCAAATGCAATCAGTTACCACCACCTCTTTATGAAACCTTCCATTGGCTGAAGTGATTGGAGGCTATGATGAGTTAAGCCAATATGATGATCTAGGGGTAGTGTTCCTTGACTCATCAAAGAACCCGCGACCTCAAGATGATGTCATGTTGATGTAACATCTGCAGAATCTCGAGATGATAATATTTATCATTTAAATGATATGAGATAAGATTTATTATAAAAAAAATCAAAGAATAGGGGATAATATTTCTTATTTGATATTTATTAAAGGATAAGGTTTATTATCCAAAGACATGGTACAAACTATGAAATGATCATCCATAAGGATCAAGATGGCAATGGGATGGCAAGGTGGCCATGGCCTTAACAAGCTGGCTCGACCAACTGGTAACACTATCGATAGAGTTTAGTTGCGTCCTCATTAGGGATAAAGGTTTAGAAGTTGTTCTCCCCTTTGCTCGTCATCCATTCATGTGAGCTCTTGTGTCATTTTTCTTTATGCATGGGTGAGATTGATCTCGCATGCAACACTTGAGGGTCATGAGGTTGCTCATGATCTAAAGGCAAGCTTGGATTGCTTCGTCTTAAAGGATTCCTAGTATAATCGAGGTGACATTTGAGTGTGAGCTTCATCTTCCGTTCATCACACGATTGTGGTGTGTTTAAATTAGAGGTCTTGCACTTGTGGGACCCCAAGGACATACGAACTAAGTCGGCTTGAACTTGATTTTATGAGGTAAGCCTAGAACCATCTCTATGCATGATTTAGAATTTAGATTGAAATGCATAGATATTCCTTATGGAAGATCCATGCATGGGTTACTCCATATTTTCATTGCACAATGCTCTGTTGTTGATGAAAATTTTGAAATTTTCCATACGAACCAAAACATGCAAAGACCTGACATGGGTAAGATCACGTGGAAACTTTAACGAAGTTATTTGAAAGGCTTTGCAAATTCAAGTAGTGTCTTAACCCGACTAAATGTGTGTTCAGTGCTTGTTCAGCCAAGTTGCTCAGGCTTATTATAAGGCATTGAGATTAAGCCCTCCAAAGTGAAGGCCATTTATGAGCTCAAACAACCGACAACTATCAAGGGAGTTTGAAGTCTCATGAGTAGACTAAACTACGTTGCTCAATTGATCGCCCAATTATTTGAAATCGCTAAGCCATTCCTCAAGTAATTAAGGAAGGATGTGCTAGTAAAATAGGATGACGAATGCAAGGAAGCTTTTGAGAAGTTGAAGCATCACCTAATGAATCCATCTATGCTAATTCCACCCACGTTCAAGTAACCTTTAATCATGTATCTCACAATCAATAGTGAGTATCTGGATGTAATGCATGCTCAATAAAGTCAAGAGGATAGAAAAAAAAAGGGCTATAGAATATCTGAGTAAGAAATTTACGACATTTGAGTTACATTACTCTGAAGTAGAGAAGACATGTGTAGCACTAGTCTAGGTGCTACATAGATTGCAGCAGCATACCTTACATTATCAAGTGCTCTTGGTGATAGAGTGTGATCATATCAAGCACTTATTGAATCAGTCAGCTTTGGTTGGGAAGCTCGCGAAGTGGCAATTTCTTATTTCTAAATTTGATGTTCAATATTTACCACAAAAGTTGGTCAAAGGATGGGTTATAGCTGATGTCCTGGCTGAGAATCCATGGCAAAATAAATATATAGATCATCTTAAAGACCAAGTCATGTCAATGGATGATTATACTTGGACTATGTATTTTAACGAAACTGTAAATTTGTTTTGATCAAGCACCAGAGCTATCTTGATATCTCCAGGCAGGCAACATTATCTTGTAGTAGCAAAGTTAGTATTGCCTTGTACTAATAACATAGCAAAGTATAAGGCATGCATTCTTGAGCTACAAACCACAATCGAAATGAGGATCACCTGACTTAAGATGTTCAGAGATTTCGCCTCGATTATCCTTCAGATTGTGGGCTAATGGAAGACACGAAACACTAAATTGTTACCTTATCATGACTATCTAGCTGAGTTGGTGGAAGAATTTGAGGATATTTCATTCCAATATTTATCTAGAACTCATAATTAGTTTGTGATACACCAGCCACGTTATCATCTAAGTTGTAAGTCCCGATGGTCGAGAGGTCGAGCCTTTAAAGATTGAGCTTTTGCTGAAGCTGGCCCATTAAATGGCTACATCTGAAGAGCCTAATGGCAAGCTGTGGTATCATAACCTTAAGACTTACATTCAGAAGCATGACTTTTTGAAGAAAAGTATCAAGACAGATCAAAGATATATAAAGAAGATGGTCTCGAAGTTTTTCCTAAGTGGAGAAAGTATGTACAAGCAATCTTATGATTTAGTCCTTCTGAGGTGCATTGATCCCACCGAAGTAGTTCGTATAATAATGGAAGTGCATGGAGGTGCACATGGATGGCCACATATTAGCCAAGAAGATCATGAGGCTAGGCTATTTTTGGCTCACCCTAGAAAGCGATTGCATCCAGCATGTTTGCAGTTGTTACAAGTGTCACACCATAGAGACAAACTTAATGTCCCTTTGAATAAGTGGTATTAACTATTAGAGCCATGGCTATTCTTTATGTAGGGCATTGATGTAATTAGCCTTATTAACCCAAAGGCTTCTAATGGGCATCATTTCATCTTAATCGCTATTGATTATTTTTTCAAATGGATTAAAGCAACTTCATATGTTCCAATCACAATACGAAATTTGGCGAAGTTCACTCGTCATGATATCATCACTTGATATGGTTTGCCTGCAGCTATAATCACCGGCAAATGGGTCAAACTTGAATAACAAGTTGGTTTACAAATTTTTCAAAGAATTCAAGATCAAGCATCTGAACTCTTCATATTCTTAGATGAACGAAGCGGTGGAAGTAGCCAACAAGAATATCAAGAAGATTTTAGCCAAAACGGCTGAGAATTATAGTGATTGGCATGAAAGGTTAGCTTTTGCACTCATGGCGTATCGGACTTCAATCTGAACATCGACTAGGGCAACTCCATACTCTCTAGTTTAGGGCATGGAAGCAGTATTGCCGGTTGAAGTAGATATCTCATCCTTGCATATTCTTTCCCAAGTTAAGTTAATTGAAGCTGATTGGATAAAAAAAAAGGATGGATCATTGAACCTAATTGATAAGAAGCAGCTCAAGGCTTTATATTATGGCCAGTGCTACCAGTAGAGGGTTGTCAAATCCTTTAACAAGAAAGTTTAGTCACAACATTTCTAAGTAGGTGACATTGCATTGTGAAAGCTGTTACCAATAATTCCACTACCAAAAGAAAAATTTGTTCCAAACTATGGTGGATCGTATGTCGTGAAGAAAGTGCTCCAAGGTGGCGCTCCAACCTTGGCAGAGATGGACGATTGTGCATTTACCAGTCCTGTCAACTCTAATGCTATAAAGAAATATTACACTTGATTTGTATTGATGTTTTTTATTAATCAAGTTGATTCTGCCCAAAAAATAATTTTGCATATTTTCAGTATTTTCAACATCTTATTTTGGAAAATTCATAAAAATAAATAAATAAATAAATCTAAAAATTAAAAAATCAACTTTGAAAGTGTTGGCCAAGCCTAGGCAACCACTTTTGATCAAAATTTTTTTTTCATAATTTTATCTTTTTCAATATTTATAGAAATTAGAAAAATACTTGAAAATTCACAAAAATAGCATTTGAGGCCACAAAAATATGAAGAAATAGCCAGTATTTTTATTTTTATTTTATTTAATTTTGGCCAAAGAAAAGTTGAAAAAATCAATCCAGAATTATGGTTTACTTAGTTAATCATGTTTTCATATTAATCTCAAAAAATTCTAGAAATTTCATTTCAGGCCTGTAATTTTCTTTTTTTACATTTTTAGAGTTGTGACATTTCCCTCTATTTTTCAAAAATAAAATTTTAGTCCAAAATTTCATGGAATTATCATATTTCACAAAAAAAGGCCAAAATGTACAATTTTAATATTTGCAAATTACTCCTCAAAACACATAAAATGCAATTAAAAATTTTCGGAAGACTAAATAAAAAATTAGAGCACGTCACTCCCTATTTTTTGGCCTCGTGAATTGAGTGGTAATTTGAAGCATTTAGCAAAATCAGGTCAATCGGGTCGGGTTGACACAACCCGATCAACCCATTGACATGGAGAGAAATTAGAAACAATTCTTGTTTCCTCATCCTCACACATGAAAATACTTGAAAAATAGGGGGGGAGGCCTAACTGATTTTTTCATGCGATTTTGGATAAAAGGGGAAGGGTTTTTTAGCGAGATTCAGTTACAATATATTTGAGTGATCAGAGAGAGAGAGAGAGAGAGAGAGAGAGAGAGAGAGAGAGAGAGAGAATTGGAGAAGGATGCCATTGTTAAGCTTAGCCAAAAGCTTCGAAGTTTTCGTGAGAACAAAAGAGGCAAAATCGAGTTTCTTCATTGGCTTACCAAGCTTCCAGGTGGCCCAAGGAGCATGAGGAACCATCTCGCTTGGCATTTCATCTCGAAACAAGGAAAGCACCATTGAGGCTTTTGAGCTCTGCCTTTAGTGGCAACTCATCGATTTTCACATTTTTCTTCAAGTTTCTTGTTCGATTTGGGTTCTAGTCATCCCCTAAGCTTGCCCTCATCTTCTTTTGGCATTAGCTCTTGATGAAACAACCCAACCCGACCACATAAACTTTCGGCTATCGTAAGCCCCATGGCCTATTCTTGACATCGTCGAGCTCCATGGACGTGAAGGTAAGCCCCCCCAGTATCCTTAGATGTTTTTCATGTATTGGTTTGTGATTTTAGCGTCAAAATTTGCACAATTGAATCTCGCCAGAAAATGGTCTATGGAGGTTCGGCTAGCTTTGTTTTAGATGTTGTTAAGAGCTAAGTTTGAGATATGTTACCTTTAAGATGTTTAGAAGATGATGTAGATCAAAATCGAGGGAGAAATCTCATAGTTTTGAGGGAGTTTTGGTCTCGTGTGCGAGGATTCCAACGAGGATAGTCGGAATTCTATTTCTCTGGTCGTCTTCTCAAATGATCGGGTTGACTAGTCAACGAGAGTTGACCAATCAATGCTTACGTGGTTTCTATGCATCTGACATGTGGCACGCCATGTCGGCATTTCTATTGTTTGGATTAAACATAAAACCCCATATCGGACAGTGGACATTATGTCACGTCTCAAGATCTGGATATTTTGGAAATAAAAAAATCAGTTTCTATTTTATAAAAAATAAAATGGTCATGGACTAGCCACGCCATCTAATCTCATCTGTAGATGTCATAGCTCGATTGGACGCCCATGGGCTAGTTACGTGGCGTGTCCATGGCCCTTAGATTAGTAATAGGAGGGAAAAATAGAAAATAGAATTAAAAAATCCAAAAATCCAAAATTCATGTAAAAATGCTATAAAAAAAAGGATGGATTTTTTTAATACAACAATATCCTTCTAAAAGAAGAGGATAAGGCTAAGACCTCCATAACGCTATGGGAAAATGCCTTTCGACCTGAAAAATGCATGAGCAATGTATCATAGAACCATGGTGGCTCTATTCCATGACTTGATGAATAAGGAAATTGAGGTCTATGTGAATGATATGATTACAAAATCTAAACTTGGAGGAAATCACATTCAAGAACTGAGAAAATTATTTGAATGACTTTAAAAGTACAAGTTGAAACTGGATCCTACTAAATGCATATTTGGGGCACAATCAGGAAAACTCTTGGGTTCATAGTAAGCAACCAATGAATTGAAATTGACCCTTCTAAGGTTAAAGCAATATTGGACATCAGAATCCCCTCGACTTTCAAAAGAGGTGACGACTTTTCTAAGGAGGTTGAATTATATCGCTAGATTTATCTGTTAGATACTAAGAAAAGGAGCCAAAGTGAATTGAGATTTCGAGTGTCATCATGCACTGGAAAAGATTAAGCAATATCTCATCTCGTCACTAGTGTTAGTGCCTCCTACGCTTGGTTTTTCACTGACTATATATCTCACCGTCCATTAGGAATCCTTAGGAACTCTATTAGCCCAAACAAGCCTAGAGAATGTCAAAGAGTAGGCAATTTATTACTTGAGCAAAAATTTCACTGCATCTGAGATGAATTATTTCACAATTGAGAAGACGTGTGTCACATTGGTGTAAGTGCTTCATAGGATGAGGCAATACTTCATGACCATATTCAATTGGTCATAGAAAATGATCCAATAAAGTATCTTTAATCGGAAAATTGGCTAAGTGGTAGGTCCTTCTATCAGAATTTGACATTAAGAGCTCAATTCAAAACCCTATCAAGGGAAGAACCATGGTAGATATGTTGGCAGAAAGTGCCTAGGGATTTGAAGTCCCAAGCAATCAAGAATTAGAAAACCACATTTTAAACTTGTCTGAAGATAAATGCACAATGTATTTTGACGCTGTCGTAAATCTCACAGGATCCAAGATTGGGGTAATTCTAATATCCCCATATGGATAACATTATCCAATCGTGGTAAAACTGGTATCCTCATGCACCAATAACATTATCGAATATGAGACTTGCATTTTAGGGCTATAGTTAGCCCTCATTATGAAAGTAAAGAAGTTGCAAATATATGGAGATTCCATGCTAATCATCTTGCAAAGTCAAGACGAATGAAAAACTAAAGATTTTAAGTTCATCTCTTATAATAAGTTCTTAAAAGAAATGATCAAGGAGTTTGAATAGATTGACTTTGAATATCTATCGAAAACTCAGAATCACTTTGTTGATGCCTTAGCTACCCTATCATCCATGCTACAAGTGGTGGATGGCTTGGACATCGAACCAATAAGGATTAACATTATCAAATAATCGGCTTATTGCATGATGATTGAAGGAGGATTTGATGATCAACCTTGGTATCATGACATTAAGAACTATCTGCCGAAAGGTGAATACCCTCTAGGGAGCTAAATAAGAGATAAAAAGTATATAATCATAACGGCTACAAAGTTCTTTATTAATGGTCAGACTTTATATAGGAAGTCATTTGATTTAGTCCTGTTAAGATGCATAGACACCAAAGAAGCAAATCTACTTATGAAGAAAATTCATGAGGGAAACTGCGAACTACATATGAATAGCCATCTTCCTGTTAGTAAGATTATGAGACTTGGTTATTAGTGGATGACCATGGAGTAAGATTGCAACCAACATGTAAGATCCTGCCATCAATGTTAGGTTTATGGGGACAAGATTAATGCTCCCCCAAATGAACTTTATCAAATGTCTAAAGCTTGGCCCTTCTCTATGTGAGGGATTAATATGATCAAGCCAATCAACCCTAAAGCTTCAAATTGACATCGCTTTATTTTAGTGACGATCGATTACTTCACTAAGTGGATCAAAGCCAATTCATACACCAACGTCATGGCTAAGAGCATGGCAAGATTTATCAAATGAGATATTATCTCAAGATATGAGACACCCCATGTCATCATTACAGATAATGGTTCTAACCTGAACAATAATGTGGTAGACAACCTTTTGGATCGATTTAAAGTCAGACACCTTAATTCTTCCCCTTACCATCGCAAATAAATAGTACTGTGGAGGCGACGAATAAGGATATTGAGAAAATCCTATCTAAAACTATAGAGAACTTTAGAGATTGACTTGAGAGATTACCATATGCATTAATGGCATACAGGACTTCAATACGCACTTTAACAGGGGCAACTCCCTACTGTTTGGTATATGATATGGAAGCAGTCATGTCTGTGGGAGTTAAGATTCCTTCCTTATGTATACTGTCCCAAGCTAAGCTCTCAAAAATTGAATGGATCCAACAAAGGCATGACCAGTTAAATCTGGTTGATGAAAAGTGGTTAAAGACTATCTATCATGGCCAGGCCTATCAGAAGTAGGTGATTAAATCATTTAACTGAAAAGTCAAGCCTAGAAATTTCACAGTTACGGACTTAGTTATAAAGAAGACGCTTCCGAATACCTCACATCTTGGGGGTAAGTTCGCACCGAATTATGAATATCCATATGTAGTTTAGAAAACTCTACTTGGCGGTATCCTAATTTTTTCAAACGTGGATGGGGAAGAGTTGGCAAATCCCATAAACATAGACGCTATCAAGAAATACTTCCCTTGAATAAAACAAAGATTTGATTAGCTCCCATTCTCCATGGATATCTGAGTCACATTAAAGGCTATTACATGTATTCTATACATACATGCATACATTTGTATCTTTATTCTGTATTGCAGGACCAAGGGAAAGTCCCAGATAGTGGGGATAACTCGAGATAACTTTACCCAAACCAAACAACTACAAAGAAGAGGAGTCCACGAGACAGGTAAAATGTGTCCATTTGAAAATGAACCTTAACTTAATATCGTGTTTGATTTGTTTTCACAAATTACTCATCAACAAAGCACAAGTTACAATCAAGAGTAAAAGTTGTATCATTCCAATTCTTTTAAACATGAGACCATACACTAACTATTAATTATTTTTGTTTCTCCAGGGAACTCTAGCCATGGCAGGCAGGTAAGTATCACTTACTTTGAGATTTTCTAATTTTGTCGAAGTCACAATGATTGGTAGCTTTGACTACCAACGAAAACTTTTAGAATCCTCAAAATCACTTCATTTGCATTCTTATTCAGAAAAATTTGAGGTTATCCAAAACATGTTTGAGACATATATCATGACCTCCCATGAGGATTGGATCTTGATGAAATTAAAATGAACTTCCAAATGAGGGTGTTTAGACCTTTCAAATTGGATCCACTCAGAAGATGAAAGGCAAACCATACCCAAACACGTCCCTACACACTTGAGTGATAAGTGAGATAAAGGTGGGATAAAAACCTTTATCTATGAATATAGGGATCATTTGCAATGATTACATAGATTGAAATGATGAAAGGAATATTCATTTTTATATCCTAAACATATCATAATCTTTTACAAATCTATTTGAGCCTATAAAAGGAGAATTTTTAAAAAAAATCGTATCAAGAACCATCCCATATCAAGGTAATTTGGAGGTCCATCAGTTGATATCTTAGAGAAAAATCAAGTTAAGACTTTATTGTGCTAACTTACATTAACCTTTTTGTGATAGCTTCAAGTGATATCCTATGGAGGCCTAAAACATCTTATAACGAGGAAGAGCATTTCGTTTCTCTATTCCCAAACACTTTATCCTTTGATGAACCAATTTTAGCCTTTGAATGTTCATTTCTAAACCCAGTTGATGATCACCCCTCTACACTAGGGCAAAGTACATGATTGACCAAAGATGGGACAATATCAAGGTAATTTTAAAGGTCCTTAGAGCTCATGTCTAGAAAGGAGTCAAGAAGGCAGAAGTAAGTGAGATTTGGAGCTAACAAAAGCAAAGTGCTCGGTAAAAACAAGGCCAAAGCCTGTCATTAAAAAAAAAATCATTGAACGAGAAATATGAACTAGAAATAGTGATCATTAAAAAAAAAAGCAAAATCTAGCAATAAAGATGAAAACATAAGATGATCTCTAGAGCTTTGTGGAAATGAACATCTAAGGGACTTTTGAAAATTGAAATCACAGATATATCCTCAGTGGATCTGACACACTAGTAATGATGTAAAGGTGATCATCAACTTTTTATACCCCTCATTTTGAAAAACATGGCCTTTTCAAGCCTACCATAGACTAACATTACAATCCATCCCAAAGACTTTAATAATCACAATGTTTCAAGTTAACACGAGATTTCACAAAAGAAGTATTGCTTAAAGGAGTAAGTACAATCTTGTCTTATCTTATTTTCGAGGTTCTTGACTTATAAACCTGAATGAGATATTTTGAAAATTTGATCCATTTCTAAACATCGAAGTGCTAATCCATTGAATAGCCTTTAATTAGCATACAATACGGTCCTTTGAGAGACCTTCTCTGATGAATCAGATCTATGCATTGTAAATAATTTCAAAATTGTTGACATAGATTTCAAGTGATACTTTTATTATTTTTAAAAAATGTTCCCTAGTGAGGAAGCAATACCATTCAAAGTGAGATTGTGAGAAGTCCCCTTTAATGAGTATACTTCAGTTAATATTATTGACCAAACTCATTTGGTAATTTTGGATCTATTGATTCAAAATCATCCCTACAAGGGATTTTTTTTTATCATACATGTATGTTACAAGATGTCTTGAATAACCATCCTACATTACATTGCATTTATTGAAGCAAGTTTACATGACTCCTAGATAATCATCACAGGAGCATGACTCATTCCAAAAACTTGAAATATTTGAAATGTTAGAAATCTTCTAACTTCTAGCTCTTTGATAAGATGGTTCAGGTTTAAGTTTCTACAGGCGTCTTGGTTTTCCTAGATCCTAGAAGACCCCCAAAATCATTTTTTTTAATCAAATGCCTCTTTTGTTTACCTAGAAAGCATCATTAGTGTATTTCTTAGGCGATTCCATGGTAGGGGATGATCCTTCTTCTAATCAAATATCTCTTTTGTTCACACAAAAAGCATCATTAGGGTATTTCTTAGGTGATTCCGTGATAGGAGATGATTATTCTTTTAATCAAATACCTCTTTTGTTCACTTAGAAGTATCATTAGGGTATACCTCAAGTGATTCCATAGTAGGGGATGATCCTCCTTTTAATCAAATACCTCTTTTGTTCACATAGAAAGCATCATTAAAGTATACCTTAAGTAATTCCATAGTAGGGGATGATCTTCATTTTAATCAAATACCTCTTTTATTCTCTCAGAAGGCGTCATTAAAGCATTCCTCAGGTGATTCCATGATAGGGGATGGTCATTTTTTTTAATCAACTACCTTTTTTGTTCGCCCAAAAAGCTTCATTAAGGTATTTCTCAGGTGATTCCATGATAAAAGATAATCCTTCTTTTAATCAATGCCTCTTTTGTTGGCCTAGAAAACATAATTAGGGTATTCCTTGGTGATTCCATGATAGGGATTCTCATGCGCCAAATCCTACGATCTTGTGACATCCCGCAACTCCAATTGATAAAAGTGCGATGTCCCAGGAATTGTTGTCAACCCAAACCAATGCGAAACGCGAATGCTAGCGGAAGCACCCATGCACTCTAGACACATATAAAGAATGGGATAGGCGAGAGACAAGAAACATGGTAGTAATAACAACAAACACATGCCTTTATAAACGTCGAGTTTATTTACAACATGGCTATATACAAGCCGTACCAAAAACGACCACACACATAAAAAAAAAAAAAAGGAAGGTGGTCGACTACCCTAGTCCCCTACAAATAGGGTACACCAAAAGAGAAAAAGGGTAACTACACTAGATATCCACCCCACTGCCGTCAAATGACTAATCCTGCTTCGAACCAGACTCAATATGCTCCTCATTAGGGTAAAAAACCATAGATGTCTCCTCGGGTGCTGAATTCTCAGGACCAGTGTCTAAACTGGTGACAACATCATCAGGTGGAACTATCTCTATGGGGTCCCACTCTCCTACTCCATCATAGGGTGTGTCAAATCCCCAGAGTAAACCAATCGATAAGTCCCCATCTCTATAGATCCATGTCATGAAAGGTGTGAGGTTTCCAAAAGTCACCACCCTCATCTGCCTAGATTGTACTGGCATGCCTTATATAAACCTTCCCTGGACCTACTAGGTACTTTGTCTCTACCTGATTTATATCCATCGGTATCCCAAAATGTTGAGATGGCCTATTCATATTCATAGTTGGGGTTCTAAAATATTTGGAATTTACAACAATGAGAAAAAAATCTCAGCAAGTAAGCTCCCTAAGCCTCGGTTAGGGTAACACGTACCTCCGAATCTTACTAATCACATAGTTCTATCTGACTAGGCTAACATTCAAATTATCTCAACAGGGTCCACAACCATAATATTCATGAAATAAATTCATAATCATGGCACAATTGACACATGCATGAAAGTATAAATAATCTAGACGACTAAATCACAATCTCAGCCACATGGCATCTCAACTTCATGCCTCACTCAACCATAGAGCTAAATATGTGTAAAATTGCGACGTATTAAGGAAAATTTGACATGTGGCGGTGGGGGGACATGTGGGATATGTGTAGTGCCACTTTGCGCCCATATCTCACCACCTCCTTCCCCTCAAAGTCACCCACCCCACGTGGCATCTCTCTCTCTCTATGCAAGAAGGATTGCACATTCCTTATCTCTTGATCTTCGTTTTTCTTCATCTTCTTCTTCATTTTCTTCGTGGAGAAAGCTCTTCCACTTATGCTCGTGTTGGTGGCTTCCCAACTTAGCGATTATGATGCTTGAGCTCCTATAGGTTTGGTACTCAGCCCCTCGATCATAGCTTACTCCATCATCTCTCTTATTCTTGGTGGCCGCTGTGCACAAAGAAGAAGAGACGAGCCTGACCTATTTCATTGTCATTGCGACTCTTGCCTTCGTCAAGCTTCAATCCTAGGCAAGTAGAATTTTATCCGTACCACTAGACTACCCATCTCTTTCTCATTTGAGCATGGAACATCGGTTTTGGGCATGGATATACTAAGTTATAGTCAAGGTTGCATGAAAGGGAAAAAGGTATTGCATGTCCAATCTGTGACTTGAATCGGCATCTCAAGGTCTTGGGTAAGCAAAATATATGGGTGGATCATCTCATTTGAAGTTGATTTGCAGCGAATCAATGTGGAATCGTGTGTGGTGGTTAGGCGGCAAACTTCGGGGATTAACCCGTATAATTCAATTAGCTAAAGCATTGCTATCATGTCTTGGATAGATGGAACATGCAGTCAAATGCCTTGTCAGTCAATCAATTGGTGGGAGCCGAATAGGAGGGGAGTTCAAGAACATTAGGTGGGTTACCTGTTCATTGGAGCTAATAGATACTTGATCATCTTATGACCCTCCCCTCTATGTACATGTTTTGTAATAGCATTCACTGACTATCTTATTGACTGGTTGTTGATTTAGCTTTCTTTGACGAATAGTGAGTGGATTGCCTAATTGTTCGGCTAGGCCCTTACTTGCTTAGTTTTTTTGAACTCGCCCTTACTGTTGATGTTGCTTTCCTTAGTATCTAGCTATGTTGACTCTTCCTCCCACTAGGTCCTTTGGCCATTATGGCACCCCGGTATTTCAAGAGCTCCTGTACGATATCTAGTGAGCCATATTCTCTGCACCCATGCATCAAGAAGCTTCGTACGTTTATCATTTGTAAGGTAGGACCCCCAACAGGGCGAGTGGAGCATGTGTTCCATGAGACATATTGCGAAGAGCATGGTAGGTAGGTAAGACCACTCTGCTCCCCCTTCGTTGGTGTCCTCAACGACCATAGTAGTAGTGACAGTAACGAACCGCAAAAGGTTACAAGTTTGGACTAGCAAGGTGTATAGGCAAGTAGGGTTTTGAGAAAGGAAGCATGGCAACACCTTTTTGATTGGTGCTATGAGGTGTGTAGATATGGTGGTGGATGAAATGGTGGCGCTGGAGTGCATTACTGGTGGTGGTATTAGTATTTGGGAGTAGATGTACTTCTCTTTTGATCCCTCCTAGAGTATGCTTTTGGCTGATAATGGCTTATGTATATCACCGGCTAAGGTTATATAATATATGACATCCGATGTTTTGTGGTATGTGGAGTATTTTTATTATCTATTAGGTACGGGTTACTGAACCTATACGAGGCCATACCCCTTTTAGTGTGCCTTCCCTGTTTTCATGCACTTATCTTTTTTGCATGGCCTTGTTGTTTGATTATAGTCTTCTACATGCACCAAATATACTCTATATAATATGATATTAAAGCAAAGCCCATAAACAGGTTAAGCAAGCGGCAGGGCATGGATAGTCATAGTACTACACTAGTTTTTTCAGTTAATGTCCATTTTGTCAAGTTATAAGCATGCATGTAGTCATACTTCAACTTCAGTTTTCTATTTCTAAAACTTTTTTTTTTGCTCTGGAAGTAGTTTTGGAGCCACTTAAAGAAGCAAAAAAAAATTATTTCTCTCTAAATGTTGAAAAATTAACTTCTGCCCAGAATCAGAAGTAGAAAAATCAACTTATGCCTAAAAGCAGAAGTAGAAGTTGATTTCTAGAGTAGGAGTGTTGCTTGTGCCAAATAGCCTAAGCTTCCAATGAGGTTGAGTTTTCATCTATTTCTAGTAATCGATTAGGTCATTAGAGTTATATCAATTGGCTTATATACAATATTAGCAGAATGCTTAATAAATAAATCGTATGGATGTTCTCCATTAATTGCCTTACTATTGAAAGAATTAAGATTAATTTGAATAGTAACATTGTACTTCACAACATTAATAAGTGATTAATAAATCTTGTGTTATATAGATAAATTTTGTTTTCACATTCTCCTCGATCTTTGTGCCTAGGTAATGGACTCGGGCTTGTTGCAACACAGTGCCGTTAACCTCCTTATAATGAGAAAATATACGTTGGTTGTCAAGGGCCATCGACTTGGCACTCAATTTTTACTCATATCCAATAATAAATTGATTTTTTTCCTTCTTCCTCCTCCATCTCATAGCATCTACCCTCCGGCCACCGCCTCCACTTGTCGCAGCGTCCTCCTCCATCACATATGGCAAAGACACTGCATTAAGGCAAGCGACCACTGAGAGCACTGCCGCCTCGCCCATGGTCACCAAATCCACTCCTTGGTTATTCCGCCTACACTGTTGCGCTTCAAAGCCGACCACCCCTCCATCGTCCTTCCTCTCCATGGCCATGACAGGCCTTCGCGTCCAGATCTGGAACTGCAAAGCCAGGCCATGACAGACCTCATAGCCTTCTAAGTAGACCACCCCTCCGTCGTCCTTCCTCGTCCATCGCTGCTGCTTGCTTGTCCATGGCCGCGACAGGCCTTGGAGCCATGGTCTCGCACATATCTGGAAATCCATGGCTGCGACAGACCTCAAAGCCATCCATGCCAACCACCCCTCCTATGCCCTTCCTTGTCATGGCCGCGACAAGCCTCAGCGACCCTTCCGTCATCCTTCCATGCTCATCCATGGCACTACAGGCCTTGAAGCCCTGGTTGCGTCCAGATCTGGAATTACGGAGCCATGGCCGCGTCCGAGTCAGATCTGAAAGCATGGCCATGGACGAGCAATGAAGGTGGACAACAAAGTCCATAGCGATGCAGGTAGTGACGGTGGAGGGACGCAGCAGTAGCGACAGCAGTGTAGGTTCACGGTGGCTGCAATGGTAGATGGTGGAGGAAGAGAGATGGATATAGATTTTTATTTTTTTAATTAGTTACATTTCACTAATGCATGTGTCAATTTCTAATTGGCTAATGCACGCCACATCAGCGAGTGACGTGGCGCTTGACAACCACTAAATATTTCCTTGTGATCAAGGGACGTGTTCGTTTTCGCAATCTTGCAATTAGCATAGCCAGAAAGAATGACCCCGTGATAGGCCGTACCCATGACCAAAGTACGTAGAAGTTTACGGCAATAAAAGGCTTCCCTTTAAACAATTAGAACATGTCGAGGTAAGCATTTGAAGTAAAACTTTATTCAGATTATGATTGTCCTCACCAGCTATGATGCCGTGGTAAGCCAGCTTCAAGAACCATTTTCGGAAAAAAGAAGGAACAAGCTCCAATATCTGCTTCATAGAGTATAATTAGCCGCTGCAACTTTTTTATCCATGGCAGTCACACACAAAATTTTTTCAAGTACAGTCGAATTGATGGAATAATTTAAAGGTGCAACACTCACAATTCACACAACTCAAGGAAGAGAAGGAGACGAGACTTGTGTGTTGGAAATGACCACAAGACTTATTTGTTACTTAACTCTTAATCTCTTTCTCAAATGACTCATAAATGCATCTTGCATTCCAAGGAGATAGATTCCTTAACTTACAAAACATTAAACATAGAAACTTACAAAACTTTAAACATAGCAACACGAACATAGTCTTGAGAAATTCACCTTATTATGATTCTTAAAAGAAACACTACAATAAAGACTATCAGATCTCGCACTAGTCTTGGAAGTTGAATAGACGTCGACAACCAGGTAGATAATCAATAACCATGAAATTAACATTGACAACTTTCAACTGAACTGACAATTGGTCCACTGAGATCAACAACTTCTTCGCATAATCAGCAACTTCCTCTGAAAGGAATTTGGTTAATTGCTAGCATGAATATCACTTCCCTTTTTGGGCGACTGATCGTTCTTGCATCCTTCCAATCATGTTATTCTCACGATTGTTTTGTAAAGCCTCATTTATGTTCTTGAGAGCCTTGTCATAGGATACAAAACCCATGAACCAGAATTCATAGCCATCCCTCGTAACGACCTGGATGTACTTTTCAGAAGGATCCGACTCTTTTGTAGAACGACAAACAAAGCTCAACTGATCGAGCTGCAGAACCACCTGGACAGCCATCAGGATGAAAGCACTTTAATGGTCAGAGAGGGAAGCTCAGCGGAGCTTGACAAACATTTCAAAGATGTGCTCCGCCACATTATGATGCTTCATGCTTAGATAAAAACAAATGACAAGAAGAGATGATCCAAGGCTCATCAAAGTAACACAGTTGATGAGTCAAATGAAGGTCCTTTCCGATGAGGGTACTTCTAAATTTAGACTATAAAATCAGCAGCCTAGTCGCAATAGGAAAACGAAAATAACAACTCAGGCTACCAATTTGTTGTGCATTGGAAACTTATCACCATTCCGACATGAAACGAAGATTGAAAAAGGTTACCTTGTAATAAACCCACTCTTCCTGCCCTGAGGGAGCGCATTTGTAAAGAGGCTCATCCCCACTAAAGGTCAACCTCTTGGTTGACAAATACAGTGTCCCAATGACAAGCCCGGAGGAAGTGGATAGATAGCAAGCATATGCCTTTAGGAGCTTCTCTCCGGCCAGAACCTCAAAAATATGTTCAAATATTTTGTCCCGTCCCCCCTTTGCGAGCATCTTCTTCCCCTGAGCAAGTCGAGCTATTGCTGCATCTGTGATGCTTTGGCTAGTTTTAACTGTTTCAGAAAAGCAGACGTAGCACAGTTATCGATCAGTTGAGGTCAGGCAAGAATTGAGTTCTGAACAAAAATTTCAATCAAATAGAAACCGTCAGGAGATGAGAATCAAAGAAATTATCGGCTTAAAACGGACAACAAGCCAAAGCCATGCCTATCCAACTGCTGCAGTGCTTCCTCTTACAGGATGAAGCTAATTTTTTCTTCTTTCCAGGGAAAGAGACGTTGGGGCAACAGATGATGCATGTATTGTCCAACGATTAGTCATGCAAAGAGCCCAGCGGTCCCGAAAGCCCTAGAAAATTATCGGAAACAAACCATTTTCTCCACGGCAGCACCATGTTATGCATTTGCCAATTTGCTATAGTAAGGAATTGACGTAGATTTCCCAAAGAAATAAGCACTGAAGATAGCACCGCACATCAAAGTTGAAGCATGCTACTTGATCCGCTCAACTACTATTTGGCGAATTGAACACAGATTATAAAGCACGTATCCTAGGCTCCACTTATTTCATGAAAAATATCTTTCGAGAAATTTTTTTTCTTGGTTCACAAAAATAAACTAATCAAATAAAATATTTTTTATGAATGAAAAAAACACGTTCAAAAGTAGGGAAAAATGAAATCTTTTTCCCTCCATGCACTCCATCTTTCTTTTCTTTTTAATTATTTCTTTTTCTTTCACCCTTTGCCAGTCATCAATGACGATGACGGTTGGCAACCAGCTACTGGTGAGGATGAGCTGGCTCAAGGCTAGCGAGGCTTGAATCCTCCAGATTCCGGCGAGGATCCAATGAGGTCAAGTTGGCCCGAGGCCAACGAGCTCAAGACTCAACCTCGCTTGAATATGGCGAGTTGGAGCCTTGTAGGCCTTGGGTGAGCTCGGACCTCAGCTTTTGCACGTCGCTAATCGTCGCCATGGCCGGCAACCGGTAGAGTAAGAAAGAAAAGAAAAAAAAAAGAAAGAGAAGGAAAAGAAACAAATAATTAAAAATATGAATTTATTGGTAGTTTTCTCCGAAAAAGTCAAATAATGTTTTTCATACAAAATGGCACAAAATATTTTCCTATTTATTCTTAATTTTTTGTCAAATACCTAAAAATATTATTATTTTTGTGCGAAACAACTTTGTGAAAAATATTTTAAAAAAATGCCTCATTTTTCATAAACAAATTATCATACGAACTGATTTTCAAAACCACAGGACCCCAATGCCAGACTAAAGACATCAGTGAAGAACAAGATGCCGAACTCTTTAAATGGAGTATTTACATCGATAGCATTCACATACATTGCGGTAACAGAGAAGAAACATATGCAAGCAAGCAATCATCAATCAGATACATCCCCACGAATAAATCCAACACGTTTCTGCAAAACTGATTATACAGACAAGTCTACGCTAGAAAAGATGTGGAGAAAACTCACGGTGATGCCAGACGTTGTCCACAAGCGCCCCTGCGTCCCGCTTAGCATCATCTACCTTCTTCAAGGTTTTGCATACCTTGTTTATCGGATCTGAAAGCACCAGCAAAGTGTCTGTCTCATCAGCACCATTCTGGTGAACCATAACATAACTACAAAGGTAAAACTACGGCCCCATATATACTCACTCCAGCCAGACGGTGCAGAAGCATTCGCCGGACCGATGTGGAGGCCGGAAATCATAGAGGCAAGGTGGAGATACGGGTTCTCAACGCCGCTTTTGTTGACGTTGACTAAACCGGAGACCGAGCTGCTTGCAGGGCGAGCCTCACTGGCAACCAATTTGGTGGCGTGCTCGCTCGCCGGATGCTCCTGAGGATCCACCGGCTTCCCCAACATGCCTGTGCCACTGCAGCTCATCGCTTTCTTCTTCGTCTTGGTCGCCTACTGCAATTCGAGAAACTATCGCTCATAAATAGAGAGTGAAGTTGGTATCTGGAAATGGGAAGCAATCTGGATAAGATCCAAAAAAAGAACGGGAAACGACAAACATTGACTTCGTTTGGGTCGACAGCGATCTTTCATTCGTCCCCCCCCAGAAAAAAAAAAATATTCTCTTTTACGACGATATTTAACGTAAAGAATGAGAAGGAAGAGAAACAGCAATGGTGGACCCTAAGTGCGCCATTAAATCTTAAACCCCACGTGTTTCTTTGGCACGAGGTAGCTTCCTGTTGGGTTGGGCACAGGCCTTTCAATTAACAGATTTCTGTTCCATCTGGCCCAGTTTGAGCCTAGCCAGCTAATTTTATTAGACATATTTCCTGTCTGATAATTTCGGTAGAAAGAAATATATACGAATGAGGATTTTCAAGGTGTTTTAAAGAATGAATAACCTAGTTTTTAAATTAAAATGTGCGTCTAAAATACATTTGAGTTGGACTGGGATTTTCAAGGTTTCGAAACCCAAGTCCAGAGACATGCCGAGCCCAAATTTCTAATTGAATATGGACATGAAGGATCCAACTAGTTCAGAAGCCACATTCGCTTGAGGAGATCATCGAGAAGGAGCCCAAATTTGAGACTAATAAATTATTTAGACCTACACTCACAGAAAAGTTTGTTTTAGTGAGTTTTGAGTAAAACTAGCATATATTAATTTCCATTTATTACATCTAATCTCTGATGTGGAATATGTATTTTTTGCACAGCCCTCACGTGTACCTCAACAATTATAAAGCACTTGCAATCTTTGTATGTTATGAAGAGTAAAGTATAATTTATTTTATGTGATATTTCTTTTTTCCTTCCTTCTATCGCCCTTCCATATAAATATGAAATATGCCACTCTTGACACCCAATGTCACACCCCGAACCCACGAGCCATGAGACATCCCTGTTATATCTGTACGATCGAATGGTTGACAAATACGACGATCCAGGAAACTCGTTGTAATCAAACGACCTTAGAGTTCTTGCTACAACGGAAACGAACTCCTCACAAACACATACATAGAAAGGGTAGAGAAAGACAGTCTCATCCAAAATCCATCAATCACATCTTTATTATATCGAACTCTTTTACATATAACCGTCAGGTGACAACACACACACACACACACATATATATACTCACACACTTCACAACTTTCACCATCTCACGACAACACATTGCTCGATCTTTACAACAAAAGGCTCTAGGTCGACAAGATTCTCAACTCCAATAGAGAGCAAATCATACAAATTTCTACCAATGGGCTTCTGTCTCAACCGTACTCATCATCATCCATCTCACCATCTGGTCCAGAGAAAGATTGAGTCTTTGGATCGATTTCTTTTGGGATCTCTTACCTTACTCGTATTGCATTCACTGTTGGGGCGGGGATCTAAAAAATAAGGGTAATCACCTATGAGAACAAATCTCCGCAAGCTAATCTCTACGTCCTTTCTCAGAATATCAAATACCCTCAAACCCAACTCCATGCCTCATTCAGACACTCAAACCATAGAGTCAAACTTTAAATGGCAGGGCCAAGAAAGATCAAGAACAACACCCAACAGAAAACTCACCATAAATGGACATTTATATAAAAAAAAACAGTCAGGTCTAATCCAAGACAAAAAAAAAACATGTTAAAGGGTAACAGTCAATCCAAGCTTAACTCAAAATAGATAAATATATATAAATATCACACATCCAATCCAGGACAAAGATGCAATCGTATTGTGACATCCCGATTTTCCTCGCTTAATTAATTAAGGGTGATGGTTATATTAGAGTCAATTTATTTGAATTAGAAATTTACTTATGTTAAATAATTTTTTTTTACGGTCAGTAATGTGAGAGTAATTTCTCGGATGAGAAATGATGAAACAAAATGTATTAATTATTTAGCCAAATGTGATTATGGTACAATTAGAGGTAATTTATATAGTACTTGAACTATTGAGAATTCGCATAATATGAATATGTCACATGACTAAATATTCAATAATAAAGTTACTAACATTATGTTAACTGAGCTACTAATGAAATTATAGAGAAAACTATAGTCTAAAATAAGGTTAATTGTCATATTGTACATAATTAAGCTTGTGGGGGGCAAAATGGACCTTTCACCTCCAAAATCATGGCCGGCCAACTAGGGAGGGATTGAGCCATGAAACTTCTAGCCAACATCATGATTGATCCTCCAACATAATTATCATTCCACCAACTAAAAGAGCCAATGAAATATTTGTACAAAAAACTACTTTTTTTTTATTCCTTTCTTTCTCTTTTGGAGGAACACCAACTCCTCCCCCTTTCTCTTCTCTCTTACACGATCACTCTCCCTCACCCATTCATTCTGCATTTCAAACACAAAGGAGAGAGATTTTACAAATCACAAATTTTCTTTGAAAGAAGAGGAAGGAAGATCAAGAGTGAATTACTCAAGGGTTGGAGTATTTTTAGCATTTGAAGCAAGTTTAACATCTTTTTATTACATTTTTATGATTCAAAATTTGCTAGGTATGATTTATTTGGAGCATGATATGTAAATGATTGTAAGAATGGTAGATTTTGTACTCATGTGGATAGAAAGTGATTAAATGGGTGGATTTAACAAGCTGCCTTGAAAAGAGATAATTTTTACCCTCCTGTCTTGCTATTTTCGTACTGATCTGTGTAGACTCTAAATGTTTGAGGTCAAAACATAGAAAATGTTTCTAATATCCTAAGCTATGTCATATAACGTTTTTGGAATTTTTGAAGTTCGTTTGATCAGCTTAAAAGCCTAACTTGAACATGAGTCTGATTTGTACTGATCTGCAATTAATCTTAGCTGTCGTCTTTCTTATTTTCATACCACTCCTTGTAAGCCTCAAAAGACTGAAGTGAAAACATGAAAGTTGCTCATAACAACCAAAAGTATGACATATATTAAATATATAATTTTTGGAATAAATGATCGTTTCTTTTTCATTTTTCACTTTCGTGGGTATGGATGTCCTATTCTGTGACTGATCTAACCTTTTAAACTTAATATTTTCGTATCTATTTCTGTGCACATGAACAACTCCGGAAAGAAACATGAAAGTTGGACCTAACATATTAATCTATAACATATATTAAATTGGGAATTTTTGGGTGATAACTCTACAAAAGTAGAGTTAAAGTGCTCCTAAAATGAGGAAAATTGAGTTTAGTCGTTCGAGTTTTATTTAGTTTTTAGTGTTTTTGCTTTACTTTAATATTTTGGTTGTGGTTAGATGATTTTTATATTAATCCTCATGTTTTCATGCTTGAGTTTCTTAGTGTGATCTTGCTATGTGCAGGTGTGATGAAGAAGAATGAAGTGAATAGCATCAATGAGAAGTATTGGAAAACTGCAGCCTTAAAGTCACTGAAGACAGAACCGACGCAGTCAAAAATGCGCGACGCGCGATTTTTCCCTTGTTACCACAGCATGAAGATTTTATCCTATTAGAATGTTCTGTTTTGATACCTTAGGATTTGGTTTTCTTATTTTAAGGGCTAAAAGAATATTATTCTGGGAGGATATCTTAGAAATATCTTAGGGAGTTTAAATAGGAAAGAGTAGATAACCCTAGGGGGACGACCTTTTAAAGTGAACTTCTGCTAGAGGGGGGGGCTGCATTCTGAAAAAGAGGAGAGAAGAAGACAACGTGGAGTGACGGCTAGGGTTTTAGACGAAAATCAAGATCAAAGGAGGCTAATCTTCAAGACAGAAGACCGGAAGACAAGAGTTCCTATCTCCTTTCTATTTTTCTTATGTCGTTCTTCATGTTTTCTTTGAGAACAGCGATGTTTGATTTCCCCATCATGAACTAATTTATTCTTCTAGGACTATGACGGAACCTCGTGTTCTTATGTGTTTCATGAACTCCTTTGCTTAATGTCAATTGAATTTCTCCAATTATTTATCCTTGTTGTTCTTAATGCATGTTGATTAATTGGCCACCGATTAGCATAGATTCAATAATCTAGGGAGACTCGGGAGAGTAGTCTAGATTTAGATCACGACTTGGATAACCTAAGTAGTCTAAGTGTTGGAAAACCGGACTAATTGTGTGAGGGATAGGGATATACCGGAACGCCTTAGGTAACCAATTAGGATTGAAACATAATGGGTCACCACTAATTCACTTGCCTAGAAATAGAGTGAGTAATTCGATACCGGTGATACGTTTTCTTACATTCGGAAGAAGTATGAGGAGATATTAGAATCCTAGGTTAGCAATTGGATGATTCGATAGCATTAGAGAGGGAGGGATTGAATGCATATGTCGCGAGGTGAAGTTATATGTCCTAGATCTTTTCGCTATTGATTGTTGCATTGTTATTTCTCGTTTATCATATTTTAATTCGGCTATTTCAATCTTATTTTCAACTTGACCTCGAGACGATTGCCGAGAGCAACGTTAAGAGAATTTCGTGGTACGATTCCCTGTGGGTTCGACCCTTGCTTGCCATTGCTATATTTTAGTTAGGTCGGATAAGGATTTATTTTTGTTGCGTTGACGACGCGCATCATTGGGATAATCTAAATTAGCATTAAGATCATATTTTGAATTGACAGGGTTCTGCTTCTGGATCTGGAACTTAGTGCTATTTCTACGAGTTTTAGTGAAACAATTAAAAATATGTAGCTCAAGGTTTGGTCATGAAAGTTTTAGATCTGGGTCTTGACTATAACATATTAAAATTTGGTAATTTTTAGAGTTGATTTACTTGGGTAAATGTTCAATATTCGTTCGGTGTGTAAGTCTGTCTATAGAGGTGTCATTCACGAAAATTTGGTAAAACCCTTTGAACTGTGAGTCTAATGCTTAGGAGCTTGAAACGAAAGTTGATCCCCACTGAGTGAACTACTGTTCTGTAAATTTTGGGAGTTTTATGATTTTAATTAATACGTTAATCACTGTGATTAACCTAACCTAAATCTTCCCAGATTTCAATAATGAGATGAAATAAATTGTATTATGAGAAAATGTTACTGTGAATGCCGAATAATGAAAATTGAGTGAGTTATACATGGCATGATCATATGGCATATCGTTTAAAAACATGTGTGCATAAATCATGGAGGAAAAAGTTGAAAAGAAAATTCCCATCGGACAGCGTACCGATGGAGCCCCAGGTGTTTGGGAAGCCCCTATTGTGTAATCAGGGTAGCCCCTGCTGTGTGATCAGGGAAGCCTCCGAAGTGGAGATGCCCAAGTGTGGAAATCTTGGTAGTGCCATGCGCGAATGTCAAGGGGGAATTCGTGGGCCTTGGCAAGGAATTCTGCTAAATTGTGAGCAGAAATATGAATTAAAGATTAGATAAATACATAACTGCATATTTATGAATGCATGGCATTTTCATTTGTGTGTATTTCATTCCCATGGTGATGTTATAAGTTTAGTCAATAAATAAATAAAAACTGTTTGGGATGAATCGAGAAAATACGAAGCTAAATATTAATTATGCTAAAGAGGTATGTTTTGAATAAATTGATGTCTAGTGATAATTGAATGATATTTTGTAATATTTAGATGTTTTATTTGCTAGGCTCTGGCTCATTCTTGTTGTCAATATTTTTTTCAGATAATTAGACGTGGTCGTACCCTCGATTACTTCTATGTAGGGGTGTGCAACTTGGATCACCCGAACCGGGACCGCCCGGACCAGACCGAGACCGGTGGTCCGGTACCCGGTTCTATAGAGGTCCCATCCGGTTTCCGGTTCCTAAAATTGGAACCGGTGACCGGGTGGTCCAATTCCCGGTTCCTAAGACAGGACTGGGCCGGTCCTTTTTTTAATTTTTTTTATTAATTTGGTCTGTGAATTTGTTTTGGATCCTTGGGTCTCTTATTTTTTACTACTAGGAAGTCATTTTTTTATAGATGTTGAAGTAGTATAACGTTATTGATTTCAACAATTAGAGAAAAATTTAGGTTACAATTTTTTTTGTCCGGTCCGGTCCGGTCCATTTGTCGGTCCGGTCCGATCCGATTCCCGGTTTGGTCGGTCCGGTTCCCGGTCCCGACAAATTGGGAACCGGGACCACCGGTCCGGTTCCCGGTTCTTGAGGGGAATCGGACCGGACCAGGAACCGATCACCCCTACTTCTATCGGATGCAAAATTACTACTTGGCAGAAGGACGCCATAGAGTGCTTGTATTGTGTATTGGTCATATAAGATTTGTATTGAGTATCCTAACTGGAAGGATATTATTATCCTTGCATGCGTTGTGTGTTTATTGTTATATATGGCTAATGTATGAACTCGAACTATTTGAAGTTTAATGAGTATAATATTTTAATGTTATATAAATCTTCCGCTTGCGTTAATGTAACCGAAACATTAAGATAATGGAAGCACGTTTCGTCACACGTATATACATGCACGCTCAATCTTGAGCCTCAGCATAATAGCCAATTTGACTCGCGTTATATAGGTGCATTAGGTCCGACCTGCGTATTGTATGCATCAGGTTTGTGCCTTAACTCGCGTATGAGACGCCTCGGGTTAATATCTTATCGCTCTAGCTACCTCGCGTCACACTCATTAGGGCGCACTGTGCCTCGACTTATGTCATATAGGCACCTCAGGTTGGCACACTTATCTCTCCATTTTTCGATGTCGTATAGGCACCTCAAAGCCATCCTTTATAGCTACGTATTCCGTTTCTGTAGCTAAATTTTACACCAATGGCTATATATTACGTAAGGTGACATCATGGCTACGTATTCGCCAAGTCACAGATGATATGCAATCAACATGTAAAAAACCGTCGCACTCGCTTTTTAGGAAATAAAATCCTTCAAATTCATTTGGACAGAATTATTGGCCAAGTACGTTAGGTCATATTTCAAATATGAGTCTAAACATTCAATCACATAGCCAACACAATGATCAAACCAATCAATTTATTACACGTGCCCAATTATGTTTAAAATATCCCATTTATTCATTTTTATTGTCAAATGTTCCATGTTGACTCGAAATCACCAAATCAACACACGTGAACACACATGGATAATCTACAAATATTATTTTGACTTAGCCACAGCTCTTGGGCATCGGGAATAGTCACGTGGGATATTCCCTGAGCCCATTTATGACAAAAAAAAAGCCTTATTTTCACATTTCGAGGCACAACCCACACGGGACCCCCAAGACTTGTCATTCTCAAGCCATAATTAAATGTGACAGCATATGAACAATGCACAGGGGTCATGAACAGTGATTTCAAAATACTATTTGGCCTCTTTTTTTCTAAATATCCTAAAAATTTATTTTTCGGTACTCGAACCATACATGACCCATTCCAATCATCACAAACAGCCATTATTCCAGCACAGCAACAACATATCTCAAATCCATAGCATATCTCAGCCTCAACAAGATTCATTTGCTCAATTAACGCTGATTCCGGCAATTTTTCCTAAATCGATTTACCTCGAATCGGGCCCTAAAGCTAGTCAATGGCATGTTCAATATTTTAATTGAGACATAGATGTTTAACTTACCTAATTGAGGCTGACACGAAGCTGAGGAAGCGGTGGAAGCGGCGGCACAAGGCAACGGCCGACGAAGCATGACGGCGGTGATGGAATCCGGCAAAATCCAAAGAAATCAAGACTGTTCAAGGGCTGAACGGGATGGTTTTTGGGCTGGAAATCAATATTTTCACATGCAAATGCGCTCTAGGATGTCTTGTCATCATAAAAAATGACGAGACTGTTGAGAAAACATTCCCTCCAAATATTTTGATTATAACAAAAATATCCTTCTTTAGAAAGAATCTAGTTAATACTCTAAATATTTTACTACAGATATAACACGTGAATAAAAGGCCTATATTGTTCCAAACTTGGTGTTTAGACTCAAGATAAAGTCATCACATATCTGCTTCTAAATAAATTAAATCTTGTTATTCAGATAAGTGTGACACAAATTTTGAAGATTCAATTCTTGGAGAAGACTTATGTGAAACATTGACAAGGACTTTATCAAAGCTCATGCTCGCTATTTCTATCTATTCAGAATCATGAAACTCTTCCACTTCTGAAGACTACTTTTGAATTCTATTCAGATTTTTTAATACATTATTTCCAAATTTTGAAGACCCATGCTAGTAGGTTTCCGTTTTTGGCTAACTTATTTATGGAAGTTTGTAATTATTTGATTGACATGATTAAGAGTCATAATTAGATGAATTCCCCAAGAGACTATTCAGTTTTAGGAATTCGTAGAGTCTCTCATTCAATTTTATTTTTCTCTCTATAAATAGAGGTGTCATCTTCATTATAAAGAACAAGATTTTGATAAATGAGAATATTAGAGATTTGCCTCTACGTGAGCATATCTTAGAGGGAGAATAATTCCTATTTTGGTTTTTTTTATCATTGGAGAATAGATTACTCCTTGGTGGTAAGATAAGAAGCCCTTTATCCTTGATTGATGGTTCATCCTTCATGCCTTGGTGGTGAGCTTCTCTATCCCGAAGTCCTTTACCATTGGCTAGTGGCTCGTCCTTTTATGACCTGGTGGTGAACTTTGTTAATCTCAATTTTGATCTATGGTTGGTGGTGCATCCTTTACACCTTGACCAGATCGTTTTCTATCGTGTATTTAGCATCCATTCATTAATAGCCATCCCCACACACTCTGATTTATCCATACTTCCTTCCACAATCACTCAAAACACACTCACCCTCCCTCACAACCTCATCACCATCAAAGATTAATTAGACAAAGACAACTTCCAAAAGGATGATGATTCGTAGGAAAAGTTAAGTCTCGTGCCCAGAAGTTTATGCCTTTGAGCCCAAAGTCAATATTTCATGAAGATTAAGGGCACGAATGATAATAATTCTATTTTTAAAAATAATTTTTTGCTAGAAATAAATTTTTGTGTTTATATTCCTTGATCAAATTTTTGAGAAAAGAGACAACGCAAAATTTCTATTCCCGAAATAGAAATTCGTATGAAGACAACATAAAATTTATACAGTGGATGCGGATCAACCGCGAGAAGAGTTTTTATCTTGTTTTTATTTAGAAATAGAAAAATAGAAAATTTATGCTCCAAACCTATTTCTGCGCTCAAATTTTATCTTAAAATTAGAAAAATGAAATTACATTATCAATAATATTTCAGTTCCAAATTTGTTTTAAAAAAAAAAGAATTATCATCCACTTATGTCTACATCGAGGGACCATTCCAATAAATGCATTCCACGTCGTCACAGTTTCAAAATTTTGATAGGATCAGAGATTTGTCGCTAAAATGATCCTGAAAAGCAAACTAAATGATAGAAGCTCGCACGTAGGGTATCACGTAAAAGCCAGTCAGCAAAGAGCCACTGACCAGTCTAATTTGGCGGCCCAAATGCTTTTTCTTGAAAATCAATTTTCTCGTTACTTTCAAAATCGTAGTTCACTTTCACGAGAAATGGATGTGATTAGTTGGCTGAAAGAGAACGGTGCCTCCACTAATGCATGTAATGACGAAAGGTGAAGATGATGAATTGGTACGTAAAATACACCAGCCCAAGGGATAAGGACATTATGAGTATCGCAATTTTCGATCACTTGAATTATGAGTCTCAAATGAAGGTCGCCTTCCTTAGCTTCTTTGACTCATTTTTGTCGATTTAGGGTTAAGGATTGAATAACATATGTGATTTAACCACAATTTGCTAATCTAGGGCAAATAAATGGTCTAAACAATAGGCACAATTTTTACTGACGTCCTATTATTAACGAATTGACCGTTTATATTGAATTACTGTCATGTCAGATTTTCCAACCAACCAAATCACCGATGGCACTTAAGGGACAATCTTTAACCGATGACACTCAATGGGACAATCTTTAACCCATGGCACTCAGGTAACAAAAAAGTTATGACTCTCAAATGGATGCCTAACGCAAATTATGACCGCAGAATTTAGGAATCTCTTACATGGTTTCTATTTTATGTTTTTACTCTACTTCCCATTGATTTCCCTTGGTCTTTCCCGTTGCCAAACCTTCGCAACATATTACTAGGAGTTCCCGACATCATGCCCTTCTGTGGCAGCATGGGACGGCCTTTTTTTAGGCCTGTTAGCTTCAGGTTTTCTTCTGAGTTGACCTTAAAATTTTATTCTGTTCTTAATAATCATATGTACTACCTAACTAAGTAATGAAGTGTTGTGCCAATCACTATGTTTTGATTGTATCAAACATTCGAAATTATTCATCATCAAGATATTATAATCTATAACACGTTTGATTAATAAATCGGTTATGGTAGTCTGGCATTCGACTAATATCTGCTGGCATTCGACTATGACCTAATTAAATACTCATCTTGATACATGGACACACAAGTTCCGAACTGCATGGGAAAGTCGCGTGGAACTTCAGCAATTAGTTGACCTTAAAATTTTATTCTGTTCTTAATAATCATATGTACTACCTACCTAAGTAATGAAGTGTTGTGCCAATCACTATGTTTTGATTGGATCAAACATTCGAAATTATTCATCATCGAGATGTTATAATCTATAACACGTTTGATTAATAAATCGATTATGGTAGTCTGGCATTCGACTAATATCTGCTGGCATTCCACTATGAGCCAAATTAAATACTGGAAACAGATGAAAACTTAATCCAGCTGGATGTCATAATAGCTCTGCATGTGACGATACTCCTATTGGTACATGAACACACAACTGTCGCTCAGAGTGCAGCCAGTACATTACGCTTTGTATAATGCGGATAATATCGGGGAGAATCAGAATTATGAAAAAAAATAAAAATAAAAAAACAAAGTATTTGACATCAATGAGCATAAACATGCACCCCCACATATATAATATTCCGTATTCCCGAAAAAGAATGGGCCAAACAATACTTTTGCTAACTTCATTTTGCCGATGAGCCAAGTCACCTAGTTTATATTAATTCCAGCCACATAAGCCGTCAATGGCAAGTTTTTTTTTTTATAAAATCAATACAATGGTCAAGTAATCTGCAAAAAAAAAAAATCATGTCACCCAAGTAAAAGTTGTACGAAAATTATAACATTCGTAGCGTCATTTCTCGATTGATGGCTGCCCCGCACCAGGCGGCTTCTCCGTCCTCTTCTCAATTTTTATCCTCAAAATTTTATTTTTCTCCCCCCGTTCTTCAAACCCCACGCGACTTCTAGAACTGCTGTTGCGACTTGTAAGGCCACAGTTATATGACATGCATTGCGTTCCCACCAGCAAGTGAATCTAGGAGAGTTCCGTACGGTTTCCATTTCACGCTCCCACTCTACTTCCCATTAATCTCACCTCGTGTTTCCAGTTGCCGAACCTTCGCCACAAACTACTGAGAGCCACCTTTTAGGTCTTCTCCTTGCTATTTCCCGCCTGGTCAATGATATCCCTATTTGGAAGGGTCTTGGTCGCAGACACCGGACTTTGGGAGTCTTCCCCCACGTGTTTCATGTCTACTTTCCCACTCTGTGTTCCCATTGATCCAGGGTAGCTTTTCCCACGACTTTTTCGAAAGGGTAATTTCTTAACGTCAATCAGTTTTCTGAGTGATTGTGCCGCGAAAGTTCCATGACATTTGTTTTTTTTATCCTAGGGGGACCCTTTCGTGGAAATGAATGCTACCATTCTCCAGTCAAAAGTGGCTAAAGTGACTTTCAACAAAAAAGGAAAAACGAAAAGAAAGATGATGCCAGTTGTTTGCCATATTTGCCGAAACAGAACAAGAAAGAAGAGGAACAGCGATGGTGGACCGGACATGCGTTTGAAAAGTCGTTCTCCACATGTTGAAAGGAGATCTGCCATTTTTTCAGAGATTTTTTTCTCTTTTTGGTTGAAAGGAGAACGCCTCTGAGGATTTTCAAGAAAATATGTTAATAAGCGGGAGTAGGCTTTTGGAGCTTTTGATGCTTAGGCCCAAAGACATGCCCAAGCCCAAATTTCCAAGTTGATGTTGGCACGGAGGATGGAACTAGTTCAGGCTGGACAAAAAACCCAAGCCAGTTTTTTTCACGAGTTGGTTTTTTCTCTTTGGAATACGAATTTTGCTTTTCATTATGGTTACATGGACATGTAGTAAAAGGGCCATATCTTTGCCCGAAGAGATCAACAAGAGGAAGCTCAAATCGGAGTTCATCAATACGCTGTTTACATTCTCTCAAAAATTTAAATCAATGAGTTATGTACTAACAAGCATAATTAACTTCTTTACACCATATCATATCTAATATGAGATTTTTTTTTAACACAACTCGCATTTGCAATTTGACAATTGTGAAGAACTTATGACCTCGTATTGATATGAAGAGTGAAATATAATTTATTTTGTAATTTTTAATATACATTTTTAGAAAATCAATAAGTTTTTCATTTGAAAACATCGAATTGGCCAACTCACTCGCTTAGCACTGAGACAACCATTGACTCGACCTCTCAGGATGCCGTACGGTTTTATCAAGTGTAACAGCTTTTCAGAAGATATAACATCGAGTGTGTACAATGACTATTGACATGTTGACACGAAACCTTGACGTTAAAACTCCAACTCATTCATGACGAGAAGATGATCTAACCATCTCTTGTAGTGGACAAAATTAATAGTTTTATCTAGAAAATCGAATGCCACTCATATTGTGATGACGAGAGGATGACCTGATCAACTCTCGTTAAGATACAATGGGCAAAATGTATGTCTGTTTATTTTCATTGTGGAAGGGATGGCAAAAAGAATTGTCTACCAAGCTGACAAACACAAATGCCTATCTTACTCAGTAGCCTACATGTCGAATTTTCATATACTATATCAGATGCTTCAAATTTCGAAACCCATATCCTATTAAGATTTAACTTCTCACAGTCATGTACTCGCAAAGATTTTAGTTTCTTGAAACTTGAAGCTGGATCAAGCACCTCATCTAAAGATCTGCATCCTTGAATGCACAAGTCTTCCAACGACTCTAATCTTCCTTGAATCTTCACAAGATTATGACATCGCCGGAGGTCAAGTTGTGCAAGCTTCTTCAAGTTTGATAAATTGGGCAATCTCTCCAGTAGAGGAAGTTCACCTAACTTTAACATCATCAAATTCTCCAAACCTGCAAAGCTTCTTATTTCAGTTAGATCATGACAGTACCGCAAGTGAAGTTCAGTGAGCTTCTTCAAGTTTGACAGATTGGGTAATCTCTTCAGTAGCGGAATTTCTGTGAGCTTCAAAGTTGTGAGATTTCCCAACCCTTCAATGCTTTGCACCTCAATTAGACTATGGCAGTGCCCCAAATGCAATTCATTAAGCTTCTTCAAGTTTGATAGATCAGGAAATCTATCCAGTAGAGGAATTTCTATGAGCTTCAAAATTCCGAGACTCGCCAAGCCTTCAATGCTTTGAACATCGATTAGATTAGGGCAGTCCACCAAATGCAGAATGACTATGTTAATCATGGAAAAATTGGTGATCTTAACTTCCAGGGGAAAATGATGCCACCAAAGCCATCTCAACTTGGAAAGCATAAGCGTAGTGTTTTGTAGATTGTCTGGGAAATCATTTGAAAGCCAGTTATCCTGAAAAACCCTCACTTCAGGGTATCTTAGATTAGACGGCCTCTCAACTTCTTGGCTCACAAAATAGTATAGCAACTGAGGGTCCACCTTTCGACGAAGGGCTTCAATGTTTATTGTTCCCTGCGACAGCAAAAAAGAAGGGCAGGTATATTATACTGAGCAAGGATAATCGTCTTTCCATACATGAGAAATAAATCTAAGCATCAGTGCGATTAAAAAACAAGTTATAACAGTAATAATGAGATAAGCAATACCTTCCCTTAAATATTACTGAGCAAACAATCACAGTGAAAAGGAATAAATTTGTCAGCTTGATGGGGATAAAGTAATGGAAATGCAAATTTACCTTCGTTTCCATCACCATGTCGAAACCTTCCTCATGGTTCCACAACCGAGTCTGTTCTTTTCGTTCCTTATCACATTCTTGTCCAACAATGTCTTTGCCAAGGCATCTCAGCTGATCATGCATCCATAGCTTATTGTCTTTGTTGATCTTTATCAAAGACATTTTTTGAAGGACCTCAAGACATTCCTCTGGAAAGAGATTGGAATCCTCCCACGAGTGGAGCACTATCATTTTATCAAATCCAGTGAAAAGACAAGCTATATCAAGAAAGATATGCTTTTGCCAATCATCCAAGGCATCATAACTTATTTTCAACTTTCTTTTCACTTCATTGAGAGGAACTTGTTTCAACTTCTTCAATATTACATCCCAAACATCTTTGCTTCTGCGTGGAAGTAGTTTACCTATAGCCTCAAGAGCAAGAGGAAGACCTCCAGTAGTTTTGACCACTTCTGTGGAGAAAGCAACATAGTCCTCTGAAGGGTAATCTCTTTCAAAAGCATGTTTGCAAAAAAGTTGAAGAGATTGGTTGAAGTTCATGCTCATAAGCTCGTATGGATGACAAACCTCAGGAACATCAACAATATCCCTATTTCTACTAGTTATGATAATCCTACTTCCTAAACCAAACCATGCAGGCTTTCCTATCAGTGCATTCCAATGATTCATTTGATCAATATCATCAAGTAACACCAAAACCTTTTTACCACATAACCTTTCTTTTATTATCTTCATTCCTTCCTCAACATTGCTGATGTTTGACCATTTTTTTTTCAGAATGTCAGAGATTAGTTGATTCTGCAAACACTCAATGCCCTTTAGCCGTGAAGTTTCTCTGACATTAGAAAGAAAGCAACAATCTTCAAAACAATGTGATAGCCGGTTGTATATGATTTTGGCGAGAGTAGTCTTTCCTACACCCCCCATACCATGGATTCCGAGTATTCTTATATCCTTTGAATCGCCACACATCATGGTGTCGATTTCCTTCACATGATTTTCAACTCCTACCAAGCAGTCTGTCACCAGTAGATAAGCCGTTTTCAACTCATCCATAACCTCCTGGACAATCTTGTTTACCAGTTCTCCTTCACCTCTAATATTATGGAAGGGAAACAGAAAACATAAGTAGAAGAACACGGTAATATTATGGAAACAGTGCGCCAAAATGCTAACCCATAAAGAACGACATACATACCTATTCTTCTTCGAATTGTCCCATCCATTTAGATTGGCAATGTGGTTGAGTGCATCTTTCCATTTACTGACGTTTGCACCAAATTTTTCCTTGTGCGAAAGAAAGGCTACTTCATAAGACCCAATTTGATGACGGACCTCTGCTGGACTAACGTCGTAAAAAATGGGCATAACCTTCTGTCTCCGGGTTATACTACACTCCACCATTTGGACTAACTCATTAAGACACCATTTACTAGAGGCGTAGCCCTTAGAAAGGATGGGAATTGCAACTTTTGATTGGCTGATAGCTTTGAGCAACTCAGGACCAAACTCCTCTCCAACTCGGAGATCTTCATCATCTTTAAATGTGCGAATTCCAGCAGCTAACAAGCTGGTATAGAGGAAATCTGTAATGCCTGAGCGAGTATCTGGCCCTCTGAAACTCAGGAAAACATCGTAGTCATATCCAGAAGACATGGAGGCTGATGATAATGAGCCATTCTGCTGGTATAGTTTTTCCTGTTTTGGCCGCATCATATCAGGGAATTGCACTGAGCTGGAGACACCTGAAGCAGTAGCTTCCACACTGCCATTATTAACGGCCGATGAAGATGCTGAGTCACTGACAGAAGTTACCTCCATGTTTGTTTCTGTCACAGCTGCTATTTGTTCCCCCCTCACAGATTCTGTGGTATCACCTGTTTTATGAAAAATGTTGAGAATAATGGCCATGAAGAGAATTCAGGCAAGTGCAGAACACAAGGCAACTTTAAGAAATTTTATTTCTTTCAATAGAAATTTCCTCAAAGTTATAGATCGTGGTTATATGAAGCCTATCCCTGCAGAACGTAGTTACAACTTGTGAAATTTTGAGTCCAACATGATTTTTTATTCATCTAATTAAATGAAAATAGAGAAGCAAATTTTTTGGTAGTTACTATAGAAGCATTACATGGTACTATTTGTCAAAGAAGGAAGAGGAGGAGGAGGAATACAAGAAGCTTGAGGTCAATTATTCACAATGGATGATGGAGGAGTTCCTGAAACAAGCAAGGTCGGAGAAGGGGCATGATGAAGGGGATCAAATGGGACTTTTTTATCCTGTTCAATATAAGTTGGCACTACAGCCATTTGCTATGCGTCTTCGACTGCAAAGTTATAGTGGCGACGTCGAAGTTAAGAGTTCCTTTGGCTTGGGGTTAATGAAAGGCTAGCAATTAACTATCCAATCTGACACCGGGACTATGAAAAAACGATATGAAGCCAAGAAAGATGTCTGGGATTGTACAGAGGAAGTAGAAAATGAACCTGTGAGATTGGCCGGTGAGAATGACTGACCATTCCATTCCACAGTTGTGCCATATTGTTGATCCAACTCAAAACTTGGTGAAGTGTACGGTGATTTTGTGGCTGATTCAGAACTTTGAAAAGTTCCCTCAAGAGCTGAATGAACTGAACTTTCTGATAGTGAAGGCGGCATTGGTGGCAAAGTCGATGTGGACTTAATATTGAACTGTACTGGCAGTTCTGGAACTTCATTCTCAACAGCACTTGTATTGGCATCATAAGATAGTGTTATAGAGTGGATAGCTCGCCCTTTAGGAGGCAGCACCTGGAGTGGAATCTTCGTCATGCTTTTCTGTATTCGGTTCTCCTTTTCCTCCTCATCACTAGTGAAATCAACCATTGTGAGCGAAGTAGAAACATTCACTTGCGAGAAAACAATCTGCTCATACACAGATAAGAAACACAAACTGCTCCCTCAGATTACCAAAAAAAAAAAAAAGAAGTCACATAGCAGATGTTTAGTTTGACGTCTAACCAGTACCTCTGCCATAAATTCCTTAGGACATTGATCCTGGCGATCCCACAGGACATCCATACCCTCAAACTCAAGCTTTAGAACACTATCCGATATGAAGGCGGTATTAAACATTGCACGAAACATTGATTCTCCATGCTGAAGATCAGCATCCAAACTCATATACTCGAGCACAACATCGCCTTGAACATTACAATGGACGTCCAATGTAACCGTGTCGCCATCTTCCTGCACTTTAATATGTGAACAATTAAAATATGAACTAGCATGAGATCTATATTTTTTGCTTAAGCATCCAGGATGAATGGGTGAACTCATTGATCAAAATGAATTGATGGATGACGCATGTGAGATAAAATTGGTGCTCGAGAGGGAATACTTAATTTCATACATCTTCTTGTATTCCTCGGAGAGGAAAACACTATTGTCAGGAAAGCAAAACAAGAGAATGTGGCCTCTAAAGAAGGAAAATAATAGAGTGAAACTCATACTTCTGACTAGACTGGACATAAGCATGTATGATGTCTAAGACTCACAGGTTGAAAGTCGTCTCGACCACCGTGGTGGTGCCATCCTTAAGGTCAGCCTTGAAAGTCGTCTCGACCGTCCCGTCCCTCAACACCTCCCAATTGGCCCCCTTAACATCCTTCCAATCGAACCTCTTTGCGGGGTTCCCCAACACCACCAGCTCGTCCCTTGCCGGCTCAAGCTGTTGTGGCATGTTGTGGGTCGCATTTTCGTCCGATGATGATTTGCTGCTGCTCTTCCTGTTCCAGTTGCCGATCCTTCGCCACAGGTTGTTCATCGCGGCGTCCCTTCTTGTCCAGTGATAGCAAATTGCAATGCGCGCGTTGGTTCTGGCCCTGGGGCTTCACCACCCCAGCGTTACAGCACTACAGCACGTTGGTTCGGTCGCATTTTATCTTTTCATTTTCTTTTTCTCCCCACTTCTTCGAAGGCCACGCGGATTCTAGGACCACTGGTAATGGCAGCATGAGACGGCATCTTCCTCCTCGGGTCTTTGATCTCGCTAGCTCCATGTTTTCTTCCAGCTCTTTTCCTCCTGGTCAACCGTATATACTCGTAGGAAATGTCGTGGACGCTGACAGCGGACTTTAGAGTCTCCAACGCGGTTTCTTTTCTTCGTTCCAACTCTACGGTCTCATTGATCTCACATGGCTGTTCCCACATCGTTTCGAAAGTCTAAATTCCTAAATCAATCAATTTTCAGTTCGGTTATTACTAAGCCTCTTAATGCTAAACATAACCAGTTTTTGTCTCGGCCGGTGTTTGATCTTAAGATTCGCAACACCTTGTTCTCGTTGGCTAGTAATAAGGCTACGGGGCCTAATGGTTATAACGTTGATTTTTTTTAAAAGTCTTGGGATATCGTGGGGCACTCAGTCACGGATGCGGTTAGGGACTTTTTCCTCTCAGGATTCTTGCTAAAGGAGACGAATGCCACGACCCTCGCCCTTGTCCCTCTGATCCCCAATGCTGCAACTATGAAGGACTTCAAGCCTATCTCTTGTTGCAACACGATTTATAAATGTATTACGAAGATTTTGTCCAATAGAATTGCTTCGGTTCTATTGCAGGTGATTAGTCGAAGCCAAAATGCCTTTGTCAAGGGGCCTAGAATTAGCGATAACATCCTGATCGCGCAAGAACTCTTCAGTGGATTTCATTTTGAGCCATACTCTCCGAAATGTGCCATCAAAATTGATTTTCAAAAGGCATACAACACGGTAAGATGGGATTTTTTTGGAATTGGCTTTGCAGGCTTTTGGATACCCGGATTTCTTTGTGAAGCTCATCATGAAATGTATTACTTCATCCAAATTCTCGGTCTCCATTAATGGTGAGCTACAGGGTTCTTCTCGAGTGGGAGGGGCATTCGGCAAGGAGACCCTATGTCGCCCTATCTATTCACTTTGATTATGGAAATCTTTTCCGAGATATTGGATCTCCAAGCGGCACGTCCAGAATTTAAATTCTTCTGGAGATGCAAGGCCTCGCGGTTGACTCACGTTTCTTTGCCGATGATGTCATTCTGTTTCCGGAGGCAAATTTTGATTTGGTAGCTCTCTTGAAGGCCGATCTGGACAAATTTTCGGCTTGGTCTGGATTATATCCTAATGTGAACAAGAGTGAAGTTTATTATTCTGGTCGGTCTACTGAGCTTAAAGACCAGTTGCTGGTTTCCCTTGGATTTATTGAAGGTACTCTTCCTTTTCGCTACCTTGGGGTTCCTATTATTGCTAAAACACTTAGTAAGGTAGACTGTAATCACCTGGTGATCACCATTATTGCTAGAGCTTAATCATGGTCCCAACAGTTTTTATCTTTTGCTGGTCGTTTGCAACTTATCAAATCTATACTTCATACTATTAATGAATTTTGGGCTAGTGTTTTTATTCTTCCAAATTCGGTCCTCAGCTGTATTGAATTAGTTCTCCGGCAATTTCTCTGGAAGGGTCCTAACCTTGGTGCAGGAGGGGCCAAAGTCTCTTGGTCTGAAGTCTGTCTCCTCAAAGAAGAAGGGGGCTTGGGGATACGTCGTCTTCTTGATTGCAACCAAGCGGTTATGCTGAAACACATTTGGCTATTATTCACTGACAAAGAATCCCTGTGGCTAATCAAAGATTAAATTTTGGTGGTAGCTCGCTGAACTCTCTCACGCCTAGAGCTCTTCCCCTAATCGGGGTCGGGCTGCTCGTGATTTCTATTCATCCCACCGGTGGATGTGCCTGATTTCTTTAGTCAAACCTCGCCTAGCCCTACTCTTCATCTTGTCCGATGGGATCATTATGCCGAGCTCACGTCAGGGCTGAATCGCGAATCTGATCGGAGATGGGGCCGTCAGACTTCCACCCCTCCAAGGGGCTTCATCGTCACGGCCGAATTCGACGGCCATGAGGAAGGACAAGCAGGGCCTCATGGCCTCTCAAGGCCCTGCCGGTGGCCATTCTAACCCTGTTAGGGCTCCGGTGAACCCGGCTGACACTATTCAGCTCGAAGGAAAGGGCGCGGCCATGGGTGTTCCTCCAACAGAAACTTTCATGTCGGCTCGTCGTGGTCGTAGCAGGGGCAGATCCAGAGCCCCACGGCGGAGGAAGGTTGACACCTCCTCAGGACGAACTGGCCCCTCGATCAGGCCTGAACCCCAGTTGAATACGGAGGACTCTGTTGAAGGTCGTAGCCATGGTAGTCGCATGACCACATCTAATGATCCTTCAAATAGGGCTGAATCTACACAGCCTGATACATGGTCTTCTGGAGCTAATCCACCCCCTGTTGTTATGCCTGCTCGTCGCAGCCAAAGCAGGGATCTCTCCATAGCACGTAGGCCAGTAAATGCTGCAGCATCATCCCTCGTGAAGCGATCGTGGGTTGCCGTTGCCAAAGCGGCTGAGAAAGGTTACTCTCTCACTTACATTCCTCCTGTCAAGGTTGATGGTAGCTCGGCCATTAGAATCCCTGATGAGATTCTTGATGATTGTGATCCCAAATGGAAATCCTATTTGGTTGGTTATTTCATCGAGAGGAGACTTCCATTCCGGTTGACTGAATCGGTAGCTAAGAATCTTTGGGGGGCTCAGCTATTGGATGTTGTTGTAGACGCTGATGGGTTTTATTTCTTTCACATTTCGGATGATGAATTCAAACGCAAAGTGTTGGATATGGGTCATATAACGGTCTCCAAAATCCCTATGATGTTGCAGCAATGGCACCCTAGATTGGTGCTCAGAAGGGGACAACACACTTGTTTGCCGATGTGGGTTCGACTCTTGGGTATCCCCGCCTCTTTATGGTCAGCTCGAGGTATCAGTTTAATAGCTAGCGACATTGGCAAGCCACTTCATGTGGACCTTCCTACGGAGAAGATGAGAAGGATTGCCTATGCTCGAGTATGTATTTAGATTAAAGTTAACCAGCATTTGCCTGACTCGGTTCAAATCCTGCTAGATGAGGATTTGGGACCCTACTCAATTTCGGTTGAATATGAGTGGAAACCTGTCTCTTGCAAGAAATGTGGCATTTTCGGTCACCAATGCTCGGAAACTAATGCTCAAGCTGATGTCCCTACTGCTGTGCCTAATGTGCAAGACAAGCCTCCTGATGTAGCTATGCGTGACAAGCAGCAGGAGTCTAAGACCAGGGTTGTTACTGGGGCTGTCAAGGATCGTAAGCAACTGAGCATTGGTTTTCCAACTTCCCCTGCACCTCCCTCTGATGTGCGAGGGAAATCTGCTGTCACCATTGCTGAGGCCCTTATTGCACTTGTCACGACCTAAAATTCATTTTTTAGGTTAATGGATTACCAGATTAATTGATTAAATTAACTAACCTACTTCGAGCTCTCCCAAGCTCTACCAAATCGCGACTTTAGTTTTTTGTTCAAATGGTTTTAAAATTTGGAGTCGCCACTAATCATTTTTGGTAGGTTGATTAGAAACCTAAGTAAATTAGCGGGAGAACTAAATTACTTCTACGAACCAGAGATTATAAGTTCGGGGACTTGGTTACACTAGTTAATTAAAACCAATGCCCTTTCGGTACCTTAATTTCATGGATATCCTAATTTGGCAACTTAGGCTTGGTTTATTCCTAAGGCTCTAGTGGAATGTTCTCTTTTTGTATTTTCACTTTTTTAAATGGAATATATGTTAGTGACATTTTTTTTTGCATTTTCAAAATATTAAGTATTTCCCTGAAGCCGAAAGAGGGAGTGAGTTAACGACTTCTGTGCAGTGCTGCGAGCTACTCATTTTGGGGTTTAGTGATTCGAAAATTAAATTACAGGAAGTAAATAACAATAAATAAAGACCACCAATGGATAGCTCAACCTTGGCTTGGCTCTCTCCTTTGGGGTTTAAGGTGTAGGAATTTAAATTGCAGAAATTTAAAATGACCTCCAATGAGCGGGCTCTGCCCTTCACATTCTGGGATTTAAATTCTTTAAAATAAAGCGAATTGATTTGATAATTCGGGCCGAAATCCATCGATGGATCAATTGAAAATTTAATGGGCACTCAAGAGCTCGTCAGCGCCAATTTTACACCTCCATGGGATTTACCGTTGATTTGGAGTTGTCCTTTGCCTGACATAAAAATATGGAGAAATGGAGTAATGGAGCAAATATGATTTAATTCACATTAAAAATTAGAACAATGAAAGAGGCACTTAGCTTCAATGGCATTATGAGAAGTGCTTGGTGGATATAATTGGTTCCTGCCTAAAATCAAATATGGGGAAATGGGAGAAGAGTAGAAAATTTGAGCTAGTTTATACTAAAAAATCAAAGAGAGCAGAGGGACACTTAGCTTCAAATCTGAGATGAATTCTTGATCGATGAAGAAATTGATGATGATAACCCTCTAGCTTTAAACTCCCATCATCTTCAAAATTCTCTCTCTTTTTTGTATTTTCTTTCTCTCAAATTTTTCTTCAATCTCCCAAAACTCTCTCAAACATCCAAAATTTTCTCTCCAAAAAAATTACTCCCTTTCAAGCTCTCTTCTTTCTCATTTTATAGTCCACTTATTTACCTCCCATTCTAATTTCTCCATTAACTCTATCTCCCATTCTAATTTTTCCACTAACTCTTATTCATCTTCATCTTTTCTTCTTCATCTCTATCTCACATTCTAATTTCTCCACCTATTCTTCTCCATCTCCATCTTCCCTTCTCCATATATATGTCCCATTCTAATTTCTCCACTAACTCTTCTTCATCTCCATCTTCCCTTCTCTTATCTTATTTTCTCCATCCATTCTTCTCCATCTTCTCTTCTCCATCTCCTCTTCTCCATCTTCCCTTCTCTTATCTTATTTTCTCCATGCATTCTTCTCCATCTTCTCTTTTCCATTTCATCTTCTTCATCTTCCCTTCTCTATTCTAATTTCTCTACTAATTCCTTTTTTGTTATTTGCAAAATAATCCCTTAAGAGTTAGGTATTTACACTCTAGCCCTTGAGATTTTGAGTATTTGCAATTTAGTCCCTGAAAAAATATTTCTTTAAGTCCAAATATCCTCAAAAGTTTCAACACACCTCTCCTATGCTTAGTCGAAATTCATCGCATATCAAATTTAAACTCATTTCTTGCCGCAAATTTTAATTAAAGCCCTTTTGCAAAATTGAGTTATTTTGAGTATAATTGGGCCAAGATGAAAATTTAGGATATTAGAGAATAATGTCATAACTTCTAAAAGTGAAAAATGAAAATAAATTGACTCAAATTAAAAATTTTTAGGTCCGATTCGAGATTATGCTCGTGAAGGAATACACGACCCCGAATTGAATTTTTTAAATTTATGATGGCCAACATGAAAAGGGATTTAAAATAAAAATATTGACTATTTTTATGTATTTTTGTGGCCTCAAATGCTATTATTTATGAAATATTTTCTTAATTTCTAAAAAATATATTTAAAAAATACAAACAAATAAGAAAAATTATTTTTTGCTCAAAAATGGTTGCCTAAGCTTGGCCAAAGCTTCCAAAGTTGATTTTTTAATTTTATGAAGTTTTATGGATTTTCTATTAATTTTCGAAAATAAAAATGTTGAAAAATACTAAAAATATGGAAAATAATTTTTTGGTCAAAATTGATTCCCTAGGCTTGTCCAAGGTCCCCAAAGTCGATTTTTTAATTTTATAAATTTTTATGGATTTTTTTTATTAATTTTAAAGAGAAAATGTGATAAAAAAAATTAGGTGTCAATAGCTGCCCCTCTTTGAAAGGAAGCTCGGTAGAGGTTCATTTCAAAGACGAGAAGACACCTGAATTCTAATCGACACAATACAATGAAATAAAAAGGGTCGTGACATTTGATCTCCAATACCCATCTTTGTAAGTTCCGATCCAAACCCGGCTTGAAGAAACTTTCATGCAGTGAGGGAGAGACGAAGATGAGAGTTTACCTAGCACTTACCTGCCCGTTGTTTGACGGTCGCTTGACACGCATGCTCTACTGAAAATGGAATGAGAACCTAAGGATTTGTTAAGAAAACCTTATGGTGGTTGAACTTGGACTCGTATGGTAGGTCAACCCATGGTAGATTCCTAATGAAAGGATTCTACTGATTTGATTGAAATTTGACCCGTATGGTAGGTCACCCCATGGCAGAGTTCCTAATGAAAGGATTCTAGTGATTAAGATTTGACCCGTATGGTGGGTCGCCCCATGAAAATGCCTGTAAGAAGGACTTTGTGCCTGTAGAAAGGACTTTTGTGTGCCTATAAGAAGGACTTTTGGGTGCATGTAGGAAGGACTTTGGTGCATGTGGGAAGGACTTTGATGCCTCTAGGAAGGACTTTTGATGTCTGTAAGAAGGACTTTTGTATGCTTGTAGAAAGGACTTTAGGTGCCTGTAGAAAGGACTTGGTATGCCTGTGAAAAGGACTTTTGGGTGCATGTCGAAAGGATTTAGTGCATGTAGGGAGGACTTCGAGTGCCTGTAGGAAGGACTTTGGAGTGCCTGTAGAAAGGACTTTGGGGTGCCTGTAGAAAAGACTTTGGTGCTTGTAAAAAGGACTTTGGTGCCTGTAAGAAGGATTTAGTGTGCTTGTAAAAAGGACTTTTGGTGCCTGTAAGAAGGACTTTTGTATCCCTATAGAAAGGACTTTAGATGCCTGTAGAAAGGACTTGGTATGCCTGTAAAAAGGACTTTTGGGTGCCTGTAGAAAGGACTTAGTGCCTGTAAAAAGGACTTAGTGCCTGTAGGAAGGACTTCGGGTGCCTGTAGGAAGGACTTTGGAGTGCTTGTAGAAAGGACTTTGGGGTGCGTGTAGAAAGGACTTTGGTCCTTGTACAAAGGACTTTGGTGCCTGTAAAAAGGACTTAGTGTACCTGTAAAAAGGACTTTGGGTACCTGTAAGAAGGACTTTTGTATGCTTGTAGAAAGGACTTTGGATGCTTGTAGGAAAGACTTTGGTGCTTGTAAGAAGGACTTTTGTGTTGCCTGTAAGAAGGTCTTTGGGTTGCCTGTAAGAAGGTCTTTGGTGCCTGTAAGAAGGACTTTTGTGTTGCCTGTAAGAAGGACTTTGGGTGCTTATAGGAAGGACTTTAGGTGCCTATAAAAAGGAATTTTGAAAATGGACCATTCCGTGTTGGGGTCTCCAATGGAAGGGCTCCAGTGACAGTATACCCTAAATGTCACCTTTTGGGTCGACTGAAGAGGTGTTGATTGAGAAAATGATTTTCGGGTGCCAATCTGGGATCTAGGGAGACCAGGAATCCTGCAGACGCTCAAACCCAATTTCACTTACCATGAAGGGTGCCATTCTGGGATCTGGAGAAACCAGGATTCCTGCAGAAGCTCAAACCCAATTTTTGTTGTCCCATCACTTTAGAAATAAACCGATGAGGCAAAGATCAAGAACACGAGAGTTGGTTAATCATGATTTGATAAAGTTTGAGAACACGAGATTATATCAATTGTGAGTTGATGAAGACTTCATGAGAGCATGTTGATCATGAGTCGCAAGGGTTCAGAAGACTTACCTGGATCTTCTGAGTTAATGATCGAGGCATAGACAGACTGATTGTATCATGTCTGCTTGCTCACTAAATGACCTTATGTGCTGCAATGGATTTAAGCACCCAGACAATCATCAGAATTGAAAGGTTCAGGCTGAAGATATACTCACCTGAAAATGCTTGGCGAGCATTAGCCAACAGGGCTTGTTTGTTCAATAGCCCTTGGATGAATTTCGAGACCTCGGAGGGTAACTCGACTATCAAGAATGCACTACCTGTCGGACAGTGTCAGAGGTAACATGTGCAAGTATTTTTATCAATAAGTTCATCGGTCCATGCAAAACCATTCAGTTGAGTTTGCAATGATTAAAACCATATGTGTATGCTCATAATATGGATCCTGCATGACTATTCTGTCGACTTTGCATTTCCAATTCTGTCCAGGGAGGTTATCATGTCATGAATACCTCGAATGTAACCTGAATAGGGACTTCAGTCCGAAAGGGCTTTTTCTCGCTCTCGAGAAGGGTTGTTTATCCTGATTGCAGGATTGAAAATGAATCGCTCAATCTTACCATCATCGCATTCTGCGAGGGTCTGAGTAATCTCGCAATTGGTACGATCAAGCCGATCTGGAGGTCTTAATTAGGACCGTAATGTAGGCTGGGTCAAAGGCTTATCAAAGGGGACTCATTTCAAGTCAAGGCCATTGACAAAAAAGTCTTCATCATCTGCTCCGGGTTTTCAAGTCAAGAACCCTGCAAAATGAGAGAGAAATAATCTTGCTCGAACTTCTTCAAGCGATGCTTAAAGTCATTCAACTTTTACATTAATTCAAGTGCTCTAATCAGAAGAGACTTTCAAGGGTCGTAACATAGGTCGAGATTTGGGTCTGAGAAACGAAGGGCTCGTTTTGGCTCAGAAAAATATATGAGAAGGGCTTGGTGTTGGTGATCGTTGCAGTCTTGTCACCGATCTTTGACTTTCCTGAATTCGTCTTCAAGGAATACCACCATTGGCTGAGGGGTGGTAGTTCTTTTACACTTTGCAAACTGACTTCTTTGGGAATCCTTTTTCAGGAATTCTCAAAATGTATGTTCGAAGTCAGAAGTTCATTACAGATATATGGGCATTGGTCTTGCTTTTGATAGGCACTTTACTCTTTCTGCTCGAGATTCTTTGGAGTAGCCTTTGCTTTTCTTACTTCCAACTCCCTTTTGTTTGAAAGCAGACCCATTTTCTTTAGGCTACACTTTTTTTTTTCTTTTGTTTAACAATCTTGTGATTTTGAATTTTAGCAACAAGATGATTTTCAACAAATGATACTAGACATTACATGAAAGTCAAGCATATGAAATGAGCTAATTCGAAAATTCTCTATTAGCCCAATTTCTTCAATTCTGCTCCTTGGGGGAAGGTTTCGTCGTTACCTTGAAATGAGCAAGGATCACCAACACGGGCTTGAGAAATGAATTTGCAAGCTCAATTGGGTTATGCAAAGGATGAGTGTATAGGATAGAGAAAATAAATGCTCTTCATCATCCTAAAGCACTTGAATTAAAATTTGAGTATCATGCAAAGAAACACTCGAAGATTGATGTTAGTCCAAGCAAGAGAATTTCTAACCATTTATCTCCTGATATTGTTGGAATTACCTCTATTTTGCCCCAGTGTGGGGTAGTTCTTGATAGGGTTATGAAATGAAATCACCGTTCAAATGGGTTGTCAATGGTTGCCTGAAGTGTTTGGAATAGAGAATAAATGCCTCATTCACTTCGACTATCGTACCTTTTACGAGAAAATCCATTGCCATGGAGAATGCGAATCCTGACTATCGCTCATCTCACTGGGGATTAGATTACAGGACGTGTATGGGAATGGCTTGCCTTTCATTATCCTGTCATGCCCCATTCTGTACATTCGATGCATCATATGTAATTTTATGCTCCCTATTCAAATTTGGTAGATTAAACATGAAGAACAATCATGTATGAACTACATAATGTGCGAGCATTTTTAACCAGGCAGATATAGCAATTAACAAAATTGTCATGTTTCTCAAAAACAGATGTGGGGGAATCTAAGTTGCCCCAAGACAATGCGAGCGGATCAAATTAGTCGGGGGCGAGGACGAGCTCATTCTCATGTTTGCCCCAAAATATGCTCGCCCTAGTTGTGATATGGCAAAGACCAACATGGTTGGTCGAATGCCCTTGTTTGCCTCATTTCCATCAGGACGGATCGCATCAGGCGATCATGAATTTTTCCAAAATTGGAAATTGCCCTAGACATAGTCACTGCTGGGAATTTGATTTTAAATTTTGGCAAATAACTCGTTTCCACATCAGATCCCACACGAGAAAAATATGCATGAAATAGGATCTTAAGATGATGGAGAAGCTTCGATTTTGATTTGCTTCAGTGGTAGCAATCAAAGACATGTCTTCTAGCTTGGCACCTGCAAGAAGAAAATTGGGTGTCACTTTGGGAAGACATATGAGAAAGAGATACGACACTTCCCTTTTTTTCAAGTTGGAGCTTGTATCGGTTTGCTCTGTTCTCAATCAGGCCAGGCTTTGGCAGAATCCAAAATTGCCCCTGTACATGCCCCAACTGGGAATTTGACTTTGGAAATTTGGTGGACAAGGACTTTTCAATTTGCCGGTGTTCCTTTAGCTGACATCGCATGGTCAAAAGGTCGGTGAAGCAAAGATTTGCTTTGATCGATTGATATCAAATAACTCATGAGATTTTTTGTGAAAATCTTGATGAACAAGTCATGCAAGCATGCAAGAAGACTCTGGGGATCATGAGTTGTCTTTGTCCATGTGAATGAGTTGTAGAAATTTTGGCGTCTATTTTGAGAATTCCAAGCTTTTTCTTTGGGTTTTATTGAGTTTTAAAAGGTTACCTTCAAGGCAAATGAGTCCTATCGCATTCCATTGGGTCATTTCATTTTGCTACACTCTTGACGCAATTTGCAATCCCCTGGGTGAGAATGGAACAAATCCAATTTAGCATTTTGCAACGATTGAGGGTAAATTGGAACGACACACAGTTACCCGTCTTCGAGCTCGCCTGGGCTTTTCACTTGAAATTTCCCTACGTAAGGCCATTCAACATTTCTCATTATGGCAGTCAGCGACGTTGCCACAGATTGATCCGTCCTGAGTCTAGCATAAAAAGGGATTCACGCATTTGACGGGATAAAAAACAAATTACCCCCTTGCCCCTGAATTAAATCTAGACACCTAGAAAGCTGGAAATATCATACGTAGGGGAATTAAGCATGAAATGAAAGGTGCACTTATTCAAGGTTAGTTCTGCCTCTCCTGCGGCTCTTCGATAATCAGCTAGTCTCGTGCTGGTTCGGGTGTGGATGACCGATGTTTGAGAGTCCCTACTCACTGGCTCCCGATCGCGACTTTGGACGTTTATCAACCCTAAACTTGTTGACTAGGGCAGTAAGCTCATCATCTGGGTAATCTCTTGAACCTTCCAGCGACTGATGCTCGAATTGGGCATTGTTGTTGGCAAATGCTAGCGGTAGATTTCTCATTCTGTCCTCGCCATGAGCAATTTGACTTCTCAAGCTGGAGCCTTCATCATTACTCGAGAAAGTGTGGGGATCACCAACTGTCCTGCTACCAAAAACTCCTTCCATTCGAGGATTAGAGAAGTGGAAGTGCTCAGGATAACTTCTTGTCTAATTCTCTGGTTGCGCAGGCGCGCTGATCGTGGGATGGATTCTAGCCACAGGTTGGTGCTCAGACCAAGGAATCTGAACACACTGCCCTTGCGGTCTATACTCTTGAAGAGCATTGGGGTGATTTTGGGGGATACTTTGATTAACGCCTAGGGGATTAATGGCACGGCTACTGGCTTGGTTGATGATGGGAAGTGGCTGGCCCCTTGCTAACCTGTGGAATTTATGGTGGCGAGGAGATTTGACGTTCAGGCTTGGATTAGTCCCGCCTTTGTTTTCTTGATTCTGAACTGTATTGTGTTCTCTCACCCTTTTTCTGTACTTCTGAAGATAACTCGAAACATTTCCTTTAGTGAGTCCCTCTACCTTCATAATTTCCAGTATATGTTGCGGCCGTGCCGAATTAATTCCTAGCTGCTGAACTGCATTAACAAACATACGATGCAGCTCGGGAGACCAAATCATCTTCTTTTTCCAGTTGCTTGGAACAATATTGAAGGCTTGATGATTGTTCTCTTGGTCGTGCAATTGCTTCCTTACCACGTGCTGCCATATGTTTTGAAGCACCCGAACCATAACTGGTTTCGTTATGACGTCTTGGGCCCTATGTAAGACAGCCTTCATTATGGCTTACTGATCATCGGTTGCCGATATTACGACGACTGGCATGTTTAATTAAGAATTGATGACTTCCAAGAGAGTGAAAATATTCATGTCAATTCCTACCATGGCGGTGAGGATGATATCAAACTGGTCACTACTCCTCCTTAATACTTCTAAGGCCTCTGTTGCTTTTGTTTGAGCTAAAACCTTATACCGGCATTTTCTTAATACGGTAACAAGGAATGACAGAGAGACTGGATTACCGTCAATGGCCATGACCGGTAGACCCTCAGGGTAAGGAACTTCATCAGCTTTGACCTGGGTTGAACATGCGCCCGTTTCGCTAATGCTTGACATATTTCTGGATCTAGGACTGCCGACTCGAGACCGCCTCAGGATGTCTTCTTGGACTTGAGGGATCACGGGATCGTCGATGGCTTCTCGTAACAGGCTTTGAAAGCCGATGCTTTGATGGTGAAGGTTTTGAATTCCTCTCCCACGAAAACTCCTTCCTCTCTATCTTTCTCCTGCGAGTTCTTGCAAATGAGCTCTAACTATCAGATGAGGACAAGTTCTCTCTCTGGAAATAGCAACGACTTCCCTCTTCACGGTAGGGCTATTGGATTTACCAAGGGAGAAAATCTGACATTCAGCTTTTGATCAAAAGGGGAAATCCTTGTTTCTCGCTCAGTTTGTCTTCTTCTTCTTTTTTCTTTTTTTTTTTCTTTTTTTTAATGTGGTGCCCCCCCCCCCCGAAATCCTTTCATAACTTTTCTTGTGGATTTGTCGACACCCAAGATTGTAGATCAACAGTAAGCCCACGATTCTCGATTTACACGTCATTTCTCTCCAAACTGTGATTATGCTTTGGGCACGAGATTTGATTTCTATCTGGGGTTGCTCGATGAAGTTGGAGTCTCATATACGATTCTAATACGATATTTGCATATTTGATGGGAGGAAATAGAATTACCCCATTGCTTAACCCTAGATACCGAGAAAGCAAAAAATATCCCACGTAGGGGAATTGGGCATGAAATGAGAAATACATTCATTCGAGATTGGTTCTTCTTTCCTTGAGGGTTATCTACCAACAGACTAATTTCAGAATTAGATCAACTCCGAATTAGATCTTGTACAGATGACCGAGGACTCACAATCATCGGCTTCGGACCACGGACTTCATTACAAATTTGGAGTTTTGCCAGGGCCGAACTGGTCCATCATGGCAACAAGCTCACCTTCAAGGCCATTCCACTCGTGGTGTTGCATGTCTCTTCCCTCGGGAGGTACCGATGTTGATCCAATGAGATCGGTTCTCCCATGCGCTTCTTGAACAAAACCTGATTGTGTTGGGAATTGATTTGAGGGTTGGAAAGGTAGTAGAGGAGGAATATAGGGCCTGTCAGAAGCCAACGGCTCCTCATCATTCTTCGTAGCAATGGCGGAAATCTTTTCTAACCGTTCCTTCAAACGAGCATTTTCATCCCTTAGGCGTCGATTGTCGAAATATAGCTCGATAAAAGCGGTACGGCCACCACAGTTATGACAGGTGGTGGTGGCAAGAACGTCTGCCCAGAGCTTTTCATTTTCAGCCTTTAGAAACGCATTTTCATGGCGTTCATACTGAACCTTCATTCTGGTTCGCTTATTTTGATACCAGAACTTGATCTGCCAAGGCTCCAGCCCTAGCTCTTGACTCAGTTCCATTTTCTGTTTGCCGTTCGGCATAGGAGACGTTCTGAAGAAATCCTCAAGCCTTTGTATTTGCTCCTCAGTATGGCGACGGTAACGCTTCTTTTGACCTTTACTGTTGTTGCCCTTATCTTTACTAAGATCTTGGACATCGTCAGCGGAAGGGCCAGGCTCCATGGTCTGAATCCCAGACATGGCCTCGAATTCTTCATTTCCCATATCCAGCAAGTGGCGGTAGCCCTCATATATGTTGGGTTGAAACATCCTTGATGGGCTACTGGTTCCTCAACATTTGCAGCTTTCTCTTGTATCTTTATTCTCTCTGAACAAGCATGTATGCTTAAAAACTCTCTTATGAGTATGGATGAAGATTACCAGGAGAACGCCTCTTTTAAAATCTAGGCGCGAGTTCAGAAATTGTATCGCCCCTATCGACATTTCTTTTTTTCAGACGAGACTTCACTCTGTCTACAAATGGAGACAATTCTTCTTTTCCGCTAAAATTTGATTGTCTCCCACTCGGCTCGTCTTTTTCTTCTTCTTTCACGGTATGGGGGCCCTGTCGTTATCTCCACCGTCGATTTGCTGGCGAGTCCTCCAATAAAGACGAGTAATATCTCTTTTTATGCCGAAAATTTCTTTGTCCCCCACTCAGCTCGTCTTTTCGTTCTTTCTTTTTTCAAAGCGGTGGAGTCCCGTCCAGCTTTTCCATAGATACGTCGGGTTTGTTCAGCTCGAGGTTGCCGCTTGACTGGAATTTGAGCTACCGGGGGTGCCGACAGAGAATGGTAGATAGGAAAACCTATAAGGACTGTCCCTATGAAATCAGTATTCAAATTAAAGCAGATTATCGCATTCGTATCCCGATCATCTGCCTCAACTCTCTCCTCCTTTCTTTCGTATTCTGCTTTCAAAAATGGCAAATTCTCCTAACCATACCTTCTCCGCCGAAGTCCTGGCTGGGTGGGAGAGACTCTACAATCTTCTTGGTAGAGATTACGCTTATATAGCCCAAAACTATACCGCTGAGGCTGAAATCCTCGGTCTATTCAGGACCGTGGACGCTGCTTCTGTTGAGGGTACCTAACTGGGGAGGGAGTATCGGAACTTCCCGACCCTCTTCATCAATTTTCTGGCCGCCTATAACCGCGTTTATGAGACGGTTCTTATGACTGCCATCGTGAAAGCTCGTTACCAAGACCGGCACGAGCGTCTGGAAACAGTCACGTTTGTGGCTGATAACCACAAGAAGGCCCTCAAGTTTGCCAACGATCAGCTTTCGTGGCTGGTTCGTGAGAGGGGAAAGTTGGTGGACCGTCTGGCCTTGGTCCGAACTTACGCCGAACAGGAGCCAGACAATATTATGATGAGGTGCAAATGCGGTTGGCTGTAAGAGAGACTTGATGACATTATGGTAGACATTGCTTTTGAGAGGGCGGCGATTCCGAACCTGGAGTTTGCCGTTGAGCATTACGAGGCCAGTATGGCCCAGGCTAAAGAGAAGTGCGATCGCCTCTTCTTTAGGCTCACGGAGCTTGATCCCGAGAACGCCCGGTGCACCCAGAGCATTAACTTCATGGAGAGCCAGCTGAGCTCCTTTGTGATGCTTATTAGGGCTCAATCTGATTTCACTTTTCCTCCCCAGTGAGTTGTTGTAAGGTTTGTTGGTGAATGGAATGAAGAGAAAGTTTCACGTGTTTGTGCTTTTCATCTTCTTGCCATTTCTTCGCCCATATAGCATGATAGGACGATTTACGGTACTGAAGACGTTGAGGCTTAACACACTTCTTGGTGTTCTTGTTATCTGCTGCCGGCGATGATATCATGGACATTGACGAAGGGTTCGGTGGCGGCCCTCACTAGTCACAGCACCGTGAGTCAGTCGTGTGAATTATTGCAAATCGACCACTCGATTAGTGCTCCAATAAACAAACCAGGCTGCCCGTTGCGTGCCCCACTTTACTCCTGCCTATCTCTTTCGGCGTCCACTTGAATGTGTCGGTCGCCTGTAGCGTTGGGAGAAATGATTGCGGGCCATGCTCGGTAATAAAATACTGGTCCTCCAAAATCTTCCATGTGTTTTGAATCCGAGGAAGGTAAAAAGGCAAGCCTTTGTTCAATTTAATCAGAAAGATGTCGTAAGGTCGGGTTCATAATCTTGCTGCGTGGGTTTTGATTACACAGTCTCGGCTTTCTCAACAAAAATACACGAACCCTTCTAATACATTAAAAATGTCCCCAGGCCCGATCTGGATGCATTTACTACCCCTCATCAAAATACATGGCCCATACGTGCTGACTTATTGACACAATTCTGTCTCCGGGAGAATTGGCCTCTTCATATGCCCTAGGGTTAACGATTTTTTCGCTTGCCCCCTGATTGTTATCACCAACGAGCCCCATGTTTCTCCACCCCGGGGTATCTATAATTCCCTGCAAAAGTAAAGAAAATAATCAGTATGTGATTCAATAGGGGTCGGCCCATGATTCCTACATTAGTCCAATTTTATTTTTCAATTTTAGAGAAAATTTTCTTAGAAAAACATGGGTGAATTTCTCAAAAAGAATTTTCTTGCAAATTTTTACAACTTGGAAAATGTGATAAAATCTCTTAAAATTTAGCAAATTTCACGAAGGGATTTTCCTTTTATCAGAATGAATTTTTAGGGATAAATTTGTCAAGAAAATCTTATTTCTATTGAAGTAGAAAAATGTAACAATATCTTTTACTGGTCGACAAAATTTTCCTAAGGGATTTTTCACACTTATTTTTTTTTTCAAAAATGGGATACTAATTTGATTTTTATTTTCTTTTGAAAAATGACATTGATGTTAAATTCAGAATTTGACCGACACCTAACATGGACTGACCAAAAATAAATACAAGATGAAGTTAGAAAACTTACTTTCATCGTCAAAAATACCATGTAAGTCGCATAGACATGCACATTAATCGAGAGTTTAAATCTTAGCCTATCTACTCTAAAGGCTGACAAATTGAAGTGAAAGACTTATGGCAAGGCGACAATCTCGCGCACATAATCAAGATTAGCCGTGATCCCACGACGTAATCAGGATTAGCCGGGTCTCCCCACTTCGACTGCTCGAGCTAAAAATTAAAACCACTGCTTTGGTAATCTTACCAAGCGTGAGGCCTAACTTTTAAACTCATTTTTGAAAAGAGGCTCGGGATTGAATCTGGGCTAACTTTCGACGTGATCTCACTCCGAACGCTAAAACCAAATCACAATACCATCCTAAAACTAGTGGCCCATGTCCGGCCACAGGACGTGTGTGATGTAGTGCTAAGACAAGTAATCATGCACAACAATTAATATACAAACACTGCTTCAAAAATGTGCGAAAATTAAATTCATATTCCCTCACACCAAACCTGCAAAACAAAGAGTTAACCAAACACTCCACCCCTTATAACTCCCATCCTGCAAAACCATTTAACACCTAAAGATTAAAATCCAACCAATGCCAAATCAAATGAATTTTCATGAAATTTTCCTGGCCTAAGTCCTCTAAGTTCTTAAATTTTTTCAAAAATCAAGAACAAGTCCCCAGCGGAGTCGTCAAGCTATCGCGACCAAAAATTCTTTTTTTAGGTTAATGGATTACCAGATTAATTGATTAAATTAACTAACTTAGTTCGAGCACTCCCAAGCTCTACCAAATCGTGACTTTGGTTTTTTGTTCAAATGGTTTTAAAATTTGGAGTCGCCACTAATCATTTTTGGTAGGTTGATTAGAAACCTAAGTAAATTAGCGGGAGAACTAAATTACTTCTACGAACTAGAGATTATAAGTTCGGGGACTTGGTTACACTAGTTAATGAAAACTAATGCCCTTTCGGTACCTTAATTTCATGGATATCCTAATTTGGCAACTTAGGCTTAGTTTATTCCTAAGGCTCTAGTGGAGTGTTCTCTTTTTGTATTTTCACTTTTTTAAATGGAATATATGTTAGTGACATTTTTTTTTGGCATTTTCAAAATATTAAGTATTTCCCTAAAGCCGAAAGAGGGAGTGAGTTAACGACTTCTGTGCAGTGCTGCGAGCTACTTATTTTGGGGTTTAGTGATTCGAAAATTAAATTACAAGAAGCAAATAACAATAAATAAAGACCACCAATGGATAGCTCAGCCTTGGCTTGGCCCTCTCCTTTGGGGTTTAATGTGCAGGAATTTAAATTGCAGAAATTTAAAATGACCTCCAATGAGCGGGCTCTGCCCTTCACATTTTGGGATTTAAATTCTTTAAAATAAAACGAATTGATTTGATAATTCGGGCCGAAATCCATCGACGGATCAATTGAAATGAATTCTAAAAAATCAAAGAGAGCAGAGGGACACTTAGCTTCAAATCTGAGATGAATTCTTGATCGATGAAGAAATTGATGATGATAACCCTCTAGCTTTAAACTCCCATCATCTTCAAAATTCTCTCTCTTTCTGGTATTTTCTTTCTCTCAAATTTTTCTTCAATCTCCCAAAATCCTCTCAAACATCCAAAATTTTCTCTCCAAAAAAATTCCTCCCTTTCAAGCTCTCTTCTTCCTCCTTTTATAGCCCACTCATTTACCTCCCATTCTAATTTCTCCATTAATTCTATCTCCCATTCTAATTTTTCCACTAACTCTTCTTCATCTTCATCTTCTCTTCTTCATCTCTATCTCACATTCTAATTTCTCCACCTATTCTTCTCCATCTCCATCTTCCCTTCTCCATATATATGTCCCATTCTAATTTCTCCACTAACTCTTCTTCATCTTCATCTTCCCTTCTCTTATCTTATTTTCTCCATCCATTCTTCTCTATCTTCTCTTCTCCATCTCCTCTTCTCCATCTCCTCTTTTCCATCTCATCTTCTTCATCTTCCCTTCTCTATTCTAATTTCTCTACTAACTCCTTTTTTGTTATTTGCAAAATAATCCCTTAAGAGTTAGGTATTTACACTCTAGTCCTTGAGATTTTGAGTATTTGCAATTTAGTCCCTGAAAAAATATTTCTTTAAGTCCAAATATCCTCAAAATTTTCAACACACCTCTCCTATGCTTAGTCGAAATTCATCGCATATCAAATTTAAACTCATTTCCTGCCGCAAAATTTAATTAAAGCCCTTTTGCAAAATTGAGTTATTTTGAGTATAATTGGGCCAAGATGAAAATTTAGAATATTAGAGAATAATGTCACAACTTCTAAAAGTGAAAAATGAAAATAAATTGACTCAAATTAAAATTTTTTAGGCCCGATTCGAGATTATGCTCGTGAAGGAATACACGACCCCGAATTGGATTTTTTAAATTTATGATGGCCAACATGAAAAGGGATTTAAAATAAAAATATTGACTATTTTTATGTATTTTTGTGGCCTCAAATGCTATTATTTATAAAATATTTTCCTAATTTCTAAAAAATATATTTAAAAAATACAAAAAAATAAGAAAAATGATTTTTTGCTCAAAAATGGTTGCCTAAGCTTGGCCAAAGCTTCCAAAGTTGAGTTTTTAATTTTATGAATTTTTATGGATTTTCTATTAATTTTCGAAATTAAAAATATTAAAAAATACTAAAAATATGGAAAATACTTTTTTGGTCAAATTGATTCCCTAGGCTTGGCCAAGGTTGCCAAAGTTGATTTTTTAATTTTATGAATTTTTATGGATTTTCTATTAATTTTAAAGAGAAAATGTGATAAAAAATCAGGTGTCAACAGCACTGGCCGATCCTATGTCTCCCTCATCATCCTCTTCTTCTGAATCAGAGGACATTGGCCAGCTGGCGAGTGAAGTTGGAAGTGAGGACTCTCCATCCCTCGCCCCTCCTGCTACTCGGCTTAGGGCTTCTTGTATACAAGGAGAAGACCCTAGGGGGACCTCCGTGGCTCCTGCCTCTCCGACGATCCCTTCATTGGAGTGTGTCCCGGAGAGCATTCCAAACTACAGCCCTCCAACTACTGTCCCTTCTACCCCCAAATCTAAAAAGAAATGGGGTAAGAAACGTAGGTAATCTTTTGGCCTCATTTTTTTGGTGCTTGGAATATAAGAGGACTTATGAATCCTCTCAAGCAAGCTGAAATTAGGAGTTTGGTCAGGTCTAATAACTTGTGTTGTATCGGTATTCTTGAGACCAAGGTCCCGGAGCCTCTTTTTTTGAATATCTCGGATCGCCTTATTCCTGATTGGAGATGGCATGCTAACTATGAGCACTCTGATAAAGGTAGAATCTGGATTGGTTGGGATCCTATTTGTGCAAATTTTGAGCCGCAGGCTATCTCTACCCAGGCTATCCATGGCTTTTTTGCGGCTCCTTCCTCTGAATAAGTATTGCTTTGTCTCTTTGGTATATGCGAATCATACTTTTGTTGCTAGACGTCCTTTTTGGACTGACCTGATACATAGGAGTGAGGACTTGGATCATCCTTGGATCGTTCTTGGTGACTTTAACGCAATCAGAGACCCTTTGGACAGGTTGGGGAGTTCCAATACTTGATTGCCAAGTTATAATGAATTTGGTGAATGCTTAAACCAAGCCGGTCTAGATGACCTTCGGTATGTCGGTTACAGATTCACGTGGTCGACTTCTTCGGGTGCAACTAGGAAGCAACGCAAGATGGATCGTGCTCTTATTAATAGTTGCTAGAACAGCGAGTTTTCATACTCTGAAGCTAATTTTCTAGCCCCTGAAGTCTCGGATCATTCACTGATCATCATCCGAATTGCTTCCCCTATTGGCAGCAGGAGGCCTTTAAGTTTTTTAAATTATGAACGACTCATCCTACTTATGCTTCAATTGTGGCGCAGGTCTGGGATGCTCCTATTGTTGTCTCTCCTATGTTCATTCTATGCAGATGCTTGAAGCTTCTAAAAGCTCGGTTGAAAATTCTTAACAAGGATGCTTTCTCTGATATATCCTTGGGTACTTCTCAGGCTATGGCAGACCTGTTGGCTATTCAAGATGCCCTGGCTGCTGATCCCAGTAACCTAGAGCTGGCAAATCTAGAGAAGAGTCGGCTGCAATCCTTTGCTGACCTTCGACTCTGCGAAGAGTCCTTTTATAGACAGAAACCTCGCATTAAGTGGCTCAAGGAAGGTGATCTGAACACTAAGTTTTTCCACTTATCCGTCAACAAAAGGCACACCAGCAATAGGCTTATATCGATCGTTGACAATTTTGGTGCTCTAATCAGTGACCCGCCTATGGTTCATAATTATGTGGTGTCATTTTACAAAGATTTACTAGCTGCTGCCCCTGTCTCTGAACCGCCTTCTCTGGAGGAATTAAGGTCAGTGATTGCTCACCCCTTAGATGACATTCAGGTTGATCTATTATCTCGGGATGTAACTGAATTGGAAATACGGAATGCCATGTTCTCTCTTTCGAAAGGGAAGGCTCCTGGCCTTGATAGTTTTACTGTTGATTTTTTTCCATAATGCTTGGGAGATTATAGGCCCATTAGTTGTATGTGCGATTAAAGATGTTTTCGCTACGGGGTATTTGTTAAAGGAGACTAATGCTACCATCCTCTCCTTGGTTCCCAAAATCCCTAATGCCTCCGAGTTGAATGATTTCAGACCGATTATTTGCTGCAATACGGTGTATAAATGTATCACGAAGATCATCTCCAATAGAATAGCTGGGATCTTGCCGGCTGTTATTAGCTCACCTCAAAATGCATTTATAAGGGGTAGACGCATCAGTGACAACATCATGTTGGCTCAGGAATTATTCAGTGGTTTTCATCATGTTCCTTATTCACCCAAATGTTCTATGAAAGTGAATTTCCATAAAGCATATGACACGCTTGATTGGAATTTTCTGGAATTAGTGCTACTGGCTTTCGGCTTCCTAGTGAAGCTCACTAATCTGATCTTAACTTGTGTGAGATCTCCCATGTTCTCAGTGGCGATTAATGGTGAACTCCATAGCTTCTTTTCTAGCGGAAGAGGCATCCGTCAGGGCGACCCCATGTCCCCATATCTATTCACTTTAGTCATGGAAATTTTTTCAGGGATTCTGGATACTCTTGTTAAGCAGTCGTCCTTTAAATTTTTCTAGAGGTGCAAGAGCACTCGTTTGTCACATCTCTTCTTTGCAGATGATGTACTGCTCTTCTCTCATGTTGACCTACGCTCCACATCCTTGCTGAAAGAAGGTATTCACAGATTTGCAGCTTGGTCTGGGCTGCATCCGAATCTGAGGAAGAGCGAGGTATATTTCTCTGGTGCATCGGGTGATCTGAAGGCTGGAATTATGCACTCACTTGGCTTCTCTGAAGGTACACTTCCCTTTCGCTATTTGGGGGCACCTGTTATTGCGTCTAGACTTTCCAAGGAGGATTGTACTTCGCTGGTTAATGCAATAACAGCTCGGGCACAGTCCTGGTGTCACCGATTTTTATCATTTGCTGGAAGATTGCAGCTCATTAAATCAGTCTTACACTCTATTCATGTCTTTTGGGCAAGTGTGTTCACTCTCCCAAAATCGATGCTCTCAAGCATAGAGCGTATCTTAAGACAGTTCCTCTGGAAAGGTCCTGAACTCGGTGTTGGTGGAGCAAAGGCCTCTTGGGATGATGTTTGCCATCCTAAGGCGGAAGGTGAACTGGGCATCCGTAGATTGGTAGATTGCAATCGGTCTGCTATGGTCAAACATATTTAGCTCCTTTTTTTCAGACAAAGAATCTCTGTGGTGTAAATGGATTCATTCGATGTTTCTGAAGTTAAAGAGTTTCTGGGTGGTGCACAAACATAAGTTTTGTTCTTGGTCTTGGAAGAAAATCCTTGACATTCAGCCCGACTTTGACATGGCTTTTCGGTGGCGGATTGGTAAAGGGGATACCGTCTCTTTTTGGTTCGATAACTGGCATCCTAGAGGCCCACTCTACAAATCATTCTCTAACAGAGACATCTACCGCTCAGGTATTGCAAGGGAGGCCTCGATGAAGGATATCATCTCCATGACCCCACAACCTTCTGCTGTGCACTCCACATTTTGCTCCTGGACTGAATCTGTCCCCTAGCTAGTCCAAGAGAGGTTGACAAGTTTACGTGGTTAGGTCACAATTCGAGAGCCTTTTCTGTCTCCTCGGCCTGGGAATTTATTCTTGTCAAAAGTCCCACTGTATATTGGGACTCCTTCATATGGGATAGCAGCATTATTGCACGTTATGCCTTCCTCCTATAGATTATTACTCTGAACAGGTTGCCTATTCAAGTGGTGCTGCTCTGTTATGGCAGGATAGATTAGGGACTTTGCGTCTTCTGTAATTTGAGACATGACTCAATTAATCACTTGTTTTTTGGGTGTAGTATCACAGGATCTTTGGCTCGATTTTGGGCGTCCAAATGTAACCTTGCCTGGGTAAACCATGACTGGCAGACTAACCTTCGTTGGGCCTCAAAAGCTATTGCTGGGCAGCATTTCTACCAGAAAATAGCTCGTTTCTCCTATACGGCGATGTGCCATCTTATCTGGTCGGAGAGGAACAACTTATTGTTTCGAAACCACACTTTCTTCTTGCCGGCTCTTCAGAAACATTTAATGAAGACGATGATGGATAAAGCCATATCCCTTAAACCGGTGGTTGATACACGGCGCAACAGGCGTATCCAGCAAAATTGGGGCCTTCCTTCAGACATTTTTTATTAATGCCTCGGCCTTCATGTGTGGTCTGGCTCTTGGTATTGCTGCTGTGTTGTGATCTGTATTTCGCTGATCAGTAGGGGGTTTCTTCTGCTGATTCCATTACCTTTTCCTTTGGCTCTGTTTCAGTTGCAGCTTGGTTGGGGTCTTTGCCCTCAGCCTTGTTTCTGTTCGGTTTGTAACCTTTTTGTAGCTCATTTGCCGCTACAACTTCGTACCTTTTGGGGCACCCGCATGTGTCGCATTGGGTACGAGGTTTGTTTCGGGTGTTAGTTTGTATTTTGGATTTGGCAAGTCAATATATTACTTACCTTTACCCAAAAAAAAAAGAATCCCTATGGTGCAAATGGATTCACTCCACTTTCCTCAAAAAAAAGAATTTTTGGGTGACAAAGGCACTGGCCTTTTGTTCTTGGTCTTGGAAGAAAATCTTGGAGCTCATGCCGTTATTCCTTGCTCGTGCTTGCTGGCAGATTGGTGAGGGAGAAGTGTCATTCTGGTTTGACCCATGGCACCCAAGGGGGCCACTCTCTATGCATTTCTCGAATAGGGATATTTACCTGTTTGGAATTCATTACAATGCCTCTGTCCGCGATTTCTGTTGTCACGCCCCACCCCCTCCTCGGGCGACCGCACGATAGATCCTCCGATACCCACGATCATCGTCGAACGGCCAACCAAAATGCGAATGCCCAGGAAACGTCGCGGCCGAACAACGGTACAGCAGACGCTAACGAAAGCGCAATACAACCTTGACAAGCGTACATGCAATGGATAGAATGCTGACAGTAGCTAATTCAAAGGAACTTAAACAAATACTTGATTATATAAAAGGAACACCCTGTACATATATATATACTAATACAATAGAGAGTTATATATATACATACAAACAGTCACCTGAACTGGCTACCAAAAAGGGACTCTCAAAAGCCAGCACACTAAAAAATGGTGCTCAACCACAGACTCCCAAAAACTATGGCAGACCAACTAAAGCTGGTCAGTCTCTGCTCCACTGTCCTTTGAGGATGGCAGCTCCTCGGGATCAGACTCTACCGGCTCCACATACTCGGGTTCATCTGCCAGCTCTGGTATATCATGGGGGTCATACTCAAGGCCGTCGATCTCCATCGGCCAGTCCTCCTCAGGCTCTTCTTCGTCCATAGGCTCGGGGTTGATGACCTCACCACCAAAGGTCACAGGCTCGACAGCTCCAAACTCGTCCTCACTCTGGACGTCTATATCCATACCGATGATCGGTCCTCGGTATATCAGAACTCGCCTCTCATACCACGCCTCGAACTTCAGAGGTACCGGATAACCTATACCCTCATCTACCCAGACAGTGGACTCCTTACGCTTATTTACAGTATTATTCGTACTACGGTAGATAGACTCCCACTTTTCTATCTCATGCGGCTCACCAAAAAGTACACCTAGGTTCTCCATCCTATGGGTGCGGATCTGAAATGGCAATTAGCCTCAAGTGAGTCTATATAACTCAGTGAGCAAACATAACAACGGACACACAATATTCACATGCATATAAATCAAGTCAATGATATAAGATTATATGCAGTATAAGATGCTCACTCTCAGCAGTGCAATCACATCGATATGCATGAATCGAACTCACGTTCATTTATATTTCACACAATAAGTTCTTTAGGGGATCTCTTGAATCATCCCAGAACTTTGAAGTCTTAGGCTTCAAGCCGTGCCCGTGCATGCATACTGCACATCAGGCCATGCCACTGTCCATGCAGAAGCGTCACAGACAGGCATGCTTGTCGCTCCAGCTACCCAGTGCCTTGCACATTAGGGCGCCCTCGGCAAGCAAAGAGGCTGCAAGCCGGAACTACGACACCACCCGTTCTCGATACCAATCTCAGCATTGGTCGAGCCGTTCTCCATTTTCAGTTCATCGACTCGCCCATATAATGTGTCGTGCAAAACAATTAACATGCTCAGCCATGTTATTTAAATTCACACAATCAAGCACAACACCAAATAATTATACATTCACACAATTCCACAGGCGAGTTAATCTCTCATACAACTAATAGACAGTCGCTAAATCAAACAAGCAATTAAATGCTCATTTCTCTCAATTTAGATACTCAGAGAGGTGGACACTTAAAATAGAGAAATTCCATCTATAATAATGTCTAACAGATGCACAATCTATTCCTCATCGACTAAATTTCATGATTTAGGAAGATTGAAACCGATGGGTCTTGGTTCGCTAGATCCCAGTCTCATTGAACTACTCAAATTTGTTACTCACTCAATAGAGTATTCGGTCACCCTAGACCACCAAAAATTTCCAGATTTAAGTCTCAATCAACTTAGCAATTCAACTCATGCTTTAACCGAAATAATGCAACCAGATTTACCCTAATTAGAACCGATTTTAAGGTTAAATTTTCACAGATTTTTGGGCAGCAAAACCCTCCTGTTCTAGCCCTAACATACTCACAATAAACCAGCACAATCAAGTATAATGGGTCACCGAATCACCTCAGCAAACACAGAACAGTAAATTAAACAGAACCGGTTCAAGAGAAACCTATTTTCAACTCAACATCAAATATCCATTTCATGGAATAAACCAACCTAATCTCTACCAATCTGACCTCACATAATCAGGGATAGGTTTAGAAGAGTTTACTCACCAAAACAAGCTTGAAAGTCCACAAATTGAGGCAGCAAACGTGTTGCAAAACAGAACCCAACACAAAAATGAAACAAGCGAAACAGAAAAAAAAACAAAGTAGACTTTGAATCAGTACTGCAATTTCTGTAGAAGGTGTTTTGAAGATCCACTTGAAGATTATCGGAGCTTGAGGTCTTACGAGTACACAGGCGAAAACGGAGCACGATTTGGAGTCCAGACGACCCCGAACGAGCCGATTCCGTCCGAGCGCGCGTGTAGGGACACGAGAGAAACAGCTCTCGGGAAGGGAGGATTTTTGGCCCGAAAATGAAGAGATCAATGTGTGAGAGAGAGAGAGAGAGAGAGAGAGAGAGAGAGAGAGAGAGAGAGAGAGAGAGAGAGAGAGAATGGTCAATGGCTTCTTGGACAAGCCATGGTGAAGCTTGTTGAACAAGCTTTGCAAAAAGTCAAACCACGGTCCAATCCAGGCACGACACGTGGCAAGAGGCGATAAGCTTGAAGAAAGTCAAATCAATGGCCAATCCGAGCGTGACACGTGGAGGAGTCATCAAGGTTGGTCCAAAAGTCCAGCAAGGGTCCAATAGAGTGATGACAAGTGGCCTCAAGATTAGATTAAATTTATTTTTACTTAACCGAAAAGAAACGAGACTCGACGGTTCGATCGGGAGAGTGAACTTTTGAAAATTTCAAGAGTATACTCATAACGCTCACAAAGACGAGGTGACCTCAAATCTAAAGTCTAATCTCACTAAAAACACACTGAACCCAAATTGAGAAGACTGGAGCGAACCGGGGGCAAAACTGACAATTACACTTGTCGCCCCTTTCGTGGCGCCCCTTATTAATTCCAACCTTCTGAATCTCACTGTGGTGCTCAATTTAGCTTTTGTAACACCCTAAGACCTTCGATTGTCCTAAATCAGAAATCCGTATCGTGGTCAATTCCATCGACTCGCAATTTAGCAAATAACTCAGGCCAACGGGCGGCGGTTAGGAGATACGCGTATCGACCGTTAAGTCCACGTACTTTAAATCCTAAATCACCATTCCCACTTGGTCGGCCATCCTGAGGTGATCAATCTCGACTGAGATCTGCCTATAGTGCAAGCGACGAAGTAAATCCATTCTATTAGACATCTGATAAAAGGGTCGAAAATTCAGGGCGTTATATCTGTAGTGGGAATTTTCTTCCTTCGGCAACCCTTGATAGGCTAACTTCTATGCAGGACTTCCCTCCTATCCTTACCCCGAATAGAAGCGATTGCCTTACCTAGCTTTGTCACCCTTTCGGGAAATTCTCCATATCATTAGCCTGGGATAATATCCGCTGCAAGGGAAGACCTGTTTCTTGGCACAAATTCATATGTGATCGCCATATCATCCCTCGCCACTGGCTGATCACTCTCAACAAATTGCCCACCTAGGTTGTTTTACTGAATTATCATCGTATTACTGAAGGTGTTTTCCCTTTTTGCCACTGTAGACCGGACTCCATCGATCACTTTTTCTTTGGGTGCAATATTACGGCTTCGTTGGCTCGGCATTAGGCAGCTAAATGCAGCCTCTCCTGGACAAATAGAACATGGCGTGATAACCTCCTTTGGGCCATCAAATACTATGGTGGGCAGAAACTTTATCAGTGCATTGCCAGATTTTCGTTTGCAGCCCTTTGCTATCTCATTTGGACGGAGTGCAACAACATTATCTTTAGGAACCAGACTCGTGATATATTTTCAATGAAAAAGCATCTCTCTTCCAGGACAAAGCCCTTATCATGCAAGGTGCTGAAGAGAACCCCAGGAATCGGCGTATCTTGTCTTCTTGGGAGTGCTCCTTTTCGGTCCTTGTGTGACTTGTGTTGCTCGGTTTAGCTATTTCTTTGCTTCTATTTGGCCGTTGTTTGGCCCGATGTGTTTGTTTTCTTCATGGGCTTTATCCCCCTCTTTCTTGTCACGCAATTCCCCGTCAACCCTACACCCCTTGCAACATTAGTGTTGCTTGAGGTGGAGGGTTGTTTTTGAATGGGCCTTCGTGCTTCGATTTTTTTGTAAACGCTTTTGATTAGTCTATATCATTCTTACCTTTACCAAAAAAAAAAAAAGAAAGTTACCTAATACATATATATCTATATATATAATGGTGTTAACCTAAAAGTCAACCTTTCAATTTATTAACAAATCGGCAAGTAATAGTTACAAATGGAATCGAATGCTCCAGTGTCTATAGGCTAGCGAGGCTTTAGAAACCAAATTGACTATATTTTGCCGAGAAACGGGCCCTATCAATTAGAGATCCCAAATCTCGAGTTTTTATCTAATTGGATATGTGGGCTAAAATTCAAGTGTTAACAAACATGAATTACATTCTTGGTTCAGCCGTACCAAAAGCTTTTATTTTGGGCTTGGACATTAGGTGATATATGTCGTGAATTTTTGCATCTAATTGAATTATTTATTTATAAACACCATGGGTTTGAGTTTAATCTAGATGTGGAAAATACTTGAGTGGATGAATAGTTGTAACTCTAATGCTTTAATAATTTGCTGTTGGCTCTCCTCATAGAATAGGTGCCGACACACGGATGGAATAGGTGTTGACCTCGACCTTGCAGCTTGAGGAGAAATTGCATGCACAGCTTCCCGGTCAGGAGCTCCAAAAGTGACTCCCTGAAACTATATACATCCGCCATTGTCAGGTCGGCCTTGTGAGGGGGATGAGGCCATAATCGGAGACCCAGACCTCGTAAGATGGTGTGAGGAGAACTTGGACGACTTTATGTTCCCATGGTGGATATAAGGATGACATTGGGCGTACAGGTGCTCGATGGCCCAGGCAGCTCCAAGGGCAATTGGTAGCTTGACTTCCCAGTTTAGGGGAGGGCCTCCCCATCGTCTGTATGGACGCAATCGGCCTGACAAGCATTCCATGGGCATGCAATCGTATAAGGGGGACTTCATGTCTTTGCTGCAGAAGTAGCCTCTCACGGGGAGCAGATTCTTGTGGTCCATCGAACTAATAGCTTTGACCTTGTCCTGGAAATCCTTGGCGGACAAGACCACATTCTAGAGCATCTTCAAGATCACCGTGGTTGTCCCATCCTTCAGGTCAGCCTTGTGAGTCTTCCTAAATGTCCCTTTCCCAATTCCTGCTTACTGGCCCTCAAAACATACTCCAAATCGAACATCTTCGCGGGGTTCCCCAACAACACCGGCTCGTTCCTTACTAGCTCAGGGTCTGGCAACTTGTTCTCGATCGCATTTTCGTCCGACGATTATTATTTACTACTGCTCTTCCTGTTGTGGATCCTTCGCCACAGGTTGCTCATTGGCGTCACTACTTATGCAATGAATGCAAGTTGTAATGCACTCGTTCGGTTCGGTTCTGGCTCCACCACCCAATAACAACAGCTTTCTTCATTCTTCTTCCCCTCTTTATGGTTTAGTTCTTCTTGCCATTACTCATCCCAATTTCTCCGTTCATTACAAGGAGGTCAACGGCACTGTGCTACGTTAAAGTCCACATCCCTTAGGGGCCGAAACATGATTTGGAGGAGAGACATAGGAGGAATGTGACAAAAAGAAAAAAAGAATTCTTCTTGCATTTCTGCAATCCCGTGCCCTTTTACATTGATTTTTTTAGGCAAAAAGGACATCTCAAGTGCCAATATTTGTGTATAGCGCTCACTTTGGTGGCAATATTTTTCGCCGAATCACTGAAGTGTCAAATCAGAGAAAAAAGATCACTTAAGTGTCAATCTTGGTCAAACAATCAATGTAGCATTTGTTTTTATTAATTTCTTAAATTATGTGATTTTTTGAAAAGGCGGTACACGTTGGAATTTTTTAAAAAAGTAAATCCATGTGGCTAATTTTTTTTATAGAAAATTCAGTTATTTTTTTTAAAATAAGCTTAAAAAAAGGAATAATGGTTGCGTTGGCGAAGGCTTGTGCACCCTTGGCTGCCGAAGCCCTACCATCGCCAGCAATGGCCAGCAAGGGTGGGGGATGGGCAGACAGGGGTCGTCGAGCCTTAACTAGTGGTTGGCGACCACCACTAATAGTTGGCGAGGGCTCAACCTGGCAAATATGACAAGGTCAATCATCCCTGCAGCTGGGCGAGGTCCAAAGGGAGACTGAGAGACTATTGAGAGAGAGAGAGAGAGAGAGAGAGAGAGAGAGAGAGAGAGAGGGGGGCTCACTTCAATGGGGGCGACCTATTTGCTGGTTTACGATTTCGTCATCTCTTTCATGCGGGTGTGGTCGGGTGTGGTCAGGTGCTCTCATAAAGATTGCGTACGAGGTTCTAGGGTTGGGGCATGGACTCTAGGCAAGCTTGTCAAGTCCTCGTTGTGCATCGTCAACATGTTCTTCGCATTCCAGTGTAAGCTCACGAAGGGCGGCTCGTATAATCCTCTCACTATATTGGCCTCTGGCATTTCTAGGGATTTCAACGACTTCCTCTGCACCATCGACACTCACATCCCTGCCCAGGCTTGTTTGTGCGATACCTCACCCAACTATGGCAAGGCTTGACTGGCTAGATCTATGAGGTCAAGCCCTCGCCAGCCATCGATGGGGTCGCCGGCCACTGGTCATGGCTTAGCGACCCCTATCGGCCCATCTCTCGCCCTCACTAGCCATTGCTAGTGATGGTGGGGTGGCAACAACAAGGGCTTCATAGTTGTTGGGGTTTGTTTTATTTTATTTTTAGTTATTTAGCTTATTTTTTAAATTTTTTAATATTACATGAAATTTTTTATTAATTTTTTATTGTTGACTATGATCTTTCAGAGAGTCACGTAAGATTTCTAGCGATGCTCACCCAAGTTGGCACTTAAATAATCATTTTAAAAAAATTAGCACTTAAGTAATCCAAAAAGAATATATTGACACCAAATGTTGATACTTGAGGTGTCCTTCTGCCATTTTTTAGCGTGCCTCTAAAAACTGCTTCTGCCTAGTTTTCAAAATGATTAGAATTAGATCATCTGTAAAACTTTATCGGCATAATCAAGTTTCTAGAATAAATGTGAGATTTATATATCACCACAAGTGAAACGATACATACATGCACGAACGAAAAATATTATCATCATTAATAAAAGATAAACTAGAAATAAACTTCAATTGACAATAAAAATTTTGTGGATTAATTATTTCAAGCGATTCAAGCGACCATTTTTCCTTTGTTTTTTTTTTGAAAAATGCTTTCCAAAATATTCATTTTTCATAAAAAAAAAATTTGCAGCCTAAGCTACATTTATGTTACTGCACAAATCGGTCTACCGAACATGCGGCCAAAAGGATGAAGACAAAATTAGAGAGAATTAGAGTCATGGAGCTTATATTGCAGCGAGTATCATATGCCATAAATAAACCGCATCACAGCTGAATCAGAGTCATGGAAAAACAATGATGGTTTATGACTGGTTTTGCGTGGAATAATAAAGAACTGGTGTCGAGCAAAGCAAGAGCACACATATATATTACAAATATATCGTCTTGAGTTCTCGAACATATCTTAATGTAAGAAAACGGAGAAACAATTGAGCACCAAAAGTGAAGTATTCATTAACGTGTTTTACATATATAGACTTACAGAAGGGCTTCTAGAGAATGGAAAGAAAACAAAACAAGGGAAAATCCCCTATAATATCTCTTATAAATCAAAAACCGCTCTATGATGAAATATAATATTGACTAAATATGTACAACATATAATCCACACAATCCTACACAATCCGTAATCCATAAGACTCCCCCTCAAATTGGAGCATGTAGGTCACGAATGCCCAACTTGGAGATGAGAGAATGAAAGCGATCACGTCCTAGAGCTTTAGTGAAAATATCAGCCGGTTGAAAGCGAGTGGACACGTGAGATGTGACAATGTCTCGAGAGAGGATATGATGACGAATAAAGTGACAGTCAATCTCGATATGTTTTGTCCGCTCGTGGAAAACTGGATTGGCTGCAATGTATAAGGCTGCTTGATTATCACAATATAATGGCATCGGTTGGTAAAGATGAACTCCTAGGTCAGAAAGAAGACTTCGTAACCATAGTAGTTCGCTTGTTGCGGCAGCCATGGCTCTGTATTCGGCTTCAGCAGAAGATCGGGAGACTGTCGTCTGCTTCTTTGTCTTCCAGGAGATGGGGCTTCCTCCTAGCGTGACAAAATAGCCTGTAACTGATCGTCGTGTCATCGGACAAGCTGCCCAGTCAGAGTCACTAAAGGCTTCCAAGTCTAGTGATGACGGTTGCAGGAGAATCCCTTGACCAGGAGATTGCTTGAGGTACCGCAAGACGCGAATAGCTGCATCCCAATGAGATTGTCTCGGGTCCTGCATAAACTGAGATAAAATATGCACCGAATAACAAATATCTGGCCTAGTGATGGTCAAATAAATAAGACGTTCGATCAGTCTCCTGTAGCGACCAGGATCAGAGAATGCAGGACCTGAGTCATTTGATAGCCGATGGTGCTGTTCCATAGGAAATAATGCCGGTTTACACCCAAGCATCCCAGACTCTGTGAGGATGTCCAGAACATATTTGCATTGGTTGAGGAAAAGGCCAGTGGCTGTCCGAGTAACCTCAATACCTAGAAAGAACTTCAAAGGGCCGAGATCCTTGGTGCGGAAGCAAGTACTCAAGTATCGCTTGAACATGCTGCACTGCTCAGAATTGTTCCCAACCAAAAGCATATCATCTACATATACCAATATTGCTAGAAAGAAGTTGTCCTTAGACAGAGTGAAGAGCGAGTGATCCGCACCAGACTGACGAAAACCATAGGCGAGTAATGCTCGAGCAAACTTGGAATACCAGTTACGTGATGCTTGACGAAGTCCATACAAGGACTTTCGAAGCCTGCAAACAGAGCCTGGAGGTGCAGAAAATCCCGGAGGAAGAGTCATGTAAACTTCTTCTTCTAAGTCACCATGAAGAAATGCGTTATGCACATCCAGCTGATGTATCTCCCATTGTTTCATCACAGCTACAGTGAGGAGACATCGAACGGTAACCAACTTGGCTACTGGAGCGAAAGTCTCGTGAAAGTCCAGACCTTCTATCTGCGTGAAACCTTTCGCAACCAAACGGGCTTTGTAACGTTCAACACTTCCATCCGCCTTGCGCTTAACCTTAAACACCCACCGACATCCGATGGGGCGTTTATCGGGCGGTAATTGTTGGATTGTCCATGTACCATTGAGCTCTAAAGCTCGAATTTCCTCCGCCATCGCAGCACGCCAACGATGATTTCGGACGGCATCACGATATGACCTGGGCTCAACATCATAATCTAATGCAGCCAAATAGGATTTGTGGCGAGCAGAAAAATTATTATAAGAGACATAATTCTCGATGGGGTGACACGTACCTGAGGAGAGTATTGAAGTAGGTGAGCGAGGGGGGTCGGATAAACGTGCGGTGTGAACCACGAAGTCACGAAGGTGGCCCGGAAGGTGACGCTCTCTGTTTGATCGTCTCAATATGGGACCAAATTCTTGTGGAGATGTATTCTCGCTTGATTCCGAAGTTGGGTCTAAAGGAGAATTATTCGGTTGAAGAATAGAGGGACTAGCAGCGGAATATTGATCTGACGTAGTAGGCTGTGGTTCTGCCGGTGAAGAGATGGGCTGCGGAGCAACGCTGGGCTGGGCCGCAGGCCCATATGAAGCTCCAAAGTCCATTATCTCCCCCTCACTAGTTCCGTTACCTGAATTATCCGAGAAGAGTGCTGCAATTTCTTCTGGTTTCGTTAATTTTGCTCCAAAAGGAAAATTATTCTCTCGGAACTTCACATCTTGAGTCACAAATACGTCATTTATCTCTAAATCATAGACCTTCCACCCCTTTTTCGCGTAAGGGTAACCCACGTAAATGCATCTCCTCGATCGTTCTCCAAATTTATCTTTGATTCTCGGCTGATTGTGTACATAACATAAGCACCCGAATGTCCGTAAATGATCATAACTCGGAGCTTTGCCAAAAATAGCCTCATATGGAGTTTTACCAGATAATATCGAGGATGGAGTGTGATTGATTAAGTAAGCTGCCGTGGCAACCGATTCTCTCCAGAATTTTGTAGGAAGCGAACTTTGAATAAGTAATGCTCGGGCAACATTAAGGATGTGCCGGTGTTTTCTCTCCACCCGCCCGTTCTGTTGAGGCGTGTTAGTGCATGAAGTTTGGTGGATGATACCTCGACTGATGAAGAACTCCTGCATCTCCTTCGAAAGAAACTCCATGCCATTGTCACTACGTACCATCTTCACCCTTTTATTGAATTGAGTCTTGACCAGATTGCAAAACCCAATCAAATGACGTCGAGCCTCGGATTTTTCACGCAAGAGATATAACCACACACCACGACTATAATCATCAACGATGGTCAAAAAATAATTTGCTCCGGAAATGGAAGATTCTTTGTAAGGTCCCCATATATCACAATGCACCAATCCAAATAAACAATCCGCTTTATTATGACTAACTGAAAAGGGAGTGTGAGTTTGCTTAGCACGAAAACAAACATCGCAATCCTTACTCACTTTTTTATCTAACTGCAGCTTAGTACTCATAGGATTCACTCGGTATGAAGGATGCCCAAGTCTTCGGTGCCACAATTGGTCCTCTTCTAATTCCTGTGTTTGACACGCCATAACCGTGCACACCACACATCGGAGATAGTAGACCCCCCCTCGAAGCTCACCCACTCCAAGTATCATCTTCGAGGTGCGGTCCTGTATAAGACAAACATCCGAGAAAAAGGTCACATAACAATCTAATTCACTTGCCAATTTCGCCACAGAGATCAAATTACAATTGAAGTCAGGCACCAATAGAACATTCTTGAGTAAGAAACGCCCTCCAAGATCAATTTTTCCCATCTTGGAAGACAAAGCAGCACCACCATTAGGAACATCCACCAAAAACGGCTTCTCTGCTTTATTCAATTCAAGAAACTGATTATGTTTACCGGTCATGTGTGCCGAGGGACCCGAATCAATAATCCACTCTTCTGTTGGAATAATAAAATTATTACCGGTTAATGGCTCGGATATTGTCTCATCATGCCCAATGATGCTCAATAAGCGCTGAATTTGTCCCTCAGTCAATTTGAGAGCTGTACCATCAGCATTGGTTCTGCTCTCCGAGATTTGAGCTGCATGTGCCCGATGGAACTGACCTCCATAGCTGCTTCCAGGCTGATTCGGCCCCCCATTCTGCTTGGGTCTAGTGGCTTGCTCTATCCTGCTGTTGCCTGTAGGATTAGCTGGCCTACCATCCTGTCCTTTTTTCCCTTTTCCCTTCTTTTGGTCACGAATTAGCTCCCAATTTGATGGGTAGCCAATCAACTGAAAACAATTAGGCTTTATATGACCCACCTTTCCGCAATAGTCGCAAGTAGGTCTACTCCCTGGTGCAAATTTGAGTCCAGACTGCTTGTCTTGTTGTTGTGCTCCTCCTCGTGCTAAGAACGCAGCTGCAGGTTGAATCATCGATTCACGAGAACGAGCCACGATCTTCTGCCGTTCCTCGTGTGCTATCATAGAATAAATTTTTCCAAGATTAGGAAAAGGATCAATGACAAGAATATTCGACCTTACTGTGGTGAACATCTCGGAATTCAAGCCCATCAAGAATTGGTAGGACTTCTCCTTTTCCCTTTCCGCTGCAAGTGTGGTAGCCGCCTGACAAGTGCACTCCGGGAGCATTTGATAATTGTCGAGTTCATCCCACAAACTCTTCAATTTGGAATAATATTGAGCAACCGACAAATTCTCTTGTCGAAGAACAGAAATCTCGTGCTTTATTTGATAAACACGAGTCTCTTTTCCTTGAGAAAACCTTTCCTTTAAATCATCCCAAACTACCTTGGCGTTCTCCGCAAAAACAACGCTGGATTGCAAACTTTTCTCCAGCGAATTAATTATCCAAGCGACAACCATGGAATTACAAACATTCCATTCCTCAACGAACTGTTCCCCTTGCTTTGGACGTGGGATCGTGCCATCAACAAATCCTAACTTGTTCTTCGCACGAAGAGCCATTCTCATCGCACGAGACCAAGCCAGATAATTGATCTCATTCAATTGAAAGGAGATCAATGGCGTCCCCGGATTGTCTGATGAGTTCAGACTATAGGGCGCCGGCACCTTGGACGTTCCCTCGCTCATGACGTTGAAACAAAGAAGAACAAAAAAAGGCTCCTGGATCGGAGCTCTGATACCATGTAAGAAAACGAAGAAACAATTGAGCACCAAAAGTGAAGTATTCATTAACGTGTTTTACATATATAGACTTACAGAAGGGCTTCTAGAGAATGGAAAGAAAACAAAACAAGGGAAAATCCCCTATAATATCTCCTATAAATCAGAAACCGCTCTATGATGAAATATAATATTGACTAAATATGTACAGCGTATAATCCACACAATCCTACACAATCCGTAATCCATAAGACTTAACGTGATATTTATATAATCGTCAAGAAGGAGAATCGAATTTTCTATTTTTTTTCCCGTTTTCCAAATTATTTCTCTAATTGATTCAAGATAATGTGAAGCTAGCACGGGTGTTCACCATCGCAGCAGTTGAAGGAAAGGGGGTCCTCAGGTCCAAAGGCCATTTGACCATGTAAGCTGCTCTTATATTGATCAATGCCGGTGCTGTCGGTTGTCATCTGCAGTATCATCTTGCAGTTATAAAATGGGATGCCTTTGAGCTAGTTTTTTTACTCTATAGTTTGATTGGTTTTCATATGACTATACGAGTATTTATGCTTCGATAGAATGGACATGTACTTAAAAAAGTGGTGTTGGACATTCTATTATAGGAAATTTAGTCTAGTTGTTCGCGGAGAGAGGTGCTAGAGCAAGGGCATTAGTTATTGAACTTCGGTTATTCGTGTTCTTACTTTGATTTGTCATCTGATTAGTGATTAATGCATTACTGCTATTGAAAAACATGACTTCTTAGAAGTCTAACAAGTTTTGGATTTATGACTAATCAAAACTCCAGAGGCTACATGAAGTAACTCTCCCCTTTTCTCCACTACCTTAATTATGACTCGCAATCGGTGCATCTTCTATAATGGTAGGTATACTTGTTGTGCGGAACAAGCGATTGAACGAAAAATAGACAGAATAAGAAAATAAATCGGACACCAGATTTACGTGGTTCGGTCGTAGAGACCTACATTCACGGGGAGAGCAGCAACGAATTCCACTATAGATCAAGCGATACACGGAGATTACAAATCACTCGAGTCACTCAAACACTCTCAGTGATTCCCAAGCCCAATTACAACCAATAACGCACACAGTGTTTAGCCCCAATTCCTCACGAAATAATCTCTCAATCTCACAAAAGAATTGTACATAAATTCTTACCACAAGAATTTCTCGACTAGAACACAAAAGTTATTGATGTAATTCTTCCGGAGAAATCCACGTCAAGCACTCGCATAACGACCGCGCTTCAGACTTCTCCCTGGACGTGATATCACGAGTAAAGCCTTTGCACAGTAACAGCACTTTCCTTTAAGCACTCACGGCATCACTTGCATCACATCTGCAAGGCTCACAATCCAACCCTTGAGTACAATATTATATATATGCATGAAGTCCTCGTTTGGCTTGTCAAGGAAGAAAACCCACACTTTTCCCTTTTGTTTATTTTCTTTGACCAAGTCTAAATCCAAAATCCTTATTGGACTTTCCTGCTTCAAACAAACGTAGGCTCCAACTATCACTAGGAAAGTAGATATTCTCCAACTTCGCATATCACCGAACAGGATATATGTTTCCATAGTGCATAGTTATTGGTATCCACAAATATTCAAATTTCGGACTTTCTTAAACCAACATGATATTAACAAAAACAAGAAATATCCAATTTGAAATATTCGGATTTTCGCTTCAGGCTCAAATTCGAGACATATTCTCAACAATACTCTAGTCAATTGCCGTTGTGAAAACTAGTCAATGTGGTCATCCCGTTCAGGCATTCTTCCGTGAAGCTAGATAGCATCGTTCATATTAAGAGTCATTAAATAGGAAGAACTTGTCGTGGATTAACATTCATATTGGGGGTCATAATTCTGTTTTAGAGCATGAGAACATGTTGTGCGTTTTCACCCTTAGTTGGCCTACTACAAGTACTATGCTATGTTTTTTTTTTTTGCGTCCTTTTTTAACGTCTTCCTTTTGTACTATGTATTGTCACGTTGTTGGTGCTCATCAGATTGATTTGCCTGTGAAGGTGTGCTTTGAAGTTCATGAATCAAGGCGAACAATTTATGAAGGAAGCAAATGTTTATTCATCAGTGATGAACATGATTACCAGTGAAAACAAAGATAGAGCTTCGTTCAAACATCAATGGCCGGACGGCACCAGACAGCTTCTCCGTCTTTTATTCGCAATTGTAAATTTTAAATTTTCTTTTTCTCCTCCCCCTCCTTCAAGACCGCTAAATCTGGTTGCGATATTCCTTGCGTTGACACTGACACCGGAATTCAGGAGTCTCCTCCGCAGTTTCTACGGTAGGTTCCCCCGCTACTTCCCATCGATCTCACATGTTTTTTTTTTCTTTTCCTGCAACATTTTCGAAAGTCTAAATTCCTAAAATCAATCTATTGATTCAAGGATCGTGTCACGCAAATTCCATTGTATTATTTTTTAAATTTTCTAAAATCCCACCTTCCACCTTCTTCTTAATTCTCTTTGTTTTCCCCCGTACCCTTCTCTCACTTCTCTTAATCAAATCTTTTCATGGTTCATGTCTCGGTGGTAATTCATCAATTATTCAGAACTGAAGATTAGCCCCTCTCATCTCAATTCCGCTCCATAAATTATTTACATTTTCCAACTAGACAATAAGATGGAAAGAAAGGGAAAAAAGAAGAAGCTTCAAAGTCAATTTTTTTCTCTCGCTCTCAGGGGAAGCAATTGGAGACATTTCGCATACAATTTCTTCTCGTTCATTTCTCCCTAGCTACTTCACTATCTCTCACAAACACAAACTATCCTTTTAATTTTTGCATAGACCACCTCGGTAGACTCTTCTGGTGCCTGGATGGAGAGAGAGAGAGAGAGAGAGAGAGAGATTAGCAGGAAATCAATCAATGGCATTGCCCGACTACATGATGAGTGTTCACCCGTGGAGATTCATCCACCTGTGGCTCACCAAGGCCTACACTTGGGATACCAAGACCAGGATCAAAGCCCAGCAATACTACCGACACTATAGCCCGGTGACAGTATCGAAGCACAACAAGTCTCCATTCTGACCACCAATATAACCACCATCATCGTCTACTGAGAAAGATAAAATTGAACGTGAGACCACAAGAACAGAAAAAGAAAGGAACCAAAGGGACATCATTTTAAGAAATAAAGAAAAAGGAAGCACTTTTGGTAGAATAGTAATTAAGGATGCTAAAAACGTGGGACCATGGACGATAACATGATCAAAACACTAAAATAAGGTGTATTTCTTTTTAATGGTGCTGACATGAATCTTCCCAAAAGGTAATAATATGCGGAAAAATATAACAAATTATTCGCACCAATCAAATTCTCAGTATGTGGAGTTTTATTTACAGTTAATGCCACGAAAAATTTCAAATCAGTACATATGTGACAAATTTGCTCAAATTATATTTTTTACCACAAAAAATTTCAAACTGATATAATTATGATAAATTTGCATCAAACTATTTTTTTACCATAAAAAATCCCAAACTTACACACTTTGACTCCCAATTATTTTTTTGACCATAAAAAATCACAAATGGGTACATCTATGACAAACTTACCCCTAAACTAATTCTTGACCACCAAAAACCCCAAAACTGATATACTTGTGACAATTCTACCCTCCATTAATTTCTTCACAAAAAACCCTAAACTTATATACTAGTGACAAATATAAGGTAAAAACACATGTCAACTATCACATGTCATCTAACTCAGCAATTTGATGATAAAATTTAATAGAAACTAATAGAGCGTAAATTTATCACAAGTGTACCGGCTTTGGATTTTTGCTAATAAAAAATTATTTTTAGGTAAATTTATCACAAGCACATTAGTTTGAAGTTTTTGCTAGTAAAAAAAAAACAATTTGAGGTAAATTTGTCATAGGGTACCAATTTGAAGTTTTTCATGGTATTGACTCTTTTACTTAATGTGGATTTGAACCTCATCACCTAGGTATATCCTCCAATTAAAAGAAGACATGACAAATATTTTGCAAGATTTATCGAATTATAATATGAGCGCTTGAAATATTTCATGCACGGAAAATAATATGAATTAATTAGAGCATGAAACCATAAAGTAATAGCGAAAATTGCCCACTTGATAGCTTTCCTTAATTTGTCAAAATCTTCACCTTTGTGACATCGACTTGGTGTGAGAAGGCCCGTTTGATAATTTCACAAAAAAATCCAAATTGATACATATGTGCCCCTCGGTTTGGCTTTCATAAAAACCCACACATTTACCCCCAAAGTTATTTTTGTGTCATTAAAAAAGCCCTAAATTGATACATGCGTGCCAAAGTTACCCTTGGTTTGGCTTTCACCAAATTCTATCATTAAATTGCCTGAGTTGGAATAATGAATTGCAATTACTCGAATAACATGACAAGTCCACATGAAAATTTATATTTCTCTCTTTTTCATTATATTTTTTTTATCTTTAACATAGAAGGCTCCTTTATTCTCAGTTTCATCTTCTTCTTTGTTGCGTCAATTAGCCCTCTTTTGAAAACAAGTAAGGCTCATTCTCTCCTTCGAAGCACTTTGCTTCGTCTTTGTCTTCGTCTTGCGCTCTGCTTCATCTTCGTGTTCGTCTTTGCGACTCATTCAAACACACACTTCCTTGTTGAGCATTTATCTCTGGTAATCTTCTAGTCTTTAAGTTTTTTTTTTTTTTCCCTGTTTTGTTTCTCGAACTTGTTCCGCTAAGTATGGGAGATCCCAAGTAGCTGTCTATTCACCTTCGTCTTTGTCGGGCACTCTACTTTATCTTTGTATTCGTGGACTCGTTCTAGCACACTCTTTTATCTATGGTAATATTCTTGTCTTCGAATTTTTTTTTCTGGGTTTGTTTATTGAACTCTTTCGGCTTGTTTCGAGATATACCAATCAGTAGTCTATAAGAGTTTCATTTTTTGTCTCCCTTTTTAACTCAAAAATCCAAGCAGCTTATTTGTCAATAAACCTCTATTAAATAAGAACTAATTGAAACAACAAAATTGTTAGTTGGAAGGCTGTTGAATGAAGGGAGAAGAGAGTGTCAAATGTGAAGATGGAAATTAAAGAGAGGATAAAACGAGTGCAGTGATAAGTGGGCAATAGGGATGAGCGGCTTCATGTTCCATATAAGTTTCATATAAAACCTAAAACCTAACCATTGAAACAAGTTTCCTATTTTTTGGGACGCAGAATCTACCATGCATACCATGAAACCTGGAACCTACCATCACAAGCTCTAGTGTACACTTAGGTTCAATTTGAACTCTTAATTAAACATATGACATTCTGAAATTCAACCCTTTTTCGGAATTTGAATATATAATGGTTATTTTATATGTGCGCTATAAATGGATCTCACTCGAAACTGATCACTTCGGGATAACTAACCAAAAGGGAAAGGCTAGCTAGGAATATAAGCATGTGGACCAAATGGTCGTACGCGTGACTCCTAAAAACCACCCGTTAGTTTGAGAGTTTATTTAAAGTTGTTATCTTATGAATGAGGTAGCAAATTGAGTTCCGAAATAGGATAATCGACTCTCATGAGTGTCACAGTTGTGAATTTAGACCTTGTCTAGGAAGGAATGAAATGGGTAAATGGATCTCGGAATGCCCAATGAAAAAAGGCAAAATTGAAAATTTCTATCTTACCCCTGGTTTGAGCTAGAATCCATGGTATCATGGTAGGAATATTTTTAGATAGGCTAGAAAAATTTTACGACGAAATCCAGAGTCTTTTCCAATCCCAGTTGAATCAGCACCGATTGAGCCCCTACTGGTTTTGAATTTTCATGATTTTCGAGAAATATCTCGTCGGTTATCTTTTTGATCAATTTGACCAGCTTTGACTGAAAATAATTGATGTCCAAGCTTTATTAGTCCAAAATTCACTCATAGTTTGACGATCAGTCAATTCGTTCAGCTTTAAGTCGCTCTCAGTAAATAGTAACCTCAATAATTACCCCAAGGATTATATCTACTCTCTCTCTTCTCTTTTTATCTCTCTCACCAGAAGATTCTCTCTCCTCTCTCTCTCTTTCTAAATTTCGGATCTCTCTCTCTCGGCTAAAAAATTTTGCCGCCAACTTCACCTGGCCGCCGATGAAAATTCGACCATTGGATTTTCATGATTTTTAGATATGTTGTCTCCTATTTGAGGTGAGTTCATAGAAATTTGAATCACTTTGATCCGAGGTCGTTTGGCCTTTCAAATATGCTTTTCTATTTCGGTCGACGAATCTGTCTTAGATTTCTAGATTTTGGATTTTGGTTCCCGTTGATATACATCAACCTCGGCTGTCCTTAGAACCCATATTCATGTCATAATCTTGTTTTTGAACTCGATTTGGGCTTGGTTTTGCCTTTGATTAGCCCCTGTTCGAACTAAACCCGTCAGAATCGTTCGTTGTCGTTGTCACCGCCGGTCACCGCTGCTTCTCAGCCACATCCTCAGCCCTATTTCAAATTTTTTTAGGTAAGTTAAACCTCTAGACTTCACTCATGGTGTTAGGCTTGCCATAAATTAGCTCTAGGGACTGATTCGTGATAAATCGGTTTAGAAAAATTTACCGCAATTGGCTTATTTTGAGGAAATCAATTTCTGTGGGCTGTGAATATGCCATGGATTGGTGATATGTTGCTGTACATGTTTGAATGAAACTGTTTGAGGTGGTGGATGTGAGTCCCGCGAGGTTCGGGTACCGAAAAATGGATTTTGGGGGCTTTCATTAAAAAACGGGCCAAATAATGTTTTGAAATCACTGTTCACGACTCATGAACACTGTTCATGTGCTACCCAATTTGATTTTGATTTGAAAATGACAAGTTTTGTGGGTTCCGTGTGGTTCGAGTACCGAAAATGGGTTTTTGGAACATTTTATGCAAAATCGGGCATGGGCAATATTTTATATTACTATTCCAAATATTTGGGAACTCGTGTTCGTATTAAAAATAATATTTGAGGATATTTCATGAATACTTGGAATTAATTATTTGGTCATTTTGGGTTCCACATGAGAAATTGGGCATTTTAAATAAAATTGTGCACGTGAAACAAATTGATTGATTTGGCCATTGTGTAAGCCATGTGAATTGAAATATTTGGGCACGTATTTTGAAAGGTGGCCTATCATACCTAGCTAACGATTTTGCCCAAATGAATTTGATTGGTTTTATTTCCTAAAAGGCGAGTGCGACAATTTTCGCATGTGTGATTGCATATCATTGTGAATTGACGTAAAATGTAGCCATTGACGGAATATGTAGCCATGGAGGGTGGCCCTAAGGTGCCTATATGACACGGGGAATTGAAGAAATAAGTGTGCCAATCTGAAGTGCCTATATGACACGGGTCGAGGTATAGTGCGCCCTGAGGCGTTTGACGCGAGGTAGCTGGAGCGATAAGGTGCCAACCTAAGACGTCCCATATGTGAGTTGAGGCATAGATATGAGGCGTATATGACGCAGGTCAGACCTGATGCGCCTAAATGACGTGGGTCAAATTGGCTGTTAAACCGAGGCTCATGATTAAGCGTGCATGCATGAGTGATTGCTATGATCATCTTGGATTTGACGTATTTTTAAATTGAAAGTTTAATTGCCTTATTGAGCCATCAACTAACTGCGTTACTTTTGTGTTATTTAAATTTTGTGTAGTCCCGGATTGGACATGTTATAAATGGTTTATATGCTTGGCCACTTTATGGTGAGCTTTCTAAATTTGAACTGTTTTGAGGAAATTGAATTTAGCCTAGTGATTTTGAGTGCCTGAGTTGGGACCTGAGAGTTTGGTCTGGGTTTGTTTGTCATCTTAAGAATGGGATTATGGGTTAACTTGCTGAGATTTGTTCTCATAGGTGATTTCTCTACTTTCAGAACCCCGACCCCTGCAATAAGTGCAATATCGATAAGGCAGGGGATCTAAAAGGAAATCGAGACTGCGACTCAGTCATTTTGGAATCAGAGGGAAGGATGTACATAAGATACAAGAATACCGTATGAATAGATGTGGAAAGAAGGCAGTGGTAACCCCACATGTATATAGCCTGGATGTAAGGAGTAAGTTGACTGAAGTTTTGATTTGTTTATAGGTGACGTCCTCATATTGGTTGTATGTGAATATTGTATATGAGATGCAATATAAAGCTTAGCTTGCTGTAAAGGTTTAATTTGTCTCTCTATCTATCCCTTTTTATATACAATGGATTGAAGGAGCTCGTTTCTGTTGCATAAGGGACTCTGAGGTCGTTTGGTTACGACGAGTTTCCTGGGTCGTCGTTTTCATGTTTGTCGACCATTTGACCGTACAGGTATGACAGGGATATCGCGTAGCTTGTGCGCTCGGGGCGTGACAAAATGATTGTAGCTAATCATCACCTTTAATGATAAAAACTCATATGGAGAAGTATATGCATTAGGTCAATATATATCTATGTTTGCTCACAAAGTACGAAGGGTGATTGATCAGATTCGTGGATGTTGCTACGAGAAAACACTTATGATACTTGAACTTATGCCTTATTGAGCGTGTTATCCCATTTGTAAGTTGGTTTATTCTACAACAACAAATGCTAGTCATAATATGGGTTCAAATGAAGCAAGTTTAGTTATTAGTAAAGCCCAAGTCAACGAGGGTACTAGGCATCTTGCCCAGGGAAAAGGCTACATCTAGTATCAAACCAATGATTTGAGCAACATATCCCAAGCCTTTTTTTTCAAGTGTGAAAACTCCATGACTTGAAGCACTAGGATTGATTCTCATAATAATAAAAGTGAAATATATTGAAATTTTTTGTGAAAATTGTCGAATCTAAAAAAAAAAATGTTCAATAGCAAGTTGATCGGTTTATTCAATAAGAAATGGTAATTAGCACTCGATAATCAAATCCAATTCCATTTTGTTTACTTATTCAATTTGAATGAGTGAATTCTCAATTCAACCAACCTATTTTCCCAATATCAAATGGATGAATTAAAATCTTCAATGTGAAAAAGTCCTTAATTTGATTTGTCTATTGTTATTAAAAATAACTTCCATATTCTCTATGTAATTTGAACTTGAACTCTATTTACAATTCATTATTTTCATCTCATTGGCCCCTTTTTTTTTAGTAGAGCCTTCTATGCCTAGTCTATTCTTTTTTTAAAAAAATACCTATACTCTTTCTTTTTTCATGGATACAAATTCCTCACATTTTCACATCTTGGATTTATATACAACAAATATCACTATCAAGAGTAAATTTCTTATTATTAACCATGTTCTACAATGGTCCATGACTATAATTCATATTTAGACATATGAATAAATATAAACATTTACAGAAGAGTATGCTAAAACATACTCACCTTCTTCTTCTTCTTATTTGCATCCAAACCAGTCTCTTTCTCTATTTTGCAGTTATTCATGATTAAATTGAATAAGTTTTTCCAACTTTGAAATGTTTAATTGATTTTGTGTCACAATTATTGATTAGTTATTTTGCTTATATTACTAAAGATAATATCTTATGTAGACATTAATTGGAATAATTACCCAAAAAAAGTCTAAATTGAAAATTTTATCAGCGATTTTTTTGCTTGAATTGGCCAAATTGTCTATATTGAAAAATTGAAAAAACAAATTAGGACTGCATTAATCAAATTAAAAGCTTAGTGCTAAATTGACATCCCTACAATATGATTTAGGACTTTTTGGGTAATTTCCCCGACATTATATCAAAATATTGTAATATTGACGGCTCAATATTTTAATTTCTCAATGAGAAAATTTTATATTAAATTAAAAGGAGGGTGAGATGTTTTGAAGTTACACTATATATCTCTTAAAGTATGATGCAAACACTACTTTGAACTCGTTGCTGCCGTAAAAATATGTTTTCTGGAACTGTGAGCTCTATTAAACGAAGCATATTGAGAATATTAAAACATTTCCAAAATGCCAATAAATTTAAAATATATGTGGTGTGTTGACGCGTTCAGTTGAATACACTGAATGGATTGATTTGTTCGCCGGCCCAAAATTCATCGAAATTCCCTTATATTTCTCTCAATGTGTCCAAGCACCTAACCATTTAGTTGATTTACTAGGTAAGCAAACCAACAATGAAAATTAACAATATGAGGTCTTGATTTTGATTACCAAATGTAGCTATGTTGATTAGATGTTAATTCAATATGTATTAGCTTGCATTTCTTGGTGACATATTTTTGGGATAATTACCAAAATAGTCCTAAACTATTGTTATTGTGTTAATTCAATCCTAAACCTTTTTTTTTCTTGGCTAATTTAGTCCTAAACCTTTTACAATCATGCCAATTCAGTCTATTTGACTAGTCGGCACTGACGTGGCAAACCATTAATAATTTTTTAGTAATTAATTTTTTGTTTTTTTTTTTACTTCCTTGCTTTCCGTTTGTTTGTGGCCCGCGTGCTGGAAAAATTGGTGATCTTAACTCTCAGGGGAAAATGATGCCACGGAAGCCATCTCAGCTTGGAAAGCATATGCGTAGTGTTCTGTAGATTGGCTGGGAAATCATTTGAAGGCCGGTGTTCCGGGAAATCCCCCACTTCAGGGTATCTTAGACTAGGTAGCCTCTCAACTTCGTTTGCAAAATGGTATAGCAACTGAGGGCCAAACTTTCGGCGAAGAGCTTCAAATTTTTTTTTGTTCCCTGCAACAGTAAAACAAAAGAGCAAGTATATAATATTGAACAAGTGCAATCGTCTTTCCGAACATGGAAAACACTTTAAAAAAAAATAAGTTATCAAAATAATCATGAGATAAGAAAATATTTCCCTTAAATTGTATTGAGCAAACAATCACCGTGAAAAAGCATGAAATTTCTCAGCTTGATGGGGATAAAGTAATTGAAATGCAACTTTACCTTCGTTTCCATCATCATTTCCAAACCTTCCTCAGGGTTCCACAGCTGAGTTTGTTTTTTTCGTTCCTCATTACATTCTCGACGAACAATGTCTCTACCCAGGCCTCTTAGCTGATCATGCATCCACAGCTTATTGTCTTAACCGATTTTTATCAAAGAAATTTTTTGAAGGACCTCAAGATCTTCCTTGGGAAGAGATTGGAATCTTTCCACGAGTGGAGCACTATCCTTGGATCAAATCCAGTGAAAAGGCAAGCTATATAAAGAAAGATATGCTTCTGCCAATCATCCAAGGTATCTTAACTTATTTTCGGCTTTCTTTTTACTTCATTGAGAGGAACTTGTTTCAACTTGTTCCAATATCACATCCCATAGGTCTTTGCTTCTGCGCGGAAGCAGTTTACCTATAGCTTCAAGAGCAAGAGGAAGACCTCTAGTACTTTTGACCACACCTGTGGAAAAAGCAAACGCGAGAAGGGGTTCCTGAAACAAGCAAGTTCGGAGAAGGGGCATGATGAAGGGGATCAAATGGGACCCTTTTTATCCTGCTCAATGATGATCAAATAAGTTGGCGGTATAGGCGTCTGCAATGTGTCTTCAATTGCAAATTCGTGGTGGCGATGTCCAAGTTGGAGTTCCTTTAGCTTGGAGCTAATTAAAGGCTAGCGGACAAACAGCCGATAGTGACATCGGGATTATGAAATCATGATGTGAAAGCCAATGAGGATGTCGGGGATTATGCAGAGGAAGAAAAAAATGAAACTGGGAGATAGGACAGCGAGAATGATTGACCATTCCATTCCACGGTCGCGCCATATTGTTGATCCAACTCGAAACTTGGTAAAGTGTAGGGTGATTTTGTGGTTAATTCCCGAAAGATATCTCAAGAACTGAATGAACCGAACTTTCTGACAGCGAAGGTGGCACTGGTGGCAAAGTCGATGCAAACTCAATATTGGATTTTACTGGCAGTTCTGGAACTTCATTCTCTTCAGGACTTGTATTGGCATCAGATAGTGTCATAGAGTGGACAGTTCGCCCTTCAGCAGGCAGCTCCTCTGGTGCAATCATTATGAGCGAAGTAGCAACGTCCACTTGCAAGAAATCAATCTGCTCATACACAGATAAGAATCACGAACTGCATTCGTGGGTTAAAGAAACGGTTTAATAACAGATGATTAGCTTGACGTCTAACCAGTACCTCTGCCATAAATTCCTTAGGATATTGATCCTGGCGATCCCACAGGGCATCCATATCCTCAAACTCAAGCTTCAGAACACTGTTTGATATGAATGCAGTATTAAACATTGCACGAAACATTGATTTTCCATGTTCAAGATCAGCATCCAAACTCATACACTCAAGCACAACATCGCCTTGAACATTACAATGGATGTCCAATTTAATTGTTTCGCCATCTGCCTGCACTTGAAAAAATGCACAGTTAAAATAGTGAACTAGCATGATATCTATATATTTTGCTTAAACATTCATGATGTATGGGTGAACACACACAATAAAATGGATTGGTGGATGAGGCATGTGAGATAAAAATTGGTGCTTTAGTAGGAATATATATTTCCTTCTTGCATTCCTTAGAGAGGGAGTCAGTACTATGAAGCAAAACACTATTCCCAGAAAAGCAAAAAAAAATGTAGCGTCTAAAAATGAAAAATAACAGGATGGGAAGGATTTGTCAGGGTGGCGAGGCCATACTCGGAGACCAGGGCCTCATAGGACGGAGCGAGGAGCACTTTGGACGACTTGATGTTCCCGTGATGGATATAGGGACAGCGTTGTGCATGCAGGTACTCAATGGCCGGGGCAACACCCGTGGCAATCGATAGCCTCACTTCCCAGTTCAGGGACTCCCTCCCGTTTCTCTGCATCGATGCAATTTGCCCGACAAGCTTCCCAGGGGCATGTAATCGTACAAGAGCAATGTCTCGTCTTTTCTGTAGTAGTAACCCCTCAAAGGGAGCAGGTTGTCGTGGTCCATCACTCCCAATGCTTCGACCTTGTCCTGGAAATCCTCGGCTGACAAGACCACAGGCTTGCGCCTCTTCACGACCACCGTGGTGAAGTCGCCCAGGTCAGCCTTGTAAGTCGTCCCGAAAGTGCCTCCCCCCAATGACTGTACACTGGCCCTCAACATATCGTCCAAATCGAACCACTTCGTGGGGTTCCCCAACAACACCAGCTCATTACTTTGCCGGCTCAGACTCTTGCGGCTTGTTCTCAGTCGCATTGTGGTCCGACTCTGGTTTACTGCGGCTTTTCCTGGTGCCGATCCTTCGCCACCGGTTTTTCATCGGTGTCACTTCTTATGCACATGAATGCAAATTGCAAAGAACAGGTTTGGTTTGGCTCTGGTTCACCACCCAAGCACAACAGCCTTCTTCATTCTTCTTTTTGGTTTGGTTCTTCTCGTCATTTGCTCATCCCATTTTCTTCGTTCATCAAAAGGAGGTCAACGGCACTGTGCTACGTTAAAGTCCACGTCCCCTAGGGGCCAAAACATGATTCGGCGGGAAGACATAGGAGGAATGTGACAAAAAGAAAATGTTCTCCAAAAATTCATTTTCGCGAAAAAAACACAGCATAAGCTATATTTGTGTTACTGTGGAAATTAGGGGTGAGCAACCAAACCGGGTTTACCCGGTACCCGGATCGGCCCACCCAAAAAACAGGGCCGGGAATCGGTTCCCGTTGAAACCGGGCAGGGAACCGATTCCAATTTCTGAGAACCGGTTAGAACCAATCCGATTCTCAGGTCTAGGTAAGAACCCACCCGAACCGGTTTATAGGACTGGTTTTTAGATGATGTTTTTTTTAAAAAAAAAACTCTAATCGACTTAAGTCTTCGCCTTGCGTTGCATCACACACTTGCAGCCCCTTACCTCGACCTCCTTTGAATATAATTTTTGCACCGTGGGCTCTGTTTCTTTTGGGGATGATAGAATACAAATGAATAATTGCTTTTTCTATTTTACATTTTTCATTTGACTAGGGCAACATGTAATCCTAAAATTCTTCCTTTCTCTTAGTGTTATGTGACTTGATGTATAAGTTCAATCTTGCACTAGAGAGTATTTACATTTGTAAATGCAAATTCCTTTTTTTTTTGTCGAATATGTAGAGTTCATTGTCCGAGTAATATGTATTCATTTTCGAATACAGGGAAACCGGGTAGACCCTGGAACCGGATCGAAAAACAGGGTCGGTTCCAAAATAGGGTCCAAGATAAACAGGGTAGGGCCTCGATTCCAAAAATTGAGAACCGGTTATAACAGGGTCAGGTTTAGGGTCTAAGTCTGGACCCGGCCCACCCAGCCCATGCTCACCCCCAGTGGAAATAGGACCACTGGACATGCACCCAAAAAGATGAAGACCAAATTAGAGAGAAATAGAGTCATGGAGCTTAGATTGCACGTAGTTTATAAAATCAGAGTGATGGACAAAGAATGATGGGTTATGATTAGTTTTGCGTAGAATAACAAAGAATTGGCGATGACCACCATCATATATATATATATATATATATATATAAAATCATCGTCATGTGTTCTCAAACATGTCTTAACGTAAAACTTCATAAAATCGTCAAGGCGGACAATCGAATTTCCTATTTTTTTTTTCTCTAATTGATTAGAGTTGTTAAAGATACTTTAGATATCTTCTAGAGATATTTAGGATATTTCCTAAGATTTTCTATATCTATTTTGACTATGCATATCTCATTTGATTTCGTTAGATAGTGATCCAATATAGCCAATAAATACGCTCACAATGTACTCTTTTCTATATATCGAATTTCATAATCAACAGTATTCTTAACTCAACTTAATGTGAAGGTGGCAGTGGGTGTTCCCCACCGCAACAGTTGAAGGAGAGAGGACCCTCATGCGCAAAGGCCATGTGACCGTGTAAACTGTTCTTATATTGATCAATGCCAGTGCTGTTGGTTGTCATCTGCAGTTATAAAATGGAATATCTTTGAGCTGGTTTTTTACTCTGTAGTTTGATTAGTTTTCCTATAACTAACTGAAAAAAGTGGTGTAGGACGTTCTATTATAGGAAACTTAGTCTAATTGTTAGCGAAGTATGAGTAGTGATTAATGCATTAGTCCAATTGAAAGCATGACTTCTTTTAAGTCTAAAAAGTTGGGATTCATGACTAATCGAAATTCCTGAGGCTATATGAAGTAAGTCTCACCTTTTCTCCACTACCTTAAATATGACTTGTGAGATATGACACTGGAATTGATGAGCACCATTCTAGAGTCCTGTCTGATGAGCGCATGTTCTGTAATAATAGGTATACTCTGGTCGATTGCTGTTGTGAAGACTACTACTTAATGTGGTCATCCCATACAGGTATTCTTCCGTGAAGCTAGATATTATCATTCACATTAGGGTCACAAAATAGTAAGGACTTGTCACGCGTATTAACATTTATATTGGGGGTTTTAGAGCATCAGAACTTGTTGTGCCTTCCACTCTTAGCTGGCCTACTACAGTACTGTATTACGTTTATTTTGTCCTTTACCGTCTGCCTTTAGTGTAATAGCTTTTCAGAAGATACGATATCTAGTGTGCACAACGAATATTGCCATGTTGACAAGAGCCCTTGATGTTGGTCTATTGTACTCAGTAAAACTCCAATTATTTCATGACGAGAGGATGATCTAATGAACTCTTGTTTAGATACAATGTGTACATTCTACGTCTGTTTATCTTCACTATTGAAGGGACGGCAAAAAGAACTGGCTACCTAACTGACAAACACAAATGCCTATCTTACTCATTATCAAACATGTTGAATTTCCGTATGTTCTGTCATCCGAAGGCCGGTTATCCCGAAAAACCCTCACTTCGTGGCATCTTAGATATGATAGCCTCTCAACTTCTTCATTCGCAAAACGGCAGAGCAACTTAGGGTCAAATTTTCGGCAAAGAGCTTCACATTTTTTGGTTCCCTGCAACAGTAAAACAAAAGGGCAAGTGTATTTATTGAACACGTATAATCGTCTTACTGAACATGAATCTAAGCATTGATATGAACAAAACACAAGCTACAACAGTAATCATGAGATAAACAACTATCTTCCCTTAAATATTATTGAGCAAACAATCGCAGTGAAAAGGCAGGCAATTTGTCAGCTTGACTGGGTTAAATTAATTGAAATGCAAATTTACCTTCGTTTCCATCACCGTGCCCAAACCTTCTGCATGGTTCCACAATTGTGTCTTTTTTTTCCGTTCCTTATCACATTCTCGACGAACAATGTCTCTACCAAGGCCTCTTAATTGATTGTGCATCCATAGCTTATTGTCCTCATCGATTTTTATCAAAGACATTTTCTGAAGGACCTCAAGACCTTCCTCTGGGTAGAGATTGGAATCTTTCCATGAGTGGAGCACTACCCTATGATCAAATCCAGTGAAAAGGCAGGCTATATCAAGAAAGATATGCTTTTGCCAATCATCCAAGGTATCATAACTTATTTTCAACTTTCTTTTTACTTCATTGAGAGGAACTTGTTTCAACTTCTTCAATATCACACCCCAAACGTCTTTGCTTCGGCACTGAAGTAGTTTACCTGTAGCCTCAAGAGCCAGAGGAAGACCTCCGGTAGTTTTGACCACTTCTGATGCACCCGATTTCGGCAGTTTTTACCGATGAGCAGAAATTTCAGCAGGAGCGTTTAGATGGACTTTTAATTTATTATTATTTTTATGTATTTTCGGGATTTCTTTTTAGTGGCGTTTTTGCAATATTCGTGTTTCCTTTTTTAGATTAGGGTTAACGCCATATAAAAGGGGTGTTTAGGGATTCTCAAGGCAGACTTTGATATTTTCTTTAGTAAATTGAATTGAGAGAACGATTGTTCCTCGTTTATCATTCCAAGTTTTCTGTTTGGCCAATTTCGTACGCGCTTCGGCATCAATTGGTATCAGAGCCAAGGTTGCTTTGAATCGATGGCTGAACAAAATCGTGGTGGTCGTGGTGGACGGCGAGGTCGTGGTGGCCGGGGGCGTGGAGTCGTTCCTGAAGCAGACGAACAGCCGCGTCACAGAGACCCACGAGACGTGGAAATTGAGGAACAGAGACGGCGAATCCAGGATTTGGAACGACAACTCGCGCAGGTTGGGTTGGGCGTTCAATCCGAAGAAGAGGAATCTGATGCGACATCCTACGACGAGGAGGAAGACGTGAACCCTTTTGGGGTTCGGAACCAGGGGCGAAATCGGGGGATGCGACCTGGACATCGTTCACCTTTTCGGAATATCGGGATGAAGATCGAGATTCCTGAGTTTGAAGGTAAGACTCATCCTGATGAGTTTATTGATTGGCTACATACAGTAGAGAGGGTATTTGATGTTAAGGATTTGACTGAGGAGCAAAAGGTTAAACTAGTAGCTATCAAGTTACGGAAGCACGCTTCGATCTGGTGGGAGCATGTTAAGAAACAGCGTGCTAGGGAAGGAAAATCAAAGGTGAAACGCTGGGATAAGATGAAAAAATTGCTGCAGGGAAAGTTCTTGCCCACTCATTACAGGCAAGAAGCGTTTATTGAATATCATAACGTTAGGCAGCGAGATTCAACGGTGGAGGAGTATACCGAGGAGTTTGATAGGTTGCGAATGCGTTGTGATGTGGATGAGGAGGAGGAACAAACTGTTGCTCGGTACTTGGCCGGGCTACGAACAGAGATCTCTGATGTCGTCCACTTGCAGCAGTATTGGACGTATGAGGATGTGTGCCGATTAGCCTTGAAAGTGGAGTCACAATTGAAGAGAAAGGGCAGTGGTTCCAAATTCCAGAATCGGTGGTCAAGCAAGGACTTCCGAGGAAAGGCGGGGAGTTCTTCGGCTAACTCGACACCAGCAGCAGTTAGAAGTGCGGGTTCCAAGCCTACAACATGCAAAGGGGAGCAGAGTAATGCTGGGTCTAGCAGGGGAGGAGCCGCAGCTAAGCGTTGCTTCAAGTGTCAGGGGTTAGGACACTTTGCTGCTGATTGCCCGAACCGTCAGATTGTGACGTTTGTAGAGAATCCGGTCTATGACGAGGAGCCAGTTTTTGATGAACCCGATGGGGAACCAGAGGACGCAGATCCGGAGCAGGACGAGATTATTTATGCAGATTCTGGTGAGTCCTTAGTTGTTCGTCGAGTTTTGAATGTTGCTGTTACGGAAGATGAATCATGGCTTAGGCATAATATTTTTCATACTAAGTGTACTAGTGGAGGAAAATTATGTAATATGATCATAGATGGAGGAAGTTGCGAGAATGTGGTTTCCACTGTTATGGTGGAAAAGTTAGGGCTAAAAATGGAGGATCATCCTCAACCATATAAACTGTCGTGGCTTAGAAAGGGGAACGAGATGAAGGTAAGCAAAAGGTGCCTTGTGCAGTTTTCGATTGGCAAAAAATATACTGACGAGGTATGGTGTGATGTGATCCCTATGGATGCTTGTCATATCCTATTAGGGAGACCGTGACAGTTTGACAGGAAAACGCAGCATGATGGGTTTAGGAATACTTACACTTTTAAGAAGGATGGTCGAACCATTACCCTGGGCCCTACTGATTTGAGAAAGGAAGTGAAGAATAATCTGCTATCCAGATCGGAGTTCCAAGAAGAGGCGGTGCACGCGCCTGAGCTTTTTGCTGTTGTCGTGGTGGAGCAGAATTCTGAAGGTCCTGAAATCCCTTCACAAGCCTGGCCTTTGCTTGAGGAGTTTGCTGATGTCATACCGGAGGAGTTACCGCCCGGGTTACCACCCATGAGAGACATTCAGCATCATATCGACTTCGTTCCTGGAGCTGTTATCCCTAATAAAGCAGCTTACAGGATGAGTCCTAAGGAGCATGAGGAGCTGCAGAGGCAAGTTCGGGAGTTGTTAGAGAAAGGCGCGGTTAGGGAGAGTATGAGTCCTTGTGCAGTGCCGGCCTTGTTAGTCCCAAAGAAAGATGGGACATGGAGGATGTGCATAGATAGCAGAGCTGTCAATAAAATTACAATCAAGTATCGTTTTCCTATTCCACGATTTGATGACTTGATTGATCAGTTGCATGGGGCGACTATCTTTTCGAAGATAGACTTGAGGAGCGGGTATCATCAGATCAGAGTGCGACCTGGAGATGAGTGGAAGACGGCGTTCAAGATGAGAGATGGACTGTATGAGTGGATGGTGATGCCGTTTGGATTGTCTAACGCACCGAGCACTTTTATGAGGCTGATGAATCAGGTTTTTCGTCCTTTTATTGGCAAATTTGTTGTCGTTTATTTTGATGATATTCTGGTTTATAGTACCTCGATGGAGACACACTTGCAGCATCTACGAGAGGTGTTTGGGGCCTTGAGGGAGCAGAAGCTGTATGCTAATCTCAAGAAGTGTCACTTTTTAACTGATCATGTGACCTTTTTGGGATATATCGTATCAAGGGAAGGCATTCGGGTAGATCCTGTCAAGATTGAGGCCATTACGAGTTGGGAGACTCCGAAGAATATTCATGAGGTACGTAGCTTTCATGGGTTAGCCTCTTTTTATCGGAGGTTTGTTCGAGATTTCAGCACAATTATAGCACCTTTTACGGATTGTATGAAAAGAGGTAGATTTGTGTGGACCAAAGAGGCGGAAACCGCCTTTCAATTGTTGAAGAAGAAGGTAACTGAAGCCCCGGTTTTGGTGCTTCCTGACTTTAGTGAGGTTTTTGAGGTGCATTGTGATGCCTCAGGCGTTGGTATTGGGGGCGTGCTGAGTCAGAAAAATAAGCCTGTGGCGTTTTTCAGTGAGAAGTTAAATGAAGCAAAGAAGAAGTATTCCACGTATGATAAAGAATTTTATGCCATAGTGAGGAGTTTAGAGCACTGGAGGCATTATCTTATTTCGAGGGAGTTTGTTTTGTACTCTGACCACGAGGCCTTGAAGTATATTAATGGCCAACATAAGCTGAATGCTAGACATGCGAAGTGGGTAGAACTGCTTCAAGCTTTCAGTTTTGCGATAAAACATAAGGCAGGAGTGATGAACAAGGTGGCAGATGCATTGAGCAGAAAACATTCCTTGCTGTCTATAATGCAGGTAAGAGTTCTGGGCTTTGACTCTTTTAAGGAGTTATATATTGATGATCCTTACTTTGGAGACATTTGGAGGAAATGTCAAGCAGGGTCTTTTCAGCAGTTTTTGTTGGTGGATGGATTCCTTTTCAAGGGAAACAGGTTGTGTATTCCTCAGTGTTCTTTGAGGGAATCTATTATTACTGAGAGTCATGCTGGAGGTCTAGCTGGGCACTTTGGAGTTGATAAGACGATGGCCTTGCTGTGTGAGCACTTTTACTGGCCTCGCATTGAGCGTGATGTGGCGCGTTTTGTAGAGAGGTGTCGAGTATGTCACGTGGCCAAAACAAAGGGTACCAATGCTGGTTTGTACATGCCCTTACCTGTCCCTATTGCACCATGGGAGGATGTCGGCCTTGACTTCGTGTTGGGGTTGCCGAGGACGCAGCGGAATAAAGATTCCATAATGGTGGTTGTCGACAGATTTTCGAAGATGGCGCACTTTATTCCCTGTCACAAGACTTTTGATGCTTCGCAGGTTGCTCGTTTATTTTTGCAAGAGGTTGTCAAACTGCATGGAGTTCCTAAAACTATAACCTCAGATCGTGATGTGAAGTTTGTGAGCCACTTTTGGCGCACTCTTTGGAGGCATATGGGAACCAGGTTGCAGTTTAGCTCCTCTCATCATCCTCAGACCGATGGGCAAACAGAAGTTGTTAACCGAAGCCTGGGAAACTTGCTGCGAAGTCTAGTTGGTGATAGTCCGCGGCAGTGGGACTTGATATTACCTCAGGCAGAATTTGCTTATAACAGGTCACAGAATCGAACAACGGGCAAGAGTCCTTTTGAGATAGTCTATGGGCGTAATCCAATTACTCCTCTGGATCTCACTCCATTGCCCATTGACAAGCAGTTCAGTTCTGACGCAGATGAGCATGCAAGACAGATTAAGGAGCTGCATTCAGAGATTCATGATAAGATCACTAGGCAGAATATGAAGTACAAACAGCGAGTGGATATGCGACGAAAGAAAGTGGTCTTTAAGGAGGGTGATCTCGTGTGGATTCACCTCAGGAAGGAACGCTTCCCCGCTGGCAGGTTTGGCAAGTTACACCCTAGAGCTGATGGTCCATTCAGGGTTCTCGAACGGATCAATGATAATGCATATAAGATCGAGCTGCCGGGTAAGTACAATGTATCCGGGACTTTTAATGTAGCAAATTTATCGCCCTACTATGCAGACGAGGAAGAATCCGAGGAGATTGTTATCAGTGAAGACGAAGCAGATTCGAGGGCGAATCTTTTCTCTAGCAGGGGAGGATGATGCACAGTTTTTACCGATGAGCAGAAATTTCAGCAGGAGCGTTTAGATGGACTTTTAATTTATTATTATTTTTATGTATTTTCGAGATTTCTTTTTAGTGGCGTTTTTGCAATATTCGTGTTTCCTTTTTTAGATTAGGGTTAACGCCATATAAAAGGGGTGTTTAGGGATTCTCAAGGCAGACTTTGATATTTTCTTTAGTAAATTGAATTGAGAGAACGATTGTTCCTCGTTTATCATTCCAAGTTTTCTGTTTGGCCAATTTCGTACACGCTTCGGCATCAACTTCTGTGGAGAAAGCAACATAGTCCTCCAAAGGGTAATCTCTTCCAAAAGCATGTTCGCAAAAAAGTTGAAGAGATTGGTTGAAGTTCATGCTCATAAGCTCATACGGATGACAAACCTCAGGAACATCAACAATATCCCTGTTTCTACTAGTTATGATAATCCTGCTCCCTAAACCGAACCATGCAGGTTTTCCTATTAATGCATCCCAATGAGTCATTTGATCAACATCATCAAATAGCACCAGAACCTTTTTACCACATAACCTTTCTTTTATTATCTTCATTCCTTCCTCAACATTGCTAATGTTGGACCACTGCTTTTTAAGAACATTAGATATTAGTTGGTTCTGCAAACCTTCGATGCCCTTCAGCTCTGAAGTTCCCCTAATGTTAGAAAGGAAGCAACAAGCTTCAAAATGATGTGACAGCTGGTTGTAGATGATTTTGGCAAGAGTAGTCTTTCCTACACCCCCCATGCCATGGATTCCGAGAATTCTTATATCCTCCGAATCGCCACACATCATGGTATTGATTTCCTTCACATGATTTTCGACTCCTACCAAGCAGTCTGTCACCAGTAGATAAGCCGCTTTCAACTCATCTATAACCTCCTGGACAATCTCGTCTACCAGTTCTCCTTCACCTCTAATATTATGGAAGGGAAAGGAAAACATAATTAGAAGAACATGGCAATATTATGGAAACATTGCGCCAAAATACTAGCCCAGAAAACGACATACATACCTATTCTTCTTCGAATTGTCCCATCCATTTAGATTGGCAATGTGGTTGAGAGCAGCTTTCCATTTACTGACGTTCGCACCAAATTTTTCCTTGTGTGAAAGAAAGGCTACTTCATAAGACCCAATTTGATGACGGACCTCTGCTGGACTAACATCATAAAAAATGGGCATAACACTCTGTCTCCGGGTTATACTACACTCCACCATGTGGACTAACTCATTAAGACACCATTTACTAGAGGCGTAGCCCTTAGAAAGGATGGGAATTGCAACTTTTGATTGGCTGATAGCTTTGAGCAACTCAGGACCAAACTCCTCTCCAACTCGGAGCTCTTCATCATCTTTAAATGTGTGAATTCCAGCAGCTAACAAACTGGTATAAAGGAAATCTGTAATGCCTGAGCGAGTATCTGGCCCTCTGAAACTCAGGAAAACATCGTAGTCATATCCAGAAGACATGGAGGCTGATGATGGTGAGCCATTCTGCTGGTATCGTTTTTCTTGTTTTGGCAGCATCATATCAGGGAATTGCGCTGAGCTGGAGATACCTGATGCAGTAGCTTCCACACTGCCATTATTCACAGCTGACGAAAATGCTGAGTCGCTGACAGAAGTTACCTCCATGTTTGTTCCTGTCAGAGCTGCTATTTCTTCCCCCCTCACAGATTTTGTGTTATCACCTGTTTTACGAAAAATGTTGAGCAATAATGGCCATGAAGAGAATTCAGGCAATTGCAGAACGCAAGTGCATAGATTTCCACAAAAATATGGATGAAGCTAACAGGAGACTTCTATCATCAAGTGTGTCCCTCCTTTGGGCTCAGCATAAACTTGATAGACTATGAATTGACTTCTCGAGGTAAAACAAAGTACCCATGCAAGATAGCTTCCAAATCGCGTATGTTGACTTGCTACACTGTCAAAAGTTGTTTAGAAACTAAACCAAACACATAACCTCATAAACTTCCAGAAACGAGTGACTAGGAAAGGTTCTTGCAAAGTAGGAAACCCATGAACTGCAAATCATTTCCATAGAGGTGCAGTGTGATTGATATTTCCAGATAAGTATGAATCAACTAATGAAATGATGCCCTGAACTTGAAGGATAAGCACCTCATGAGAATCTTCTGCAGATAATAAACCTATTGAATGCTTGTAACTTTTCACAGGCAAGTTCATTTGGGAATGGTGAAATATGCCGTTATGACTAGATAGTACCACCCGCAAGAGCCTTTGCGATTAACAAGGAAGCAACCACAGAAAGTGCTTATAGCCAATTAGCTCAATCGAAGAATACTTCTTTCTACTCCTCATGATTGGCAGACAAAGTTAATGAAAAGTGACAGGAATGGCACACGTAACAATTTATTAGGTACTTACTGCTTATACAAGGTGACTTGCTAATTGTTGAAGTTGTTGTTGTTGTCCCGCATCGCTTGAGAACGGGTCCTATAAGCTCTTTATATTCATGTAGGCTCCCTCCACCTATAAGCTCTTTAGCTCCTATTGTTGAAGTACGTTTGTCCCAAGAGAAGGTAAATCATAGAACACAAAAAGTAGAGGCCTTTAATACTAGCTCAATGAATCCAGAACACTAAAGCAAAATAAAGTAGGTAGAATATGGTACCCTGCCAATGTGACACTTCCAAATTATCAAGAGAACAATACAGAACATTTAAAATACTTACCATAAACTCTTTCAGAAACTTCCAGAACCCCATCTGGTGGTTTCCTGCGAAAAGTATCTACTGGGTAAAGCCATCGTTCACCAAGATTAAATCAAGTTTTTTCAAGTTAAGCATCTTGAAAGAGCTGGAGTAGCACCCACATCGAGAACAGAAGTCATCCCGGTTGGATGTATCCAAGACGATGGACACATTTCTTTTTTGTGAATTGTTACACATAACTTTGGGCGGGGGAATGCTTTGTGTCATTGATTCATTTATTTTGGGTGGAGCCTTCTCTTATTGCATGAAAGATCGTTAGTAGGTAGTTACCTTGCTAGTTCTCCCTACTATACAAGTAATCAATGACCATAAAACTCCTTACTGTTTTTAATTGCATCAGAAATGCGAAAACTGACATGTTTCTACTCCTCTCTTTATTCGCACATTGACTTCCTCAGTAATAAACTCATCTATGGGGAACATTGGCAAAGATTAAATTCATCTTATGTTGCTACACATGGTCATGATGTACTTAGGCAACGAAGCTTTTCTGCCAATCTCTAAATCAACTCACCGAGGATGTATCTCATTGTTCACTTGGCCGAATTGATTGAGCTGCAAGTCCCTGTCTACCTGTGAACTGCGAATAAGAGAAGAAGATGCATCTCGCTGTCCCTCAGGAGCACACAATTGCTCAATCATCCTCCTCACTTCAGACATCCGAGGGCGCTCCTTCAAATCCGGGGATACACAACTGATCGCCATTTCCAACAGCTTAACCATCCCCCCCTCAATGTTCTGGTACCTCATGAGCTGCACGTCGAAAACATCAGCAAATCTCTCATCTCGAAGAACGTCCTGGACCCACCTAGGAAGATCTAGACCTTGACCTTGTTCCTTGAGGAGAGCTTGCGTGTTCAGCTTCCCGGCCAGGAGCTCCAGAAGCAACACCCCAAAGCCATACACATCCTTCATTCTCAGTTCGGCCTCGCCCTCCAGGGAAGGTCTTGTGAGGAGGGCGATGCCGTAGTTAGAGACCCGGGCCTCGTAGGACGGCGTGAGGAGTACTTTGGACGAGTTGAAGTTCCCATGCTGGATATCCTGGGCGTGCAAGTGCTCGATGGCCCGGGCAGCTCCACGGGCAATCAAAAGCCTGACTTCCCAGCTCAGGGGAGTTCCTTTCCATGGACTGTATGGATACAATCGGCTCGACAAGCTTCCCCTGGGCATGTAATCGTACAAGAGGAATTTCTCGTCTTTGCTATAGAAGTAGCCTCTCAGAGGGTGCAGGTTCTCATGTTCCATCGCACTGATAGCTTCGACCTTGTCTCGGAAATCCTCGGCGGACAAGACCACATTCTTTAGCATCTTCAAGATCACCGTGGCTGTGCCATCCTTGAGGTCAGCCTTGTAAGTCGTCCCAAATGTCCCTTCCCCCACTTTCTGCCTACTGGCCATCGAAACATCCTCCCAATCGAACCTCTTTGCAGGGTTCCCAAACAACACCAGCTTATCCCTTGCTGGCTTAGGCTTTTGCGGCTTGTTCGGAGTCGCATTTTTATCCGATGGTTTCCTGCGAAAAGTATCTACTGGGTAAAGCCATCGTTCACCAAGATTAAATCAAATTTCTTCAAGTCAAGCATCTTGAAAGAGCTGGAGTAGCACCCACATTGGGAACAGAAGTCATCCCGGTTGGATGTATTCAAGACGATGGACACATTTCTTTTTTGTGAATTGTTACACGTAACTTTGGGCTGGGGGATGCTTTGTGTCATTGATTCATTTATTTTGGGTGAAGCCTTCTCTTATTGCATGAAAGATCGTTAGTAGGTAGTTACCTAGCTAGTTCTCCCTACCATACAAGTAATCAATGACCATAAAACTCCTTACTGTTTTTAATTGCATCAGAAATGCGAAAACTGACAAGTTTCTTCTCCTCTCTTTATTTGCACATTGACTTCCGCAGTAATAAACTCATCTATGGGGAACATTGGCAAAGATTAAATTCATCTTATGTTGCTAAACATGGTCATGATGTACTTAGGCAACGAAGCTTTTCTGCCAGTCTATAAATCAACTCACCGAGGATGTATCTCATTGTTCACTTGGCCGAATTGGTTGAGCTGCAAGTCCCTGTCTACCTGTGAACTGGGAATAAGAGAAGAAGATGCATCTCGCTGTCCCTCAGGAGCACACAATTGCTCAATCATCCTCCTCACTTCAGACATCCGAGGGCGCTCATTCGAAACTGGGGATACACAACTGATCGCCATTTCCAACAGCTTAACCATCCCACCCTCAATGTGCTGGTACCTCATGAGCTGCGCATCAAAAACATCAGCAAACCTCTCATCTCGAAGAACGTCCTGGACCCACCTATGAAGATCTAGACCTTGACGCTGTTCCTTGAGGAGAGCTTGGGTGCGCAGCTTCCCGGCCAGGAGCTCCAGAAGCAACTCCCCGAAGCCATACACATCCTTCATTCTCAGTTCGGCCTCGCCCTCCAGGGAAGGTCTTGTGAGGAGGGCGATGCCGTAGTTAGAGACCCGGGCCTCGTAGGACGGCGTGAGGAGTACTTTGGACGAGTTGAAGTTCCCATGCTGGATATGCTGGGCATGCAAGTGCTCGATGGCCCGGGCAGCTCCACGGGCAATCAAAAGCCTGACTTCCCAGCTCAGGTGAGTTCCTTTCCATGGACTGTATGAATGCAATCGGCTCGACAAGCTTCCCATGGGCATGTAATCGTACAAGAGGAATTTCTGGTCTTTGCTGTAGAAGTAGCCTATCAGAGGGTGCAGGTTCTCATGTTCCATCGCACTGATAGCTTCGACCTCGTCCCGGAAATCCTCGGCGGACAAGACCACATTCTTTAGCATCTTCAGGATCACCGTGGTTGTGCCATCCTTGAGGTCAGCCTTGTAAGTCATCCCAAATGTCCCTTCCCCCACTTCCTGCTTACTGGCCATCAAAACATCCACCCAATCGAACCTCTTTGCAGGGTTCCCCAACAACACCAGCTCATCCCTTGCCGGCTCAGGCCCTTCCCCCACTTCCTGCTTACTGGCCATCAAAACATCCTCCCAATCGAACCTCTTTGCAGGGTTCCCCAACAACACCGGTGGCTTGTTCCGAGTCGCATTTTTATCCGATGATGATTTACTGAAGATCCTTCGCAACAGGTTCTTCATTGCAGCGTCACTTCTTATCCAATTATAGGAAATTGCAATGCGCACCTTGGCTCTAGCTCTGGGCTTCACCACCGAAGCACAACAGCTCTCTTCATTTGCCTTCCCCCAATTCTTTTGGTTTGATTATTCTTAGAATAGCAGACGTAAAAACTCTACACTGGAAATAAACAAATCAAAACTGTTGTGTATAAAACCAAATGAGAAACATCACAGCAATAAAAAAGACACAAAAATTACAACAAAGAACCATTCTAAAGTAGCATGAGAGTATAATCTCAAAAATATCCCAAATATCATATAGCCTTTTCGCCAGAGACAGAAAAAATTGTAAAACAAATGCAAGATGTGGAATCAGAGCTCACGCAGAGATGAAGAGAGGGCAGGAAGCTCACTAGCGGATACTCAGAACCGATCCTTCCACACACTTACAGCTCAAAATGAGGGAAGACCCTCAAATTGTGCTCACTCAAACTACGAAGCGAGTTCGTTCCTTGGGCAAATTTTGCAGGATTGGCTTCTCAGCAATAATAACAATCTAGCAAATTTCCAGCAAAATAAGTACAGACAGAACTCGAAATTGCTGCAACAAGAAACTATCGGCTGCTTCCTTCCAAGAATTGAAGCCCCAAAAAGTGTCAAAGATGCTCGGATTACCAGCGACCCAACACGAGCAAAGTCTACAAACACACGATCCAAGAACTCCCAACAAGCAACTTGACGTGAATAACCAAGAATTCCAACTTATGAGTTGAAAAAGAAACTAGTCGATGTGGAATCAATTGGATGGAAGATACTTCCAAGAGAGAGCCCAATATTTTAACCTTTTTTATGATTTTTTTTATAATTTCTTTTCTTTTCCCTTGCCCAATTTCTTCCCTACCTCCAGATATGGGCTTATGAGGTTGACCCTCGTCGTTGCCACCTCACCATTACCGGTCAAGGACCTCGCCAATCATTGCCTCGCCATGGCCGACCGAGGATGAGCCCTTGCAAGCCAAAATATGGGTTTGTGAGGGCTCGACCTCGCCGGCTTTGGGCTTGCGAGGGCTCGACCTCGACCTCGGCCAGCCATGGCGAGGCAGCGACCTCGCCCTCGAAGCCTCGCCATGGCCAGTCGAGATCGAGCCCTCACAATCCCAGATGTGGGGAGGAGGGGGTGGTTGTTGCAGCAGAGGGCTTGGAGAGGGGGCTCGATGTGGCGGTGTCATTCGGCGATGGTGTCCTCAGCAGTGTTTGCAGCGGTGGTCCACTGAGAAGGGAGCAGCAACGCAGCCAAAGGGAGAATGAAAAAGATGAAGACGAAGGTAAACATGGAATTATGAAGGTTAAGTGAGGATAATATTAAAAATTCAAAAAATCATTAAATTTGGCACTTTTACTTCCCAAAAATTCGGAAAGCCCAAAACTGCCTTAGGCTTTTAGCCGCTCCATTTTGAGCAAAATATGTTTACAAAAACTTTCTCAAACATTAAAATTTTGGCTTAAGGATCTTGGGGTGTCCAAAGCCCCTTCCCAGAGTGATTCTCAAACTTAGCCTAAGTGAACTTAGAGAAAGGGGACATAATGGAACCGAGAGAGAGATAATAGAGACTTGTTGCCGCTCCCTCTTTTTGAAAATTCTAACCGGTGGGCCTAATCTACCACGTGTCGACCTCTCAGTGGTTCAATACACTATCTAGTGAGCAAATCTAATCTACCCAATATTTTCTCAGTCCATGTCCATTAGTTGGGCATGATAGGAGAATGAGAAACCAAAATCTAATTAAAAAAAATTTCTAATCAGATTCATATTTTCTGATTCTATTCCCTAAATAATCTTTAGAGAATCAAAATACGTTTAGTAACTATACAAGATTTCTGTTCCCGAAAACAATCAAGTGGCCAAAATTCTTTTTTTAAAATTTTTCATCATTTTTTAAATTTTTTTAAAAGATTTTTAAATTTTTAAATTTGTTTAATTTCACCCCCATATTATTTTTAGTTTTGATTTTTTAAAATTTTTAAATTTCCCCCCTTCTTAAAATTTTTAAATTTTTTTGGTTAAATTTTAAAGCTTAGTTTTGAAGTTAATTTTAAAAAATTAGTTGCTAGTAAATTTTCAGATCTAATTTTAATTTTTTTTAAGTTCACAAGTCCAATCTTTTAAAAAGAAGTGAGACTTTGTTCTTTTTTGTGATTCTCAAAAGTGATTCTTTTTTTAGAATAAACTTTTTTAAAATTTTTGTTTTTGCTCCAACATTGTTCCCGAAAACAAAATCAGAATCATTTATCTTACCAAGTATATTTCTCATTTTTCTTTTGTTCTGAGGAACAGAATCAAAGAATCAGAATCGTTGCCAAACAGATCTCAAGTCATTTGAATATACACAAGATTTATTAATCGCTTGTTAATGATTATCAAGTAAAATGCTACTAATCACATTAATCTTAATTGTTTTCTGAACGTTACTTACTAATCGAATTAATGTTAATTAATCTATTATAGGAAATTCAGTCTAATTGTTTAAAAAGAGAGGTACCAGAGCAAGAGCGTACTTATGAAAATTCAGTGATTCTTGCTATTACTTTAATTTGTCATCTAATTGGTGATTAAGTCGTCACTCTGATTGATAACATGACTTCTAATGAGCCCAGCAAGTTTGGATATATGAAATCAAAATTCCTGACGCTACACAAATTAAGTTTCATCTTTTCTCCAATAGCTTAAAAACGACTTGCCATATATCACATTCAATGGAATTGATGATCACCATTCAAGAGTCCTATGTGATCATCTAGCAAATGTGGTCATCCCATTCAGATAGTTTATCCTGAAGTTTTAGTTGTCATGTATTCTCGTTCTGGTTACGGATCATTGTTTTGCTTTAGAGCATGAGAATATGTTATGTCTTTGACTCTTAGTTGGTCTACCATATATGCTTCTTGTGCTTTGTACTTTTTTTTCCGCCCTTTTACCTTTAGTAATGTAGCTTGTGCTCATCAGATTGATTTGAAGAAGTTCATGGAATTTTCACGAGCAATTTACGATGAAAGCTATTTTTATTCACCAATGATCCAACAGTGCGTCGTGAATCTATCCTATACGATGTAATTGGTCAGACTTATGATTTCCAGGGTAAGCAAGTGGAAAGTTTAGGTCAAACTATCAATGGCTTCTCTATCTTCTTCTCTTCTCCTGTCTTTTAATTTTCTTTTTCTCCCCACTTCTTCAAAGGCCACGCGGACTCTAGGACCACAGGTGATGGCGGCATGAGGCGGCTTCTTCCTCCTCGGCTCTTCAATCTCGTCAGCTCCAGGTCTTCTTCTAGCTCTTTCCCTCCTGGTCAACCATATCACTCGAGGGAAATGTCCTGGGCGCTAACAGCAGACTTTAGGAGTCTCCAACGCGGTTTCCTTTCTTCGTTCCAGCTCTACATTCTCATTGATCTCACATGGCTTTTCGAAAATCTAAATTCCTAAATCAATCAATTTTTTCAATGAATCAGTCGCGAAAGTTCCCTAATAAATTTTTATTTTGTTAAGCCAAAACCCACGGTGTTAATCTAAAACTTAACCCTTAAATTACTACATTGTTGACTTATCTCATACATGTCCTAGTTAATTTACTAGAAGTAATACCTCTATCATTGCCTCTAGGGGTGTCAATAGTTCAATTCCGTAGTCCCTAGGCCAAAGTACCGTCCTTGTTTTGAAAAACATAATCAAATAATTAAAATCGTTTTTATACAAGCCCTAGTGGTCTCCATTGCGATTTCTTTTCTATGTTCCAACTCCACTTTTTCATTGATCTAGCATGGCTTTTCCCACAACTTTTTTGAAAATTTAAATTTCTAAAAATCAATCAGTGCATTGAATGATTTTGCCGCGAAAGTTTCCTATATATATATATATGGAAAAACGGAAAGAATGATGATACGATTGATGCACAATGAACTCAGGAGGGCTTATGAACTAATATAATTGATGAAATTGGAAAACATGAACGGGTGAATTGACCTGGACTTAGCAAAGTTCTTAGTCGTTGCGTTCTAGGTATTATCATGTGCATGAGCATTCCATTCATTGCTTCAAGTGGGCCTTTCCTTTTCACTTCTAGTTCTTTCGTTGCCTTTTAGGTCCTCTCCTTGCTCTTTCCCTCCTCCTCCTCGACGATGTCACCAGTAGGAAGTATCTTGGACGCCGACAGCGGACTTTATAGTCCCCAACGCGGTTTCTATTATACGTTCCAACTTTACGTTCGCATCAATCTTACATGACTTTTCTCACCACTCTTTCTCGAACGTCTAAATTCCTAAAGTCAATAGGTCCATTGGATGATTCTATCGTGAAAGTTCCTAATATTTTTCCTTTTTCCGGAGGAACCCTTCCGTGGAAATAACGCCACCCTTCTAGAGTCAAAAGCCGCCAAAGTGACTTCCCTCGAGATCGAAAAAAATGAAAAGAAAGATGACGCCAATCACTTGGCACATATGCGGTCCAAAATCCAGAAGAAGGGCAACGGCAATGGTGGACGGGAAATGCATTGAAAAATCTTAAACTCCAACTTGACTCTTTGGCATGAGGTGGCTTCGTGTAAGGGGCTGGCACAAGGCCTTTGTACCAATAATTTTTGGTTCGAGCTTGAGCCTAGCCAGATCTTTTCTTATTTGTTAATTTCGGTACATACACGGGCGAAGGAGAATGTCTTTGAGGACTTTCAAGGGGTTTCAGTGTAATATCTTGCTTTTTTTTTTACTGGGTCAAATAATATTAATGGGACCAAAAAAAAAAAAGTCAACAAAAGCAGAAGATAAAAGTGGAGCTTTGGGAATCTTCTTCACCGAGAGGAAAGAGAGAGAGAGAGAGAGAGGAGAGAGAGAGAAAGAGAGAGAGGCATGCGCGCGCAATAGCCACCACGGACGCCTCATCAAGCTCATCTCACTACGTGTCACAAGCTTAGGTAAGTATTCGTCCTCCCTATTCGAGTAATTCGAACATTTTCCATTATTAGGGTTCGAGTTCGAATTTAGAGAAAAATTAAGCTAGGAAGTCAGATTTTGGAGTTGCTGAGCTGAGATTTGTTGGGGAAATGATGAATTAGGGTGTTGTGGAACTGTGGGACTTTACAAAACTCAATTTGGACTTACGGTTTGCCCAAAACATGATTTTGAAGTCTGGTGCTACAGTACGCGCACGTAAACAGTAAATTTCAAGACCCAATATCTTTATTTTTTTGTCGTTATTTGAGGTCGACCATAACAAGACTTTTGTAGTATGTCGAATGAGCTTCGTTTGGACTATAAGATTGCATTAATCGGAGTTCGTTTGGATAAAACGAAAAGGGTTTTTCCGCAAATAGTGCTGGAAAATTCACGTTTTTGGGGTTGCGATGTCTTAAAGCCTGATTTTGGTGTCACCTAGCTGCGAATATTGTACGAAACGAACTTAAGGATGTTGCGGAGCTAATGCCTTTGACGGTTCGTGAATCGGAGTTACAGTTTGTCCGAACGAAATTTTTGAAATTTAGCGCGCAGGTTGTCCGACGTGCGATTAGTGATTTTTTTGCTCGTAGGCGTCGAGTTATAGATGTTCACGTGTCGTTTAGTCAAGTTTTCCATCAGCGGAGTATTTCTACAGTCTTTAATGTTGTTTTCTATTAATTTATTAGGATTTCAGGCTTTGCAGTTCAAGTTATATATTGGATTTCTGCGTTTTAAGGTGAGTTGTGCATTCTATTCTAAGGATTTATAAAAAAAAAAAAATCATGCTCTAAAGATGGATACACGTATTATGGTTTTATTTTCTTGAAAAGGTAAAGAAATGTGATGTTTCAAAGTATTATTCTTACATAAAACAGGATCGAGCTATTACTACTCTTTGATGTTTGATATGGTTTGTTGAACGATGGTTTATATTGAGGCTGAAATGCTATTTTGAGAAATATGTTTTGAGGAAAACCATGGATTCGACTTGTGAATATGAACTATTGTGATTTTCTGGATTTGATTTATGGAACTGAATTGTTATGGTTTTCTGGCTTTGGTATTGTGATTGATGCTCATGTCCCTATGATTAGAACCCACTAAGGTGGGGGTAGTATGCATACTGTAAAGACGTCATTAAGCCGAACCACTGGCTAAAATAGGTGGTAGACCTAACCAAGAGGGGTAAACTTGGTCGCCTTGTCACGGCGTTAAATGTGACCATAGTTGGGATGAGTACGAGATTATTCGATGGATAGACCATCAAAAGTTTATTTAACGAGATTAATCAATGGATTGAACCATTGATGGTTTGTTGTTATTCTGATTTGATATGCAATTTACTAGATAAATGCATAGTAGTTTCTCGATCCGCTTAGAAGAGATTGTACTTCTCACTGAGCTGTGGTTGCTCACTCTTTTATTTTAAATGTCTTTCAGGTACATCAACAGGTCGCAAATAGGGTTGAGCGAACGTTAGCCGGGGGCTTTTTGGGATAGTTGGGTGCATGTTTTTTTGAAAAGTTGTATATAGTTGGTGAGTTTTCAAGTTAGATATGAAAAAGATATGCGCATATACTTTTGTCTAATAGATGAGCTCTGAATAATGTGAATATGAAACCTTTTTATCAAATATATATGGAGATATATATATTTGAATATCGGGTGATTACTTGAATTCCATTTGAGGCTGCGTCCTTTGTTTGGAAAGGACGGCCGTGTCATGCCCGTTTTTCTTACAATATTGGGGTGTGACATTCAGGGTTCTCAAATTATGTTTAATGAGTTGGAGTAGGCTTTCGAAGCTTTTGAACCTTAGGCCCAGAGACATGCCCAAGCCTAAATTCCCAGTGGGATATTGGATGGAACCAAGTTCAGGTTGGAGGGAACGACTAGAGCCAATTTTCACGAGTTGGTTTTTTCTCTTTGGAATATGAATTTTGCTTTTCATTATTGTTATTGACGGAAAAACAGACGAGGAAAACACAAACACAGAACACGATGATTTACGTGATTCAATCAAGGTGATCTACATCCACGGACCAAGCAAAACAAGATTCCACTATTTGATCAAAAAGTACAGGTTTTGAAGGTCTATTATATCAACATCAACCCTAAAAAGAACAAACTTTTCCGCAGCATAAATAGTGCCTCCAAAAATTTGCCCAACCATCTGCGTCGCGAACAAATCTTAATCCTTTTTTTTTTGTTTCTTCTTCACTTTTAGGCCGCACAAGTAATATGCCGTGTCGGGTGATGAACCGAATCGGGTACAAAAAATTCAAGACATATTTAACAGTTATAGGGACGATAGGATACTTTGGCTTGGGGAGATCTTAAAGAGAGAGTCCAAATCCCAACTCATCAATATGATAAATTGGATCCACCTTTTTCTTTTTTCTTTTTAAATTGGATCTACTTTTACTCAATGATTTAAGCCAATGAGTTATGGACGACCTAATATTGTTAGCTTCTCCATATCAAACAGGAAACGATATGAGCGTTACTTACAGATAAATATGTCCCTAGAGCAATTAGTCGAGAAGATGTTAGACTAACTCCCCTTATTTTTAGTGAAAAATCAATGTGGAAAGGCATAAAATGTGTCCAATTGATGGGGAAAAAATATGTGCTTGCAATTTTACCTTCTTTCTCATCACAATGTCCAAAGCTTCTGCATGATTCCATAATCTGGTCTATTTCTCTAGTTCCATGTTACATTCTTGGCAAAAAATGTCTCTACCAAGGTCTCTTAGTTGAAGAGATTTTATTGTCTTCACTTGGGAAGAGATTGGAATCGTTCCACATGTGAAACACAATCTTTTTGTCAAATCCAATGAAAAGACAAGCTATATCAAGAAAAATCTGCTTTTGCCAATCATCCAATGCGTCATAACTTATTTTCAGCTTTCTCACGAGGAATCTTGTCCAACTTCTTCAATGTAACATCCCATAGTAGTGAACCTTTAACCTCCACAACAAGAGGAAGACTTCCTGTCATATTTACCACTTCATTAGAGAAACCAGCATACCCTTCCAAAGAATGATATCTTCCAAAAGCATGTTTGCAAAAAAGTTGAAGAGATTGATTGGAGTCCATTCCCATAAGCTCATAAGTAAAACAGACCTCAGGCACATTGAAGACAACCCTGTTTCTGCTGGTGATAGTTATTACACTTCCTTTTCCTAACCACACCGACCTTCCCATGAGTGCATTCAAATGCATCCTTTTATCAATATCATCAAGTAGGACCAGAGCCTTTTTGCCACACAACCTTTCTTTTATTGTCTTAATTCCATCATCAACATTACTGATGTTCAATCAGTTTCTTTTGAGGATATCAGAGAGCAGTTGATTCTGCAGACACTCAATGCCCTTTAGCTGTGAAGTTTATCCAACATTGGAAATTAAACCAACAGTCTTCAAAATGTTGTGATAGGTTGTATATTATATTGGCGAGAGTAGTCATTCCTAACAACCCCCTTAAACAAAAAAAAAAAAAAAAAAACCATGGATTCCGAGAATTTGTGTGTCCTCTGGATCACCACATACCATTCTATTGATTTCCTTCACATGATTTCAATGCCGACCAAACAGTTAGTTACCAGCAGATAATTCTTTTTCAACTTAGCTATAACCTTTGGACAATATGGTTTACAACCTCTCCTTCTCGTCGTATGCTGTGAAAGAAAAAAAAATAAAAAAATAATTAGAAGTATGGAAAAAAGGGTACGCTAAACATTACACAGAAGCTATGATGAATCCGAAATGTAGAAACCGAAAAACAAGGTACCTTGTAGTCATTGAATCAATGTCCCTCCTGTTTAGATCACCAACCTCCTTGCGATAAGCCTTCCATTTGTTGATAACCTTATTGTTAAATTGCTTCTCATGCGAATCAAAGGCATCTCCATAAGACCTAGTATGATGACAAACCTCTGAGGGTGTGACATCAGAAAAAATGGGCATGATCTTCTCTCTTCTTGATTTCCAACACTCTACCATTTGTACCAACTCATGAAGACACCATTTACTAAAGGCATAAAACCTTGGAAAATACAGGAACTGAAATTTTTGAATGATTGATTGCTTTGAGTAACTCAGGACTGAGCTCTTCACCAATTCTCAGCTCGTCATCATCTCTATATGCGTGGATTCCAGCAGCTAATAAGCTTGTATGGAGGAAATCTGTAATGCCCGAACGAGTATCAGGTTCTCTTTAACTCAAGAAAATGTCATAGTTAAATCCAGATGGCATGCAGGTTGATGATCTGACTCCATTAAGCCGGCAAGATTTTTCTTCTTGCAACATCGTCATTTCAGGGATTTGTGCTGAATTATGGACAAGTTCCTTAGTGGCTTCTACTCTGTCACTGCTAACAGCTGATGAGCATCTCAAAGTTGGTTGCTGTCGGACCTGGTATTCCTTCTTTGCACTAGTGATATTGAATGCTCTCACCTGTTTTCCATGAAACATTATGCCAGAAAGGCCATAAGAGGATCTGGGTCATAGTCACAAAATAGGCAATATGATACGCATCTACAACCAATTGCTACGGAAATTGGATTATGGGTAGCATCAGCAGGGCTTTGCTGTTCAGGAAGAGAATGTTGTCAAATCCTATTGCGGAGCTGCACTAGCAATAAAAAATATCTCCCAGGTTCGTTGACTTTACTTGGCAATAGTGAGTAATGAACTTTGAAAAAATAACGTAAATCGATGCCATGAATATGCTCCAATCATGCAGTCAAGAAGCTCTGCAGTCGTAGGTCGTGGACCATGATTGCTCAATTGATTTGCTAAATCTCCAATGAGTTTGCCACCAATTTATAAAACATGCGAACTATAGATCGGCAGATAAGCTAGACTCTAAGTTGGACTTGCTGGAGAAAATTTCCGGATCGTAAGGAATCCTAGTACCATTTATGAAATGTTACCCGAAGAGTCATATAACTGTTCCAAAGAGTTTTCGCCCATTAAAAGCCAAAAACGAAGGAAGATTCTCTGGTAATTATAACGGAAGCATCGCATGGTAGCACTAACCAGAACAGTGAACTCATTGAGAAGTGATCTGTCTGCTCCAAGTTTGTGTTGGTATTTTACCTGTAACTGACTGGTTTACCTCTTTTAGTTGATGATATAGTTGGATAGTGAGGATTGAAGTTTGAATGCATAAATTTGAGATTGCTCAAGTAAAGATGGTTCAGTCATGAGTCAGCATATTTTCTACTTAGAAAGTTTCTCAAATTCTCTGGCCGACATGAAATCAATGTGAAACCTTCTACCTTGATTCTCAAGCATACAGAATAAGCTTCTAGTGAGAATGTATTACCTGAGTGAACATCTTGAGACAGTTCCAAAGAAGAGACCAGCTGCTGTTTGGAGGACTTCAGGGATTCAATATTCTTTTTGGTAAGCATTGCACTGAAGCTTACATGAGATCCATCTTGAGAGAGTGAAGAGGAGGCAGAGTCCGAGCTTGCAAGGGATCCATCAAGAACTGAATGCACTGAAGCTTCTAACTGGAAGGAAAGCGTCAGCAGCAGAATGGAGGTCGGAAAAGCAGAATCGGGCTGGATTCACCATTTGCGAACTTCATTCTCTTTGTGACTTGTATTAGCACCTTGAGATAATAGCGCACTGTAAACTGCTTGGTCTTCAACCAGCAGTTCTTGGGCTTCAATCTTCTTGGCTCCTTTAGCTAATTGATTCTCTTTTTGCTCCTCATCACCGGATGAATCGACAGAAACTAGAGAAGCAGCAGGGTTCATTTCCCACAAAGTAATCTATCCAAACACGAATAAGCAAATATGAATTACTTTCATGAAAAATAAATTCACTCCAATGATGCTTAGTATAACAATGAAGGAATACCTCAGCCGTAAAATCCCTGGAATATTGGTTCACTCGGCTGAATTGGTTGAGCTGCAATCCCTGGAATATTGATTCACTTGGCTGAATTGGTTGAGCTGCATGTCACTGTATACCTGTACACTGGGAATAAGAGAAGAAGATGTGTCCTTGGTCCCTTCTCTGACCTTGTCAAGCTGAGTCCCCATCTTGCCTTCCCGAAGGGCTACACAATTGCTCAATCTTCCTTCGCTCTTCAGACATCCGAGGGCGCTCATACAAATTCGGGGATACACAACTGATAGCCACAAACCACCCCGCACCCACCCCGGCCCGCCCCCCCTCCCCCCACAAAAAACCAAACCCGCACCCCCACCCCCCACGCGCGCAAGCGAGAGCTACACATCGAAATCGTCTTGGACCCACCTAGGAAGATCCAGACCTTGACCTTGCTTCCTGAGGAGAGCTTGGGGTGCGTGGCTTCCCAGTCAGGAGCTCCAGAAGCAACTCCCCAAAGCCTTACACACTATGTAGCTATGTAGCACGGACACTTCTCTTAGGCGTGCGTGTCGGTGTCGGACACGCGTTGGACACCGACACTCGTCCGATACTTGGGAGACACACGTTTGACACTTGTTGACCGCGTGTCGGGATTTCGACACTCGGTCAACGCTTATTGGACGCGTGTCCCTTGCGTGTCCATCATGTCTCCCACGTGTCCAGTGTGTCGGACAAGACCATTAAAAAAAAAAACTTTTGGAATCTTGCCGATTTTGAAGTGATCACAAAAGCGGGTGCAATGAAAGAGAAGTTCATTAGATAGAGTTCGAAATCCATAAAAAAAAAAGAAAAAATAAGGAGATCTCATAGATTTCTTGATTTTCGTTGCGCTTGGGAGCTCTGGAAATTAATGTTGATGGAGCATTCATGGAGGGAGAAGCTGATGGCGCGGTGGCATGGGTATGCAAAGACTCTTTTGGGCTGTTGATTGAAGGAGCAGCGAGATTTGTGAATGTCGGATTTCCCTTTCATGTCGAAACCCTAACTCTATTGGATACTTTAAAGTGCTTGAACTCACGTGGGTTTGCAGATAGAGTTGTTGCTTGAACTCATGTGCTTGAACTCAAGGCATAGATATAGTCTCATGGGAAGTACAAGCATTGATCAAGGAGTGCTCAGACTTATTTTCAAAAGTGAAAAGCTACGGCTAACCCATTGTGCATGAACCCAAAACAAGATTGCAGATTGGGTTGTTAAAGCGCAATTTCATAATACTCTCCCACCTAACTAAGTTTTTAACCTAACCCTTTGAAATTTGTTATGCTCGAAAGCACAAATGATATTTTTTTTGACTTTATAATACGAATCAAATGACTTTTTTGAAAAAAAAAAAGCTCCTGAGTTTATCAAACTTGATATAAATAGAAACTTGTCATCTTCGGTTCGAATTAATGTATATGGCAAATGTATTGGCTTCGTTTATTATTTTTATATTTAAAAATATATTTAATACTACGTGTCCTCGACGTGTTGGAATTTTCTATTTTGAGAAATACCATGTCGCCGTGTCGTGTCATGTCGTGTCGCGTGTTGGTGTCCGTGTCCGTGCTATATAGCTTACACATCCGCCATTCTCAGTTGGACCTCGCCCTCGGAGTCATGCCCTATGAGCAGGACGAGGCCATAGTCGGAGACTTGGGCCTTGTAGGACGGCACGAGGAGGACGTTGGACGAGTTGATGTTCCCATGGTGGATATAGGGATGCTATTGGGCATGCATGTGCTCGATGGCCTGGGCCGCTCCAATTCAACATTGTCACTGCTAATTTTTTTTGTGATAATAGAGCCACTATCTATATTGCCACTAATCCTGTGTTTCACGAACGCATCAAACACATCGAGATTGATTGTCACTTGATTCATGAAAAGATTCAAGATGGCACTTTGCATACTCTTCATGTTCCTAGTCACTCCCAACTCGCAGACTTGTTCACGAAACCAGTCATAAGTAATTTATTTTGTAATTTTAAGAACAAGTTGTTGACATGTTTACATTCACCAACTTGAGGAGGAGTATTGGTAGATTAGGTTTATACTAAATGGCATAATTATCTTTGTATTGTTTTAGCACTAAACTCTATGTATATATTGTAAATTACTTCATCAATGTAGAAGGTTGTTCGACATTTGCCCAAACTCTACAGGATGGATTGATTTTTCCTACTGTCGCGACCCTCTAAAAAAATTTTAAATTTTAAAAGGGGTTAACGGATTATTAGGTTAATTAGATTTGACTAACCTAACGCGGACCCTCCCAAGCCCTACCGAATCGCAACTTTGGTTTTTGTTTAAATGATTTTAAAATTTGGAGTCGCCACTAATCGTTCTTGGTAGGTCGATTAGAAACCTAAATAAATTAGCGGGAGAACTAATTTATTCCTGCGAACCAGAGATTAGGAGCTCGGGGACTTGGTTACACTAGTTAATTAAAACTAATGCCCTTTCGGTACCTTAATTTCATGGATATCCTAATTCGGTAACTCAGGCTTGGTTTATTCCTAAGGCTATAGTAGGGTATTCTCTTTTGTGTTTTCACTTTTTAAATAGGATGCATGGATGGTATATATTTTTATTTGTTATATTTTTTTAAGTGTTAAAGATTCCCTGAAGCCGAAAGAAGGAGTGTGTTAACGACTTCTGTGCAGTATTACAACCTACTTATCTTTTGGGTCTGATGATTCAAAAATTAAATTATAGGAAGTACATGACAGTGAATAAACACCTCCAATGGGAGGCCTAGCATTGGCTTGGCTCTTCCCTTTGGGATTTAAGGTACAGGTATTTAAGTTGCAAGTATTTAAACTACTGTAAGTAAAAACCTCCAATGGGAGGCTAAGCATTGGCTTGGCTCTTCCCTTTGGGATTTAAGGTACATGTATTTAAGTTGCAGGTATTTAACTACTGTAAGTAAAAACCTCCAATGGGAGGCTAAGCATTGGCTTGGCTCTTCCCCTTGGGATTTAAGGTACATGTATTTAAGTTGCAAGTATTTAACTACTGTAAGTAAAAACCTCCAATGGGAGGCTAAGCATTGGCTTGGCTCTTCCCTTTGGGATTTAAGGTATAGGTATTTAAGTTGCAGGTATTTAACTACTGTAAGTAAAAACCTCCAATGGGAGGCTAAGCATTGGCTTGGCTCTTCCCTTTGGGATTTAAGGTACAGGTATTTAAGTTGCAGGTATTTAACTACTGTAAGTACATTGGCTTGGCTCTTCCCTTTGGGATTTATGGTGCAGGTATTTAAATTGCGGATGGACTTTGTCCTCTCCATTCTGGGGTATGAATTCTTTAAAATAAAATACAACGAATTGATTCAACAATTTGAAATTTGTGCGCGCTTGAGGACTCCTCCAAGCCGATTTTGTGCTTCCATAGGGTTGACCATTGATATAAAGCTGCGGCTTCCTGACATAAAATAGAGTGAAATGTCAGTATACAAAATATGTGCTAATCTGCACCTAAAACCAAAAGAGTGGAAAGAGTACTTATCTCCCATTTTTTTGGGAGGGATTTCTATAATTGATTTTCGCTCTCTATGTTCCCAATATAGAGAGTCTCTTTTGAATTAAGATGGACTTTTAGTCACAAATCAACTGAGAAATCGGTGGACAGCTTAGGAGCTTGTTTGGGCGATTTTTGCATCTCTACGAGATTTTTTGCCGTTGACATAGAGATATCCTTCTCCTCACATAAAATATGGGAAAAATGGAGGTAGGAGAAAGTGTATACAATTTGTGCTAATTTACGACTAAAACCACAAATAAATGAATAAATAAAAAACACTTAGCTCGAATTTGTTTGCTCGTTGACGAGGATGAACTCTTGATTTATGTTGATCGATGAAAGAATTTGTGATGATAACCCCTAACTTTAAACTCCCATCATCTTCAAAATTCTCTCTCTTTTGGTATTTTTTTTCTCTCAAATTTTTCTTCAATCTCTCAAAACTCTCTCAAACATCCAAAATTTTCTCTCCCAAAAAATTCTCCCAAACACTTCAAATTTTCTCTCCCAAGAAATCTCCTCTCAAGCTCACTTCATCCTCCTTTTATAATCTACTCATCTATCTCCCATTCTAATTTTTCCACTAACTCTATCTCCCATTCTAATTTCTCCACTAACTCTTCTTCATTTTCATCTTCCATTCTCCATCTCTATCTCACATTCTAATCTCTCCACTAACTCTTCTTCATCTTCATCTTCCCTTCTCCATATTTATCTCCCATTCTAATTTCTCCACTAACTCTTCTTCATCTCCATCTTCCCTTCTCTATTCTTATCTTCCATTCTAATTTCTCTACTAACTCTTCTTCATCTCTATCTTCCCTTCTCTATTCTTATCTTATTTTCTCCATCTATTCTTCTCCAACTTCTCTTCTTCATCTCCTCTTCTCCATCTTCCCTTCTCTATTCTAATTTATCCACTAACTCTTCTTTTTGTTATTTGTAAAATAATCCTTCAAGAGTTAAGTATTTGCACTCTAGTCCTTGAATTTTAAGTATTTACAATTTAGTCCCTGAAAAAATATATTTCTTTAAGTCCAAATCTCCTCACAATTTTTGACACACCAAAATTCACCACATGTCAAATTTAAGCTCATTTCTTGCCGTTGAAAATAATGCAGAATTTAATTAAAGCCCTTTTGCAAAATTAAGTCATTCTGGGTATAATTGGGCCAAGATGAAAATTTAAAATATTAGAAGACAATGTCACAACTCATAAAAAGTGAAAATTAAAAATAAGTTGACTCAAATTAAATTTTTTTAGGCCCGATTCAAGATTATACTCGTGAAGGAACACGTGACTCGAATTGGATTTTTCTGAATTTGTGATGGCCAATATGAAAATAGATTTAAAATAAAAATATTAACTATCTTTGTGTATTTTTTTGGCCTCAAATGTTATTTTTCCAAAATTTTCAAGTATTTTTGTATTTTTTTTTTTAAAATTAAAAATATATATAATATGAAATTTTATTTTTTGTTCAAAAATGGTTGCCTAGGCTTGGCCAAGGCTTCCAAAGTTGATTTTTCAATTTTCTCATTTTTTCTTCATTTTTTGTTTTATGAATTTTCGAAAATAAAAATACCGAAAAATACTGAAAATATGAAAAATCGTTTTTTGGTTAAAATTGGTTCCCTAGGCTTGGCTAAGGTCCCCAAAGTTGATTTTTCAATTTTATGAATTTTTATGGATTTTTTATTACTTTAGCAACAGAAAAAATGATTAAAAATCAGGTGTCAACAGCTGCCCCTCTTTGAAAGGAAGCTCGGTAGAGGTTCATTTCAAAGACGAGATGACACCTGAATTCTAATCGACTCAATACAAGGAAATAAAAAGAGTCGTGACATGAATGTTCCACTGAAAATGAAATGAGAACCTAAGGATTCGTTATATAAAAAAACTTTAGGGTGGTTGAACTTGAACCCGTATGGTGGATCAACCCATGGTAGATTCCTAATAAAAGGATTCTACTGATTAAAAATTGAATTAAAATTTGACCCGTATGGTGGGTCATACCATTTAACCCGTATGGTGGGTCGTACCATGGTAGATTCCTAATAAAAGGATTCTACTGATTAAATTTTGATTGAGATTTGACCCGTATGGTAGGTCACCCCATGGAGATACCTGTAAGAAGGACTTGGTGCCTGTAGAAAGGACTTGGTGTCTGTAAAAAGGACTTGTGCCTGTAAGAAGGACTTGATTTGCCTGTAAGAAGGACTTGATTTGCCTGTAAGAAGGACTTACTTTGCCTGTAAGAAGGACTTTGTGCCTGTAAGAAGGACTTGCGTTGCCTGTAAGAAGGACTTTGTTTGCCTGTAAGGACTTTGTTTACCTGTAAGAAGGACTTTGTTTGCCTGTAAGAAAGACTTGATTTGCCTGTAAGAAGGACTTTATGCTTGTAAGAAGGACTTGATTTGCCTGTAAGAAGGACTTTGTGCCTGTAAGAAGGACTTGATTTGCCTATAAGAAGGACTTGGTTTGCCTGTAAGAAGGACTTAGTTTGCCTGTAAGAAGGACTTGATTTGCCTGTAAGAAGGACTTTGTGCCTGTAAGAAGGACTTGGTTTGCCTGTAAGAAGGACTTAGTTTGCCTGTAAGAAGGACTTGATTTGCCTATAAGAAGGACTTTATGCCTGTAAGAAGGACTTGATTTGCCTGTAAGAAGGACTTTGTGCCTGTAAGAAGGACTTTGTACCTGTAAGGAGGACTTGATTTGCCTGTAAGAAGGACTTGTTTTGCCTGTAAGAAGGACTTTGTTTGCCTGTAAGAAGGACTTGATTTGCCTGTAAGAAGGACTTTGTGCCTGTAAGAAGGACTTTGTGCCTGTAAGAAGGACTTGGTTTGCCTGTAAGAAGGACTTAGTTTGCCAGTAAGAAGGACTTTATGCCTGTAAGAAGGACTTAGTTTGCCTGTAAGAAGGACTTTATGCCTGTAAGAAGGACTTGGTTTGCCTGTAAGAAGGACTTGGTTTGCCTGTAAGAAGGACTTAGTTTGCCTATAAGAAGGGCTTGGTGTACCTCAAAGGGTGCCATTCTGAAATCTGGGGAGACCAGGAATCCTACGGGAGCTCAAACCCAAATTATATTCTCCTGTCGCTTTAGGAATAAACCAAAGAGGCAGAGATCAAAAGGTCTCGAACATTTCTGTCCTTAAGACAAATCATGCTTTATTGAAGAAGGTGGATACCTATATATATATACCGCAATGGATTCGAGTACCCCAACAACCGTCAGAATTCATTCTCTTGAAAGGTTCAGGTTGAAGATATACTTACCTGAGAATTTGGAAGAAATGCTTGGTGGCTTCTCGACAACCAGGCTTGTTCATTCAATAATCGCCAAATGAATTTCAAGACTTTGGAAGGTAACTCAAACACCGGGAATGTGTTGCCTGTCAGGCAATGTCAGAGCTAACATGTGCAAGCATTTTCATCAATGCGTTCATTGGTTCATACAAAATTGTTCAGCTAAGTTGGCAATGATTAGAAGTAGTCTGTGTGATAACTCATGATGCAATCAATCAAAATGTGGATCATGCAAAACTATTCTGTCAAGTTTGCATTACCAATTCTATTTAAGGAGGTTCTCATAATATGAACGCCTCGAATGTAATCTGAATGGGGGACTTTAGTCTGAAGGGGCTTTCTCTCACTCTAGAGAAAGGCTGTTTATCTGTAGATTAAAATGTTAGACCCGTGTGTAGAAATGGTTTAACTTTCCTCATCCTGTTATGCCCCATTTTGCACATTTGATGTCTCCTATGCAGTTTATGCTCTAAGTTGGAGTTGGTAAATTAAACATGCGGAATAATCATACATAATTCGTGAAATGTGTAAACACAATGCCGATGTGACAATTTTTAGCATCATGTGTATTTATATAATGTGCAAACATGGGCGGATTTGAATTGCCCCTGGTATGTGGGTGGATTGAACAAATTGGGAAGCCCACTCCTTATGTCGAGGAGCGGTTTGTCTCAAGTTTTGCCCCTACACGATGAGGCATATGGGTGAGGGAGCATTTTGGTTTGTTTAGTGACAGCGACCGCCATGGTTTAGCAGTTAAATGCCCCCCATTTTTCACCAGAATAGATCTTGTCAAATGATCATCATTTTCTTTTGGATTTGTCTCCTCCAACATGTTACATGTTAGTATAAATATTTCCTGCAACAAGAAAAGGAGACATGTCAACCGGTATTAAAAGGGATAAATTGGAAACGATACTGATTTACCCTTCATCTTGAATGCCTTGGACAAGTCTTTTACCAATTTTGCTGGGTTGAGTTTTCTTCGACTTTTGTTGGATGCTTCACCATTAAGCCGAGAATGTGGCAAAATATTGACTTCGGTATTACTCGTCGAGTATTCTTGCATTTGGTCCATTGGACCATAGGTGTCCATGGGGTTTTCTTTTCAAAGGTTAATCCTTGGGGATAATGCGGCCCTGTTGTATCACCTTGGGCCTTGTTACGATATTTCTCGAGGTAATTTGCAATCCCTGTTAAGAATGGAATAAAAAAATTCAGGACTCGAGATGATTATGTGCAAATTAGAACGATACAAAATTACCCATGTCTGAGATTGTTCGGATCTTTCGCTTGTATTTTTCTTTAACCGAAGCTGTCCATCCCGTGGTAATGTCCATGAGTTGATTTGCCCCCAATTTAGCCCGACCAGGAAATTTGGTTTTTGGATACAACTGTATTCTCGAGTCGCTTTTGCAAATTCCTGAAAATAGAAGGGATCAAATTTAAAACCGGAGTAATTTAAGGGTAAATTGGAACGATACGGATTTACCCTTCAAATTTACGCAGATTTCGTCTCGATATTAATTTTTTCGAGTTTGGTGCGGTTAACGGCTCCGAGCATTTAATAAGGGGGAAAGGGAAATGATTACTTCTAGCTTGTGCATTAATTTTGGACATCGACAAAAGGCGAGAACGTGCGATGAAACTAAGTAGACGTATTCGTCTAGGTTTAATCTTTTTCATGATGCTCTCGCGGGTTGCGGTAGACGATGATATCAAGAACATTAGAGAGGCATTCAGTGTGGCTTTCCACCAGCCGCCTAGAGACCCGCGTTCAATCATGTAAATTAATAAAGCTACCACCACTTAATTAGTGTGCCAGTAAATTCGGCCATTTGTTGCGTGCCCCACTTCAACCGTGTTTTGTTTCTTTCGGTGCCCACTTGCTCTTGTCGGGCGCCTGTAGCATTGGGAGAAATACTTGTGAGTCACATTCATTAATAGAACATCGGTCCTCTAAAACCTTCCGTGTGTTTTGGATCCGAGGAAATTTTAAGACCGGTCTCTGGTTGATTTAATCAGGTTAAGGTACTTATTTCATGGTTTCTGATTATATAATCCATATTGTCTTTCAAAAGACGCGGGATCCTCTGTAATACATTAAATATGCCCCCGTGTTTAATCAGTATAAGTCCACCGTCATATCACAATACACTGCCCATACAAGTTTACGGATTGACACAACTCTATCTGTCAAAGATGGACAGTATTCGTTTACCCCCCTGAATTAACGGTTGAAGCCTTGGTGTTTTTCGTCTTTTGGTATTTCTGAAGATGATTCTTGATATATTATTGAACTTAATTTTTACACCCGTCTGGGGTATCTAGGATCTCCCTGCAAAAGAAAAGGATATAATTAGTATGCGACACAAGGAATGTCGGTCCATGACTCATATATTAGTCCAATTTTATTTTTTCTATTTTATAGAGAAATCAGAAAAAAAAAATTTCTTTAGGAAGAAATGGGTTAATTTCTGATACAGAATTTTTTTTTGCATATTTATTACTCTTTTTTTTATTATTTTTTTTAAAGGAATGTGACAAAATCTCTTGATGTTTACTAAAATCTTTGAAGGAATTTCCTTTTTATCAAAATAAATTTTCAGAGGTAAATTTATCAGGAAAATTTTATTTTTATTGAAGCAGGAAAGACATAACAGAAATCCTTTATTGGTTAACAAAATTCCCCCGAGACATTAGTCTAATTTTATTTAGAGAAAATTTTCTTAGAAAAACATGAGCGAATTTCTCGAAAAGAATTTTTGTTGCAAGTTTTTATAATTTGAAAGAATGTGATAAAATCACTTGATGTTTACCAAAGTTTTTTTTTGAAGGAATTTTTCTTTTTATCGAAATAAATTTTCAGAGGAAAATTTGTCAGGAAAATTTTATTTTTATTGAAGCAAGAAAAACATGACAAAAATCTCTTATTGGTCAATACAACTCCCCCGAGACATTAGTCTAATTTTATTTAGAGAAACTTTTCTTAGAAAAACATGAGCGAATTTCTCGAGAAGAATTTTCTTGCAAGTTTTTATAATTTGAAAAATGTGATAAAATCACTTGATGTCTACTAGAGTTTTTTTTTTAAGGAATTTTTCTTTTTATTGAAATAAATTTTCAGAGGAAAATTTTTTCAGGAAAATTTCATTTTTATTGAAGTAATAAAAACATGACAAAAATCTCTTATTGGTTAATAAAATTCCCATGAAGGGATTTTTTCACATCATTTTTTCAAAAAAAAATAAAAAGAAATGAGGGACAAATTTAATTTTTATTTTCTTTTAAAAGAATGGTCGTAATATCAAGCTCAAAAACTGACTAACACCTAGCATGGACCGACCGAAAATAAATACAAGATAAAATTAGAGAACTTACTTTTACCTTGGAGAAATGCAAATCACATAGTCATGCGCATGACTCAAGTGAGGAGTGGACTCTAGAAAATAAAAGAAGGAGAGACAGGGTATGGACCTAAAAGGCCCCCACTATCTGAATTGACAACCTTACCCTCCGCGCAATCAAGTCACAATGGGAAGAATTGTCAATTCAGATAATGAGCGGGACAAAATATGGTCAACCCAAGCGTAATCGACGCAAGAGCTTTGCATATTCGATCCATATCTATGGTTACCTAGGAAAAATTTTGCGACTTGGGTTTAGACGCTTGTGTGTGCAGGTGTTGTGATCCTCAGAATATGCAAGACATGCACAACAATTGATATCAAAACAGCGCTTCTAAAAATGTGTGAAATTAAACATAATCCCAACACCGAGCCTGCAAAACAAATGGGTTAGCCAAACACTCCGCCCCTTATAACTCCCATCCTGCAAAAACATATAACACCTATAGAATGAGTCCCAAGCAAGATCGCAAGAAGCGAGATATCCATGAAATTTGGCCTAAGTCCACTAAGACTTTTAAAATTTCGAAAAAATTTAAGTATTCCAATTTGTATCTTTTTTCGAAAATTAAAAATCTCTATTCCCCAGTGGAGTCGCCAGTCTGTCGCGACCCTCTAAAAAAATTTTAAATTTTAAAAGAGGTTAACGGATTATTAGGTTAATTAGATTTGACTAACCTAACGCGGACCCTCCCAAGCCCTACCGAATCGCAACTTTGGTTTTTGTTTAAATGATTTTAAAATTTGGAGTCGCCACTAATCGTTCTTGGTAGGTCGATTAGAAACCTAAATAAATTAGCGGGAGAACTAATTTATTCCTGCGAACCAGAGATTAGGAGCTCGGGGACTTGGTTACACTAGTTAATTAAAACTAATGCCCTTTCGGTACCTTAATTTCATGGATATCCTAATTCGGTAACTCAGGCTTGGTTTATTCCTAAGGCTATAGTAGGGTATTCTCTTTTGTGTTTTCACTTTTTAAATAGGATGCATGGATGGTATATATTTTTATTTGTTATATTTTTTTAAGTGTTAAAGATTCCCTGAAGCCGAAAGAAGGAGTGTGTTAACGACTTCTGTGCAGTATTACAACCTACTTATCTTTTGGGTCTGATGATTCAAAAATTAAATTATAGGAAGTACATGACAGTGAATAAACACCTCCAATGGGAGGCCTAGCATTGGCTTGGCTCTTCCCTTTGGGATTTAAGGTACAGGTATTTAAGTTGCAAGTATTTAAACTACTGTAAGTAAAAACCTCCAATGGGAGGCTAAGCATTGGCTTGGCTCTTCCCTTTGGGATTTAAGGTACATGTATTTAAGTTGCAAGTATTTAACTACTGCAAGTAAAAACCTCCAATGGGAGGCTAAGCATTGGCTTGGCTCTTCCCTTTGGGATTTAAGGTATAGGTATTTAAGTTGCAGGTATTTAACTACTGTAAGTAAAAACCTCCAATGGGAGGCTAAGCATTGGCTTGGCTCTTCCCTTTGGGATTTAAGGTACAGGTATTTAAGTTGCAGGTATTTAACTACTGTAAGTAAAAACCTCCAATGGGAGGCTAAGCATTGGCTTGGCTCTTCCCTTTGGGATTTATGGTGCAGGTATTTAAATTGCGGATGGACTTTGTCCTCTCCATTCTGGGGTATGAATTCTTTAAAATAAAATACAACGAATTGATTCAACAATTTGAAATTTGTGCGCGCTTGAGGACTCCTCCAAGCCGATTTTGTGCTTCCATAGGGTTGACCATTGATATAAAGCTGCGGCTTCCTGACATAAAATAGAGTGAAATGTCAGTATACAAAATATGTGCTAATCTGCACCTAAAACCAAAAGAGTGGAAAGAGTACTTATCTCCCATTTTTTTGGGAGGGATTTCTATAATTGATTTTCGCTCTCTATGTTCCCAATATAGAGAGTCTCTTTTGAATTAAGATGGACTTTTAGTCACAAATCAACTGAGAAATCGGTGGACAGCTTAGGAGCTTGTTTGGGCGATTTTTGCATCTCTACGAGATTTTTTGCCGTTGACATAGAGATATCCTTCTCCTGACATAAAATATGGGAAAAATGGAGGTAGGAGAAAGTGTATACAATTTGTGCTAATTTACGACTAAAACCACAAATAAATGAATAAATAAAAAACACTTAGCTCGAATTTGTTTGCTCGTTGACGAGGATGAACTCTTGATTTATGTTGATCGATGAAAGAATTTGTGATGATAACCCCTAACTTTAAACTCCCATCATCTTCAAAATTCTCTCTCTTTTGGTATTTTTTTTCTCTCAAATTTTTCTTCAATCTCTCAAAACTCTCTCAAACATCCAAAATTTTCTCTCCCAAAAAATTCTCCCAAACACTTCAAATTTTCTCTCCCAAGAAATCTCCTCTCAAGCTCACTTCATCCTCCTTTTATAATCTACTCATCTATCTCCCATTCTAATTTTTCCACTAACTCTATCTCCCATTCTAATTTCTCCACTAACTCTTCTTCATTTTCATCTTCCATTCTCCATCTCTATCTCACATTCTAATCTCTCCACTAACTCTTCTTCATCTTCATCTTCCCTTCTCCATATTTATCTCCCATTCTAATTTCTCCACTAACTCTTCTTCATCTCCATCTTCCCTTCTCTATTCTTATCTTCCATTCTAATTTCTCTACTAACTCTTCTTCATCTCTATCTTCCCTTCTCTATTCTTATCTTATTTTCTCCATCTATTCTTCTCCAACTTCTCTTCTTCATCTCCTCTTCTCCATCTTCCCTTCTCTATTCTAATTTATCCACTAACTCTTCTTTTTGTTATTTGTAAAATAATCCTTCAAGAGTTAAGTATTTGCACTCTAGTCCTTGAATTTTAAGTATTTACAATTTAGTCCCTGAAAAAATATATTTCTTTAAGTCCAAATCTCCTCACAATTTTTGACACACCAAAATTCACCACATGTCAAATTTAAGCTCATTTCTTGCCGTTGAAAATAATGCAGAATTTAATTAAAGCCCTTTTGCAAAATTAAGTCATTCTGGGTATAATTGGGCCAAGATGAAAATTTAAAATATTAGAAGACAATGTCACAACTCATAAAAAGTGAAAATTAAAAATAAGTTGACTCAAATTAAATTTTTTTAGGCCCGATTCAAGATTATACTCGTGAAGGAACACGTGACTCGAATTGGATTTTTCTGAATTTGCGATGGCCAATATGAAAATAGATTTAAAATAAAAATATTAACTATCTTTGTGTATTTTTTTGGCCTCAAATGTTATTTTTCCAAAATTTTCAAGTATTTTTGTATTTTTTTTTTAAAAAAAATAGAAATATATATATAATATGAAATTTTATTTTTTGTTCAAAAATGGTTGCCTAGGCTTGGCCAAGGCTTCCAAAGTTGATTTTTTCAATTTTCTCATTTTTTCTTCATTTTTTGTTTTATGAATTTTCGAAAATAAAAATACCGAAAAATACTGAAAATATGAAAAATCGTTTTTTGGTCAAAATTGGTTCCCTAGGCTTGGCTAAGGTCCCCAAAGTTGATTTTTCAATTTTATGAATTTTTATGGATTTTTTATTACTTTAGCAACAGAAAAAATGATTAAAAATCAGGTGTCAACACCTACGACTTTTTCAAAAGTCTAAATTCGTGAAATCAATCGATTACTTCATAGGTGACAATTCCATAATATCGACTTTTTTAGGAGACCTTTCGTGCGAATAAACGCTCTCATTATATAATCACAAGCAGCCAACCTTTCTGTCCCAAGCAACAACCCTTTTATCGGAAATAAGCACCGTCATCATGTAATCCAAAAAAAAAAAAAAAGACAAAGAAAGACGAGATCTATTATTTGTCATATTTGCCGTACAGAATGAGAAGGAAAACAAACTGGAATGGTGGACAGAGGAAGAGCATTACACTTGTTTTCCGTTGCATCTGACCCAATTTGAGCCTAGGCACATTCGCTAAAAGGATTTCTTTTTCACATAGGTATTTCTTATTTATTGATTTCCCTAAAAGGAATAGGAAAAAAACCACAAAAAAACTCTAAACTCATTTGGGGTAAATGTGTCATAATATGCATAGTTTAGGGTTTTTGGTGGCTTTTACTCTTCTTTCTTTACTTAATAACAAATTAAATGTCTAAGCTTTTTCCCTATTTCTTTTAATGAAATCAACAAATAAGAAATATCCATTGAAACACTTTTAACCTTTTTTTTTTTGGTGACACCAAAAAATCCCAAACTATGTCCACTATGGCACATTTGCCACAAACTTTTTTTTGGTGGCATAAAAAATCCTAAAGTATGTCCACTGTGATAGATTTGCCCTAAGTTAATTTTTTTGACACAAAAAACCCCAAAACTTTTATGCACGTGACTAGGTTACTCCAAATTTTGAGGTAAATGTGTGACATGGATGAAAGTTTAGGGTTTTTGGTAGCATAAAAAAAATTAGGGAAAATGTGTCACGTTTATACAAGTTTGATATAAATATATCACAAGGGTACATGTTTAGAATTTTGGGTGTAATAAAAAAAAGTACAAGGTAAATGTGTCACAATATAATGGGGGTAAATGTGTCATAATATGCATAATTTATAGTTTTTGGTGACTTCTACACTTCTTTCTTTGCTCAATAAAAAAATCAAGGGTGCGTAGCTTCAACAATTAACTTCTGACAAGAAGTTGATTTTTCTTCTTTTACTGAGAAGTAGGAGTTGATTTTTCTACTTCAATTCCAAAAGTTGCTTCCTAATTAGGAAATTTTGTTTGGTAATGGTTAAAAATTTCTACTTCTGAGACATTATTAACACAAAATTTTCTATGAAAAATTATTGTCGATGGCTGAAATATTTTTACTTCATTTTGAAAATTTTAAAATTTCTTTATAAAATATTTTTTATTATTAAAAAAATATTATTTACATTTTAAAAATAAAAATTATTATTTATTTTTTACTCCGATGGCTGGAGACGATGGTGGACAATGAAGGTCAATGGTAGATTGCGACAATGAGTAATGCGGTGGTCGATGATTGGCGGTAGGGGGGCGATAGTGGTTAGTAGTGGTGGGTGGTAGTCAACGGCGATAATGGTCAATGGTTGATGGTGGTCATAGGTGATGATGGGTGGAGGTCAATGGTGGTTGGTGGCGGGAGATGATCGGCGGGTGGCGGTGGTCACAATCGACATTGGGCAACAACTAATGGAGGTCTAATGTGTGTGACAGCAGGTGATAGTTAGTGATTGGTGGTGATCGTGGGCAGCAGTTGGTAGAGGTTGGTGACGGGTGATAGCTGGCGGTGGTCACCAATTGGCAGCAAGAGGCGGTGGTCAGTGGTCTGTGGCAATGGAGGTTGTCAGAGGTGGGCATAGTAGAAAAGAAGGTGAGGATATAATGAAAAGAGGGTGAGGCGAGAAGTATTTCTTGATTTTTTTTTTGTTGGTTCAAAAAGTACTTCTTGAGTTGAAAAATAATTTTTTTTAACTTCTTAAATTATGGGAAAAACAACTTCAAAAGTAAGAATTTTTATCAAATGAATTTCTACTTTAAAGGTTATATTACCAAATAGATTTTTACTCTAAAAGCACTTTTGAAATAAAAATTTACTTTCAGAAGTGTTACCATGCACACCCTAAAAAATGTCTAAGATTGATTGGCCCAAGTTCTCTGAACAAAATACTAGGGAAGATGTGAAATAAAGTCCACGTGGCATTTATCTTCATTAGGTGGGGCTTTTTTTAAGGTAGACTTGTAGAATTTGAGTTCTGAGATTGCAAAACGAACTCTCTCCAATCCATCACTTTTGGCCAAAATAAATAACTAAAAAAAAATACAAACAAAACAAAACCTTTCATTGATTGAAAACTATAACAACATCCGGTATATCATATACGCAATCAAAAAATTGAAATTTACAAATCTCCGAGATAACAAAAGTTGTTCAAATAGCAGAAAGGAAAGTCTCATGCCATCTCCGAATCAATTTCCACATGCATTCTATTGAACTTCCTCGCGTTCGAAACCTCAAACGGAAATGATAATAGGGGTAAGCAAAATCACAACTCTGTATGTGATGATCAATGCTTTCTGTGGGATCAAGCAAGCGGTCAATGATGTGAAATTTCATCACTTTTATACCATATCATCTCTTTACCACATATCCATTGGTCATGTTGGTGTCGAGAAAAAACATCGACACTAGCTAAACCCCGTAACTCAAATCGGTTGTGATCAAGCCCCAGAACAAAACCGGTTTACGAATATAGGCCACATGGTACATACCAACATGTAGGTTGACCATGGGCACTAATCTCATGCCCCTGTATCAGAACCCAACATGTCGAAACGAGATTAGAATTAATATACCACGTTTAAACATTTTCACCACACGTCCGACCAAAACGACAACCGACTCAAAAATTCATCCGGTGTTTGATCCAATTAATAAAATGAGACGCCGCAAAATAATTTAAGCTTTCGTTAGTCCTCAAAACACATGCCATGCCACAACATACGAACTTTCCCTTTTCAAATAAACCATGCAACGCAATTTTTACAGAAAGGCTTTGCTCGGATAGAAGTTTTAAGAATTCGAGCAAGTTTCAAATTCACAAAAGGAAAATTTGTTGGAATTGGTGAAATTTTTTTGTGGCTATAAGAGTAATACCATGTTGTGGGTCCAATTCTTGGAGGAGTGAACCTTACAACAAATTCAAATACATTTTTTTTTGTGGTCCAGAATGGGTCTTTAATCTCACAGTGAATTAAAGATAGTCATATAATCATTTCTCTTCCCAGAATACATAAAACTGGTAAAAGTTACTTATCATGTATTTCCCTTGCCCCTAAAACAAAATTTTGCATAAATAAATTTGATTTATTTTGGTTCACCCTTAAACTAAAGTTACATTGAGCAGATGATTTCATTACAATTAGTACATTGTACCTCTCTATCACATCCTTCAATTATAAGAGAGAGATGATATATATCAGTAACTATTTATGCCCCCAAACCCAAATACTAATGAAAAAATATGAGTTCAAACTATAATAGTTTTGCGGCTTGAGATGGTTGCCCAGTCGGGATAGCCCCCGGACCTTGCCCATTCACTGGGGAGCAAGACTCCATTCCTTATCGATGGGGAGTATAAACCATACACAATACAAATGGCTTCGCAATTTGACACTTGCTTATGACTACTGAAATTTTTCTCACCCCTAATATAGCAAAAATGCCACAAGAGTATGCCACAAGAGTGTGCGCTTATGATACGAGTCACGTCCTAAGTTCAGGGAAATCAATAAGTTTTTCACACGAATGGACAATGAGTATTGACATGTTGACAAGAGACATTGATGTTAAAACTCTTACTCATTCATGACGAGAGGATGACCTAATCATCTCTTGTATTGGACAAAACTAATCGTTTTATCAGTAGAAAATCAAATGCCGCTCATATTGTGATGACAAGAGGATGACCTGATCAACTCTTGTTAAGATACAATGGGTACATGGTACGTCTGTATATTTTCATTGTGGAAGGGATGGAAAAAAGAACTGTCTACCAAGCTGACAAACGCAAATGCCTATCTTACTCAGTAGCCTGCATGTCGAATTTTCATATACTATATCAGATACTTCAAATTTTGAGACCCATATCCTATCAAGATTTAACTTCTCACAATCATGTATTCGCAAAGATTTTAGTTTCTTGAAACTCGAAGCTGGATCAAGCAACTCATCTAAAGATCTGCATCCTTGTATGCACAAGTCTTCCAATGACTCTAATCTTCCTTGAATCTTCACGAGATTATGACATCGCCGGACATCAAGTTGTGCAAGCTTCTTCAAGTTGGATAAATTGGGCAATCTCTCCAGTAGAGGAAGTTCACCTAACTTTAACATCGTCAAATTCTCCAAACCTGCAAAGCTTCTTATTTCAGTTAGATCATGACAGTACCGCAAGTGAAGTTCAGTGAGCTTCTTTAAGTTTGACAGATCGGGTACTCTCTTCAGTAGTGGAATTTGTATGAGCTTCAAGGTTGTGAGATTCCCCAAGCCTTCAATGCTTTGCACCTCAATTAGACTATGGCAGTGCCCCAAATGCAATTCATTGAGCTTCTTCAAGTTTGATAGATCAGGAAATCTCTCCACTAGAGGAATTTCTATGAGCTTTAAAATTCCGAGACTCGCCAAGCCTTCAATGCTTTGAACGTCGATCAGATTAGGGCAGTCCACCAAGTGCAGAATGACAATGTTAATTATGGAAAAATTGGTGATCTTAACTTCCAGGGGAAAATGATGCCACAAAAGCCATCTCAACATGGAAAGCACAAGCGTATTGTTTTGTAGATTGTCTGGGAAATCATTTGACGGCCAATTATCCTGAAAAACCCTCACTTCAGGGTATCTTAGATTAGACGGCCTCTCAACTTCTTGGCTCACAAAATAGTATAGCAACTGAGGGTCCACCTTTCGACGAAGGGCTTCAATGTTTATTGTTCCCTGCGACAGCAAAAAAGAAGGGCAGGTATATTATACTGAGCAAGTATAATAGTCTTTCCATACATGACAAATAAATCTAAGCATCAGTGCGATCAAAAAACAAGTTATAACAGTAATCATGAGATAAGTAATACCTTCCCTTAAATATTAATGAGCAAACAATCATAGTGAAAAGGCATGAAATTTGTCAGCTTGCTGGGGATACAGTAATTGAAATGCAAATTTACCTTCGTTTCCATCACCATGTCGAAACCTTCCTTATGGTTCCACAACCGAGTCTGTTCTTTTCGTTCCTCATCACATTGTCGACCAACAATGTCTCTGCCAAGGCATCTCAGCTGATCATGCATCCATAGCTTATTGTCTTCGCTGATCTTTATCAAAGACATTTTCTGAAGGACCTCAAGACCTTCCTCTGGGAAGAGATTGGAATCTTTCCACGAGTGAAGCACTATCATTTTATCAAATCCAGTGAAAAGACAAGCTATATCAAGAAACATATGCTTTTGCCAATCATCCAAGGCATCATAACTTATTTTCAACTTTCTTTTCACTTCACCGAGAGGAACTTGTTTCAACTTCTTCAATATTACATCCCAAACATCTTTGCTTCTGCGTGGAAGTAGTTTACCTATAGCCTCAAGAGCAAGAGGAAGACCTCCGGTAGTTTTGACCACTTCTGTGGAGAAAGCAACATAGTCCTCTGAAGGGTAATCTCTTTCAAAAGCATGTTTGCAAAAAAGTTGAAGAGATTGGTTGAAGTTCATGCTCATAAGCTCATATGGATAACAAACCTCAGGAACATCGACAATATCCCTGTTTCTGCTAGTTATGATAATCTTACTTCCTAAGCCAAACCATGCAGGTTTTCCTATCAGTGCATTCCAATGATTCATTTGATCAACGTCATCAAGTAACACCAAAACCTTTTTACCACATAACCTTTCTTTTATTACCTTCATTCCTTCCTCAACATTGCTGATGTTTGACCACTTTTTTTTTAGAATGTCAGAGATTAGTTGAGTCTGCAAACACTCGATGCCCTTTAGCTGCGAAGTTTCTCTGACATTAGAAAGAAAGCAACAATCTTCAAAACAATGTGATAGCCGGTTGTATATGATTTTGGCGAGAGTAGTCTTTCCTACACCCCCCATACCATGGATTCCGAGAATTCTTATATCCTTCAAATTGCCACACATCATGGTGTCGATTTCCTTCACATGATTTTCGACTCCTACCAAGCAGTCTGTCACTAGTAGATAAGCCGTTTTCAACTCATCTATAACCTCCTGGACAATCTCGTCTACCAGTTCGCCTTCGCCTCTAATATTATGGAAGGGAAAGGGAAAACATAGTTAGAAGAACATGGCAATATTATGGAAACATTTCGCCAAAATGCTAGCCTAGAGAACGACATACATACCTATTCTTCTTCGAATTGTCCCATCCGTTTAGATTGGCAATGTGGTTGAGAGCAGCTTTCCATTTACTGACGTTCGCACCAAATTTCTCCTCGTGTGAAGAAAAGGCTACTTCATAAGACCCAATTTGATGACGGACCTCCGCCGGACTAACGTCATAAAAAATGGGCATAACCTTCTGTCTCCAGGTTATACTACACTCCACCATTTGGACCAACTCATTAAGACACCATTTACTAGAGGCATAGCCCTTAGAAAGGATGGGAATTGCAACTTTTGATTGGCTGATAGCTTTGAGCAACTCGGGACCAAACTCCTCTCCAACTCGGAGCTCTTCATCATCTTTAAATGTGTGAATTCCAGCAGCTAACAAGCTGGTATAGAGGAAATCTGTAATGCCTGAGCGAGTATCTGGCCCTCTGAAACTCAAGAAAACATCGTAGTCATAACCAGAAGACATGGAGGCTGATGATGGTGAGCCATTCTGCTGGTGTAGTTTTTCCTGTTTTGGCAGCATCATATCAGGGAATTGCACTGAGCTGGAGACACCTGAAGCAGTAGCCTCCGCACTGCCACTATTGACAGCTGATGAAGATGCTGAGTCACTGACAGAAATCACCTCCATGTTTGTTTCTGTCACAGCTACTATTTCTTCCCCCCTCACAGATTTTGTGTTATCACCTGTTTTACAAAAAATGTTGAGCAATAGTGGCCATGAAGAGAATTCAGGCAATTGCAGAACGCAAGTGCATAGATTTGCACAAAATATGGATGAAGCTGACAGGAGACTTCTATCATCAAGTGTGCCCCTCCTTTGGGCTTGGCATAAACTTGATAGTCTATGAGTTGACTTCTTGAGGTAAAACGAAGTACTCATGCAAGATAGCTTCCAAATTGCATATGATGACTTGCTACGCTGTCAAAAGTTGTTTAGAAACTAAACCAAAGACATAATCTCATAAACTTCCAGAAACGAGTGACTAGGAAAGGTTCTTACAAAGTAGGAAACCCATGTACTGCAAATCATTTCCATAGAGGCGCAGCGTGAATGATATTTACAGATAAGTATGAATCAACTAATGAAATGATGCCCTGAACTTGAAGGATAAGCACCTCATGAGAATCTTCTGCAGATAATAAACCTGTTGAATGCTTATCACTTTTCACAGGCAAGTTCATTTGGAAATGGTGAAATATGCATTTATGACCAGACAGTACCACCTGAAAGAGCCTTTGTGATTAACAAGGAAGCAATCACAGAAAGTGCTTGTAGCCAATTAGCTCGATCGAATAATACTTCTCTCTACTCCTCATGATTGGCAGACAAAGTTAATGACAAGCGACAGGAATGGCACTCACAACAATTTATTAGATAGGTAATGCTTATGCAAGGTGACTCGCCGATCACCGTTTGTTGATAGGAGAAAATTAGTTCAGCTCAGTAGACCTCCAGTCAGATATTACTCTGCTTCTGCAGCAAACAGGTCGTTGCTTATCCTAAACTATGAAAGCCATCCTTGATTTTGTGGCCCTAGGGCCCCATTTCACACCAACAAAAAAAAAATTATTGCTTCTGCAAAATTACTATGATAACAGTATGCCACAAATGCTTTAGCAGAAGCATATCATTGACTAAACTGTTTCTTGCCAAACCAACAAAGTCTTCCTGTTGATTCTCCTATTGTTGAAGTACCTTTGTCCCAAGAGAAGGCAAATCATAGAATGCAAAAGTAGAGGCCATTAATACCAGCTCAATGAATCCTGAACACTAGGGCAAAATAAAGTACGTAGAATACAGTACCCTGCCAATGACACTTTCAAATTATCAAGAGGCCAATATAGAACATTTAAAAAACTTACCATAAACTCTTTCATAAACTTCCACAACCCCATCTGGTGGTTTCCTGCGAAAAGTATCAATTGGTTAATCAAATTTCTTCAAGTCAAGCATCTTGAAAGAGCTAGAGTAGCACCCACATTGAGAACAGAAGTCATCCCAGTATTGACGCATTTCTTTCTTCGGTGGATTGTTACACGTAACTTTGGGCTAGGGGAAGCTGTCTGTCATTGATTCATTTATTTTGGGTAGAGCTTTCTCTTATTGCATGAAAGATTGTTAGTAGGTAATTACCCTTACTACTTCTCCCTACTATACAAGTAATCAATGACCCAGAAACTCCTTACTGTTCTTAATCATCAGAGATGCGAAACTCGCATGTTTCTACTCCTCCCTTTAGTTTTACATTGACTTCCTCAGTAATTAACTTGTCCGTGGGGAACATTGGCAAAGATTAAATTGATCTTAGGTAGCTAAACGGGGTCATGATGTAGTTAGGCGAGCAAGCTTCTACCAGTCTGTAAATCAACTCACCGAGTATACATATCATTGTTCACTTGGCTGAATTGGTCGAGCTGCGAGTCCTTATCTGCCTGTGCACTAGGAATAAACCAAGAAGATGTATCCTTAGTCCCTTGGCTAACCTTGTCGGGCTGCGAGTCCCCATCTCCCTCTCCCCCAGGGCTACACAGCTCCTCGATCTTCCTCCGTACCCCGGACATCGGAGGGCGCTCGTTCAGATTCGGGGATACACAACTGATCGCCACCTTCAAGAGCTCAACCATCGCCTCCTCGGCGTCGTGATACCTCATGAGCTCCACATCAAAAACTTCAGCAGTCCACTCCTCACGAGCGACTGAGTGGACCCACGCAGGAAGATCTACACCAACCTCCTTTCTGTGGGGCTGGGTGGGCAGCTTTCCGGTCAGGAGCTCCAGAAGTAACACCCCGAAGCCGTACACATCCGCCATTCTTGGGTCAGCCCCACCCGTCAGGACAAAACTTACGAGGGGGGCAAGGCCGTAATCGGAGACCCGGGCCTCGTAGGACGGCGTGAGGAGGACGTTGGACGACTTGATGTTCCCGTGGTGGTTATGGGGACGACGTTGGGCGTGCAGGTGCTCGATGGCCCGGGCAGCTCCAAGGGCAATCGAAAGCCTGACTTCCCAGCTCAGGTGAGTCCGTCCGAATTTTCTGTGTCCATGCAATTGGTTCGACAAGCTTCCCATGGGCATGTAATCGTACAAGAGCCAGTTCTCGTCTTTGCTATAGTAGTAACCCCTCGGAGGGAGCAGGTTCTCGTGGTCCATCGCTCCGAGAGCTACGACCTTGTCCCGGAAATCCTCGGCTGACAAGACCCCATCCTTGATCCTCTTCACGATCACCGTGGTCCCATCCTCCAGGTCAACCTTGTTCGTCCTCCCGACTGTCCCTTTCGCCAATACCTCCCAATTGGCCCTCCAAAGATCCTCGAAACCGAAACTCTTCGGGCGGTTCCCCAACAACACCAGGTCATTTCTTGCCGGCTCAGGCTCTTGCGGCTCGTTCTGGGTCGCATTTTCGTCCGATGATGATTTACTGACCGATGATGAAAAAGATGGTTTACCGACCGGTAATGAATTACTGCTGTTCTTCCGGTTCCTGTTGCCGATCCTTCGCCACAGGTTCTTCATCGGCGACACTTCTCATTCAATGACGGTAAATTGCGAAGCACGCGTTTAGTTTGGCTCTTGCTTCACCACCCAAGCACAACAGCTTTCTTCATTTCTTCTTCGCTTATTTTCAGAAGGTCAACGGCACACTTCTTACTTCGGCACGAAAGTGGAGGAGGAATGGGGAAACAAAATTTACGATGGGAAAAATTTCGTGAAAACTCCATTTAAGAAACTTCATAATAAAAAAACTTATACGAAATCATTTACATTAAACTTTTCGTTTTTAATCAATGAAAAACATTTTCCCTAGATATGTTAATTTTCTATCATCTAAATATCGGTAAGCTGAAAAATAATTTTTTGACAACATTTTTCGCTCCAACAAACAGACCTCGAAATTCCTTGCACATTTATATGGTGATAATCAGTTTTCATTTGAAGGGTAAATAATATAAAGGGTTAATGCCACAGAAAAACTCAAACTAATACACTTATAACAAATTTATCCATAACTTTTTTTTTACCATAAAAAATCTCAAATTAGTATATTTATGACAAATTTATCTCAAACTAATGTATCTGTGATAAATTTACCTTCCGTTAGTTTTCGTTCAATTTTATCATTAAATTGATGAGCTAAATGACTTGTGACAATTGACGGGTGTACAAGTTTGGAAACTTTAATCCTCTGTTTATCATATGTGTATTAATTTGGAATCTTTTGTGATGTTAATTCAATTTAATGGAAACTGACGAATGATAAATTTATTATAGATATACTAGTTTAGAATATTTGGTCATAAAAAATTAATTTTGGTAACTTTGTTATATATGTACTATTTTTTTTCTTCATAAGGCTAGCGAGGTTGCATGTCGAGGGCCTATGACCCCTAGGCTAGGGCTCACGAAACCTCGCGATGGCCAGCGAGGGCAACACAAGCCCATGCCTGGGTTCTTTCGAGCCACAATGACGACATCAAGATTGGCAAGGCTTCGCAGCCAATGCCCAATGGCTGACGGAGGTCTCAAGCCCTCTGCTAGTTGTAGGAGAGGAAAAAAAATAAAAAAAATAAAATGAAAAGAAAAGATAAAAATGAAAAAAAAAATAAAAAGTGCAAAAGATTTTTTTAAAAAAGTTGAAAAATTATCCACGTCAATGATTCAGAACTACATGGATAAATCATTAAAAAATTTAGACCTAAATTAGAAAATTCTCAAGAAATTTAGAATTGAATTGGCACAATTGATAATTTATGATTCAATTAGCAAATTTTCAAAAGATTTAACATTAAATTTGTAAAATTAAAAGTTTGGGAATGATTGAGAAAAATGCAATAATTTTAAAACTTTTTGGATAATTTTTCTTAATTTTATGTTGAGTAAGTCTCTTCAATTTTTTTTTTTCAAAATCTTATCGGTTACAACAAAACATTTCACGGCACTACTCCATTCTATATTACATTAAACTCATTTTTCGTGGTACATATGTCTTAAATAAAACCCCTTTGATCATGGTAATTTTATTATCAAATATTCATAGTAACGAGATCATTTTCTAGTACAAAGTGGTGCATAAATCTAGCATATTAAGAAGTCCAACGTGCATTTAGTTTTAACTCATCTCCTAGACGTCCTTGTTAATTGACTAAAAGTAATACCTCAGTCGTTTGCCTCTTTGTGATCCTCGACGGATGCTCCCAAGTGGCCTTAACAACCGGTTCACATTGGCTGTCAGGAAGTCAGGAGTCGCCATTTCATTATTGAGAAGCACGGCTGACGAACTAATTTAATTGATGTAATTAGAATAATAAACTAGTCGATTGACCTGGACTTGGCAAAGTGCTTAGTCGTTGCCTACTATATCTCTCGACCAACCAATACATACCGACCTATATATTATTTGTTCAAAAAAATAATTCCGCTGAAACGGTCGAATAAAAAATGACCCATGATTTTTAACCCTCATTTTTCTCGAGTTCCGCTGAAACGGTCAAATATATAGTGAAGGTGCATACACTTGAATTTCGCATGGTGTAAGCAATAAATGACCCCATGACACCTACAAAACAAACTTTAGTACATCAAAATGCAACATTAGTCTATATATCCCTCCCACTAGAGACTGCAATTTCGCAACATGTCTGGGCCCTTCTTGCAAATACCAAAAAAAAAAAAACACACACACACACACACATGCAAATATACTAGGTTGCAATGTGCCGGCCGGAGTCCGGCTTTATGTGTGAATCACATCTTTTGAATTATTGAGAAACTGTAATCACTATAGGCAATATTGACGTATCGTCGAGTCATGGTCGCCGAATCATCTGCCCTCCATCGTCCATTTTTTTGGCATGGACGTTGGGGTTTTGATGTAGTAGAAATGCAAATTTTGAGTTTTGATAATTGCGTAGCGATCCTTGATTATTTCGTTTCAATAAATGTTGTTCAAGCTTATGGAATGAGAACGGTTTTTAAACTACACTAGTTCGGATCAACATTCCAAAGTCAACTCTCTGGGATCCCCTCATCTGTCCTGGCCAAGCTTGGACTTCCTTACTCAGTCGAACGTCAACTCTCCCGACTCCTTCGTAATTGAGGAGAAGTAGTCAGAGAAGTGGACGAGGGATGCTTCAAGGGATTTGTGAGACCTCAAATCCCTACTCAAATTTTACGCAGTGACCGATCAATATTTACGAGCTATAAGACAAAATGTTCAGCGAAAATAAATGATCTTATGAATATATATTGATAAAACAAAACCTTTCATTGAATGAAGGTTTTAAACAAAATCCAATGTAACAAAAATTAATCGAGAAAATGAATATTCATAATAAAAGTTTTCAATAATCCTTCTCGAGTTAGAGCATCCAGCTTGCATGACAAGTACCCAACACCGTGGACATAAGTTGATGATCAATTGAACTAAAATCATTTACCACAAATCTTATTCCAAAAAAGGGCTACGTCCTCGATCTATGTTTCTTCTTGTGTACACAGATATACACATAAGCTGGTACTGTAACATAGTTAGAAAAGAAGTGGGTGGCTTTTTTGTGACTTATCAAAAACACAAACACCACTTTTTAGAAACTATTTGTTTCATATTTCCATGACTATTAATAATGTAAACATACTCATTGCAAAAATAGCTGAGAGAATAAGTTAGAGGAAAGAAGTTTTTGGTAGCAAAAATGATGAACCAAAATTACGATGCTTAAAATTAGGGAATGATGGTACAATGTAAAATTAGTGTCTTGCTGGATGAATTAGCCCAAAAGATAGTAGGTTTGCATGCAAAAAGGAGTGCAAATGTTCACAAAAAGAAGTGCAAATATACATAAACTTAGTATATCAATTCTCTAATGTGAAATCTCTTTAGCACAACTTACACATGCATCTTAACAGTTGGTACCAAAGTCCCTACCAAAGTCCCTTAGGAAGCATACATATTGTTAAGATGGAGATATATGAGTCGACAGTAGATAAATTAGGATGTGGTCTTAAGAACAAAAACATGTTATAGCTGGTTGGCAAAGGCACCAAAGAGAGCAGACAAGCTCGATATGTGTGTATGACCACAACTCATTATTGAGAAGCATAGGCTGACGAACTAATTTAATTGACGTAATTAGAATAATAAACTAGTGAATTGACCTGGACTTAGCAAAGTGCTTAGTCGTTGCCTACTATTTCTTTCTAGCAACCAAAACATACCAACCTATATATGATTTGTCCAAAAAATAATTCCACTGAGACGGTTGATAAAAATTGACACATGATTTTTGTTAACCCTCATTTTTCTTAAATTCCGCTAAAACGGTCAAATATACATGTGAACGCGCATACACTTGAATTTCGCATGGTATAAGCAATAAATGACCACATGACACCTACAAAACAAACTTTAGTACATTAAAATGCAGCGTTAATTTATATATCCCTCCCACTACAAACTGCAATTTCACAACATGTCTGGACCTTCTTACAAATACCAAAAAAAAAAAAAAAACACGCACACACACATGTACACACAAATACACTAGCTTGCAATGAGTCGGTACTAGCTAATATTGACGCGGCGTCGAGTCATACTTGCCGAATCATCTGCCCTCGACTGCCTTTTTTTGGCATGGACATTGGGCTTTTGATGTAGTAGAAATGCAAATTTCGAGTTTTGATTATTGCATAGCGATCCTTGATGATTCCGTTTCAATAAATGTTGTTAAAGTTTATAGAATGAGAATGGCATTTGAACTACACCAGTCCAGATCAGCATTCCAAAGTCAACTCTCTTCGATCCCATCATCTGTCCTGGCAAACTTTAGACTCCTTACTCAGTCAAACGTCAACTCTCCCGACTCCTTCATAATTGTGAAGTAGTCAGATACACAAATAAGTTGGTACTCTAGCAAAGTTAGAAAAGACGAGGGTGGCTTCTTTGTGGCTTATCAAAAACACAAACACCACTTTTTAGAAACTATTTGTTTCATATTTCCATGACTATTAATAATGTAAACATACTCATTGCAAACATAGCTGAGAGAATAAGTTCGAGGAAAGATGTTTTTGGTAGCAAAACGATGAACTAAAATTAGTGTCTTGCTGGATGAATTAGCCCAAAAGATAGTAGTTTGCATGCAAAAAGAAGTGCAAATGCATATAAACTTAGTATATCAATTCTTCAATGTGAGACATTTCTAATACAACTTACACATGCATCTTAACAATTGATACTATAGTCTATTAGGAAACACACAAATTACTAAGATGGGGATATATGAGTCGACAGTAGATAAAAGGACGTGGTTTTAAGAACAAAAACATGTTGTAGCTAGTTGGCAAAGGCACCAAAGAGAGCAGACAAGCTCGATATATGCGTATGACCACAACTACATAATTTTTTTGATGGGTTACCACTTCAGTCTCTTCTATAAGACGGAGACGACACATCAAAACCTGGAAAACTACGTGAATCTGGTCATGTATGGCAGTTGTCGACCAAAAAGCTAACTCTACATGATGGCAGCAAGTGATTCTGCCCGTCATGGAAGGAACTAATGAATTACCTAGCGAACATGGTTATCTTCTTCGTTAATCCACGATAGCCTTCCCAAAGCATTTTCCTATATCTTTCGTGAGTCTAACTGGTGTGAAAGTTAGAACCGGGATAGCAATATATTAGAAAATCAGGACAATACACATACACTAGCTCAAGTGGGGCATATAAGCAGCACACGTCGTTTCCTGCTCTGTTATCCAAACAGACCAAATGAGTCGTCATAGACACGACATTTTGGTACAACAGTATAGAGTTTCTGCATTTGCTCAATTCGTGTTTTCTCGAGCAGCTTAACATTCAGAGATGGAGTTCGCTGGAAATTACACATTTGAAATGGCTTGAGCTAACATTTTATGAGACCAATAGTCCTTAAAATGGATTTCTCACTCTCTTTTCGCTCATGGCTTTTCTTCAATGTTTTGCAATAGTTCAAACAACCTTTCATCATTTACGGGGTTCCGTGGCTCCCATCATCTCGTAAGCCTCTATTTGAGGGAGCTATTTAGATTTTAAAAAATACATATCACATCGTTCTGCAGTAGTTAAATCAATTGAAGCAATTGCCGCCCACTTTAATTGATCCTAAGTACGGTGGTTTATACTGGAGAAGCTTCTAAGGATTCAAAAATGCAGAACACAAGATCCTCATTCTACTACACCTTCGAATTTGCAGATAATTGCAGGCCCAAAGTATATCCTTGTGATCCTTACTCGCATAGAACTTTGTAACCTGACGGAGGAGAGTCTAGACTTCCAGCAATGAATGATCTGGGTAGCTATGCCGGTCAAACACCATTTTAAGTAAATTCTTCATCACAATTTTCTGAACATATGAATTTTTATTTTTTTCTATCTTCCCCTACAGCAGATTGTCGAGCAGTTCACAGCCGGAAAGATCCTCTACTTATGTACCTAGAATATAAATCTTGGATTGGTTCTTCAAATGTGAAATATCAAGTGCACTCAGTGACCTACAATTCATGATATGAAGCTTTGAGACTCTCACGGCAATCTTTGGAATTCATTGGAGACTTTCGCGATCTAAGAGCTAAACAAGCTTCAAGTGAGAAAGGGCATCTAGCTCAGGAGACAGGTTAATGGTGTGCGGGATCGACAATGCCAAGGTTTGTACTCTGGATAACCTCCCAAGCGACCAAGGCATGGGAACTTGCACCAACTCAGATGGACTCGAGATGTTAGGCCCTCCCATGAACAACACCAGCTGCATCAAGTTGATCGGGTTCAAAAGATCAGGAATAGCTACTAGGGATGGCAATGTGATTGCAAGGGGAAATCAAGCTTACTGGAAGTTCAGGCAAGACAGATATACCATTTGACTCATCCTCTTCTATAGCTACCAGTGTATTCAGATTCTCCAGATTTTCTATAGAGTCAGGTAACTCTGTTATTTCTGTATTCACTAGAATTAATTCAGTCAATTTACCGATTCACTAATCGATTTCAACCAATCTATAACAGCCATCAAGAATCAATCTCTATAGTATGAGTAATTCAGACAGATTGAGAGTCTTGGTCAAGTGGGTGCAGCACATAAGAATAAGAACTTTCAGTTTTATCACTCTCTGCAACACCAATATTGTAACTTAATGGATAAATTATATGGGAACAGAACGATAGTAGTAAGAAGATTGTTCTAGAAACAAAAGGTACCTTGACATGTTTCCATCTGTCCCAATCAAGTGTAATTTTACTCCACGAGAGATCAAGGATGACTAAATTGCTCATTGAAAAGTAAGTCATCGTGACTGCCCCTACCGAGAAAAATGATGCCGCATGAGCCATCTTAAATTTGGAAGGAGTCGTTCCTTCCTATCAAATATGTTCATCCATGAAAAGATCGAAGATCGGTTATGCCAAAGTAGTGTAGCTTCTGGCCAAAGATGTTCAACCAAGTGGGAATTGAGGGATGTGCTATCCACTTGAAGGAACTTTAGATTTGGTAGAGCTACAAATCCTCGAGAGGGAAACGGTACTCCGAAACTTCTTCAGACTTCAGATAGAGGGCTTCTAGCTTTTCGTTATTAATGTGTGAAACATGACAAATTTATGAAAAGGAAACACACAAATTAGTTTATTAAGAGAAAAATCTTGGGACAAAGTCTGAAATTTACAGGAGCAGAGTTTAATTATATTTTAGTAATTAGACCCAATATTTACCTCCTTTCTCAATAGCACGGCCAGTGAGTCCTCATGTTTCCACAATCTATGGTTAATTCCAAACACAAAAATCCCCCCCCCTCCGGAAAACCCAAAAAAATAATATTAAATAAAATAAAATTTAATAAAATAAAGTAATTCTCTACCAAGATGTTTTTTATATGATCATGCATCCACAATTCATTTTCTTTTTCCAATCAGTGACATCATTTGAAGAACTTCAATGCAGTGTGTTGGGCAGAAATCACAAGCTTTCCACATGTACATAACATCACTCTTGTCATATCTAATGAAAAGATAAGATATATTAAGAAATATATGCTTTTAGCAAGATCCATTATTTGATAACTTATCATCAACTTACTTTGAAGTTTCTCCATACGACCCATTTTCCACTTCTTCGAGTACTCATTCCCAAATGTCTTGTCTTTGTCCACACAATGATAAAATTGAACCCATGACCTCAAGAACCAACAGAAGACTTTGGGCTATCTTTACAATTTCTCTAGACTGCTCTAATTTTTCTGGTCGAGGGTGGTCTCTTCTAAAAGCATGATTGTTGAATGGCTGAAGTGATCTATTGGGATCCAAACCACTAACTAAATAAGTCAAATTTACATCAAAATCACGAAGAACATTCGCATTTCTTGTGGTTATAAGTATTCGACTTCCTGGACCAAAGCAACATTGCCTCCCCAATAATGCAGTTAATTGACTCTTTTCATCAACATCATCAACAAGAATAAAAGCTTTCTTACTGGAAAATCCCTCCTCTATCATCCTTAAACCCTCGTCCATACAATTAGCAAGTGGAAATGCCTACTTAAAAAGGTCTGAAATTATACGGTTCTACAAATGTACAATTGCTTTCGAGTTTGAAGTTTCTATAACATCGTCAAGGAAACAACAATGAGCAAAGTCACGATAAAACTTATTGTCGACTACTTTGGCAAGAGTCGTTTTTCCAGTGCCACCCATGCCGTGGGTTCCCACGATCTTTACATCATCCGAATTGGTGCTTATCATCCCCAGAATTTCCTTCACACTATTGTCAACTCCAACCAAGAAGTCAGCAACCACCAAGTAAACCTTTTTCAGCTCACTTAAAACCTTTGTAACAATGTATTGGACCAATTGTCCTTCGTGCCTAACGATATAAACGATGAGAAAGGCCAAGGAGAATAGAAAGCAAGTTAGGGTTGGCAATCTAAAATTTATGACATCAAGAATTGACAACACTATGCTATGGAAGCCACAACAAGAAGTGCGACAGCCAGAAATATCTATTGTTATGTAGAACAAAAAAACACTTGTACTTAAATTTCATGGTCTCCTGTATTTTGGTGTTCATCAAGGGCATAAGACAATTACATACCTGTTAGCCACGTTTTTTATATTCCGCCCCTTTAACCCTCCAACCTCATTGAGAGCATCTCTCCACTTATGAATGGTCTCATCGTCGCCTGGCTTCTTCTTTTCATGCGAGAGAAAGGCATGAATGTACGGACTCCTGCATCTTTGAGATGGGTATAGAAATGATCAGTGATGCCTGTGCGCGTGTCCAATCCTCTAAAGCTCAAGAACACTTCATAGTTGCATCTTTCCATTGCTAGCAATCGCATAGAAAATGAAACACCAGAGTCAGCACCAATTCAACAAAAGCAAATTTCTGGGCTCTATGAAACCAAAAGACATCGAACTAGTAGATAAGTTACTAGAAATTAAAATGGGGAAAGAAATGTTACTGGAAATTAAAAGGGGTACGATCTATCATGATTTTTCTAGTTGATCTCTAAAGGATACTAAATCCTCGAGTCTAAAACGTAAACGTGCGGAAACATACCATAATATCACTTACATCATTGATCGGGAAATGAATACATCATGAAAACATATTGTAATTGCCACAGATTAGATGTCGTCTTTATAGTCTTAGAGTTCTATTTAATTCACATGTGATTCAATAGTAGAGAGGGAGAGAGCGTTGTTCATTTTCTCTGTATTGTTGTTCTATGGAAGAAAACTAATAGAAGGGATAAGAAAGAGAGACAATAAGAGGGACAACGTGACTTTTTCAATTTCAAAAAATAACTATTTTTGCAATTATTTGCAGTAGGTTGGGTGTGGTTGTCTACATAGGTGGCACACCGTAAGATCTATGCTCTAATATCTCCCACTCGCCCATGTAAAGAAAGCAACTTCCACTTGCCCATGAAGGACTAACAACTCCCACTCACCCATGGAGGGCTAAACATAACTCTCTCTTCCTTGTAAAATTCATATTGACAAATAATCCATGTGACCAATATACACTGAGAGCCCATTATTGTACATCCATCGAGAGTATATGATAGCTCAAAATTAGGCATAATCAAAAGTAGATTCGTATACCATACCCTAGATCAATCAGTCACAAACATATCTCTCTCGATCTCATTTAAGTAGGACATGTTATATTCACAGTTATGATCACATTAAATAATCATAACTGACTAGTCTGTGAATACAAATCGATAGTATGACTTAAAACTCTAAATCGATCTTTCTCTTTCATTGGACTTCTCAATCTCATTTCAATTCACTTTTTCTAGAACTGTCTGATTAAATTGAATCAATTTCATGATCATTTGTTTCCAATGACTTTGCATCCTTTCGAAAGACCAACTAGTTTCCAAACTTGATTTGATCTCATCAACTTCATCTCTTCTTCCATTACTTTTATCCATTTTTCCTTATTAAGACAAGATAGAGCCTCATTTACATTCATTGGCTCATCCTCTTTTTGTGGAGCGATCATAAAAACTTCTCCTTCAATCTTAAAGCATCAATGGGGAATGCTTTTGTGAATTATTTGCCATGGAGAAAATTATATTCTAAGTACTTCATTTTCTATTACGCTCTCACTTGGATTAGATAGTGACATTGTCTTATCAACTGATTGCAATTGAAACTGGTTTGTACTTAATTTCCCGCTTCTCACATTGCTCCAACTTGTATTATTATATTCGATTGTCCCATTACCTCGATCCAATGTCTCAAACAAAAAATAGTCTTTACTTATTTCGCCTTTTCTCGAAAAGTCATTCCCTAAGAATGCAACATCTTCAGATTCAGCTTTAGTCACACTTTCGCTTTTGTACTCGCTTGTGAATGCATACTCTTTTGAGTGTTCTGAGTATTTTATGAAACTACTCTTTCTGCCTTGAGGTTTAATTTTTCATATTTATAAGAGGACTCATGAGTATAGACAGTACAACCCCAAGGTTTAAGAAAACTCAAATTAGGTTTTTGACCTATTCACAACTCATATGGGATGGAATAAACTGGTTTTAAAAGCATACGATTAAGTACATAGACTGCAGTTAATAAGGCATCACTCCAAAATGTGAGATAAATTAGCCTATGCTAAGGTTCTGTTTCTTCTCTCCGCTACACCATTTTACTGCGGAGTATATGGGATAGATAATTATTTTTCTATTCTCTTTTCTCCACATAAATTTTTGAAATCATCATATAAATATTGTTGATCTCAATCAGATAATAATACTTTTATTTTTTTTATTCTAATTGATTTTTTTACTAAAGTCATAAATTTATGAAAGCAACTTAATTCTTTAAATTTATGAGAAATCAAATAGATGTATCCGAATCGAGTGTAATTATCTATAAAAGTGATGAAGTAAACAATCCATACCTTACCCTAATATTAATAGGACCACAGATGTCAGTACGAATAAATTGCAACGAAAATTCATCTCTTATTCACTTTCCAAATGACTTTCAAGTTGTTTTTCTCACCAGGTAATGCTCACAAGTGGGCAATTCAACTTTCTCAATATTGTCTATTAAGCCCTCTTTGACTAATCTATTCATATGTTGTTGGCCATTATGACCAAGTCTAGCATGCCACACATTCACATCATTATCACTAGAATGGAAATATGTAAATAGTTCACATTAGTATTTTCAACCTCCAACATAATAAATATGTCTACAAATTAATCTGAACTATAGAAAGTTGTACCTAACAATTCATACAAAAATCAGACTTGACTAAATCCAACACAAAGACAGGATTTTAACGAATCTCTAGGGCATATAAGACATCATATAAGAATAAAGTGTGACAACCACACATGATAAGTTAGCAGGTGCCAATTCCGTTAACTTCGACTTTAAAGTTATTTCCTACAAAAATCTATTTCGCTCCACATGAAATTCATCAAAATTTCACAGAAGTATTTGTCTCTGGTGTTGACACTTGATTTTTAATCATCTTTTCTCTTTTAAAATTATTAAAAAAAATCCATAAAAATTGATAAAATTAAAAAATTCAACTTTGGGAACCTTGGTCAAGCCTAGGGAACCAATTTTGGCCAACAAATGATTTTTCATATTTTCAGTATTTTTTGATATTTTTATTTTAGAAAATTATTAGAAAATCCATAACAATTGATAAAATTAAAAAACAATTAAATTTGGAGACCTTAGCCAAGCCTAGAGAATCAATTTTGACCAAAAAATGATTTTTCATATTTTCAGTATTTTTCTGGTTTTTTTAATTTCGAAAATTCATAAAATAAATTAAGAAAAAAATGAGAAAATTACAAAATCAACTTTGGAAGCCTTGGTCAAGCTTAGGCAGCCATTTTTGAATAAAAAATAATTTTTCATATTTTTGTGATTTTTTTTATATATTTTAGAAATTATGAAAATATTTAATAAATAATAGCATTTGAGGCCACAAAAATACATAAAAATAGTCAATATTTTTCTTTTAAATCTCTTTTCATGTTGGCCATTTCAAATTTAAAAAATCCAATTCGGGGTTGTGTATTTCTTCACGAGCATAATCTCGAATCGGGCCTAAAAAATTTAATTTGAGTTAATTTATTTTCATTTTTCACTTTTAGAAGTTGTGACATTGTTCTCTAATATTTCAAATTTTCATCTTGACCCAATTATACCCAAAATGACTCAATTTTGCAAAAGGGGTTTAATTAAATTTTGCATTATTTTCAACGGCGAGAAATGAACTTAAATTTGATATGCGGTGAATTTCAACTAAGCATAGGGGAGGTGAGTCGAAAATTATGAGGAGATTTGGGTTTAAAGAAATATTTCTCCAAAAACTGAATTGCAAATACTTAAAAATCTCAAGGACTAAAGTGCAAATACCTAACACTTGAGAGATTTTTTTGCAAATAACAAAAAGAAAAGTTAGTGGAGAAATTAGAATAGAGAATGGAAGATGGAGAAGAGGAAATGGAGAAGGGAAGATGGAGAGGAGGACATGGAGAAGAAAAGATGAAGAAGAATAGATAGAGAAAATAAGATGAGAATAAAGAAGAGAAGATGGATATGAAAAAGAGTTAGTAGAATGAGAGATAAATATGGAGAAGGGAAGATGAAGATGAAGAAGAGTTAGTGAAAAAATTATAATGTGAGATAAAGATGGAGAAAGGAAGATGAAGATAAAGAAGAGTTAGTGGAGAAATTAGAATGGGAGATAGAGTTAGTGGATAAATTAGAATGAGAGATAAATGAGTGGGTTATAAAAGAAGAAAGAAGAGAGTTTAGAGAAGAATTTTTTTTTGAAAAGAAAATTTTGGATGCTTGAGAGAGTTTTGGGAGATTGAAGAAAAATTTGAGAGAAAGAAAATACCAAAAAGAGAGAGAATTTTGAAGATGGTGGGAGTTTAAATATAGGTATTACCATTACCAATTTCTCCATCGATTAACACAAGTTACGAATTCATCCCCGTCGTTCGAGCCGCAATCTTGATCTATAAGGCGACACATGGTTCGAATTCGGTAGTCAAATCCGTCAAATCAGGTAACGATCCTAACCATTAAAGTTTTCAAGAATATTGTTATATCAATGGATTGATTTAAATTTCGATTATGCCGTGTCATATTCATATGCCATATTCGTATTGCAATTTTCTGCATTTTTCGCTTAAAAGATCTGAATTCCAAATTGCGGCAGATTCTGCCCTATATTTGATGGTGTAAAGATCTCTTATACTTTACTTTTTGTAATTTAATTTCTGCACTGTCAAACTCTAGAATGGGAAGGCTGATCCATTCGTTGGAGGTTCTTTATTTACTACAATTTAATTTCTGTACCATCAAACCCCAGAATGGGTAGGCCGAGCCAAAGCCGAACCTTCGTTGGAGGTCTTTTATTTACCGCATTTAATTTCCTGCAATTTAATTTCTATACCATCAAACTCCAAAATCAGTAGGCCAAGTCAAGGTCGAACTCCTCGTTGGAGTTTCTTTATTTACTGCAATTTAATTTCTTGCAGTTCCATCAAACCCCAAAATAGGTAGGCCGAGCCAAAGCCGAACCCCTCGTTGGAGGTTCTTTATTTACTACAATTTAATTTCTTGCAATTTAATTTTTTGCACCATCAAACCCCAGAATGGGTAGGCCGAGCCCCTCGTTGGAGGTTCTTTATTTACTGCATTTACTTTCTGCGATTTAATTTCTAAATCATCAGACCCCGGACTGAGTAGGTCAAGCCACATATTGGAGGTTGCAACACTGCGCAGAAGTCGTTAGCTCACTCCCTCTTTCGGCTTCAGGGAATTTTTAATGCTTTGAAAATACCAAAAAAATGTCACTCACATACATTCCATCTAAATAGTGAAAATACAAAAAGAGAACACCAAACTAGAGCCTTAGGAGTAAACCAAGCCTGAGTTGCCGAAATTTGGATATCCATAGAATTAAGGTATCGAAAGGGCATTAATTTTAATTAACTGATGTAATCAATTCCCCGAACTCATAATCTCTGGTTCGTAGAAGTAATTTAGTTTTCCTGCTAATTTACTTAGATTTTTAATCAACCTACCAAAAATGATTAGTGGGGACTCTAAATTCTAAAATCATTCGAACAAAAACCGAAGTTGTGATTCGGTAGGGCTTGGGAGGGTCCGTATTAGGTTAGTTATTTTAATTAACATGATAATCCGTTAACCTGGGAATTTTCCACTGATTGAAAATTTTTAGGGTCGCGAATACTGGCTACATAGTCTGTGGCTTCTGAATTTATAGTCCACAAAGGACGAGATTTAATTAAAAATATATAACTTGATACTTAACTAACACTTTTAAGTGTATAAATGGTTTCTACCTTTTTCTTCTCGCCACAATCATGAGCAAAGTGACCCTTCTTGCTACAATTATATTTCATCCTAGAAATGTTTCTCTTAAAGGGATGTTTCCTTTTTTATGTTTGTTAAACTTCAATTTCTTATTAGATTGTTCTGCTCCTTTACCTTTTCCCTTTTTGAACCTATCAGGATGTTTGTACTTGGAGTCCGAAGCTCCATGTGAGGTAAAGCCAGCATAATACATGTCATTTTGCGTCTTAGCCGCTAGAAGGTGGTCTTTTTCCAGCTCCAGATAGTGCATAACATTATCGAAGGTCTTGACATTCTCGTTATGGATCAGGTTAACCTTCATGTGCCCCCAACTATGGGATAAAGAGCAGATCACCGCCTGCACTTACTCCTCATAAAATAATATGTGAACTGTATTTTTTAGCTCACTAGTCATATCCATGTTGCTCAGTAATGTAATGCGAGCAGTGAAATTCTTTTTCTTCCATACAACAAAAGCTTTCTTATCTCTTTCATACTGCACAGTGGTTCCATCCTAAGGTTCAGTTATGACGAGGTTAAGAGCTTCCACTGCCTCTAGCTCTTCCATGATATATTGGATTTTCATATTCCAAATATGATATTTTTCACTATTTAACTTTCCCTTATTGAACTCAACCATAATGTTCTTTGAAGCCATTGCTATTGTATTTGAAGGCTTCCTAATCTCTTTTTTGTTGCATAGTGGTTTCATCCTCTAGTTTAGTCATGACCAAGTTAAGAGATTTCGATGTCTCTAGCTCTTCCAGCATATATTAGATTTTCATATTCAAGATCTCATAGTTTTTATCGTTTAACTTATTGCCCTTACTGAGTTTAGCCACAATGTTCTTTGAAGCCATTGTCATTGTATCTGAATATGAGGTTATTTAGACATTGCACGAATTATCAATGCCTAACATTTATGGACATGTTTTACTCTAACTAATTATACTAATATACAATTTCACATAAGGACTTAGATTCGAAAGTTTACTAAGTTCACAATCATCATTTAAGTATTCTCGTTTAAAATTATCATTAATATAACCATTTAGGTAAAACTAAGTTCTATAAAGTTACTAAAATTCTCTAAAACTACTTACTCAACCATATAATACTGCTAAAACATTATAAAACAACAATTTATATTCACTCACAAAGTAAACATTTCATAAAATATTTGTAACCAACAACACTAGGAAGTATTCACAGATTGACAAACTAACTTCAACAACAACAAGATTGAGATATTCACAAACCTAGAGACTAAAGGAATTGAAACAAAGTATCAATTTTCTATTGAGTAATATTTCCTAGTAGCAAGAAATGACATCACAAACTCATCAAAACTAGGAAAATCATTGAGTCTACAAGCTAGCCTTATAAAAGCTCTTAGGCTACCACTCCCTCTATACCAAGGCACATTATGCCTCCGCTAAAACCTATTCATAGTGAGGGTCTGCATGTTTTGCATCCCCCTACTCACATACTCATTTAGGAATCTAATCCCTAGACTCTTATAAGAATTGGGGTTGGCATCCTATAAATGATCGATGACCCCATGCTACTCCACAGGAAGAGCAGTCCTTAGTGTTATAACTCTCATGTTATCATGCATTCTATGACCATAATGATCTGGTGGATCTTTTCATTGACCTTCATAATATGAGTCATTATGTTACCTTGAGCATTCCGACAGTAAAGCAGTAAGGCAATCCTTAGCCTCAAGATTCTTTCTTCTTTTTCTTAACTATTCACTCTTGTAGGGGTACGCATCATCCAAGACATTTTTGCTACAAGAAATGCAGAAGAAATGAGATTAATCATAATTCTTGATGCATAATATGGTAAAATAAATATACCACTTTATATAAAATTTTGATATGAACACATGAGGCCCGACATGATTCTTTTTTTTTTTGTCAACGGTCAATTGAGTCAAAGTCATTGGCCAACGGTCAATCGAGTCGAAGTCAACGGTCAACAATCAGAGGTTAACAATCAAAAGTCAACAGGTCAAACGGGTCATGGATCGAGTCAAGCCGCGAATTGGGTCGAATATCAAGTCGGATCAGGTGCCACTTCAATAGCCATGTAGGCAGCCACATCATTGCCATCAGGTAGTTACAGATGGTTCCACACACTTGCGACGCACGTGAAGCCTACACACAGAGCGTACCTTTGGCGCGTATGGCTCTATCCATCATGCACTGGAGACGTTCCGCCCCTCAAAATACTCTTATGGTCGAGTCCATCCTGGTGGTATAGTCAAAATGTGTGACAGTCTGAAAATTCGACCCAGTGATCAGGATTTCGGAATGAATGGGTATATTTCATGAATGTGCTCTGATTGATCCTCACTCAAAGTTGGCCACTTTGAGATGACTAACCAAAAGGGAAAGGCTATCTGGGAAAATTTTCCTAAACAGCCGCCCGTTGGTCTAGGGCTGAGACAGAGTCGGTATTTAATGAAAGTGACCACAAAATGAAATCCGACAGTGGACAATCGAATTAGTAAGATAAACACAATTAAGAAATGAAATCAGTTTCAGAAATGTCGCCCGAAAGGCAGACAGCCGGTGCATGTCGAGAAGCAAGACGTGAATGGAAAATTACCGAAATGCCCCAGGTAAATGCTCAGTCCTTAGAATTAGATAAATTAAGATTTTTGAGAGTGGATACGTTAGATCGAAATCAATTCCTGTCCGAAATTTGTTCACGCTCGAGACCCGATCGGTGCATTCGGCACGCAAACCGAGGCAAGTCAAATCAGTTGTCAAATCAATCAAATGTCTTGTCAATCACATCAATCACTCATGGCTCAATTCCCCATGCAATCAAGTCAAGGTACAAGTGTCACATGTCAAGTACACATGTCATGTTAAAGTACAAATCAAGACTACTATTCATTTAACCTACTCCCATTATAACATTCAAATTCCAAGGCAATCTTTCAATCAAGTCAATGTCACATGTCAAGGGTACAAAGATCACATCAAGTACATGTCATAAGTACAAGTCTCATCCAATACACTATTCACTCAACCTACTCCCACTACTTGATTTTCCCTTGATTTTATTAAGTGTGATAAACCCTTTTCTCTCTCTCTCCTCACCCCATTTCTTCATTTGGCCGAATCCTCTTCCTCTCCCTCTCCTCTTCATTTTCTTCTCCTTTTTCCTCTCTTCCCTTGGCCACCCGTCCGCCCGAGCTACTCCACCGTCCGCCGCCTCCATCGCCGCCGTCCGCCCTTGCCGATTGACTAGCCACCACCGTCCAGCCTCCGTGTCATCTTGGTAAGTCCTCCTAGCTCACTTCTAGTTATTTTCCACGGCTGGAACACCCCATGAAAGGCATGAAACGGTCCCATTTTCCTTCGTCGTTTCATTCGTCAATTCGCTCCAACTTGAACCCGAACTTGCTCACCTTGCTCCCTTCGATTCCTCACCTTTCTTGGCTTGGGAAATGGTTGTATTAGGGTCCTTGGAGCCCCTCGAACAGCCCGGAATAGCCGCCCCTTTCCTCCCTCGCCGTGAGCTACACTTGAGCCGCCCGGTGTTCTCCTCGTCGTCGTTGCCATTCCAACTCACTTAGGTAAGCTCTACTACTAATCTTGGTTTAGGATAGTGGTATATGCATGTGGGATGTAATATTAAGGGCTGGTCATGGTGAGTTATGAAGAGAAATGCGTGATTAAGGTTTAGGCTAATTAGATCGGTTAGGTGATTAGCTTGTTGGGTTAAACCATTGTCGCGACCTAAAATTCATTTTTAGGTTAATGGATTACCAGATTAATTAATTAAATTAACTAACCTAGTTCGAGCTCTCCCAAGCTCTACCAAATCGCAACTTTGATTTTTTTTCACATGATTTTAGAATTTGGAGTCGCCACTAATCATTTTTGGTAGGTTGATTAGAAACCTAAGTAACCTAGCGGGAGAACTAAATTACTTCTGTAAACCAGAGATTATGAGTTCGGGGACTTGGTTACACTAGTTAATTAAAACTAATGCCCTTTCGGTACCTTAATTCCATGGATATCCTATTTTGGCAACTCTCACTTGATTTATTCCTAAGACCCTGGTAAGGTGTTCTTTTTATGTTTTCACTTTAAAATGAAATGCATAAAGGGTATGAACGCAAACGTTGACATACAAATACGACACACAAATACGGACATACGAATATGATATACGAATACGTAGATATGCGAATACGAATACGTGCGTGACGTGCGAATGACATACGTACATGACATGCGAACGACATACGTACGTGACATGTGTATGAATACGATATGCATACGAGATAGACGAATACATATACGTGCGTTACATGCGAAGGACATACGTACGTGGACATGCGAATGATATGCGTACGTGACATGCGTATGAATACAACATGCATGCGGGGATAGACGAATACGAATACGTATGTGACATGCGTATGAAGACGCACGAATACGATATGTAACATGCATACATACACCATACAAATACGTGACATATATATGTGACATGCATAGTGATATGTGTATGTAAATACGTACATTTCGATTTTGCCCATAAAGGGCAAAGTCGTCATTTTGAAAAGATGGGATAAAACCCTCATTTTTGAAAAAGAGGGGATAAAACCCTCATTTTGAAATTTTTGATTTTTCTGAATGAATATGCATGGTTTAATAACATATCATAACAGACAAATGTGGATTTGCAAACGTCGCGTACGTGATGTATTCATACGAGAACAAACAAATACGATATGTCTATACGAACATACGGATAACATAACAAACATACATGAGACATACTACATGAGATGCACATGAATGGCATTTTTTGTATTTTCAGATTTTCCATTTTTTTTTGGTTTTTTGGATTTTCTACATTTTTTTTGTATTTTGGATGTATTATAAAAGAATGCAAAATCACCCAAAGCAAATGAAGATGTGAAGAGAGAGCAGGTAAAGTAAAACTACCCTAAGGACAGTGAAAATAAAACCCGCAACTTGTCGGGTGAATAATTACAGACCAATTAAATAAAACCCGAGACATGATCGGGAATACAACAAAAATGGACCGGAATGGACATCGGTCAAACACCCGTCGCCAAGCCTCGTGGGTCGAGAGTACAACAAAACGGACCGGAATGGACATAGGTCATCCTCCATTCTTCAAAGCATCGGGCCGAAAGCCAAATGAAAATAATGAACTTATCCAATCGGACATGCACAATCACCAATGAGTTAAGACAATTCAAAAACTCAAAGAGAGTTTAACACGTGCTGATTAAACTTCATTGAGACCATTTTTTACATTTTCCAATGCATTAACACAAAAAATACGAATTAAATCATACTGTCCATGAACATTCTTAGGGAGAAAGCAGTAACCATAAAATACAAAAGAAATAATGAAATGTATGTAAAAATTCTGAGATTTTTTATGTGGATGGGAAAATGTGTCTTTGACAACTTTCATGTTTTACATTCTTATTGAAGAGACACTCATTTTCGTGTAGAAAATGGTCTTTCATGAGAGCTCAGCAGCAAACAAACAAATTTCACAGAATAGACATATTTCAGGATTAAGCTTAAATGGACACTCAAATCTCAAAATTAATGCACCAAACTTTCCAGTCTACTAAACAAGACCCCAATGAACAACTTTCATTTTTTGTGAAGTTTCAAAAGAAGACTCTAAACATAAGATAACTACAAATCAATATGACCACGCACAGAAAAACACTCAGACTCAAGGACGCCAACAGAATTGCATGATTTCATTAAATGCATTAAAAATACGAAACGTGCATGAATATTTTTGTATTTTTTATATGTTATGTATTAAGATCTTATGAACAAATGTCATGAAGAGGTCTTTATGAAACAAAGTCTAGAATAACCCATGGAAAATCATTTAGCGTGAAAGGTCAGATCGGAAAAATTCCATCTCAGGTTCTGATCACCATATTTCCAGATTTCTGCTTTCAATTTCGGGACCCTTTTGACATAGCAAACGACGTCAATTTTCGTGCCATAATATATCAAATCGAAGATCTCGAAGTCATCTACGAATGTTCAGTACATTTATTTTCGAGATTTCATCATCTAAACACGAAAAATTGAGTTACCAGATAATTGCACATGCTGATGCGCCTAGAGCTCGTTGGAGATGAATCCGTCGCGTCGCCAAGGCTTGTTCCACGGCGGCGAATTTTTCTCTCTCAAAATTTTTTTCTCTTGAAATCTCTCCAAAAAATTTTTTTTTCTCCAGTTTTTTCTTCAATCTCCCAAAACTCTCTCAAACATCCAAAATTTTCTCTCCAAAAAAATTCCCCTCTCAAGCTCATTTCTTCCTCCTTTTATAAACCACTCATCTATCTCCCATTCTAATTTTTCCATTAACTCTATCTCCCATTCTAATTTCTCCACTAACTCTTCTTCATTTTCATCTTCCCTTCTCCATCTCTATCTCACATTCTGATTTCTCCACTAACTCTTCTTCATATTCATCTTCCCTTCTCCATATCTATCTCCCATTCTACTAACTCTTCTTCATCTCCATTTTCCCTTCTCTATTCTCATCTTATTTTCTTTATCTTCTCTTCTCCATCTCCTCTTCTCCATCTTCCTATCTTCATCTTCTCTTCTCCATCTTCCCTTCTCTATTCTAATTTCTCCACTAACTCTTCTTTTTGTTATTTACAAAATAATCCCTCAAGTATTAGGTATTTGCACTCTAGTCCATGAGATTTTAAGTATTTGTAATTCAGTCCCTGGAGAAATATTTCTTTAAGTCCAAATCTCCTCACAATTTTTGACACACCTATCGCATGTTGAATTTAAGCTCATTTCTTGCTATTGAAAATAATGCAAAATTTAATTAAAGCCCTGTTTGTAAAATTGAGTCATTCTGGGTATAATTGGGCCAAGATGAAAATTTGGAATATTAAAGAATAATGTCACAACTCCTAAAAGTGAAAAATGAAAATAAATTGACTCAAATTGAATTTTTTTAGGCCCGATTCGAGATTATGCTCGTTAAGAAATACACGACCTCGAATTGGATTTTTTAAATTTGCGATGGCCAACATGAAAAGGGATTTAAAGGAAAAATATTGACTATTTTTATGTATTTTTGTGGCCTCAAATGCTATTATTTATTAAATATTTTCCTAATTTCTAAAAATTATATTTAAAAAAATACAAAAAATATGAAAAATTATTTTTTTACTCAAAAATGGTTGCCTAAGCTTGGCCAAGGCTTCCAAAGTTGATTTTGCAATTTTCTCATTTTTATAGATTTTCTATCAATTTTAGAAAATAAAAATACCGAAAAATACTGAAAATATGAAAAATCATTTTTTGGTCAAAATTGGTTCCCTAGGCTTGGAAAAGGTCTCCAAAGTTAATTTTTTCAAATTTATGAATTTTTATGGATTTTCTATTAATTTTAAAAAAGAAGAAAAGAAAAGGTGATTGAAAATCAGGTGTCAACAACCATGAGCTCGACAACTTGGAGTGGGCTGTAATTTGTGAATTATGGGCTGCAAATAAGTGATGTGGGCGTGAAATGAGTGGGCCGTGTGAAACTAGTGGGCCTCGGGGCTTAATTTAGGCTAAACTAACCTAATCCAAGCTTATGGGCCTAATCTAACTTAGTGGACTTCATGATGAACGAAAATCCAGCGTATAATCGGGCTTGGAAATGTAGTTTATGGGCTGAAATGATTGAGTTGGGCGAGTTAAATAATGGGCCGAGGAGTATATTTGGGCTTGGAAGTTTTATTTTAAGCTAATTGGGCCCTAATGCAACTAATTGGGCTTTGAACAAACTAGTGGGCCTTAATGGACGAAAATTATAATCTAATTGGGCCTGATTTGTGTTTTGAATATCAAAATGTGAGACCCAATAATATACATGGGCTTAGGATGACAAATTGGGCTAAACATGCTAGTCTTTGAAAATGGACTTGGGCCCTGCACGAATTTAATATATTAATGGGCCTAATTCATATACCTTAATTTAAGAAATAAATTATGGGCCTTGGGCCATGAAATAAACTTAAGACCCAATTAAACCTAAACCAATTTAATGGGCCCTGACCTAAGCCAAGCCGAATTGAATAGAACCCAAGGGTATAATATGATACTAACCCTCTACCTGTAGATTACTAATCCCCTAGGAACTAACATGGGTTATTGGGCTTTAACCAAGCTACCGGGTTCGTGAAGATGGAATTGTAATTTATATAGGTTCAGTCAGGGAATCGCCTATGGCGAGCGATAGTATAATGGGAATTCGTGTGAAATATTTAATTGAGCCCGGTTGGTCGAGAAACTGTGTGGAGCACTAGATCTATTATAGATTGGCATGACGAGCATGTGATTATTTTGATGATTTCTTGATGTGCTCCATACTTGTACTTATGCACCACTGCATGCATGCTCTGTGACTGAACTGTTGTTTGCAATCATTTGGGCCCCGCATACATTCAGAGCATGTCATGAGTCACCAGAGTTGTGACATGAGAATGAATGTGCCCTGATGGGAAATAGAGAGAAAAGGGAGGCCAACGTAAGGCGTCCGAGACACAGTGTGGTATTTGCCGAGTGGCTGAGAATGTGCCCTGATGGGAAATGGAGAGAAAAGGGAGGCCAGCATAAGACGTCTGAGACGCAGTGTGGCGTTTGCCAAGTGACACTAAGAATGAGCCCTGATGGGAATTGGAGTGATAGGCGGGCATGATCCATTGGGATCCGTTATGGCCGGTTGAGGCCTGCATCAGTTTGCATGTGGCATTCATGGTTGACTGTCTGTTATTGCCCGTCTGTGTTATATGATCTGCATTGCTATGCTTTAGGCGTTTGCTTATACGTTGGGGGTCTGGTACCGAAGGAAAATTGAGAGTGGCTGAACCTTGGACCCTACACCCTAGTTACCGGATAGGACCGACCCCACAAGTATACCCTATCCTACGCTAGGATTAGTGGTGAGCTTGCTGAGTCCTCGACTCACTGGCGGTGGTTGCCTTCTTTTCAGATCCTAGACCGCTGTGATGGCCGCACCTCTCGTGTTATTTTGGACTGCCTATACTGTGGAGGTGAGGTAGTTGATCCAGACCCGATGGTGGAGCTACCGTATCTGGGTCGCAGGGAGAATGACGGACATGATGAAGGACCGGAAGAGTGATTTGCCAGACGCCAAGTTTAGACTATGGGTGTATGACCGAGTGTAGGATTTTGGACCGTGTCATGTATTTCTTTTTGGGGGTCTATATCGAACACCTTTGTAATGTACATATTGATGTTTGTTGTTATTCCATTGTCGTACTACCCCTTTGTATCGTATGCATGTATGTGTGGTTAGGAGGCACGCTTCCGCAGGTTCGCAAGACTAATGAAGGACGCGTCGTCTAGTTGCGACGAAGAAACTTCCTGGGCCGTCGCGTATCGTAAACCGGACGAGCGCGATGAGATTTGTCGGTATAGCGGGATGCCGCGTGCCCATTTGGGGTTCGGGGCGTGACAAAATGCATATTTGCTGAACTGAAGCTCATGAGATCACGACTTTTTGCTTTTGTACCCAAGGAGCCTCGCCTCGTCACAAGGCATATTGGGCATGCAGCATCTTCTGACCTCATTCGGTGACAGGCAACCACTCCTTAAACTGGTATCAATGAGTACTTTCTAACCATCTTTTCACATTGTATTTTTACTAAACCAATTCCAAAAAAAAAAAACCTTGAACAGTACCGGCGATGCATACAAACATGATTATCTTCAATCAACAATGTACAAAACATATCATAATTGGTTCAACCAGTGAGTTTGTGATCAGGAAAACAAGAAAACATGTTCTGATACCAATGAAGGATACTAAATCCTTGAATCTAAACTCTAAGCGTGCATAAACATGCCATAATACCACTTGCATCACCGATCGATAAACTTGCATCACCGATCGATAAATGAAAACATTACGAGGACATATCGAAGTTGCCACAGATTAGATATTGTATTTGCAATCTCGAGCGTTTTGTTTACTTCGAATGCAATTCAACGGTCGAGAGGGAGAGAGCATCGTTTGTTTCTCTATGTTGTTGTTCTATGGAATACAACTGACAAAGAAGAGAAGAAAGAGGGAGAAGTTACATCTATCAAAAGACTTGACTTTTCCTTGTTCAAAAAACTAATTGCTGATAGTGCCTTGGTAGTTATCTACGGTGGATTACGATCCATATTCCAACAATCTCAACACAGAATTTCTCAGGACCACAAATCTCAGGGAAGCAAGTTTCAGAGAACGTCAACCGTGTCTGGAAAGGCAGAGTACGAAGCACATGTGCTCTTTGCTTTCGTATTGATATGGTTTTAGTTTTGCAACTTTGGGTCCTTCTGCCGATTTTACTTTTGCAAGCACATTCGACGTCATTACTGTTTCAAAATCATGATAAGATCAGAGATATGCTGTTAAAGTGACCTTGAAGATTGAAGAGCAAACTAAATGACAAAGCTCGCTCATAAAGGTATTCAAACTCAAGCGAGCTTTATATATTTTGTGATATACACAATCATGTAGCGAACCCTCTAAGAATATGCTCATGTTTTCCTAATAACTTTCTTTTAATCATGTATGTTAGAAATATAGTATGATCCTGTATATCTCTCAAATCGTAATCATGATCGATAGTAATTGATAATGTAATATTTTCTTACCATAGGTAACTGTCATGTAAAATCTATAAATAGGCTCATGTATAGACATTGAAATATATACAGAAACTCGACAACTTCATCTTTCGCATTATCTTATCCCGGTATCAGAGCTAGCCACAGTTGTCTGAGAAGCGATCATTAAGGTACGGTGTTATAGCATCATTCCACAGCCGTGCCGACAAGTCACAACCTGAAAAATTCATCATCAATCGATCTGGAAGTTGTCGCACGCGTCACCACCTGAAAACGTTGCTGTAAGCACTCGTTTCGATGTCATTAGTTGAGTATTTTCCACAAGTTTTACCGGAAATAGATTCCTCATCCTCCGACGAGTCCAACCCAACAAATGACATCGTTGGAAGAGCTGTCACGCGTCCTCATGTGCTACCAACGTCAATTGGGCATGAGATCCACGTGCCACCGTGCCTCTCACATGATCCGTTTGCCTGCTGAGCAAGTGACGTCATCGCCACTATTTTTAGCCAAGTTGTCTGCCACGTCCGCCACGTGTTTGACACATCAGCATTGGACTCTGACCATTGACTGGGCTGATCTTTCGTTGAATCCAGTGAACCGACTTTGACTAGACCGGTTCGCCTAATTTTTCAGACAGGCTCGATCGTTCTTCGACTGGCTCTTGGTGTCCTTCAAACTCATTATAGAAGCTGTTCAGTTTATACTAGTATATTGCTTATTACAGATAAATTGGAAGTTTCAATACCAATTCAGGCCATTTTGAATGAATCTAATTACATTTTATGGGCTCGAGAAATATCCAATTTTCTGAGGGGATGACGCTCTGTCACTAGTGCTATTTATGAACCTCCTTCTAATACTGGTGAAATTAAGGAGAAATTTAATAAATGTATAGAGGATTGTGATAACAAGAATCATCATCATATTCTTACGTGGTTTTGAAACAGTTCAATTCCTCTCTATTAGACTTCAGTTTATTCATTTTAACATAGCAAAGAAAGATGGGATCTACTTGCCAACCAGTATTCTACTTTAGATATTGCCCATCAGTATCAGTTGCATCGGAATCTGCATTGCTTGCATAGAGAGACGGTTAGTCTATGAATGATTTTTTATCCTCCATGCACGCTTTCTAGGATCAACTAGCATTATCTAAACCATAATGGGATGCGGACTCTAATGCTTGCAAGTTTATTGAATATCGTAATTATATGCGTGTTATGCAATTTTGTATGGCACTTAATGAAGAATTTGAACCTATGCGAGCTTCACTTCTACATCAAAATCCATTACCTCGGCTTGAGGCAGTTATCTTAGAATTGCTATCTAAGGAAACTAGACTTGCCATCATAAAGGGGCAACGTTGTTTATCCTCACTTCTTAATTCTACCTGTTGTAATCACATGACTTACCAATTATAATTTATTCAAGTCAAAATTATTCGCTTCACAAGTACCTACTATTCATATAGTTGCTAATGCGTATATGATAGTTAGCTATACAAGGAACATTTCGACATCCGAACTATCCTTACCAGATACATTCTTAGTTCCTAAACTCTCATTAAACTTGATATATGGGGGACAATTATATGAACTTGGCTTTAACATTCATTTCTCTTTGAATGGTTGTCATGTGTAGGATCCATGGACTAAATAGACAATTGGGATAAGTCGCAAAGTGGGACGTTTGCTTGAGCTTGTTTCCTTATAGCTACCGAACTCTTTTGTTAATTGTGTTGCCACAGTTTCATCCGAAAGTTGACATTCTCTCTTGGGTCATGCTTCCTTCTCTAGATTAGGTCCTTTGATTTCTAGTGGTCATCTAGATAATAGACATTTCGATTGCTTATTTGGTAAGTTGGGAAACCATCATGTTTTACCGTTTGATCTTAGCGACTTTGTCTCTTATGCTCCATTTAATCTTATAATTTCTGATATTTGGGGGTTATCTCCTACTTCAACTATGGGAGGATCTCGTTATTTTGTGATCTTTGTTGGTGATTATTCTCGTTACCCATGGCTTTATCTTGTAAGATCACTCTGAACTTACTCATATCTATCGTAGTTTTGTTGCCATGATCAAAACACAAATTTATCAAGAAATCAAGGGTTTTTTTCTTGGTCAATGGCTGCACCACACCAGACAGTTTCTCGGTCTTCTTCTCAATGTTTATCCTTAAATTTTCTTTTTCTCCCCCCCTTCTTCAAACCCCGCGCAACTTCTAGAACTGCTGTTGCGACTTGTAAGGCCACGTTATATGATATGCATTGCATTCCTACCGGCAAGGGAATCTAGGAGAGTTCCGCACGGTTTCTATTTCATTTTCCCACTCTACTTCCCATTGATCTCACCTGGTTTTTCCAGTTATGGAACCTTCGCCACAAACTACTATGAGTTACCTTTAGGTCTTCTTCTTGCTATTTCCCTCCTGGTTAATGAGATCACTACTTGGAAGTGTCTTGGACACAGACACTGGACTTTAGGAGTCTCCCCTATGGTTTCTTGTCTACTTTCCCACTCCATGTTCCCATTGATCCAGCATAGCGTTTCCCACAACTTTTTCAAAAGTGTAAAATAAATGCTACCATTCTATAATCAAAAGCGGCTAAAGTGACTTCCGACAAAAAAGAAAAATGAAAAGAAAGATGATGCCGATTGTTTGGCGCATTTGTCGGACAGACAAGAAAGAAGAGGAACAGCAATAGTGGACCGGAAGTGCATTTAAAAAGTTTTTCTCAACTTGCTGAAAGGAGATCTGCCTTCTTCTCAGAGATTTTTCTTTTCTCCTTTGAGGATTTTCAAGGGGTTTTAGGGTCCTCAAAATATGTTAATGAGCAGGAGTAAGTTTTCGGAGCTTTCGATGCTTAGGCCCAAAGACATGCCCAAGCCCAAATTTTCAATTTGATGTTGGAACGAAAGATGAACTAGCTTAGGCTGGACAAAACAACTGAGCCAGTTTTTCACGAGTTGGTTTTTATCTTTGGAATAGGAATTTTGCTTTTCATTACGGTTACATGGACATGTAATAAAAGCACCATATCTTTGTCCGAAGAGATCAATAATAGGGATCAGCCCAAATCCGAGTTCATCAATACATTATCTACGTTCATTTAAAAAATTTAAATCAATAAATTACGAACCAGCAAGCATAATTAGATTTTTTACCCCATATCATACCTCTAATGAGAGATTTTTTTTACACAGCTCACACTTTGACAACTGTGAAGAACTTACGATCTCATATTGATACGAAGACTGAAATATAATTTATTTTATAATTTTTAATGCATATTTTCAGAAATCAATGAGTCTTTCATATGAGAACTCCGAAATTGTCAACTCACTCGCTCAGCAATGAGACAACCATTGACTCAACCCCCCACGATGCCGTACGGTTTTATCAAGTGTAATAGCATTTCAAAAGATACAATATCGAGTGGGTACAATGAGTATTGACATGTTGACAAGAGATCTTGATGTTAAAACTCCGACTCATTCATGACGAGAGGATGACCTAATCATCTCTTGTATTGGACTAAATTAATAGTTTTCTCCAGAAAATCAAATGCCACTCGTATTGTGATGACAAGAGGATGACCTGTTCAACTCTTGTTAAGATATCATGGGTACATTGTATGTCTGTTTATTTTCATTGTGGAAGGGATGGCAAAAAGAATTGTCTGCCAAGCTGACAAACACAAATGCCTATCTTACTCAGTAGCCTACATGTCGAATTTTCATATACTATACCACATACTTCAAATTTCGAGAACCATATCCTATCAAGATTTAACTTCTCACAGTCATGTATCCGCAAAGATTTTAGTTTCTTGAAACTCGAAGCTGGATCAAGCGCCTCATCTAAAGATCTGCATCCTTTTATGCACAAGTCTTCCAACGAGTCTAATCTTCCTTGAATCTTCACAAGATTATGACATCGCCGGAGGTCAAGTTGTGCAAGCTTCTTCAAGTTTGATAAATTGGGCAATCTCTCCAGTAGAGGAAGTTCACCTAACTTTAACATCATCAAATTCTCCAAACCTGCAAAGCTTCTTATTTCAGTTAGATCATGACAGTACCTCAGGTGAAGTTCAGCGAGTTTCTTCAAGTTTGACAGATTGGGTAATCTCTTCAGTAGCGGAATTTTTATGAGCTTCAAAGTTGTGAGATTCCCCAAGCCTTCAATGCTTTGCACCTCAATTAGACTATGGCAGTGCCCCAAATGCAATTCATTGAGCTTCTTCAAGTTTGATAGATCAGGAAATCTCTCCAGTAGAGGAATTTCTATGAGCTTCAAAATTCCGAGACTCGCCAAGCCTTTAATGCTTTGAACATTGATTAGATTAGGGCAGTCCACCAAATGCAGAATGACTATGTTAATCATGGAAAAATTGCTGATCTTAACTTCCAGGGGAAAATGATGCCACAAAAGCCATCTCAACTTGGAAAGCATAAGCGTAGTGTTTTGTAGATTGTCTGGGAAATCATTTGAAAGCCAGTTATCCTGAAAAACCCTCACTTCAGGGTATCTTAGATTAGACGGCCTCTCAACTTCTTGGCTCACAAAATAGTATAGCAACTGAGGGTCCACCTTTCGACGAAGGGCTTCAATGTTTATTGTTCCCTGCGACAGCAAAAAAGAAGGGCAAGTATATTATACTGAGCAAGTATAATAGTCTTTCCATACATGAGAAATAAATCTAAGCATCAGTGCGATAAGAAAACAAGTTATAACAGTAATCATGAGAAAATACCTTCACTTAAATATTATTGAGCAAACAATCACAGTAAAAAGGCATGAAATTTGTCAGCTTGATGGTGATACATTAATTGAAATGAAAATTTACCTTCGTTTCCATCACTATGTCGAAACCTTCCTCATGGTTCCACAACCGAGTCTGCTCTTTTCGTTCCTCATCACATTCTTGACCAACAATGTCTCTGCCAAGGCATCTCAGCTGATCATGCATCCATAGCTTATTGTCTTCGCTGATCTTTATCAAAGACATTTTCTGAAGGACCTCAAGACCTTCCTCTGGGAAGAGATTGGAATCTTTCCACGAGTGGAGCACTATCATTTTATCAAATCCAGTGAAAAGACAAGCTATATCAAGAAACATATGCTTTTGCCAATCATCCAAGGCATCATAACTTATTTTCAACTTTCTTTTCACTTCACCGAGAGGAACTTGTTTCAACTTCTTCAATATTACATCCCAAACATCTTTGCTTCTGCGTGGAAGTAGTTTACCTATAGCCTCAAGAGCAAGAGGAAGACCTCCGGTAGTTTTGACCACTTCTGTGGAGAAAGCAACATAGTCCTCTGAAGGGTAATCTCTTTCAAAAGCATGTTTGCAAAAAAGTTGAAGAGATTGGTTGAAGTTCATGCTCATAAGCTCATATGGATAACAAACCTCAGGAACATCGACAATATCCCTGTTTCTGCTAGTTATGATAATCTTACTTCCTAAACCAAACCATACAGGTTTTCCTATCAGTGCATTCCAATGATTCATTTGATCAACATCATCAAGTAACACCAAAACCTTTTTACCACATAACCTTTCTTTTATTACCTTCATTCCTTCCTCAACATTGCTGATGTTTGACCACTTTTTATTTAGAATGTCAGAGATTAGTTGAGTCTGCAAACACTCGATGCCCTTTAGCTGCGAAGTTTCTCTGACATTAGAAAGAAAGCAACAATCTTCAAAACAATGTGATAGCTGGTTGTATATGATTTTGGCGAGAGTAGTCTTTCCTACACCCCCCATACCATGGATTCCGAGAATTCTTATATCCTTCGAATCGCCACACATCATGGTATTGATTTCCTTCACGTGATTTTCGACTCCTACCAAGCAGTCTGTCACTAGTAGATAAGCCGTTTTCAACTCATCTATAACCTCCTGGACAATCTCGTCTACCAGTTCTCCTTCACCTCTAATATTATGGAAGGGAAAGGGAAAACATAATTAGAAGAACATGGTAATATTATGGAAACAGTGCGCCAAAATGCTAACCCATAAAAAACGACATACATACCTATTCTTCTTCGAATTGTCCCATCCGTTTAGATTGGCAATGTGGTTGAGAGCAGCTTTCCATTTACTGACGTTCGCACCAACTTTTTCCTTGTGCGAAAGAAAGGCTACTTCATAAGACCCAATTTGATGACGGACCTCCGCCGGACTAACGTCATAAAAAATGGGCATAACCTTCTGTCTCCGGGTTATACTACACCCCACCATTTGGACCAACTCATCAAGACACCATTTACTAGAGGCGTAGCCCTTAGAAAGGATGGGAATTGCAACTTTTGATTGGCTGATAGCTTTGAGCAACTCAGGACCAAACTCCTCTCCAACTCGGAGATCTTCATCATCTTTAAATGTGCGAATTCCAGCAGCTAACAACCTGGTATAGAGGAAATCTGTAATGCCTGAGCGAGTATCTGGCCCTCTGAAACTCAGGAAAACATCGTAGTCATATCCAGAAGACATGGAGGCTGATGATGATGAGCCATTCTGCTGGTATAGTTTTTCCTGTTTTGGTCGCATCATATCAGGGAATTGTACTGAGCTGGAGACACCCGAAGCAGTAGCTTCCACACTGCCATTATTAACAGCCGATGAAGATGCTGAGTCACTGGCAGAAGTTACCTCCACGTTTGTTTCCGTCACAGCTGCTATTTCTTCCCCCCTCACAGATTTTGTGGTATCACCTGTTTTACGAAAAATGTTGAGAACAAAGGCCATGAAGAGAATTCAGGCAAGTGCAGAACGCAAGGCAACTTTAAGAAATTTTATTTCATTCAATAGTAATTTCCTCAAAGTTATAGATCGTGGTGATATGAAGCCTATCCCTGCAGAACGTAGTCACAACTTGTGAAATTTTGAGTCCAACGTGATTTTTTATTCATCTAATTAAATAAAAATAGAGAAGCAAATTTTTTGGTAGTTACTATAGAAGCATTACATGGTACTATTTGTCGAAGAAGGAAGAGGAGGAGGAGGGGGAGGAATACAAGAAGCTTGGGGTCAATTATTCACAATGGATGATGGAGGAGTTCCTGAAACAAGCAAGGTCGAAGAAGGGGCATGATGAAGGGGATCAAATGGGACTTTTTTATCCTGTTCAATATAAGTTGGCATTACAGCCATTTGCTATGCGTCTTCAACTGCAAAGTTATAGTGGCGATGTCGAAGTTAAGAGTTCCTTTGGCTCAGGGTTAATGAAAGGCATGCGATTAACTATCCAATCTGACACCAGGACTATGAAATAACGATATGAAAGCCAATAAAGATGTCTGGGATTGTACAGAGGAAGTAGAAAATGAACCTGTGAGATCGGACAGTGAGAATGACTGACCATTCCCTTCCACAGTCGTGCCGTATTGTTGATCCAACTCAAAACTTGGTGAAGTGTACGGTGATTTTGTGGCTGATTCAGAACTTCCAAAAGTTCCCTCAAGAGCCGAATGAACCAAACTTTCTGACAGTGAAGGTGGCATTGGTGGCAAAGTCAATGTGGACTTAATATTGGACTGTGCCGGCAGTTCTGGAACTTCATTCTCGTCAGCACTTGTATTGGCATCATAAGATAGTGTAATAGAGTGGACAGCTCGCCCTTTAGGAGGCAGCGCCTCGGACAGAATCTTCGTCATGCTTTTCCGTATTCGGTTCTCCTTTTCCTCCTCATCACTAGCGAAATCAACCATTGCAAGTGAAGTAGCAACATTCACTTGTGAAAAAACAATCTGCTCATACACAGATAAGAATCACGAACTGCTCTCTCAGATTAACCAAAAAAAGAAAAAAGTCAAATAACAGATGTTCAGTTTGACATCTAGCCAGTACCTCTGCCATAAATTCCTTAGGATATTGATCCTGGCAATCCCACAGGACATCCATACCCTCAAACTCAAGCTTCAGAACGCTATCTGATATGAAGGCAGTATTAAACATTGCACGAAACATTGACTCTCCATGTTGAAGATCAGCATCCAAATTCATATACTCGAGCACAACATCACCTTGGACATTACAATGGACGTCCAATGTAACCGTGTCGCCATCTTCCTGCACTTAAATATATGAACAATTAAAATATGAACTAGCATGAGATCTATATTTTTTGCTTAAGCATCCAGGATGCATGGGAGAACTCACTGATCAAAATGGATTGATGGATGAGGCATGTGAGATAAAATTGGTGCTCGAGAGGGAATACTTAATTTCATACATCTTCTTGTATTCCTCAGAGGGAAAACACTATTGTCAGGAAAGCAAAACAAGAGTACGTAGCGTCTAAACAAGAAAAATAATAGAGTGAAACTCATCCTTCTGACTAGACTGGACATAAGCATGTATGATGTCTAAGGCTCAACACAAGACTCTCTAGCCGTCGCACTGTGGTCATATTCTGGAGTTACATTTGACTACATATCAGAATATTAGATCGAATGCATTATCTTGCAAAAGAGGAACTTAGGCAAGTTCTCAAATGCGACATAGTTGCTACTTTTACAGAACGTGATATGGAAAACAGTGCAACATTGATCTTTTGCAGATTGATTTAACAGTTGAACAGATTTACAAAGTGAGCACTTTGTTACTAAGACAGTCACAACTCTAAGATAACTGTGACTGCCTGCAGCTCCTATCCACAAATCCAGCAAAGGTTTTACAACCATATAATGTGAAAAAGTTTAGTACTAGAAGCCAACCAATATACGGGAGAGCAAATGGAGTCATACCTGGCAAACATATGCAATAACATTTCATAAATAATTTGAGATTATACAAATTGCCAACAAAGTAAAAAAAATTACCTGTTTGTAATGCTTCACGTATCCTTTCCTTCTCGGTGTTGAGAATAGAACTTTGGCAGTTTGATCAGGAACCATAAAGTTGTCCCGTCCTATTATCTTAATTATAGGACGCCATCCCCCTTCAGCATTCAATTGAGGAACTGAACTTAGTTTAACGCTTTTTATCACAAGTGCTTTATCTGGTGGAGGCCAATCAGAGCCAGCTTTCCATGTGGAAACATAATGGAGATATCTCAGCTGGGAAGGCAATGGATTCAGTGTCGGTGTCAGCAGCAAGAGTTCATGTGATGCTTTCTTGTAAATCATGTCAAGTGTTTTCTGCTCCCCATCCTGCTTCTTCCTGTGTAACAAAAGAGAAGCCAACATGAACGCCAAAACCGGCCACGCACCCCTTTTGCAATGCATCAACAGCATGTTCTTTTTTGTATCAGCCGACAACCATTTATCGGCAGATGTCAAGAAGCAGTGGATAATCTCCACTGTAGGTATAGGGCAACCTCCATAATTTTGAGGGAGTTCCATGACAGTTATATCATATTCAGACAACACTTTAGCCATTTGGCTTTGGTTTTCTTGCTCGCCAAAATTGAGCACCATGAAAGAGGCAGCAGGGAATTGGTCTTGGAGTTTTGCAACAATTCCTCTCATGTGTAACTCATATTCGTCATCCTTCAACCAGTCCGTGGTAATTTGGCCGAAAAAGGACCAATCCGTTGTAAGACAGTATTTGAACACTGCATACACATCCACATATGTAAATCATTAAGTGCATAGATTTCCACAAAAATATGGATGAAGCTAACAGGAGACTTCTATCATCAAGTGTGTCCTATTTTAGGCTCGGCATAAACTTAATACACCATGAATTGACTTCTTGAGGTAAAACAAAGTACTCATGCAAGATAGCTTCCAAATCGCGTATGATGACTTGCTATGCATTCAAAAGTTGTTTAGAAACTAAACCGAAGACATAACCTCATGAACTTCCAGGAACGAGTGACTAGGAAAGGTTCTTGCTGAGGAGGAAGTCCATGTACTGTAAATCATTTCCATAGTTGTGCAGCGTGATTGATATTTCCAGAGAAGTATGAATCAACTAATGAAATGATGCCCTGAACTTGAAGGATAAGCACCTCACGAGAATCTTCTGCAGATAATAAACCTATCGAATGCTTATGACTTTTCACAGGCAAGCTCATTTGGGAATGGTGAAATATGCATTTATCACTAGACAGTACCACCTGCAAGAGCCCTTGTGATTAACAAGGAAGCAATCACAAAAAGTTCTTGTAGCCAATTAGCTCGATCGAAGAATACTTCTTTCTACTCCTCACGATTGGCTGAAAAAGTTAATAAAAAGTGACAGGAATGGCACATGTAACATTTTATTAGGTAGGTAATGCTTATGCAAGGTGACTTGCTAATCACTGCTTGTTGATAGGAGGCAATTAGTTCAGCTCAGTAGACCTCCAGTCAGATATTACTCTGCTTCTGCAGGAAACAGGTTGTTGCTTATCCTAGACTACAAAAGCCACCCTTGATTTTGTGGCCTTAGAGCCCCATTCACACCAACCCAAAAAAAAAAATAATAATAATAATGCTTCTGCAAAATTACTATGGTATCAGTATGCCACGAATGCTTTAGCAGAAGCATATCATTAACCAAAGCAAAATAAAGTACATATTCTATGGTACCCTGCCAATGTGACACTTTCAAATTATCAAGAGACCAGTATAGAACATTTAAAAAACTTACCATAAACTCTTTCAGAAACTTCCAGAACTCCATCTGGTGGTTTCCTGCAAAAAGTATCTACTGGGTAATTAAATTTCTTCGAGTCAAGCACCTCGAAAGAGCTAGAGTAGCACCCACATCGAGAACAGAAGTCATCCCAGTATTGACGCATTAATTCCTTTGGTGGAATGTTACACGTAACCTTGGGTTAGGGGAAGCTTTCTGTCATTGATTCATTTATTTTGGGTGGAGCCTTCTCTTATTGCATGAAAGATTGTTAGTGGGTAGTTACCCTTACTACTTCTCCCTATTATACAAGTAATAAATGACCCAGAAACTCCTTACTGTTCTTAATTATCAGCGATGCAAAACTCACATGTTTCTACTCCTCCCTTTAGTTTTACATTGACTTCCTCAGTAATTAACTTGTCCATGGGGAACATTGGCAAAGATTAAATTGATCTTAGGTTACTAAACGTGGTCATGACGTAGTTAGGCAACCAAGCTTTTCTGCCAGTCTCTAAATCAACTCACCTAGTAGACATATCATCGTTCAGTTGGCTGAATTGGTCGAGCTGCGAGTCCTTGTCTACCGGTGCACTCGGAATAAGCCAAGAAGATGTATCCTTGGTCCCTTGGCTGACCTTTTCGGGCTGCGAGTCGCCATCTCCCTTTCCCCCAGGGCTACACAGCTTCTCGATCTTCCTCCGTACCCCAAACATCGGAGGGCGCTCATTCGGATTCGGGGATACACAACTGATCGCCACCTCCAAGAGCTCAACCATCCCTTCCTGGACGTCGTGATACCTCATGAGCTCCACATCGAAAACTTCAGCAGTCCACTCCTCACGAGCAACTGAGTGGACCCACGCAGGAAGATCTACACCTTCCTCCTTTCGGAGGGGCTGGGTGGGCAGCTTCCCGGTCAGGAGCTCCAGAAGTAACACCCCGAAGCCGTACACATCCGCCATTCTTGGGTCGGCCCCCCCTCGGGTTGACCTTTTGAGGGAGGCAAGGCCATAATCAGAGACCCGGGCCTCGTAGGAAGGAGTGAGGAGGACGTTGGATGACTTGAAGTTCCCGTGGAGGTTATTGGGACGACGTTGAGCGTGCAGGTGCTCGATGGCCCGGGCAGTTCCAAGGGCAATCGAAAGCCTGACTTCCCAGCTCAGGTTAGTCCCTCCCGATTCTCTGAGTCCATGCAAATGGTTCGACAAGCTTCCCATGGGCATGTAATCGTACAAGATGAACTTCTCGTCTTTGCTGTAGTAGTAACCCCTCGGAGGGAGTAGGTTCTCGTGGTCCATCGCTCCGAGAGCTACGACCACGTCCCGAAAATCCTCGGCTGACAAGACCACATCCTTGATCCTCTTCACGACCACCGTGGCTGTGCCATCCTCCAAGTCAGCCTTGTAAGTGGTGCCGATCATCCCTTTCCCCAATACCTCCGCACTGGCCCTCAAAATATCCTCCAAATCGAACCTCTTTGCGGGGTTCCCCAACAACACCAGCTCGTTCCTTGGCTTAGACTCTTGCGGCTTGTTTTGTGTCTCATTCTTTCCCGGCTCAAGCTCTTGCGGCTTGTTCTGGGTCGCATTTTCGTCCGATGATGATTTACTGCTGCTCTTCCTGTTCCCGTTGCCGATCCTTCGCCACAGGTTCTTCATCAGCGACACTTGCTATACAACGAAGGCAAATCGCGAAGCACGCGTTTAGTTTGGGTCTGGCTTCACCACCCAAGCACAACGGCTTTCTTCATTTCTTCTTCCCCTGTTTCTGGTTTGGTTCCTCTTGCCACTTGCGCATCCCATATTCCCCGCTTACTTACTATTGGGAGGTCAACGACAGTGTGCTACAAGAAGTCCACGTCGATTACTGGGGCACGAAGATAGAGGAGGAATGTGAAAATGCTTGAATATATCCGAGATTTATTAATAATCACTTACAAATCAAACGTTACTGATCAAATTAATTTTAATTTTCATTGTAGTAAGGAAATTGTACCGAGCATCAATACCAATATATTTAGGCATTCTATTAATAATGTATATAAGCAAATTGATATAACTCTAATTATCAAAAGGGGAGATTTTTTTTTGTGATTCTCAAAAGTAATTCTTTTTTTAGAATCAACTTTTTTTTTATTTTTGTTTTTTCCTTCAAAACTATTTTCGAGAACAAAATCAAAATTAAAATCATTTGTGTTACCAAACATGTTTTTCATCCTTTTTTGTTCTGCGGAATAGAATCAAAAAATCAGAATCGTTGCCAAACAGACTCAAGTCACTTGAATAAACATGAGATTTATTAATTGCTTATTAATGTTTATCAAGTAAAATGCTACTAATTACATTAATCTTTATTTTTTTTTTTCTGAACGTCAACTTGTAATAGCTCTATGATTCCTGTCTTCATATTTTTGGCTGCCTGTCGTGATACTCCAATTGGTACATAAACACACAAATGTAGCTTAGAATGCATCTAGTATCTTATGCCATGTATAATGCTTACAACAGGGGAGACGAACAGAATTTATAGAAAACGAAAATGATTATATATTATTGGTTTTGCATGGAATATCAAAGAATTGGTATGAAATGAGCGTAGCATGTACATTGATATGCCAACCGAAGTTCTCGAATACGTCTTAACTTGAAATTTTATAGGAACGTCAAGAAGGAGAATCAAGTTTGCTGCCCTTTATTTTCTTTCTAAATTGTTTCTAGCTAATTAACTCAAGTTAATGTGAAGACGGCAGTGGGTGTTTATTATCGCAAAGAGAGGGCCCCCTCGCGTGCAAAGGCCATGTGACCATTGAGCTGGTTTCTGTAGTTAGATTAGTTTTGCATGACTATATGAATATTCATAGCTCGATAGGATGGACATCAACCCAAAAAAGTGGTGTGGGAGTTCTATTATAGGAAATATAGTCTAATTGTTTGTGAAGACAGGTGCTAGAGCAAGAGCGTACTTACTGAAATTCAACGATTCTTGCTATTACTTTAATTTGTCATCTGATTGGTGATTAATGCGTCACTCCGATTGATAAGACTACTTATAATGAGTCTCGCAACCTAAAAATCAAGGCTAATGGATTATCAGGTTAATTAAATTAACTGACCCGATTCGGAGCCTTTCAAATCCTATCAATTCGCAACTTTGGTTTTAGATTTATGTTCAGATGGTTTGAAGTCGCTACCAATCATTCTTGTTGGGTTGATTAGAAACCCAAGCGAGATATCATGAGAAATACCTTCTATAAACTAGATATTAAGGGATTTTGGGACTTGATCACATTAGTTAGTTAAAATTAATGCCCTTTTGATATCTTAAATTTCATGGAAATCCTCAGTTTGGCAATCCAAGCTTGATTTACTTTTAAACTCAAGTGAGGTGTTCTTTTTGTGTTTTTACTTGTTTAGGCGAATGCATGAATGATATGAAATGTAATAAGATAAATCGATAACAAAAAATGAAATGCAAGACATGCGGAATTAAAGTCACCTTACTCTATATGCAAAGTTAATAATTAATTTAAACATTTAAAAAATAGACATGACATCAAAACAAGACATAATACAAGACAAGACAATGAGCGACGTGCAAACAATCATGCCATCTATTAGACTAAACATGCAAATTCAACGACATAACATAGTCATGTTATGACATGGAATATTATGGTATATAAGCATGCGACATGGCCAAACTAATCTGTATAATCATGCAAAACAAATGCAATGACAAAGACATGCAAATAATTAAAAAAAATCATAGTAACACGCAAAATGCAATACACAAATATGACATATGAAACGTGCAAATGTGACATGTGAGCATAATATATGAACATGAGACACGTGAATATTGCATGGATATGCAAACAATGAATATGCATGATACATGCGAACATAGATATGCATAAGATATGCAAATATGGATATGCATGTGATTTGCAAACACGAGTATGCATGAGATATGTAAAATATAATGAGCAGAATTTTTTGGTATTTTTTAGAATTTTCGAACTTTTTAAGATATGCAAAAACGATCTCTTATCTTGATTTTCACTCCAAATTTCCAATGAGATAAGCTTCTTAAGAAACTTATCTTTCCTAAAATTTCAATTACATAGAGTTTTTAAGAAACCATATCTTACTAAAATTTTTAGAATTTTTTAATTATGAAATTTCAAAAAAGATAGGGCAATGATTCAAATCAAATTATGAATATCCAACTCAACAACATGATAATCACAAAGCAATCCATAGATATTCCTCCTTGAATTGTTTCAAAAAAAAAACTTTCCTGAACCTAAAATTAATTTGAGAAGATAGCGAATTTGATCTAAATGGTTATAGATCGAATTGGCTATCTTCCCCTTTTAATAAATTCGAAAGGATCATATCCGAATGGCTATGGATAGAATACGTATGGATTTGGGTTTAAGGTTTTAATTCAGAAAATTTGTGTCAAAGGATGAATCAAAGAAAATATTACCCCTCAATGAATCAAGTTCGGCCATGGAAAGGTGCTGCAAATTTGAGCTTTTAAAGAATCAATCAATTGTTCATCAAAGTAAAAAAAAATCTTCGACATGCTAGACCATAAAGCATTTCAAGCGATCCAAGTTGTAACATGAACGCAGCTTGCATGGTCTATTGAAGACAATAGATCAAGCAACATCTTAGAAAGTTTCGACTTTAGTAATCAATTGAGATTTTTTTTTTTGTTTGATAAAAAAGGTTTGAACTTTCTCAAATTTTCATTGCAAATCTCACATGTTCATAAAAGCATAATTACATGTATGCAAACTTCCAATCAAATAAGCATCGATTTGCAACCAAAAATTAGAGAAAATTACCTATGTGCTACCACAAAAAAATCTGCATGGTTATCGACATGTATAGCACAAAAAACATGATATTTTCGGACCAAGCGGCATATCTAACAGCATAAAACAGCGTTAAAACAGTGTAAAAACAGCAGCAATTTTTACTCAAGACAGCATCAAATTCAACTCTAAAAGGGTAGAGAAATTACCTTAACTCGTAGAGGTGACTTTGAGCCGACTCGCGTTAAAAACGATGTGGACAGCGGCTGTGGTTCAATTGTGAACCTACAATCTGCTCCTGCTCCCCCTTGGTTGGCACTCAAGCGGTGGGGAAACAGACTGGGTGGACGGCAAAATTGGAGTCCAGCACATGCGTCCAGGGAGAAACCGCCGCAAGGACTAAAACCACAACAGCTGGTGAAGATTGCAGCAGGATTATTGAGGTGCTGAACGGTGTGAGGATTGGAGCAAGCACGTCTCGAACTTATATCTTCCACGAGCAACAGTTGGTGGCTTCGAGAGCAATAGGCGGCAGCCACAAATAAAGGAAGGAACCTCGCCTAGAAGGAGACACCGAGACGAGAAACCGGTCTGTCTGCCTCTGTTCACTGGTGCTTCCTCTGCTTTCTTTTTTTTTTTTTGTTAAGTTCTAACGTCTCTTTCGTTTTTTTTCTGTGCTGATCGTCCGTCACCGCTATGGCCGAGTCTTGACTCTAGTGTTTTTTTTTTTTCAAGCCATACTAAAGAAACAACCAGCTTGACTTTAAACTCAATGCCTTCTAACTTTTATGGGCTGAAATCAAATTAATTAAAGCTCGTGATTCTCCTCCTAATTGTAATTTTCGGACAGGGATACTCCTATTGGCTTGGTTAGTTCCGATTATTCTAAACTGTAGCTCTAATCAAACGGGCTCAATCCAATTCACTTAAAGCTTAATTTTCCTTTGGTGAATTTCGGCCAAACCATTCCCCCACGCAAACTTGGCCGAATTTCATTTTGGCTCGGGTTTGCCATTTGTCAATTTAGGCTCAATTCCCTACCGTCGGTCTGATGCCAAACGTAATGCATGGATGTAGAAATTAAATTATGCTATGCATGAGAAATTATTTTTTTGCGAGAACTAGTTCTCAATTTTGTACAATATAAAAAAGAAGAAAAATAAAAATTTAGGTGTCAATAATGAGTCTAACAAGTTTGGATTTATGAATAATCAAAATTCCCGATGCTACACTAATTAAGTTTCGTCTTTTCTCCAATACCTTAAAAATGACTTGCCATATATGACATTCAATGGAATTGATTATCACCATTCTAGAGTCCTATGTGATCATCTAGTAAATGTGGTCATCCTATTCAGGTAGCCTATCCTGAAGTTTAGTTATCATGAATTCTCGTTCCGGTTATGGATCATCGTTCTGCTTTCAAGCATGAGAATATGTTATGTCTTTGACTCTTAGTTGGCCTACCATATATGCTTTTCGGGCTTTGTACTTTTTTTCCTCTCTTTTACCTTTAGTAGTGTAGCTTGTGCTCATTAGATTGATTTGAAGAAGTTCATGGAATTTTCACGAGCAATTTACGATGAAAGCTATTTTTATTCACCAATGATCAACAGTGCGACGTGAATCTATCCAATATGATGTAATTGGTCAGACTCATGATTTCCAGGGCAAACAAGGACAAAGTTTAGGTCAAACATCAATGGGCTCTCTATCTTCTTCTCTTCTTCTATCTTTTAATTTTCTTTTTCTGCCCACTTCTTCACAGGCCACGCGGACTCTAGGACAACTGGTAATGGCAGCATGAGACGGTTCCTTCCCTCCTGGTCAACCATATCACTCGTAGGAAATGTCCTGGACGCTGACAGCGGACTTTAGGAGACTCCAACGCGGTTTCTTTTCTTCATTCCAACTCTACATTCTCATTGATCTCACATGGCTTTTCCCACAACACTTCGAAAGTCTAAATTCCCAAATCAATGAATTTTCTAATGAATGTGTCGCGAAAGTTCCCCATGATATATATATATATATATATATATATATATATAAAAGCCCAAACCCACGGTGCTAACCTAAAAGTCAACCCTTCAATTTATTAAGAAATCAGCACCTAATAATTACAAATGAAATGGAATGCACCTGGTCTCTACATGCTAATGGGGCTTTAGACACCAAAACGACTGTATTTTGCCGAGAAGCCCTAACAATTAGAGATCCCAAATCTCGAGTCTGATCTGATTGCACATGTCAGCTAAAACTAAAGTGTCAATAAATGTGAACTATGTTCTTGGTTCAACCCTACCAAAAGATTCTATTTTGGGCTTGAACATTAGGTGATTTTAATGCCGTGATCTTTGCATCCAATTAAATTGTTTATTTATAGACATCATGGGTTTGAGCATAATCTAGATATGGAAAATACTCGAGCGGATGAATGGTTGTAACTCTGATTCTTGAATAATTTGCTATGGCTCTCCTCATGGAATAAGTGCTGACACTCAGACAATCACATTAATCTCGTGTCCCCTTTATTGTTTCTCATTTTTTTTTCTATTAATCTCTCATCGATATAATTGCAAAATACTATCAATTTCCACGTCAATTTTACAACATATAGGAAAAAAAAAGGGTAAGGACTTGCGACTTCTGAGTTGATTCAATTATATTTCCTCGTAGTTAAATAATTCCGAAAATATATACGGGAAAACAAGCTATGTAGAATGAAAAATTCAGAAAATTTCACCAAGAATTAAGTTTGCCAATACACGAAAGAATATGACAGTAGGGCTGAGTACAACCGGTTGAGTAGAGTCTACTACTCCCATTCAACCAGACAGGCTTCAATATCAATTTATCAAATTGTTCTAACTATCATTTCATTCGCATTCCAATGATCTATTAGATATTGCCATTGACGTACTAGTTTATAATTAAAAAATGTTATATACCTATATATTAATGTCAATGTTATATAAACAAATTACTGCGCAAATATAATTTGTGTTCTTGAAAAAGTTGAATAAGTATCTGATTCACGAAGGTTGCACCTAGGGACTCCATTTTGAAGCGCGACGTTACTTTGTCACCTAAATCGTATGATTAATGCTCCATTTTCTTTATATTTATTGTTTACTGTCACATTATTTCTCAATTCATGTCGTTGAATATGATGAGATGGTATATCTTAATGTTCTATTATTACGTTATGAATGAAGGAGAAATGTTTGAGCTCTTATTTATTTATTTATTTATTTATGGAAAGATAGATACGTAACTTGAAGATAGAGATGCAAAGGACATAAAGCAAGTAAATATGAAAAGTGCATCAACTTGATATGGTCTATAGAAACTCGTTCCTTCGATAAAGAAGGATTTATCAAAGCATCAAATCATAATGGGTAGTTGATTATCAAATCTCACATTATCATCATCAATGAGCACACGCCGAAAAATATCTTTCTGGTGCTTATGGCTTTTGCAAAAAAATGTTACACGCCCAGATTTGTGTCCCTAGCACCATTACAGTATAGAGATCATAGCAATACAAATAGGTTGAAAGAACACAAAACGCCTTGTAAATTTCAGATTTATATCTAGATTGGGGTTGAACACTCAAATCTAGATATAGATTTAGATCAGTAGAGACTATAGGTAAAATATCAACTGATCACAAAATCGCTTTCAGATAAGTCAACTGTTAGAAAGACTACAATTCTTATAGTTTTCAAAGCTAAAGTGATGACTTTTTAAGGTGCTTGTTCATTCACTAAATGTATTTTGCATTTTAATTATATCATTTTATATCTAAAGTAGTAGTTTTTTTCATTATACTCAAAAAATTTCTTTCATGTGAAGTAGGCATCTTGACATTGATCACAATGGTCAATTCCGCAATTCACATTAAGATATCCATACCACATGCTAAAGAAATTTTGTTAGGGTATAAGTTCACCCCGTTATCATGCTATTTTAATATACCGATAAAAACCATTTTAACTTATTTGTCTATCATATACTTATAGGACTTACAGTATACTAACTTAATCTGACCGCGTAATATATATTGCCCACTAACATTTTCTTTTTGTCGTGAAATACATCTAGGACAAAAATGGGTAGTTTTTGAATGCATTGGGATCGGAGACACATCCATGCTGAAAGTAAAGATTTTCATCACAATTTAAAATAAATCATTTGGGAGGCAATGAAGCCCTTCGTGATGTTTAGACAGTTCACCATGAGTTACTTTCCCAATGAAAGAAAATGGTAATATTACTCTGCGTTTTAACCACATGACCCATAAACTTCCCACTAATCAATGAAATTTTACATTCAAAGACGTGTTTACTTGAAAAATAGATATACAAGAACACATTACCATGAAAATGAGGCTTCTTACCATATTTTTAACAAATCAAAGGTTAAATGTCCTTGACGACGTTACACTTAAAAGAATATTTTAACACACGACGGTGCTTCTTAATACATTCGAAAATGTATTTATGACATATCTAATGTTGTGTGAGCTCAATCATCATCATTAAAAAGTTACCACATTAGACACGTATTTACCTCAGATATACATCCAGTAAGACAGTAAACGTGTCCTAGAGAAGACTTTTTTTCTTGGTAAATCTATACCTTGAGTAGGAAAACTGCAGAATTGTTGTGAAAAATTAGACTTTGTGGTCAAAGACCTCGTTTGATTTTTAATTTGAAACTTAATAAAAATCTCACAATGTGTCGAAAAGTGTCATAAAATAAGATGAGATTAAGATTATCGCAAATTACTACATTGTTGACTTATCTCATACACCTCCTTGTAAATTGACTAAAAGTAATACCTTTGTCGTTGGCTCTAGAGGTGTCAAAAGTTCAGTTCTGTAACCAAACTGAACTGAACCATTAGGATTTGCATTTGAACTGAACCATTCTCGCCGTAAACTGTAGATGAACTAAAACGAAAACCCAGTTCGATTTGGTTCCGTTTTACTTTTTTCCCATTTTTTTTAGGTGTACGAGTGGTGCAGTAAGAGATTTTTCTACCAGTAACATGACTTAGTCCTAACTCTTGGCTTTTGCCTAAGCAAATCAAGAAGTTGTATGTTGGCCCTCTTTGGTACAGTTTTGGGGAAATGTCATTGGAAAAATGCAAATACCTTTGAGTTAAAGGGGATTTCCGACATGGTTGGCTACCTACTAATTTTTTTTTTTCTGCCAACCAAAACATAGCCATCTATATATTATTTCTTAAAAAATAAAACATGATTTTGAAATTAATCTACATCCCTTCCACCACAAACTTCAATTTCACACGTCTGGCCTCTTCTTGCAATGAGTCCGCCTGAGCCGGCATTATGTGTGAATCGTATCTTTTGAATGATTGGGAAACTGCAACTACCGGGCAATAATCACAAGTCCAATTTGATCTTTCAGCTCCAACCATATCCGGAGAGCCTAAATTAGAGAGCTAACAAATAAACAAAATGCATACATTTTCTCCTCGCCAAAAAATGGATAAGAGCATAAGAAATCATAGGTAAGCAGAGAGGAAGGCACTTGAAATTGGTATTGCCCATCAATGATGTATATTAATTGATGGGAAAAACCAAAGCTCAGGTGAAATGCCTTATGATATGGAAGATGACAGTATTGATCACCGAGAAACTCTTCTGTTCTGGAAATTTGAATAGTCCAGGAGTGAGCATAAATCACTGGTTTATGATCATTTAATTTGAAACTAAGTATACAAATACTTGAATATTTTCGTTAAGTTCTGGTGTCGTATTGTTGTCTAATTGTATTTAGGTAAATGGAGGGGCTTCTATTTAGAAACATCACCGTCTACCTCTTGAATTTGGAAAAATTACAAAAAAAAAAAATCATAAACATATTGTGCTTATGCCAATTCAGTCTTAGGCCTTTTAATTTAGCCAATTCAATTGTAAACATTTTAATAATTTACTAATGTCCATCCAGCTAATTTTGGCTAGAAATTGCTAGCATAGGCACTAACCATCCTACGAGGCATCATCGGCTCTAGCGTAGATAATTTCCGCAACATTTTTTTAATTTTTAATTTTACTTCTTTTTTCTTTCTTTCTTTCTTTCCTTTATTACGACTAATAAGGGCGCAAAGACCCCTTTCTGACCAAAGGGCAAGGGACTGCAAGCACTCGCCAGATCAAGCAAGAGTAACACTCACCCAATGCTCTCTAGGCATCGCCTAGGCCCTCCTATTGCCTAAGATTGGCCACTGGAAAAAATGGAATTTCTAAGAAGAAAAAGAGAAATACAAAAAAAATTATCCACATTAGTGCTTGCGCGCTACTTAGGACGGCTAGTACTAACTAGACTGACACATTGGTGTTATTGGCGAAAAATTAGCTTAGGTCTATATCGGCTAATTATCAAAATGTTTATAACTGCATTGGTCCAATTGAAAGATTAAGGACTAAGTTGATACAAGTGCAATAGCCATAGGACTTTTATTTTTGGTAATTTTTCCTTTTGAATTTTAAGTAATAGAAAAAAGGTCCTTTCTATTTTTGCCAACACAAAATGAAAAAAGGAAAAAAAAAACAAAAAGAGAACAAAACAATAAAAAATAATATCAATAAAATAAAATTTAAAAAATTATAGAAATTATTCAGGTCAGTATTGATGGTGCCACATAGGATGATCGATATCCATATCAATGAATGCTTATAGAACTTCACTTATCCAACCAAATAATTATTGATGTGTGTGTATATACATACCAAGTTACTTGAGTATATAGGAGATTTAGTAATCACTTGCGAATTTTATTAGTAAGTGAAACCTTATCAACCAAATTAATCTTAATATTTTCCCTTTTTTTACAATTTACTAAGCATGTCGTATATAGAGGTGTTAAATGGGTGGTAAGAGTCGCATATGGTCTGATTCATATTAACCTATCTTGACTCATTTTGACATAGTACAAATATGATGACCTGTACCCTGCTCGATCCATATTACTAAAATACTTTCATATTTAATTCAAAGATATTAATAAAATATTATGAACAATTTTTATAATTGAAAGATAAAATACAAAAACAAAAAATTTGATTTTTTATTTTTTATTTTCCTTTTTTCTAATTTTCTTTTCAAAGATTAGTGAGGGTCGTTGGCCGACCCTCACCGGTCATAGGGGAGGACTAGTCAACCCTTACTGACCACAAGCGGGTTGAACAACAGGCGAGGGCCATGAGTACCTTGCCGACCATGGTTGAGGGCCACGTGAGGGCCTGACCCTCAATCAGATCTGGCGAGGGATGTGGCCTTCCCTTAGACCTAGCAAGGGCTGTGAAGCCGGGTGAGGGCTGCGATGCTAAGTGAGGACCGACCCTCACCCAAATCTAGCGAGAGTTTCGCGGCTCCTAGCACCAAGCAAGGGTCTCATGGCCTTTGTCGATCGTTGGAGAGGGTTGCAATCCTCGCGTAGACCTGGCGGGGGCTATGAAGCCCTCATCGAACCAATCAGGAAAAAAAATAAAAGAAAGAAAAATAAATCAAAAATCAGAAAAATATTTTCATAACTCACATAAAATAATTAGTTAACCCCATGCCCATTTAAAATCCATTTAACACCCATCAAGTTATTGAGTGATTCATTTACAAACCACTTAAGTTTGTTCCTTACCCAAAATTTTAAAATCCTTACCCAAAAACCACTTAAGTTTGTTAATTAACTCATTTCTGGCCCAAATTCTTAATCGTATTAATGCAAGTTAGGCCATGGGACCAATGTGTCCATGTTCTCGTGCTCTTCCTAGTTGACCCGCATCCGGAGGGCCCGGAGCTTTTACTTCCAAGTCCTTGATTATTTTTATCTGTTACTTCAATTTCTTTTCTGTATTGAATATTCTTCACGGTTTTCAGAAATCCTTGAGTCCATGTGCATGAACTAACAAACCATAGATAAACCAATATCAACCACAACTTTCCCTTGGCAAGGTGCAACGTTGTAATTTGAATATTAGAAGTTAGGGGAAATTGTTGTTTTTTTTTTTTGTGGGGGGGAGTGTTTTGTTGTGGGGGTGGGGGTAGGGCAACCTGGTACCTGCAAAATTAGCTTTCTGTTGTAACTCGCTGCCGCTAAAAGAAAGTTAGCGACTCAAAGGTGATCAAACCTATATTTGATTACGAAAAGTAACTGTGTTATATAGGTTGCTAAAATTTATCAAATATAATGGCAAGTTCGACCAATTAGATGTTTAACGGACTTTAGGGCAAATGAAATTCATGTTGAACTTAAATAGATATCATATCCATAGAACATGCGAATCATAAGAGCCACGAAATTTTCTCTATCCTTCAAAAGAAAAATTAGGAAGGCATATGTCACAGGTAAATATCTGTTACTTTTGTTTCGTTAGGTAATTTCGTAATGATCAACAGAGTTTCATGTGAATCTGTCCCACATGATGTAATCGGTCAGGCACATGATTTCCAGGGCAAGCAAGCACAAAGTTCCATTCAAACATCAATGGCTGTAATGCGCCGGACAGCTTCTCTGTCTTCTTTTCAATTTCGATATCATAATTTTTTCTTTTTCTTCCCCCTTCCTCATGGCTCAGACGACTTCTTGAACCGCTGACCCGGATGTGAGTGCTGTTGCGACGTGCAAGGCCATGTTATGTTATACCCATCGCATTGACATTGACGGCTGTATTTAGGTTTCGTTTATTCATAAAAATTGTTTTTCAAATTTTTTATTATTTGATTCGCAAAATATAAGCTAATCAAGTAAAACATTTTCCATCCATTAAAAATAAACTCATTCAAAATTAAGGAAAATATATATTTTTCTTTTTGAGAAGAGAAAAATATTTTTCTCATCTTGTCTTCTTCCTCCCTTTAACATTTTCTTTATTTTTATAATTTATAATTTTTATTTATTTTATTTATTTTATTTTTCATTTTTTAAATATTTTTTCCTTTCTTTAATTCCCTTCTTCTTTGGCTAGCAACCAACACAGGGGATACAGAATAATCAACAAAATTGAATTTATGAAAAAAGTATATAATAAAAATAAAAAAACTATTAAAATGAGTGAATGAAGGAAAATCAATTGGATTTTCCATAACAAATAGTGCAAAATATTTTAGAGTGAATTTTCAGATTTTAGCCATGCTCCGAAAAATATCATTTTCAAAAAAATGAGTTGCTGGAAGACATTTTCTTAGCATGCCATATTTTTTGTGAAATAAACAAAACCTTAGAGTTTCAAAAAAAAAAAAAAAACAGCCTTAGAGTCTCCTACTCTACGTTCCCACGGATCTCACATGGTTTTTTCACAACTCTTTTGACCGTCCAAATTCCAAAAATGAATCTGTTGATTGAACGGTTGTGAAAAATGATGAAACAATTATTTTATGGGAACGAACGCTATCATTCTGTGATCGCAAGCGGCCAAAGTTGACTTTACACAAAAGCAAAAAACGAAGAAAACCAGTTCATTTGGCAAATTTGTTGTACAGAGTCAAAAGTAAGAGAAACAGCAATAGTCCCTTCTTTCTCATCATTAAAGTCCAAAGCTCCCTCATGATTCCTTTATCTGGTCTGTTCTCTAGCTCCCAGTCGCGTTCTTGGCGAACAATGTCTCTACCAAGGTTTCTTAACTGAACATGCTTTCGTAGCATATTGTCTTCTCCAATTTTTATCAAAGACCTTTGCTGGAGGACTTGAAGACCTTCAGCTGGGAAGAGATCGGAAGTCCACATGTGAAGCACTTTTGTTTTGTCAAATCCAACGTAAAAACAGGCTATATTAAGAAAGATTTGCTTTTGCCGATAATCCAAAGCGACATAACATGTTTTCAGCTTTCTCTGAACTTCCTCATGAGGAACTTTTTCCAACTTCTCCAATGTAAGATCCCAAACATCTTTACTTTTACCCCACAGTAGTGAGCCTAGAACCTCAAGAGCAAGAGGAAGACCTCCTGTCATGTTTACCACGTCATTGGAGAGAGCAGCATACTCGTTCAACGGATGACCTCCTCTAAAAGCATGTTTGCTAAAAAGTTGAAGAGATTGATTGAAGTCCATTCCAGTAAGCTCATAAGTACAACAGACCTCAGGCACATTGAAGAAGTCTTTGTTTCTACTGGTGATAATTATTATACTTCCTTTTCCAAAGCACAATGGCCTTCTCATGAGTGCATTCAAGTGAATCCTTTCATCAACATCATCAAGCAGAACCAAAACCTTTTTCCCACGCGCAACCTTTCATTTATTGTCCTAATTCCATATTCAACACTACTAATATCCGGCCAGCTTCTTTTCAGGATATTAGAGAGCAACTGATTCTGCAAACACTCAATTCCTTTTACCTGGGAAGTTTCTCTGACGTTAGAAAGAAAGCAAAAATCTTCAAAATGATGTGATAGCTGGTTGTATGTGATTTTGGCGAGAGTAGTCTTTCCTACACCCCCCATACCATAGATTCCAAGAATTTGTATGTCATCTGAATCAGCGAGTACCGATCTGCTGATTTCCTTCATATGATGTCCCACACCGAGCTGTCAATCACCAGTAGGTAAACCTTTTTCAACTCAGCTATACTCTTCTGGACAATAAGGTTTACGAGCTCTCCGTCATGTCTAATATTGTGAAAGCAAAACCAAAAAACAATTAGAAGTATGATGAAGAAGGTATGTTTAGCATTATATGGAAGCTATGATGAATCAGAAAAGTAGAAACCACAAAACTGCGTACCTAGCAGTCATTGAATCAATGTCTTGGCCTTTTAGATCGCCAACCTCCTTGAGAGCAGCCCTCCACTTGCTAATAACATTATTGTCAAACTGCTTCTCATGCGAAACAAGGGCCTCTTTATAAGACCCCGTTTGATGACGAACCTCGGATGGTGAAACATAGTAACAAATCCGCAGGATCCTCTGTTTCCTTGATTTTCTACACTCCATCATTTGGACCAACTCGTTAAGACACCATTTACTAAAGGCATAGCCTTTGGCAAAGATGGGAATATAAATTTTTGAATGGTTAATTGCCTTGAGTAGCTCTGGACCCATCTCCATACAGGAAATCCGTAATGCTGGATCGAGTATCAGGTCCTCTAAAACTCAAGAAAATGTCATAGTCATATGCAGATGATGTGGAGGATGAAGATGTTACGCAATTGAGCTGGCGAGGTTTTTCTTCCTGCAGAATTGTCATTTCGGGTACTCATGCATTATGGACAGGTTCTTGAGGGGCTTCTATACCGCCTCTGCTAGCAGCGGCTCCAAGTTGGTTGCTGTTACAATTGCTATTCCTTCTTCCTGTAGGTAAAATAATGGTCGAATGGAATTAATAAAGTGATTGGTCTCAAAGGCGTGATAGCACTCTTTTTGAGAAATTATTTGCCCCACAATATTGTTAATAATTATCGGCAAAAATTCGTTAGGATACAATAGAGTTTCAAGCGAGAATATTAAATAGCAATTCTAATATTTTTCCAAGAACTCTCTAGAAAACAATTGAAAACGAAGGCTATATTCTCTTATTTGGAAAGAACGAAAATTATAGAAGAAAAAATTGTGCTCAGAATAAACGGAACAGTTGAATATATAATGAGAAATGAGCACACATTTTCTCGTTCGAAAAGTAGTTAATCTCATACAACTCTTTGAGCCCAAAATAGTTTACTCGATTACACCTTTTATATTTTTCAAAAACAATTTTTTGCATGAAAGATTGCAACTTTTTGAAGGTCTAAAACTATTAACTCGAACAGACGCAATTCTTCATGTCTAAACTATCAAGTGTGAAAAGTTACAACTATTGGACATAATTAATCAATTAAAAGTTAAAAATAATCGCAACTCGTAAGTGAACAGTCTCGTTAGGATATTATAATTAAAATTTATTAAATTTAATTTCAAACTTAATAGAAAATAAAAATAAAAATATAATTGTTGATGAATGCCGATTATTACTTGCAACTGCTAACTGTTAATTATGCCAAGATTGCGCACCCACATGTGGGTATAATAAGGTCTAGGCACTTGCCCATTTCTTTATTTTGAAAGACCATAGTAGCTTTTTAATTAATAAAAAGGCATACACTCTTATTTTCATCTTATTTGGGATTAGAAAAGGCAACCTTTATTTGTTTTTACAAACAAACTTCAACACATCCTGCTCGTGAAATTAAAAGTGCAAGAAGCATTACGCCAGACAGGCCACTAGAGAATCTTGGTCAGCCACCTGCTCTTGAGTCGAATCATGTACGTTCTAATGTCCACTAAACCTCCGTATCGGACCAACGCATCTTACACAATGCCTCGACTTTTTAGCAAATCGCGAACCATTCATCTCCATATTACCGTCCACAGTATTCCTATTAACCAAACAAGACTCAAATTGACTCAGCAAGCGCGAAACAAAAAGAATGAAAGAAAAACGAAAATATTTACTTCCAAGAACAGCCCCGCAACCACCGCACTTGTAAAAACGTAATGGGCGAACTCCGGCAACACACCCCTGCAAATGGGATACCGAACCAGCCGAACTTTCCCTGTGTCTGCCATTCGCAAATGGAAAACCTCAAGTTACTACTTCCATCACAAACTTATCCCTAAATAACCTTGTGGTCATCAAAAGCTTTAAATAGATACACATTCGACAAGTTTACCTTCTATTAGTTTTTACTTAATCTTATTATCAAATTACTGAATTAGATTATACGCGGCAGTTGATGGGTACATTAATTTAGAGTTTTTATCCTCTATTTATTGCAGTTGTACCAGTTTAAAATTTTTCATGATATTAATTCAATTTAATGAAAACTAATGAAGAGTAAATTGTGTACTAGTTTGGGATTTTTATTGAAGTATGTACAAATATATCAGATAACATATCATTTTATGTATAAATGAATGTTTATATCCTAGGGATTTACATATATGTTGCACGGTAAAAAAATTAATATTTGTTATCCGTTGGAATTTTCGCCTATATTAGATTACATTTGCTTGGTGGAAATAATTATTTGAAAAACATTTGTCAAATAATTATCATTTTATATAGCTTGTAAAAATAAATGAATGAAATTATTTTCATCAGTCAATAAAATATTAAGATATAAATTATTTTTAATAATAATTTTGTTTCATTGGCTAATTATTTCAAACGATATGAGTGACTTTTTTTGAAAATATTTTTCAATAGTTCGATAATTAAGGCTCCAATTTTTTTTTTTGCAAAAAATGAATTATTTGGAAAACATTTTTAAAAAAATGATTGTTGGTATTGCTTGAAGTAATTAGTCAATTGAAAATATTTTTATTATTGAAAAAAATATATGTCTAAATAATTCATGGATGATGAAAATATTTTTGTTGATTTATTGTCATAAAACAATATAAGGAATCATTTTTACGAAAATATTTTTGAACAAATGTTGGCACCTGATTCTTAATCACATTTTCTCTTTAAGAAAATTAATAGAAAATATATAAAAATTAATAAAATTAAAAAATTAACTTTGAAAGCCTTGGCCAAGTCTAAAGAACCAGTTTTGAATAAAAAATTATTTTTCATATTTTTCATATTTTTTAATATTTTTCAAAAAAATATAAATATACTTGAAAATTCGGGAAAAATAACATTTGAGGCAAAAAAAAATTACACAAAAATAGTCAATATTTTTCTTTCAAATCTCTTTTCATGTTAGCCATAAAAAATTTAAAAAATCCAATTCGGGGTCATATGTTCCTTCATGAGCATAATCTCAAATCGAGCCTAAAAAATTCAATTTGCGTCAATTTATTTTTATTTTTCATTTTTAGGAGTTGTGACATTGTCCTCTAATAGTTTAAATTTTCATCTTGACCCAATTATACCAGGAATGACTCAATTTTGCAAATTGACCTTAATTGAATTTTGCATTTTTTTTAATTTAGCCCACAGGTTAACAAAAAATGAAATTAAACCTTTTATAGGGGCATCCATGAAAATCCAAGACGTCTACCCTATAGTTTTCATTATTCTGAATCCACTGGTGGGAGAGTAAACGCCTATTGACACTTAAATGTTGATTTTTCTTTTTTTTATATTGCACAAAAATGAGAATTAATTCTTATAAAAAAATGTTTTCTCATGCATTGCATTTTTATTTATTTATTTTTCTCATGCATTGCATTTTATATCTGCGGCAAGAAATGAGCTTAAATTTGACAAGCAATTGAACTAGACATGAAATGAATTTCGACTAAGCATAAGAGAGGTGTGCCGAAAATTGTGTGAAGATTTGGATTTAAAGAAATATTTCTTTAGAAACTGAATTGCAAATACTTAAAATATCAAGGATTGGAGTGCAAATACTTAATATTTGAGGGATTATTTTGTAAATAACTAAAAGAAGAGTTAGTGGAGAAATTAGAATAAAGAAGGGAAGATGGAGAAGAATAGATAGAGAAAATCATCTGGAAATAGAAAAGGGAAGATAGAGATGAAAAAAAGTTAATGGATAGATTTGAATAAGAGATAGAGATAGAGAATGGAGGATGAAATAGAGAATGAGAAATAAATGAGTGGGTTATAAAAGGAGGAAGAAGGAAGCTAGGAACAGGCTTTTTTTTTAGAGAAAATTTTGGATATTTGAGAGGGTTTTTGGAGATTGAAAAAAATTAAAGAAAAAAACCAAAAGGAGAAGGAGAATTTTTTTTCAAAAGAGAATCTTGAAAATTGTGGGAGTTTAAAGATAAGTATTACTATCACCAATTCTTCTATTGATTAACACAACTTACAAGTTTATTCCCATCGTTCGATCCGCAATCTTGATCAACAAGGTGAAACAAGGTCCGAATTAGACAATAAAATCCGTCAAATCAGGTAACGATCATAACCATTAAAATCTTCGAGAATTTCGTTGCCTAAATGGATTGATTTAAATTTTGATTACGCCATGTTGTATTTGTATGTCTTCATATCTTCATGTTGTATTTGTATGTTTTCGAATCTACATGTCGTATTCGTATTACAATTTTCTGGAATTTTCGTTTAAAAGATCCGAACTCCAAATTGTGGTAGGCTCTACCTCCTACTTATTGGTGTAAAGACTTCATGTATTTCATTTTTTGTATTTTGATTTCCACATTATCAAGCTTCGGAATCGATAGGTCAAGCCACTTGCTAAAGGTCATAACATTGCATAAAAATCGTTAACTCATTATCTCTTTCCGATTTCAAGGAATTTTAATACTGGTCTTTATTTACGGCTTTTTTATATTGCATCTTTTTATTACATTATATTATCAAATTTGTTTGTGAAATCATAGATTTCTTTGACTGTTTTTGTGATATATCTGTTACTGAATACGTACGTATGTCGTATCCATATATCTATGTTCACATGCCGTATTTACATGTCATGTCCGCATCCATATGTCATATTCGTATACGCTACATCATGATGTCATATTTATCACGTCATGTTTGCTATGTCATCTATGCCACATCACTATCGACATGTTATATTTTTATGCAATGTCATCTTTGTTATGTCATTTTGCGTCATGTCATTTTTTGCTACGTCATTTTATGTCATGTCATTTAAATTTTTTAGATTTGCATTTAATTTATGCCATTATATTTTAGAGTAATTTTATGCATTGCATATAGTATAACTTTTGATGCATTCATAAAAGAAAGAACGAAAATTAACAAAAAAAAATATTTTATGTGGTGCATGCTCCCTGAGCTTATTTAATTTCTGAATGTTTAATTAATTATTTGTATACTCACATGATAACCATTGTTAGTGACTTAGGTTAAAATTGATTAATGTTGCATTTTCAAATGATTTTTCATGAAATAACATGGTACCGAAAAGGAGTTAGAATAATCTAGCATAATCAAGTCATCGGAGTTTGAATCTCTAGTTGACTTTCGCTAATTTACTTATATTTCTAATCGACCTACCAAGAGCGATTAGTGACAACTCCTATTAAAACACAACTCTTATTAAAAATATTCGTATGTTAAATACTGAACCAAAGTTGTGATTCGGTAAGATGAGAGAGAGTCCGAATTAGGTTAATTAATTTGATTAATTTGATAATTCGTTAAACTGGAATTTCACTGAATTTTAGGTCGCGACAACAACTTGTGAGTTATTGTCTATTTTATTAGGCTGCTAATTAACTATCATTTACAAATGACTGCAATATACCAACAAATTAGCCGAATTCCGGCTAGTGAAAATTCATCACTCGCGAAACAAGTTAATTTTAACGTTTATGGTGATTGAAATCGAATTTCAGTAATATGATAACAAATTCTAATAGAACTTAGTGACCACCATGAAATTGACTGTTAGTCTTTTTCAAACGCGCTAGAGAAGCGACGATTTAAATGAGTGGTGTAATAAGCAATACGATACATAGTAAGTGTGGACTTAAATAAGAAAGTCAGATTTAACATGCAATAAGGGTATGCTACATTAATTAGCACACTAACTTTGTTGATCCATATCTAAATATACTCCGTATTGTCCTCTACTATTTTAAATGCATTATTATCTAATCGTCGGTCAGAAGATAAACCCTAGTATTTGAACAACTTTGCACTTTATTCTCGGCCTAATACCCAAAAAAACCTCAAACTTCAGCTTTTATTTTTTCGGTATCGAAGGTGTCCGGGCCAGCGTCCATACGGATCACGCACTTCTACTAATCCTCCGAGAGGGCTAGTGTAGCATCCCACCACCACGACCCTCCGCTTAAATCATTGGCACCCAGTGAGGTTTGAAGCCAGGACCTCTCGTGAAAGAACCAGAACGCAAACCAGCTGGGCCACCGATGCGTGGGTCTCAAACTTTAGCTTTTATCCCAATTATACCCAAAACTTTTTTTTGTCACATAAAAAACCCCAAACTTTGGGCCTAATACAAAAAAAAAAACCTTAAACTTTAACCTTTGTCCTAATTATACCCAAAACATTTTTTTGTCTCATAAAAAAACTTAAACTTTTTTTTTATCCCAATTCTACCAGCCTAACACCCAAACAAATCTGCAACTTTAGTTTTGTCCCAATTCTACCAATCTAATAAATAAAAAAAATTCTATTAACTTTTTTTATGTTGTATATTTCTCCTATACATTGTCGGAAGATACAGAGTCACTTAAGGTGGTGTGTTTTGGATTCTACCCAGCACTCAACAACTCAAAAATGGCTAGTTGTGGAGATTTGATTATCTAGATAAATAATTTCAAATCTTGCTATCCTTTTGTCGCGACCCTCTAAAAATTTTATCTTCAAAAGGGTTAACGGATTATTAGGTTAATTAGATTTGACTAACCTAACGCGAACCCTTCCAAGCCCTACCGAATCGCAACTTTGGATTTTTGTTTTAAATGATTTTTAAATTTGGAGTCGCCACTAATCATTCTTGGTAGGTCGATTAGGAACCTAAATAAATTAGCGGAAGAACTAATTTATTCTTGCGAACCAGAGATTATGAGTTCGGGGACTTGGTTACACTAGTTAATTAAAACTAATGCCCTTTTGGTACCTTAATTTCATGGATATCCTAATTCGGCAACTCAGGCTTGGTTTATTTCTAAGGCTCTAGTAGGGTATTCTCTTTTGTGTTTTCACTTTTTTAAAAAGGATGCATGGATGGTATATATATTTTATTTATTATATTTTTTAAGTGTTAAAGATTCCCTGAAGCCGAAAGAGGGAGTGTGTTAACGACTTCTGTGCAGTATTACGACTTACTCATCTTTTGGGTCTGATGATTCAAAAATTAAATTATAGGAAGTACATGACAGTGAATAAACACCTCCAATGGGAGGCCTAGCATTGGCTTGGCTCTTCCTTTTGGGATTTAAGGTACAGGTATTTAAGTTGCAAGTATTTAAACTACTGTAAGTTGTTGACACCTGATTTTTAATCATTTTTTCTATTGCTAAAGTAATAAAAAATCCATAAAAATTCATAAAATTGAAAAATCAACTTTGGGGACCTTAGCCAAGCCTAGAGAACTAAGTTTGACCAAAAAATGATTTTTCATATGTTCAGTATTTTTTTAGTATTTTTATTTTCGACAATTCACGAAAAATAAAGAAAAAAATGAGAAAATTGCAAAATCAACTTTGGAAGCCTTGGCCAAGCCTAGGCAACCATTTTTGAACAAAAAATAAATTTTCATATTATATATATTTTTTAATACAAAAATACTTGAAATTTTTGGAAAAATAACATTTGAGGCCAAAAAAATACACAAAGATAGTTAATATTTTTATTTTAAATCTATTTTCATATTGGCCATCGCAAATTCAGAAAAATCCAATTCGAGTCACGTGTTCCTTCACGAGTATAATTTCGAATCAGGCCTAAAAAAAATTAATTTGAGTCAACTTATTTTTAATTTTCACTTTTTATGAGTTGTGACACTGTCTTCCAATATTTTAAATTTTCATCTTGGCTCAATTACACCCAAAATGACTCAATTTTGTAAAAAGGCTTTAATTAAATTGTGCATTATTTTCAGCGGCAAGAAATGAGCTTAAATTTGACATGTGGTAAATTTTGGTTTGTCAAAAATTGTGAGGAGATTTGGACTTAAAGAAATATATTTTTTCATGGACTGAAAAGTAAATACTTAAAATTCAAGGACTAGAGTGCAAATACCTTACTTTTGAAGGATTATTTTTCAAATAACAAAAAGAAGAATTAGTGGATAAATTAGAATAGAGAAGAGAAGATGGAGAAGAGGAGATGAAGAAGAGAAGTTGGAGAAGAATAGATGGAGAAAATAAGATAAGAATAGAGAAGGGAAGATGGAGATGAAGAAGAGTTAGTGGAGAAATTAGAATGGAAGATAAATATGGAGAAGGGAAGATGAAGAAGAGTTAGTGGAGAGATTAGAATGTGAGATAGAGATAGAGAATGGAAGATGAAAATGAAGAAGAGTTAGTGGAGAAATTAGAATGGGAGATAGAGTTAGTGGAAAAATTAGAATGGGAGATAGATGAGTAGATTATAAAAGGAGGAAGAAGTGAGCTTGAGAAAGAGAAAATGTTTTGGGAGAGAACATTTCAAGTGTTTGGAGGAATTTTTTTGGAGAGAAAATTTTGGATGTTTAAGAGAGTTTTGGGAGATTGAAGAAAAATTTGAGAGAAAGAAAATATCAAAAGAGAAATAATTTTGAAGATGATGGGAGTTTAAAGTTAGGGGTTATCATCACAAATTCTTTCATCGATCAACATAAATCAAGAGTTCATCCTCGTCAACGAGCAAGCAAATTCGAGCTAGGTGTTTTTATTTATTCATTTATTTGTGGTTTTATTCGCAAATTAACACAAATTGTATGCACTTTCTCCTATCTCCTTTCTTTTTCCATATTTTATGTCAGGAGAAGGATATCTCTACGTCAACAGCAAAAATCTTGTAGAGATGCAAAAATTGGTCCAGACAAGCTCCTAAGCTGTCCACCGATTTCTCAACTGATCTGTGACTAAAAGTTCATCTTAATTAAAAAAAAAACTCTCTATATTGGCAACATAGAGAGCGAAAATCAATTATAGAAATCCCTACCAAAAAAATGGGAGATAAGTACTCTTTCCACTCTTCTGGTTTTAGGTACAGATTAGCACATATTTTGTATACTGACACTTCACTCTATTTTATGTCAGGAAGCCGCAGCTCTATATCAATGGTCAACCCTATGGAAGCACAAAATCGGCTTGGAGGAGTCCTCAAGCGCACACAAATTTCAAATTGTTGAATCAATTCGTTGTATTTTATTTTAAAGAATTCATACCCCAGAATGGAGAGGACAAAGTCCATCCGCAATTTAAATACCTGCACCATAAATCCTAAAGGGAAGAGCCAAGCCAATGCTTAGCCTCCCATTGGAGGTTTTTACTTACAGTAGTTAAATACCTGCAACTTAAATACCTGTACTTTAAATCCCAAAGGGAAGAGCCAAGCCAATGCTTAGCCTCCCATTGGAGGTTTTTACTTACAGTAGTTTAAATACTTGCAACTTAAATACCTGTACCTTAAATCCCAAAGGGAAGAGCCAAGCCAATGCTAGGCCTCCCATTGGAGGTGTTTATTCACTGTCATGTACTTCCTATAATTTAATTTTTGAATCATCAAACCCAAAAGATGAGTAGGTCGTAATACTGCACAGAAGTCGTTAACACACTCCCTCTTTCGGCTTCAGGGAATCTTTAACACTTAAAAAAATATAATAAATAAAAATATATACCATCCATGCATCCTATTTAAAAAGTGAAAACACAGAAGAGAATACCCTACTAGAGGCTTAGGAATAAACCAAGCCTGAGTTGCCGAATTAGGATATCCATGAAATTAAGGTACCGAAAAGACATTAGTTTTAATTAACAAGTGTAACCAAGTCCCCGAGCTCATAATCTCTGGTTCGCAGGAATAAATTAGTTCTCCCGCTAATTTATTTAGGTTTCTAATCGACCTACCAAGAACGATTAGTGGCGACTCCAAATTTCAAAATCGTTTAAACAAAAACCAAAGTTGCGATTCGGTAGGGCTTGGGAGGGTCCGCGTTAGGTTGGTCAAATCTAATTAACCTAATAATCCGTTAACCCCTTTAAAATTTAAATTTTTTTTAGAGGGTCGCGACATAAGTAAATACCTCCAATGGGAGGCTAAGCATTGGCTTGGCTCTTCCTTTTGGGATTTAAGGTACATGTATTTAAGTTGTAGGTATTTAACTACTGTAAGTAAAAACCTCCAATGGGAGGCTAAGCATTGACTTGGCTCTTCTCTTTGGGATTTAAGGTATAGGTATTTAAGTTGCAGGTATTTAACTACTGTAAGTAAAAACCTCCAATGGGAGGCTAAGCATTGGCTTGGCTCTTCCCTTTGGGATTTAAGGTACATGTATTTAAGTTGCAGGTATTTAACTATTGTAAGTAAAAACCTCCAATGGGAGGCTAAGCATTGGCTTGGCTCTTCCCTTTGGGATTTATGGTGCAGATATTTAAATTGCGGATGGACTTTGTCCTCTCCATTCTGGGGTATGAATTCTTTAAAATGAAATACAACGAATTGATTCAACAATTTGAAATTTGTGCGCGCTTGAGGACTCCTCCAAGTCGATTTTGTGCTTCCATAGGGTTGACCATTGATATAGAGCTGCGGCTTCCTGACATAAAATAGAGTGAAGTGTCAGTATACAAAATATATGCTAATCTGCACCTAAAACCAAAAGAGTGGAAAGAGTACTTATCTCCCATATTTTTGGGAGGGATTTTTATAATTGATTTTCACTATCTATGTTCCCAATATAGAGAATCTCTTTTGAATTAAGAGGGACTTTTAGTCACAGATCAGCTGAGAAATCGATGGACAGCTTAGGAGCTTGTTTGGGCGATTTTTGCATCTCTGCGAGATTTTTTGCCGTTGACGTAGAGATATCCTTCTCCTGACATAAAATATGGGAAAAATGGAGGTAGGAGAAAGTGCATACAATTTGTGCTAATTTGCGACTAAAACCACAAATAAATGAATAAATAAAAACACTTAGCTCGAATTTGCTTGCTCGTTGACGAGGATGAACTCTTGATTTATGTTGATCGATGAAAGAATTTGTGATGATAACCCATAACTTTAAACTCCCATCATCTTCAAAATTCTCTCTCTCTTTTGGTATATTTTTTTTTCTCTCAAATTTTTCTTCAATCTCTCAAAACCCTCTCAAACATCCAAAATTTTCTCTAAAAAAAAATCTCTCAAACACTTCAAATTTTCTCTAAAAAAAAAATTCCCCATCAAACTCACTTCTTCCTCTTTTTATAACCCACTTATCTATTTCCCATTCTAATTTTTCCACTAACTCCATCTTCCATTCTAATTTCTCCACTAACTCTTCTTCATGTCAACTTCCTCTCTCCCATTGTGATTTGATTGCGCGGAGGGTAAGGTTGTCAATTCGGATAGTGGGGGCCTTTTAGGTCCATACCCTGTCTCTCTTTCTTTTATTTTCTAGAGTCCACTCCTCACTTGAGTCATGCGCATGACTATGTGATCTGCATTTCTCCAAGGTAAAAGTAATTTCTCTAATTTTATCTTGTATTGATTTTCGGTCGGTCCATGCTAGGTGTTAGTCAGTTTTTGAACTTGACATTACGACCATTCTTTTAAAAGAAAATAAAAATTAAATTTGCCCCCCTTTTCTTTTAATTTTTTTTAAATGATGTGAAAAAAATCCATTCAGGGGAATTTTATTAACCAATAAGGGATTTTTGTCATGTTTTTATTGCTTCAATAAAAATGAAATTTTCCTGAAATAAATTTTCCTCTGAAAATTTATTTCAATAAAAAGAAAAATTCCTTAAAAAAAAACTTTGGTAAACATCAAGTGATTTTATCATATTTTTCAAATTATAAAAACTTGCAAGAAAATTCTTTTCGAGAAATTCGCTCATGTTTTTCTAAGAAACTTTTCTCTAAATAAAATTAGACTAATGTCTAGGGGGAATTTTGTTCACCAATAAAGGATTTCTATCATGTCTTTCCTACTTCAATAAAAATAAAAGTCCTTCTTACTGGCAAATCAAGTCCTTTTTACAGGCAAACTAAGTCCTTCTTACAGGCAAACCAAGTCCTTCTTACAGGCACAAAGTCCTTCTTACAGGCAAATCAAGTCCTTCTTACAGGTAAACTAAATCATTCTTACAAGCAAACCAAGTCCTTCTTACAGGCAAATCAAGTCCTTCTTACAGGCACAAAGTCCTTCTTACAGGCACAAAGTCCTTCTTCTAGGCAAATCAAGTCCTTCTTACAGGCACAAAGTCCTTCTTACAGGCAAATCAAGTCCTTCTTACAGGCATAAAGTCCTTCTTACAGGCAAATCAAGTCCTTCTTACAGGCAAAGCAAGTCCTTCTTACAGGCACAAAGTCCTTCTTACAAGCAAAGTAAGTCCTTCTTACAAGTAAATCAAGTCCTTCTTACAGGCAAAAGTCCTTCTTACAGGCACAAGTCCTTTTTACAGGCACCAAGTCCTTTCTATAGGCACCAAGTCCTTCTTACAGGTATCTCCATGGGGTGACCTACCATACGAGTCAAATCTCAATCAAAATTTAATCAGTAGAATCCTTTTATTAGGAATCTACCATGTTACGACCTACCATACAGGTGAAATGGTATGACCCACCATACAGGTCAAATTTTAATTCAATTTTTAATCAGTAGAATCCTTTTATTAGGAATCTACCATGGGTTGATCCACCATACGAGTTTAGGTTCAACCACCCTAAAGTTTTTTTTTATATATAACGAATCCTTAGGTTCTCATTTCATTTTCAGTGGAACATTTATGTCACGACTCTTTTTATTTCCTTGTATTGAGTCGATTAGAATTCAAGTATCATCTCGTCTTTGAAATGAACCTCTACCGAGCTTCCTTTCAAAGAGGGGCAGCTGTTGACACCTGATTTTTAATCATTTTTTCTATTGCTAAAGTAATAAAAAATCCATAAAAATTCATAAAATTGAAAAATCAACTTTGGGGACCTTAGCCAAGTCTAGAGAACTAATTTTGACAAAAAAAATGATTTTTCATATTTTTAGTATTTTTTTAGTATTTTTATTTTCGAAAATTCATGAAAAATAAAGAAAAAAATGAGAAAATTGCAAAATCAACTTTGGAAGCCTTGGCCAAGCCTAGGCAATCATTTTTGAACAAAAAATAAATTTTCATATTATATATATATTTTAATACAAAAATACTTGAAACTTTTGGAAAAATAACATTTGAGGCCAAAAAAATACACAAAGATAGTTAATATTTTTATTTTAAATCTATTTTCATATTGGCCATCGCAAATTCAGAAAAATCCAATTTGAGTAACGTGTTCCTTCACGAGTATAATTTCGAATCGGGCCTAAAAAAAATTAATTTGAGTCAACTTATTTTTAATTTTCACTTTTTATGAGTTGTGACACTGTCTTCTAATATTTTAAATTTTCATCTTTGCTCAATTATACCCAGAATGACTCAATTTTGCAAAAAGGCTTTAATTAAATTCTGCATTATTTTCAGCGGCAAGAAATGAGCTTAAATTTGACATGTGGTAAATTTTGGTTTGTCAAAAATTGTGAGCAGATTTGGACTTAAAGATATATATTTTTTCATGGACTGAAAAATAAATACTTAAAATTCAAGGACTAGAGTGCAAATACCTAACTTTTGAAGGATTATTTTTCAAATAACAAAAAGAAGAGTTAGTGGATAAATTAGAATAGAGAAGGGAAGATGGAGAAGAGGAGATGAAGAAGAGAAGTTGGAGAAGAATAGATGGAGAAAATAAGATAAGAATAGAGAAGGGAACATGGAGATGAAGAAGAGTTACTAGAGAAATTAGAATGGAAGATAAGAATAGAGAAGGGAAGATGGAGATGAAGAAGAGTTAGTGGAGAAATTAGAATGGGAGATAAATGTGGAGAAGGGAAGATGAAGATGAAAAAGAGTTAGTGGAGAGATTAGAATGTGAGATAGAGGTGGAGAATGGAAGATGAAAATGAAGAAGAGTTAGTGGAGAAATTAGAATGGGAGATAGAGTTAGTGGAAAAATTAGAATGGGAGATAGATGAGTAGATTATAAAAGGAGGAAGAAGTGAGCTTGAGAAAGAGAAAATTTTTTGGGAGAGAAAATTAGAAGTGTTTGGAGGAATTTTTCTGGAGAGAAAATTTTGGATGTTTGAGAGAGTTTTGGGAGATTGAAGAAAAATTTGAGAGAAAGAAAATATCAAAAGAGAGAGAATTTTGAAGATGATGCGAGTTTAAAGTTAGGGGTTATCATCACAAATTCTTTCATCGATCAACATAAATCAAGAGTTCATCCTCGTCAACGAGCAAGCAAATTCGAGCTAAGTGTTTTTATTTATTCATTTATTTATGGTTTTAGTCGCAAATTAGCACAAATTGTATGCACTTTCTCCTATCTCCTTTCTTTTTCCATATTTTATGTCAGGAGAAGGATATCTCTACGTCAACAGCAAAAATCTCGTAGAGATGCAAAAATCGGCCCAGACAAGCTCCTAAGCTGTCCACCGATTTCACAACTGATCTGTGACTAAAAGTCCCTCTTAATTCAAAAGAAACTCTCTATATTGGGAACATAGAGAGCGAAAATCAATTATAGAAATCCCTCCCAAAAAAATGGGAGATAAGTACTCTTTCCACTCTTCTGGTTTTAGGTACAGATTAGAACATATTTTGTATACTGACACTTCACTCTATTTTATGTCAGGAAGCCGCAGCTCTATATCAATGGTCAATCCTATGGAAGCACAAAATCGGCTTGGAGGAGTCCTCAAGCGCGCACAAATTTCAAATTGTTGAATCAATTCGTTGTATTTTATTTTAAAGAATTCATACCTCAGAATGGAGAGGACAAAGTCCATCCGCAATTTAAATACCTACACCATAAATCCCAAAGGGAAGAGCCAAGCCAATGCTTAGCCTCCCATTGGAGGTTTTTACTTACAGTAGTTAAATACCTGCAACTTAAATACCTGTACTTTAAATCGCAAAGGGAAGAGCCAAGCCAATGCTTAGCCTCCCATTGGAGGTTTTTACTTAAAGTAGTTTAAATACTTGCAACTTAAATACTTGTACCTTAAATCCCAAAGGGAAGAGCCAAGCCAATGCTAGGCCTTCTATTGGAGGTGTTTATTCACTGTCATGTACTTCCTATAATTTAATTTTTGAATCATCAAACCCAAAAGATGAGTAGATCGTAATACTGCACAGAAGTCGTTAACACACTCCCTCTTTCGGCTTCAGGGAATCTTTAACACTTAAAAAAAATATAACAAATAAAAATATATATCATCCATGCATCCTATTTAAAAAGTGAAAACACAGAAGAGAATACCCTACTAGAGGCTTAGGAATAAACCAAGCCTGAGTTACCGAATTAGGATATCCATGAAATTAAGGTACCGAAAGGGCATTAGTTTTAATTAACAAGTGTAACCAAGTCCCCGAGCTCATAATCTCTTGTTCGCAGGAATAAATTAGTTCTTCCGCTAATTTATTTAGGTTTCTAATCGACCTACCAAGAACGATTAATGGCGACTCCAAATTTCAAAATCGTTTAAACAAAAACCAAAGTTGCGATTCGGTAGGGCTTGGGAGGGTCCGCGTTAGGTTAGTCAAATCTAATTAACCTAATAATCCGTTAACCCCTTTAAAATTTAAAAATTTTTTTAGAGGGTCGCGACATATGTAAATACCTCCAATGGGGAGGCTAAGCATTGGCTTGGCTCTTCCCTTTGGGATTTAAGGTACATGTATTTTAGTTGCAGGTATTTAACTACTGTAAGTAAAAACCTCCAATGGGAGGCTAAGCATTGGCTTGGCTCTTCCCTTTGGGATTTAAGGTACAGGTATTTAAGTTGCAGGTATTTAACTACTGTAAGTAAAAACCTCCAATGGGAGGCTAAGCATTGGCTTGGCTCTTCCCTTTGGGACTTAAGGTACAGGTATTTAAGTTGCAGGTATTTAACTACTGGAAGTAAAAACCTCCAATGAGAGGCTAAGCATTGGCTTGGCTCTTCCCTTTGGGATTTATGGTACAGATATTTAAATTGCAGATGGACTTTGTCCTCTCCATTCTAGGGTATGAATTCTTTAAAATGAAATACAACGAATTGATTCAACAATTTGAAATTTGTGCGCGCTTGAGGACTCCTCCAAGCCAATTTTGTGCTTCCATAGGTTTGACCATTGATATAGAGCTGCGGCTTCCTGACATAAAATAGAGTGAAGTGTTAGTATACAAAATATATGCTAATCTGCACCTAAAACCAGAAGAGTGGAAAGAGTACTTATCTCCCATTTTTTTGGGAGGGATTTTTATAATTGATTTTCGCTCTCTATGTTCCCAATATAGAGAGTCTCTTTTGAATGAAGAGGGACTTTTAGTCACAGATCAGCTGAGAAATCGGTGGACAGCTTAGGAGCTTGTTTGGGCGATTTTTGCATCTCTACGAGATTTTTTGCCGTTGTCGTAGAGATATCCTTCTCCTGACATAAAATATGGGAAAAATGGAGGTAGGAGAAAATGCATACAATTTGTACTAATTTGCGACTAAAACCACAAATAAATGAATAAATAAAAACACTTAGCTCGAATTTGCTTGCTCGTTGACGAGGATGAACTCTTGATTTATGTTGATCGATGAAAGAATTTGTGATGATAACCCATAACTTTAAACTCCCATCATCTTCAAAATTCTCTCTCTCTTTTGGTATATTTTTTTTCTCTGTCAAATTTTTCTTCAATCTCTCAAAACCCTCTCAAACATCCAAAATTTTCTCTAAAAAAAAATCTCTCAAACACTTCAAATTTTCTCTCCAAAAAATTCCCCATCAAACTCACTTCTTCCTCCTTTTATAACCCACTTATCTATCTCCCATTCTAATTTTTCCACTAACTCCATCTTCCATTCTAATTTCTCCACTAACTCTTCTTCATATCAACTTCCTTTCTCCACTAAAAAAAATTGTGGACTTTGGCCCTCAATTTGCAGTAAAAAAATGCCCTAATCATCTTTATAAGTTCGGATCGGCATTCCAATTTGCAAAGTCAACTCTCTCTAGTCCATCATCTGTCCTGGCAAGGTTAGACTCCCCTACTCAGTCAAATGTCAACTCTCCCGACCCCTTCAAAATTGTGGAGAGCTAGTCTCGGCACCCACGTGCAGGCAGGAACAACGTAAAAGTGAAGACAAACATTTAGCTCAGATAATCGATCTTATGAAAATATATATTGACAAAACAAAACCTTTAATTGAATGAAGATTATAACAAAATCCATTGTAATATGAATTGCTAAAAAACGAATATTCATAGAAACCGATCAAAATAAATTCTTTCAACACTTCCCTTCGAGGTGGACCATCCGACGCACATATAACAAGTGCAATTTTCTTCCAACGTCTGACCAAATTAACACCCTGTAAATTGGACCTTACACTAAATAAGAATATGGATACATTGAACCAGATTTGAAAGCGCAAATAAAACACGTTATCGGAAAGTTGAAGCACCTTTCTTGTACAAGCTTTATAGAATCATGTAGAAACACTACTTGAATTGCAGCAAACTAAACTGCATCGCCCAACGGCTCTCAATTTTGGCTGCTCTATGAAGATGTGCTTGACTCCAAATCTTACATCTACCGATGTGCTGTGACTTCGCTCGTGGATTGGACTCAATTGAGGAAGTGTCCTACAAAGAATAACAACCATGGTATGCATTGTATTTTTTAAGAATTTTACTTTTTTTATAATATGACTTCTATAAAGTTTGTATTAGAAAGTCATGTTTTGACCAAAATGACATTGTTTTAGCAATGAGATGTAACATAGAGAAAATAAAAATAAATCACGTCAGCATTTTTGGTTAAACAAATTATACAGAGCTAACAAAAGGATTTGATAGCACAAATTTGATAATTTTTAAAATTTGATTGCACTTTATAAGTTTTGGGATTCAATTGTACTTTCGTGATAAGTTTTATTACTTCCAATATATCTATTACCAAAAAAAAAAAGAAAAAAAAAAAGACAACTCCGTCTATGCTTCTGTGCCTCATACGCACTTCAAATATTACGTGTTTGTCCCTTTCGCACTCTGTGACATCATCTCATTTCACTAATCCAACAACAAAGAAAGTCTTCTTCGAATTGTTTTTTACAGACAAAAGTAGCAACGAAAATTTTACATCAACAGCAGTTGCAATTTTCGCTGAAGAAGTCTCCAAGGATAACAAAGTACGGAGCATAAAATCCTCATTCTACTACAACTTTCGAAATTGGCAGATAATTTCAGCGACGTTGCAGGTCCAATCTTCAAATATATCCTCGCGTTCCTAACTTGCCCAGATCTTTGTAGCATGACAGAGGTGAATCTAGAGTTCCAGCACCTAAATATATCAGAAGCTGTGCCGATCAAATACCACTGGCGACAAATTCTGCCACAAATTAATTTCATCGGATGGACTTTAATTTTTTGTCTATCTTGCACTCTAGCAGATTGTCTAGCAGTTCACTCCTCGAACGATCCTGGACCGGTGTACCTACAATATAAAGCTGGGATAGGTTCTTCAAATTCGAAATATCAAAGTGGTCAGTGACTGGCAACCCGAGATATGTAGCTTGGAGACAGTCGAGGAGATCTGCAGAATGCATTGGAGACTTTTGCAATATCGGAGGTAAAGAAACTTCAAATGAGAAAGGGCACCTAGCTCAGGAGATAGGTTAGTCATTTGTGGAATCATCAATGCCAAGACTTACCATTTGGATAACCTCCCAAGCCACCAAGGCATGGGAACTTGCTCCAACTCAGATGGGCTAGAGATGTCCAGCTCTCCCATTAACAACACCAGCTGTTTCAAGTTGATCAGTTTCGAAAGATCAAAAATAGCTACCAGGGATCTCGACAGGATTGCCAGAGAAGTCAAACATACTGGAAGTTTAGGCACAGCAGATATACTTTCTGAATAAGGGCGTCGCCATATTTTCTACGGGTGAGCATGGCCGGGAGAGCCGGGTCTAGACCTAGACCCTAAACCAAACCCTATTATAACCAGTTCTCGATTTTTGGAACTGAGGACTTACCCTGTTTATCCTGGGCTTTGTTTTGGAACCGACCTTGTTTTTCGATTTGGTTCTAGGGTCTACCCGATTTCCTTATTTTTCAGTCATCTCCAAAAGAAAAACAAAGCTAACAGTTTTAGGATCTACCCAGTTTCCTTCTTTTTTAGTCATCCTGAAAAGAAGACAAAGCCAATGATGTAGAAAATATATTCTCTTCACTTAGGCTGCAGTGAAAACTGGGCAACATCCCCAGAGGTGAGTGTGCTATGAGTGCATGACATAAGGCTGTGGCAAAAACTTAGTCACTTCACTTAGGTTTTTTTAATATAAAAAAAGCATATAAAACCAGTTCTATAAATCGGCCCAGGTGAGTTTTTACCTAGACTTGGTTCTCGGACCGGTTCTAACCGGTTTGCGAAAATTGGAACCAGTTCCCGGATCGGTTTGAATGGAAACCGATTCCTGACCCTATTTTTCGGATGGTCCGATCTGGGTACAGGGTAAATTCGGTTTGGTTGTGTTGAGGAAACTATCCCACTAAGAATTTTGATTCTGATAAAACTTGTTTTTAAGAAGTCTAGTTAATGGAAGTATATCTTCCTTGTAGAAATTCACGATGTGAAAAGAGCGTTGAATATCCCATAACTGGCGTTCAGACTCAAGGAAGAGTCCTCACCATAGTGCTTCTGAATGGTCAGAAGGAGGAACTATGCTTGTGCCTCTAAAGGAATCAGAAGGAGGAGTCTGCGTCTGAGTCTGCGTCTGAGTAATTCAGATGAAGTGTTTTACTGCCTCAAATGGATTCAGATGGAGGACGGCATTACCTTGGAAGACCTCAAGAAGACTTGTGTGAGACGTCACCAGCGGGAGCTTTAAGAGCTCAGATTCACAGTGTAATATCGAATCAGATTTAGAGACCTCACATGGTTTGAAAGCTGTTTCTGAATGGATTCACATTATGCAGCTGGACTAAGAAGACCCACGATTGACAAAGAGTCCGATTGATTTCGGAAAATACGAGAAATGAAAAGATTCGATCTACAGGATGATTGTCCATCTTCATTGGGACAAAATCCTTGATTGGATATTATCTTTCTTTCCCTCTTTCAAGTAGATTCAACATCTCACGTAAATGGAAACTGAAGATTTAGTTGTATGGGCGACCAAATCTGAAGATTACAAGAATCTTTCTTCAACGACTACCTAGCATCTTTCCAAGTTTATCTCGCTCAATCAAGGCTGATTGAGGATTGACGAGTGATCCCGTGGAGTACCTTGACAACGGCTAGTTCAAGGTGAAAAGGGGTATAAAAGGAGGGTGTTGGTATTCGAAGAAAAAAATGAGAAAAAAGTGAGATATAGAAAAGTCGAGCAAACTGTTGAGAAAATAATTTTAACTTCTCGTGGAAATACTCTTGTTAGTGAGTTGAGAGAAGTTCATTGTAACTTTGTGATCATTATAGTGAAATCCAGCCAATCGGTTGTCATCGTGGGAGAGTGGACGTAGGCTTACTATAGCCGAACCACTATAAATCTGTGTGCACAATTCTCCTTCTGAACTCCTTTATTTCGTACATATTTGTTCTGTTACATTCAATACATCGCTTCTGCGCCTGCTTGCATTTGAATCTCAAAATTTTCAGAAGCACCTATTCATCCCCCCTCTAGGTGTCGTTGCTAGTCACATCAATTGGTATCAGAGCCAGGTTGCTTACTTTTGTGAAGTGTTCTACTTCAGAGCTAACGATTTATCATGTCTAGCAACAACTTCTCAAGTTCTGGTGATTCATTATTCCACAACAAACCACCGTATTTCGACGGAAAGGATTACAACATTTGGTGCAACAAGATGAAATGGTTCATCAAAGCACTAGATGATCAAATGTGGGATGTAGTAACCAGAGGAGTGGTCCCTATCATTTCCGCAAATATGGGATCAGAAGAAAATCCAGCATCACTTACAGATGCTGAGAGAATCAAGAGACAAGAACTCGACTCTAAAGCTGTCCACTCACTTTTTTGTGCACTATCCTCACCGATCTATAATCATGTAGCAGAAGAAGTATCTACGAAGGCAATATGGGACAGACTACATGTCACATATCAGGGCACTAATTGGGTTAAAGAGACTAAACTCAGTATACTACTGAGTGACTATGAAGCCTTTAAAATGAAACCTGATGAAACAATTGCTGAGATGATTGACAGATTTTAGATTCTGGCTAGTGGTCTCGCACAACAAGGTGCACCTGTGGCTGAACCAATGCAAGTCAGAAAAATCCTCCGAGGATTAACCGAAGAATGAAACTACATCAAGCCTTCCATTCAAGAATGCCAAACTATAAGACCACTGTCCATCGACGAGTTAGTTTGAACTCTGCAATCTTATGAGACAGAGAGAAACAACAATAAACCAGAGATCTTAAAAGGTAAGAAGTCCATTGCTCTTTCATCTAACTTTGATGATGAAATTTCAGATTCAGATGATGAGGATGAAGACGATGAAGAGCTCGCATTAATGGTGAAGAAGTTTAGAAAGATGGTCAAGAAAGGTAGATTCTTCAAGGGAAAGAAGACATTCAGAAGGAACGACCACAAACAATCTGGTCATGACAAACAGGAAAGCAAGGACATCGTATGCTTTCATTGCAAGAAAGTAGGACATATTAAACCCAAATGTCCACTGCTGAAGAAGGATAAAGCCAAATTTGAAAAATACAAGAAGGCCTTGAAGGCAGAAACACTAAGCGATTCTGAAGAAAGCGACGAGTACTATGCAAACATGTCTTTTGGCAAATTCAGATTCAGACTCAGAATCAGATACGGAAATAAGCCTTTCTGAGCTACCTGATAACTTTTTTGAATACATAACAGAGCTGTGCAAAACTTATAAAGAAGTTCTCAAAAAGATTTCATATTTGAAAAAGGAAAATCAATCTCTGAAACAGCAAGATCTTTCTCAAAAAGATAGGATCGAGTTTTTACAAAAAGAATTTCACTCTTTAAAGGAAAGTCACGATCTTACTTTAAAAGAAAACGATACTTTAAAGACCAAAGTTGAAAACATAAATAAAAAGTTTTCTCAAAGTTCTAGAGATTTAGAAAATATCATTTCCACCCAAATTCCTTTTAGCAAAAAATCTGGTCTTGGTTTAAAAAACAAGAAAGTCTTAAAAACAGTTTTTCAGATTCTGAAAACAGATTGAAACATCGTCCTACCAAGTTTGCTTATCAACAACACTTTTCCAAGAAATTTACTAAATTATCACATCAACCTCGTAAATGTTTTTATCCACTCAATCATTTCCAAAATCAGGTTACAAAACCATATCAAACACATCATTCATATAGGCATTATACTAGACCTTCACAGAATTATTACAAGCCATATCATTCACAAAATCATTATAGATCATATCATAATTCTGTTAGACGATTTCAGAACATGCCCAAAACTAACTACTCTCAGAGTATTTACCAACCTCATTATCCGCAGAACGTCTATAGAAAGCATACAAGTCTACAATATCCTAACAAGCAATCAATAGAAGGATATTATTCTAGAAGTTGTTCAAATTGTGGTGGTAGATATCATAGTAAAAATGAATGTATGTTTGTTTGGAAGCCTGTGAATAGAACTGCTTATACTAACTTCCATGGACCCCAGTAAATGAGGGTACCAAAACAAAGGTAAGATTATTTTTTCTTGCAGGTACCTCGAAAGGGAAATAAGAAATGGTTTATGGACAGTGGATGCTCAGGTCATATGACTGGTAATCCAGAAAACTTTACTAAGTTATCCATGATTAGTGGCATAAGTGTATCATTTGGAGGTAAGAATAAAGGTAAGGTAATAGGACAAGGAACAGTTAAGATTGGAAACCTCATTATTAATGATGTATCTCTCGTCAAAGGTTTGAAGTACAATCTGATATCGGTAAGTTAGTTATGTGATTCTGGATATAAAATTTGTTTTCAAGTTATGAAATGTACAGGTGTCAGTAGTGATAATAAATAGAGTTTTTCTGGATATCGGCATGGAAACATCTATCTTCTGGATGTTGCATTTGAAGAAATCAAGTGCCTCATATCAGTCAAAAATGAATCTGATCTCTGGCACAGGAAGCTTGGTTACATCAGTATTAAGCATATTTCGAAATTATCTTCCAAGAACCTGGTTCGAGGATTACCTCAATCAAAATTTGAATAGCCAGAACTTTGCACTGCATGCACTTTGGGAAAACAGGTCAGAAGAACATTTAAGCCTATAAATCATGTTTCAACTAATCGTGTGTTACAGTTGCTTCACATGGACCTCTTTGGACCAAACAAGGTACTAAGTCTTAGAGGTAAGAAATACTGTATGGTTATTGTTGATAATTTCTCCAGATTTACATGGGTTATTTTTTTAGCTCACAAGAGTGATGTATTTACTGCATTTGCAAAATTTTCAAAAAGGATTCAGAATGAAAAAAGTTTTATGATTTCTTGCATTAAAACCGATCATGGTGGAGAATTTGAAAACCAGGATTTCTCTAGTTTCTATGATGATGCTGGAATCAAACATACCTTTTCTACTCCTTACACACCTCAACAGAATGGGGTTATTGAAAGGAAAAATCGTTCTTTACAAGAAATGGGTCGAACTCTTCTTATTGAAACCAAAATTGCATCTCATTTTTGGGCAGAAGCAGTTTCTACAGCTTGTTACATTCTGAATCGAGTTTCCTTAAGACCCATCCTTGAAAAGACTCCTTACGAAATTTTTAAAGAAAGAAAACCGAATCTTTCATACTTTCATATATTTGGCAGTAAATGCTTTATTTTGAAAAATGCTAATGATCGTGTTGGCAAGTTTGATGATAAGTCAGATGAAGGGATTTTCCTTGGATACTCAACAACCACCAAAGCCTTTCGAGTCTACAATAAATCCTCTCGAACGGTAGAAGAATCTATGAATGTTAAATTCGCAGAATGCAGTCAGAAGGAAAGAAACAAGGAAGAAGCTATTCAAATGCCAGCTATACATCTCAACTTAGAAGAAGATAATGGTTTAGGAGATATTCAGATTCATGAACCTGAAGCAACAACTTCTTCAGATCATGAAAAAAGGCAAAACAACTCTACCACTTCGCAAGAAGATGAAAGATTCAACACAAACTGGAAGCATAAATCTAGTCATCCAAAAGATCTCATTATAGGAAACTTAAATGAAGGTATAACAACCAGATCGAAGATATGAGAGCTATCAGGGAACTTTGCACTAGTTTCTGAATTGGAGCCAAAAAGTATCGAAGAAGCTCTAATTGATGAAGCTGGATAAATGCAATGCAAGAAGAGCTCCAGCAATTCAAGATCAACAACGTCTAGAAATTAGTATCAAGACCCAAAGACGGACCTGTCATTGGGACAAAATAGGTTTTCAGAAACAAACTAGATGATAAGGGAAAGGTAATCAGAAACAAGGCAAGACTGGTTGCAAAAGGGTACTCCCAAGAAGAAGGGATAGATTATGATGAGACATATGCACCAGTTGCCAGATTAGAAGCCATCAGGCTACTTCTCGCTTATGCTTGTTACAATGATTTCAAGTTATTTCAGATGGACGTAAAGAGTGCCTTCTTAAATGGCTACATCAAGGAAGAAGTTTACGTTGAACAACTACCAGGGTTTGAAGAACCAACAGGAAAGGATCTAGTTTATCTATTGAACAAAGCTCTATATGGTTTAAAACAAGCTCCTCGTGCCTGGTATGAAAGGTTAAGTAACTTTCTTTCTCAAAAGAAGTTCACAAAAGGCACAGTAGACACTACTCTGTTTATTCAGAAGCAGGGTAAAGACTTTTTGATCGTTCAGATTTATGTTGATGATATTATATTTGATTCATCTAACGAATCACTATGTAAGAATTTCTCTAAAGCTATGCAGGATGAATTCGAAATGAGCATGATGGGAGGATTAAAATTCTTTCTTGGACTTCAGATTCATCAATCTGAGAAAAGAACTTTTATCTATCAAGAGAAATATGCTCTTGAAATAGTAAAGAAGTTTGGTTTGTAGAATAGTAAAAAGATGGAAACTCCCATGGCCCATTCATCAAAATTGGACAAGGATGAAGATGGAAAGGAAGTTGATCAGAAGCTATATCGCAGCATGATTGGCTCGCTTCTATATCTTATGGCATCAAGGCCTGATATTTTGTATAGTGTTTGTCTATGCGCAAGATTTCAATCTAGTCCCAGGAAATCTTATCTCTCGGCTCTAAAGAATAATCAAATACGTTGGAACTTATCCAAATCTTGGACTATGGTACTCAAAAGAATTAACTTTTGTCCTCAAAGGATATTCAGATGCAGACTTAGCAGGTTGCAAAGTTGATAGAAAAAGCACTTCTGGAACGTGTCAATTAATGGGAAATATGTTAATCTCATGGTTCTCTAAGAAGCAAAGCACCGTGGCTCTATCAACAGCAGAAGCAGAATATGTATTTCTTGGAAGCTGTTGTGCTCAGATTCTATGGTTGAAGCAGCAACTAAGGGATTATGGAATTGAAGCTTCAAATGTTGAAATTCTTTACGACAACACAAGTGCAATCAATCTCACCAAGAATCCAATACTCCACTCAAGAGCAAAGCACATTGAAATAAAGCATCACTTCATATGAGATCATGTTCAGAACCAGGAGGTTCAGATTCATCATGTGGACATGAAGAATCAACTTGCAGACATTTTTACCAAGCCTCTTGATAAGTTAAGTTTTAATTTTATTCGTGATAGATTATCGATCACTAACCCTTTTTGTTAAGATCTATAAGAAACAGGAAACTATCAAGACCAAGTTATCTCAGGGACTAGGTATTCAGACTCAACTTGAAAGGTCAGCTTAAAGTTTCAGATTCAGAAGCAGATTATATGAAACTACGGGAGCGAGATTTCAAATTGCTCAGAATTTCTTGTAAGTAATTTTATTTGACTAACAGAATCTAAAACAAAAGGTACGTTCTCTATCTTAATTCTATTTATAAGATCTTGACTGGTAAAATATATTCGTTCAAATATTTTTGCAATATTTCTGATTCTGTTGTCAAAAATACCGTTACTCAGTTATATCTTATAAATATTGAATTCTCTTCTTTTGAAAAACCCTAAACCCTTCCGAGTTTTTTCACAAAGCTCTTTCACTCTCAAAAGACCTCATCTTTTCTTCATCACATTCCTCTTTCTAAATGGCTCCTAAATCATCCTTGACGGCAAAGAAGACATCTGATCCTTTATCTGAACAGGCTGAAGGATCACTGTGAGTCGGGAAGCGACCTCGAGTTTTAGAATCATCTCCGACAATGAAGACCAGGGAGTATTTTGATGAGAAAGTCGAGACGGCTCATCGTATCAAGCACATCTATGACAATCTGAAAGCAAGAGATGGTGCGTACACTAGTGTCAGTAAGTTTCTGACCACTTATCGTTTTTCTAGTGAAGAAGAATACTTAGATTATCTGAATAAGCCGTTAAGAATTATCATTTCGGGCGATGATGACACCCTGTTTATGGCGATGAAAAAGGGAAAAAGGGAAGTGGTCCCTGAAAAATCTGTTTCGAAAAGGACATCTCCCAAAGGGAATGTGCCTAAGGAATTGGCTGAGAAAGGAAAGGGAGAAGAGTCAAAGGATGATGATGAGTATCTGTACAAAAACTTCGCGAAGTTTAAAACTATTTTGGTCAGAAGAGAAGGTTATACCGATCAATTCTTTGTGAACTCCGATCATAAGGACAGATTTGAAATTCTTAAAAAGAGAGGTATTATGCCTCACAGGGTTTTTGACCTTAATTACTTGGAGTCTGTCAAAATTCCTCTGAAGGTGCATCTGAAAAAATGCAAACTGGATTATTTCGTGGAGAGAAAGGCTCCTATTTATCCTGACTTGGTTGCCTACTTCTACTCTACTTTGTCCATCTTTAATGCCAATTCTCTGTGTTACAAGATATGTGATAAAGTCTGCTATCTGAGGGATAATGAATTGGCTCATATAATGGGGGTCAAATACAGAGAGTTTACTTCTATCAATATCCAGCCGAAGGAGGCTTTTGCATATCTGACAGGGAAAGATAATTTCTCTAGAGATTCCAATGCACATATTGCCTATGATAATTTTCCCCTGAAGCACATCATGATGCACAAAATTGTGATTGAGTCTCTACGACCCAAAGCATCATCCAAGACTGACACCTCAAGATTCGAGGTTAAGTTGATGTAGGCATTGTTGACAGGATATAAGTTTAGTCTTGCACATGTAGTCATACTGCATATGTATAGAACTGTGCAAAAGACAAAAGGTCAACTGCCATATGCAGCTCTCATCCATGATATCGTCAGATACCACAATCAAATCCTGCCTAAACCTCTTACAGAGACAAAGGTTCCAGTCAAAACCGGTGGAGCTGAAATGCTTCAGAAAATGGGGTTCAGGCTGAAAGATGGGAAGTGGTACAACAAGTCAAGAGCAGTACCAGTGGATTTTGATCAGGATGAGAGATCAGCCAAAAGAAGAAAGGTTATGGCAACAAAGGGAAAGGAGCAGACAATTCAGAGCAGCAGCTCTGAATCTGACAATGAGGAAACACCCCCTGCATCACCTAAGAAGACAAAGAAGTTGACTCTTCAGAAGAAATCAGGGTCTACTACGGCTAGAACAAAATCTCAGAAGGAGAAAAAGAAGAAACTTGTAGCAGAGGAACCTTCAGCTGCTAAGGAACAAGTTCATATGGAGGTTGAACAAGAGATACCTCGTGAACAACCTTAGGGGGAGGTTCTGGAAACAACTGAAGGAGTGCCTGAGGAAGATGAAGAAGCACTCTTTGAATGGCAGATGGAAGCTGCGAGAATTTTAAGTCTTCTCGATGCACGACCAGAAGAGGAACTTCCTATTATTCTTCAGGAAGAAGTTCCTGTAAAGATTGTCTTCTTAAGACTCTCCAAATATCTAGAGCCACAGAAGTTTACAGCACAGTCATCATCTAAATCTAAAGAACAGATTACTGCTCCTCCAGCTGACAAACAGCTTTCAGAACCAACGGCTGAAGCACAGCCTTTTGAACTTTTAACTGAAGCACAGACATCAGAAGGAACTGCTGTGGAACAGCAGTAAGCTGGAAAACAGGCTTCAGAATCACCAATTGAGAAACAGTCTTCCGATTTAATAGTTGAGGACCAGCCAGATGAAGAACCGGTTTCAGCACAAACAGCTGAAGATCAACCAGTTGAAAACCAGTCTTCAGATCCTTCTATTGAACAACAGGTTTCAGAAGCAACGGCTGAAGAACAGCCCTCAGAACCTTCAGTTCAGGAACAACATTCAGCACCACCAGCAGCGGACCAACCTTCAGAATCAACTGCTGAAGAACAGCCTTCAGCACCACCAGCAGCAGACCAGCCATCAGAATTAACTGCTGAAGTGCAGCCTCAGCCATCTGAATCTCAACCAGTTAATGCAGCTAATGCTTCAACACCTGACCATCTGTTAATTCAAATTCAGCAAGATGTTCAGAATCTGCGAACAGATGTTAGAGATGAAGCTCGATTCAGAGAGGAGAACAGAGAACAGATGTAGGCATTTGAGGCAAAAGTGGATGCTAAACTGGCTGCGTTGGAAGATTTGATCAAGAAGACTTATCGTTTGCTTTGCGCCAAAATAGATGATCTCAACAGTTTCACTATTGTCAGATCCAAGAAAAGCAGACCTCAAGATGAAGCCAAAGAGGATAATGACGAGCCAACTCATTCCTAATTCATTTGTTTCTTAAACATTGTTCATTACTATTGATTTTGAAATATTAACATTGTTTATTCAGCATATTGTTTTACCTACTTCTCTTTTTGTTGATGACAAAAAGGGGGAGAGCGTATGATTTGTTTGCAGAAAGTATGAACTGTTGTTTGCAGGTGATATTGCAGGTGGCTAAACTTATAACAATGTGCAACTGCCACTGATACGGTGATATTTTTTCAGAAGCATATATATCGCTCACCGTGTTGCGCTTTCTCGAAATTTTTTCTATCCACCTCCATCCTTAAAAAGATTCCAATCTTTCGTGCTTATTTTTATTTTAACATTACTTTAAATCGAAGGAGTTTTGTCATCATCAAAAAGGGGGAGATTGTTAAGGAAACTATCCCACCAGGAATTTTGTTTCTGACAAAACTCGTTTTTTAAGAAGTCTAGTTAATGGAAGTATATCTTCCTTGCAGAAAATCACGATGTGAAAAGAGCGTTAAATATCCCACAACTGGCATTCAGACTCAAGGAAGAGTCGTCACCATAGTGCTTCTGAATGGTCAGAAGGAAGGTCTTTGCTTGTGTCCCTAAAGGAATCAGAAGGAAGAGTCTGTGTCTGAGTATTTCAGATGAAGTGCTTTACTGCCTCAAATGGATTTAGATGGAGTACGGCATTACCTTGGAAGACCTCAAGAAGACTTGTGTGAGACGTCACTAGCGGGAGCTTTAAAAGCTCAGATTCAGTGTAATATTGAATCAGATTCAGAAACCTCACATGGTTTGAAAGCTGTTTCTGAATGGATTCAGATTCTGCAGCTGGACCAAGAAGACTCACGATTGATCATTATAGTGAAATCCAGCCAATCAGCTGTCATCGTGGAAGAGTGGACGTAGGCTTACTATAGTTGAACCACTATAAATCTGTGTGCACAATTCTCCTTATGAACTCCTTTATTTCGTACATATTTGTTCTGTTATATTCAATACATCGCTTCGGCGTCTGCTTGCATTTGAATCTCAAAATTTTCAGAAGCACCTATTCACCCCCCCTCTAGGTGTCGTTGCTAGCCACATCAGGTTGCACACACCTAATATTTTCAGCACTTGTAGGTTCGCTAGACTTTCCATAGAATCGGGCAACTCTGTGATAGTTGAAGAGGGCAGATCGAGCTCGGTCAACGATTGTAGTTCTCCAAAGGAGTGTGGAAGTCTCTTTATAAGGTAGCATCCCGACAAAGACAATTGCTCGAGACTTGATGGGGAATCCTGAACGTTGAGATTCTCCAATTTCTTCAAATCCCACAATTCGGGAATTTCTCGTATATTAGTTCTATCAAGGAGAAGTACTGTTAGACTTGGCAGGCCGCCTAGCTCTTCAGGCAGATGCCGGGGTTCCACGCAATCTATTAAGCTCAAGAAAACCAAGTTCTTCAATTGACAAGTCAATTTCAGCCAATACATGACAGTTATCAAGGATCAATCTCTCTAATGTGAGTAATTCAGACAGATAGTGTAATAACTAGGCTTCTTTAAACATGTCATTGAATGGTGGTGAAAAAAAATAAAATAAAATACAATAAAATAAAAGGTTAGAAGTCAAAAAAATATTAAAAAAAAAAGAGAGGACATGGTAGTAACTCCCTTCCCCATCTGCAACAAATGCACGCAAGAAGGAAAAGAAGAAAGAAAAGAGAGAGAGGAGAAGAGGAAGAAAGAAAAGGGAGGAAGGAGGAAGAGAAGTCCAAGCCACGTGCCTCGCTGGCGATCCCGACGTCGTTTAACAACGTTCAATGGGTACTCGCATCTCTCGTTCCTCCTATTGAAGTAATTTTGGGAGCTATGACTTAGTTTCGGACCTAAGTCGAGTTTAAATTGCTGGGTTCATTTGAGGAGTTTTTATGCTGTGTTTTTGTATGGAGATGAAGATTTAGGATATTGTGAAGCCGTGGGATTTTACGGATCTCAATTTGGACTTATAGTTTGCCCGAAACAAAATTTTAAGTTTCGGTCGATATATTGAAGTAATTTTGGGAGTTATGGCTTAGTTTCGGACCTAAGTCGAGTTTAAATTGCTGGGTTCATTTGAGGAGTTTTTATGCTGTGTTTTTGTATGGAGATGAAGATTTAGGACGTTGTGAAGCCGTGGGATTTTACGGATCTCAATTTGGATTTATAGTTTGCCCGAAACAAAATTTTAAGTTCTGGTCGATACAGTACCCGTGCGAACAGCATGTTTCAAGAGCCAATATCTTCAATTTCGTTCATTTGTTGAGGTCGACAATGTTATGAATTTTGTAGTACGTCGAATAAGATTCGTTTGGACTATAAAATGGATTGAAACGGAGTTCGGTGGAGTGAGTTATGATATTTTTAGTTTTGAAACGCGAGATATTCCGGTTTCTATAGTACACACGCGAACATCATACTTCAAGAGCCGATATCTTCATTTGTTTTGTCATTGTTTAAGGTTTATCATATTATGACTTTTGTAGTACGTCGAATAAGCTTCGTTTGGATTATAAGATGGCTTGAAACGGAGTTCGGTAGAGTGAGTTATGATATTTTTAGTTTTGAAGCACGAGCTATTCTCGTTGCTATAGTACACGCGCGAACAACATACTTCAAGAGCCGATATTTTCATTTTTTGGTCGTTGTTTGAGGTTGATCATATTAGGACTTTTGTAGTACATCGAATAACCTTCGTTTGGACTATAAGACGGCTTGAAACGGAGCTCGGTGGGGTGAGTTATGATTTTATCCGTTTTGCCGCGCGAGCTGTTCACTGTGGACAGCCAAGGAAATCTGCTATAGACAAGCTTCCATTGACACGTAGTTGTCGTTTTGTCGTTAAATAGGTGTAAATTAGTTGATTCGTCCATTAGAGTGTCATGTTATTGGTTTTTGATCCATTTTCCATACTTTTGAATAGCAAATCGGACGCGTCAGCTCGAGTAACAGTTGTATTTTATTTTATCGTTATCTGGTGAGTGATACTAATTCTTCTTTGACTTGTATAAACTCATGTTTTTTTTAGAATGTATAATATGAGTTTATAATGTGATTTGTTCTTTTGAAAGGAAAATAAAAGCGGTGTTTAGAGCATTTTGTTGCATAAAACAGGATCGAACATTTACTGCTGTTTTGTCTATTCAAGATGATTTTATGAGTACTTTGTACTACTGATTTTGAGTAGATGGTGATGTTCATTCTGGTTGAGATAATTTATGACAGATTTCTGCTATTGGTTTTGAGTTGTTGTGATTTTGTGTTGCTCAAGATAACTGTGAACCCGACTGATGGGTTTGTGGGTATGCGCATACTATTTAGGATATCCTTGTGGGCCGAGCCACCGGTATTGTAGGTGGAGACCTTACCAATGAGGGAATCTTGGTCGTCTTTTGTCACGAGCGTTATGCGTGACTACATTTAGAGCCTTGAGCATATGATTAGTCAATGGATAGACAATTGACATGTGTTTTGATGAGATTAACCAATGGATTAAATCATTGGTATTTGTTTTGTGTTTTAAATATGCATAGTGATTGTTCGATCCGCTTAGAAGAAATGTATTACTCACTGAGCCGTGTTAGCTCATTCCTTTCATCTTTTTGTTTTTCAGATCCAGCGAGTTGCCCGTAGAACGTGAGCAATCGTTAGTGGAGGATATTTTGTTGAGGGGAAGCTTTTATTATAAGTGGATATTAGACGTTTTTACCATTTGAAAGGATATGTGTATATATCTATTTATGGTTTAGTAGCAAGCTTTGATGTTTGTAACTAAGGAATTTCTTGAAGTCGTATGTATGGATATACATGTTTGTTATCGGGTTGGATTTTCGTTAAGTTGAGGCTGCGTCCTTTTGAGAAAGGGACGGCCGTGTCACAATCTCATATTATTGTGGTTTGGGGTGTGACATTTATTGGTATCAGAGCATAGGTTATGATTTTTATGGGTATAGATATGGGACGTTGTGAGATAGTGTGATAGATTTTAATGCGTTAGCCTAAGAGACACTAAGACGTAGTTTTGTTTTATTCTTGGATCCAGGTAGCCATGAGTTCTGATCGGGAGCTACTTGCTAATTTTCGCAAAGGTAATAGGAGCAAGAGAGCTATTAACTTTAATTATGAAGATATGTCTCGAGGTTCTAGAGGCAGGCCTTCGACAAGAGGGGGAGAAGAAGATGCAAGAGTTGAGGTACAAGAATCACAAGAGGAAAGCCAATAGCAAAGGACCCAAGACAACATAATTAGAGTCATTCAGCCTAAAGGTGATAGAGGCTATACTTTCGCCCAGTTTAGAAAGGCGAATCCACCCACGTATGATGGGAAAATTGATCCTCTTGCAGCAGAACGTTGGATTAGGAAGATAGAGGGGATCTTTAGAGTTGAAGAGGTTCATGAGGAGAAAATGGTTGACTTTGCTGCTCAATACTTGGAAGAAGAAGCTGAGTATTGGTGGGAGGGAATGAAGTTCGCCCTTGGAGATGAGGACACTGTCATATCTTGGAAGAATTTCAAGGAAACTTTCAACGCCCAATTCTTTCCACAATCGTTCCAGGCGCAAATGAAGAATGATTTTCTACATATTTCACAAGACATCTCTACTGTTCTAGAGTATGCGGGCCGCTTCAACTAGATGAGTAGATTTGCGGGGCATTTGGTGGCCGATGAAGGGGAAAAAGCCGAACATTTTGTGAGGGGACTACGGCCTGATATTCGTTTCACACTTGTGTCTCTTTCTTTACCAACATATAAAAACGTGCTGGAACGAGCAATTAAGATCGAGCGTGAGATTTCTGGAAGTGGCACACAGGCTACTCCTCCATATAAGAAGCCAAAGTTTACTTATTTCCAAGAAAGTCAAGCAAGTGACAACACTAGACAGAGAAATATTAGCAATCTCGGAAAAGGGAAGATTTTAGTTATTCAGGGTCTTTGCACTATATGTGGAAAACATCATGGCGGTCCTTGTTACCGCAAGACTGGAGCTTGTTTTATTTGTGGAAACATGGGGCATATTGCATGTGATTGTCCCGCTCAGAGGAGTGTAGTTGCGGATAGTAGAGTATGTTTCATATGTGGGCAGCCTGGGCATATAGCACGTTCTTGTTCTATGAAGAAGACAGTCTCTTCAGCTGGTCGCCCCCAAGAAAATCAACAAAGACAGAAGATGACAGGAAAAGTTTTTCCTATGATGAAAGAGGATGCAGCGGCTTCTAACACCGTTGTTGCAGGTAATATCTTGGTTGCCTCGCGAAGTGCTTATGTATTATTTGATTCTGGTGCTACGCATTCTTTTATTTCTACTGAATTCGCAAAGAAAATCGATGTGCCACCCGACCCTCTTGAATATGAATTGCGAGTTGATACTCCTACTGGTTATTTCTTGATTGTTGATTATGTGTTCAAGAGGTGTATGCTTCGAATTGATGATGTAGAAATGCCTGGAGAATTGGTATTGTTAGATATACGAGATTTCGATGTCATTTTAGGGATGGACTGGCTATCAAGACATCATGCTACCGTTGATTGTTATTCAAAGAAAGTTATCTTTAGACTTCTGAATCAACATGAATTTTCTTTTTCGGGAAGTTGTAAAGATACTCTTCCAAGATTAATTTCAGTTATGCAAGCGAGGAAGCTTTTAATGAAGGGTTGTTGTGGTTATCTAGCTTGTGTAAAAGACATGAGTAAGGAAGTTGCAAAGCTAAAAAACGTTCCTATTGTTAGAGAATTTCTGGATGTGTTTCATGATGATCTAACCAGTTTACCTCCAGATAGAGAAATTGAATTTTGCATTGAGTTAATACTTGGCACCACACCTATTTCAAAGGCGCCTTATCGGATGGCACCTGCTGAGTTAAAAGAGTTGAAAATGCAGTTACAAGAGCTTTTGGATAAGGGTTTTATTAGACCCAGTGTCTCACCTTGGGGAGCTCCCGTTCTATTTGTGAAAAAGAAAGATGGTAGTATGCGGCTTTCCATAGACTACCGAGAACTTAATAAGGTGACGATCAAGAATAAATATCTTTTGCCTCGGATTGATGAATTATTTGATCAACTCCAAGGAGCTCGAGTATTTTCAAAAATCAACCTTCATTCTGGATATCACCAATTGAAGATAAAAACAGATGATGTGCCAAAAACTGCTTTTAGAACAAGGTATGGACATTATGAGTTTCTTGTCATACCTTTTGGACTAACAAATGCACCTGCTGCTTTCATGGATTTGATGAACAGAGTATTCAGGCAATATCTTGATAGATTTATGGTGGTATTCATTGATGATATTCTGGTGTATTCGAGGAGTTTGAAGGAACACGAGGAACACTTGCGGCTTGTTTTACAGACTTTACGTGAGAAAAAGTTGTATGCTAAATTCAGTAGGTGTGATTTTTGGTTTGATCATATTGAGTTCTTGGGCCATATAATCTCGAAGGATGGTATTTCTGTTGACCCGAAGAAAGTTGAAGCAGTTGCTCGTTGGAACCGTCCTACAAATGTTACTGAAGTAAGAAGTTTTCTTGGGTTAGCAGGTTATTACAGGCGATTTGTGGAGGGATTCTTCAAAATTGCTAGTTCACTTACTTGGCTAACTCAGAAAGGGATTAAGTTCATGTGGTCAGATCAATGTGAGTGTAGTTTCCAAGAGTTAAAGAGGCGATTGGTGACAGCTCCTATATTGACCTTACCTTCAGGAACTGGTAGCTTCACTGTCTATTGTGACGCATCTAAAGAAGGTCTAGGTTGTGTTCTTATGCACGATGGTAAAGTGGTGGCATATGCCTCGAGACAGTTGAAAGTACATGAGAAGAATTATCCCACTCATGATCTGGAGTTAGCAGCGGTTGTGTTTACCTTGAAAATATGGCGACACTATTTGTATGGTGAAAAATGTGAAGTATTTACTGATCACAAAAGTTTGAAGTATATCTTTACTCAGAAAGAATTGAACATGAGGTAGAGAAGATGGCTAGAACTCTTAAAAGATTATGACTTGTCTATCAACTATCATCCAGGTAAGGCAAATGTAGTAGCGGATGCTTTGAGTCGTAAATCTTCTGGAAACATGGCAGGATTGCTCACTTCTCAGTATCCTATTCACGAGGATATGAGAAAACTAGAATTGGAGGTATTGGTGCATTAGCTAGGTGCTTGATTAGCTAATCTTCGAGTGCAACCAACCTTGATTGATAGGATTAAAGATAAACAGAATGATGATTCGTAACTAGGAAAGATTAGAGAAGGTGTAGAAGCTGGGAAACAACCATATTTCAATATCCATGTGGATAGATCATTGAGGTTTCGTGGTCGGCTATGTGTTCCCGATGATGCAGGATTAAAAAAGGAGTTATTGCAGGAAGCTCACACCACTAAATACTCGATTCATCCAGGAAGCACTAAGATGTACAGGGATTTGAGAGGAAATTTTTTGTGGATCAACATGAAGAGAAACATTGTGAAGTTTGTTGATCAATGTCTGGTTTGTCAGCAAGTAAAGATTGAGCATCAGAAGCCAGGCGGACAGCTGCACCCACTTGAGATACCGAAATGGAAGTGGGAGCATATTACTATGGACTTCATCGTGGGTTTACCGAGGACACCAAGTAGTAAAAATGCTATATGGGTGATTGTCGATCGGTTGACTAAGTCTGCTCACTTCTTGTCATATCGATTCGGCCTCTCACTCGAAGACATGGCAAAACGGTACATTAATGAGATAGTAAAGCTTCATACGGTTCCGGTGAGCATTGTTTCTGATAGGGATCCACGGTTTGTGTCCAACTTTTGGAAGAGTCTTCAAAAAGCATTGGGTACTAGACTCAACTTCAGCACAGCATTTCATCCACAAATAGATGGCCAATCAAAGAGAACTATTCAGACTTTAGAGGATATGCTGAGAGCATGTACTATTGATTTTGGCGGCGCTTGAGATGAGCACCTGCATTTGGCGGAATTCTCATATAATAATAGCTATCATTCCAACATTAAGATGGCTCCTTTTGAAGCTTTATATGGTCGAAAGTGCAGGACACCAGTTTGTTGGGATGATGTGGGTGAGAAAAGGCTAACGGGTCCTGAATTTATACAGGAATCAGAAGAGAAAGTCAGGCTTGTTCGAGAGCGTTTAAAAATAGCACAAAGCCGCCAGAAAAGTTATGCCGACCTCAAATGGCGTAACTTAGAATTCGATGTGGGCGATCATGTATTTCTGAAGGTTTCTCCTACGAGAGGTATTATGAGATTTGGCACGCGTGGCAAGTTGAGTCCGAGACACGTTGGACCATTTTTGATATTGGAGAGGATTGGCGAGGTTGCTTACAGATTAGCATTGCCACCAGCGTTATCTGGAGTGCATGACGTGTTCCATGTGTCTTTATTACGAAAATATGTGCCAAGTCCTGATCATATATTGGATTATACTCCTTTGAGGTTAAGGGAAAACTTAACGTACGAAGAACATCCTATTCGTATTGTGGACAGAAAGGATCAAGTGTTACGACGTCGTACGATCCCTTATGTGAAGATTCAATGGCAAAACCACACGAAAAGGAAGGCTACTTGGGAGCTCGAGGAGGAAGCGAGACGCAAGTATCCTCACTTGTTTGAAAATTGAGGTAAGTGCAGTTTTTTCGAATTTTGTGGAAGAAATTTCTTTTAAGGAGGGTAGAATGTAATAACTAGGCTTCTTTAAACATGTCATTGAATGGTGGCGAAAAAAAAATAAAAAAATACAATAAAATAAAAGGTTACAAGTCAACAAAATATTAAAAAAAAAAAGGACATGATAGTAACTCCCTTCCCCATCTGCAGCAAATGCACGCAAGAAGGAAGAGAAGAAAGAAAAGAAAGAGAGAAAGGAAAGAAAGAAAGAGAGGAGAAGAGGAAGTAAGAAAAGAGAGGATGGAGGAAGAGAAGTCCAAGCCACGTGCCTCGCCGACGATCCCGACGTCATTTAACAACGTTCAATGGGTACTCGCATCTCTCGTTCCTCCTATTAAAGTAATTTTGGGAGTTCTGGCTTAGTTTCGGACCTAAGTCGAGTTTAAATTGCTGGGTTCATTTGAGGAGTTTTTATACTGTATTTTTGTATGGAGATGAAGATTAAGGACGTTATGAAGCCGTGGGATTTTACGGATCTCAATTTGGACTGATAGTTTGCCCGAAACAAAATTTTAAGTTCTGGTCGATACAATATCCGTGCGAACAGCATGTTTCAAGAGTCAATATCTTCAATTTTCGTTCATTTGTTGAGGTCGAACATGTTATGACTTTTATAGTACGTCGAATAAGCTTTGTTTGGACTATAAGATGGCTTGAAACGGAGTTCAGTGGAGCGAGTTATGATATTTTTAGTTTTGAAGCGCGAGATATTACGGTTGCTATAGTACACACGCGAACAGCACACTTCAAGAGCTGATATCTTCATTTTTTTTTGTCATTGTTTGAGGTTGATTATATTAAAACTTTTGTAGTACATCGAATAACCTTCGTTTGGACTATAAGACGGTTTGAAACGGAGCTCGGTGGAGTGAGTTATGGCTTTATCCGTTTTGCCGCGCGAGTTGTTCACTGTGGACAGCCAAGGAAATCTGCTATAGACAAGCTTCCATTGACACGTAGTTGTCGTTTTGTCGTTAAATAAGTGTAAATTAGTTGAGCCGTCCATTAGAGTGTCATATTATTGGTTTTTGATCCATTTTCCGTACTTTTGAATAGGAAATCGGACGTGTCGACTCGAGTAATAGTTGTATTTTATTTTGCCGTTATCTGGTGAGTGATACTATTTCTTCTTTGACTTGTATAAACTCATGTTTTTTTGAGAATGTATAATATGAGTTTTTAATGTGATTTGTTCTTTTGAAAGGAAAGTAAAAGCGGTGTTTAGAGCATTTTGTTGCATAAAACAGGATCGAACATTTACTACTGTTTTGTCTATTCAAGATGGTTTTATGAGTACTTTGTACTACTGATTTTGAGTTGATGGTGATGTTCATTCTGGTTGAGATAATTTATAACAGATTTCTGCTATTGGTTTTGAGTTGTTGTGATTTTGTGTTGTTCAAGATAACTATGAACTCGACTGATGGGGTTGTGGGTAGGCGCATACTATTTAGGATGTCCTTGTGGGCCGAGCCACCGGCATTGTAGGTGGAGACCTTGCCAAGGGGGGAATGTTGGTCGTCTTTTGTCACGAGCGTTATGCATGACTACAGTTAGAGCCTTGAGCATATGATTAGTCAATGGATAGACCATTGACATGTGTTTTGATGAGATTAACCAATGGATTAAAATCATTGGTATTTGTTTTGTGTTTTAAATATGCATAGTGATTGTTCGATCCGCTTAGAAGAAATGTATTACTCACTGAGCCGTGTTAGCTCATTCCTTTCATTTTTTTGTTTTTCAGATCCAGCGAGTTGCCCGTAGAACATGAGCGATCGTTAGTGGAGGATATTTTGTTGGGGGGAAGCTTTTATTATAAGTTGTGAGTTGTTCCTTTTGTATTTGGTGAGCCCTTTTAAGTGGATATTAGACGTTTCTACCATTTGGAAGGATATGTGTATATATCTATTTATGGTTAAGTAGCAAGCTCCGATGGTTGTAACCAAGGAACTTCTTGAAGTCGTATGTATGGATATACATGTTTGTTATCAGGTTGGATTTTGGTTAAGTTGAGGCTGCGTCCTTTTGAGAAAGGGACGGCCGTGTCACAATCTCATATTATTGTGGTTTGGGGTGTGACAGATAGGGAGTCTCGGTCAAACGGGTGCAGCTCGTAAGATTAAGAACTTTCAATTTGCACGCTCTTTGCAACACCAATATGGTAACTTCGAGATAAATTTTACGAAATGAGACCGACAACGGTAAGAAGATTACTCTAGAGGTACCTTGACAGGTCTCCATCCGTCCCAATCATGTGTGATTGTGCTCCAGGAAAAATCAAGGATGACTAAGTTGTTCATTGAAAAGTAAAGTCATCTTGAGTGCTCGCCAAGGAAAATTATGCCACATGAGCCATCTTAAATTTGGGAGGAGTTGCTTATTCCTTTTTAATATGTTCATCGGCGAGAAAATTGAGGATTTGTTATGCCAAAATTGGGTAGCATGGGAAAGGAAACGATCAACCGGGTCGTAAAAGAGGGATTTGTTGTCCACTTGAAGGAACCTTAGATTTGGCAACGCTGCCAATCCTTCAAGAGGGAAACGATACTCCCAGTAATCCTCAAAACTTCAGACAGAGGGCATTGACCTTTCTATTTCTCTGACTATCGAAACAAGACAAACTTAGGAAAAGGATGGATACCGTTAGTTAATTCAGAGAAAAATCTTAGGATAAAGTTAGAATTTCACAAGGGCAGATCTTAACTGTATTTGAGTAATCAGACCCAGCATTTACCTTCTTGCTCAGTGGTACGTCCAGTGCCTCGTGGTTCCACAATATATTGTTCTGGGCTAATTCTCCCCCACTTTCTCAGGAAACAATTTCTCTACCAAGATCTTTGAGATAATCATGCATCCAAAACTTATTGCGCTTTTCAGTTTTAATTAGTGACATCATTTGAAGAACTTCTAGACCGTGTGCTGGGCATAATTCACAATCTTCCCACATGTACATAACAACATTCTCCTCATATTTGATGAAAAGATAAGCTAGATCAAGAAATATTTGCTTATGGCAAGGATCTAATACTTGGGAACTTATCATCAAATTACTTTGGATTGCCTCAATAGGAACCTTTTTCCACTTCTCCAAGTACTTGTCCCAGATATCTTATCTTTGTCTACTAATTGATGAAGTTGAACCCATAACCTCAAGAATCAATGGAAGACCTTGCACTATCTTCACAATTTCTCAAGACCATTCTAATTTTCTGGTGGAGGATGATCTCTTCTGAAAGTATGCTCGCTGAATAGCTGGATTGATCTATTCAAATCCGTACCGCCAACCAGATAAATCAAATTTACATCATATTCATGAAGAGAAATTGCATTTCTTGTGGTTATAAGTATCCGCCTTCCCCGACCAAAGCAACATTGCTTACTCAATAGTGTAGTTAGTTGACTCTTTTTGTCAACATCATCCAGAAGAAAAAGAGCTTTCTTACTTGAAAATCTCTCCTCTATCATGCGTATGCCCTCATCCACGCAATTAGCAGATGGAAGTGCCTGTTCTGAAAGGTTTGAAATTAGACGATTCTGCAATTATGAAATTCCTTTTGAGTTTGAAGTTTCTCTAACACCGTCAAAGTAACAACAATGAGCAAAGTCCTGAGAAAGCTTGTTGTAGGCTACTTTGGCAGAAGTTGTTTTCCTTCCCACGATTTTTACATTATCCATGTTGGTGGCTATCATCGCCAGAATTTCCTTCACAGTGTGGTCAACTCCAACCAAAGAGTTGGTAACCACCAAAACAGCCTTTTTTAGCTCACTTAAAACCTTGGTAACGATATGTTTAGCCAGTTGTCCTTCGTGCCTAACGATACAAGCAATGAGAAAGGCCAAGGCGAAAAGAAAGTTAGAATGGGCAAGCTGAAATATACGACATTAGCAATTGATAACACTTCGCTGTAGAAGCCACAGGAGGCAACAAGAAGTGCAGCTGCAAGTGGAACTTTCGTATTACATCGATGAGGAGGACTAAATTCATGGACAGATTTGAGGGGAGTGACTTTAGTTTCTGGAAGATGCAGATTGAGAATTATCTATATCAGATAAAGCTACATTTGCCTTTGTTTGGGGAGAAACCAGAGATGATGAAGCAAGCTAATTGGGAATTACTGGATAGACGAGCAATGGGTGTTATTTGGCCGACGTTAGCTCGTAACGTTGCATTTAATATTGTCAAAGAGAAGACCACTGCGGGTTTGATGAAAGCCCTATTAGATATGTACAAGAAGTCCTCTGCGATCAATAGGGTCTATTTGATGCGACGTCTGTTTAATTTGAAGATGAGCGAAGGTGTATCAGTTACTAATCATATCAATGAATTCAATGTGATCATTAGTTAATTGAGTTCAGTTGAGATTGACTTTGAAGATCAGGTATGTGCTTTGGTTTTATTATCCTCATTGCCTGATAGTTGGAATACTACTGTTACTGCTGTAGTAATTCCTCTAGATTAACAAGTTTAACTTTTGATGGGATTCAAGATTTAATTTTGAGTGAGGACATCCGTAGAAGAGAATCTGGCGAATTTGTATTTGTTGCCTTAGTACGTGAAAATAGAGGAAGAGCTAGTATTCATGTTGGCAGAAATAGTATGAATATGAATAGACGTAGTCAGTCTAGGACTAGTGGTGCTGTCTGTTGGAATTGTGGCAAGAGGGGACATCTTAGAAGGGATTGCCTTAAGCTGAAAAACGATAAGGGTAAGGGAATTGGAGTTGAATCTGCGGATGATGTTGCAGCCATAGTCGATAAATGATTCAGATAATGCTGATTTTGTCTTGTCTGTCACTAATTATTCATCGTTTGACGAATGAATTATGGATTTTGGTTGTTCTTTTCATGCCACACCAAACAAGAATTGGTTTACTACTTATCAGTGCACGGATAGTAGTAAAGTGCAGTTAGGGAACAATGCTGAATGCGATATTGTAGGAATTGGTAATGTGAGAATCAAAATGCATGATGGTATTGTGAGGACATTGACTGAAGTGAGGCATATTCCAGAATTGAAGAAAAATATGATTTCCTTGAGAGTCCTAGATTCAGCTGGGTGTTGTTATTCTTTAGAATGTGGTATCATGAAAATTGTTAGAGGTGTCTTGATAATAATGAAAGCAATTAAGCACAATGGCTTGTATGAGGTTCATGGTGAGATAGTGACGAATTTCGTCGTGGAGACGTCGAATGCATCTGTCCGAGAGTCTAACTTGTGGCATATGCGATTGGGGCACATTAGCAAGAGAAGCCTGAAGGTTCTAAGTGAAAGAAATTTATTATGTGATTATGTTGCTGACCAACTAAATATATGCAGGTGCTGCGATTTAGATCAACGGCGGAAAGTGAAGTTTAGTGAGATTGTCAGATAAACTACGGAAATTGCAGAATTACTTCACTTAGATATTCACAAATTGTCGCGGTTTCCTTCAAGGAAGAGTGCCAAATTTATGCTATTAGTTGTTGATGACTACTTGAGGAAGACTTGGGTACTTGTGCTTAGGCACAAGTTTGATGTTATTGTCCGGATCAGGCAGTTAAAAGCTTTGATGAAAAAGGAGACTGGTAAATCGATTAAGCAGGTGTAGACTAACAAAAGCATGAAGTTTTTCTCGAAGCTGTTAAATGAATTTTTCATGAAAGAAGGCATAGTGAGACACCGTATTAGTGCCAATGAATTACAACATGTTGCAGAATTAATGAGCATAACATTACTAGAGACGGCCCATAAAATGCTCTCTAGTGCTGGTATGGCTAGATGATTTCTAGTGGATGCGCTTAGTAGAGTGAGCTATCTAATGAATAGATCCGTATCCACTGCGATTGGATATCAGATTCCCGAAGAAGTGTGGTTAGGTAACGTTGCTGATTATTCTATTATTAGAATATTTGGTTGCCCATGTTATGTTTGAGTTAATGATGGTAAGCTCGATGAAAGGGCAAAAAAGTGTATATTTCTGGGCTATGCACAGGGTGAACGGGCTTATCGGTTATGGTGCACGGAATTAAATTCACCTATTATCAGCAGAGAAGTTACGTTTGACGAGTCTCTAGTACTTCAGGTTAGGATCGATTATAGCAGTGTTCAGATGGATCTGAACGGTGATCAGCTTGAGGTGGAGTTGCAACCAGAAACTCCTGATGTAGCAAGTACTAGCGATGTAATCAACATAGATAGTGCTTGTAACGAGGTGGAGCTTGTAAAGACAACAATTGCTGTAATTGCTGATATTGACAAGGTACGTATTCGGTCTCCTGACAGATATGGATGCAGTGATGATTTTGCTTTATCTATGGTAGAGGAGATTGTGTTGGATAGTTCTTGTGGAGCAATTAAAGGTGCATGTGCAGTTGGTATTCTGATGAGATCCTCAATTATGGCGAAGTTCAAGCACGGCTTGGACTTGGATGACATCGATGGCGGTTGAGCTCACTGAGATTGTTGGGAGAGTAGTAGCGATGGTTTTCAAAATTCTAGCAAATCGATTGTGACATGGCTCAAATGTTGAGCCAAGGTGGAGATTGTTAGAATATGTCCCGAATTTGAGCCCGAAGCAAAAAGTTGAATTTCAGAAACAAATATATCTTGATCTTGAATTTAAAGATAAGATTTGTTTTGAATATCACGGAAATCTTTCTTGATGAAAGTAGTGTGATATATTTTATTTGATATATTTCAAATTAAGATCAAGATCAATATTTATATTGGAGTTGAACTTCCACGTGAGATAAAGACAAAATAGGAAAGTCAATCTTAGTTTTCATTGACTGAAATTTCCTATTTTATTTCTCAAATATGTATGTGACTTATTTGTCTATATACAAGTCTGCCGTTGTTAAGAAGAAGAAGATTAAGGAAGCGTCGTTTCGTCGAGTGCTTAGCAAGGGTTCATCTTCGTGGAATTACATCAAGAATTCAAGTATTGAAGCAAAAAAAAATCTTGTTGTAAGATTTGCGTATTAATTCCTTTGTAAGATTGAGAGATTATTTCATTAGGAATTGTGGGGCTAAATACTATGTGCGTTCTTGAATGTAATTGTGGCTGGAAAATACTAAGAGTGTTTGAGTGACTCGTGTGGTGTTTGTAATCTCTGTGTATCGCTTGATCAATAGTAGAATTCATTGTTGCTTTCTCCGTGTACATAGGTCTCTATGACCGAACCACGTACATCTAGTGTCTGATTTAATTTCTTATTCTATCTATTTATTGTTCGATCCATTGTTCAGCGTAACAATTTGGTTGGATATATGAATTAAATATTTGGACTGCATATGTATTTGTATTGATTGTCCTGGATTGGATTTATTTTTAAATTGAATGTTTGATTGCCTTTATTGAGCCATTAACTGGTTGTGTTTAGTTTTGGGTTATCTGGGTTTGTGTGGTCCTTGATTAGACTTGTTATAAACGATTTACATGCTCGGCCACTTTGTGACGAGTTTTCTAAATTTGAACTATTTTGAGGTAATCAAATCTGGCCTAATGATTTTGAGTGCTTAGGTTAGGACCTAATAGTTTGGTCTAGGTTTGTTTGGTATTCTGAGAAGAGATTTAGACGTTAGCTTGTTGAGATTTGTTCTCATAGGTGATTATCCTTATTTTTCATAACCCCATCCCCAGTAGTGAATGTAATACGAGTAAGACAGGGGATCTCGAAGAAAATTGATCTAGAGACTTAGTCTTTTCCTAAACCAAATGATGGGACGGATGGTAATTAGTAAGGTTGAGGCAGAAGCCCATTAAAGGAAATTTGTATGGTTTGCTCACCATTGAAATTGAGAAACATGTCGACCTAAGTTCTTCTTTTTGTAAAAGTCAAATAATGGGTTGTTATGTGGTGGTAAAAGTTTTGAATTGTGTAATATGGAGCTGAGATTATGTATATATATGAGATGTTATGGTTGCGCTAGTCTTTGTTCATTCTTTGTCAGGGGTAATGTATCACTTCTGCTAGCGTTTATTTGGATATTAAGGTTTCTGGGTCGGCGACAGTCTTAAGATGTCACATGTATTGATCGTCGCTGTGCAAATGTCGCGCGCTTGTGGAGGTTCGGAGCGTGACATTTGACCTCGTCGTGCTTTATTTTATTGTTCGAGCATCGTTGTGTCATTGCCATCACTCACCACTAGCCACTGCAGCTTACTGTCGACTGTTGGCAATCAAATTAACTATTGTTCATTCGTCGTTGCCGATTTCATTGTGAGTTAGCCCCTATGTCTCGGTTAAGTCGTTAATTGCATTCAGGAATTAAATAATTAGTTTAACTAAATATTCAGGTAGACTAATTATAGCCATATTAGTTAGAGACTAGGTTTAGTTTAAAAGGTTACAATTAATTAAGTTAAATTGAATAGCAATGTAGGCTATGACTAATTGGAAAATAGACTACTTGATTAACCGCAATTATTGATCACAAGTGAATGATTGGTTAGAGCTGAGTGGCCGATAAATTATTTGATTGAATAGTTGGTAGTCAATGGAGCCATTGTGGTTAGTTTGAATAATTGAGCATTATATGATGTTATTTTACCGATTGCTTGGAGTTGTGATCGATGTTTAACTGCTAAGTGTTCACAGTGGATTATATTTGACTGGGTAAAGATTTGGTTATTTGTGCCCATACATAAAATATAAATTAATTTGATGGTATGATCTATGTATGTGGTCACATAATCGGTTTTAAATTCGTGCCCATCATAAAGTTCTCTCTATTAGTTCCATGTTGTGCTAGTTGTATGAATCTTAAGGGCTATTAGCCGTCGTCGTCGGAAGTAAAGGACGACACCTGGTCATGCCAGAAAATACCTTCGGTCATAGTGTTTAGTCACACCGGTCATGTGCAATGAATCCTATTATTGTTAATAACTGGAGTACAAGAGAAATCTAGTATCCAATTGCTTTGTGAAATGCTATTTGTTTGTTTGGAACATTAAATTATTTTTGGGAAAGTTTGCTTAGTGTGATCAAAATTGTGATCATATGGTACACGATTGAATCTATGTTTTTTATGGTATATTGTTGTTTTGGTCGCCTAAGCGAATCAATGCCTTAGCCGGGCTTAGGCGTCGATTGACAGTAATTTATTTCTCACCCCATTGTAGTTACCATTTTTAAGTTCTCAATGATATAGGGGTCTATTAGATTCGAAGTCTCTACCGACCAGTCGTTTTGTATCATGCCCCATCCAGCTCTAGGCACAAACCAAGTTTGGGAACAGAACATCATGACGATCTGAGTGGATGAGGAGTTTGACTATCTAGCAGTTCACCTCTTTAAAGTTTGGTCTCTGTGTATCGGTGATGTTCTCTATGGCACGCTCCGTGGATTTGAGGGGCCGCCTAACTTGACCCATTTTTTCATCACCTAGGATCTGATGGAGAGGTAGTGGACTCTGAGGCTGAAATCAAACCCAACCCATCTATCAAGATTGACCCGTATGAGGCCTCGGATGACGTCCCCATGTCTCCTTAGCTAGATGAGTACAGCAATCTTTTGGAGAATTGAATTGATGAGTATGAGGGTGGAGTAGCCCATCTTTTGGGGTAAATTAGTAGCTAACACTTTTCGAGCCACCTCCCCTTTTTGTTGGTCCTAGGTAGCCGCCTCGAAGAATGGGGATATATTTATTCTATATAGCTTTGTAGGATTAGTGACTCTTTGCTTTTGCTGATATATCAAAATATTTGGCCAACTAATGGACATGGAATTTCCTATTCTGCTATTCACTATCCAAATTTTATGTCTGAGAATTTTAACATTTCCAATTGTGCAGAAATTTTCATTTGGTCGTTAGCATAGCTGGGACACTATTCTTTCCGACTTGAGGCATTTGGTAGAGATAGCATGTGCTCAAGGATCAGGACGTGACATTAAGAGTCCAACTTCAGAAAAAGCTTTGAGCATTTCGGTCGCTGGTTACTGTATGAATTGGTTATGAAAATTAAGTGGTCCTCCTATTTAGTCAGAAGCTGAAACATGCTTAGTTCCTAAGATCAGCCAAATCTGAGTGGATATTCCCATCTCAGCTTGTTGGCAAAACCATCGAAATGCGTCTCGGTTCTCATTTCATGCATCGACAATGATCGCGTGGCTTTGGGATCAAGGAACGTGTACGTTTCCGCGATCTTATAATGAGTATATCAAGGAAAAATGGCTAGCGATAGGCTGTCATCGTCACCTAAGTACATAGAAGTCTGCAATAAAAGGCTTCCCTTCCAACAATTAGATCATTCCGGGTTAAGCATTTGAAGTTAAACGTAATTCAGCTTCCATAACTGGACAAAACAAGCTCCAATGGCTGCTTCAAAGAAAATGATTACCTGCTACGGCTGTTTTTAAAAGGAAATGTTACTGTCCAAGTTAACATTAAGCATTCATAGGAGTCAAACACACATCAAAGTTATTCAAATACGGTTAGATATCTGTTCCCCACTCGGCAACTTATCGTGGTTGTATCCTTCCAGCTTATTGTCGCGATGATGCTGCATGGCCTCATTTATGTTCTTGAGAGCCTTATCATATGATACAAAACCCATGAACCAGAATTCATAGCCATCCCTTGTAACAATCTGGATGTACTTCTCGGAAGGATCCAACACGTTCACAGAAGGGCTAACAAAGCTCAAGTTTTCGAGCAGCAAATCCACCTGCACATTCAATCAGGATGAAAGCATTTCAAAAATTGATGGCCGGAGAGTGAAACTAAGGGGAGCTTGACAAACCTTTTTCAAAGGTAGGATTCAATACATTAAGATGCTTCACGTTCTGACAAAAATAATAAAACGGCAAAAGAAATTGATCCAAGAGGCTCAGTGAAGTAGCACAGTCCATGAGTAAGATGAAGGTCCTTTCTGGTGTAGGGTTAGCCAAATCTAGACTATAAGATCAGCAGGCTACTCAACATAGTGGAAACGACAATAAAAATTCAAGCTATGAATTTCTACTGTATCATGATTGTGACTAAACCTCGGTGCTTAACAAATTGAAACGGCCATCCTAGAGTAAATGCACTTCTGGGAACATTGGAAAAGGTTACCTTGTAGTACATCCACTCTTGCTGCCCTGAGGGAGCACATTGGCGAGGGTTATCACCACCGAAGACCAGTCTCTTGTTTGACAAATACAGTGTCCCAATGACAAGCCCGGAGGCAGTGGATAAATAGCAAGCATATGCCTTCAGGATCTTCTCTTCGGGCAGAATCTCAAATGTATGTTCAAAAACCTTATCCCGTCCCCCCTCTTTGAGTATTTTTGTCCCCTGAGCAAGTCTAGCTATTGCTGCGTCTCTAATGCTAGGGCTAGTTCTAACTGTTTCAAAAACAAATGTTGCGCAATTCCCAATTAGTTGAACTCAGGCAAGAATAGAGTTCTTAATATCGCACTCTAATCGAATAGAAACTGTGAGGAGACAAGAACGAAAGAAATTATGCGCTTTGTCTCTCAAGAAGAAACTAACAAACGGACAACAAGCCAAAGCCAAACTGATCCAGTTCGCACTAACCAGGAAAGGCCTGTGATATGCATTTGCCAATATTGATATAGATCGAAATCAACATAGGTTGCAAAAAGAATAAGCACCGCTGCTTTTCTTTTCTTTTTCTTTTTTTGATTCAGCTGCTGAGCCAATCGGCTAATTCATAAGTTCAATTCCTACTAGATGCACACCAATACGACCGTACAATAAGTATATTGTAGAAAAAGTACCGCACATCAAAGTGGAAGCGCCTTTAGATAAATAATCACGGGATGAGATCCACTCAACTACCAATTGATGGATTGAGTATACAGATTATGAAGCATGTATCTTAGATCCTAGTGGTAATTGCAAAAGAAGCCGACGACTGATCATTTGAACTGATTTCCAAAGCCACAGGACCGCAATGTTATGAAGCCACCATGCTGGACATATCTTTGGATTGGATATTTGCATCAATAGCGTGCACATATATCGCAGAAACACAACAGAGATATATGAAAGAAGGCAATCAATTAGATCCATGTCGAGGAATGAATCCGGGATGTTTCTATCTGATTATACAGACATGTTTAGCGAGAAAAGACGTAGAAGAAACTCACGGTGATTCCAGATATTGCCGGCGAGCTCCTCGGCTTTATTCTTAGCATCATCGAAGCTTTTTCCACACAGGTTCAACCCGCTGCATATCTTGTTTACCGCTCCTGCAAACACCAGCAAAGCATAAACACCATCCTTAAGCTTAATCATCAGCCATAACAGAACTTCGAACTAGAAATATGCCTCGTTAAGACTCACTGAAGCCAGGTAGCGAAGCATAAGCACTCGCAGGACCAACTTGGAGGTACGGGTTGTCGCCATCGCTTTTTTTGTGCTTGACCACATCAGAGACCGAGCGCTCCACGGTGGTATTCAAAGGGCTGGATTGAAAGCTTGCAGGACGAGCCTCGCTGGCGATCCAAGTGGCAGGGAGCTGCTTTGGGGGATGCGCCGGCGGCTCCACCGGCGTTCCCACCATGGGCGTTCCACACTGTGTCGCTGCCGACTCGCCTCCGCCGCTCTTCGCCATCGTCTTCTTCTCTCAGCAAGCGTGGATTGGTACTGCGATTCGTGAATCTATCACACACAAAAAAAGAAAGTGGAACTAGAAAGGAGGAGAGATCTGCATAACATAAAGAGAGAACGAGAAACGACAAACATTGACTGTGTTTGACTGAGCTTCGCTTGCACATGGAGTCCTTCCTGGGAAAAGCATTATCAGGATTTAATCGAGCAGCTTTCACGCACTTATAAACATAACTGAGTCAAAAAGTTTGGTCATGTTATTAATTAAAAGCATCTTAAATTAAAATTATTTGAAGTAGTTTTTGCATTTTTTCCACAGGAGTTGGCTTTGTATATTTACATTTTTAAAAAGGAGGGGAATACATAATAAACTGTTATCTCGGAGATGGATTGCATTTTGATGTTTTCAAATGATTCCTAACATTGGGGTGCATTTCTTTATTAAATTGGTGATGACAGACAGTTGGCTTCCTATCTTTTATGAGTCTCCAATTGACACCACCTAAGAAGCATAGACATGTGGAGGGGGTCACCGTGTCCGTGCCAGACATCGACACGCTCTAACATGCGTTCGATGCGTGATCAATGTGCTGAACATACCGTCGATATGCATGCTGATCGTGTTAAACATGCAGATTTTTTTTTAAAGAAGAAAACGGACTAAATCCAAGGGAAGGCAAGCGTTGGGGATGGCGAGGACAGTTGGTGGAGTGTTGGACCAGATTCATGGTGATGCTAGTAGAGAAGAGCTATGAAGGTAGAGAGCTCCAGGAGGCCGTGCGCTTGCAGGGAGGGTTGGAGGAAACTATAAAGAGAATGAAGATCGAAGAAGCAAGCCAAAGAAAGCAATCGATGGACTCACACACTCGACCGCTCGTAGAGAGAGACTAGCTTAATCGAGGATGAGGTCAAGTGACTTTGAAGCTTCTTGGCGAGAGAAAGGGAGCGGAAGAGGAAGTGATGAGAGAGAGAAAGGAGGAAGTCTAGGGTTAGGCATTGGGGGAGGGGGTGGGTGGTTGTGGTGGTATTAATAAAAAAAGAAATCTTCGGACGTGGGGAGGTGAATACAATGCTTCCGAGGCTTAAATTTTTAGTCAAGCATGGTTTGTCCTTTCCTTCTGGAATTCTTTATTATAATTTTTGATTTTTTTTTGTTCTCCCTCCGAACTTATCTTGTGAGTGGTTGCTTTCCGTTTCTTGAACTTTTTTCTTTATTGAAATGGAGAAGATGATTTATAAAGCAAGAGAAGCCAATGTGACTATAGCGCTCATGATAGACGGTATAGATTCGATTCCCATTTTATTTGATTTATTTTATTTTATTTTTAAGGTTAAGCTTAGGTGCCCATAATTATGATGAATTAATTAAACAATGGTCCCTTCTACCCAAGTAACATTCATGTGAAGTATACTATATATTATATTTGAAAATAATGTAAAACAATCCATGTATGAATTTTAATCAAATTAATTTGATTGAAATAATAATAAAAATGTTGATTTATCATGTATATATAAAAATGTACATTTTATATACAACGTGTCCTGAATGTGTTGGAATTATCTATTTTTTAGAAATAACGTGTCTGTTCTGCTTAAGACACCACAAGCACCATAAATAACATATGTGCACACTTAAAATATTTGGAAGAGTCGTTCATCTAATTATTGCACTTTTTGGGTGATCATGTGAAAAAAGGCTTTAGAAAGAGATTATTGTCTTTTTTTTTTTGCTGGACTTTGTTAGATTCGTGGGATAGTTGTCTGAATTTTGCATTATTCAAGGCGGAGCATATGTGCCAACTGCGTGATAAAACGGATGAATATTATGGTCCATTCATGTCGTGAAAATAACTTTTAGAAAAATAAATTTTGACTTGTTCTGTGTTTGGTTCATGAAAAATAAATGAGTCAACAAAATAATTTTCAACCATGGAATAAATAACCTTCACATTCCTTTTTTCAATTATTTTTTATTTTTATTTTTCTGTCTTTCTTTTTTTCTTTTTTTTTTCTTTTCTTTTCCTCTACTTGTAGTTGGCCACAGGCAAGGCTCAAGCTCGCTTGTAGCTAGTCACTGTGGCCGATGATTAGCCGAAGAAGGGAGCAGAAAATAAAATAAAACAAAGAAAAAGAAAAGAGAAACAAATAAAAATTTAATTTTAAAAATTAAAAACATTAAAAGGGAGGAAAATGAAATCCAATTTTTCATATTGAACAGTGAAAATTATTTTTCATTTCATTTTCATATTTAAGTTCAACACCAAAAATATTTGTTACGCCTTCCACCTGTTAACAACCCGATTTACTTGCAAACCTGAAACCTTGGTCCAAGTTATTAGCGATGCCCAAGACGATCACCAACCGGATTCTAAAGTTTCAAACCTGCATTAACGAAAACGCGACCAATTTCCCCAGACAGCACACGTAACGGGATAGTAAGAAGAAAGAGAAACAAAAGAACTACATTAACGAAAAGACGACTGTCACATATATATATAAAAAGGTGATAGGGCAACTAACATCATGTCTATGCATGTTCTCATCAGAACAAAACGAACAAGAGAACGTCAAGCATGGCTATAAAAAAGAGAGTTACTCATCTACCCCACTAACATCCGTGGATACTATCTCCTCGGGCTCCGACTCTTCTGACAACGATTCATTGTTCATCAGATGCTCTGCGTCTGCTGCCTCAATCTCCACACGCTCACCATAGTCTGGATGCTCGAGGTCATAATCCGAATACGACTCGATATCCGGGTTTGGGTCTATCACTTCTCCATCAAAAGTCGGTGTAGGGATTTCGCCACTATAGTCTAACTCAAAATTCGGAACGTCGAAACCTTAGATAGGTCTGATGTCTGAGTTGCTTATCTTTGTAGTCCACGCATCAAAGAAATGTACCTCCAGTCCCTCGTTTCCAATGTCAACCCATACTGTGTTATTGTGTTTCGTATATACGATTCCTTTGGCAGTATCGGGACACTCAATCACCACTATCTCTATACGTTGAGGTATCCCGTGAAAAGGGTGGCTAGCATTCATTTCCTATCGGGTGAATCTGGAAAAGTTTGGGAGAATTCACCGTAAGAACTAATCTAAGTAAGCCCACCTCTAAACCCTAGCTAGGATATTACATAATTCTAGGCTGTTCCTAATAGTCTAAGCAGTCAGGCAATAACGGGTAATTTTTGGGTAAACACATAGTCGGACCATAGTCATCTTCAATACTTTGCCTCAGTCGCATGATTGTCATCATAAGCTAATTATACACGCATCGCACCCGTATGCACGCCTTATCGCGCGAAGACTCAGGCGAGAGCCAACCCCTTAGCTTGTGCTATCCACATCTGCGCCTCCCTCGCCTAGAAGACCCAGACGCACGCTCACGTTCCAGTGCCTCAACCCACAGGGCATTAAAGCCAAAACCCGGATTGGCACACTTATCACTCCAGCAACCCCGCGCCTAGCGCGTCACAGGTCACTCTCCCCTTATCTCGTTGTTTTTCCATTTTGGGACTCCTCTTCACTTTTTCACTATTTACCTCATCAGACTTTTCGTCTGGTATCACATCACGATCAGTTTACAACTAAATCAAAGAGTAGGCGAATGTACAACGACAGATCATCACAGAAGTCACATATTTCTAACTTAGTCATTAAACTAGGTGTAAAATTGCACAATTGCCCTTTTGGCATTATTCATTCAAATCTGAGTTTTGGATGCTCTTTTCAGCTATATTCGCATCTTATCATCATTCAGTCTTTCTTAGCTTGATTTACAGCCTATGTTATGTCTCAATAACCAAATTTACTATCTAGGTGCAAAATTACGATTTTGCCCTCAATTTCACTAATTGAGCTAATTTTCCAATTTTAGGTATTCTAATTGATCTAATCACTCTCACACAGCCATGATATGCACATAATTATGCAAATGCAGCCATGAACAATACTGAATCTTTGCCTTAAGTCAAATTGCTAAAATGCCCCTTTTGCACAATTTTGTCTATTTTTGAACTAACCAATCATTCTAACAATTTCTATATTCCATCATCATCATCATACCTCATTCTCACATGTTTTACAGATCCAAACAGATTACATAGATCAAGAATTAGAAATTACCATTTTACCCTTCTTTGTTCTAAATTGCCATTTCTTACAAATACACCCAATCTAATCAAACCCAACACTTTAAAATCAATATTCATATCTTACTCTATCATACACAATAGCCACAGAGCCAAATTTATAGTCAAAATAGGAAGTTACCAAAATACCCCTTCTATGCACTAAAATGCACAAATTGAGCAAAATTGAAGAAACCAACTACCAAAATTAATCTAACATCCTAGCTATGGACTAGAGGAGTGGCTTACCTTAGGAAAAGTTGAAGAAAAGTGGCTGGAACAAAAGGGTGATAGACAACGATGTAATCACCGACGAACGAACTAGCTCCTTCTCAGTGTTGAGTATATCACGAAATTTATATCAGGTTTGATATGAAACAAACTTTATATTCATGAATCTTAGAGTCTTACGATCGTATAGGAAAAATCAGAGCTCAAATCGCCTTCCGGACGAACTCAAACTAGCCTCTCGGACATGCGTGCAAGAAATGAGTTTGAGCACGGGACGATTTTTGGCTTCGTTTGGATTATTCCAAGCTGATATTGAGCTAAAATTTTACAGTAACAAACTATAGAGAGAGGTGAAAATTTTGAGGGGTTTTACGCCCCAAAAGGATGTCGTTTGGGTATCGAACCAACATAAAAACGGAGGAGGACAAAAAAGGGCAGAAAGTGAAAGAGAGATTGAGAGAGAGATATTGAGGGAAAGGTGAATGGCGGTGGAAAATGGGGCAGAAAAGTGAAGATATCTGCTGGCTTTGGGGGGCCAAGTGAAGGAAGACAAAACCAAATTGGTTTCTTACTTGATTGAGAGGTGTCCATTTGTCAAAATATGAAACACTTCAACTTTTTTTGTAGAAAACCCTAGAAACGTTGATAGAAATTGTCGCATGGTGTATTCTTAGACTCCATAGCATGATGACAAGTGTTGTGAGGTTGGAATTTCTACTCAATTTTTTTTTTTCAGAAATTGATGTCAGAGAGACTATTAGACTAATACCAGTCAACTTTCGGATTCATCAAATTACTCTCAGTTTGCAAGATACGGCATTTTCTGCGGCCCAAGGGCAAAATTATCATTTTCACTCTCATCGTGTTCTTCGGTGTTCCAAAGCAATTCGTAGCCTTTAAAACTCGTAGAATTGCATCCTAATCATTCCTGCAACATTCGTAAAATCTTGATTGTCCAATCTCGAAATTCGTTTCGTGGCCACTTCCATTAAACTGCAACTTTGGCAAATATCAGGCTAACGGACGGCTCTTAGGAGAAATGCGTTTTGACCGTCAGGTTCGCGTACTTTAATTTCCTATTTAGCCATGTCCCTTCGATTAGCCGTTCCGAGGTGATTATGATACAACTCCGGTTCAGACCAATAAGCTCAATCCAAAAGGACTTCGAACCGGCGATGATGAATTACACGTTCCCACTGGGCCAATTACGAGAGCACATGCTAAGCAAATTCAACAAGCCATGCAAGGATTAGTGCTACGCATTATCAACAAGCAAACGGCGGAGTTGGAAGTCAGGAATGTGAACATCATACAAGTTGATAGGAGCTCAGATGATGGGGAATCCAGCATCCATCTTACCTGATTTGGTGCTGATTTGATTGCCAATCAGCATCCATCAATGGAAGGGTGTTAGAATTTGTTTCCTCTTTTATCGGTAGATCTTTTAGATTTGATATTAGCTGTCCTAGGCTGGTGGACGAGTTTCCTTTTTCTGTTTCATTTGTTTTGGTTGAGGTTATTTGTTTCCTTTTCTTTTTATGTTCGTTCCTCTATTAAAGAAGGGGCGTTCTTCTTTGAAAAAGAGGTAGATTGTGAGAGTTTTCTCCAAAGCTGTCATTCAGCAACTTGGCGAGTATTGTAAGCGTGGATGCTTGTGATCCTCGAACTCATTATAATATTGGTTCCTGGTTTGCTATAATCAGCGGGTCAATATTCCATCTCTTTATAATATTGGTTCTTGGTTTTCCATAACCATTGGGTCAGTATTCCATTCCGCTAAAGAACACCTCTATTAGCGATCCGGTTGGATGTTCAGTCTTTATTGTCGAGTCTTTCGGTAGGTCTCATGGGGCTTCGCATCATTTGGTATCCGAGCACTTGCTAATTTTTACTACAGCGGAAGCGTGGTGGGCCCATAACCTATAGGTCCCAGGTTCTACAAGGTCTAGTTATCCTAAGTTTTACTGCTCTCGTTAGGCAATTTGAGATTTATTGAAACTAGGGTTTCGAGGTTTAACCGAATTAGGGTTCCATTTTGTTCTTGCTGCGTCTATTTCCAATTGTTCGTATGCTGTTTGTGTTTTTCTGATTGTATTTGAGTTCGTCAAAAAAAAACGAGAGATAAAAAAAAGTGAGAAAGATAAAAAAAAAAGCGAGAGATCAAAAGGTGAGAAACATTTTTAAAAAAAGAGAAAAAAAAAGAGAAAAAAATTTCAATAAGACGACTCGTTTGTCAGTTGTAGCGAATTGAAAATTAGTGAAAAAAATTATTGAGTTGTTTGGTTAAAAAAGAAAATTAAAGTGTTCGTTCAACTTTCCCAGAAAATATTGATTCAGCATTCCTAGAGAGTGTTCGTTGGTCGCCCCCTGGCCTTGCGACATGGCCATATCTCCTTCATTGGATTAGACTGCTTCTTTTCATTTTTTCCTTGAGCCAAAGTATAGTTTCTCGGGTTCTGATATTATAAATTGTTTGGGTTGAACTTGTTTTTCACCTTGCAACAACTAAATTGCTTAGTTTCTTAAGAGAGAAAAAAGGCAAAGTGTGTGAGAACATCAGAGGGTAAAAGCCTATTTTGAGTGCAACATGAGTGTTTGAGTGACATCTTGCAGAGTGTAAACACGAAAGGGAGCGTACGAGGTTCTTTTAATTGCATATTTCATCATGTCTCAAGAGAACATTGGAAACGATGGAGGAGTTGACGTGCACACTATGTTATGAGCTATGCAACAACAATTTCAGCGCATGAACGTGGTGTTCAACGAGTTTCGAGATAGGTTGGATAGGCAAGACGAACGATTTGAACAGCTGTAACAAGGTCCCGGGCTACGGCCTAGGAGAGCGCATCAGTTGCCACCCGTTGATGCCTTTGATGAGGCACATGATGAGGAAGATGAAGAGGACTCTGATGCGCCTAGAGGAAGAGGGGCAAGACTGAGGCGTTTTGTTCGTAGGGAGTACCGTGAAAGAGACGCAGTTGATCGTAACACAGGTTCGATTAAGCTGACCATACCTCCATTCCAAGGTAAAAAGGATCCTGATGTTTACATTGAATGGGAAAGGAAGGTTGAGCTTGTGTTTGATTGTCATAATTATTTGGAGGAAAAGAAAGTTAAACTTGCTGCAGTTGCTTTCACCGATTATGCCATTGTTTGGTGGGATCAATTAACTGTGAATAGGCGCAGGAATCGTGAGCCTCGTATTGATACTTGGGAGGAAATGAAAGTAGTAATGAGAAGAAGGTTTGTTCCTACCCATTATTATCGTGACTTACACTTGAAATTACAAAGTCTAAGACAGGGTTCCAAGTCGGTGGAGGATTACTACAAGGAGATGGAGATAGCCTTGATAAGGGCTAATGTTGAAGAGGACCGTGAGGCAGCTATGGCTCGTTTCATCTGTGGTCTTAATCGAGAGATTGCTGATGTTGTTGAGTTGCAACACTATGTGGAGCTTGACAACGTGGTACACATGGCCATGAAGGTTGAAAGACAACTCAAGAGAGGGGGTTGATCAACTTCAAAGGCTGAAGCTTTAGGATCAGCGTCTTGGAAATCGAAGTGGGTTTCCTCTTCGAAATCGGATGAGAAGGCTGATTATAAGCCAAAGGGGGACACTACCAAAATCCAAACCAATAACAAGGATAGGGGTAAAATTTCGTCCGAACCTCAAAGAAATCGTGATATCAAATGTTTTCGTTGTTTGGGTTCAGGTCACATAGCTTCCCAATGTCCGAACAAGCGGACTATGATTATGATGGAGAATGGGGATATTGAGACTGAGGGAGAAGATAATGGTTCTATGCTTCCACTTGAAGATGCTAGTGATGTACAGTATGCTGTTGAAGGTCAAGCCTTGGTTATCATGCGAGCTCTCCATGCTCATGCTAAAGAAGATGGTGACGAGGTGCAAAGGGAGAATATCTTCTACACTCGTTGTTATGTGAAGGAACGAGTTTGTGGACTGATCATCGATGGAGGGAGTTGCGTGAATGTGGCTAGCAAACTAATGGTGGACAAGCTTCGTTTGCGTACCCAGAAGCATCCCAAACCCTACAAACTTCAATGGCTGAATGAGTGCGGAGAAGTAAAAGTGAATAAACAAGTCCTTATATCTTTCAATATTGGGAAGTACCGGGATGAGGTTTTTTGTGATGTCGTACAGATGAGTGCCAGCCATATGTTGCTTGGAAGGCCATGGCAATTCGATAGGAGGGTAACACATGATGGGCATAGGAACCGATATTCCTTTGTCAAAGATGGAAAGAAGGTAACACTTGCACCCTTGGTGAGAAAATTGAGAGTGTGGGTGAAAAACAAAAAGAAAAAGAGAGTGACTCTGAGAGAAAAGAAAGAGATGAGAATGAGAAAAACAAGAGTGGAAAGATAGAAGGTTCAGCCATCTCCGAAAAAAAGGAGAAAAGAATGAGTTTTTATGCAAAAGAAAGAGAACTCAAGAGTGCTTGTAAGGCTAACAGACCAATGATCTTGTTCTTATACAAGGAGGTCTATCTATCTATTTCTGACCTTCACTCTACTTTGCCTAGTGTTGTTTCTTCTCTCTTGCAGGAATTTGAAGACGTATTTCCCGAGGAAATGCCACCGGGACTACCACCAATAAGAGGGATTGAACATCAGATTGATTTTGCTCCAGGAGCTCCTATCCCAAATCGGCCAGCCTATCGGAGTAATCCAGAAGAGGCTAAGGAGCTTCAAAGGCAAGTTGAGGAGTTACTAGCCAAAGGACATGTCCATGAAAGCATGAGTCCCTGTGCTGTTCCCGTTCTGCTTGTGCCCAAAAAAGACGGGACCTGGAGAATGTGTGTCGATTGTCGAGCTGTGAATAAGATAACGGTAAAATATCGACATTCCATTCCTCGATTAGATGACATGTTGGATGAATTGCATGGTTCCACTATATTCTCTAAGATTGATTTGAAAAATGGGTACCATCAGATTCGCATGAGAGAAGGAGATGAATGGAAAACGGCTTTTAAAACAAAGCACGGTTTATATGAGTGGATGGTAATGCCATTTGGTTTAACCAATGCACCTAGCAGTTTTATGCGACTTATGAATCATGTTTTGCGAGCTTTCATTGGAAATTTTGTGGTAGTCTATTTTGATGACATTCTGATTTATAGTAAGTGTTTGGAAGACCATATTGTGCATTTGAGATCTATTCTTGAAGATTTGAGGCGAGAGAAATTGTATGCTAACTTCAAGAAGTGCAACTTTTGTTTGGATAGAGTTGTTTTTCTCAGCTTTGTTATTAGTGCCAAGGGCGTGGAAGTTGATGAGGAGAAGGTAAAGGCAATCAAGGATTGGCCTACACCTACCACCATCACTAAAGTGAGGAGTTTCCACGGCCTAGCGGGATTCTATTGAAGGTTCGTGCCGAACTTTAGTACTATTGCTGCTCCTTTAACAGAAATTATCAAGAAGGAAATTGGGTTTAAGTGGGGAGAAGGACAAGAAAAGGCCTTCAATATGCTAAAAAAGCAGCTAAGTTCAGCTCCATTGCTACTTCTATTGGATTTTTCTAAACCTTTTGAAATCGAATGTGATGCTTCTAGTATTGGTGTAGGTGCTGTGCTTATGCAAGACAAGAGGCCTATTGCCTATTATAGCGAGAAATTCAATGGGGCTACCTTGAACTACTCTACCTACGACAAAGAGCTTTATGCCTTGGTGAGAGCATTAGAGACATGGCAGCACTACTTGTGGTCTAAGGAATTCATCATTCATACAGATCATGAATCACTGAAGCACTTGAAGGGCCAGGGCAAGTTGAATCGCAGACATGCACGTTGGATTGAATACATTGAAATGTTCCCATATGTAATCCAATACAAGCAAGGTAAGGAGAATGTAGTACCTGATACCTTATCTCGCAGGTATACGCTTATTTCAACTCTTGGAACTAAGCTTCTTGGATTCGAGCATCTTAAGGAGTTGTATGTGCATGATTCTGATTTTGCTACTATGTATGATGCATGTGAAAATGGAGCGGTTAATAAGTTTCATAAACATGAGGGATACTTGTTTCGTGGAAACAGACTATGCATTCCTAAAAGTTCAATTCGAGAATTGCTTATTAGGGAGTCTCATGGGGGAGGACTAATGGGGCATTTTGGAGTTGCTAAGACTTTAGACATTTTGAAAGAGCATTTTTTTTTGCCTCACATGAAAAGAGATGTCGAGAGAATTTGTTCTGGATGCACCACATGTAAGAAGGCTAAATCCAAAATACATCCACATGGACTTTACATGCCATTACCTGTTCCACATCATCCTTGGACTGACATTTCTATGGATTTTGTTTTGGGTTTGCCTAGGTCTAGGAAGGGACGAGACGCTATCTTTGTGGTTGTTGATAGATTTTTGAAAATGCAACACTTTATTCCTTGTAATAAAACTGATGATGCTACTCATGTGGCAAATCTTTTCTTTAGAGAAGTGGTGCGTTTGCATGGAGTCCCTAGGACGATTGTAAGTGATAGGGATGCAAAATTCTTGAGTCATTTTTGGAGAGTTTTGTGGGCTAAGTTGGGAACAACTTTGTTGTTTTCTACTACTTGTCACCCGCAAACAGATGGGCAGACCGAGGTTGTCAATCGAACCTTAGGCACGTTGTTGCGTGCTGTGATCGGAAAAAATTTGAAGGTTTGGGAAGATTGCATTCCACTCGTTGAATTTGCATATAATAGAACTATGCACTCTTCTACAAAGTTTTCACCATTTGAGGTTGTTTACGGTTTTAATCCATTGACTCCATTGGATGTTGATCCCTTTGCCTGTGAATGAGCTTTCTAGCCTTGATGGAGAAAAAAAAAAGCAAAGTTGGTGAAACAGATTCATGAAGAGACCAAGCAAAATATTTTGAAGAAAAATGAAGAAGTTGCAACCCGAGCTAATAAAGGAAGGAAACATATTACTTTTCAACCGGGAGATTGGGTTTGGGTTCACTTGAGGAAGGAAAGATTCCCGAACCAGCGAAATTCAAAGTTGAATCCTCATGGAGATGGCCCATTTCAAGTGCTGAAAAAAATAAATGACAACGCTTATAGGATTGATCTTCCAGGTGAGTATCAAGTGAGTTCGACTTTTAATATTTCTGATCTTTCTCCCTTTGATGCAGGTTCAGATTCGAGGACGAATCTTTTTGAAGAAAGGGGGAATGATACAACTCCGGTTCAGACCGATAAGCTCAATCCGGAAGGACTTCGAACCGGCGATGATGAATTACACGTTCCCACTAGGCCAATTACGAGAGCACATGCTAAGCAAATTCAACAAGCCATGCAAGGATTAGTCGTTGGCGATGATTTGGTGCTGATTTGATTGCCAATCAGCATCCATCAATGGAAGGGTGTTAGAATTTGTTTCCTCTTTTATCGGTAGATCTTTTAGATTTGATATTAGCTATCCTAGGCTGGTGGACGAGTTTCCTTTTTCTGTTTCGTTTGTTTTGGTTGAGGTTATTTGTTTTCTTTTCTTTTTATGTTCATTCCTCTATTAAAGAAGGGGCGTTCTTCTTTGAAAAGAGGTAGATTGTGAGAGTTTTCTCCAAAGCTGTCATTCAGCAACTTGGCGAGTATTGTAAGCGTGGATGCTTGTGATCCTCGAACTCATTATAATATTGGTTCCTGGTTTGCTATAATCAGCGGGTCAATATTCCATCTCTTTATAATATTGGTTCTTGGTTTTCCATAACCATTGGGTCAATATTTCATTTCGCTAAAGAAAACCTCTATTAGCGATCCGGTTGAATGTTCAGTCTTTATTGTCGAGTCTTTCGGCAGGTCTCATGGGGCTTCGCATCAGATTAGTCTCGGGTGAGATTTAGCTAAAGTGCATTAATAAAATACATCAAATCAGTTATTCCAAATTTCGAAAAAGGGTCATGAATTCATGACGTTACAATATTTTTACTTTCCTGTAAAAATGACTTTTCAAAAATTATTTTTTAAAATCACTTTATTTTTCGCGAAATAAAGAGAGCCTTTGGCTAACCCATGATAAGAAAAAAAAGGAAATCAACCTTTTATTTCCTCCCCTGAAAGCAAATAATAAGTCACAACCCTCCCCAAGTGTAACTGACGTTCCTTGAGATGGCTTCCGGATTGACAAATGAGCGCCACGGTGGCGTTAATACTTGGCCCTTATCGATTGCAACTTGATTTTAGTTGATTTATTACAAAATATGGTTCTCATTAAGGAACCGCCACTAACCTTTTGTGGAGAGGCCAAGTAAAGCGTGGGAGGCTGTTTTAGACTCCATCGGCTACTTGATTCTGCCATTTGACGCCCAAACTTAGTGCATTTTCTCTTGTTATCTGATAACATTTCATGCAATCTTTTCTTTTATTTTCTAAATCCTAATGATCAATTCATACAACAAACTCATAGAAACAATTATTGGCATTTGAATTTTGTCTATCATATTTAATAATTTATTTCATAAAATTTAATAGTCAACCCCTAAACAAAAATATGATTAACATTAATTTGCATTTGCAAAATAGAACATTTTCATAGTAGGTCCATGTTCGTAAAATTCCCAATGCAAGTGCACATGTCAATGAACATGTCGAACAAGTATTATAATGATGAGAATAGATATCTTTCCATAGAGATTGATGATTAATAAATCAATTAAATGCTAAAAATGACTAATTCTAAAATTTATCTAATAGATCAAAATAGAATCAAGAATAAATTAAAATTGACAATAAATAAATATGTCAGAGCATCTGATTTCACCATAACCACTATATGTGAATTCAAGATCATTATGCATACAAGAATGATATCAAACATGTGATAAGCAAAATTTCCTCTTCTATTTACTATCCTATTTCTAGGTATAATAAACTTACTCAGTTTATCAATCCAACATATATCTATGTGAGTTTAAGCAAACATAAGTGTCACGCCCCCGCACCCATTAAGCACTAACATCCCATCTCAATCGTTAAGTTGTGATGTCCCAGGACGCATCACCGACCCATTATTTTCATTTTATAATTAAACGCATGTGAAGACATATTCAAAACTCCCCATTCAATAACAAAGTGAGGGAGACAAGGAAAAACCCATCAGTTAAAAAAAAGCCATTTCTATTAAACATATGGTTAATCCTAGGAGGTTACAATATTTTACACTCCTCACATGAGGCCGCTTCCTAGCAGACCACACACATAAAAAGGGATGGGGTAGTCGGGTTAACCTAACTTTGCTACACAAAAGGGCAATCGCAACAAAGATAGGTATACAATGCTTATCACCATGCCTACCCATAACTAGGAGGAGGTTCTGGGTCTGACTCCTCTCCACTCGAATCAGTTCCTAAGTCACTTGGACCAGTGTCCAAATCTGTAACAGCACCATTCAGAGGATTAAGATCCAATATATTCCAAATCTCATTCCCAATACCATTAGGTGGAGTTCCATCAAAACCTTTGAGCGTACCATATAGCTCATCCCCTACCTTAGCGAAGCTGGTCAGAAACTCGTGAGGTTACTAAAGCTCAAACCCCTCATCAACCCATACAATTGTCGAGTGCTTCTAGTTCCACCTTTCTGGTCCTACAAGGATACTCTATTATTATTGTACCCATATCCATGGGCACGTCAAAACGCGTAAGCAAAGGAAAACGATTCATGCTCAAGGGTCTAAAATATTTAAATAACAACAAATGAGATAAAATCTCAGCAAGCAAACAACCTAAGTCTCGATTAGGAGATCAACTCAACTCAGATGTACCTAATTCATGTAAATGCAGTTCAATATTAACAAGTATGCCATCACACGATTATAGGCAACCGAACCTTGCCTCGGTACGCGGCCAACACGTTTTAAATCATGATATGCAAAATGTACACAACACGACTGAACACCTATTAGTATCATCATACTCAGTGCACTTAGATGTCTTTTAATCATCATTGCCACTCAAGCATTCATTCGATCAATTACAATCAATCGAGGGCATGCCCGTACTCATAAGGGGATCTCTTGGCTCAACAAGGCGTTCATTAGATCAATTACGGCCGATCAACGGAATGCCCATTTTCATACATGAGTCTTCTAGCTTAACTAAGTATTTCTCATTTGATCAATTATGGTTGATCAATGGCATGCTTGTCTTTCTACATGGGTTTTCTGGCTTATTCAGGTAGTTATCCTTTCGATCTATTACAACCGATTGAGGGTGCGCTTGTCTTTCCATGGGGTCTTTTCGGCTTATCTAGGTAATTCTCACGCTAATGCAACTCTCATGCTCAAAATGCAGTAACTGAATCACACACACAATTCATTTATGGAAAATAGATATTCAATTTCTTCAACTATACAATTCAATTAATACTGCAATTTTCAATGTCAACATTATAAATTTGAGCATAAACTAACACAGATTAATATTAATAAAACATTAATATTTAATTTTCAAAAATCTAATTATCTAATAAGAAATTATTAAATGTATATTAAATTGATAGCTTATTGCCTATATAATGATAACTTATCAACTATTAGTGATAGCTTATCACTTCAAGCACCAATAGCTTATTGTCAATTCTTCAATAGCTTATCGCTCAATTTTTTATAGCTTATCGCACAAAGCATGATACCGTATTGCATAGAACATGATAGCTTATTGCATAAAGCATGACAACATATCATATAAAACGTGATGGCTTATCAACTAATCCCTACTTAATTAGCACTAAACATACTTAGTCTAATCTAATTGCATCTTAATCAAGTTTAGCCTATTAATTGATGGATTAAGGCGAAAACTCACCAAACGGCGAATCCGAGGACATGGATGTGACAGTGCTAGCGAGGGCTACATGTGGCTAGCTCCAAAAACAACACGGTATGGCTTTGGACAGTGTGTTAGCAGCAAAATAGAACCGGTGCTGCTATTGGTGTATGGCAGCGACGGAAATGGCTCAAATGAGTTGCGTATGGCACACATGCACCCATACATGTGTGCATGTTCAGCCACTTGTCCATCATGTGAATTCCACTTGTTTTTGGCCCACTAAGTATGAATTCTGCTCGTTGCTCTGATTTTCACATAATTAACTCTATAGGACCGCAAAATAATTATAAGGTGCCCACATTCTTCTGTAAATAACCTTTCACGCCATCTACTGATGTACCTTAAATAAGACTCCTCAATTATTGCCACAAAAAATAATTTGATTTGCCTCTTGAATGGTTTGGCAAAACTTGGGTCATCACAAACCTTTACACCGAAAGTCACACAAATAACATAGTATACATCTGTCCACATTTAATTCATTATTATATATTAGAAAGAGCAATTGCATATTATCAATTTTCAGTCTCAAACAGGCACATTAGATCATTCAAACAATGGCGTGTCACTTAAAAGCATTAAGCATAATGATATACAACTTGAATCAATGAAATCAATTAAGTGCATCAGCTACTCTATTCACCTTTTCAAGGTGATACAGAATGTCACAATCATATTCCTTCAATAATTCCATCTAGCAATGCTATCTCAAATTCAGCTCATTCTGAGAGAATAGATACTTTAGGCTTTGGTAATCCATATAAATTTGAAACTTTTCCCTGACTAAATAATGCCTCCAAATCTTTAGTGCGAACACTATTGCTGCCAGTTCCAAATCATGCGTCGGGTAGTTCATTTCATGTAGTCTCAATTGGCGAGATGCGTATGCTACTACCTGTCCATATTGCATCAAGATACATCCTAGACCACTTAGTGACACATCACTGTAGATTGCGAATCCTTCAGATCCTGACGATATAGTCAACACTTGAGCAGTCGTTAGACTATACTTAAGCTCTTGAAAGCTTTCTTCACACTTGTCCGTCCATTTAAACTTCATCTCATTTTTCAATAGTCGCGTTAAGGGTCTAGCTATCGCAGAAAAATTTTCCACGAAGTGACTATAGTAACCTGCCAATCCTAAGAAACTCCTCACTTCCGTCACAGTTGTTAGTATAGGCCACTTTTCAATTGCTTCAATCTTTGATGGATCCACGGCGATTCCTTCTCCGAACATTATATGTCCAAGGAACACCACTCGATTAAGTCAAAATTCACATTTATTGAACGTGGCGTAAAGCGAGTGCTTCCTTAAGGTCCGTAGAATAATACTCAAGTGCTGCTCATGGTCCTCAGAGCTCCCCGAGTACACCAATATGGCATCGATAAACACTATCACGAACTGGTCTAGGAACTCCTTGAATATCCTATTCATCATATCCATGAAAGTAGTAGGGGCATTGGTTAATCTCAACGGCATGACTGTAAACTCATAACGTCCATACCTCCTCTCGAATGTCGTTTTTGGTATGTCCTCCTTTTTTATCCTTAATTGGTGATAGCCTATTCTCAGGTCTATTATAGAGAACATAGATGCTCCTTGCAGTTGATCAAATAAGTCATCTATTCTTAGCAATGGGTACTTGTTTTTGAACGTCACCTGGTTCAACTGCCGATACTCAATGCACAGACGCAGTGACCTATCTTTCTTCCTTATGAACAATACTGGCATACCCCATGGTGATGCACTTGGGCGGATAAATCCTTCGTCCAGTAGTTCCTGCATTTGGACCTTCAATTCCTTCAACTCTGACATTGCCATCCTGTAAGGCGCCTTAGAAATTGGCATTGTCCCAAGGGTCAATTCAATTGCAAACTCCACTTCCCTTTCAGGTGATAGTCCTAGCAACTCTTGCGGGAAGATATCTGAAAAATCGCGCACTACTGGCAAGTCTTCAAGCCCTATTTCCTCAACTGATGAATTAGTTATAGAGGTTAGGTACCCCAGGCATCCTTCATCCATCAACTTGGTTGCTTCCAGCGACGATATCCAAGGAATTAAGACTCCTCCTCGATTTCCCAAAAATTCAAATCTAGGTTGACCCATTAGATTAAGTTGGATCACTCTGCTACCACAGTCAATTATGTTTCCATGTTTAACTAAACAGTCCATTCCTACTATCACATCAAAGTTAAACATGGGCAGAATAGCCAGATCAATCCATTTCTATCTATCACCCAAGGATGTCTTATACCCTTGACATCTTAACGAGATGATCATTTTATCCTTTAGTGGGGTGACTACATGCAACAGTGTTTCTAATGGTCTCACATCAGTACTCGCTAATGCAACGAATTGGCCAGACACAAACGAATGTGTACTCTCGGATCAAATAAAGCATACATAGCATGATCACAGAGAGAAACGATACCTGTGATCACACCTGGTGCACTCTTAGCTTCTCCTCGTGTCATCACATACACTCTTCCTTGAGCTGACGGTTGATTCAGATTTTCTTAGGGAGCAGCTATTACCTATGGTCCAGTTGGTGGTCTTTGCTGTTGAAACTGCGGTCCATGGTTTTTCCTCGGACAATGCCTCGCAATGTGCACCATTTGCCCACATTCAAAACACGCTCCAGTCTTTCTTGGTGTTGATACCTAAATTTTGAATCATTTCTCATAAAAAAATAGAACTAATTTTAGTTCTTGCCAAAAATAATTAAATCATTTTTCATGAATCTCATTTTGTTTGTGGCGGAAGATATGAGCTTAAATTGATGGGCGATTGGACTAAGCATGGGGGAAATGTGTTGAAAATTTTATGAAGGCTTGGATTCAAAAAAATATTTTCTCATGGACTGAATTATAAATATTTAAAACTCGAGGGATTATTTTATAAATAACTAAAAATGTGAGTTAGTCGAAAAATTAGAAAAATTGGTGAAAAAGATAAAAATAAAAAAAAGAGTTGGTGGAAAAGGGAAGATAAAGATAAAAAAGAGTTAGTGAAAAAACAAGAATGGAAAAGAAAGATAAAAAAGAGTCAGTGGAAAAGCAAGAATGGAAAATAAAAATAAAAAAGAGTTAGTGGAAAAAAAGAAATGTAAAATAAAGATAGAGTTAGTGGAAAAGCAAGAATGGAAAATAAAGATAAAAAAGAGTTAGTGAAAAAGCAAGAATGGAAAATAAAGATAAAAAAGAGTTAGTGGAAAAAAAAAGAATGCAAGATAATGGTAAAAAAAGAGTTAGTGAAAAAATAAGAATGAAAGATAAAGATAAAGAAGAGTTAGTGAAAAAACAAGAATGGAAAATGAAGATAAAAAAGAGTTAGTGGAAAAACAAGAATGTAAGATAAAAATAAAAGAAAGAGTTAGTAGAAAAATAAGAATGGAATATGAGATATATAAAAATAAAAATAAAAAAGATAGAGGAACAACCTATAAAAGAGGGAAGACTGAAAGTGTTAGGAGATTTATTTAGAGAGAATTTTACAAGACATAAGGGAGAGGAGAGAGTTTTATTTGAGAGGTGGATGAGAATTTCGAAACTCGGTGTTGCCATCTCAATTCTTTCATCGACCTATGCAGGTTACGAGTCTATCTCCATCGTTCAAGCCACAAGTCCATCCTCGTTGTTTGTGCCGCCATTTGCAACCTTGATCCACAAGGTAATATAAGGTTCGAATTCAGCAATCAAATCCGCCAAATTAGGTAACGACCCTAATCATTTAAAATATAGAAGAATCTTGTTGCCTAAATGGATTGATTTGAATTATGATTCTACCTCGTTAAATATGTTGCATGTCTTCTTTAGATAAATTGTACATCCAACTTTGAGGTATATTCATCACACAATGTAATAAACAAATCCCAAAAGATTTGCATTTATTAATTGCCATGTCAAGATAAAAGAGTGCATATTCTCACATCATGTATATAATTGCATGTATAACTTACCTTGTAAATATTTAGAGTAAACCGTATGCATTGCATATAGTTTAGTTTCTTTCCTTTGTCATAAAGAGAAAAAACCAAATTTTGTTTTATCTTGAGCTTCAGTGGGGAATCCATCATAATTGCCAAATTGAATATTTTTCATGAAATTGGTACTGAAAGAACATTAATTGAAAGGTTAATGTAACCAAGTGCCCGATCACCTAATGTCTAGTTCATAGAGAATAAAATAGTTCTCTCACTATTTTATTTGGGTTTCTAATCAACTTACTAAAAAATGATTAGTGGCGACTCCAAGATATTTTTTTTGAAATTAAACTTAAGTCATGATTTGGTAGAACTTGGGAGAGTTCGCGCTAACTTAATTAATCTAATTAATTAATTTGGTAATCTATTAACCTGAAATCGTAAAGCCAATTTTTAGGTTGCGATAGCTTGGTGACTCCACTGGGGAGTTTTTCTAAATTTTTGAAAAAAAAGTTAAGAACCTAGTGGACTTAGGCATGAAAAATTTCATGAAAGTTCATTTGATTTGACAATTGGTTAAATCCTAATCTTTAGGTGTTAAATGGTTTTGCAGAATGTGAGCTATAAGGGATGGAGTGTTTGTGGCTAACCTCTTATTTTGTAGATTGGTGTTGGAATTGTTTATTTAATTTTGAACTATTGAAGCGATGTTCAAATTTAAAAGTTGTGCATGTGTTTACAGTATTTTGTACTACACTACACACAACCCATGATCGGACATGTGTCAAGTTTGAGCTTACACCCACATTGTGTTAGGAGGCAAGTTTGAGCTTACACCCACTCTGGAAGAATACAGCATTGCCATTGGGAAATCAATCGAGCTAAATATAGTTGAACCACCCATTCAGAAAGATCCTACAATAGTGCTTGCTGAATTTGACAAAAAAAGAGACTGAAAAAGTGCTAAAAGGTAATTGTCAAACATGCTCATTATCTTTTCTCATTGGATGTTTTGAAAGCAACTCCGAGCTCATGAAATTTAGGATTTTCATCCTAGCCTTATTTGGATTGATCAAAATGCTATTGACCCTACGATAGCTTAGACAGTAAAACAAATATGTGGTGGAATTAGTTTCATAAATATTATTATGGCAGAAACTTTTATTTCATTAACACGTTTCAAAGAAAAAAAGATAAGATTTTTCGGGCCCCAATTGAGCTTTTACAAATTTGGTTTTTCTCATGCCTTTCTCAATTTGGGGAAAACATGATTGTGTTTGAAATAGGCATGATTGAAAATCCTATTTTAAGGTTTAAGCAAATACAAGATCAAACTAAGACCTTGCACTATACATAATGGCTTAACCTCTTCTAAAATCCAAGCTCTAAGATTTTTCACTAGCAAGCTATATGGTTCCAAGTGGTTGGGGCTCGACTTTATCAGGGTGATTAGAAATCTATACCTTTGATGGGCATTCATGGAGCAACCAACTATCAAACTCTTTGAGTGACACAACAATTTCGAGTTTTGCAGGATGTCCCACCTCCACTTGGGCTAAATGAATTTTGAATTCATTTTGAGAAGGGCAAGAACTATAAGGCTGAGCTTACGCGTCATTCTAAGGCTTAGTAGAAGTGTTCCAACCAGAAGCTAATTTGGCCTATGAACGAGCCCACTGGAAGAATGAAGAGACATTTTGCCACAGCCCACTACATCCAACATTACACTATTCCTGCCAAGATACTCCTGCAAATCCCAGACATGGCAGAACGGCATACCAATCAGGCTCAAATCAAAATCAGTAAAGAAAAAACGATGGAGGCCCAGAAGAAGTCAGATGTCTTGGTCAAAGAGAACGCATGATTACGACACATGTTGAAAGCCCATTCGTCTATAGATCACAAGCCCTTTTAAGAGAGAAAAATCTTCTGATGAAATTGTGTCCTTATTGTTCTAAATTCTAAATGTTAGTTCGCATTTACATTTCAATGGAACAGTCTTGTTTATTGTTTAGATCCATCTTTTGAGCTTCCGTAACTTTTACTGAGTTCTACAATTCAAATCATCCTTTTTGGGCCATGTGTCTATAAATTTTGGCACCATTTCGGTTGATCTGCAAATTGATATGAAGTTTTTCCTTAAAAAAAATGCAAATCTTATGGCAATGGTTAGTTCATTTTGAGTATAGTTAGACGTCATGGACCGACTCTTTTGTCTTTATTCATTCTTCTCATCCTGGTTATTATATTTTTGTAGGTAATTTACTACGAATTCTCTATACCCCTACAGCACTCGATCTGTCACAAGGAGAAAGATGGCCGACAAAGCTGAGATAGTCGCCATGATGGACGAGAAACTAAAGGAACACATGAATACGATGAGCGATTAAATCATAACCATGATGTCTAGAATGATAAGTGACTTCATAGCCAAGCAGCAGCAGATTTGCTCTAGCTCTCAACAGGAGATCCTACTTTTGACTCGTCAAGCCATTCGCCTCGACAAAGCCCATGCAATGGATGTTCACCCAAACGTGCACCTAGAAGATGCTATTTTCACTAGCTTTGACACCGAAGTGCTTCCCACAGTGATAATCCCGCCACCACTCCCTAATAACGAGAGTGCCAAGCAATGGGCAAATCTCGACCAGAGGCTTCGTGAGGTGGAAGGGACCTAGAGCGTTTCCCTAATTGGTCTGTCTATCTACGCTTAGGTTCAAGTGCCCGAAAAATTTAAGATGCCAACCTTTGAGAAGTATGACGGCACTTTGAACGCAATCCGGCATCTAGAAATATACCAAGGCTTAATGAATAAATATGTCTCTAACGGACCCCTAATGGTCCAAACCTTCCAAGCGAGTTTGAAGGATGTTGTGATGAGATGATACACTAACCACCAAATTAATCGAAAGGATTCTTAGGAGGAGGTGGCTGATATTTTCGCAAAACATTTCAAGTTTAGTCTAGACATAATAATCACTCAAGAAGATCTAGAGAGAGTTAAACAGAAAAGGAGTGAGACAATGAAGGAGTACGCTACTCGTTGGAGAAGTATGGCAGCCCAGATCATGCCCGAGCCCTCGAAACACGAACTCATGAAGTTTTTTGTGTCCACACTCCCTTAACCCATCCATTCTCGAATATTGGTGACGGCCATTTAGTCATTTAGCCAATTGATAGCCATGAGCGAAGAGATTGAATGTGGACTCAAGAAAGAATGGTACGGTGAGTTAGGTTCATCTAGTAAGAGATTTGCTACTAAGAAGGATAAGGAGCCCATCCCTAAAGTGAACATGACATATGTACAGAAGGCATCGGCTCAAGCCCTGAAAGCGCAGTTTGCTCCTCAACAGTCATCTACCTATGATCAGCAGAATCAATGGTCGTATTAGCGAAAAAGCCGACAATTAACCATGTGACACTTTCAAATTCGACCCATTTTCGGGATTTATAATCTAAACGGATATTTCATCAAATGCGCTCTAGATAAAATCTCACTCAGAACTGATCATTCCGAGATAACTAACCAAAAGGGAAAGGCTACCTAGAAAAGTAAGTACGTGGACCTAATTGCTAGTCGATACGTGTAACTCCTAAAAGCCACCCGTTAGTTTGAGGATTTACTAAAGTCGCAATCAGTCAAATTTGGCTAGGAATCGAGTCCCGAAAATTGGATATCGAACTTTCACGATATCATTGCGAAAGATTGGATGTCGCCTCACCTGATTTAGAAATTTAGTAGTTTCATTCCGATGGGCTATTGGAAAAAAAAGGATGATTTTGCCCTTGGGTTACGTTAGGTTCTCTAGAGTGTTATTAGTAGTCTGTGGATAGTTTTAGATTATAATCTTGTCAAATTTCAGTATCCGTAATTATTCTTGCCTAAGCCCAGCCAGTTCTAAAAATTACGGATCGCATGGAAATGTCGCCTTTGTTGTTGAATCCAGTGCGTCGGCCACCTCATCATTGCCACGTCATCTCGCCACCTCACCATGACGCCTCATCATCATGACACCTCACTAGTGACCTTACCAGCCACCTCACCTAGCCACCTTGCCATCTTTGACCAAGTGCAAGGTTGATTAGAGTGCCCATTAATGCTTGATGACGTCTCTTTCCCTCTCTTTGATCAGCCAAGCTCTCTCTCTCAATTTTTCTCTCTCAGCCAGATTTGGTCTCCACTGCTGCCACATGTGGTGCCACTTGTTTCACCACCCAAACGTCGTCATTTTGAGACGCCGTTTTAACCTCATCTTTAGCACTTTCCCTAGTACATCTTCCCAAAAAATTAGCTCAAGATGAGCCCTGGAACACCCCCAAATAGAGGCTAAACTGGACCCTGTGTAGGCTGGATTCTGATTTACTATTCCGGTAGTTTTCCACTGTTTTTGTAGCCGTCGTCATGTCGGTTGAATTTTCAACCAACTGTGAGTTTCTTCGTCTTTCTTTCCTTGACATTTTGATGCAAGAATCAGCTATATATGAGTTATAACTCATCGGGAATTTCATTCTGATTCAGCCCACCGCGTAGTCGTCTTCCCTCAAATTTTGCTCTTTTGGTCGCAATTTTTTTCGTGGACTTTTCCACTAAATTTTTGGTGATTTGTTCTCCTAAGTCTTGAGTAGGATGATAGGTAATCATTAGACAAATGTTTGGGCGAAAATTAGACTCAAATTGGAGTCGTTTTGAGGTGGGATGGACAGTTTTATCTTCGAGGTTACTGTACACGATGGGTTAATGTTCACCCGCCGGAATTTTTGAGCATTTGAGATTGAGATATGCTGTTTGTGAAGGATGAATGATTATAAGGATATTTAAAATATGTGTAGGGAAGTATTGGCTGAGAAAATGTGAGTAAATAGCTTTGCGAGTCACCGAAAAATATTATTCACGACCGGAGTTCACTGTTCACGCCGAAAAACACTATTGACTCCGGGGAGTTACTGTACACATAGTAGAAAAAGAATGTGAATTTGAGGGTTAAATTGTATAAGCTAGGCTAGGAATGTATGTCCAACTCTGTGGTGTAATAGACGACTATTTCTGATAAAAGTCATCGAGCAATTACGCGAATGCGAATCGATTGTCTATTGATTTTATTTGAAATTAAACTGCTTGACTGAAATTGCATGCTTTTGACTGGTCATATGTGGGTAATTGCCATGAGGTGCATTGTATTGCATTGGCATGCTTTTGACTGTCGTGTGCAATGATCATCAAGCATTAATGTTAGCCCTGAGGCGTGTTATCGCGGGGGTGGAGGGCGGCTTTGAGATACCGATATGGCACGGGGAAAGTGGAGTGATAAGGATGCTGACCTGATGTGAGTATTGCAGGTCGAGACACAATGAGCTCAGACGTGCTCGGCACGGGGTAGCTGGAGAGATAAGTGTGCCGACCATGAGGCGACTAGCGAGGGTTGAGGCACGACTTGAGGTGACTAGTGCGGGTCAGATGAAAATGAAATTTTATTATGGCAGAACCTCTGGATCCTCGTATGCCTATGCATCCTAAAGCATGATCATATCACTATTGGATGTTAATTTGTTTATTGAATTCATTTATTATCATGAATGAGTTGTTAGTCTAATTGCATGCCTAAAATTAATCGTCTGATTACGAGCTGTCTTGAGCGGGATTTAGGGGGCAAACTTACTGAGATGTGTTCTCATAGTCGTCGTTATTTTCCCCACCTTTCAGACCCTAGACAAGGATCATGAAAACACTACCACCGCTCCGTTTTGGGATTCCACGAGAGATAGAGACCAAAGTGGAAGAGTACTCTGTTAGTGAAGATCGAACGTACCTTAGGTATATTACTAGAGTTTGGGTGGACGAGGGAGACGACCTATGAAGAGCACATTTCTATGTTACGTGGAGGTACCGTCAGGATGGTTTACTAAGCAATCTACTCCATTGATTCGAGACCCCATCAGAGATCGTCGGCAATTGGGATGCTTCAACTGTCATCGACGATGGAGAGGTAGTGGATCCGGAGGATATTCCTGTAGCGATGGATACCGACGAGAATTCACTAGCGAGTGATTCCGAGGATAGAGAGATTGCGATGGTGAGCGATCCTGAGGAGGTTCCTTTACCTAATGTCAGTAGTGGATGTGAGTAGATCTCAGTGTGTACTTTGTTTGGGGTTATCTTTTATTTAGAGTACAGCCCTTTTGACCATAGATCCTTTTTGACGTGTAGTCGACCTAGTTTGTATTACTCACACAGTTGATGTAATTAATGGTATGAATGATGTATAAAGGATGTGAATATATAAATATTTTAGTCGTACTTTTACTTTACTCAATTGTTGTCGGGGTTATTGTATCGTTTTTGCCAGCGTTTGCTTTAATAGAATCGATTTGGGTCGACGACAAATCCTGGGATGTTGTATTATCTATATCGACCAGTGTATTTGTGCGGGGTGTCACGTGCTTGGGGGGTTCGGGTCGTGACGCACCCAGCTCCCTAGGACTCCCTCACAAGTCTTAGCTGTACTGCTTAAAAGGAATTTGTCAACGTCGGAACCTCAGTATCCTAATCATGCATCATACCCAAGGTATGATCCGACTAAGAAGTGTGATTATCATTCAAGCGAACTGGGCATTCGATCGATGACTGCATTATATTCAAACACTGCATCCAAGACTTACTTGAAAACTGGGGCATTTGTGCTTTAAACAACCAATAAGCCCAACGTGCAGAACAATCCTCTCCCTAACCATTTAGGCAATATAAATGTCATCCTTGGCTCGGAGGTCAAGTAGATTCAGGATTTCAAAGTTCCTTTTGATGACATGTTCGATGCTTTAGTTCGAGCTGGTTATTTTTCGACTGATGAGACAGTATCACTCTCTGAAATAGAGAGCAACGTGGATGAGTTAATTAGAGAAGGAATGATTGGAATAACTAAAGAATTTAGAATGGTGGCCACTACATCTTAGGTCATTGTTGACTAATGACCAAATTAAGTTGGATCCTGGATTTGCCGACATGCCTCCTCTCGAGGATGCCACTGGCAATGACCTCGGAATTGTCATACTCGATGCTTATGTGAAGACAATGCTGACATCACTTTAACCTTATCCAAATGAGAGCGATAAAATGGTTTCCTGGTCTTATGAGGTAGATTTAATAATAAGGTCAAGGCAAGCTTACGCTGACAATCGATCAATTGAGAAAACTGCCCGCATAAGTCTCATTATTGGAGCTTCTTCAAATGTTAAACAAGCATCGGGGAGCTCTGATGAAATTTCTAAGCGAAATTCATGTGCCCGAGACCATTGAAGAAGATAAGCTAGAGGAATTTGTTAGGAGCAGTCCTCCTTAAAGATCAAGTGGCATTCTCCGATGAAGAAATCCCAGTTGAAGGACACGGTCACAATAAAACGCTCCATATATCAATAAAGTATAAAGAGATTCACATGGCCAGGGTACTTATTGACAATAGGTCCGCTTTTAATATATGCCCGTTGACTATTTTGAAGCGGTTATGTATTGATCCATCTACCATGCAAGTAGCTAAGACTTCTGTCCGAGCCTTCGACGGAGTAAAGAAGGATGTGATGGGCAAATCAACCTAGAATTATAGATTGGACCTTCGGTATTTGACATCCTTTTCCAAGTGTTGGATATTCCTTTTGCCTTTAATTTCTTATTGGGACGGCCATGGATCTACAATGTAGGTGCAGTGCCCTCTAGTCTGCATTAGAAAATCAAGTTTGTAGCTAAAGCCAAAATGGTTACGATTTATGGAGAGGAGGACCACCGAATCTTCAATGCTATGGCAGTTCCATACATGAAACCCGATCATATCGAAGAAGATAGTTATCACTCGTTTGAGATAGTTCATGTGGTCTAGGCTTCCCCGACATGCTGCTGCCCATTCCAGAGGTTTCTAATGCAGCTATTATAGTGGCGAAAATTATGATCGGTAATGGCTTCGAGCCAAACAAGGGTCTAGGGAAGGAAGACCAAGGCATTCGTACTGCAATTAAGACGAGTAGACAAATCCATAAAGCTAGTTTGGGATACCATGGGCCGAGAAGCCGTGGACGAGGCTGTGATCATCATGTAAGTCGGGAAAGAGCAAGTCAAAGTCCCTTACCACCCCCCATTAGTCATACCTTTCGCTTAGTTAGAATAGTAGACGGGAATAAAAATTTAAACCAAGCCCAGCTGAGATTGCTCTCGGGCTTGTCTTTCCCGAATAACCCTAAGCTATGACTAGCCAGCCATTGAAGGCTCCCAAGGGCAAAAAGGGTAAAACAATTATTGTGAACTTGTCCGATGATTCTGAGGACGACTAGCCACCCTATGTTTTCAAAAAAAGGGAATCGAAAGTAGTGGATGATGGCTTCAATGATGATATACCCTACCTCATCAGTTGGTTTGCGAAAACTTCCATCGGCGCAATTACTAAAAGACCACTTGAAGGGATGGGCGTTGGCCCTCAAGAGTAATCATTTTCAAGTTTTCGCACCTCCCCTATGTGGGAATATTTAATTGCTTTTCTAGTCTCTCATTTCGATTCATGTTGCGCTTATGTTTTTTTTTCAACTTAGTTCAAATGTATTTCGATTGTGTGTTTTCTTTATCTCTTTTATCATTTTTGAATCTTGTTGAAGTACCCAAAAATAACCCAATGACGATAACCAACGATAAAAAAAGGGGAGTACATTATGGTAAGAGCTGAGGGTTGGGTCTTCCAAGAATAAAAAAAGGGTATTTCGAAAAAGGTTCTTCAAAAACTAGCATGGGGTTTAACCCTGTCTTGTCTTTTTAATCCCTTTACTTGGTGTTTTAGGAATGACCTTGAGGAATGCAAAGGGACGAGAATAGCTACAGTGAATCCAAATGTATATGATTCAAAACAATCGGATGATTCAAATGACTATGATCCAAATGATTAGGAAATACAACGAAATCTAGAAACTCATGAAAAATCTAAACCCATAACCATTGAAGAAGTTGTGTTATTCAATCTAGGTGATGCAGATTATCCTAGAGAGGTAAAGATCGGAGCAAGTCTTTCTAAAAATGTTAGTGAACGTCCAACTTGTCTCCTAAAGGATTATAAAGACATATTCACCTGGTCTTATGTTGACATGCCGGGTCTTGATCAGTCGATTGTAGAACATTGCTTACCAACCGATCCTTTGGTTAAACCTAAGAAATAAAAACAGCGAAAGGTCAAACCAGAGCTAGCAAAAATGATTGACGATAAGATCATAAAGCTCCTCGATGTTGGGTTTATTGAGACTACCGAGTACCCTGAATAGGTGGCGAACATAGTTCCAGTTATGAAGAAGGACGGCTGAGTTTGGGTTTGCATAGATTATCGTGATTTGAACAAAGTTAGTCCAAAAGATGATTTTCCACTCCCTCACATTGACATGCTTGTTGATAGCATAGCTAGATTTGAGCTATTCTCGTTCATGGATGGCTTCTCTGGTTACAATCAGATTTTAATCAATGAAGAAGTTAAAGAAAAAACATTGTTCACAAACTCGTGGGGGGTATTCCATTATAAGGTTATACCTTTTGGTCTAAAGAATGCAGGGGCAACTTACCAACGGGCAATGGTAACTTTGTTTGATGACATGAAGCATGAAGAGATTGAGGTCTATGTAGATGATATGATCGCAAAAACCCGACGTGGAGGAGATCATGTGGAGACACTGAGGAAGTTGTTCGAAAGACTTCGAAAATTCAAATTACGCCTTAATCTGACCAAATGTATATTCGGTGCCATATCTAGAAAATTGCTTCGATTCATTATTAGCAATAAAGGCATTGAGATTGACCCAACAAAGGTAAAAGCTATTTGTGAGATCAAACCTCTAACTTCAGCAAGGGAGGTCCAAAGTTTGATAGGTAGGCTAAATTACATAGCTCGGTTCATTTCTCCACTATCTAACATAGCAAAGCCTTTCTTCAAGCTTCTTAAGAAGAACGCGTTGATCAAATGGATGAGGAATGTGAGCAAGCATTTGAAAAACTTAAACATTACTTGATGAACCCGTCGGTACTTGTTCCACCAACACAAGGGGAGCCATTAATCCTTTATCTTACAATCCATAGCGAATCTCTGAGAGCTAGACTTGCTCAAGAAATCAAGAAGATGGAAAGGAACGTGCAATTTATTATTTGAGTAACAAATTTACCATGTCTGAAACCAATTATTTCGTAGCAGAAAGAACGTGCACAGCATTGGTCTGGGTGTTGCACAAGCGGAGGCAATATACTTTGCATTACCAGATACTACTTGTGATGGAATGTGATCCTGTTAAGTACTTGCTCAACTAACCCGCTTTGGTCAAAAAACCTGCAAAATGGCAAATCTTTATATCTGAGTTTGATATCCAATTCCTGCCATAGAAATCAGTCAAAGGACGGGTAATTGCCGATGTCCTAGCTGATAACCTTAGAGCAAGTGAAGAGATCGATCCTCCCGAAAACAGAATCATGTCAATCAGTGAGCATGTATGAACTATGTATTTTGACGAGGAAGTGAATTTGTTTGGAATAGGCATAGGGGCAATCTTAATATCTCCAGGCGGACAACATTATCCCGTGGCCGCAAAGTTAGTATTCCCATGCACTAACAACATAGCTGAATATGAAGCATGCATTCTTCGATTGTAGGTTGCAATCGAGATGGGGATTACTCGACTTAAAGTGTTAGGGGATTCAGCGTTAATCATCTTTCAAACCATGGGGTAAATGGCAAACTAGAGATGCCAAGCAACAGCCTTATCACGCTTATTTAGAGGAATTGACGAAGGAATTCAAAGACGTTTCTTTTAAATATCTATCAAGAACCTAAAATAGGTCCGCCGATGCCCTGGCCACCCTGTCAGCAATGTTACAAGTCACAAGTGGATTAGAAGTCGAGCCTTTGAAGATAGAAGTATTGTAAAAGTCGGCCCATTGTATGGCCACAACTGAAGAGCCTCATGGCCGGCCGTGGTATCACGACATCAAAACTTACATTCAAACACAGAAATTTCCTGAGAAGAGTACCGCATCTGACTAAATGTACATCAAAAAAATGGCATCAAAATTCTTTTTGAATAGAGAAAGCTTGTACAAGATATCATATGATTCAATTTTGTTAAGATGTGTTGACTCAGCTGAAGCTGTTCACCTCATGCTTGAAGCACATGAAGGAATATGTGGTCCACACATAAATGGTCATATGGTAGCAAGGAAGATAATGAGGTTAGGCTATTATTGGCTCACGTTAGAGAATGACTGCATTCAGCATGTCTGAAGTTGTCACAAGTACCAAATTCTTGGTGATAAAATCAATATTCCCCCAAATGAGTTACATTAGATGTATGAACCATGGCCATTTTCTATGTGGGGCATTGATGTAATTGGCCCAATCAATCCTAAGGCGTCAAATGGACATTAGTTTATCTTGGTGGCTATTGATTATTTTTCAAAATGGATTGAAGCCATGTCCTATGCGACGATCATAGCACGGAACGTGGTGACATTCATCCATCGTGACATCATCACTTGATACGGTGTACCGGAGACCATAATTACTAACAATGGATCAAATCTAAATAACAAACTGATGGATGAATTACTTAAAAGGTTCAAAATCAAACACCTAAATTCTGCCCCCATATCGCCTACAGATGAATGGAGTGATTGAATATCATGATTGGCATGAGAGATTACTTTTCACACTAATGGCATATCAAACCTCTGTCCGAATGTCTGTAGGAGCAACTCTGTACTCCTTTATATATGGAATGGAAGCAATCCTACCAGTTGAGGTAGAGATACATTCACTACGTATTCTTTCGCAAGTACAATTAATGAAAGCCGATTGGATCCAATAGAGATTAGATCAGTTGAACATGATCGATGAGAAATGACTAAAGGCTCTATGACATGGCTAGTGTTATAACAAAGAATTGGTACGTCCTTCAATAAGAATGTTAAGCCTAGACGTTTTCAGGTGAACGATCTCGTCCTGCGAAGGTTGCTGCCAACAGTTCCCTTTCTAGAAGGAAAGTTCACTCCGAACTATAACAGCCCATATGTCATGAGGAAAGTGCTCCCATGAGGTGCTTTAATCTTAGCTGAGATGGATGGTCGTATTTTCTCTAGCCCAGTCAACTCTGATTCTATAAAGATGTATTATACTTAAGCCGATTTTTTTATTAGCCTAGATTTCATTCCTCAATCTATCAATGTAGAAAAAGAGATAACAAGAAGATTAAAAGATAAACATATGAAACTTTTCTCATTCCATACATCAACAAGTCTTATAACAAGTTACCGGGGGGGGGGGGGGGGAGTAAAACCGAATTGAGCCCTAATGAGCATCACCAAAGAGCTCAATTGACTTTCCATGCAGTTAATGCTCTGCCTACGCCGAGCGGTCTAAGATATAAGATCCACAAGCTTAAAGAACAGGTAATCGCATTTCTCCTTATGTCTGGGTACACTAGCCTCATAATGTTCAACGGCAAATTTCAAAGACTCTCGATCAAGTCTCTCTCGAGAGCTATATCTACCGTTAGGCTTTCGAGCCTCTCTTCTAGCCATTCACATCTAAACCTTATCACGACGTCACTTAGGTCATGCTTAAAGTAAGTCTGGTTCAAAGCTAGGCACTCTACCAACTTCTCCCTCTCGTGAATCAATAACGAGACTCGTTCATTAGCAGACCTGATGGTCTTCTTGTGGTGGACAACCGCGAGTTCTGCAGATTCCAAGCATTCAGACCGATCCTAGAAGCGAGCTTTCACGATATGAGTTAGGGTAACCGTTTCATGGATGTTCCCGCAAGCCTCTAGAAAGTTGATGAAGAGAATTGGGAACGCCTGTATTCCCTCTCTAAATTGGTGCCTTCAATCGAAAAAGTATTTATAGCCCTAGACAAATCGAAGATCTCAGCTTTAATATCCGAATGATCGGTTATGTAAATATAGCCTCGGCCGAAAAGTTGATAAAGTCTCTCCCATTTGACCGTAACTTCAGCCATGAAGATGTGTGTAAACAGACTGGCCATTATTGTTGAAGTATTAAAGAAGAAAATCAAAGCAAATGGCTGAAAGGCGAAAGTGTTAGAAGAGAAAATCAAGGCAGATGAGTGGAATACAGAAGAGTTAATCCATTTTGCGTTAAATATTGATTACACAGCGCCATCTTCTATTCGTCAAATTTTCCTATCTGTCCTTCTCTTTCGTTGTCACTCGTGTTGGCTCCAATACCCTATTGGTCTATAATCTTGAGCCAAGCAATTCGAAATCTTTGCAAAAAAGTGTGAGATGATGTCTTCACTTTGGAAAAGAAGAAGAAAAAGATGACTTGAGTAGGAGACAAAGCAAACTTTAGCAGAAAAGGATAGATAATTTGTCTATTTTCGTAGAAAGAGTGAGAGCTTGCCAGTGAGACCAACGCTTGACACAGGAAGGATTATCAATTACAGGAGCCCCTACCACTACGAAAAGATGAAAGAAGATAGATTGAGTGAGAGATAAGGTAAAAAGATGTGAAAATAGAACTCTTGAGGGGAGAGATACATTTCTGAATCCATGCCTAAATCTTGAAAGGAGCGTCCCCTGGTAGTCTTCATCCATGCTTAAAGCATACATGGTCGCTCAGAAAAATTTAGAGAGAGTGAAAATATAAGGGAGAGTAGCAAACCTTAAGGGATTAGTAAACAGTCAAGGAAGTCTCAATCCAACAAATTTGAGAGCTATATTCACTTGCTAAATATGAGAGATGAAGAGTTCGAGACCATGTTCGGAACTCAGGCCATGGAATCTGGCCCTTCCGCCAACGACGGCCAAGATCTTAACAAAGATAAGGACAATAATAACAAGGGTCAAAGGAAGCGTTATCGTCGCCAAACTGAGCATCAAATTCAAAAGCTTGAAGATTTCTTTACAGAATGCCCTATCCCAGGTAATAGACAAAGAATGGAATTGAGCCAAGAGCTAGGGTTGGAACTTTCGCAAGTTAAGTTTGGTTTCAAAATAGGTGAGCCCGAATAAATACTCGACATGAGCCGATGAAGTCGAGTTTCTAATAACTGAAAATAAAAAATTTCAAGCAGAGAACACAAGTTATAAGGAAGCTTTTGACACTGCCCCTTGCCCGAACTACAGTAGTCTCCTTACCCTCGACGAAAGACAGTATCTGAGGATCGAAAATGCCCATTTGAAAGATGAGTTAGATCAGTTCACAGTAGAATCAATTTTTGTTGGAGAAATGTACGAGAAGACCGATCCTATGAGGTCAGTATTGATGCCTTCCGAGGGAAAGGGGATGTGTCACCCCGAATCAAGTGGCATTGATGACGAGCTTACCGCCATGATCGACCAATTCAACGTCGATGAAGTTTTGAGGCTATAATGTTCACATGGAGCCCATACCTGGAAGTCAGCTGATCATTGGAAAGCCTCCAAAGAAAGCAGAACAGGCTTTGAACAAGTACATGTGTTTCATTTCCTTGCATGGGACATTTTCTATTTCTACAAATGTCTAGAAGTAACACAAAAAAAGAGGTAATTTTCCTTTCTCTATTAAATGCTTGGATCTGTTACTGAAACAAACTCATGAAAAATTAATTGTGAGTTAAAAGTCTGCACAAGCTCGAAGGATAACTCCGTATCGTTTCGATTTACCCTCAATTACTCCAATTCTAAATTGAATCCCTTCCATTCTCAGGAATTTGCATGCTGTCCCGAGAACATAGTCATACCCGAATGCAAGGTTCTCTTGTTGAACAAAACTTGAGGCAAATCAATTCGTGGACATTGCCACTGGATGGATGGCTTCAAGCGAGAAAAATGCGAACGAAAGACCCAAGCAATCTTAACGATGGGTAATTTTATGTCGTTCCAATTTATCCATAGTCATCTCGAGTTCTAAATTAATTTATTTCGTTCTTAACAGGGATTGTAAATTGTCTTGAAAAAGCATCGTGACATGAAATTTCCCAATGCAATGCAACAAGGCTATGTCATCTCAAGGATTAACCCTTAAAAGATTGCCCCCATGGACACCTATGGTCTCATGAGTCTGATGGCATGGGGGATGACGGTGGTACGAAGCGGTCCGAGTTCGATCTCCAAGATTGGAGAATGTTGTAAATATTGTAAATGAATAAAATGATTTTTTTTTACATATTTCTTTTTGCAGAAAGAAACAAGAATACTCGACAAACGAGACCGAAGTCAATACTTTGCTACAACCATGGCCCTAATGGTGAAGTGTCCAATAAAAGTCGAGGGAAATTCAATCTAGCGAAGCTGGTAAAGAGGTCGTGCAAGGCATTCAAGATGAAAGGTAAATCAGTATCATTTCTTGTTTATCCCTTCAAATACTGACTAACACATCTCCTTTCCTTTTGATAGGAAATCTTTACACTAACATTTAACATATCGAAAGAGACAACCCCAAGGGGTAAAATTATGATCATCTGATGAGATTCATTCTGATAGAAATTGGGCAAATTGATGACAACCCCCAATATGAAAAAGAGGTGGGGCTAAATACAGAAATGAGAATTTTCCCAATCCAGGAATTAAATCTCCAATCTTGTAGGGGCAATCTATAATCCCTCATTCTTGAGATTTTTTCTCCAACCTGAATATGCTTTTATGGTTAGATGCATGAGTTTTTCTTAAAATTGTCACAAGTCATTGCTACATTTGGCATGCTTGAAAGGTGCTCACATTTCACAAAATTCCATGCAAGTTATTGCCTGTGTTATTAATCTTTGTTGAGTAAGAATTTTTTATCAGGCTATCTTTTTCCATTCTACTGAAGTAATTATATTAAATAAGAAAACATCAAGATGATGAAAGGCAAGCTGTTTCCATACACTCTCTTATTATTAATTCTCAATACAAGTCGAGAGAAGTTTCTGTGCTGACGAGGTAAAAAGTCATCTTGTGAAAAGTATGATGATCAAAGTGATGAGAAGCATGCTTTTCCTCTACCTATACACTATGACCATCCTTTGCTATCTCATTGAACGGAGGTTTCATTTCGTACCCCTATTGGGAACGGCCCCACATTGGGGCAATTACTCAAAAAGTCTCAAATAGTTAGAATTTTCTTGCTTTCACTAACATCAATCTTCAAGAATATATATTGCATGCAAATCTGGTATTAGCTCAAGTGCTTTGGATATGATGAAGAGCATTTCTTTCTATACCATATACACTCTAATCTTTGCATAACCAATTTGAATAGTAAGTTCATTTCTTACAACCCAATTGGCGATCATTCCCATGGGGAACTAAAAAGACTATCTCGAAGTATTGAGATGACAGAAGTAAGAAGTGGCTTGGGGGAAAATGAATTTTGGAGTGATCCACATACAAACAAGTCTAATAAAGGAGGTTTTCTCTCAATCCCTCTAAGAGAGAGAGAGAGAGAGAGAGAGAGAGAGAGATAGAGAGAGAAATGATTTGTAAGGATGTTTCCTCGAGAGCAGTCATTCAGAAGGTTCATAAATCCGTGAGATAATTGTCAAGAGACACTAGCAATTCTAAAAATGTCAATAAAAGTGATCAAAGCATGAATTTATGGTGGAAGCACAAAATCAGGGTAATCACCAATTTTCAGATGAAATCCCTTTTTGTCAAAAATATGCCATTCATTTCAAACCTACCTGGACCTACGTTACAGCCTTTACTAAAGTCTCTTCAGATTAGAGCACTTTAGTTAATGAAAAATTTCATATGCTTATAAATATTGCTTGAAGGAGTGCGAGCAAGACTCTTCTATCCCATTTTGTAGGGTTCCTATCTTGTAAACACAGAGCAACAAATAATACCAATTGTTTTCAAGCTTCAAACTCTCACTGTGCCCACATTATAACCTTCATAAAGACCCCTTAGATTGGTCAGGTTATACTAATTTCAAGAATATCCGGACCCTCGTTAAGCACGATAAAGAGATTCCGAGTGATTCTTGAACCCGTATCAAATGGTTGGGTAAAATAGCCTTTCGATGAGAGAACGAGTGAAAGTCCTTTTCTTATTGAAAGTTTCTCACTTAATATCATCAGATTGTCAAGAGAATGAAGCAGATTTCCTTGACGGACAAACTTTCTTGATAAAGCTTGATATCATGAGCTAATTTGGATAGGTGCGATATGATCAGCCTGAACCATTAGAAGCAAACTATTTTGAGTTCACCAAAATCAGGTTTGTTTCTTTGAAGTAGAACTTCCTTTGTTACTATCTAACATTTATCTTAACTGTAACAAGAACTTCATAATTTGTCAACTCATAGTTGAGGCACATGAATATGGCTCCTCGAGAGACAAACATTGAATCTCACACATATTTCTCTATCTAGAAAATCTTACCTGCGCCAGAATGTAGGTGTGAGAAGACCTTACCTGCACCAGAATGTGGTATGGCTTCTATCATTTAAAAATCTTACCTACGCCAGAATGTAGGTGTGAGAAGACCTTACTTGCGCTAGAATGCAGTACGGCTTCCTTTATCTTGAAATTCATACTTGTGCAAGAATGTTGTACGATTTCAAAAATCCAATTCCTGCTAGAATGGAGGATGGGGAACAAAAGGATTTGTATCTTGAGAACCCAATTTCCACCAGAATGAAGGATGGGGGATCAAAAATGTTCTTGGCATTACGAAATGATTCGAGACAAAAGCCTAATGTTTAGTGTGTGATCCTCGTGCATTGTGCCTTACTACTCCACCGGAATGGAAGTAGAAAGGCACCGCACAGGTTAATTGTCTACTTTTCATATCTTATGCATCATTTCATTGCATAGAAAAGGAGATTAAAATCCCGACAAAAAAATCATTTAATCATTTGCATTGCCAAAATTTAGGTTTCAATTTTGTCTTTGAGCATAACCTCTGCGAGCCTCTACTCAAAGAGGGGTAGCTTTGACACCTAAATTTTGAATCATTTCTCATAAAAAAATAGAACTAATTTTAGTTCTTGCCAAAAATAATTAAATCATTTTTCATATTTATTCATGCATCTCATTCTATTTGTAGGGGAAGATATGAGCTTAAATTGGCGGGCGATTGGACTAAGCATAGGGAAAATATGTTTAAAATTTTATGAAGGCTTGGATTTAAAGAAATATTTTCTCAGGGACTGAATTGTAAATTTTTAAAATTTGAGGGATTATTTTGTAAATAACTAAAAAGGTGAGTTAGTGAAAAAATTAGAAAAATTGATGGAAAAGATAAAAATAAAAAAAAGAGTTGGTGGAGAAGGGACGATAAAGATAAAAAAGAGTTAGTGAAAAAACAAGAATAGAAAATAAATATAAAAAAGAGTTAGTGGAAAAGCAAGAATGGAAAATAAAGATTAAAAAAAGTTAGTGAAAAAAAAGAATGGAAAATAAAGATTAAAAAAAGTTAGTGAAAAAAAGAATGGAAAATAAAGATAAAAAGAGTTAGTGGAAAAGCAAGAATGGAAAATCAAGATAAAAAAAGAGTTAGTGGAAAAGAAAAAGAATGGAAGATAAAGGTAAAAAAAAGAGTTAGTGGAAAAATAAGAATGGAAAATAAAGATAAAGACGAGTTAGGGGAAAAACAAGAATAGAAAATAAAGATAAAAAAGAGTTAGTGGAAAAACAAGAATAGAAGATAAAAAAAAAAGTTAGTGAAAAAATAAGAATGGAATATGGGATATATAAAAATAAAAATAAAAAAGATAGAGGAACAAGCTATAAAAGGAGGAAGAATGAAAGTGTTAGGTGATTCATTTGGAGAGAATTTTACAAGACATAAGAGAGAGGAGAGAGTTTTATTTGAGAGATGGATGAGAATTTCGAAACTCGGTGTTGCCATCCTAATTCTTCCATTGACCTACGCAGGTTACAAATCCATCTTCATCGTTCAAGCCACAAATCCATCCCCGTTGTTTGTGCCGCCATTTGCAACCTTGATCCACAAGGTAATACAAAGTTCGAATTCGGCACTCAAATATGCCAAATTAGATAACGATCCTAATCATTTAAAATATTCAAGAATCTTGTTGCTTAAATGGATTGATTTGAATATATTGCATGTCTTCTCTGGATAAATTGTACATCCAACTTTGAGGTATATTCATCGCACAATGTAATTAAAAAAAAATCCCAAAAGATTTGCGTTTATCGATTGCCATGTCAAGATAAAAGAGTGCATATTCTCACATCATGTATATAATCGTATGTATAACCTACCTTGTAAATATTTAGAGTAAACTACATGCATTGCATATAGTTTAGTTTCTTTCCTTTATCATAAAGAGAAAAACCCAAATTTTGTTTATCTTGAGCTTCAGTGGGGAATTCATCATGATTGCCAAATTAAATATTTTTCATGAAATTAATACGGAAAGGGCATTAATTGAAAGGTTAATGTAACCAAGTTCCCGATCACCTAATCTCTGGTTCGTAGAAAATAAAGTAGTTCTCCCGCTATTTTATTCGGGTTTCTAATCAACCTAAAAAAATTTATTAGTGGTGACTCTAAGATATTTTTTTAAATTAAACTTAAGTCACGATTTGGTAAAACTTGGGAGAGTTCAAGCTAACTTAATTAATCTAATTAATTAATTTGATAATCTATTAAACTAAAATCGTAAAGCCGATTTTTAGGTTGTGACACTTGGGTACAGACCGTTCGCATGTCTCTGTCCACAATCGCGACACCTTGCATTACCAAGGGGTATCGGTTTTCCCAATGTTCTCCGAGCTGGAGGGACAAACCTTCTATTGTCCATCATTAGCCTCTTTCCAAAGCTCTTGTCATCTCTCCTGGGCATGAATCGTGACCTAGAAGCAATGGCTCTTTCGTTTATGTCTTTTTCGAACTCTTGAGCCCTTTCGTACATCTCACCATAGTCCCTTAATCTTGCGATAATCAATCGACTGTGGACTTCTAGCTTTAGCCTTTGACGGAATCTCCTTGCCTTGTCCTATACATTCTCTATCATCCTCGGGGCAAACTTGGATAGTCTTGCAAATTCTGCATCATACTGATCTATTGTCATCTGACCTTGACAAAGCCGCAGAAATTCCTCCATCTTTTTTTCTGGACGGCTTCTAAAAAGTATTTTCCCTTAAATGCTTCGTAAAAGGCCGTCTAGTTTAGTACTATACCTTCAGAGAAGACTCTTCCTCGAGTGGCCTTCCACAATCATCAGCTGTGCCTTGGAACTGGGAAACTGCTAACAAAACCCTTTCTTCTCCAGTACATCTTAGTACTTCAAACGTTTTCTCTAGTTATTCCATCTAGAGAGAGGCTGCTTCAGGTCCTCCCGTTCCATCGAACTTTGGTGGATGCAACTTTAGAAATTACTCCACAAGATGAGGTGTTTGTCGACCTCCATTGCCAAGAGCATTATTCACATTGGCTCCATGCATGGCAGCTAAAGCGGCCTCAGCAACTTGGGCCACAGTGGCAGCTCTTTCTTTAGCTTGCTTGCCCATCAAGGTACCAACTTCCGCCAATACTCTCATGATATCCCCAATACTTGGGTTTTCTGCAGCTTGAGCTCCTGCAACTGGAGCACCTGCAGCTTGAGCTCTTGCAGCTGAAGTACCGGTAGCTGGAGCTCTTGCAACTAAAGCACCTGAGCCAGACACACTTCCATACTTCTTTGGTCTACTTCTGTTACTCATTTTCCTTAGTCTAACTCACTTATACCTGCTATAATTCTTTCAATGAATTAAAACCTAAATCACTATTCAGGTCTAGCAGCACGCGACAAAATGCTAGGACATATCGTTACTAGCAACAGTCACAAAAAGGCACTCACTATGCATTAAAGCTACGGTTCAGTCTCTTACCTTAGGTCTAGACACACATGCAACTTAGCACTTAATAATTAGTACATGGTATCACAATTCTAGCAATCACATGCGTTAATCAAGAACAAGCATGGACGTCCAATTCTAGTCCACTTAGGGGTCTTTCTATATAACTACCCCATAATTCATCAACCTTATCGCTCTAAGCCTCGAATAGTCTCTTATCGAGCTGACTTTGCTCTAATACCACTCCAACTAGGGATATCATGCCTTGGACCAGTCGGACACGCAACATCCCACCTTCCTTTTTATTCAAACATTACTTGGCCAACACTAGCGATGGCTTAGGACTCGTCGCGGGTAAATGACGGCTAACAAAAGCGCCAGTGAAAAGCACACAATCCCCTGACATACACACATACAAGATAGATGGATAGAGAAAATCAAATTTACATATCATATAACCATAGAGGTTCTATACCACCTAGTGGGAAAGGTTATCATCTAAACCTCACAAACCTAAGTCGGTCAAGATCAAAAGAAAATAGGCCAAACCAAAAAGTCGCCAATCTCCATATGGGCATCATCGGGACAACTCATCCTCTAGCAAGGGCCACTCTTCCATATCAGACTCCTCAAATATCAGGGAATAATAATGTCTATGGTCGAGCATTTGAAATAGCGATCAACCAAAAAGATGTGAGTCGAAACTCAGCAAGCACACATCTAGACTCAATTTAGAATGAAGAATATAACTCATGCTAGAATATAAATCATCACGTGCATATTATGAATTCCACTCAAACAAATGCAGATGTAGATGCTTAATAGTTCTCTTGGAGTCCCCGGTGGCTTAATAGCACTTTCGGACTAAACCCCACCGGTGGCTAAATAGCACTTCCAGTCCTGGCCACATCGTCGACGTCTTAGGCCTGTGCCTCAACTCGTGTCTACTCACATCGAAGTTGGCACCCTTGTCTCTCCAACTACCCCGTGCCGAACATGTTTAAGCACAAGTGCAATGACTGTGGCTCAACTAGCACTGTGATCGACACCTCCTTATTGCTCCATTTTCCCGATGGCCCTCTGTTGACACCTGATTTTTAATCATCTTTTCTCTTTTAAAAATTTTCAGTATTTTTCAGCATTTTTATTTTTTGAAAAATCCATAAAAATTCATAAAATTGAAAAATTAACTTTGGGGACCTTGGCTAAGCCTAGAGAACTAATTTTGACCAAAACTTTTTTTTTCAAATTTTCAATATTTTTTAGTATTTTTATTTTCGAAAATTCATGAAAAATAAAGAAAAAAATGAGAAAACTACAAAATCAACTTTGGAAGCCTTGGCCAAGCCTAGGCAACCATTTTTGAACAAAAAATAAATTTTCATATTATATATATATATTAATTTTTTTTAAAAAAAATACAAAAATACTTGAAAATATTGGAAAAATAACATTTGAGGCCAAAAAAATACAGAAAAATCCATTTTCGAGTCACGTGTTCCTTCACGAGTATAATCTCGAATCGGGCCTAAAAAAATTTAATTTGAGTCAACTTATTTTTAATTTTCACTTTTTATGAGTTGTGACATTGTCTTCTAATATTTTAAATTTTCATCTAGTCCCAATTATACCCAGAATGACTTAATTTTGCAAAAGGGCTTTAATTAAATTCTGCATTATTTTCAGCGGAAAGAAATGAGCTTAAATTTGACATGTGGTAAATTTTGGTGTGTCAAAAATTGTTAGGAGATTTGGACTTAAAGAAATATATTTTTTCAGGGACTGAATTGTAAATACTTAAAATTCAAGGACTAGAGTGCAAATACCTAACTCTTGAAAGATTATTTTACAAATAACAAAAAGAAGAGTTTGTGGATAAATTAGAATAGAGAAGGGAAGATGGAGAAGAGGAGATGAAGAAGAGAAGTTGGAGAAGAATGGATGGAGAAAATAAGATAAGAATAGAGAAGGGAAGATGGAGATGAAGAAGAGTTAGTAGAGAAATTTGAACGGAAGATAAGAATAGAGAAGGGAAGATGGACATGAAGAAGAGTTAGTGGAGAAATTAGAATGGGAGATAAATATAGAGAAGGGAAGATGAAGATGAAGAAGAGTTAGTTGAGAGATTAGAATGTGAGATAGAGATGGAGAATGGAAGATGAAAATGAAGAAGAGTTAGTGGAGAAATTAGAATGTGAGATAGAGTTAGTGGAAAAATTAGAATGGGAGATAGATGAGTAGATTATAAAAGGAGGAAGAAGTGAGCTTGAGAGGGGAATTTTTTTGGAGAGAAAATTTTGGGATGTTTGAGAGAGTTTTGGGAGATTGAAGAAAAATTTGAGGGAAAGAAAATACCAAAAGAGAGAGAATTTTGAAGATGATGTGAGTTTAAAACTAGGAGTTATCATCATAAATTCCTTGATCGATCAATATAAATCAAGAGTTCATCCTCGTCAACGAGCAAGCAAATTCGAGCTAAGTGTTTTTATTTATTCATTTATTTATGGTTTTACTCGCAAATTAGCACAAATTGTATACACTTTCTTCATCTCCCATTTTTTCCCATATTTTATGTCAGGAGAATGATATCTCTTTGTCAACAGCAAAAACCTCGTCGAGATGCAAAAATCGGCCCAGACAAGCTCCTAAGCTGTCCACTGATTTCTCAACTGATCTATGACTAAAAGTTCCTCTTAATTCAAAAGAAACTCTCTATATTGGGAACATAGAGAGCGAAAATCAATTATAGAAATCCCTCCCAAAAAAACGGAAGATAAGTACTCTTTCCACTCTTCTGGTTTTAGGCGCAGATTAGCACATATTTTGTATACTGACACTTCACTCTATTTTATGTCAGGAAGCCGCAGCTCTATATCAATGGTCAACCCTATGGAAGCACAAAATCGGCTTGGAGGAGTCCTCAAGCGCGCACAAATTTCAAATTGTTGAATCAATTCGTTGTATTTTATTTTAAACAATTCATACCCCAGAATGGAGAGGACAAAGTCCATCCGCACTTTAAATACCTGCACCATAAATCCCAAAGGGAAAAGTCAAGCCAATGCTTAGCCTCCCATTGAAGGTTTTTACTTACAGTAGTTAAATACCTACAACTTAAATCCCAAAGGGAAGAGCCAAGCCAATGCTTAGCCTCCCATTCGAGGTTTTTACTTACAGTAGTTAAAATACCTGCAACTTAAATACCTGTACCTTAAATCCCAAAGGGAAGAGCCAAGCCAATGCTTAGCCTCCCATTGAAGGTTTTTACTTACAGTAGTTAAATACCTGCAACTTAAATACCTGTACCTTAAATCCCAATGGGAAGAGCCAAACCAATGCTTAGCCTCCCATTGGAGGTTTTTACTTACAGTAGTTTAAATACTTGCAACTTAAATACCTGTACCTTAAATCCCAAAGGGAAGAGCCAAGCCAATGCTAGGCCTCCCATTGGAGGTGTTTATTCACTGTCATGTAGTTCCTATAATTTAATTTTTGAATCATCAGACCCAAAAGATGAGTAGGTCGTAATACTGCACAGAAGTCGTTAACACACTCCCTTTTTCGGCTTCAGGGAATCTTTAAAAAATATAACAAATAAAAATATATACCATCCATGCATCCTATTTAAAAAGTGAAAACACAAAAGAGAATACCTTACTAGAGCCTTAGGATTAAACCAAGCCTGAGTTGCCGAATTAGGATATCCATGAAATTAAGGTACCGAAAGAGCATTAGTTTTAATTAACTAGTGTAACCAAGTCCCCGAGCTCAAAATCTCTAGTTCGCAGGAATAAATTAGTTCTCCCGCTAATTTATTTAGGTTTCTAATCGACCTACCAAGAACGAATAGTGGCGACTCCAAATTTCAAAATCATTTAAACAAAAACCAAAGTTGCGATTCGGTAGGGCTTGGGAGGGTCTGCGTTAGGTTAGTCAAATCTAATTAACCTAATAATCCGTTAACCCCTTTAAAATTTAAAATTTTTTTAGAGGGTCGCGACAGCTTAGCGACTCCGCTGGGGATAGAGATTTTTAAATTTTCGAAAAAAGATACTAATTGGAATACTTAAATTTTTTCGAAATTTTAAAAGTCTTAGTGGACTTAGGCCAATAAAAATTTCATGGATATCTCGCTTCTGGCGATCTTGTTTGGAACTCATCTTTAGGTGTTAAATGTTTTTGCAAATGGGAGTTATAAGGGGCGCAGTGTTTGACTAACCCATTTGTTTTGCAGCCTCTGTGTTGGGATTATGTTTAATTTCGCACATTTTTAAAAGTGCTTTTTTGATATCAATTGTTGTGCATGTCTCGCATATTATGAGGATCACGACACCTGCACACACAAGCGTCTAAACCCAAGTCGCGAAATTTTCCTAGGTAACCATAGATAGGGATCGAATATGCAAAGTTCTTGCATCGATTGCGCTTGGGTTGACCATATTTTATCCCGCTCATTATCTGAATTGACAATTCTTCCCATTATCGTTTGATTGGGCGGAGGGTAAAGTTGTCAATTCAGATAGTTGGGGCCTTTTAGGTCCATACCCTATCTCTCCTTCTTTTATTTTCTAGAGTCCACTTCTCACTTTAGTCATGCGCATGACTATGTGATTTGCATTTCTCCAAGGTAAAAGTAAGTTCTCTAATTTTATCTTGTATTTATTTTTGGTCGGTCCATGCTAGGTGTTAGTCAGTTTTTGAGCTTGATATTACGACCATTCTTTTAAAAGAAAATAAAAATTAAATTTGTCCCTCTTTTCTTTAAAAAAAAATTTTTTTTGAAAAAATGATGTGAAAAAATCCCTTCATGGGAATTTTATTAACCAATAAGGGATTTTTGTCATGTTTTTATTTCTTCAAAAAAAATGAAATTTTCCTGAAAAAATTTTCCTCTGAAAATTTATTTCAATAAAAAGAAAAATTCCTTAAAAAAACTCTAGTAGACATCAAGTGATTTTATCACATTTTTCAAATTATAAAAACTTGCAAGAAAATTCTTCTCGAGAAATTCGCTCATGTTTTTCTAAGAAAATTTTCTCTAAATAAAATTAAACTAATGTCTCGGGGGAATTGTATTGACCAGTAAGAGATTTTTGTCATGTTTTTTTTGCTTCAATAAAAATGAAATTTTCCTGACAAATTTTCCTCTGAAAATTTACTTTGATAAAAAGAAAAATTCCTTAAAAAAAAACTTTGGTAAACATCAAGTCATTTTATCACATTCTTTCAAATTATAAAAACTTGCAACAAAAATTCTTTTCGAGAAATTCGCTCATGTTTTTCTAAGAAAATTTTCTCTAAATAAAATTAGACTAATGTCTCGATGGAATTTTGTTAACCAATAAAGGATTTCTGTCTTGTCTTTCCTGCTTCAATAAAAATAAAATTTTCCTGACAAATTTACCTCTGAAAATATATTTTGATAAAAAGGAAATTCCTTCAAAAATTTTAGTAAACGTCAAGAGATTTTGTCACATTCCTTTGAAAAAATAATAAAAAAAGAGAGTAATAAATCTGCAAAAAATTCTGTATCAGAAATTAACCCATTTCTTCCTAAGGAAATTTTTTTTTTCTAATTTCTCTATAAAATATAAAAATCAAATTGGACTAATATAGGAGTCATGAACCGACATTCCTTGTATCGCATACTAATTATATCCTTTTCTTTTGCAGGGAGATCCTAGATACCCCAGACGGGTGTAAAAATTATGTTCAATAATATATCAAGAATCATCTTCAGAAATTCCAAAAGACGAAAAACACCGAGGCTTCAACCGTTAATTTTGGAGGGCAAACGAACACTGTCCATCTTTGACAGACAGAGTTATGTCAATCCGTAAACTTGTATGGGAAGTGTATTCTGATATGACGGTGGATTTATACTGATTAAACACAGGGGCATATTTAATGTATTGCAGAGGATCCCGCGTCTTTTGAAAGACAATATGGATTATATAATCAGAAACCATGAAATAAGTACCTTAACCTGATTAAATCAACCAGAGACCGGTCTTAAAATTTCCTCGGATCCGAAACACGCGGAGGGTTTTAGAGGACCGAGGTTCTATTAATGAACGTGGCCCACGGACACTCCCCCGATGCTACAGGTGCCCAATACATATCAATGGACGCCGAAAGCAACAAAACACGGCTGAAGTAGAGCACGCAACAAATGGCCGAATTTATTGGCACACTGATCGAGTGGTGGCAGCTTTATTAATTTACATAATTGAACGCGGGTCTATAGGCGGCTGGTGGAAAGCCACACTGAAAGCCTCTCTAATGTTCTCGATATCATCGTCTACCACAACCCGCGAGAGCATCATAAAGAAGATTAAGCCTCAATATCTTCAGCACCTTAAATCGTTCCCCAGGAGAAGAGATGACAGGAAAACAAAAGTATAGACATGCGAAACATTCCTTTTATTCCATACATCAACAGGTTTTACAATAGCTCACTGGGGAGGAAAGGTAAAGCCAAACTGGGCCCTGATAACCATTACGAAAGAGCTCAACTGACTCTCCAAACAGTTGATGCTCTGGGTGCACCGGGCGCTCTCGGGATTAAGCTCCGCGAGCCTAAAGAAGAGGCGATTGCGCTTCTCCTTAGCCTGGGCCATACTGGCCTTATAAAGCTCGACGGCAAATCCAGGTCCGAAATTGCCGCCCTCTCGAAAGTAATGTCTGCCGTAATGTCATCAAGTCTCTCCTGCAGCCAACCGCATTTGCACCTCATCATAATACTGTCCGGCTCCTATTCGGAGTAAGTTCGGACTAAGGCCAGACGGTCCACCAACTTTCCCCTCTCACGAACCAGCCACAAAAGCTGATCGTTGGCAAACTTGAGGGCCTTCTTGTGATTATCAACCACAAATGTGACTGTTTCTAGACGCTCGTGCCGGTCTTGGTAACGAGCTTTCACGACGGCAGTCACAATGAACGTCTCATAAGCGCGGTTATAGGCAGCCAGAAAATTGATGAAGAGGGTCGAGAAGTTCCGGTACTCCTTCCGTAGTTGGGTTCCCTCAACAGAAGCAGCGTCCACGGTCCTGAATAAACCGAGGATTTCAGCCTCAACGGTAGAGTTTTTGGCTATATGAGCGTAACCTCTACCAAGAAGATTGTAGAGTCTCTCCCACCCAGCCAGGACTTCGGCGGATAAGGTATGGTTAGGAGAATTGGCCATTTTTGAAAGCAGAATACGAAAGAAATGGGGAGAGTGGTGAGGCAGATGAGCGGAATGCGAAGATGGTAATCTGCTTTGAAGTAAATATTGATTTCATAGTGACGGTATCAACCAGTCAAGATTTCTCTTATCTACCATTCTCTATTGGCACCACCCTCGTTAGCTCGAATTCCCATCAGATGGCGACCTCGAGCCAAGAAAGTCCGAAATCTCCGCAGAAAGTTTGACGATACACCGCCACTTTGAAAAAGAAGACGGAAAGATGAGCTGAGTGTAAGACACGGCAAACGTTAGCGAAAAGGAGATACGACTTGTCTTCATTGGAAGACCCGCCAGTAAATCGACGGTGCAGATCTTGACATGGGCCCTCCATCACGAAAAGAAAGAAGAAGACAAACTGAGCGATAAACAAGGATTTCTCCTTTGATCAAAAGCTGAATGTCAGATTTTCTCCCTCGAAAAATCTAATAGCGCTGCCCGTGAAGAGGGAAGTCGTTACTATTGCCAGAGAGAGAACTTGTCCTCATTTGATAGTGAGAGTTAGAGTTTATCGGCAAGAACTCGCAGGAGAAAGATAGAGAGGAAGGAGTTCTCGTGGAAGAGGAATTCAAAACCTTTACCATCAAAGCATCGGCTTTCAAAGCCTGTTACGAGAAGCCATCGACGATTCCGTGATCCCTCAAGTCCAAGAAGACATCCTGAGGCGGTCTCGAGTCGGCAGTCCTAGATCCAGAAATATGTCGAGCATTAGGGAAACGGGCGCATGTTCAACCCTGATCGAAGCTGATGAAGTTCCTTACCCTGAGGCTCTACTGGTCATGGCCATTGACGGTAATCCAGTCTCTCTGTCAATCCTTGTTACCGTATTGAGAAAATGCCGGTATAAGGTTTTAGCTCAAGCAAAAGCGACAGAGGCCTTAGAAGTATTAAGGAGGACTAGTGACCAGTTTGATATCATCCTCACATGCCAGTCGTCGTAATATCGGCAAGCGATGATCAGCAAGCCATAATGAAGGCTGTCTTACACGGGGCCCAAGACGTCGTAACGAAACCAGTTAGGGTCCAGATGCTTTAAAACATATGGCAGCACGTGGTGATGAAGCAATTGCACGACCAAGAGAACAATCATCAAGCCTTCAATATTGTTCCAAACAACTGGAAAAAGAAGATGAGTTGGTCTCCCGAGCTGCATCATATGTTTGTTAATGCAGTTCAGCAGCTAGGAATTGGTTCGGCACGGCCGCAACATATACTGGAAATTATGAAGGTAGAGGGACTCACTAAAAGAAATGTTTCGAGTCATCTTCAGAAGTACAGAAAACGGGTGAGAGAACACAATGCAGCTCAGAATCAAGAAAACCAAGGCGGGACTGATCCAAGCCTAAACGTCAAGTCTCCTCGCCACCATAAGTTCCGTAGGTTAGCATGGGGCGAGCCACTTCCCATCATCAACCAAGCCAGTAGCCGTGCCATCAATCCCCCAGCGCGCCTGCGCAGCCAAAGAATCAGACAAGAAGTTATCCTGAGCACTTCCACTTCTCTAATATTTGAATGGAAGGAGTTTTTAGCAGCAGGACAGTTGGCGATCCCCACACTTTCTCGAGTAATGATGAAGGCTCCAGCACGAGAAGTCAATTACTCATGGCGAGGACAGAATGAGAAATCTACCGCCAGCATTTGCCAACAACAATGCCCAATTCGAGTATCAGTTGCTGGAAGGTTCAAGAGATTACCCAGATGATGAGCTTACTGCCCTGGTCAACCAGTTTAGGGTTGACAGACGTCCCAAGCTACGATCAGGAGCCAGTGAGTAGGGACTCTCAAACATCGATCATCCACACCCGAACCAACACGAGACTAGCTGATTATCGAAGAGCTACAGGAGAGGCAGAATTGACCTTGAATAAGTGCACCTTTCATTTCATGCTTAATTCCCCTGTGTATGATATTTTCAGCTTTCTAGGTGTCTAGATTTAATTCAGGGGCAAGGGATAATTTGTTTTTTTTATCCCATCGAATGCGTGAATCCCTTTTTATGCTAGACTCAGGGCGGATCAATTTGTGGCAATGTCGCTGACTGCCATAATGAGAAATGTTGAATGGCCTCACGTAGGGAAATTTCAAGTGAAAAGCCCAGGCGAGCTCGAAGACGGGTAACTGTGTGTCGTTCCAATTTACCCTCAATCGTTGCAAAATGCTAAATTGGATTTGTTCCATTCTCACCTAGGGGATTGCAAAGTGCCTCAAGAGTGTCGCAAAATGAAATGACCCAATGGAATGCGATAGGACTCATTCGCCTTGAAGGTAACCTTCAAATTAAAGGAGCCCTCCGGTCCACGGACCCGATGGCATGGAAAATGATGATGGTCCAAGGCAACCCGAAAGAAAACAAGGCCCAACTAAGCAAAGCACTTATGTGGCAAGCTCAAAGTGAAAGGCAACTCGGGACATACAATTCAATCTAGTCCAAATGAAGGAACTTCCTCAATTCAAATTCAATAGAAGTACACACAAGGGTAATACAGTATTGTTCCAATTTTTCTAGAATATGAAGAACATATACTGCCGCATTCTCTTTCATTTTTGCAGGGGAAGTCTCTACTGGCCAGATTTTCCTATCTACCATTCCCTATCAGTATCACCTCCGCTACTCGTCTCCAATCTCGAGCCAAGCAAATCCGATGTCTCTACGAAAAAGCTGGACGGGACGCCACTACTTTGAAAAAGAAAGGATAAAAAATAAGTTGAGTGGGAGACAAAGACATTTTCGGCAAAAAAGAGGTACGACTCGTCTTTATTGAAGAACTCGCCAGCAAATTGACGGTGGAGACAACAACAAGGGGCCCTCTTCCACGGAAAGATGGAAGGAGACGAGCTGGGCGAGAGATACGATGAAAAGAAAATCGAGAAAGCCAGAATACTCGAGAGAGGCAATACAGTTGCTAAACCCACGTTTAATTTTAAAGGAGGCATCTTCTTGATAATTCTCATTCGTGCTCGAAAGAGAGACTCTTAAAGCATACGCAGTCTCCCAGAAAAATCCAGAAAGTGAAAATACAAGAAGAGATATCAAACTTTGAGAAATCGTTAACCAAATCGAAGATGTCTCAACCCAACAGACTTGAAAGTTATCGTTACTTGCTGGATATGGGAGAGGAAGAGTTCAAAGCCATGTTTGAGATCGAGCCTATGGAGCCCGGCCCTTCCACCGACGACGTCCAAGAGCCTGGTAAGGACAAGGACAACAACGGTAAAGGTCAAAAGAAGCGTTACCGTCGCCATACTGAGGAGCAAGTACGAAAGCTTGAAGATTTCTTCAGAACGTGCCCTATGCCAGACGGTAAACAGAAAATGGAACTGAGTCAAGAGCTAGGACTTGAACCTTCGCAAATCAAGTTCTGGTTTCAAAATAGACGAACCCGAATGAAGACTCGTCATGAGCACAACGAAGCCGAGTTTCTAAGAATTGAAAATGAAAACCTCCAAGCGGAGAACAAGATATATAAAGAGGCTTTTGACTCCGCCACCTGCTCCAACTGCAATACTCTCCTCACCCTCGATGAAATGCATTATCTGAGGATCGAAAATGCACGTTTAAGAAGTGAGTTAGATCAGTTCATAGCAAGATCAAGTTCTGTTGGAACAAGGTACGAAAAGACCGAGACTATGAGACCAGCATAGATGCCTTCTGAGGAAGAGGTGAGGTATCATCACCGGGCAAGTGGCATTGACGACGAACTCGCCGCCATGATCAGGCAATTTGATGCTGATGAAGCACTAGGGCTTTAATGTGCATACGGATCCTGTATTTTAAAACTAGTGATCACGGGACCTGCAACACGGCCGACGCGTACCTGATCCAGAACAACGCTAGCTGATCGCTCAAGAGCCTACAAAGGGAAGAAGATCAAACCTAGACGAATACGTCTACTTAGTTTCATCGAACGTTCTCGCCTTTTATCGATGTCCAAAATTAATGCACAAGCTAGAAGTAATCATTTCCCTTTCCCCCCTATTAAATGCTCGAAGCCGTTAACCGCACCAAACTCGAAAAAATTAATATCGAGAAGAAATCCGCGTAAATTTGAAGGGTAAATCCGTATCGTTCCAATTTACCCTCAAATTGCTCCGGTTTTAAATTTGATCTTTTCTATTTTCAGGAATTTGCAAAGGTGACCCGAGAATACAGTCGTACCCAAAAACAAAATTCCCTGATCGGGCTAAATTGGGGGCAAATCAACTCATGGACATTACCATGGGATGGACAGCTTCGGATAAAGAAAAATACAAGCGAAAGACCCGAACAATCTCAGACATGGGTAATTCTGTATCGTTTTAATTTGCACATAATCATCTTGAGTCCTAAATTGTTTTATTCCATTCTTAACAGGGATCGCAAATTACCTCGAGAAATACCGTAACATGGCCAAAAGTGATACAACAGGGCTGCGTTATCCCCAAGGATTAACCCTTGAAAAGAAAGCCCCATGGACATCTACGGTCCAATGGACCGAATGTTATGGGGGATGACAGTAGGTCCGAAATATTCCGAGTTCGATCCCCAAGGGTGGGGAATGTTGTATGTATTATAAATAAATGAAATAACTTTTTGTGCATTTCTTTTTTACAAACAGGAGTCTTCCCATAATGGTAAGGCGCCCAACAAAAGTCGAGGAAAATTCAATCCAATAAAACTGGTAAAAGACTCGTGCAAGACATTTAAGATGAAGGGTAAATCAGTATCTTTTTTAATTTATCCCTTTTAATACTGGCTGATATGTCTCTTTTTCTTTTTACAGGAAATATTTACACTAACATTCAACATGTTGAAGGAGACAAATCCAAAAGAAAATTATGATCATCTGACAAGATCTATTGTGGTGAAAAATGGGGCAAATTGATCGCAAGCTCTGAAGCGAAAAAGCAAATATGTCTTCCTTATCTCGTTTGATTTCAAGAATAATTTCTTTGCTTTTTGCAGGGGCATTCAACCGCTAAACTGTGGCGGTCGCTGTCATTAAACAAACCGAAATGCTCCATCACCCATATGCTTCATCACGTAGAGACAAAGTTTGAGACGAACCACCCCTCGACATAAGGAGTAGGCTTCCCAATTTGTTCGGTCCGCCCACATACCAGGGGCAATTTAAATCCGCCCATATTTGCACATTATATAAACACACGTGATGCTAAAAAATTGTCACATCTGCATTGTGCTTACACAGTTCATGAATTATGTATGACTATTCCGTGTGTTTAACTTACCAACTCCAACTTAGAGCATAAACTGCACAGGAGACATCAAATGTGCAGAATGGGGCATGACAGGATGAGGAAAGGCAAACCATTTCCACACAAGTCTAACATTTTAATCTACAGATAAACAGCCTTTCCCCAGAGTGAGAGAAAGCCCTTTCGGACTGAAGTCCCCCATTTAGATTACATTCGAGGCGTTCATACTATGAGAACCTTCTTAAACAGAATTGATAATGCAAGCTTGACAGAATAGTTTTCATGATCCACATTTGGATTGATTGCATCATGAGTTATCACACAGACTACTTCCAATCATTACCGACTTGGTTGAATAGTTTTGCATGAACTGATCAACTCATTGATGAAAATGCTTGCACATGTTACCTCTGATACTGCCTGACAGGCAACACATTCCAATGTTCGAATTACCTTCCAAAGTCTTGAAATTCATTCGGCGATTATTGAATGAACAAGCCTGGTTGTCGAGAAGCCACCAGGCATTTCTTCTAAATTCTCAGGTAAGTATATCTTCAACTTGGACCTTTTAAGAGAATGAATTCTGACGGTTGTTGAGGAACTTGAATCCATTGCGATACATACAGGTATCCACCTTCTTCAATAAAGCATGATTTGTCTCAAAGACAGAAATGTTCGAGACCTTTTGATCTCTGCTTCTTTGGTTTATTCCTAAAGCTACAGGAGAATATAATTTGGGTTTGAGCTTCTGCAGGATTCCTGGTCTCCCCAGATTTCAGAATGGCACCCTTTGAGGTAAACCAAGTCCTTCTTACAGGCAAAATAAGTCTTTCTTATAGGCAAACCAAGTCCTTCTTACAGGCAAATCAAGTCCTTTTTACAGGCATAAAGTCCTTCTTACAAGCAAAACAAGTCCTTCTTACAGGCAAATCAAGTCCTTCTTACAGGCATAAAGTCCTTCTTACAAGCAAATCAAGTCCTTCTTACAAGCAAAATAAGTCCTTCCTACAGGCATAAAGACCTTCTTACAGGAAAATCAAGTCCTTCTTATAGGCAAACCAAGTCCTTCTTACAGGCATAAAGTCCTTTTTACAGGCATTAAGTTCTTTTTATAGGCACAAAGTCCTTTTTACAGGCATCAAGTCCTTTCTACAGGCATTAAGTCCTTTTTACATGCACAAGTCCTTTTTACAGGCACCAAGTCCTTTTTACAGGCAGCAAGTCCTTTTTACAGACACAAGTCCTTTTTACATGCACAAGTCCTTTCTACAGGCATCAAGTCCTTTCTACAAGCACCAAAGTCTTTTCTACATGCACTAAGTCCTTTCTACATGCATCAAGTCCTTTTTACAGGCACCAAGTCCTTTTTACAGGAACCAAAGTCCTTTTTACATGCACCAAGTCCTTTCTACAGGCACAAAGTCCTTCTTACAGGCAGTTTCATAGGGTGACCTACCATACAGGTCAAATCTCAATGAAATTTAATTAGTAGAATCATTTTATTAGGAATCTACCATGGTACGACCCACCATACAGGACAAATGGTACGACCCACCATACAGGTCAAATTTAATTCAATTTTTAAATTAGTAAAATCCTTTTATTAAGAATCTACCATGGTACGACCCACCATATGGGTCAAATTTTAATAAGTAGAATCTTTTCATTAGGAATCTACCATGGGTTGACCTACCATACGGGTCAAATTTCAATCAAACTTTAATCAATAGAATCCTTTCATTAGGAATCTACTATGGGGTGACCTACCATACGGGTCAAAATTTGATAAGTAGAATCCTTTCATTAGGAATCTATCACGGGTTGAGCTACCATACAAGTCAAATTTCAATCAAATTTTAATCAATAGAATCCTTTCATTAGGAATCTACCATGGGGTAACCTACCATACAGATCAAAATTTATTCAGTAGAATCCTTTCATTAGGAATCTATCATGGGTTAACCTACCATACGGGTTCAAATTCAACCACCCTATGGTTTTCTTATAACGAATCCTTAGGTTCTCATTTTATTTTCAGTGAAACATTCATGTCACGACTCTTTTTATTTCATTGTGTTGTGTCGATTAGGATTCAGGTGTCATCTCGTCTTTGAAATGAACCTCTGCCGAGCTTCCTTTCAAAGAGGGGCAACTGTTGACACCTGATTTTTAATCATCTTTTCTCTTTTAAAAAATTTCAGTATTTTTCGGCATTTTTATTTTTTGAAAAATCCATAAAAATTCAAAAAATTGAAAAATTAACTTTGGGGACCTTGGCTAAGCCTAGAAAACTAATTTTGAGCAAAAAATGATTTTTCATATTTTCAGTATTTTTTAGTATTTTTATTTTCGAAAATTCATGAAAAATAAAGAAAAAATGAGAAAATTGCAAAATCAACTTTTGGAAGCATTGGCCAAGCTTAGGCAACCATTTTTGAACAAAAAATAAATTTTCATATTTTATATATATTTTTTAATTTAAAAAAAATACAAAAATACTTGAGAATTTTGGAAAAATAACATTTGAGGCCAAAAAAATACAGAAAAATCTATTTTCGAGCCACGTGTTCCTTCACGAGTATAATCTCGAATCGGGCTTAAAAAATTTAATTTGAGTCAACTTATTTTTAATTTTCACTTTTTATGAGTTGTGACATTATATTCTAATATTTTAAATTTTCATCTTGGCCCAATTATACCCAGAATGACTCAATTTTGCAAAAGGGCTATAATTAAATTCTGCATTATTTTCAGCGGCAAGAAATGAGCTTAAATTTGACATGTGGTAAATTTTGGTGTGTCAAAAATTGTGAGGAGATTTAGACTTAAAGAAATATATTTTTTCGAGGACTGAATTGTAAATACTTAAAATTCAAGGACTAGAGTGCAAATTCCTAACTCTTGAAGGATTATTTTACAAATAACAAAAAGAAGAGTTAGTGGATAAATTAGAATAAAGAAGGGAAGATGGAGAAGAGGAGATGAAGAAGAGAAGTTGGAGAAGAATGGATGGAGAAAATAAGATAAGAATAGAGAAGGGAAGATGGAGATGAAGAAGAGTTAGTAGAGAAATTAGAATGGAAAATAAGAATAGAGAAGGGAAGATGGAGATGAAGAAGAGTTAGTGGAGAAATTAGAATGGGAGATAAGAATAGAAAAGGGAAGATGGAGATGAAGAAGAGTTAGTGGAGAAATTAGAATGGGAGATAAATATGGAGAAGGGAAGATGAAGATGAAGAAGAGTTAGTGGAGAGATTAGAATGTGAGATAGAGATGGAGAATGGAAGATGAAAATGAAGAAGAATTAGTGGAGAAATTAGAATGGGAGATAGAGTTAGTAGAAAAATTAGAATGGGAGATAGATGAGTAGATTATAAAAGGAGGAAGAACTGAGCTTGAGAGAGGAATTTTTTTGGAGAGAAAATTTTGGATGTTTGAGAGAGTTTTGGGAGATTGAAGAAAAATTGAAGAGAAAGAAAATACCAAAAGAGAGAGAATTTTGAAGATGATGGGAGTTTAAAACTAGGAGTTATCATCACAAATTCCTTGATCGATCAATATAAATCAAGAGTTCATCCTCGTTAACGAGCAAGCAAATTCGAGCTAAGTGTTTTTATTTATTTATTTATTTATGGCTTTACTCGCAAATTAGCATAAATTGTATACACTTTCTCCATCTCCCATTTTTTCCCATATTTTATGTCAGGAGAATGATATCTCTATGTCAACAGCAAAAATCTCGTAGAGATGCAAAAATCGGCCCAGACAAGCTCCTAAGCTGTCCACCGATTTCTCAACTGATCTGTGACTAAAAGTCCCTCTTAATTCAAAAGAAACTCTCTATATTGGGAACATAGAGAGCGAAAATCAATTATAGAAATCCCTCCCAAAAAAACGGAAGATAAGTACTCTTTCCACTTTTCTGGTTTTAGGTGCAGATTAGCACATATTTTGTATACTAACACTTACTTTATTTTATGTCAGGAAGCCGCAGCTCTATATCAATGGTCAACCCTATGGAAGCACAAAATCGGCTTGGAGGAGTCCTCAAGCGCGCACAAATTTCAAATTGTTGAATCAATTCGTTGTATTTCATTTTAAAGAATTCATACCCCAGAATGGAGAGGACAAAGTCTATCCGCAATTTAAATACCTGCACCATAAATCCCAAAGGGAAGAGCCAAGCCAATGCTTAGCCTCCCATTGAAGGTTTTTACTTACAATAGTTAAATACCTGCAACTTAAATACCTGTACCTTAAATCCCAAAGGGAAGAGCCAAGCCAATGCTTAGCCTCCCATTGGAGGTTTTTACTTACAGTAGTTAAATACCTGCAACTTAAATACCTGTACCTTAAATCCCAATGGGAAGAGCCAAGCCAATGCTTAGCCTCCCATTGGAGGTTTTTACTTACAGTAATTTAAATACTTGCAACGTAAATACCTGTACCTTAAATCCCAAAGGGAAGAGCAAAGCCAATGCTAAGCCTCCCATTGGAGGTGTTTATTCACTGTCATGTACTTCCTATAATTTAATTTTTGAATCATTAAACCCAAAAGAAGAGTAGGTCGTAATACTGCACAGAAGTCGTTAACACACTCCCTCTTTCGGCTTTAGGGAATCTTTAAAAAATATAACAAATAAAAATATATACCATCCATGCATCCTATTTAAAAAGTGAAAACACAAAAGAGAATACTCTACTAGAGCCTTAGGAATAAACCAAGCCTGAGTTGCCGAATTAGGATATCCATGAAATTAAGGTACCGAAAGGGCATTAGTTTTAATTAACTAGTGTAACCAAGTCCCCGAGCTCATAATCTCTGGTTCGCAGGAATAAATTAGTTCTCTCGCTAATTTATTTAAGTTCCTAATCAACCTACCAAGAACGATTAGTGGCGACTCCAAATTTCAAAATCATTTAAACAAAAACCAAAGTTGCGATTCGGTAGGGCTTGGGAGGGTCCGCGTTAGGTTAGTCAAATCTAATTAACCTAATAATCCGTTAACCCCTTTAAAATTTAAAATTTTTTTAGAGGGTCGCGACACCCTCTAAACACTTTCGGGCCGTCCCGCATGGTTCCAAGCACTCCGCCATACACATATCTCATGCTAGCATGTAGATTAATGATGAGCAACCCAGAGTACTCAATTGACTGAACTTTTAAATACTCATGCAAGTCAGCTTTGCCATATGCAATTCTCAAGATTATTAGCATAAGCACATAATTTACCTCAAGAGACGTCAAATAAAATAACCAAGTATCATATGTTGCAAAAACCCGTATTTCAGGATCCGATTTTCATTCTAAGTCGTCTAGGTTCAAAGGAAAATAATTCGAAACACATGGAAAATTCTAGAGTCCACAAAAAATACCAATTTACTCCTATAGCCAGCAATAAATTATCAACATTCTACATTCAAGAAATTTAATATTTTTCATCATAAAATTTTCCCTTCCAGTCCCTACCATACCCAATATTTTAAGTCAAGTTTAGAAATGTACTCACCCAAAAATCAAGTTCGAGCTCGAGAACGACGAAACAATCGTAGCTCAGTTGAACGGCGAGCTTGGATGAGCGACAGTGATGAGAGGGCTCGGCCAAGTGATTATGAGCTCGGGCCATGGATGGCGATGAGCTCGGGCCACAGTGCGGCTTGGCTCGCGTATGACGTGGTTGGACCAAGTGGTGACCGAACATGTAAACTAAGGTTGAGTAGCAGCAATTGTGACGTCCTCAAATTTTTAGTTGGCTCTTTCTCCATTACTCCGTTTGTCTTATTCTACTCCCTATCCTTTCAGCCGTACGGTGCAAGGGGAGAAGGATAAACTTCCCTAACGTCACATCTATTTCCTCAACACCTCCACTTGTATCTTGCTTTTTTTTTTCTCATCATTCAGCTGAGCCACCTTGCGTGGTTATCTGTTTTCCTATTGTCCCATGCAAAAGAAGACACATATTTATTTATTGAAAGCAACCCACTTTCTCAAGACTCCCTGTTCACGCGAGAAGACTAGGCTACAGCTAGTCTTGACTTCTTCTATTTTACTTCATTTTTTTTCTTCCTTCTGTTCCAGTTCCCTTCTTCTCCGTGTTTGGCTTTCTGCTGCCGTCTCGTCATCTTCTCTAATTTCTCTCGTTCTTGGCTGCAAGTGAAGTGGTTGCTTGTCAACTTCTTGCTGAAATTTTCTGAAGTTGCATGTGCTCCGTCCACTCGGGTACTACTATCTATGTCTCTCTCTCTTGGCTGTTTTTTTTTTCCTTTTCCCTTCAACCTGGTACTTCTTCTTAGGCGTGAACTTTTGCAATTGCGTTCCCAGAACCTCTCAGCTGACTTATTTGCTGTGGCGGGTTCCTCTCGGCTGCTTTTTATTCTCTCGGATTGCCGCGTTCTAGCACGCGCGCCCGGAGGAAATCGGCTCGTTCGGGGTCGTCTGGTGTCCGAATCGAGCCCCGTTTTCGCCTGTGTACTCGTAAGACGTTAAGCTACGATATTCTGAAAACGAATCAGCGAAAAACCTCCTAGAGAATTCCCAGTTTTGAATCAAAGTTGACCCTGTTTTGTTGATTTTCTTCTTTTGCTTGATGTAGCTGCAATCTTCCTTGCTTCTGCTGTGTTTTGGTTGTTGCTGTGTTTCTATTCGTCGCCGGAAAATTGCGGTCGATTCCGTCGTCGCCGCCGTGAACAGTGCCGCCGGAATAGTGTCGCCGGAATAGTGCCGCCGGAATAGTGTCGCCGGAACAGTAACTAGCCGTTCCCGTTCGTGGCCCGAGCTCACCACCGTCTAGCCAAGCTCGAACTCGATTTTTGGGTGAGCACATTTCTAAACTTGACTTAGAATGTCGGGTATGCTAGGGACTAGTAGGGAAAATTTTATGATGAAAAATATTAAATTTCTTGGACGTCAAATGTCGATTATTTATTGCTGACCTTAGGGGTCAATTGATAATTTTTGTGGACTCTAGAAATTACCACGTGTGTTAGATTACTTGCCTTTGAACCTAAATGACTTAGAATGGAAACCGGGTCCTAAAATGCGAGTTTTTGCAACACGAATTGCTTGGTTATTTTATTCGATTTATTTTGAGGTGAATGGTGTGCCAATATGAATAATTTTGGGAAATGCATGTGGCAAAACTGGCTTGCATGAGTGTTTATGGGGTGAGCCACTTGAGAATTTTATGATGCTCATCATTGATTTGCATATTGGCATGAGACATATGCGTTTGGCGGAGTGCATAGAACAGTGCGGGACGGCCCGACAGTGTCTAGGGGGCCACCGGGAATGCGGGGAGATAAGGAGGTGCCGATCGCAGAGCTAATTGAGCCACGGTCGTTGCACTTGCGCCTGAATGTGGTCGGCACGGGGTAGCTGGAGAGACAAGGGTGCCAACTTCAGTGTGAATAGGCACGGGTTAAGGCACAGGCCTGAGACGTCTCAGACGTGGCCGGGGACCGGCAGTGCCGATGAGAGCCACCGGTTGGGTTGAGTCCGGCAGTGCCTAGAGAGCAATCGGCAACCCGAAAACAGGAAGTTCGGCAGTGCTTAGAAAGGCACCGGCAAGCATTGAGCATCTGCATTGGCATCTGTATGATTTGAGGTCACAATATGCATGTGATGATTTACATTCTAGCAAGAGGCGCATGTTGTTTACTAAATTGAGTTTAGATGTGTGTTCATTGAGTTTCGACTCACCTATTTTTGGCTGATCGCCATTTCAGACCCTCGACCGTAGGTATGACTTATCGTATTCCCCCAGTCCGCCACGGGATCCCTCAGGAGATTGAGACACAGGTATTTTCATACCCTATTATGGACGGAGTTTCGTATGAGCGGCGTAGCTGTACCGTATGGGTCGACGAGGGCTACGACGTTTTGCTCCCTCATAGATACGAGGGATGGTACCGTCGGGTGGGTCAGGAGTTGTGGCAAGGTCCTCTGCAGGGTTTGGATATACTAGTCTTTTTGATGGGGCCGACAGGTCTGATGAATGCGGCCACTTTTGAAGGTGAGGTTGTAGACCCTGAGCCAATGGATGTCCAGGATGTAGATGGGGACGTAGTAATGGAGATCGAGGGAGCAGATGACGTGTTCGTCGAGCAGGCAGATGGCGAGCCTGGATCTCCGGGATCGGAGGAAACTGATCCAGAGGAGTTTCCGTTGTCTGAGGAGGATGAGTAGTTCCTCGAGGATGCTAGGATGAGGCGTAGTGACCTTTTTGGTTTGGCTTGTTTCCTTTTTGACCATGATCGGCTTGTGTTTCGAGGTTCATATGATAGACTCCCTCCCAGGTTGTATAGAACCTTCACTGTTATGTGTTAAGTTATGTAAATTAAGTTTTCTCTATCTCTCTATCCCACATGCGTGTTTGTCAGGGGTTGTGCGTTTCCGCTGTTGCATTTGTTAACTGTCGTTTGGCCGCGACGAGTCCTGGGCCGTCGCCAGTGTTGGCCAAGCGATGAGCGAATTAGCAGGTGAAGGGATGTTGCGCGTCCGACGGGTCCGGGGCGTGACAGCAATTCCACGTGTGGCTGAGAGAATGAAGTGCAGCAGCAGCCATAGTGACACACAGCAGTAACTCATAACAAGTTCACGTACAGTAACAGTCCAAAGGGAGCACAGCCGAGGGAGTGAAGAAAATGCAACAACAGTCCACGAGCAGTAGGCATGCAGATTTCAGCAGCAAAAACTTCAAGCAGCCGAGGGAATGAAGAACAGCGGCTGCAGCAGATGAGGTGACGAGCTGGAGGAAGACTCAGGAGCAGCTGAAGAAGGAGAAGATGACAGCTACAGTAGCTGATGAGCTTCAGCCGAGAAGAAACAAAAGAAAACAGTAGCAAGAACAGATACCGAGGAAGAGCAGAATCTGCAGTAAGCTGCCGAGGAACACTAGCAGTAGATTCTAAAGCAACCGAGAGCTGGAGCAGAACCAACTGAGAGGAAAAAGGGCGCAGCAACAAGCTCACGCCAAAGAAGAACTAGCCGAGAGAGAGGTGCAACAATTCTAGCAGCAGCAAATCAGCTGAGAAGCAGCGAATGTTAAGCAACAAATTCACCAACAGACCAGCTAAAGGACGCCAAGAAAGAGGAGCAGAAGGGCAGCTCAAGTAGAAAGAAGACAGCTGCTGCAGCGAGTATCGGTGTAAGGAAAACCAGAGAAGGAGAAAAAGAAAGAAGGAGAAAGCCAGCCAACTTTTCTCACATGATTAGTTCCTCTGAAAGTGGGTGATTGCCAATCATGAAGTTTTGTCTGGTTTGCATGGGGGAGGGGAATATGGACAGACCTTCATGCATGCAGGGGGAATTTTCAGCTTGAATGATGAGAGTTTATCTCATCTACTTAGAGAATTGGGCTCGATAGATAGGGAAAGAAGGGAGAAAAGTAAGGGCACGTGGAGTTCTTGGTGGAGGAGTTTATCCAAAAGAAATGGGGAGAAAAATGGCAGAGTGCACGTGGTGTTCTAGATGAGCTGCAGCCGAAATTGGGAGAAGATGGTGAGTTCAAAATTTTAATTTCTCTTGTCCTCACGTACATAATTTGAGGGATGTCACAGCTTTCATAAGGTTTCACTACCTGTACTTGATAACAACAAGTGCAACCACATATCAAAAACTCCTCCATATCGTGAACATCTAATTGGTTTCATATATATATATATATATAGGTATTTACATAAAGATTAACCATAACTAACACCATTAGCGTTTTCCACCATCGCCAACATCCATGACCACTACTCACCACTGCCATCACTGGCTGGCTAGTCTGAAAAAAAAAAAAGTTCAATTAATGAGATTGAGCTAAAAGCTCAACAATTATAATTCTAATACATCAACTAATGGGAATATCAATTACCAGATATACAAGCCACCATACACAATCGGCATCTTCATGAACTGTCTATTGAAAGTTATACGACACAACAAAAGTATCATCATTTGCTATAATTACAAAGGATGATAAATCAGGAACCCAGTTGACAACGTTTAAACATATGAGATCGTGGAATCGTTTATTGCGACCAAAACTTTCACAACTAGCAGTATTTGCCCCTAGGGCTCTCGGCCTCCGTCCTAACTTTGCCCCAAACCCGTTTCACTAAGCTTAAACATAGAACCACTCAATTAGAACCACAAGGAGACCATTCAAGCATTAAAATGACATGCCAGCCACTTGAAGATTCGTCGTACGCTACATTCCCAGAACCAAACCTCTTCATGCATGGCCTAGTTTGATTCGCCACATAATTCAATGATCCGTCCACCAAATTCACTAGTCCTACCATCAAAGATATCAATTAGGCCAATAGGAACAACATACAAGTCAATCTAGTGTACCACATGCTAAAACTGAACCATTTCTCACTCGGTTATCTCATTTCGGCGCTCAATTCCAATGATCCATTCACGAATCTAGATTTTCCAACACTCAAAGAAGATTACTTGACTATAATCTAAGGCATGCAACCAGAATTGACATTTCGATGGGTGATGAATTAGAGCAATACTCGTCTCGAATCCACGCTCGAAACATTCATGAACTGCCGTGCCGCAAGCCCAAAGGTGACTTTCTTCTTCCTCTTGATGAGAGAGAGAGAGAGAGAGAGAGAGAGTTGGGCATGAGAGCTAAAGAGAGAAGAGAGAGTGATCTTTGGTTTTACCTCATTTTTGAAGAGAGAAAATCAAGCTTATATAGTGGTGGGAAGTTTCATGCATGGGTGCCACTTGGCACACATGCACCCATACATGTGTGCATGGTCAGCTACTTGTCCATCATGCGAATTCCACTTGTTTTCAGCCCACTAAGTAAGAATTCAGTTCGTTGCTCCAATTTTCACATAATTAACTCTATGGGACCCCAAAATAATTATAAGGTGTCCACATTCTTCTGTAAATAACTTTTCACGCCATCTACTAATGTCCCTTAAATAAGACTCCTCAATTATTACCACAAAAATTAATTTGATCTACCTCTTAAATGGTTTGGTGGAACTTGGGTCATCATAAACCTTTACACCGAAAGTCACACGAATAACATAGTATACATTAGTCCACATTTAATTCATTATTATATATTGAAAGAGCAATTGCATAATATCAATTTTCGGTCTCAAACATGCATAGTAGATCATTCAAATAATGGCGTGTCACTTAAAAGCATTAAGCATAATGATATACAACTCGCATGAATGAAGTCAATTACAGGACATAAACATCATGAAATTCATATCATCATGGTGAGGCCACATCATAACCCTAATAAAAGAAAATTAGAACATAATAGAAGAAGAAACAAAATATAAACTAAACGCAACATCTTGAATCAAAGAGCAAGAATTCTATTACCACTTTTGTCTTCTCTTCAAAATACTTGAAAATCTCCTTAAAAAAATGAAAGAATGATGTAAAAGTAAAAATCTAGCCATCTCCCAAGCTCTCAATGTTATCCTTTAAATAGGGCAACATTGAAAACTCCTAAAAATAAGGTAATCCCTAATTTTTTGCATAAAATTAGGGAATAAATGACAAAATTTCTGATTTGGCCTCTATCTTCTGGTGATTTTGTGTGTGGCATCTTGATTTTGTCTTTTTTTTCCCCCTTATCTTCTCCATATCTCGTTATCCTACATAAAGAAGGAAAATTTAAATAAATAGAAGGAAATCAAAATATTTTCTCACAAATATCACATTATTTTTGCTTAAAATAGGTAAAATAACTCTATTCTTATAGACATATCAAACCCTCAATCTTAACATTTTGTTAGTCCTTGAGCAAAAGCAAGAGATAGTACATACTCAAGACAACAACCCTCTTCATGACATCCTTCCATAATTGCTTGAATTCACAACTTAAAGAAAAGCACAAATTTCATCTAGACATTGAGTACAAGTTAAGACCAGTTCTAACTATGCGATCCAATTGTGAATGTGTCCCCCCTCTTTTCAAATTATATATAATCTATCTAAATTCACATTGGTATGCAACCTCTCAAAAACTCTCAATAATATGACAAAATCTCATAGGTTTGCTTTTCATTTCTCTCTCCACTGATGTAAGCTAACCATCCAACAAAAAATCAATAGGATTTTCCTCAGGTTGTAATGTATGGCTAGGCTAATAGTGAGATAATAGTAAAGTTAAGCTAAAACCACCTATTAACACACTGATTCCTAGGATATAAGTAGAGCTCATGCCACTATCCCCCAGTTCGCTCCTTGAATATAATCTTTATGCCCCCACTTATCACCATTCATTCTTTCTTTCTTTTTTTCTTTCTTTTTCTCTTTCTTATATTTTTCATTGCTTTGTGGCAGAGTTCCTCTCTCAGTTCCTCCTAATATAACACAAACACTTTCAACCCATTGAATATCCAAAAGGCTCACTCAAATGAAAGTTGGATAGGGAACCATAGAAGCAATTGTTTCTACTTAAACGATACACCCCAAAAAACCATAGCAACCATTTTTTTTTTGTTGCTCCACCCTTCCTCCCAACTTGTTATTATGTTCACATAAAATTTTATCCTAAAAATCAACATGTTGAATGGGCATGGGATACAGATATAATTTGGTAAAAGTGGAGCTAAAAATATCTAGGTGCCATTGCAAAATTGGATAAAAATTAAGGCTCAATAAGGTGACTAGAGATAATCAAATAGGGATGACTTGAAAGGCTCAATTGATCCAAAAATAGCCTGAATCATTTTCTTAGTTAGATGTAGCCTAGGATTTTGCCTCAAGAGAAAATCAAACAAATTATTACATTTGGCTGATGTGATGTCCCGAAATTTCGGTATCCAAAATCGTAATAGAATTCAAAGATTTTGTGAAATGAGGATCAATTTTCAAAGTGTCGGTCCGAAGTCGAATTTCGAATTATCGCGTCGAAAGAAAATTTCCGTGCGTGTTGATGATTTTTCATCTGCATCGAACCCCAATCAAGTCAAAATTTGTCGTTGCACAAGTCCGAAAAATATCCCCATTCATCATGCAAAATTTTCCATCCTGTCCCAAATCTACTAATTGTATTCTTACACTCACATTTATACACTTCAAGACAAGAGAAATTAACATTTTTGGACCCATCTTCCTCGCACAAATTCAGCTGAAATCTACTCCACGTACGCCTACTTTTCTCTCTTCTTTCCCTATCTGCCGAGCCCAATTCTCCAAGTAGATGAAACAAAATCTCATCATTCCAACTAAAAATTCCCCCTACATGTATAAATGTCTGCCCACGTTTCCCTCCCCCCATTAATTAGCTCTTCTTTTCCCATGCAAATCAGAAAAAATTTCATGATTTGAGCCCAGTAACTTCACTATTCATGGAGGAAAACCTTTTGCAGGTGGCCTCTCCTTCTTCTTTCTTCTTGGTCTACTCTCTCAGCTGGAATTTTTCTGCTACAGCTGGTTCTTCTTTTTCTGCTAGACTGACAAGGGTGCCAACTTCAGTGTGTTTAGACACGGATTAAGGCACAAGTCTGAGATTTCTAAGACGTGGCTGGGACCAAAAGTACTATTGAGCCACCGAGGACCCCAAGAGGGGTGGATGAGTCGGAGAGGTCAGGAAGAGTGGCAAGGTCCTTTGTAGGGTTTTGATGTCCCAGTCTTCTCGATGGGACCGACAGGCCTAATGAATGTAACTACTTTTGGTGGCAAATTCGTAGACCCTGAGCCTATGGAGATACCAGACGCAGATGGGGACTAGTGATGGAGATGGATGGAGTAGATGATGTGTTTGTCGAGCAGGCAGATGGTGAGCCTGGATCTCGATATCTAAGGAGTTTGATCTAGAGAAGTGACCCTTGTCTGAGGATGAGTAGTTTCTCCTAATGTTATGTAAATGGAGACTAGTGGCTTTTTGATTTGGCATGTTCCTTTTTTATCAGATGATAGTCTCTTCCCGGGTTGTATAAAACTTTTACTATTATATATCATGTTATGTAAATTTGAATTTCTTTATCTATCTCTCTATCATGTATGTATTTGTCTAGGGTTGTGCGCTTTTCGTTGTCGTATTTGTTAGCCATCGTTTGGTTGGCGACAAGTCCTAGGTCGTCGTTCGTATTGGCCAAACGATATTCGAATAGGCAGGTGGCGGGATGTTGTGTGCTTGATGGGTTTAGGGCGTGACAGCTGAGATCTAAGAAATCCACATTGTCACGCCCCGGACCCATTGGACGAGCAACATCCCACCTTCTTGCTTATTCGAACATCACCTGACCAATACTAGCGACGGCCCAAGACTCATCGCAGCCAAACGATAACTACCAAATGCGACAGCAAAAAGCGTACAATCCCCTGACCGACACACATCCAGGGCAGACAGATAGAGAAAATCGAATTTACATACATAACATATAACAATAAAGGTTATATACAACCTGGGGAAGATTATCATCTGAACCACAAAAACAAACCTTGGCCAAGATAAAAAAGGGAACAGGCCAAACCAAAAAGTCACTAATCTCCAACTGTGCCTCCTCGGGAGCTACTTGTCCTTTGGCAAGGGCCACTCCTTTTGATCAGACTCCTCGGATATCGAGAAACAATTATATCTATGGTTGAGGGTATGAAAGGGCAATCAGCCATAAAATGTGAGTCAAAACTCAACAAGAACACACCTAAATCCAATTTAAAAAGCAGCATGTACCTAATGCCAAAATGTAAACTCTCGCATGAATATTATGGTTTCAGATCATACAGATGCAAATGTAAATGCTCAATGATTTTCTTGGGGCCCTCGGTGGCTCAATGGCACTCCCGAACCAAATCCTACTTGTGGCGTAATAGAACTTTCAGTCTCGACCACATCGTAGATATCTCAAGTTTGTACCTTAACTCGTATCTAAACACACCAAAGTTGGCACCCTTGTCTTTCCAGCTATCCCATGTCGAGCACGTTCAGGCACAAGTGCAAGACCGTGGCTCAATTAGCATTGCGATCAGCACCTTCTTGTCTCTCCACTTTCCCAGTGGCCCCCTAGATATAGCCGGGCCGTCCCGCACTATTCTGCGCACTCCGCCAAAAGCACATGTCTCATGCCAGCATGTAGATTAATGATGAGCAACCTAGAGTCCTTAATTGACTCGACTTTTAAATACTCATGCAAGTCAACTTTGCCACATGCAATTCTTAAGATTATCCGCATGAGCACACAATTTACCTCAAAATACATCGAATAAAATGACCAAGCATCGAACGTTGCAAAAACTTGCATTTCAAGACCCAATTTCCATTCTAAATCGTCTAGGTTCAAAGGCAAATAATTCGGCACACATGGAAAATTCTAGAGTTCACAAAAATACCAATTTACTCCAATAGCTAGCAATAAATTATCGACATTCTACGTTCAAGAAATTTAATATTTTTCATTATAAAATTTTTTCTATTAGTCCTTAGCATACCTGACATTCTAAGTCAAGTTTAGAAATGTGCTCACTCAAAAATTGAGTTCGAGCTCGGGAACGGCACAATGATCATAGCTTGGTTGAACGGCAAGCTTGGACGAGCGACAGTGATGAGGTGGCTCGGCCGAACGACGACGGGCTCGGGCCACGGACGACGATGAGTACAGGAGACGGCCACGAGCTAGGGCGAGCTTGAGAAGTGGCCGAGAGTCAAGTTGCCTTGATGAAGACGCAGCAGAGAGCGAGCAGCTGCTGCAAAAATAGAGCACACGCTGTAGCAGAAATATTTCCAGCTATCGAGAAGATGAAGACTAAGCAGCCGAGAATCCACAAGCTGTCACCAAGGAAGAGAAAACACCACAGCAGCAGTAGGAACAAGCTGAAGATGCAGAGGAGCAGGAAAAACAGCGGTGAAGTAGCACAAGGATTCAGCCGAGGGAGTGTCTAAGAAGTAGCAGAACCAGCAACCGAAAGAGCAACAAACGAAGGGAAAGCAACCCAGCTTCAGCAGATTCACGACAGACCAAGAAGAAGCAGCGGCTCAGTAACATGTGGCCGAGAGCAGCTTTAACAGAGAAGACCAAAAGAAGACGCAGCAGCAATCCAAGGAGGTATAGCTGTTGTCGACAGAGAAGGAGAAAGGGACAGCAGCAACACGTACGTGCAGATCGAGAATGAAGAAAAGAGCAGCAGCAAGGAAAATTCCAGCAGTTGCTGAGCACGCCAGCCGAGAGGAGTTGCAGCAGCTGAACCAGTCGAAGGAACAACCAGAAGAAGAAGAAGAAGAAGAAGAAGAAGAGCCAGCTGAAGACGCAGAGGTTCTGGTGGCAGTAGCTGCAAGTTCAAGTGGCCAAGTGAAGAAGAAGCAAAAACAGATGTAGCAGCAAGCAAAACTCAGCAACAGATCCTATAGTCACCGAGAGAAGAAGGGAAGACAGCAGCAGAGAAGCTGGGGCAGCAACTTAGCCGAGAGCAGAGAGCTACAGCAAGATTCACGAGTAGCAAAAGAACCAGTAGCAGCTGAGAGATTCCAGTCGAGAAATTGAAGAAGACGCATCAGAAAGAAGAAGCCAGCTGCAGCAAGTTTCTCCCGTGAACAGCAAGAGTGGTCAGCCGAAATTCCATCCAACGAAGTAGTCCCAGCTCAGATTTTTGGGTGCAAAAGCTGAGGAAATTCAAGAGGGCATGTGGGTTTCAGGATTCAACTGAGGAGAAGAAGTTTCAGCCGAAACAGACAGGTGGATCCACATTGAATTCTCTTGTCCTCACATACATGATTTTTGGGGGACGTCACACACATACTTCGCACGAATGTTCTCTAGATATACACACAACTCAAAAACTAAGGACTTTTAGTGCATAGTAAGAGGATCAGCATAATCAAAATCAAAATTAGCTCACGCAATTTGAACAAAATCTAAATTTTCCTAAGAATCGAAAAATTTCACAACAAGAAATGCAACCATGACAGAAAGCACGAATCATAACACAAAATCTCAGATTTGATTTAGCAAAAATTTTGTCTCCCCCCAAATTTGAATGAAGCACTATCTTCAATGTCAAAAGAAAAGAAAAGAAAAGAAAAATAGGAATGAGAAAATGCTCCTTGTTTTAAGATGTGTCTATGAATGACCTTGATAAAGAAAACTCCAACAATCTGATCTCTCGAGAAAGAAAATTAACCTGGATAAAACAAAGAAAAAATAATCCTTTTTTTTTTGCTTATTTTTACGAAAGATAAGCTTCAAAATTAATAAAGAAGCATAATAAAAATGCTTGTGTTATCTCCCAAGAAGCACTTGCTTTATAGTTTTCAATTGAACTATCTTAAATGTCGCTATGCTGGAGGATGAAGTTCAGTAGTGGTCTTTTGCTTATTGTATCCACCTTCGAAATAGGGCTTCAGAAATTGGCTGTTCACCTTAAACGTGTCATTGGTGTCATCTACAACTTCAACTGTTCCATATGGGAATACGTGTGTGATTGTGAAAGGACCAGCCATTGGGACTGTAACTTTCCTCGAAAAAAAAGGTTCAAGATGAGTTATAAAGTAAAAGTTCTAAATATGAGCTTGTCATGCCATCTTTGTTTTACTCTCCTTGTGTATCTTTGCATTTTCATAAGCTTCATTGTGAAATTCCTCCAATTCATTCGGTTGCAACAATTTTGATTCACTTGCTGACTACATGTCAAAATTCAGAAATTTCAACATCCAATATGCTCCACGCTCTAATTCTATTGGTAAATGAAAAGCCTTTCCAAATGCTAGCCTAAAAGGAGAAACCCCAATTGGGGTTTTGAACGTTGTCCTATAAGGTCAAAGTGCATCGAGTTTCATTGAACAATACCTCCACTTGACCACTAGTCTAAGGATGATAAGGTGTTGCAACCTGTGACTCCGTACTTTCTCAAAAGTGTTTTAAATTGTTTGTTGCAAAAATGTGTTCCCTATCACTTATGATTGCCCCAAGAGTGCCGAATTGGATAAAAATGTTTTTTTTTAAGAATTTAAGCATAACCTTATCATCATTTGTTGGCAATGCTACAGCTTCTACCCACCTAGACACATACTCCACAACCACTAAAATGTATAAATTCCCATAAGAAGATCTAAAGGAACCCATGAAATCAATACCCTAAATATCACATAATTCACGCACAATAATGTTGTTTAAAGGCATTACATTTTTTTAAGAAATATTTCCAGTTCTCTAAAACCGATCACATGAAGCTACATAGGAGAATGCGTCTTTGAAAAGTGCGGACCAACAAAATTTAGATTATAAAACCTTAACTGTAGTTTTGGTGGCATCAAAATGACCACCCGCCTCTCCGTCATGACAATGATGTAGAATGCTTTTGCCCTCTCATCGTCTGGAACAGATCTCCTTCTGATTTGGTCAGCACATACTTTAAAAAAGAAAGGCTCTTCCCAAAAATAATTTTTAACATCAGATAACAATTTTTTTTTCTTCTGTTGATGTGACAATTCAGGAGGAAGAATATTACTTACCAAATAATTCACAAGGTTAGTGTATTAGGGAATTTTTGTGGATTTGATGGAAAAAATGTTCTCATGGTGGAATCTCTTCTAGAATTGGTCTTACCTTTTCCTTTGAATTTAGAATTCTTGACAAGTGATCTAAAACTAGATTTTCAGTCTCCTTGCCTTTGATTTACAAATTAGATTCCTACAGCAATAGAATCCACCTGATCAATTGGGGTTTTGATCCTTTTATTTTCAGTAGATACTTAAGAGCGGAGTGGTCAGAATAAATTATAAATTTTGAGCTAATTAACTAAGAACGAAATTTATCAAAAGTAAAAGCTACTGCCAAAAGTTCCTTTTTCTGTTGTTGAATAATTCCACTGTGCACCTAATAAGTTCGGCACGCATAGTAAGTGGTTTGGAAAACTCCATTCTTCCTTTGTCCCTAAATCGCATGTCTCAGTGCAGAATCGCTAGCATCACACATTAGCACAAAAGGAAAATCGCATGCTGGTGTTGCCATGATTGGTGCTTACACTAACTTTCCCTTCAAAATTTTAAAATCCTGCACGCATTCAATAGAAGAATTAATTGGTGTATCTTTTATCAAAATATGCAATCTATGATGCTATTGGGACATTGAACTTATTTGTCTCATCAAAAATTTCAAGTGAGGTTTTCTCTTCAGTTATTGATATGTTAAAAATTAATAAAAGCCTCCTACACCCTTATGTGGTATCAAGTGCTCTCCCTCTTTAAGCACAAAAGAAAATTGTAAAGAATAAGAGTTTGGGAAAAGCTCGCATTCACTGCGAACACAGTCGTACCTTACAATGTAAGGCTTACATTCTTGTCCTCTAATATTAACACTCGTCCTTTCACTTACGAAACAAACATATTACCCCAATAACTGAAAATTAAAAAAAAAAAGAAAAAAAAGAAAGAGCCCTCTCTCAATAATTTCTCCTACGTAGCCCCAAACATCTTTTTTGTGAGTCCGTGCTGTTCCAACATCTTCGGCCTCAAATACGCTTGCAATTCGGGCATAAAGTCTGTGCTTATCTTCCATTCTTGCAGATTGTGTAAATGTTCCCACCCAGGAAGATCATCCTGTAGAGGTGTAGCAAGGACATATAGCTCCAATAGGTTCGCCAATTTTGAGAGATCAAGTGTGGTAAGCCGTGGGCAATCTACGACATGAAGCTTCGAGATGCTCGAGGGAATCCTCAGAATGCATTTCAGAGCAAAACAACCATACAGATGAAGAGACTTCAGGTGAGGAAGGTCTCCTAACTCGGGAGATAGGTTAGTCATGTGTTGGATGGTGAGCGTCAAGACTTCCAGTTTGGATAACCTCCCAATCCAAGGCATGGGATCTTGCAGTAGTGCCGACTCAGACGAGATGTCAACCCGTCCCGTGGACAAGAACAGTGTTTTCAGATTGATCAGGTTTGAAAGATCCGGAACAGTTATCAGCGACGGAGATGAGATTGCTAGAGAAGTCAAGTTCACGGGAAGTAGAGGCAGGGCGGAGATACCCCTGGACCCATAGGACCATGAAAGTTTCAATTCTTTCAGATTCTCCAGGCTTTCCATGGAGTCGGGAAACTCGGTGATACCCATTTCCCAGAGCTCCAACTTAATCAACGATCGTAATTCCGTGACAGAGTGTGGAAGCCTGCCCATATTCGAGCACCAACTCAAAGATAGACTCTCAAGGTTTGTCAGCGCTCCAATGGAGTCGGGTAGGACAGTAAGCTGTGTCGCATCCAATGAAAGCATCTTCAGCTTCTCCATACCCGGAGAGTCAGGGATTTCTTGTATGGAAGTTCCATCAAGGAGAAGTTCCGTGAGAGCTGGCAATTCACCCAGCTCTTTTGGGAGATTGCGAAGACCACTACAGAAATTCAAGTTCAAGAAAACCAATGACTTCAACTCACCGATTGACTTGTGGATTTTCGCCAATCTTTTACACTTTTCAAGAATCAACCTCTCCAACTTGAATCCAGAGAAGTCAGGAGTCCTGGTCAATTGCTCGCACTCTGAAAGGTTGAGAACTTTCAATTTCTGTGCTTTCTGTATCACCAATAAGACGATCGTCTGTAAATCTATCATATCAGAAAAATGCAAACACTGGAAAGCATGACTTATCTAGAGTTGAGGGTACCTTTACATGTCTCCATCCGCTCCAATCGTGAGTAATTTTACTCCTTGATAAATCAAGAATGACTAAATTACTGAATGAGAAATTGCTTATCTCGAGAATCCGCCGAGGAAAATTATGCCAAGAGAACCATCTTAGATCCGGAAGAAGTTGCTTTGTGGCGAGGAAAGAGTTCGTCAGCGAGGTGATCAAGGACTTGTTGTGCAAAAGAAGTGAAGCTTCAGAGTAAAGACGATCAACTTCATCGATGAGGCGTCGGCTGTCAAAATGAATGAACCTCAGATTTGGAAGCGTCGCAAATCGTTCAAGAGGGAAACGATACTCCGATGAATCCTCAAACACCATACATAGGGCTTCCAGCTTTTCATTTATCTGAATAAGAAAACAAGAAAAATTAATAAAAAAAAGGAGGATCGATTAGTTAACTGAAAAAATACATTTTAAAGGGTAAAGGTTGAATAAATGGTGATTGTTCTACCGAGCGTAATTTCCCATGCAAGAAAGAAATCAGACTCAGGAGTTACCTCCTTGCTCCGCAGCACTTGCAATGCATTTTTGTGATCCCATATTCTGCTTTGCACCCCGCTTTCGTCGTTAACGATTTTTCTACCGAGATCTTTGAGTTGATCGTGCATCCACAACTTATTATCTTTTTCGATTTTGATCAAAGACCTCGAACGAAGAACTTCAAGACCTTCTATCGGGGATAGGCGACAGTCTTTCCACATGTATATTACCGTATCCTTGTCATATCCAGCAAAAAGACAAGCTATGTCAAGAAATATTTGCTTTTGATTGGCATCTAACGCTTCATAACTTATCATCAACCTGCTTCGAATCCCCTCAATGGGACCTTTTCTCCACTTCTCTAGGTAATCATCCCACAATTCTTTGCTCTGTCCATTTAATGCTAAAGTTGAACCCATGATCTCAAGAAGCAATGGAAGACCTAGGGCAATATTCACAATTTGTCTAGATTGTCCTAATTTATCGATTGGAGGTTGATCTCTTCTGAAAGCATGCTTGCTGAATAGCTGAAGGGATCTATGGGAATCCATTACATCAAGAGAATAAGTCAATTTTACTCCAAATGCATGTAGAATACTTGCATTTCTTGTGGTTATTAGTATCCGACTTCCAGGACCAAAGCGACCTTCCCTCCCCAAAAGTGCAGTTAGTTGCCTCTCCTCATTGACATCATCAAGAAGAAGAAGAACTTTCTTACTAGAAAATCTCTCCCCAATCGTCCTCCTTCCCTCGTCCTCGCGATCGATACTTGAATGTGTCTGTTTTGAGAGATCCGAGATTAGTCGGTTCTGTAAATGTACAATTCCTTTCGAGTTTGAAGTATCTCTAACATCAGGTAGGAAACAACAGTTAGCAAAGTCCGGAAAAAGCTTATTGTAGACAACTTTGGCAAGAGTAGTCTTTCCGACGCCTCCCAATCCGTGGATTCCCATGATCTTTACATCATTAGTGGCGGTGCCTATCATCCCTAGAACTTTGTCAACACTCTGGTCCACTCCAACCAAGAGGTCGGTAACCTCCAAATAGGCCTTTCTCAGCTCACTTAAAACCTCAGTAACAATATGTTCAACCAGTTTGCCTTCGAGGCTAACGACAAAGGCAAAGTAGAAAGTTAGCTAGAATCCATAAGCTGGAGTTTATGACATCAGGAACTGATAAAAAGTGCTAGGAGCCATAAACGAGATCCATTAATGTTCTCCGTTAGTTTGAGACACATATGTAACTGGGAAATCAGCAAATAATGTAAGCTTTTGATGAATATTATCATGTGCTCATTACGTGACTATCATATTTTGTGCTACAAATTTTTTTGAATGAACAGAAGAGAAAGTTCATATCAGAATGTTGATATTACTCAAACAAAGAGAATCGATGTAGCTACAAATTTTCCAAACAATTAATAGATAATAACAATTTTCAAACCTTGTGCATACATTGGCCAGTAGACAGAAATTATAAGAAAGTTCAACCCAAAAATTGGAGCTAAGGAAGACCATGTAAATATACGGACTATTTAGGACCTGTTGTCAAGTAATGTAAGACAATACTTCAACAGAAATCATTAGTACTTCAATGTCTTTTGTACAATAAACACAACAAATGAAAATCATTCAATGTGTTATGGTCTCTTGTATTCACATCGACAATTGCACAATCGCATAAGCGCAACAACACTGTTGTGTAGGTTGACAAGAAAAAGAGATGATAAGACTATTAAGAACCTGTTAGCCTTGTTTTCTATCTGCCACCCCTTTAACTCTCCAACCTCTTCGAGAGCTTTTTCCCACTTCTGAATCGTGTCATGACCGAATCGCTTCTTGTTCTTTTGCTCGAGCAAGGCCTCACCGTAGGCTCCGATTTGGTGTCGAACCTCAGACGGTTTGACATGATAGAAAATGGGCATGATTTTCTGTCCTTTACTTTTGCTACAATCCACCATCTGAACTAGCTCATCAAGGCACCATTTGCTAGAAGCATAATTTTTAGAGAAGATGGGTATGGAGATCTTTGATTGCTCAATCGCTCCGAGGAGATCCGGGCCGATCTCTTCACCGATTCGAAGCTCTTCGTCATCACGGAATGTACGGATTCCTGCCTCTTTGAGACGGCAGTAAAGATAGTCGGTGATGCCGGAGCGTGTATCGGGTCCTCTGAAACTCAAAAACACTTCATAGTCACACCCTTCCACTGCTTTAGGCATTTGCGTGGGTTTCTGGTTCCGGGAAGAACCAGCTTCTCCAATGCTACTGATGGTTGCAGTGTTTTCCATTGCGCAGTTGCAGATAAAAATGAAGCACCACAGTCTCTAAGAAGCACGGACACGTGGAGGAGGTCACCGCGTCGCTGTCGGACACCAACACACGGTCAGTGCGTCGGACACGCCATCGACACGCGGAGTCTTTTCTTAAAATAAAAAAGAAGAGAACAGACCAGATCCGAGACGAGGTAAGCGTTAGGGACAGCAAGGATGGTCGGCGAAGTATTGGGCCAAATCTAAGATGACGCTAGTATAGAAGACCGATGAAGGCAGAGAGCTCTGGGAGGCTGTGGGGTTGCAGGTAGGGTTGGGAGGAAATCATAAAGAGGACGCAAAGAAGCAAGCCAAAGAAAGCAACTGATGGACTCACGCTCAGCCGCTTGCAGAGAGAGACTAACCTGATCGAGGATGAGATCGGGCGACTCTGAAGCCTCTTGGCGAGAGAAAGGGAGTAGAAGAGGAAGTGATGCGAGGGGGAGAGAGAGAGAGAGAGAGAGAGAGAGAGGAGGAAGTCTAGGGTTTGGCGTTGGAGGAGAAGGCGGGTGCTTGTGGTGGAGTTAACGAAAAAGAAATCTTGGAGGTGGGGACGTGAATACAATCCTTTCTAGGCTTGACTTTTTTTTGTCATGCGTGGTTCGTCCTTTTCTTTTGAAATTCTTTGTTACAATTTTGAATTTTTTTTTTTGTGCAACGTGTCTCACCTTGTGAATGGTTGTTTTCCTTTTCTTGAACTTTTCTCTTTGTTGAAATGGAGAGATGATTCATAAAGCAAGAGAAGTTGGTGTAACTCTAGCGCTCATGATGAACGGTGTAGATTCGATTCCCATTTTATTTGATTTTCCTCTTTTTTTACTTTATTTTTAGGGTTAAGCTTAGGTGCCCATAATTATGACAAATTAATTAAATAATGGTCCCTTCTACCTAAGTAATTTCCATGTCAAGTATAATATATATTGTTTTTGAAGGTAATTTAAAACAACATATATGAATTTGAATCAAATTAATTGATTGAAATAAACATAAAAATGTTAATTTATCAAATTAATTTGATTGTATATTTATATATAACGTGTCCTTAATATGTCGAAATGATTTATTTTTTAGATATAATGTGTTCGCTTGTCGTGTCGTATCGCGTCTCATGTTAGTATCGGTGTTGTTTAGCACAGTCCTACTAGTTCGGCAAAAGCAGATTTCTAAGCTCTATGAAGCTGAAAGTTGCAAGGCAATTATATTACTGTGAATTAAAGCGGGTACGATCAATTTTAATTTATCTCATTGGTCTTCTGACCAAGTTTCTCGGGAAAGCAATTCTCAGGGAAGCAAGCTTTCCGGGAACGTCACCCGTGTCTGGAAAGGCAGAGCACATAGCACATGCTCTCCAGTTTTATATCATCTGTTTTGGCTTCTCGTGCGGAACTGCGAAGATGCCGATGCCATGAGCGAACACATTCCGTTCTTTCGTGATTCAAATTGAAACATAAAATGTGCTTAGCACCATTTCATGTCGTTTCCGGTTCACCGTCTCCATAGTCTTCACGTGACTCTCACAAACACGGGATGATACTTGCACGTACGGAGAGCAAGATTGCGAAGGTTTAAAAAAAAGAAAAACCAACTTTGTTAACATAACAGCATGTCATAAATCCCAATTCTTGAAGGAATATAGGGGCCACAACAACTTTCACTTATTTATTTTCTTTTTTGGCCCAAAATAGGCCGTTTTATTAACAGCAGATTAAGAATAATCATATAAGCATTTCTCTAGAAAAAAAAAATCCCTGCTAATATGACATTTACCACAAATAATGATGCATGACCACAGAATCCTATATGTGAGAATTTGACAACCGGAGCTTGGGAAAGCCGGAGAGATTTTGAAGCCCATAACTACAGAGAAAAGCAAATTCATATGGGGTATATATTATGGAATGACAATATCCTAGAATATTGAACTCCAAATCCTAAAAAAAAAAAAATTGCCATACAGGACAAATGTATCCTCACTTTTCAAATGAAAAACAATGCATGAACTTTTACTTAAGGGATAAAATAGCCAATGATTAAATTTCCATCCTTTTAAATTGATGAATTCGGCCGAAATCATCCATTTGGAACAATAACTTTTGGGTAAAAGAACTTGATTCACTGTACCTGACTCTTTCAATTTGGGGCTGCTAATTTCTTTTCTATTTCCTCAGGGAAACGGAAAATTTCTTGATTAAAAAACTACACGTATAAACATATTATGCAATGGTGCTGCTGCTAATAGTAACTCTACATTTATTTTCTCGTGAAATAAAGATGTTTATATCATCTTTTTTATTTTGCACTTAATGTGAAAATATCTGACAATGACGATGTTAATAAATTTCTTTTCTACTCCCTTGTTTTATATTGTCTGATGTTTTTTTTTTTCCTAAAACGAGAAATCCCATTCGGTGAGCTAGCAACCCCGCCAAGTGGGATCCATAATTTTCTTAAGGAATCGGGTAAACATCCTTGAGAAAATACGTGGACACAATACCGTTTCTTTCCTGCGAGCAATAGTACTGTCCTGCTCTCATTTCCCGCAAACAAACACATACACACACACACAAAATATATATATATATATATATATATATATATATATATATATCTTCCACTTCGCCCATCGGTCGGTGGCCAAATTTTCTAAAAGACTCTTAACGTTAGATTCAGTATCAAATCAATCTGAGCTTCTTCTTCTTTTTTTTTTTTTTGGAGTTAACATTGCAATCTAAAGGGGGTGAATAGGTTGTTTTCAAAACTTTAACAAATTTTCCGAAAATTGTAAAGTAATATGGGAAGATCTGGTTTAGCAAATGTTTCAAATGACGTGAGCAGATTGTGTGTTGGGATGAGTAAAGATCAAGAGAGATACAAGTACACAATAATGTAACTCCACACTGCATCACAAGTCACAATAAGCTAGTGCTGATCCTTTTTGGATGATAGATCACATTATTAGGACTCACTCACTGTGGTCACTCTTGTACACTTGATTTCTTACACAATTATAATACTAAAGTAATAAAGATCTTTTCAATAATAGAAAACAATAAAAAAAAATAGGCCCTACTGCTGTTGTTCCACGCTGACAACTCTGTCGATTCGGATAGACACACGACCTCTATTCCTTAAGAATATTCCTGGTCTTAACCTTGTGCATATCCACTCACCAAAAAATATAATCTTTGTCGTCAACGATATCTTCAAGGTCATTGTTCAAACATTACTAGGAACTTGATCTATTACAGCTTCGACATAAACATTGTCGACAATCGATCTTTGAGTCATCTAGCGTTGTTTACATAAAAATCACATAGAAACTTCGTAATCTTCACCCGATGGATTTCACCATGATATCATGAAGTCCTTAAGCAAGATCATAAACATTTTCACTTAACGAGGCAAATATTATATCAAGTATAATTTAAAAATCGTCAAAATCTTTTATGAGATGTTTCTTCTGTTAGTGCGAGCATTATCACCTAGAGGGAGCTAAATAGGTGAATTCACAAGATTTTAGAAATCAACGCGGAAATTCAAATAGATAACCTCAGAGCTTTGTTCAGATGATGATCACTAAACAAGATCTAAGGTGTCCTTAGATGCAGCGAGGTGCACAATTCTATTACCATAGAATAACAGAGAGTTCAAGGGATATAAAATTTGCATAGAGAGTTTACAGTGGTTCGGCTTTATTCAAGCCTACATCTACTTCTTCACACCAACAATCAATTAATTAGGTTCGCCTAGTAAATAGCTCAGAGTTCACAACTTAGCGATAGCTCTTGAGTCGAAAGACTTCCCGCCTAACATTCACACACTTAAACGCACTCCTCTAAGTATTACAATGTTTGGATCAAAGGTATCTAAAGAATGTGAAACTCTTTTGATCTTGAAATTTAGAATTTTGCTCTCTCATCGTGCCTACTCTTTAGTCTTGAGGACTTCTTTTATACTCTTTCGTCTCTAACTACTCATTACAAAGCCTCCAAAGGATCACTCTCCAAGCTATCCTATTTGGAAGAGATTGTATAGAAAAGATCTCATAGTCATTGAGGTTGACAAAGGAAAGAATCTCCCGTTGGATCAAATCGTCCACACAATCATGATCTTGGATTTTCATAGATAGAGTTCTTCATTAGGTGAGCTATTCTCGTCTCCCTTAGTTTACATCCTTGATTGATCTTCAAGAATAATTCAGCTTGATTTGCTAGCCGTTTTGATGATATAATACATCAATTAAATAATCTCAAAGATGTCTCTTAATATTCTAGTCGTTGCACATGAAATGCTCTTTCAAAGCTTGAGTTTTATTCCAACGTCTGAGCTCCCCACTCAATGTCGGAGCTTCATACAGTGTCTAAACCCCTTAAAACATCGTATAAGTCTTTTTTTTTTCCTCCAGATTCAATCCTCTGTGATCATTCTTTAACACTTGCATTTACATCAAGACAATCTAAAAGGCTTTTTGAATTGAAAAAGGAAGACGTCTGTTAAAGAAAAATAATGTTTTCCAAAAGAATAAAATAAATTTTCTTAAAAGCGAGTTTTCTCAAATCAAGAAAAAAAATATGATTTGTTTTCTAAGAAAAATGAAAATTTGCCAATTGAGAACAAATCTTTGAAAAAGGAAATTTCAAATATCAATAAAAAGTTTTTCCTCTAGCTCAAAATCCTTACAACACATTCTTTCTATAAAAGTTCCATACTACAATAAGTCTAGACTTGCTTTTCAACAGGAAAGGTGTAACATCTTGAGATTCGACCCACTCTCAGAATTTGTAATAAAATGGATATATTTCATTAATGCACTATAGTTAAATCTCACTCGAAACTGATCGCTTCGAGATAACTAACTAAAGGAGAATGGCTAGCTAGGAATTTAAGTACGTAGACCTAATTGCAGGTCAATACGCGTATCTCCTAAAAGCCGCCCGTTAGTTTGAGTATTTACTAGAGTCGCTATGATATGAATGTGGCCATAAATTAGATTCCGAGCTTGAATAATTGAGTTTTCATGAATATCGCAATTAAAATTTGGACATCACCTCGAAAAGCGTGAATTGACAGTGTGGCATTGGAATGCCAAGAGAAAAGGGACAAAATTGGAAATTGTCATCTCGCCTTAGTCTTGTGCTAGAATCCATGGCTAGATAATGATAGTAATTTTAGTGAGGTTAGAAAATTTATTCGATGGTATTCCAAGTTATTTTCCGATCGCGATTGAGCTAAATCAATACTGATTGAGCCCTTTCCAATCTTGAAATTTCATGAATTTCGAAAAATATCTCGTCGTTCATCTTTTTTACTATTTTGACCAGCTTTAACCGAAAATTATTGATACCCAAGCTTTATCTGTCTGAAAATTCATTTGATAGCTCGAAAACCAGTCCATTCGTTCAGCTTTAAATCACTTTCAGTGAATAGTAACTTCAATAATTGCCCCAAGGATAATATCTACTCTCTCTCTTTTCTTTTTCTCTCTCTTATCACCAGAATCTCTCTTCTCTCTCTCTCTCTCTCTCTCTCTCTCTCTCTCTCTAAAATTTTCAGATTTTCTCTCCCTCTCTCTCTGCTGATTCTAGTTTTGTGTCGCTAATTTCAATCGGCCGCTGACAGAAATCCGACTGTTGGATTTTCGTGATTTTTGGATATGTGGTAGTACTTTTCGAGTTTAAGAACTTTGAATCACTTCGATTTGAAGTTGTTTGATCTCCCAAATCTGCTTTGCTGTTTCAGTCGACGAACCAATTTTCTGTTATCCGAATTTGAGATAGAGCTCATGTTGATATACGTTGACCCTAGCGACCTCTGAAGCTCATTTTCATGTGAAAATATGGATTTCAGCTCGTGAACCACCTCGTTCAACCCTTGAACAATCTTGGTTTACCGGATTCTGCGCCGCCATCGTGCTCTGCCGATCGCCGCCGGGCCATTTGTCGTTCTGTCGCCCGTCTGGCTTCGAATCAGCCTTGTTAAGGTAAGTCGACCCCCTAAACCTCAAATAGGATGTTAGATGATTCTTGGATAGACTCTAGGATGCGATCTGAGGTAGATCGGTATAGAGAAATTATCAAAATTTGCGTATTCGAGCAAATCGATTCTGTAGTGAGGCTGTGGTATATTATTTGGGCTAGTTATGCTGCTGTCTTGGCTAGATATAAGCTATTAGTGATGGTTGATGCGGGTCCCATAAGATTCGGGTACCGAAAAATTGGATTTTTGGGATATTTAGAGCAAAAACGAGCCAAATAGTATTTTAAAATTATTGTTCACGACATCCTGAGTACTGTTCACGAGTCCAGAATACTGTTCACATGCTGTCCATTTATATTTTGAGTTAATTATTGAGATATTGTGAGCCTAAAATGCATATTTTAGTGCAAAAAGGATACCGACTTGATACATTTAACGCTGGTCGAGTTGGTTAGAGAGCTGAGACTATAATTTGAGCATGGCATATGCACGCATTTGCATTGTTGATCCAGTAAGAAATTCTTACAAGTCAATAAATCAAGTTTCTACTAATCGTGCTTGACATTTTTAAACATGAAATTTTGTGGACCTACTCGAACCCAGAGCATTTGAGGTAAAAAGTATTATATGATAATAGTATATAATTATACTAGATTTACTTGGATTTTCTTTTTCGCATATAAGAATGATGTACTTTCATATTTTGAAAATTTTCCATAGAAAGTTCAAAACGAAAAAGGTTATTTGATTTTCAACATCAAAATAGATCATGAGGGAGAATTTGAAAATCAAATATTTGCAAATTTTGTGATCAAAATGGTTTTTAGCATAATTTCTTGTCTCCTTATGCTCCTCAACAAAATAGAGTAGTTGAAAGAAAAGATCGATCTTTATAAGAAATGATACGAACTCTCTTGATTGAAAAGCAAAGAGCATTCCCATTTCTGGGTAGAAGTTATTTCTACTGCATTTTATATTATAAATCATGTCTTCTTGAGACCATTGCTTAAGAAAATCCTCCCTGAACTTCACAAAGGCAAGAAATCAAGCATATCATACTTTCATATATTTAGCTATAATTGCTTTATTCTTTAAAACTCAAATGACTGCCTAGGAAAATTTGATGAAAGATAAGATAAAGAAGTATTTCTCAAATATTCCACTTCAAGCAAGGCATACAAAGCCTTCAACAAAAGTGCAAGAATAGTTGAAGAATCAATGAATGTGATGTTTGAAGATGGAAATGATACTCAGAACTTAGACATTGAAATCATCATATTATTAGAGAGGAATCCATCATCTGAACAAACTTCATCATTTGAGGACAAAACATCATCTGAAGCCATTCAGAACGTCAATGACATTCAAGTTGCTACATCATTTAAGAACATAAACTAAGATCCTTCTCTAGAAGATGAACAAGATAAGATATAACAAAAAACTGAAAATACAAATCTAGTCATCCTACAGATCTTGTCATTGGAGACATAGAAGATGTAATCAAGGCCATTGCTTAATGACTTTGGATGGGATGGAAGGATAGGAAACCACCAGAGAATGGAGTAGATGCCCTACAGGAAGGATATGCCATATTTTGAAAACTAAATGTGTTTTGGATGTAGACAACATGGACACTTAAGTAAAAATCACAAGCGAAAAAATCTGAGTATATGGAACAATTGAATATGAAGAATGGAAAAACAATTGAATACCAAAATACAAAATCAGAGTTAAAAAAAATATTGTGTCTAATTTAAAAGAAATCATTAATATCATCTATTAAATATTAGAGATGAAAAACTATTTATAATGTTGGCTTTACAGCAAATATCATCTATTAAATATTAGAGATGAAAAACTATTTGTAATGTTGACTTTACAGCTAATAAGGAAATCACTATGCAATGAAATGGTTCCTCATTCCTTTTACTAAAATCAAATTGCTGTAGAAGGACTCTTTGATAGCCACAAATCAAAGACCACTAATATTGATTATGCAGAAAATAGATGAATTAAAGAAAACATTAATGATGATGATGATGATGATGATGTGTTCATCCATTACAAAATACTAATTAAACAGAAGTTCAAAGTGTAGTAGATAATCACATTCCTTTTTTTTAGTAATTAAGTTTATTTTGTTATTAAATGATATCCCTCGAAACTTTCCTCTGGTGGAGAATAGTATTCACTCCTTAAAAAGTTGCAAATTAAAATTTTTGCGTATACTTAAATCTTTTCATTGATTGGAAAATATCCACTTGCTGAGATATAGCTAGTCAATTTCCTTTCAAAGTTCTCTGCTCTACTCTAATGCTAAATTAAGCGAAGAAAATAAGAAGCCAAGGGAAGTACAAAATAAGTTTCACCTTTTCCTCAATAAAAAAAAAATGTGGCTGACGTTGGATTGTGCATTTTGCAAAATAACGGTACTGTTATTTGATACTCGGGTTTCCACTCGGACAGGTTCAGGAAGTGCAAGAAGATCTCCCCCGAAAGGAGTTGTAATCATGGATAGACATGTGATCCATTGACGGTATCTAGAAAAGTCTAAAATATCGTCGATCTAGCTCTTCATCTTATGTGCCAAGTGAACAATTTTTCACGTTAACGAACCATTAAGGAAGTTGTCTCGTGATTGCATTGAGTCCTCACGAAAATAACTTTACTTTATTTTTCTTTTTAAATTCCTGTCTTTGTCACGACCTGCAAATTCGCAAATTGAATTCCAGCATTCTGAAAGTGGAGAAATATCTCGAAAGCACTGATTAAACCACCATATTGTTCTCCATCAATATGTATGAACCAGATAATTAAGAGGGAAAAAGTGTCCAAAATGCCTTAGGCCTTTTGCATTAGTGTCAATTTAGTCTGAAACCTATTAATAGTGTTAATTTAATCCTAAACATTTTATATTTATACCAATTGAGCCCATCTGGCCAATTTTGGCTGGAAACTGATAACGTGAACACTGATCGTCCTACCTGGCCCTCACCAGCACTAATTTTGGATATTTTTCTTAATATTTTTTTTAGGTTTTTTCCTCTCTTTTTTTTTTTGGCTTTTGGACTAAGGGCCGGCAACCCTCGCTGTGCCATGCCATCAGTCCAAAAAATAAAAAAGAAGAAAAGATTATTAAAAATTTAAAACATATTCAAAAATATTTAAAAATGTCCACATTAGCACCGATCATGCCACGTAGGACGACCGGCATCCATATTAGTGATTTTCAGCCAAAATTTGACAGGATGGATACAATTGGTACAAATGCAAAATGTTTAGAACTAAATTGGTATAATTAAAAGGTTTAAGACTGAATATGCACAAATGCAAAAAGTTTATAAGTTTTGGACATTTCTCCTTGATTAAGAGCTAGTTTTTGATTCTCTTAATTTCTGCAAGTTCCAAAACCTTTCTGGTTTCAACTCCACCTAGGCGTATGCCTGCGCACCGCAAGGGCCTCTCTACATAATACGATAAAAGGCGACTGAATATGTCAGTAAAAAGTAAAACTAGAGTAGCTAATATGGTACGCAAATAGCCGATGACATGTACTACTGTTTATATTTTCTACAAAAAATTCTAACATTCTTTAGAATCTAAGATAGCATTAGTTTATTTTATTGAGAAAACATATGTTTAGTTTATTCCACCTTTGCTTCTCTATTTGTTAAGCAGTTTTCTTTATTTTAATTTATTAATTGTTCATTTAAATTACTTTATTCTTTCCTTGGTTGCTAAATGGAAAGTTTATGATTAATAATGCTGCACACAAATAAATCTACAATAGGCATACGGCTCTGCTAGTAAAAGGATTTGAAAGGTGGGAACACTAGTATCATAGGGGCAGGATTCTATTACCGTGCTATGCAGAGAGAGAGAGAGCAAAAGTCAGAGAGACTAGATTTAGAAATAAGATAGACAAAAAATAAATGAAATTCTCAAATAATGGCCCAAAATGCTTTTGTTTTCTAAAAAAAAACGGTTTGAAATAGATAATGCTTCAAATAAGGGTCTTAAGTGACATAATTTGTTTCAAAGAAGGGTTTGAAGTGACGGTATAACCTCAACAAATGGCCTGAGAATTTTTATCACTTTTTTTTTTATTTTTTTATCTTATCTTTTTCCTTTTTTCTATTTTTTAAATAAAAATTCAAAATTCAAAAAATAATAATATAGACAGGAGCTCCTCCTACCTGTGGCCGTGGCCCCATTGCTGGTGGGGCCCTGATGAGGGCTAACGACCTTACCGGTGAGAGATGAGGGCTTGCTAGCCCTTGTAGGAGTAGGAAGAAGGCTGTGACCTGTGACCCTCTTTCCAATTTTGGGCTAGGATCGTGGCCCTCTCCTTATTCCGGTGAGGGCTAGCAAGCCCTCGCCTCTAGTCATAGTGGTCATGGTCCATCATTGACTCTCCACCATAGTTGGGGTTGGGGAGGGGGGTCACAGGTGGGAAGGCTGTCAGTATTTTTTGGGCGCCTGTTGAAATGAAAGAAAGAAAAAAAAAAGAAGAGAGAGAGATTTGAGTTTCGTGAAGAACTGAACTTGAAAAAGCAAGGATGGAGCTCGAGCCAGAGGCTGAAGACGAAGTGAGAAGGAAGACGAAGGTGAGAAGGCGCGATTTTTGCCCACTATTTGTACTCTTCGATAGTCGTGGACAAAAATAAAATAGTGAAACGCACTATCCTTGAATCCTCTATCTGTATTTTTTTTCTTTTTTATTTACTAAAACAAAAAATGATAAATAAAGGAAAAAAAGACAAAAACAAATGAAAAAGCAAATGATCAAAATTCCCTTGAGGCCGAGCCCTTTTTTGAGATTACATGGCCACTTCAGTCTTTATTTGAAATAAGATTCATTTCATTAACTTATTTGAGAAAATAAGAGCAGTTCAAATCTTTATTTGAAATTATATCTACTTTATGTCCTTATTTGAAAAAAAACGAAAGCACTTTGGACCCTTATTTATGATTTTTTCCAAAAACAAATAAAAAAATCAGTACAATCTTTATTTTCCCAGTGAAATATGGAACCCATATGATTCTTTTTCCGTAGTAATTAAAAGACAATTAGAGGCCCTAGATGGCAAGATATTTCTATTGAATAGCAGCGATTTTAATTCTTCTTTTGAATGCAACTTGACGGCCTTGACGGCTTAATCTCCAATCACATCGTACTATGTATGGCTCTCTACATAAGCACAAATTGAGGGCCTTAATGGCTTGATCTCCAATTAGATAAATCACATAGCATGATCTTAAATCAATCTTTTTTAAGAACTTCGAGGTTTGATTTCAAAGAAAAGATGGTTGAGGTCTCAATTCCTTTCTTTCAAGGATGTCTCACATTGCCAAGGTCGCCAGCTACTAGCTAGGACTCGATGGCCCTAGCCAGCCATTACTAGTTGATGGTGGGTTTGCAACAGCAATGGCTCTGCAAGCCCTTGCCACTGAAAGGCTTCCATTTTCTTTTCGTTTTATTTTAAACTTTTTAATTTTTCTTAGTTTTTTTTTACTTTTTAAATTTAATTTTCAAAAAATTAGCTTAATTTTAAGTCTACAAGCCCATGTGTGAATTTCAAAAAAACAATTACCACGTGGAGTGATTTTTTTTTTAAATTCCACATGGATTGCTTTTTTAGTTACAAAAACCATGTCACTAAAATGTTTTGTTACATAATTTTTTTGGCCAGAATCTCCCACCATTAGTACTTAAGTGAGCTGACGAAAATTTTTTACACTAAAATGAGCGTTGTACATAAATTTTGGCACTTCTAATATCTTTCTCCGCTAAAATATCTATGCTATGGCTCCAAAGTTTTGGCATTTACAAGTGCATTTAAGAAAGTACATTGAACATAAGACATTAGTGAAGAGTATAATTTAATATACTTTCTCTAATTTATCTTTTCAGGTTTGCAATTAATAAGAGATAAAATATTAATATATTCACTTTCTCACACTTAAACTCAGAATATACATGATATAGATATTGGGAGATGATGGAATATAATTGAAAGAGTTTTTTTTTTTCTAATTTGTCCCTTTTCTTTTCGAGTATAAACTGAATAAAATATAAAATCTGCAAATAATTTCTCTTTATTTATCTTTGAAACATAATGAGAATAACAAATTGAAGCTGGTAAATGAAAAATCATTAAACTAACAGCTCATTTGACGAATGCACGCCATGCGGCAAACTCGTGACACACGCTAGATCACGTGGCAATTACAAAGGCAAAGTGATGTGCCACGTGGAAGCGAGTACCCGAACCAGCATACTCTTTCTCATGAACAAAATGAGCAGATAACCCTCCTTTCAAAAAAATAAAAAATAAATAAAAAAAAAATACCTCTCTTGTGTCTCAACTCACCGTCACAACCCCAAGCCTCCAAATCTCCAAGCTCACCAAAAGCCCTAACCGGCAACAAGCCTCCTCCGTTCAGTACAACCTATAGCCCTGTGACGTCGCCGCTCCTATCGCTGCTCTCATCTCCGACAAGAACATCCCCGTCCTTCTTTCTTTCGTGAGCCTTAGAAAAAGAGAGATTGGGTATTAGCAAGTGAATCGGAAGCGGAGGCTGGTAGCTCTGCGGTCGTTCTCGAGTCTCCGAGGACAGTAAGTCAGTTTGATTTGATCGGATTCATGAACCTTGCAGAAAAGAATGAAATTCAATTAATTGAAATGTGGGAAATTTCTTTAGTAGAGCAGTAGCCTGAACCGTATAGAGTTTTCACCACCGTTTCTATGTTTTACCATAACGGGTGATTGAGCAAAAATCAGTAGATGATTAGGAACACCAAAACACATAAATCTCACCACACTCTTTCATCTTTGGTCTGCTCTCGCGATCCTCGTCACTGTTTTTGTTTCTATAGTTCCTCATCCCTTCTCCTCCGACCCTTTCCGACACTCACGACCCTGTTTTTTTTTTTTTTTTGGATAGTTCGAGCTCAACCGTATTGCCATCTCCCTTCGTGCACGCGCAAAAAAAAAAAATACAAAATCGCATTAATTTTATTATTCATTAAACAAGATGGAAATTAACTAAAGATTTGGCTTGATTAATATCATCATAGAAATCAAAACTATTTATTCAGTTTTGGAAGATTTCATGATTCAATTCGGGATTCTAACTATTATGCTCCCACGGCATAAAAATTGGTCCAAATTTCCTCGTCACCATCACCATATATCAGTCATTTGCTTTCCAAGGGGACATCATATTCAATCGATAAGGGCCATGTCCCATTGGACGTCTAACGTTCTTGAATTATTATTATTATTCGTTTGGTCGAATGTTCTTGAAATATTTAACAATTGATTTCTGGTCAAACTTTACTTGTTCTAATAACATGAATCAAGTCAAATCATTTACTATCGTAATTATATATTAATTTTGTGTTTATTGCGCGTGGAATGTCCTTTGGAATTTTTCTTTTAAACTACATATCTTCTTCTCCTCGTTTAAAGTCTAAAATCATATATTAAGACATAGAAATATATTTGATAAAAATAACTGAGAAATTAAACTACCTAAAAGTTGTAAAATCATTGATAATACTTTCATAAGTCAAAAAGATGATTGCAGTTTCTCCAATTGAGAAGATCTTAACAAGTTCTTGATATTGCGGTGACCAGCTGATTTGTGCTCTGGTCCTTTCATGAGAGGTCTTGGGTTCGAATCTCGCTGGGTGCCGGTGATTTAAGCGAAGGATCGTAGCGATGGAATGCTGTGCTAGTCCTCCCGAAGGATTAGTCGAGGTGCGCGATTCATACGGATGCTGGTCCGGACACCTTCGATACAAAAAAAAAAGTTTCTTGATATCGCCAATTCGGTTGCTTCATATGATTGGGATTAGACATAATGCAGCAAGCAATACATCTCCGCTCATGATGAATGCGAGTTTTAACGTAAGTCAAATATTGGATTATGTGAATTTGAGGTGAAAATATATAGATTACGGCGGAGATTAATCCGAATTGGCGGAATCATGCTATAACAAGCCCGATGGGACGTCCCAATGCAGAAAAAGTGGTGTCCACGTCCATAGGAAAGGTGATGTTAATATGAAACGCGAAAGGCACACATCGTTATCATCCTCAACCGAGAAATAAGCAGGAACAAAAGGGGAAAAAAAAAAAAACAGAGGGTCGGAAAAAGAGAAAACAATAGAACAGAACGGAAGCAACAGCATCACACTCGCGTCAGAGACATAGACAAAAGCTCAGATCTTTGTTTCCCGCATTCTCCTAATGACGTCCTTGATCTTCCCATGCCGCATCTCAGTTCCTCTCCCTCTCTCTCTTCTCGCTCTTTTACTTTCCATGGATTGAAAGCTAAGTCTCTCTCTCTCTCTGTGACGCTCGAAGGCGAAAGTGTGGATGCGAAGCCAAAGATTTGCACCTAGAAGTTTTTTTACCTTAAAGACCCAGCAACAATCCATGCCACATGCCCCTTCCATCTGTTGGCGGCCCTGCCTCCTAGGCCATCATTGTCGTGTCTCAACGTTCTCGTCTTGTCTCTGTCTCTGTGACGTCGTTCCTGTGATCCGACTATTTATGGACGACATGGGTTTTCGTTTCGTGTGCTATGTGGGTGCCTGAATGTGTTCTTTTCTTCGTTCGTAGCCCGCGATAGACAATGGGGTTGTTCAGGAAGTTCTTTTACAAGAAGCCGCCCGATGGGCTCTTGGAGATTTCCGAAAGAGTCTACGGTGAGCTTTTTCTTGGTTGATGATTCAGGGTGCATTGTTGGTAGGTTTCACTCTTAGGATCTTCTTTTCAGTTCATTTTAGACTGTTGGTTGTCGATAGATTGAAGTGATGTTAATGGCAACAGCTTGCAAGGGAATTGTTAGGCGCTTGTATTCACGCTATCACCATCTTATAAGGAATTCGGAGAAGCTATTTTGTTTCTGTGCACGTACACCCCGGCATTGGAAGAGTCGGCTTGGTCTGACGAGGCATATGTATTTGTGAAATGATAGGAAATTACCTTAAATTTAAGCCCATAGGACATGCCAATTGGCTAGCACTGCCAGTGGAAAGAGTTTTCCCTGATGGTGTTTGTTACTGAAATGAATAAGGCTGTGTCTTCCTTCATTTTCCTTTTGAAGTGCTGGGAAAGTGAGGAAGTCTTGTCTTATGGACTACGGAAGTGGAGTTGTTCCTCAATCGGTAGATTCTTTGTTTGTCGGGCAGGATTTCAATGCGCAATAAGGACTGTTGCAGGCACTCGCTCCTGTTGTTTTTTGCTATTCCTTTTGAAGTAAATTCTAAGAATTGCTAACATAGCTCACAGTTCTTTGTCCTCCATTTTTCTGTGATGTGCATGTTACCTGTAGATTCACAATTGGTCCTCAAGGGAGTTGATTTATTTATGTCCTGTTATCTTTCTAGATGTATCTTGTATTTTATCATCTTCTCTAGGAATATATTCAAAAGTCTCCTTCATTTATGGTGGAATTGTAACTGCAGTGTTTGATTACTGCTTTACGACCGATGTCTTGGAGGAGGATGAATACAAAGTATACGTTGGAGGCGTAGTGCATCAGCTCCGTGACCATTTCCCTGATGCCTCTTTCATGGTGTTCAATTTCCGGGATGGAGAGAACCAAAGCCATATTGCCAATTTATTGTCTGAATATGATATGACTGTCATGGATTACCCTCGAAACTATGAAGGTTGCCCCATACTTACCATGGAGATGATCCATCACTTCTTAAGATCGTCTGAGAGCTGGTTGTTACTTGGGCAACAAAATGTGCTACTGATGCACTGTGAAAGAGGTGGATGGCCAGTTTTGGCGTTCATGTTGGCAGCACTTCTAATTTATAGGAAGCAATATACAGGAGAGCAGAAAACATTGGATATGGTTTACAAGCAAGCGCCTCGTGAACTCTTGCAGCTGATGTCACCTCTCAATCCATTGCCTTCACAGTTGAGATATCTGCAGTATGTATCAAGGAGAAATGTCGGCTCAGAGTGGCCCCCACTGGATAGAGCTCTCACGTTAGACTGCATTATACTAAGATTAATTCCTACTTGGGATGCTGAAGGGGGTTGCCGTCCCATCTTCAGGATATTTGGACAGGACCCATTTATGCTCGCTGATAAAACTCCTAAAGTCCTGTTCTCGACACCAAAAAGGAGCAAACTTGTTAGGCATTACAAGCAGGTAGCTTTGCTTTTATTTTGCTTCATGGAATAACCATTTTCCTTCCTTGTGCATTGTTTGGATTCTCAAATCATGCTTTAGACCCTAAAAATTGGACAGTTCATGCTGAATACATGCCAATCTATGATTAAACTCAGTTTCTCGTCGTTGATTTGCTATGGTCAAAATTATACATCATCTAGAGCCTGTAGAGAGGCTGGGGAATAGCCTGGAGGTCACTCCATTGAAACTTGGAGGCCATGCCTGGAAACTGCCTCTCTGCAGATGCAGGGGAAAGGCATACTCCCAACCTCCCCAGCCCCAGTGTGGGAGCCTCGTTCCCTAGTATGCCTTGCATCTTGAGAGGAGATGGAGTCAAAGAAGTCCGAGTCACGGCATGATGGGAGCTTGAACTAGGAATTTCAAGAAACACTGCTGTATCTCTAACTACATGATGCATACAATTCTGTCGTGGTGGTCTCAGTACAAAGAGTCATTTCATTCGTATACATTTCCTCGCATGGTGGTAGAGCCAATTTTATTTGCTTCAAGGCACTTTGTAAGGGCCACTAGCAAGTCCTTCTCAATCATAATTTGTTATCCCCACACAAATGCGCAGACCCATGCATGCATTTCATGATAAAGTCAGCACAATGAGAATGTAACATGCATATATCTTAATGCAGGCAGAATGCGAGCTAGTTAAAATCGACATCCATTGCCACATTCAAGGCGATGTTGTCCTTGAGTGTATTAGCCTGGATGATAGTCTTGAACGTGAAGGAATGATGTTCAGAGTGATGTTTAACACAGCTTTCATAAGGGCAAATATCTTGATGCTTAACCGTGATGAAGTCGATGTGTTATGGAATTCCAAAGATCAGTATCCCAAGGATTTCAGAGCAGAGGTATGGTGTGTACCTTAAATTAATTATAAAGTGATGCAAACTTATTTTCCTTAACAGCAATTTTTTTTATTTAATTTGATTTTGACAGATTCTTTTCTCGGACATGGATGCTGCTTCTTCTCTTATTCCAGTTGAGTTGCCCAGTAATGAGGAGAAAGAAGGTCTGCCTGTGGAAGCATTTGCTAAAGTACGAGAAATCTTCAGCAGTGTGGACTGGACTGATCCAAAAGCAGATTTAGCACTTAATGTGCTCAACCAAATCCAGGCAACAAGTGTCATTTCTGAAAAACTGAAAAGTGCTGGTGCTCAGTACGAAGTAACAAATCTGTTGTTGGACTCAAGTCCCATGAAGGAAACTGAAAAGCAGAAAGAACCTGAAGTTAGAAGCGGAGATAAGGCTCATGTGAAACACTCAGCTTCACCTTTAAAATCATTTCAAGATGATAGCACAACTATCAAGAAAATAGAAGCACAAGAAGGACAGGGCCTCAAGCAGAAACCCATCTCCTCCTTAGAGCCAACTGAAGATGCTGGCTTAAGTGTTCTAAAGGTTGAAGTTAAAGAACTACAGGTGTCTGCCCAGCGACCTGATCCAGCAAAGCTTATTTCGCAAAGATTACCTCGCACTTCTCTATCTGCTCCCATTTTGAATGCTAATTCATTGCAAGGATCGTCTGTTCCCGTGTCAAGGTATCATAGTGCGCCTCCAGCTCTTGGCATTACAGCTTTGTTGCAAGACCATGCTGCGTCCAAGAGTGATGAATTCATTGATCCATTGACAAAATCATCTATCCCAGCTATTGCATCTCCCATGTTAAACATTTCTAGGCCAATGCAGTCCTCTACAGTATTAAATCCACCTTTGCCACAACCATTACCGGTACTGCCACAACGGCCACCTCTATTTAGTAATTCAGTTGGGCCACACACAGCTGCAGATAAGCTTTCGCAAAATGCTCATTTTTCTATGGAATCAGAAGACTCCTTGCTAAGCAAATCCTTTGGGCCAACACTATCTCCATTAGATGACATTGCAGTTGAGCACAGTGGTCGGTCATCAATTTCATCCCATCTTTCACCTCAATCCTCTTTGTCAGGGCCATTTGATCTTCCTGCTCCCAAGATCTCATCTCCTCTTCCTCCCCCTCCAGCTCCTGCTTCTCCATCCCTAGTGGAGTCCTTATCCAACATTGCAGAAAGCCTGTCTTCAAATGCCTCTTCTCCAACCCATTTCATTTCAACTGTTGCATCATCCATTGGCAATAACTCCTCTCCATCTCCTCCCCTTCCAGCTTCTGAAGTTTCTGCATCAGCTGCTTCCCTCATTTCCAGGGTGCCCTCCACAAAGAGCTTGGCAGTTGTTTACAAGCCCCCACCCCTTCCTCCATCCCCACCTCCACCTCCAAGTCCTCGTACTACCTTCGGTTCTGGGACTGCAGCTCCAGTGCCTCCATCTCCATCTCCACCTCCGCCTCCGCCTCCTCTGCATACTGAACCTGCCTTGGGTTTCGCGACTGCACCTCCACCTCCACCTCCACTTCCTCCTAATTCTGACCTTGTTTCAGGTTTCGTGACTACACCTCCAGCACCTTCACCTCCACCTCGACCTCCTTTTCCTCATTCTGAACATGCTTCAGGTTTTATGGGTACACCTCCAGCACCTCCACCTAGCCCTCCGCTTCCTTCTTATTCTGGCAGAGCCTTAGGTTCTATGACTGCTCCCCCTGTGCCTCCACCTCCCCCTCCTCGATCTGCCCCTCTGCCAGGTTCTATGGTTATGCCTCCAGCACCTCCCCCTCCTCAATCTGCCCCTCTGCAAGGTTCTATGGTTATGCCGCGAGTACCTCCCCCCCCACCACCTCAATCTGGCCTTCTGCCAGGTTCTACTGTCACTGCTCCAGCAGCACCACCTCCTCCTGGCTTTATACAGAGACCATCCATTTCTAAGAATTCTGCAACCATTCCCCCACCCCCTCCTCCAGCTCCTCTAGGTAAAGAGCTTTCAAAATCTAATAGTGCCTCTCCACATCCTGGTGGGAATAACGGACCTCTAGCTCCAACTCCTAGTCCTCCAACTGCACCATTGAACCCAAAGGGGCGGCTTTTATCACGCTCGGGTGCAAGAAATCAGGTTCAACAAAAGAAATCAAACCTGAAGCCTTATCATTGGTTAAAACTAACGAGGGCTATGCAGGGAAGCTTATGGGCAGAGGCACAAAAGTCTGATGATTCTTTAAAGTAAGAACTGTTCAATTTTCCATTCTCTGTTTGCCCATTAGCAATTTGAGAGCTTTCCATGCAGCCTCTATTCTTTTTTTTCCCAAGATTTTAATCTCTATTTGTTAATCTTACACAGGGCTCCAGAGTTTGACATGTCAGAGCTTGAAAGCCTTTTTTCAGTAGCTTCAACTTCAGATAGCACTCGTGGAAAATCACCTCGGGCTTCTGGACGTAAATCCGATAAAGTTCAGCTGGTACTTCTGCTTGTGCTGTCTTATTCTGTAATTTCATACTTGTGCCATCGTTTGTATGTCTTATCTCTACTATATCTGTAGGATCGACATCTGCTAGCCATAAATAGTGGGTTGACTTGCTATTTGCTATTTGGTTTGAGTAATCATAACCAACCTTGGAAGCAGATCTCATTGACCTGCTGTCTGCTGAATTTTGCTGAATAATTTTTTACAAGTTTTGCGTTAATCCCCTCTTGTATCTCTTGGGAGTGTTGGTACCCTGTAATGGAAATCAAGATACAGTAAGCTAAGATCATCTGCAGCTGCCAAATTGGCTGCCTGTTGGTTTGAGTAAGAAGTAGATTCTTGGCAGTTGTTAACATCAGTATCTTGGTAGCTCCACAGCCATCTTGCCTTTATTGCCCAAAAGGAGATTATTCTTGTGTTCTTATAGGATGGACCCATATGTTTTATGGTCTTCTGCATATTTATTACTTCTTTGCTATCTTGTCACTGGTTTTTTGCTGGTAAGATTTCTGATAAAGTTAGAAGACTGTTTCTCACAGATTGATCTTCGGAGGGCATATAACTGTGAGATTATGCTTACAAAGGTCAAAGTTCCATTGCCCGATTTGATGGTAAGATAATTCTGACATAATTAAGCAATTATTTGGAAGTCAAGAGTCTGGATGAGAAAACGTGTTTCTGTGGGTCTATGGGTGCCGTTTAGATATTTTCATTCCATATGATTGGGTGTGGCCATATGTGGCCATTATTACAAGCCAATCATTACATGATCTGATATATGTCAAGAAGTTGAAAAGTTGGGCTGGAAATGTGTTTCTGTGAAATCTAAAAATGGTCACGTCGTAAGACAGATAACTTTCATATGATGCAGTGAAGCTGTTATCAAATTGTCAAGGAAACTGATGGTTTTATCATTTTTTTGAGAAATGATGTGTTTCTAATCCCTTCTCTAGTTGTTAACTGATGGGCTGCTTCTACTCGTATTCTTATATGGCATCATCACAGATTAAGATCAATTATTATGATAATAATAATAATAATAAAACTCGATCCGTAATCCGTATATTTTGCGTAATATTCAGTAATGGGCTGCCCTGGTTTTATACAGGGAGATAATAACAAGATAAATGTTGCTCAATTGAATGGTGTAAATTTTCCTACAAAACACATTCTGTTTGGCATGTAGTGCAATAGAGAGGGATACCAATCATGTATACTCTTGGGAAGAAAAATGGGCTGGCAAAGTCTAACAAGGCAAGATAACATGAACCGAGTAGGAAACTTCCCTGAACATACTGAAAGAGAGAAAATTGGAATGGAATGCAAGCTGATATTCTAACTTAAATGACTTGTATATCAACATGAACTGACATGTAAATAACATGTTAAGAGTAAATTTTTGACATTCAGTGTTAACAAAAATTGACAATAATAAGAAAGAACTGTAGCACGCTAACATGAATAATTGCCTATCCTTGCAGTAAACTTGACTGATGTATCACATTGTGCGTTCCCAGATAGGAGATTTGCACAGATTTTTTGAAGGCAGTTTGAAGAAACAATAACTAAAACTTTTTCTTAGTTACAGCTCTGAATTGTGATTGTTTTTTTTTTTTCAGTAAAGATAGATGAACCATGAACAAAGTCGAGTTTTTTTGGCAATGCTGCGTTCGCCCTGCCTGTGGAGTGATGTATATGGGGTCATATATAAACATTCACAACCATTTAGAACCATGCCTAGAAGTGACTTTGCTTATCGAAACCTAGTGACTATGCAATAATTCGATTTACATTGACATTGCTTTTGCTAACTAACTTGTGTAAACCAATGACCAATTGCATGAATTTACTTTGGCCTTGGCTGAAAGTTTTATCAAATCTCATTTCGATTAACATGGCTGCTTTTGTTTCCAGATAGTTCTTATCGAAACTTTGCAAAATGTGGTTACTGGAGGAAATTGTTGCGCGTCCTTTTCTCATTTAATGCACATGCATCTAAATGTCATGCAGAGTTTTGTCCTTGCCCTGGATGATTCAGCATTAGATGTGGACCAGGTTGATAACCTTATAAAGTTCTGCCCAACAAAAGAAGAGATTGACTTACTCAAGGTACTTTATGATATGTGGTCTCTGTCAACATGATTCTCTCTTTTTCATCCTTGGAAATTGTTGCATATTGACTATTTTGGTCTCCTCTTATGGCTTGTTGTTTTCCTATTCTAGAATTACAATGGAGACAAAGAAAACCTGGGCAAATGTGAGCAGGTCAGCTATTTTCATTGTCATTTGGCTAATTGTGATATGAGTAAACACAAGATCACATATTCATGTCCACTATTTATTGTTTTTCAAACTTTCTTCTTGCAAATCTTTATATTGACTACACGACAACATTAAGTACAAGTCTATAGCAAAGCATTTTATTAAATACAAAACAACCTTTAGGGAAACTGAAAACCAATGTTGAATGTGGATCTCCATGGTTGCAACTCTGCCAAAGTTCAAGTTCCTTGGCAATACAATTTTGCAGCTTTTGAATGTTGATGCCATTTCCCAAATGGAGTATAAAAAAGACTTTTAGAGAAAGGACAGTTTAGATAGCAAAGTGGTCTGCAAGATATAGAAGAAAAGAAAAGTGCTGTTCTGTTTCTAAAGAACTGAATCTATTCCTTTTTTCTTTTCTTTTTTGGAAACCGAATCTATTCCTTCATCCAGTTTTTTGGGTCCTTTCTCCACATACAATCCATATGATAGAAACAAGCACTACAAAAGATAGTTCTTCCAAAACTGTGTTCCTTAAGATATTGTGACATTGAATAGTCCAGGATAGATCCTACCATACAGATCTGCATGATCCAAATGAAACGGTACTACTGGCATGGGCTGTAATTTTGTTGTTGATATGGTGAATATTGATTGCTAATTGCAAACACATGAAAATTGGAATCCTTGTGGAGCAACATGATAGGTTGTTGATCTATTATCTCCATACTTTTTAAAGATACTTTGGTATGTTAATGATATGTTGATTACTGACCTTACACCTTTTTTCCTTTTTTAGTGGTTCTGGTTTTCTAGATGTTCGTGATCCTGCAACAATTGTCTTGCATAACTTTATGTTATATTAGATACTTTGGTTTCAACTGTCTTGTTTATTATTTGACAGTTCTTCCTAGAATTGATGAAAGTTCCGCGAGTGGAGTCCAAGCTTAGGGTTTTCTCATTTAAGATGCAATTTCATTCCCAGGTTAGATTCTTCTTTGTGACTGAGCTGTGCCACTTACTTGCAAACTTTACTTCTATACTCCCTCTAGCAATTTGTTTGATTTACTTCATCTTTCCAGATTTCAGATCTCAGTAGTAGTTTGAATGTTGTGAATGCTGCATCCGAAGAGGCAAGCCTTTTCTCCTTCCATCTTCTTTCTGTTCCAGCAAAAGCTTTGACTATTTGCATAAATATAACTCTTCTCTAATCTGATCAGATCAGGAACTCAGTCAAACTAAAGAGAATTATGCAGACAATTCTTTCCTTGGGAAATGCATTGAATCAAGGAACTGCACGGGGTAAGCAAAATGTATAAGTTGATTCTTATTGTCAATCCTGCACTATATCGGAAACACTGCCAACCACCTTGATGAAAAGCAAAGAAGCATTACCACTTACTCTTTAGCCAAAAAAATAAAATAAAATAAAATAAAAACTGAATTTAAACATCGAAGTACTGATAAAAGAGCTTTATGGAAACCATTGAAGCTATTTTGCTCCAATGCTGAGACTTCATGTTATTAATTTTGCTGTTGCTTTGCCAAGAATTATTGAATACATTGGCGTGTGTTTGGAATCGTTGAAGGAAAAACAAGGCAATTCCAATTAAATTTGTAAAGCATTAGAGGTATCCAATTACCGTAAGTATCAATAATGCAAAGTAAATTAACAACCCACAACTAGAATAATATGAAAAATATAGTCTAGACCGATGCAACTGCATGAGCATCTTGCTAGTGAAAATACATAATTGGGGAGGCAAATGAGGGTCTAGCAAGATTTTCACCTAGAACTTTCTCTAATACAATGTATAGATCTCCACTCAGAACCTTTTGTTTTGATAGCACGTAAAAAATTCTGTTGATTGAAAACCAACTTACTAAAAGTTTAAGAGTATGAAGGTATGGTGGTATGGTTTAAGATTTTAATGTTGTAACAATGCCCTTTGTTCATCTTTGTAGCAACAAGCATTTTTTCTTGCTTCTTCTAGTTTAAGTAAATTATTCCATCTCCCTGTTTTTAGTTCTCTTGGGTTTCTATTAATTGTTCTATTTCCCTCTTTTTAGTTCTGTTGGGTTTCTATGTGCAATAAGAACTCATGTAATTGAACACGTTGTGCCGTTCATAATTCATTACTCTGCTCAAGCATTATTTCTCACATCAAAGTACATGGCATGTGAATCACTTATTTGTATATGTGCTGAGCATGCATCTATTGAGATTGATAGGGGAAGTGATCTTAATTTCTTGATTAATTTGACTCGACTTTGTGGCATTATAGCTTTGTTTCGTGTTATTTTACTGAAACTCGGCTGCTACCTGCCAGTGTTTTCTTATAATTCTGACTCATGTAGGTTCTGCAATTGGATTCCGATTGGATAGTCTCCTTAAACTCACTGATACACGAGCCAAGAATAACAAGATAACTCTCATGCATTATCTCTGTAAGGTAGAACCTCTGGCTTTCTCCTCATTTGACCGATATTTTTTACTCTTCTTAGTTTCAAGTTCATTGACTTGGATATCATTGCTTGGTAGTGCTTGGGTTGGAGCAGCTGAAGTTAACTCTAGGAGTGAGAAAAAGTTGATTATTGTTTTCTTAGCTCTTTGCTTGAATTTTCCTGATCTAGGCTGTGACAAAGTAGATAAATAAGAGATGATGTACAAGGTAAACATACATCTTGTGTTATGCGCTGTGGTTAAGGAGAGGCTGCTTCCAAAACACTTAAAAAGTTGTCGCAAGTATGGAAGTTTGTAATCAGGAAAAAGGATAACGGAAGGATATTATCGGTATTGTGCCTCTCCATGTTTGCCTGTCCCCAAGAAGGTTTACTGAGATAGACTTGCACCAGCAGTCTTATTTTTTTATGTTTAATGAAGTCAAATATCCACAATCAACTGGTCTGGGGGAACACCATCCAAGCACGTCCTGCAAGGGACGAACTAAACTATGATGAAATTGCAACATTTTGTTTTCATTCTTATCTGCACTTACGTGTGGGAATCGAAGCATCACTATGATAATGAGAGATTTCTTCATATGTGAAAAAACTATGGAGGGAGTACCAAAAACTGCTATGACGAAGGTTATAAATTTATGAAAGAGCAATGCACTAAGAAATTTCGCTAGAAACTTTTTACTAAGTGTTGGTGCAATTTCTTATTGGCTGTATAAAGAAGCCAATCATTCACTTCATTGGTCCAGCTTGTCTCAGTTTCCATTTAACACTTCGCAAATTACTTATCACGATAAAAGTCTTAGTAGCATGATCCTTTACAAAAATAACAGGTCACTTAATTTTTTTAAAGAATTTCTGGTAGAGGATTACATCTGCTTTTTAAAATGGATTAGTGAGGAGAAATCTCATCTACCTCTTGCGTTTTTCTTTAATTAATACTTCTTTCTGGAAGATGTGAAATTACCCTTGCTAGGTGCAAAATTTAAAGAAAAAGAGAGACATAGCTCTATGAAGTTCAATTTTATTCAATTATATGATATGGTCGTGCGAAAATCCCAATTATTGAAAATTGAAAGCAGCTGATTCAGTTTTTTTCTTGCTTCATTGTACATTGATATGTTCAAGCTCTGGTTTGTCCAGTGAAAAAGAATGTATGTTCTCCTTTCATACGGTCAAGTTCATTTATACACCTCTGTTGGCTTCAATAAGGGTCACCTTAAACTCAGCTTCTCATAAACATAGTTTGGACTTCGCCCCCTTCCCTAATAGTTTATCTTGGTGCGTTATATATGCTCCCGTGGGCTTCATTTTAATCATTCTGTTGGACAAATTTTAGGTGCTTGCAGAGAAGCTTCCGGAAGTTATAGACTTTCCCAAAGACCTTATGCATTTAGAGGCTTCAACAAAGGTGCTTATTTGTTCCTTCTTTCTAACGAAACAGAGTTTTATTGTGTATTTGCATTAACGGCAAGAACTTGAAATTTGCAGATACAATTGAAGTTCTTGGCTGAAGAAATGCAAGCCGTTAGTAAGGGGCTTGAAAAAGTTGTGCAGGAATTGGCTGCCTCTGAAAATGACGGTCCGGTATCAGAAAACTTTTGTGAGGTAATTTTCCGCATCTGCTCATTCTGTCCCAGTTGATTTTATGTGTGGGGTCCTCAAGTGGAGTATCGCACAGTGTGATTCATGTAGGTGGCATGATGCATCTTGGCCTTACATGCAACTTTCACCGAGTTTTGTAGTGAATCTCTGGGATTTATTTACCTCAACGCGGTAAGGCTAACAGGGGCATGCTAAAGGGCATCCTTGTTGGTGTGACTTATGAATTCATCACATGCTTATATTGCCAGAGACCTAACTGGTTGTGATGTCATTTGTTGAGTCAGGGCGCAACTTTTTTACCTGACCGGACATAGCTCTTGTAATTTGACTATTGAGCTAGTTATATGGATTGCAAACTAGTCAACAGTACCACACTACATGTCCATCATGATGAATGCTAATAGACCAATTAAACGTTAAACCACACCTTCATTTAACAGCTTAAGTTTTTAGAACAGTTGGTAATGGTCCCACAAAATCTTACATGGTATTAGAGCAGGAGGTCCTGAGTTCAAATCTTTTTAGGGCCCATTTGCCTTTCTAATTAAATATGTCTACACTTGGTGCTAGGTGAAAAGACCAACCTAAGCATAAGGAGGAGTGATAGAACAAGTAAAGATTAATCCACGAATTCATCTAATAACTTAAGTTTTTATAACAGTTTGCAATGGTCCCACAAAATCCCACAAGTGCAAATGTAATGACCAAAGTCATGGGATGCACACTAGTTGCTTAGTGCTCAGGAAAGTGAGTTTGACACCAGTGTACTTCTTACTAGCTTAGTGAAAATCTGAGTTCCCAGAAAGGTGCGTGGGTAAATGGAGAGTATAAGATATGGTTGACTATCTCAAGTTGGGTCTTAGGCTTCCGGGTAATTTAGAGCAATAGCAATAGATTATTGAACAAAATCCAGTTGTATTGTGGAGGGAAGGAATTATAAATATTGGTTATGTAGACCATCCATGGAAATCTAACTATTGGTTTTGCGCTTGAGTTATTTCTTTGTTTGATTTGACAATAGAAAGAGAATCAAATGAATCATTTGCCCTTTTAGGTCGGTTTCTCATCTTTGCTTTCACTTCCTTGGTACAAGTCCTAACCTTTTTACATTGGAACCTTCAGAATTTGAAGGAGTTTCTGGGAATTGCTGAGGCGGAGGTGAGGTCGTCGGCTTCACTTTATTCCAGTGTGGTATGTACCTATATTGTTTGTTGAAAATTCTTATAGGTAATATTGTTGTATAGTTTAGTTCAGATTAATAACATTCATTGACAACAGTGCGCTTGCGTTTGTCAATATTTCCAGGGTAGAAGTGCAGATGCATTGGCCCTGTATTTCGGGGAAGATCCAACTCGTTGCCCATTTGAGCAAGGTTATTTTAATTTTATGGTTTTACTGAGCACAAATTTGCATCTCTAGTGCAAGCATTTTACTTGTTTTGAGCTCATATGTCGAGGTTTGGGTTGGTCCACTCTAAATTTTGCAAAAGAGGACATGTTTGGATAAGAAGTGCAATTTTTTTTTTTTTATGTTACATGGCCTTGCAAGTATCTGTTTTTTGCATAGAGCTATGGATCGATTTGCTTTAAAGCTTCAGTAATCAGTGAGGCTTCAGCATTTCTCCTGGAATTTATCTGAGGAGAATGTGAGAAACTAGCATTTTACCAGTAGTTGGATAACTCTCCACTTTGTGTGATTTGCAACTAAACAACAAAATTTCAGGCTAAAGAGGCGGAAAAATGATGTGTTGATTAAAAGACATAATCTTCACACCAACATGATGCATAGATTGGAAAGATATCTTGAGGATCCTTCTATAAATACTCTTTTATTCTTGCCCCTGAGGAGTCCGAAGTTTGATTTCTTGCATGCACTTCTTTATCGTTCTTTCTGATTATAATGTTTCTTCATTTAGACACATGGCTGCCAAGTTTTGTGTCATCTAATATTGCTCTTTAGCTGTCATCTAATATTGCTCTTTAGCTTTCATTCATTTTCAATTGTCTTGAACTCTTGGCAGTTGTATCGACTCTGCTCAATTTCGTCAGAATGTTTATACGGGCACATGACGAAAACTGCAAGCAGTTAGAGCTTGAAAAGAAGAAAATGCAGAAAGATGCTGAAACTCCTAAAATGAAGCTGGGTGCTCTTCAGGCAGCTTGAAGTATTGGAAGATCGTTCGAGGAATCATAACATGCAAAGTGAGAATAGGTGACCCTGGCAACTGCTGGGTCTGGACTTGGTGTATTGAAAATAAGTGGCATCTGTCAAATTGTGACAATGTGAAAGTTCATGCTCATCTTGAGGATTAGAAGATGCTTTTGCCCTTGAGAGACGTTCTCACTTCGTGTCCAAGGTATATGGCTGGCAAGGATACATAGGGAAATGTGCGATCCGAACCGACTTTCATGACAGGTAGAAAGGAATAGATCTGACAGCTAGAACAAGCTGTAGAGAAGACACAAGTAGTCTTTCAGATTGACAGAACACATGATGGCTTCTTGAGTAACAAGCTCTTGGACGCAACCGTCATCCTATGCTACCATTTGGGGGATACAGATCTGCAAGGTAATTAATGTACTTCTTGATTGGCTCAATCACCGTATATCTGATTTTGTTGTAAAAATGTTAGCATCAGCAATGATCTTGTTCTTTATCCAATTCATTGTTAGGTAATTCGTTTACTGTTCATTCTGTGTATCAAGCAAAATTTGCTGCAACAATTTCGTCAATGGTGAATGGCCAAGCGATTATGCAGTTTGGATCTTCGAACAAAGAAGGCTTGTATAACTACTATGAAAAGCATCGAAAGATACTTCTGTATCTACAATATTATAATGACACATCTTAGTTTCAAATGACTTAGTAAGTTTTAAGAGTCCTCTAAATATGAGGTAGTTTCTAGATGATTGTTGGCTCTAATAATCAGCCGTTGCTTGGAAATCCAAGAGAGTTGGTACAAAGCTTAGCTGGAGCTCCACATTAATATTTGAGAGAGGATGAAGCCAAGCCAAAGTCAATCATATGTCCTCGATTGTCTTGAAAGCTTAAGTTGATGGATACAAAGCAATGGGGTATACGCGTTTGAGATTATTGTCTGTTTCTCTTTTTGGTTCAGACAACACGTTCTGTTGATTCAAGGAAGTCATCAATTTTTTTTTTCCCTTACACTGAAGCGTCCGACAGATTGATCGGTTTGGGAAAGGGAGCTAATCACGTGAGAAATACACAAATTCGGAGAAAATTGATATTGACCGTGGGAGCAGGCTAGTCTCTGCACGCGTACAAGATGCTCAGTTAGCGGTCTCGGACGCTCGGATTGATAAAGAACGACAGGGTGCTTATCCTACGTTCAATTTTCAAGTAGTTTCCGACGTCTCGTTCAACAAATTATGAAGGTTTGGGCAAAAACCTTGTTTTGTTCTCGTCGGTCAGTCTTTCCCTCGGAGTGCTACCGTCATTGTCTGCGTACCGTGTCCTCTCGGGCAAAAACCCTGCAAAAAGTCCGAGAGGCCATAAAGTCTCTCTAGAGTCAAGCCAAAGGAAGGACCCCTCTCTCTCTCTCTCTCTAGAACGTCAAGAACAAGCAACAAGACGACGACCAGACCAGGAAGTGGAGGCAGATGTTACCGTCGATGGGTCAACATATGCGGTTATGCGCGTTTCTTTTCCTACAAAAGTCGGGGAAACATCTTGAATCGCCTTTTCCATTTTTGTTGGGTATTGACTTCTTGTTCTAGACGGAACCAAACCAGAAGGAGACGATCGATCCGTGTCGGATTGTCCTTGGCCAGGACCGATCCGGTGCGCGATTCCAATTGGCGCGTCGTCTCTTTCTCCAAGTTTGTGGGGGATGCTTCCTAAGAGAAAAAGGGACCCCATTGCGACAATCCTTCCACGGGAATACGACCTCTAGATATGGCCACTAAACACCAGGACCGCTGGCCATGACACCGTGTTTCTAGAAATACGTGAGGATCATGACGTTCGAGGAAATTCCTAAGGTGGGTCGACATGACATGCACTTTCAACGGTCGAGGTTTGTTGAGAAGTTTGCTTTTTTGTCTTTCGGCGTCATCCAACGGCTAGACATTTGATGATTGTTCTCGTTGATGGTAGAGAATCCCTTTTCAATTTTTTTTTTATTCATTTTTGTAGAGCAGGGTTGTTGACTTTTGGTCGGCAGACCGTGAAGGAAATTCCTAGAAAAGAACGTAGGCGGGGATGTTGCTTGAACCTTTCCGACTTTTATAAAAAAGGTCAAGGCAGAATCCTCTATCCAAAGTAGATGATAAGGTAATATCCCCTAACAATTATGTGAATGATGTCTTTCAAATGGGTAATGAATTAACTACGAATTTATTTATTGTACAAATTTATTTGTTTTTGTCTGTAAGTCCAGTCAAAGAGAGAACATAGTTTCTCTAATGAGCTCCTTCACCTTTATTTTTTTTTTCTGTCCCTTACCGTTGCTATGTTTCTTAGCCTTTATCAACCTACACCATTAATCACCAACTTTGTCAACCTCCACCTTTGTTGGTGAGCAAATGCTATCCATTTAAGTTCTTTTATCGCAAATGTCGGTTGTGCCATGTAAAATTACCAATGATAACTACACTGCTGCATTAGCATTTCCAATTCTCTTTACTTAGCTAAGTCTAATGAGGCCTAGGTGCGAGGCCTAGGTGCGAGGCCTTCCATTGTGGACCAAGACTACGCCAAGGTAGAAAGAGAAACTTTGCTAACTTTCTTATAAACCTTGATTTCGCTACACTCATTTAGAATCGCTGAAAATTGAGCTTTTACGCACCCTTTAAAGGATCTTCTAAGCCAACCTTCTAGTTGTTTTCATCTTCCTAATACTGCTTAGGGACCTTCATTGAGGTTTCCCTTGCAACAGTGAAAGGGTATTCTTAGTTTGATTAGAGGTGGTACCCGGTTTGGAGCCTTTTTGATCTGTGCCTTATCTTGCTCTCAAACCTAAAATGAAAATGCCTGAGTCTAGCTCAAGGCTAGTCCCCAAGAGCTCTCTAACTTGCTAACTGACTAGCTCCCACTCTGCTTCTAACATCTTCATTGTCTGGAAAAGTGATTGTCCTTCCTATGAGTTTCGGACTAAGGTCTTGCAAGTTTAGCTAAGAAAGAGTAAACATTGGCCAAAAAGACTACATGGGAATATTATGAAAAGGGTTTAGAATTACATTGTCAAATTGAAAAATTTAAGACTGAATTGATACCTATTCAATAGGTTAAAGATTGATAATGGTAATTTTTCCATTGCATTAGTTTTGGTCATGTATGCTTGTATGCATGTTATTGTTATTGAAGTGAATAAGCAAGATGAATGTGAGAAGTAAACATTGTTGTATTTAGCAAAGATCACCAAGAAGGGGGGGATTAATATGTGATTCTAAACAATTTTAAAACTTAATGCGGAATTAAACAAAATTTGAATAAAGTAGTATATTAGTTTTAGAATGATAATGTGCCATAGAGTAAACATAGAATTATGAGCTTAGAGTAGAGATAATTGCACACATAATTTATAGTGATTGGCCTTAAATAAGCATAAGTCCACTCTCCCAGGTTGATAGATAAGTGATTGGATTCTACTAGATGAATTGTTGAAAGGTTTCAAGAGATAGCACACTCTCAATCTTTTACGAAACTTTTCAAAAATATAATATTTATGCTCTAAGGACAAGTATGTGAATCTGAATCACTCAAGTACTTTGGAATGTGTAAGTTCTAATTGCTATTTGCAACAGTCACCATGGATCCATTTTATACTCCTTCGATCTTGAACAAGGCATTGCAAAGGCCCTCCAAAGGATCAATTTTTAATCGCTAATTAAACGCCATCAACCTTGACCGAAAGAGGAATGTTTTCTCAACAAAAGTCACCTGAAATAGATATATTATAAACTGGGTTTCACTCCACCGTCAATCACCAGACAAGTTTAATATGCAAGCTACTCAAATTCGACTAAACCTCTAAACAATCTAGTCGAGTACAAGTAGCTTATATGCCAAACTCAAAATAATCTCGTGAGCAAATCGAGTTGCTCCTTCGGCCAATACATAAAAGATGAGTTCGCGTCTCAAGTCGAAAACCCAACTGTCTTCATGACCCGACCGTCACATTCAATCCTCGAACTATATGTAAATCATGCTAAATACACAACTCCGACTATTCAATGCCCTGTCCATTCACCACTTCTCGATCCGGGTTTGTTCAAAAATTCTTCCTGATATTGCTGCCGCGAGCGCTGCTGTGAAGTTGGGATCGCTTTTCAAGGAAGAGACCATCTGCTGCACCAGAGACTGTTGAGATGCCGCCGCCACTTCCATTTCTTGGCCTGTTTCTGCAGATGGAGTGTCGGTACCCGGGTGCATCAAATTGGGAGTACTCCTTGGACTAGAAGATCTCAGCTTTGAGGGCGACGGAGTTGGAGGGCCGGGCAGATTCAGTCCCTGTTTGTCAGAATCTAGTGGAATCGAGGGCCGAGAGGGGCTCAGGTGGTTGTGTTCTCCTTCATATGTGGCCACTAGGACAGATGGGTCATCAACACTTCTTTGTACCTGAAGATGCAAATAAAGCATGAGATTGAGATTGAATTCGTTCGGCTACTTTTCATCGAACAAGCAATTTCTTGATTTATGTTTTGACTGTGATTGAGTGTGGTCTCCAGAAAATAATTTCTCCAAGTCACCTTCTTTTTAACAGGGCAAGTTGGGGCAAAGGAACATCTGTAGTAAGCTCTAGGAGATGGGTTGTCTCTCGTGACCTTTTGACCATATTTCCTCCATTGATAACCATCTCTCACTACCTACAGCAAATCCACAAAGCGAAAATAAATGGAAAAATAATCAATATGTTGGGAATCACTTCGTACTTAGAGAAGATGAATTTCTTTATGCCACCTATAAGCTAGGGAAACACAGAAAAAAATAAATAAATGTTTCGCGTTGAAACTAAGATCTTACAAGGCTCATGTCGGACACATCAGTTTTGTGGTGTATTTTAGAGATCTTGGGCTTGAAGTTGTCCTTTGGCTTCTTGAAGATTTGATCTTCGTCGCAGCCGCAATGTTCCGCAGCGACATTCACTTCATGCTTCCTCTTACCGAGTTCACTACATGAGGTTTTATTCCCCAAGAGAATCAATTGGCTATGCAGCGCACTATAGCTCTCGTGCATAAGGGCCAGCATTTCGGTCAACTTCCTGTTCTCCTGGCTAATCCGGTGATACTCGTCGACCAGTGCGCGGGCCTATACACAGCAAAAAAGATCACCTAAGAGGTTTGGTCTTTATATTCGAATATCCCCGTTTTCAGAATCGGTCAGAGCCACGGGGCTCCTTTAACTTCATTCTTTTAGAAGCCGTCTACTTCTCTATTTTAAATGAGGCCGGTCAGCTTCCCTTTTCTTGGACTGTAGGAGTAATTTGACTTTGCCTCTCGCCATTTCATTTTCTCTATTGTGAACTCTTGACTTCAACCGTAGTTGTCTGGAAGTATTTAGAAATTTAGGCCGGTGAACAGCAACACATAGCTGGAACGCTCATCCACCTTAGAGGGCGAATATATTGGTTCACAGACGCATTCCCGGCTAATGTGATAGCTGCCCTGGATTCCAATTTCAGTGACGTTCTAATATATCAAAAAAAAAAAAAAAAAAGGAATCGAGTCATTGGGCCGACCTGAGGTTTGAAGCGGAATTTGCTGTTACTCTTAGCTCTCATTCTGGGCGTTAACTGCCCCCCGATTAGCCATAAGAACTTCGTATTGGAATCCCGTAAACCGGCCTTTTATATATCTAGCATTTTATTCCTATTTCTTGACGCAATTTCTGTTACAAATGAACTCACCTCATGCTCAACAACGGGCTCTTCTTGTCGTCTTCCTTGAGAACAATCATTTATTGGACCTATTTCCTTCTTCTGATTCAAGAAGAAGAAGAAGAAGAAGAAGAGAGATTGTGAGCTAAGCATCCAAAGATCTTTCTTTTCTTTTCACCAAACACAGATACAACAACAGAAACACGAGATTAATCACTGCATATCTTTGCAATCGTAGGTCCATCTCACCGGATACGATGTGTTAAGCTCAAGGGAAGTGTCCACTATCCAATCCGAATCCACGGGACTTGCACTCGACGCCATCAAGAGCCAGAGAAAGAAAACCTGAAGGGACGAAGTTTAACTCAGAAATCTTCCGAAACAGTAGATGAAGGGACGGCCACCAGAATGGCGTTGCAATTTATAGTGGACCTATTGGGTGAGTGAAAACGACACAAAATAAAGAAATGAAAGGTGTACGCGTCAAGAGAGTTGCCGCGAAGTATCGCTCGTAATGGAATTCTGGAACAAGGCACATTTTATGTTGGCATTCGTCGACCTCAAGGGAACCGAAAATATTATAATGAGGAAGAAGAAAACTAAGAGAAGAGTCAAGATCTGGTATGGACCAGAAAAAGAAACCCAGTTGATTCCAAACTCAAGTGGGGCCCACTATAGAAGTTGCTTTTTCCAGCTTGGATTTATTCATTTGACTTGACTTTCGATGGGTTTATTAATTAAACTTTGACGAAAAATTCGTACATTGTTCTCGAAAAATTAATGCAATATGACCACTTCACGAAGCAAATTATATGTTCGACCCGTTGCGCTAAGGGTAACGGTGTTTCCTATCACGCGCATGAGAAGCTGACGGGTTTCGCACTAGGAATGTTCGTCCGATTCTAGATTATGGCAATTTTTATCAGTTCTTTCTCTTCATAATAAAACACAAAAAAAATTATCAAATTAATCATAAACATATTATCTAGTTGCTAATACAGTCATTAATTTTTTTTAAAATTTTTCAAATTTAATCATAAACCTTTGTGCGAAATTTCAATATAAATGTGTGCCAAATAGGACAGACAAAATCACTTGATTACCAAGTTCGCGATTGTGTGATGATCTCAAGATCATTAATTAGTTCTTTTTATATACAATAATATAGAAAGAACATTATCATGGGTTTTCTGGTCCATTTGAACCGGAGGGCTTGTTTGGGCCCTAACACGGTCATGATTCAACGATTACTCATAGTGTGAAAGGTATAAAACTAGATATTTCCTTACAAGAGTCATCGACACACTTGAAGGCTTACATAAGATGTGGTGTGACACCTACTTATATCATTCATTTACGCAATACCATGTTTACCTATTCTTCTCCCAATTCACATTAGGTAGTTGGCCAAGGGTTGGACTCATCCTTGGTCGATATACACAAAGTTGCTATGGGTTGAAATTTAACATAGGATAAAGTTGCTTCTCTCATTGCCTAATTTGGTTTGTAATTTCACTCTAATCACTAAATCTGCAATATGTAATGCCTCAGTACATTACCTCAAGGTTTACTCATTACTTGCTCTCTTATTTAATCTTTCAAGATTATAGATGGCGCATGTGAAAGGTTTAATTAGAAACTCAAATCAAACAGGACGGCCATATTAAAACACAAGTGCATAACAAAAACGATAGAGGTAGGCACGCCAATATAGGATATGGCCTTAATAAAGTTTGACTAACGAGATGACAAGTCAGTTCTCAAGCAAAAGTACAACTTCTAATATTACATACATATCAATATATTTTGAATAGTTCTTTACAAAAGTTCAACGAAACATTCATGGTGGATTACAGGGTACGATATTTACTTTGATTACTATGGCTCATTCACAATCTCATTAGGATAAGTATTCTCCCTCATACTTTTATCTTTATCAACCAAATCTAATTCCTCAAGGATGATAGGTCCTGAAAACGGTTAACAACAATGGGTGAGATATAAATTCTCCATGAGTCAATACCTTACGCTCGAGTAGGGTGCTGATTTGCTCGAGGTGGCCTAAATATGCAGGTTATTCTCGATAACAGACCAATAGCGTGCGACCTCCGTAACGCTCTAGTTACTTCATTATTAGGCACTTGGCTCAAACTAGTCAACCATTGACCACATGCACACTTACCCCGCCTTGGTATACATACTACACAGCGTTAATATGACATTATGCAAATAACGCACAAACCAAAGTATTCAACTAGAATACCCATCACAATCTCACATACATCATGCATCACACGTGTTTCATTTATTAACGATCACTCGGCCACAACACAACCCCTTGGTAGCCTTAAGATAGTTAAGTGCTCTTTCGGCATGATCGGGTTTCGTCCCATTCCTTCGACAACGACGACTAATAAGCCATGCTATTCCAAGTACCCTTAGCATGGACTAACAATCATGCATTCCTACAAGGAGAGTTGGCCCACAACTTGCCACAACCAGCATCTAATAAGTTATGTGGTTCCAAGTACCCTCGACATGAACATATTAAGCTCGATTCCAAGTACTCTTGGTGTCGGCTTTGTCCCCAAGTACCCTCAAGCAGCAGTAACCATCATGTGACCACACAAGCATGCCAAACAAATAAGTCGATTTATATTTTCGCATGTAGCCCAATGCAAACATGGTTGTGCTCATTACTCAATTCATTGTAATTTTTTTCATGCTTCAAATATACAATAAAAAAAATTCTCACTTGATCACAGAGACATACGTTTCTTGTCAAAATTGATATTTCTCATTTTTATGCCATACTAGATTTTTTGAAGACGAAAACATAATATCCTGACACTACCTCATGATACATCCTTAGTTACCCCATCCAAAAATTCATTTATTGATATAACTATTTAATCAGGTATATATATATATACACACACATTTAAGGGCACAAAACAATTACCAATTCATCACCAAAAAATAATCATTATTATTTATTCTGACCATGGTTAACAAATCCATCTATATTTAATTAATACAACTGCGGTTAATTAGCTCAACTTCAGTTAATTAACTTAACATTAATTAATTAGCCAAATCATGATTAAATAATTATGTTTAATTAACCTAAAAAAAGGTTAAGAAAAAGTAACTATGGTTAAGTAACCTAACTATGGTTAACAAAAAGTAACTACAATTGACATAAAGTAACTATGGTAAATTAACTTATGGTTAATTGAAGTAACTATGGTTAACATAAAGTAATTATGGTTAATTAACCTAACCAAGATCAACTAATTCAATCATGGTTAATTAACATAAACTAATTAGAATTAACCTAACATAAACTAACCCTAAATGCGATTAAAAACCTAATGAAGGATTAAGAGGTTAACTCATAAACTAACGTAATCGATAATGATGGCAATAACATGGACATGCGGAGACATAAGCAGTGCGTCAACATGAGCGGCGTAGGCAGCGGATGGCTCGAGCTGTGCATGGCCGACTTATTTTGGCTACAAGCGCATGCAGTGACATGGCGATGACAACGAGTACAACTCGGTTGCATGGTGGCAAGGCGCATCGATTGAGCAATATGGTGATGGTTTGGCTTGGTAGGGCTCAACGGCGCGGTTCAGGCGATGCGAGTAGTGGTTTAGCTCGGGTGAGTAGCTTGACAACAACACAATGATGAAAACACTTGATAGCATAGTGACAAATAACGAGCAATGGTGATGCGTGGATGAGCGGCAATAAAAGAAATGAAGATGGAGAGAGAGAGATGGTGATCAAATGAGGAAAAAGGGAGAGAGAGAGTCACGGCCAAAAGAAAATGAGGGAAGAGAGAAAGAGGCCACAACAAAAATGGGGAAAAGAAGAGGGAGAGAGGAAATGGTGAGCCCAAGCGATTAATTCCCCATAATGACTTTTTTTGTGACTGTCATGACTCGAAAATAATTTTTCAAAAATTTGCTGGGTTAATGGATTATTAGGTTAATTAAATGGATTAACCTAATACGGACCCTCCCAAATCCTATCGAATCGCAACTTTAATTTTTGTTCAAATGATTTTAAAATTTGAATTCGTCACTAATCATTTTTGGTAGGTTGATTAGATACCTAAGTAAATTAGCGAGATGACTAAATTACTTCTATGAATCAGAGATTATGGGTTCGGGGACTTGGTTACACTAGTTAATTAAAACTAATGCCCTTTTGGTACCTTAATTTCATGGATATTCTTATTTGGCAACTCAGACTTGGTTTATTCCTAAGGCTCTAGTGGAGTGTTCTCTTTTTGCGTTTTCACTTTTTAAATGGGATGCATGGATGGTTTTTTTTTGTATTTTCAAAGTGTTAAAATTTCCTGAAGTCGAAAGAGTGAGTGTGTTAACGACTTCTGTACAGTATTACGACCTCCAATATGTGGCTCGGCCTACTCATTCTTAGGTCGATGATTCGAAAAATTTAATTATAGGAAATAAATGATAATAAATAAATACCACCAATGGATAGCTCAGCCTTAATTTGGCTCTCTCCTTTGGAGTTTAATGGTACGGAAATTAAATTACAGGAATTTAAATGACAGTAAGTAAAAACTTCAAATGGGTGGCCTAGCATTGGCTTGATTCTTCCTTTTGGGGTTTAATGATTAAATTACAAGAATTTAAATGACAGTAAGTAAAAACTTCCAATGAGCGGCTTAGCATTGGCTTGGTTCTTCCCTTTGGGGTTTAATGGTGCAGAAATTAAATTGCAGGAATTTAAATGATAGTAACTAAAAACCTCTAATGGACGGCCTAACATTGGCTTGGCTTTTAATGGTGCGGAAATTAAATTGTAGGAATTTAAATGACAATAAGTAAAAACCTCCAATGGGCGGTTTAGTATTAGCTTGGCTTTTCCCTTTGGGGTTTAAGGTGTAGAATTTAAATTGCAATAAATAAAGATCTCTAATGGATGGCCCAGCCTTGGCTTGACCCTCTCTTTTGGGGTTTAAGGTGCATGAATTTAAATTGCAGGAATTTATATTACAGTAAATAAAGAACCTCTAACGGGAGACTCGGCCTCGGTTCGGCCTACCCATCGTGCGGTTTGATGGCACTGGAATTAAATTGCAGGAATTTAAATGACCTTCAGTGAGTAGGCTCTACCTTTCACATTCTAGGGTTTGAATTCATTAAAATAAAATACAATGAATTGACTGAACAATTCGAGCTGAAATCCATCGACAGGTCAATTGAGAAATTGGCAGGTATTTAGTAGTTGGTCTGGGTCGATTTTGCATCTCCTTGAGGTTTACCGTGGATATAGAGCTGTCTTTTACCTGACATAAAATATGGGGGAAATGAGAAAATATAGTAGTACGAATATGATTTAATTCACATAAAACAATTAGAACAATAAAAGAGGCATTTAGCTTCAATGGCATCATGAGAAATGCTTGTGGATTAAGATTGCGGCTCGAACGATGGGGATGAACTCTTGATTTATATTGATCGATAAAGGAATTGGTGATGATAACCCCTAGCTTTAAACTCCCATCATATTCAAAATTCTCTCTCTTTTTGATATTTTTTTCTCTTAAATTTTTCTTCAATCTTTCAAAATTCTCTCAAATATCCAAAATTTTCTCTCCAAAAAATGATTCCCTCCCAAGCTCACTTCTTTCTCTTTTTATAACCCAATCATCTATTTCCCATTTTAATTTTTTTACTAACTCTATCTCCCATTCTAATTTCTCCACTAACTCTTCTTCATTTTCATCTTCCCTTCTCCATCTCTATCTCACATTCTAATCTCTCAACTAACTCTTCTTCATCTTCATCTTCATTTCTCCATATTTATTTTCCATTCTAATTTCTTCATTAACTTTTCTTAATCTCTATCTTCCTTTCTCTTATCTTATTTTCTCCCTCCATTCTTTTTCATCTTCTCTTTTCCATCTCCTCTTCTTCATCTTCCCTTCTCTTATCTTATTTTCTCCATCCGTTTTTCTCCATCTCCTCTTCTCCATCTTCTCTTCTTTATTCTAATTTCTCTACTAACTCTTTTTTTGTTATTTGTAAAATAATCCCTTAAGAGTTACGTATTTGCACTCTAGTCCTTGAGATTTTAAATATTTGCAATTTAGTCCCTAAAAAAATATTCCTTTAAGTCCAAATCTCCTCACAATTTTCAACACACCTTCCCTATACTTAGTCAAAATTCACCGAATGTCAAATTTAACTTCATTTCTTACTGCTGAAAATAATGCAAAATTTAATTATAGCTCTTTTGCAAAATTAAGTCATTCTGGGTATAATTGGGCCAAGATGAAAATTTAGAATATTAGAGAATAATGTCACAACTCTTAAAAGTAAAAAAATGAAAATAAATTGACTCAAATTGAATTTTTTTAGGCCCAATTTGAGATTATGCTTGTGAAAGAATACACGACCCCGAATTGGATTTTTTAAATTTACGATGGCCAACATGAAAAGGGATTTAAAAGAAAAATATTGACTATTCTTATGTATTTTTGTGGCCTCAAATGTTTTTCCTACTTTCTAAAAAAATATAAAAAAAATACAAAAAATATGAAAAATAATTTTTTTTATTTAGAATTGGTTCTCTAGGCTTGGCCAAGATCCCCAACGTTGATTTTTTTTTTCTAATTTTATGAATTTTTATGAATTTTATATTAATTTTCGAAAATAAAAATACCGAAAAATACTCAAAATTACCGAAAAATATTGAAAATATGAAAATTTATCTTTTGGTCAAAATTGGTTCCCTAGGCTTAGCCAAGGTCTCCAAAGTTGATTTTTTAATTTTATAAATTTTTATAAATTTTTTTTTATTAATTTTAAAAGAGAAAAGATTATTAAAAATCAGACATCAACAGTGACGTCCTGGAAATTCGGAACCTGAAATTATAATGAAGTTTGGATTTTCTTGGGAAGAGGATCAATTTTCGGACGTGAATATTAATTTAGTTGGAGCGTCGATCTGAAGTTGAATTTCGTTGATCACGCCGAAGAAAATTTCCGTTCGCGTTGAGAAATTTCTCATTCACATCAAACCCAATTGTGCCCCGAATCCTCGTCGAACAAACCTGAAGAATACTCCCATTTGTCATGCAAAAATTTTACCTAGTCCCAGATTTTCGAATTTACATTTCTTGCCCCGAAATCATGTACTAGAAGACAAGAAAATTGATTTCATTGAGTCCTTTTTCTTCCCTTTTCTTCCCTTCTTTCAGTCGGCCATTTTTCCTCCCAATAACCCAAGTGCACTCTGCCATTTCCACTCTCATTTTCAGCTGAAGCCCCTACCAACCCTACTCAATTTGCTCTCTTCCCTCTTATCTCTTCTGCCACGCCTCTTTCCCATGCAAGGAAGTTTGACTTGCATCATTTCCCTTTTTGGTTATGCAAACCAAATGAAAAAGTTAGGATATTATGCAAACTCGGTTAAAATTTAAAAGTACAGTACAATGGATCGAATACCACGAAGAAGAGATTGCAAAGGTTAAACTCAATTGCTTGAGTGCTAGTTATCTTATCTTACCTATTCAATCAGTTTCAAGATGTATTTGGGTAAAAATGATATTTTTCTCTTACGAAGATACAAATATTCATCTTTTTGAGGGGAAAAAAGTGTTCAAAAAGTCTTAAACATTTTAAATTGATACCAATTTAATACTAAACCTCCTAATTATGTCAATTTAGTCCTAAATATTTTGCATTTATGTCAATTGAGTCAATTCGATCAATTTTGATTGGAAATCGCTTATGTAGGCATGGTTCATCCTACGTGGCGTAACCGGTGATGACGTGGACATTTTAAATTTTTTTATAAAATTAAAATTTTAATAATTTTCAATCGCTAGAGGGCTAGTCATCTTATCTTAGCTGGGCAAAAGTGTATTTTCCTCTTATCAGGAGAGACTTAAATCACAGATTTGAGACCCAATGCATGCCAAGAAGAAATTGGAGTAGACACATAAACAGCACGATTTGTGCATACCTTTGACCATTCCAAAAGACAAAATGAAAGCATGGGTCGCGACGCACGAATGATAGATTTTGACAGACGCTTCAAACCAACCCGTCCATTTCTTCACCTGCTGCTAATCGCGTTTAAAAGTAATCAAAACTCAATTACAGATCAAATCTCACGACCATTCCACGCACACATGCATTTAATGACGTCATTTTCTGATGCCTCCGGCATGAACCATGATGCATGCCTATGACGTCATTATCGTTGCCTATTATACTACTAATGCACGTAAAGCTCAATTGCTTCACAATTTCCTCATGGACGCTATACGTGCTGCTGCAGGCGTGCTTCTTGCGGCAATCGATTCGAAAAATCAAGAATCACACGCATCATAAAATCGCTAGTCCCTTCGAGTATCAACCTTCAAAAAGACGATTGTGCGATCTAGTGCTTGACTCAAACTTTAAGAAGATTCTCACGGCTTGTGAAGGCTAACAATGAACATCAAAGACAACTAGCATCCTCACTAGTCTTCTTCTTCTATTGATTTTCTATTTCAGATCACACACGTCATTAATATGTATTTTTACTTGATGCATTAAACTATCTTTAAAAAGCCGTGGATAGGAGACTTTGAACATGTCAATAAGGAAAAAAAATGCCATCAATATACGTGATGATGGTGTTAGTATATATGCTACTTTACTACGTCATATATTGGCGTGATTTGAGGTATCCACGTTCTCTAATTATTGCGTGCGATGTTCGCTACATCATGTAATGTAAAAGTTGCTTCTGACGAGAACGAAAGTCTTGTTCTAGTCAATAAAAATTTTAGCCTTAGCACGAATTGTCAGATTGTGAAGATATCGTACTGCAAAGATGCCATCTTTTTAATTTCCGACCAAGACTAAGAATACGCCTTACCTTACCAACTTTTTCTATATCAACGTGATATCTTCACATTAGACTTTGCACATTTTTAAAAACATTTCACTGATTTTTTATTATAATATGTAACGCATTCAATTTCGTGTAATGTCAGGGAACTTTCCTTCAAAAGAGTGGAGCTAACGTAATCCCTAAATTTTTATGATCTTTTCCTGGAAATTGATGCATTTTAATCAAAATGTGATTATTTTTCCTCATGAAGTGATATTACCATAACCATACTCAGCCCCATTTGAAATCAATTAAATAATAAATCAATTTGGAAACAAAATTTAAGAAAGCAAATAAAATGGGGCAAATCGACTCTCTGCTAGTATAACATTTGAGATATGTCGATTCAGCCTGATCTTAGTCCATTTACTATTGCATGTAGATGGATTATCCATAAGTTTTGCAAACTCCATCATATATAATGAAGTCATTTGAAGATTGACATTTCCGAACTCAGAAAAAAAAAACATGTGTACAATATGTAGCAACATGACCAAGGAGAATGATTGGATAGAGGAAATATTGAACAATTGGTAATTTTTGAGGATCGATATCAATTATGACTTACTATTTTGATGAATACTTTATTCAAAGAGAAAAGAATTATGTAAATACCTACTGAAAATATTATAGGATTCTATTGTGGAAGAATGAATTGTTTTCGATAGGGTAGAAACATCTATATTGGCTACTTGAAGAAAAGGGAACCCATATGATTATTCTGCAGAAGTTCAGCTTCCCATGAGACAGTAACAACGTGGACATATTGCAGATGGAAATGAAAATGGTTTGACTGTCTCTTAACCTACCCTCAGCTTCATGCCAGTTACGATCAGCAGCTAATTTTGCTGTTATTGGTATTCTTAACAGACCCATATCTACCTCTTTTGTCGGGTAAATGAATCAACAGTATCTGTATTAACACCCTTGCAAATAAGCCAACCATGTTAGGTGAGAGTAGTAATGTCGAGGAAGTTTCGAGGACGACTTTTCCATCCGGCCTCTCTCTCCCTGTATTCGTGCTTCCTGTCAATGAAACCACAATGAATAGACAATAAGAAGCAGAAACAACAGAGGGATGACGAAACATTAGGTTATGAACACTCTTCGTCGGTTGGTGGTTAGGGACGTGCGGCCGCCTCGAGACCTTGTGGCCATTGCGAGTAGGCCTTCGTCGCCTTCGCCTGAGGATGAAGACCGTTGCATGCTGGTCGCTTGAGGCCATTGCGAGTACTCAAAACATCTAGATACCATCATGTCATGGTGATTGTCAATTGAGAACTACGAGCACGTTCAGCCATTCTTGATCTGGGCTATGTCCTAAATATGTCCCATCTGAACAATTTACCTAAGACCTGAAAGGATAAAATTTATTCTATTCGAAATCTCCCCTAAATTTAAGGTGTTAGGGTCAAGCCAATTACGAATATAGGCTATGCTTATTTCACTGAAAACTTTTTGATCAAGGAAAATAAGTAGTTTTCACTTGATTGATGATTTAGAAAAATTGATTTCTTTCTTTTTTAAATGGAAAGGTTTTTTTTTTCCCCAAAGCTAAACTTCTTGTTTTCAGTCAATGGAAAAATATTTTTTTATAGATCGACTAGTTTTTTGTCCTCCAAACATTGGAAAGTCGAAAAATAATTTCTTAACAATAGTTCTACTTCAAACAATGGACAACAAACCCACATCCCAATATTGTGTTAGGTTGTCAGGATTAGACTGAGAAGAGATTAAAATGTCGAGAGATTTGTTATATTCTATATCTTGTTTGCTAATGATCAGATATAACCTAAATTATGACTAAATAAATAATTACAATAAGTAAATAAATAAGTAGAAAATAGAAAAAAAAAAGCCTAACCTTCTTTTCATACAAATTGACAACCACCTACGATGATCACAGTTTCCGACGGCGATGACAACCATGTTGGGGTTGCTAACCATGAACGGGGATAGGATCTAGCTCATGAGAGGCTCAACAAAATGGAGTGGTTACTGCCGCCACGAGGAGTAACTGCTACTAGTGGCTGCCAAATCAAGGCGACCACAGCGGTGGCGTGGTGGCCAAATCCATAGAAACCTGGTCACTGCGCTCGCAGTAGACTGTAAAACTTTTGTGCGACCACCATTGACAAGCCCTTAGTTGTGGTCGATCGTATATGCTCTCTTGATTTTTTGCTTCTCTTTTAAAATTTTTAAAACAAATCAGGGTGGGATAACTCCTAGAGGCAGGGTCGATTCTCCAGCTTTTTATTTTTTATTTTTAACATATCCGGGGTTATTCCATCCAAAATACCGGCGTAGAATAATTGTTATTCCATTGGGTCCTTATCCTAGTCACCGAGCGTGCTCCTAGGGGATTAGTTTGGTGGTTAAACGCTTGATTTGGGTGCGGAAGATCCCAAGTTTGAATTACAAAATCTCCTGCTTAGAGTAACAATTAGGTCCCACTTGTCATCTTGTCGATGGAGCATTTACCTTATATACAAGAACGAATGGGCTGATATACCATATGTAATGAAAATTACATTAATAGGCTTATAATCCGAAATATCTCGCAACTAGTTCTCCACTATTGGTAAGGTAATCATACTTTCTTTGCAAAATGATGTGAATGTAAATGAAAAACATCTCTTTGATAAGGTTCGCAATCGAGTTATCTTTGTAATAAAAGAGATATTTGGTGATAAGCCTATCGTTTGTAGCGATTTTCATAAATTTGTAGGGATTAATCAAGCCAAAAATTTAGATATACCGTGTGTTTTGAAAAGAATATATCCTAAATGAAGGTTCGTAAGTCAATTAAACATCCCTATCACCAGTTCCGGTCAATCTCTTGATGAAGTAGCTTACACTGACCTCACGATACTCACATCATTTAAGTAACTTCATGTCCCTGATTTATTTGTTGCTGATTCTTGGGTTACAAGAATCCTCCACAAAAGTCTTGGTCGTGTCAAGAGAATACTAAATACATTTCCACCAAATTGTTAAGAATGGATTGGTTGGCTTCCTGGACTCTCTCTCTTTGTTAGGTAGAAAAGTAAAGGAGAAAGGGAACAACAATAACATAATGATGTCCTTGAAGAACTGAAAAGTCTTCAAATTGAGTCAGAGACACGTCATGTTCAAGACTTACAGAGAGATTGCGTGATGGGAAGTGGAAGTTTCAAGGCAGAATTTTTGGGAATTGCTTTTCCCCTCGTTCATCCCACCTCTTAAGTTTTTTTTTTTAATTCGAGACATATCAAGCATCATCAAACATCGAATAAAATAAAAGTATTAGGAGTTGGAAATCAAATTGAATTTAAGCATACCATTTGATTTCTAGGATTTTTTAATCATTGGGGAACTCAAAGCAATCGTTGGGGAACTCAAAACAACAATTTTAATTTGTTGTGCATTAGGTAGGCAGTTTGCAATCTGAAAAGGAACAAGAACTTCATTGTAGGTCTTAAAAATGATGTCCAGAACGAGTGACACTCAATTTCTCGATATTTGATTATAAGAGAGTTCAAGTGGACAATTTGATTACATCTAGATAACTCCTACTAATACACACATACATATATGCATCAAAGTAATTTAAACCAGAAAGTACTTTTATCCGAATCTAATATAATATCCATTTATACTCGTATAAAATGTTCGGAAAACATACCAAAAACTAAAAGTTTTCTAGAACTTAGAGCCAGCCAATTATAGCGGCCTTATAATACTCAATCCAACTCTCCAGCCCATATGAATTGATGCTTAGAACTGAGGTCCAATCAAAATCCACTTTCGGAAATCTCCACGAGTAGTCTCTTGTCAAATGTCTAGACATACCTAAAATCTTTGCAAAATTGCAAAATGCACTTCGTATAATGAGATGGGCCTACATTGAACAACTTCACAATTTTGATAAAAATAGCAGAATGTATGGGAAGATGTTGAGGGCACTTATGCAGTTAAATTTGGAGAAACGAAGCAGGGTGAATGCAGCTCTAATTAAGTAACGAAAGGCCTAGAAGAAACTTACCCAAAAAGAGTTTCATCATTTTTTTTTAGAGAATCACTAAAAATATTCATCATGCATGGATAGATGGTCATCTATATAGATGAAAGAAATCTTACTTTAAAAATGTGTAAAGTGACAAATGAAGAGCGAAAAGAATAATAATGTTGCACAAATAACCTAAAAAGGGATTAGTTGAGAACAGAAGATGAGAAATGAAAAAAATAAAAATAAAAATGAACAAAATAAAGTTTCACACCCACATAGGCTCGGGGCATCCAAGATGACCTCCAGGTTTACCAGTCAGATGACCTCCGTGCTGACTTTTGTGTACCTTAACCGATCTATTTTTCTAGGCAATCTTAAAGTTGCAATTCCCCATTAGGCTCAAGGCAAATATCAGCTTAGTCATTTCTTCTCTAGATTCATTTCCAAATCTTTTTTTTTTATGGAGAAACCATATGTTTGCAATTATGCCTTATCTTTGAAATATCAGCTATGTAGATCTTTACATTATTGCACTCTCAAAACTCTGCTGTACTTAACATTTGCAGGATATTTTTGTCATCATAAAAAAGGAGGAGATTGTTAGAGAAACATCTCATAAAACATTTTGATAATTTTCAAACGATCCTTTGATATTTGATTTACCTTTAGTGTGCAGATTTTCGTCTTCTATGGCTAAGTATCACATAAACATCAGATGATGTCTAAAGCATCTTCTTGAAAACATCTGTTGATGACCTCAAAAGATCTAGTCAATGATTGTTTGATATCAAAGCTTGAGATATCAAGTAAGACGAGATGAATAAAGTCTATACGTGATGTTCTTTCAAGAAATATTAACTGAAGTGATTAACAGTTAATAGGAAAGCCAGCGAGAGGATTTTTATCTTCTTGGAAACAGTACAGTTGCACTATCAGAGTACAATAGTAACTTGTTAGTGAGAAACAATATCTCAATGCCTATTTTAGGCACGTCCAGTCTAACTTGAAAGAAAGCTGCTCTAGTGTAAGGACAAGATGTCCCATCCATCTCCAATGGCTCTTTTGCTTCTCTAAATGTGTTCAAATGACTAGAAGCTTATAAAAGGAGGAAGTCGTGAAGGCCAAGGAGGTTGGACATATTGTATATGCAAAGTTGCTCTAGAATCTATTTTAGTTTAAAAGCTTGACTGAGAAAACTCTTGTGATCATTTGTTGCCTTGTAATCATGCAAAATTAGGTGTACATTTTTAAGTAATGAGGTTATATCAAGATAGTGAGATCTATCATGAAAAAGATCAGCTCACGTACTGTTTGTAACTTATGATGCATTTTACTTGTGCATTCTAGCCCATGTTTTGGCTATTAGTTGTGTGGAGTGGACGTAGGCTTAATATATAAGACAAACTGCTCTATATTTGGTATGCTGATCATTTCTGAGTCATTACGTTGTTTCCACACATTCAGATGTTGTTGCGCAAAACATTTGCCAACCCGATCCTTTTATTATCACTTACTTTTTTTCGCACAATCAAAAAAAGTTTTGAAACAACCGATTTACCCTCCTCTAGGTTGCACTGTTAGCCCCAACACACCCATGATAGAGATACACACTAGAATTTAAATAACAATGCGAATAAAACTTCTGTACAGTATTACGACTTACTCATTTTTTGGGTCTGATGATTCAAGAATTAAATTACATGAAGTACATGACAGTGAATAAACACCTCTAATGGGAGGCCTAGCATTGGCTTGGCTCTTCCCTTTGGGATTTAAGGTACAGGTATTTAAATTGCAGGTATTTAAACTACTGTAAGTAAAAACCTCCAATGGGAGGCCTAGCATTGGCTTGGCTCTTCCCTTTGAGATTTAAGGTGCAGATATTTAAACTACTGTTAGTAAAAACCTCCAATGGGAGGCTAAGCATTGGCTTAGCTTTTCCTCTCGGGATTTAAGGTGCAGGTATTTAAATTGCAGGTATTTAAACTACTGTAAGTAAAAACCACCAATGGGAGGCTAAGCATTGGCTTGGCTTTTCCCCATGGGATTTAAGGTGCATGCATTTAAATTACAGGTATTTAAACCACTGTAAGTAAAAACCTCCAATGGGAGGCTAAGTATTGGCTTGGCTCATCCCTTCGGGATTTAAGTGTAGGTATTTAAACTACTGTAAGTAAAAACCTCCAATGGGAGGCTAAGCATTGGCTTGGCTCTTCCCTTTGGGATTTAAAGTGCAGGTATTTAAATGACCTCCAGTGGATGTGCTTTGCCTCTCCATTCTGGGGTTTGAGCTCTTAAAAATAAATTACAACAAATTGATTCAACAATTTGAAATTTGTGCGCGCTTAGGAACTCCTTCTGTAATGCCCCATTTTTATAGTTCTAAATTATCGTGAATTTAACGAAATGGATTCGAAAGCTGACTCGGGGCCGAACGAGTTAGGACTTGATCTGAACTACGTTATTGAATGTGATAGGCCGCAAAATGGACGGTGGCCGAAGATTGGCAAATAAGGCTTGGTCCAAATCGAAATAGATTATCAAGTCCCAAATCTATTTCCTCTTGCGTGAACGATGAGAAAGAAAAATCGGCTCGCGGAAATTGGTCCAAATAACGAGCTCGAATGCGCTAGCCCAGCTCGAATGAACATTAGCAATTTGTTTTGGTTCATGGAAATTTTTCTCAACTCTTAGCCATGGGTCCGTGTAGATGAAGACCCAACATTTTCCAAGTGATCCATTAGAAAGCCACGAGAGAAAGTTAAAAGTAACACTCACCCTTCATACCCATTTTTTTTTATATTGATTCTTGAACGTGAGTGGAGATGGATAGAGGGAAGCAAATTCTGGAGTGCTGCATGTCAGGTCCACGTGGAGAAAAAGTTGATAGAAAACTCATTTGCTGCACGATGTCTCATTATTCTTCTCGTTAGCACCATTCCATAGAAAATTTGCAGCATCTTCTTCCTCCTTCACGCTTACCTCTCCAGTGGACGAGCGGAACTCTTGGCACTTCGAAGAAGACGACCGCCCGACGACTCGACGGACTGTTGAACAACTGAAGCTAAGGTGAGTCCTCTCTCTAATCAGCTTACTAATCCCTCCAATGTTAGTCGAAGACAGCAACTCGGTGAGAGGATGTGAAGTTGAGTAGTCTAGTTCTAGCATGGGTAAAGGAACCGCGGCAAGAACTATCCATGCATGTTGAGTGGAAGTCTAAAATATAATGTTTCGGGTGTCGAATTGTGGAAGAATCTCGTAGACATGCAAGTGGGTAGGAACGACGTTGACGTCGGGTGGAGGAGATGGTACCGAGCTGGATCTTTGTTGAGGACGATGAACGACGAGACTTGGCTAAGAGTAATGCTGTTTCTGTTGGACGATGGACGTTTGCAAGTTAACTCTACAGCTCCCTTACTATTATGACTAATGGATGTGTCCGACGTGGGAAGTTTGACGATGGACGAGGGCCACTAACGCTGGTTTGAGTAAGGGGTAGTGCAACGAAACAAAAATCCGTCCATGCATGAAAGGGATAAGTCCATAAAAGTGGTGGAAGTTAAATGTTGGTTGTACAAGTATAAATCTGGGGTGGATATTAGTGACCCCATTTTTATTTTACCCTGAGGAAATAACAACCTGCAAGCCCTCCACTATCCTTTCTACCAGCTCGTGCAATGAGAGTCCAGAATCCTTGAGCTTAGGTTGAAGGAGCACAAGCCGCAGTCTTAAAACTAGTTGAAATCTGGTTCTGGTAGACCAGAAAGTAAGGTGAGCCGAATGAGGGAATTTGAGGGTGCTTGTGTGAAATATATACACTGGGAAAATGGGCGAACTCGAGAGAAGGTCAACTGTGTATCGCGACCCCCTAAAAAATTTTATCTTCAAAAGGGGTTAACGGATTATTAGGTTAATTAGATTTGACTAACCTAACGCGGACCCTCCCAAGCCCTACAGAATCGCAACTTTGGTTTTTGTTTAAATGATTTTGAAATTTGGAGTCGCCACTAATCGTTCTTGGTAGGTCGATTAGAAACCTAAATAAATTAGCGGGAGAACTAATTTATTCCTGCGAACCAGAGATTATGAGCTCGGGGACTTGGTTACACTAGTTAATTAAAACTAATGCCCTTTCGGTACCTTAATTTCATGGATATCCTAATTCGGCAACTTAGGCTTGGTTTATTCCTAAGGCTCTAGTAGGGTATTCTCTTTTGTGTTTTCACTTTTTAAATAGGATGCATGGATGGTATATATTTTTATTTGTTATATTTTTTTAAGTGTTAAAGATTCCCTGAAGCCGAAAGAGGGAGTGTGTTAACGACTTCTGTGCAGTATTACGACCTACTCATCTTTTGGGTTTGATGATTCAAAAATTAAATTATAGGAAGTACATGACAGTGAATAAACACCTCCAATGGGAGGCCTAGCATTGGCTTGGCTCTTTCCTTTGGGACTTAAGGTACAGGTATTTAAGTTGCAAGTATTTAAACTACTGTAAGTAAAAACCTCCAATGGGAGGCTAAGCATTGGCTTGGCTCTTCCCTTTGGGATTTAAGGTACAGGTATTTATGTTGTACGTATTTAACTACTGTAAGTAAAAACCTCCAATGAGAGGCTAAGCATTGGCTTGGCTCTTCCCTTTGGGATTTAAAGTACAGGTATTTAAGTTGCAGGTATTTAACTACTGTAAGTAAAAACCTCCAATGGGAGGCTAAGCATTGGCTTGGCTCTTCCCTTTGGGATTTAAGGTACATGTATTTAAGTTGCAGGTATTTAACTACTGTAAGTAAAAACCTCCAATGGGAGGCTAAGCATTGGCTTGGCTCTTCCCTTTGGGATTTATGGTGCAGGTATTTAAATTGTGGATGGACTTTGTCCTCTCCATTCTGGGGTATGAATTCTTTAAAATAAAATACAACGAATTGATTCAACAATTTGAAATTTGTGCGCGCTTGAAGACTCCTCCAAGCCGATTTTGTTCTTCCATAGGGTTGACCATTGATATAGAGCTGCGGCTTCCTGACATAAAATAGAGTGAAGTGTCAGTATACAAAATATATGCTAATCTGCACCTAAAACCAAAAGAGTAGAAAGAGTACTTATCTTCCATTTTTTTTTGGAGGGATTTCTATAATTGATTTTCACTCTCTATGTTCCCAATATAGAGAGTCTCTTTTGAATTAAGAAGGACTTTTAGTCACAGATCAGTTGAGAAATCGGTGGACAGCTTAGGAGCTTGTTTGGGCGATTTTTGCATCTCTATGAGATTTTTTTGCCGTTGATGTAGAGATATCCTTCTCCTGACATAAAATATGGGAAAAATGGAGGTAGGAGAAAGTGCATACAATTTGTGCTAATTTGCGACTAAAACCACAAATAAATGAATAAATAAAAACACTTAGCTCGAATTTGCTTGCTCGTTGACGAGGATGAACTCTTGATTTATGTTGATCGATGAAAGAATTTGTGATGATAACCCCTAACTTTAAACTCTCATCATCTTCAAAATTCTCTCTTTCTTTTGGTATTTTTTTTCTCTCTCAAATGTTTCTTCAATCTCTCAAAACTCTCTCAAACATCCAAAATTTTCTCTAAAAAAAAAATCTCTCAAACACTTCAAATTTTCTCTAAAAAAAAAATCCTCTTTCAAGCTCACTTCTTCCTCCTTTTATAATCTACTCATCTATCTCCCATTCTAATTTTTCCACTAACTCTATCTCCCATTCTAATCTTTCCACTAACTCTTCTTCATCTTCATCTTCATCTTCATCTTCCCTTCTCCATATTTATCTCACATTCTAATTTCTCCACTAACTCTTCTTCATCTCCATCTTCCCTTCTCTATTCTTATCTTCCATTCTAATTTCTATACTAACTCTTCTTCATCTCCATCTTCCCTTCTCTATTCTTATCTTATTTTCTCCATCTATTATTCTCCAACTTCTCTTCTTCATCTCCTCTTCTCCATCTTCCATTCTCTATTCTAATTTATCCACTAACTCTTCTTTTTGTTATTTGTAAAATAATCCTTCAAGAGTTAGGTATTTGCACTCTAGTCCTTGAATTTTAAGTATTTACAATTCAGTCCATGAAAAAATATATTTTTTTAAGTCCAAATCTCCTCACAAGTTTTGACACACCAAAATTTACCACATGTCAAATTTAAGCTCATTTCTTGCCGCTGAAAATAATGCAGAATTTAATTAAAGCCCTTTTGCAAAATTGAGTCATTCTGGGTATAATTGAGCCAAGATGAAAATTTAAAATATTAGAAGACAATGTCACAACTCATAAAAAGTGAAAATTAAAAATAAGTTGACTCAAATTAAATTTTTTTAGGCCCGATTCGAGATTATACTCGTGAAGGAACACGTGACTCGAATTGGATTTTTCTGAATTTGCGATGGCCAATATGAAAATAGATTTAAAATAAAAATACTAACTATCTTTGTGTACTTTTTTGGCCTCAAATGTTATTTTTCCAAAATTTTCAAGTATTTTTGTATTTTTTTTTAAAAAAAATATATATAAAATATGAAAATTTATTTTTTGTTCAAAAATGGTTGCCTAGGCTTGGCCAAGGCTTCCAAAGTTGATTTTGCAATTTTCTCATATTTTCTTTATTTTTTGTTTTATGAATTTTCGAAAATAAAAATACCGAAAAATATCGAAAATATGAAAAATTATTTTTTGGTCAAAATTGGTTCCCTAGGCTTGGCTAAGGTTCCCAAAGTTGATTTTTTCAATTTTATGAATTTTTATGGATTTTCTATTAATTTTCGAAAATAAATAAATAAATAATACGTAAAAATACTGAAAATATGAAAAATCGTTTTTTGGTCAAAATTGGTTCCCTAGGCTTGGCTAAGGTCCCCAAAGTTGATTTTTCAATTTTATGAATTTTTATGGATTTTCTATTAATTTTCGAAAATAAATAAATAAAAAATACGTAAAAATACTGAAAATATGAAAAATCATTTTTTTGGTCAAAATTGGTTCCCTAGGCTTGACCAAGGTCTCTAAAGTTGATTTTCCAATTTTATGAATTTTTATAATAAAAAAAATTTATTAAATTTTTTTATTAATTTTAAAACAGAAAGGATAATTAAAAATCAGGTGTCAACAGCTGCCCCTCTTTGAAAGGAAGCTCGGTAGAGGTTCATTTCAAAGACGAGATGACACCTGAGTTCTAATAAGCTCAACACAATAAAATAAAAAGAGTCGTGACATGAATGTTCCACTAAAAATGAAATGAGAACCTAAAGATTCGTTATAAGAAAACCTTAGAGTAGTTGAACTTGAACCCGTATGGTAGGTCAACCCATGATATATTCCTAATAAAAGGATTCTACTAATTAAAAATTGAATTAAAATTTGACCTGGATGGTGGGTCGTACCATTTGACCCGTATGGTGGGTCGTACCGTGGTAGATTCCTAATAAAAGGATTCTACTGATTTAAAATTTCATTGAGATTTGACCCGTATGGTAGGTCACCCCATGAAACTGCCTGTAAGAAGGACTTTGTGCCTGTAGAAAGGACTTGGTGCCTGTAAAAAGGACATTAGTGCCTGTAAAAAAGACTTTGTGCTTGTAAAAAGGGCTTGATGCCCGTAGAAAGGACTTTTAGTGCATGTAAAAAGGACTTGATGCCTTAAAAAGGACTTTGTGCCTGTAAAAAGGACTTTGTGCCTGTAAAAAGGACTTAATGCCTGTAAAAAGGACTTTGGTGCATGTAAAAAGGACTTGTGCCTGTAAGAAGGACTTTGTGCCTGTAAGAAGGACTTGATTTGCCTGTAAGACGGACTTTGTGCCTGTAAGAAGGACTTGGTTTGCCTGTAAGAAGGACTTTGTGCCTATAAGAAGGACTTTATTTGCCTGTAAGAAGGACTTGGTTTGCCTGTAAGAAGGACTTAGTTTGCCTATAAGAAGGACTTTATTTGCCTGTAAGAAGGACTTTATGCCTGTAAGAAGGACTTGATTTGCCTGTAAGAAGGACTTAGTTTGCCTGTAAGAAGGACTTGGTTTGCCTGTAAGAAGGACTTTATGCCTGTAAGAAGGACTTGATTTGCCTGTAAGAAGGACTTGATTTGCCTGTAAGAAGGACTTTATGCATGTAAGAAGGACTTTATTTGCCTGTAAGAAGGACTTAATTTGCCTGTAAGAAGGACTTTATGCCTGTAAGAAGGACTTTATTTGCTTGTAAGAAGGACTTGGTTTGCCTGTAAGAAGGACTTAGTTTGCCTGTAAGAATGACTTGATTTGCCTGTAAGAAGGACTTTATTTGCCTGTAAGAAGGACTTGGTTTGCCTGTAAGAAGGACTTGGTGTACCTCAAAGGGTGCCATTCTGAAATCTGGGGAGACCAGGAATCCTGCAGAAGCTCAAACCCAAATTATATTCTCCTGTCGCTTTAAGAATAAACTAAAGAGGCAGAGATCAAAAGGTCTCGAACATTTCTGTCTTTGAGACAAATCATGCTTTATTGAAGAATGTGGATACCTGTATGTACCGCAATGGATTCGAGTACCCCAACAACCGTCAGAATTCATTCTCTTGAAAGGTTCAGGTTGAAGATATACTTACCTGAGAATTTGGAAGAAATGCCTGGTGGCTTCTCGATAACCAGGCTTGTTCATTCGATAATCGCCAAATGAATTTCAAGACTTTGAAAGGTAATTCGAACATCGGGAATGCGTTGCCTGTCAAGCAATGTCAGAGGTAACATGTGCAAGCATTTTCATCAATGAGTTGATCGGTTCATGCAAAACTATTCAACCAAGTTGGCAATGATTAGAAGTAGTCTGTGTGATAACTCATGATGCAATCAATCAAAATGTGGATCATGCAAAACTATTCTGTCAAGTTTGCTTTACCAATTCTGTTTAAGGAGGTTCTCATATTATGAACGCCTCGAATGTAATCCGAATGGGGAACTTCAGTCCGAAATGACTTTTTCTCACTCTAGAGAAAGACTGTTTATCTGTAGATTAAAATGTTAGACCTGTGTGAAAATGGTTTGCCTTTCCTCATCCTGTCATGCCCCATTCTGTACATTTGATGTCTCCTGTGCAGTTTATGCTCTAAGTTGGAGTTGGAAAATTAATCACGCGGAATAGTCATGTATAATTCATGAATTGTGTAAACACAATGCAGATGTGACAATTTTTAGCATCATTTGTGTTTATATAATGTGCAAATATGGGCGGCTCGTCTCAAACTTTGCTCTTGCACGATGAAGCATATGGGTGAGAGAGCATTTCGGTTTGTTCAATGACAGCGACCGCCATGGTTTAGCGGTTGAATGCCCCTGCAAAAAGCAGAGAAATTATTCTTGAAATTAAACGAGATAAGGAAGACATATTTGCTTTTTCGCTTCAGAGCTTGCGATCAATTTGCCCCATTTTTCACCAGAATAGATCTTGTCAGATGATCATAATTTTCTTTTGGATTTGTCTCCTTCAACATGTTAAATGTTAGTGTAAATATTTCCTGTAGAAAGAAAAGGAGACATGTCAACCAGTATTAAAAGGGGTAAATTGGAAATGATACTGATTTACCTTTCGTCTTGAATGCCTTGCACGAGTCTCTTACCAATTTTGCTGGATTGAATTTTCCTCGACTTTTGTTAGGCACCTCACCATTATCGCAAGACTATAGTAAAATACTGAATTTGATATTACTCGTCGAGTATTCCTGTTTTTTGGTAAGGTCGTCAAGTATTCCTGTTTGTTAAAAAAATGCACAAAAAGTTGTTTAATTTATTTATAATACATACAACATTCCCCACCCTCGGGGATCGAACTCGGGATATTTCGGACCTACTGTCATCCCTCATACCATTCGGTCCATTGGATCGTAGGTGTCCATGTGGCTATCCTTTCAAAGGTTAATTTTTGGGGATAAAACAGCCCTATTGTATCACCTTGGGCCAGTTACGGTATTTCTCGAGGTAATTTGCAATCCCTGTTAAGAATAGAATAAAACAATTCAGGACTTGTGATGATTATGAACAAATTAGAACGATACAGAATTACCTATGTCTGAGATTTGTTCGGGTCTCTCGTTCGCACTTTCCTTTGTCTGAAGCTGTTCATTCCGTGGTAATGTCCACGAGTTGATTTGCCCCAATTTAGTCCAACCAAGGAATTTCGTTTTTGGGTCTTTTTGCAAATTCCTGAAAATAGGAGGGGTTTAATTTTAAAACATGTGTAGTTCGAGGGTAACTTGAAACGATACGGGTTTACCCTTCGGATTTACGCGGATTTCTTCTCGATATTAATTTTTTCGAGTTTGGTGCGGTAACGGCTCCGAGCATTTAATAAGGGGGAAAGGGAAATGATTACTTCTAACTTGTGCATTGATTTTTGACATCGATAAAAGGCGAGAACGTGCGATGAAACTAAGTAGACGTATTTGTCTAGGTTTGATCTTCCTCCCTTTGCAGGTTCTTGAGTGATCAGCTAGCGTTGTTCCGGATCAAGTACGCGTCGGCTGTGTTGCAGGTCCCGTGATCACTAGTTTTGAAATACAGGATCCGTATGCACATTAAAGCCCTGGTGCTTCATCAGCATCAAATTGCCTGATCATGGCGGCGAGTTCGTCGCCAATGCCACTTGCCTGGTGATGATACCTCACCTCCTCCTCAGAAGGCATCCATGCTGGTCCCATAGTCTCGGTCTTTTTGTGCCTTGCTCCAACAGAACTTGATCCTGCTATGAACTGATCTAACTCACCTCTTAAATGTGCATTTTCGATCCTCAGATAATGTATTTCATCGAGGGTGAGGAGAGTATTGCAGTTGGGGCAGGTGGCGGAGTCAAAAGCCTCTTTATATATCTTGTTCTCCGCTCGGATGTTTTCATTTTCAACTCTTAGAAACTCGGCTTCGTTGTGCTCATGACGAGTCTTCATTCGGGTTCGTCTATTTTGAAACCAGAACTTGATTTGCGAAGGATCAAGTCCTAACTCTTGACTCAGTTCCATTTTCTGTTTGCCGTCTGGCATAGGGCACGTTCTGAAGAAATCTTCAAGCTTTCGTACTTGCTCCTCAGTATGGCGATGGTAACGCTTCTTTTGACCTTTACCATTGTTGTCCTTATCCTTATCGGGCTCTTGGACGTCGTCGGTGGAAGGGCCGGACTCCATAGGCTCGATCCCAAACATGGCTTCGAACTCTTCCTCTCCCATATTCAGCAAGTAACGATAACTTTCAAGTGTGTTGGGTTGAGACATCTTCGATTTGGTTAATGATTTCTCAAAGTTTGATATCTCTTCTTGTATTTTCACTCTCTGGATTTTTCTTGGAGATTGCGTATGCTTTAAGAGTCTCTCTTTCGAGCACGAATGAGAATTATCAAGAAGATGCATCCTTTAAAATTAGACGTGGGTTTTCCAACTGTATTGCCTCTCTCGAGTGTTCTGGCTTTCTCCATTTTCTTTTCATCGTATCTCTCGCCCAGCTCGTCTCCTTCCATCTTTCCGTGGAAGGGGGCCCCTTGTTGCTGCCTCCACCGTCAATTTGCTGGCGAGTTCTTCAATAAAGACGAGTCGTATCTCTTTTCTACCGAAAATGTCTTTGTCTCCCACTCAGCTTATTTTTTATCCTTTCTTTTTCAAAGTAGTGGCGTCCCGTCCAACTTTTCCGTAGAGACGTCGGATTTGCTTGGCTCGAGATTGGAGACGAGTAGCGGGAGTGATACTGATAGGGAATGGTAGACAGGAAAATCTGGCCAGTAGAGACTTCCCCTGCAAAAATGAAAGAGAATGCGACAGTATATGTTCTTCATATTCTAGAAAAATTGGAACGATACTGTTTTACCCTTATGTATACTTCCATTGAAATTGAATTGAGGAAGTTTTTTCATTTGGATTGAATTGAATTGTATGTCCCGAGTTGCCCTTCACTTTGAGCTTGCCACATATGTGCTTTGCTTAGTTGGGCCTTGTTTTCTTTCGGGTTGCCTTGGACCATCATCATTTTCCATGCCATTGGGTCCGTGGACCGGAGGGTTCCTTTAATTTGAAGGTTACCTTGAAGGCGAATGAGTCCTATCGCATTCCATTGGGTCATTTCATTTTGCGACACTCTTGAGGCACTTTGCAATCCCCTGGGTGAGAATGGAACAAATCCAATTTAGCATTTTGCAACGATTAAGGTTAAATTGGAACGACACACAGTTACCCGTCTTCGAGCTCGCCTGGGCTTTTCACTTGAAATTTCCCTACGTGAGGCCATTCAACATTTCTCATTATAGCAGTAAGCGACGTTGCCACAAATTGATCCGCCCTAAATCTAGCATGAAAAAGGGATTCACGCATTCGACGAGATAAAAAAACAAATTACCCCCTTGCCCCTGAATTAAATCTAGTCACCTAGAAAGCTGGAAATATCATACGCAGGGGAATTAAGCATGAAATGAAAGGTGCACTTATTCAAGATCAGTTCTGCCTCTCCTGTGGCTCTTTGATAATCAGCTAGTCTCGTGTTGGTTCGGGTGTGGATGACCGATGTTTGAGAGTCCTTACTCACTAGCTCCTGATCGCGGCTTGGGACGTCTGTCAACCCTAAACTGGTTGACCAGGGCAGTAAGCTCATCATCTGGGTAATCTCTTGAACCTTCCAGCAACTGATACTCGAATTGGGCATTGTTGTTGGCAAATGCTGGCGGTAGATTTCTCATTCTGTCATCGCCATGAGCAATTTGACTTCTCGTGCTGGAGCCTTCATCATTACTCGAGAAAGTGTGGGGATCACCAACTGTCCTGCTGCCAAGAACTCCTTCCATTCAAGGATTAGAGAAGTGGAAGTGCTCAGGATAATTTCTTGTCTGATTCTCTGGCTGCGCAGGCGCGCTGATCATGGGATGAATTCTAGCCACGGGTTGGTGCTCAAACCAAGGAGTCTGAATACACTGCCCCTGCGGTCTATACTCTTGAAGAGCATTAGGGTGATTCTAGGGGATACTTTGATTAACGCCTGGAGGATTGATGGCACGGCTACTGGCTTGGTTGATGATGGGAAGTGGCTCGCCCCATGCTAACCTGCGGAACTTATGGTGGCGAGGAGATTCGACGTTCAGGCTTGGATCAGTCCCGCCTTGGTTTTCTTGATTCTGAGGTGCATTGTGTTCTTTCACCCTTTTTCTGTACTTCTGAAGATGACTCGAAACATTTGCTTTAGTGAGTCCCTCTACCTTCATAATTTCCAGTATATGTTGCGGCCGTGCCGAATCGATTCCTAGCTGCTGAACTGCATTAACAAACATACGATGCAGCTCGGGAGACCAACTCATCTTCTTTCTCCAGTTGCTTGGAACAAAATTGAAGGCTTGATGCTTGTTCTCATGGTCGTGCAATTGCTTCCTTACCACGTGCTGCCATATGTTTTGAAGCATCTGAACCATAACTGGTTTCGTTACGACGTCTTGGGCCCCATTTAAGACAGTCTTCATTATGGCTTGCTGATCATCGCTTGCCGATATTGCAAGGACTGGCATGTTTAATTTAGAATTGATGACTTCCAAGAGAGTGAAAACATCCATGTCAATCCCTACCATGGCGGTGAGGACGATATCAAACGGGTCACTACTCCTCCTTAATATCTCTAAGGCCTCTGTCGCCTTTGCTTAAGCTACAACCTTATACCGGCATTTTCTTAATACGGTAACAAGGATTGACAGAGAGACTGGATTACCGTCAATGGCCATGACCAGTAGACCCTCAGGGTAAGGAACTTCATCAGCTTCGACCAGGGTTGAACATGCGCCCGTTCCCCTAATGCTCGACATATTTCTGGATCTAGGACTACCGATTCGAGACCGCCTCAGGATGTCTTCTCGGACTTGAGGGATCACGGGATCGTTGATGGCTTCTCGTAACAGGCTTTGAAAGCCAATGCTTTGATGGTGAAGGTTTTGAATTCCTCTCCCACGAGAACTCTTTCCTCTCTATTTTTCTCCTGCGAGTTCGTGCAGATGAACCCTCACTATCAAATGAGGACAAATTCTCTCTCTGGCAATAGCAACGACTTCCCCCTTCACGGGCAGTGCTATTAGATTTACCGAGGGGAAAATCTGACATTCAGCTTTTGATCAAAGGGGAAATCCTCGTTTATCGCTCAGTTTGTCTTCTTCTTTCTTTTCGCGGTAGAGGGCCCCTGTCAAGATTTCCACAGTCGATTTACTGGCGGGTCCTCCAATGAAGACGAGTAATATCTCTCTTTCTGCCGAAAATTTCTTTGTCCCCTACTTAGCTCGTCTTTTCGTTCTTTCTTTTTTCAAAGCGGTGGAGTCCTGTCCAGCTTTTCCACAGAGACGTCGGGTTTGTTCGGCTCGAGGTCGCCACTTGGCTGGAATTTGAGCCACCGGGGGTGTTGCCGACAGAGAATGGTAGATAGGAAAACCTATAAGGACTGCCCCTGTGAAATCAATATTTAAATTGAAGCAGCTTACCATCTTCACATTCTGCTCATTTGCCTCACCTCTCTCCCCCTTTCTTTCGTATTCTGCTTTCAAAAATGGCCGATTCTCCTAACCACATATTATCCACCGAAGTCCTGGCTGGGTGGGAGAGACTCTACAATCTTCTTGGTAGAGGTTACGCTCATGTAGCAAAAAACTCTACCGTTGAGGCTGAAATCCTCGGTTTATTCAGGACCGTGGACGCTGCTTCTGTTGAAGGTACCCAACTGGGAAAGGAGTATCGGAACTTCTCGACCCTCTTCATCAATTTTCTAGCTGTCTATAACCGCGCTTATGAGACGGTCCTTGTGACCACCGTCGTGAAAGCCCGTTACCGAGACCGGCACGAGCGTCTGGCAACAGTTACGTTTGTGGCTGATAATCACAGAAAGGCCCTTAAGTTTGCCAACGATCAACTTTCGTGGCTGGTTCGTTAGAGGGGAAAGTTGGTGGACCGTCTGGCCTTGGTCCGAACTTACGCCAAACAGGAGCCAGGCAATATTGTGATGAGGTGCAAATGCGGTTGGCTGCAGGAGAGACTTGATGACATTACGGCAGACATTGCTTTCGAGAGGGCAGCGATTCCGGACCTGGAGTTTGCTGTTGAGCATTACGAGGCCACTATGGCTCAGGTTAAAGAGAAGTGCGATCGCCTCTTCTTTAGGCTCGCGGAGCTTGATCCCGAGAGTGCCCGGTGTATCCAGAGCATCAACTGTTTGGAGAGTCAGTTGAGCTCTTTCGTAATGGTTATCAGGACCCAGTTTGGCTTTACCTTTCCTCCCCAGTGAGTTGTTGTAATACTCTTTGATGAATGGAATGAAAGAAAAGCTTCACGTGTTTTGTTTTTTTTTTGTTTTTTTTTTTAATTTTCCTGCTATCGTTTTTTCCGCATAGCATAACAGAACGATTTGAGGTACCGAAGATGTCGAGGCTTAATGTTCTTCTTGATGTTCTTGTTTAATTGCTCCAGACGATGATATCGAGAACATTGATGATGGGTTCGGCGGTGGCCCCCACTATCCATCTTGAGATCACGAACAATAACGCTATGACAACTCGATCAGTGCGCTGGTAGTAAATCTGGCCACCTGTTGTGTGCCCACTTTTATCCATATTTTGTTTCTTTCGGCGTCCACTTGCTCGTGTCGGTCGCCTGTAGCGTCGGGAGAAATTCCTGTGGACCACGTTCATTAAAAGAACCTCGATCCTCTAAAGCCCCAAGTTTACGGATTGACACAACTTTGTCTGTCAAAGATGGACAGTGTTCGTTTGCCCCCCAGAATTAACGGTTGAAGCGTCGGTGTTTTTCGTCTTTTGGTATTTCTGAAGATGATTCTTGATATATTATTGAACTTAATTTTTACACCCGTCTAGGGTATCTAGGATCTCCCTGTAAAAGAAAAGGATATAATTAGTATGCGACACAAGGAATGTCGGTCCATGACTCCTATATTAGTCCAATTTGATTTTTTCTATTTTATAGAGAAATCAGAAGAAAAAAAAAATTCCTTAGGAAGAAATGGGTTAATTTCTGATACTGAATTTTTTTGCAGATTTATTACTCTCTTTTTTATTTTTTTTAAAGGAATGTGACAAAATCTCTTGACGTTTACTAAAATTTTTGAATGAATTTCCTTTTTATCAAAATAAATTCTCATAGGTAAATTTGTTAGGAAAATTTTATTTTTATTGAAGCAGGAAAGACATGACAGAAATCCTTTATTGGTTAACAAAATTCCACCGAGACATTAGTCTAATTTTATTTAGAGAAAATTTTCTTAGAAAAATTGAGCGAATTTCTCGAAAAGAATTTTTGTGCAAGTTTTTATAATTTGAAAAATGTGATAAAATCACTTGATGTCTACTAGAGTTTTTTTTAAGGAATTTTTCTTTTTATTGAAATAAATTTTCAGAGGAAAATTTTTTCAGGAAAATTTCATTTTTATTGAAGCAATAAAAACATGACAAAAATCCCTTATTGGTTAATAAAATTCCCATGAAGGGATTTTTTCACATCATTTTTTCAAAAAAATGTTTTTAAAAAAAGAAATGAGGGACAAATTTAATTTTTATTTTCTTTTAAAAGAATGGTCGTAATATCAAGCTCAAAAACTGACTAACACCTAGCATGGACTGACCGAAAATAAATACAAGATAAAATTAGAAAACTTACTTTTACCTTGGAAAAATGCAAATCACATAGTCATGCGCATGACTCAAGTGAGGAGTGGACTCTAGATCATAAAAGAAGGAGAGACAAGGTGTGGACCTAAAAAGGCCCCCACTATCTGAATTGACAAACTTACCCTCTGCGCAATCAAATCACAATGGGAAGAATTGTCAATTCAGATAATGAGCGGGATAAAATATGGTCAACCCGAGCGCAATCGACACAAGAGCTTTGCATATTCGATCCCTATCTATGGTTTTCTAGGAAGAATTTCGCGACTTGGGTTTAGACGCTTGTGTGTGTAGGTGTCGTAATCCTCAGAATATGCAAGACATGCACAACAATTGATATCAAAACAGCGCTTCTAAAAATGTGCGAAATTAAACAAATAAACCCAACACCGAGCCTGCAAAACAAAGGGGTTAGCCAAATACTCCACCCCTTATAACTCCCATCCTGCAAAAAACATATAACACCTATAGAATGAGTCCCAAACAAGATCGCCAGAAGCGAGATATCCATGAAATTTTCATTGGCCTATGTCCACTAAGACTTTTAAAATTTCGAAAAAAATTCAAGTATTCCAATTGGTATCTTTTTTCAAAAATTTAAAAATCTCGTCCCCAGCGGAGTCGCCAGTCTGTCGCGACCCCCTAAAAAATTTTATCTTCAAAAGGGGTTAACGGATTATTAGGTTAATTAGATTTGACTAACCTAACGCGGACCCTCCCAAGCCCTACCGAATCGCAACTTTGGTTTTTGTTTAAATGATTTTGAAATTTGGAGTCGCCACTAATCGTTCTTGGTAGGTCGATTAGAAACCTAAATAAATTAGCGGGAGAACTAATTTATTCCTGCGAACCAGAGATTATGAGCTCGGGGACTTGGTTACACTAGTTAATTAAAACTAATGCCCTTTCGGTACCTTAATTTCATGGATATCCTAATTCGGCAACTTAGGCTTGGTTTATTCCTAAGGCTCTAGTAGGGTATTCTCTTTTGTGTTTTCACTTTTTAAATAGGATGCATGGATGGTATATATTTTTATTTGTTATATTTTTTTAAGTGTTAAAAATTCCCTGAAGCCGAAAGAGGGAGTGTGTTAACGACTTCTGTGCAGTATTACGACCTACTCATCTTTTGGGTTTGATGATTCAAAAATTAAATTATAGGAAGTACATGACAGTGAATAAACACCTCCAATGGGAGGCCTAGCATTGGCTTGGCTCTTTCCTTTGGGACTTAAGGTACAGGTATTTAAGTTGCAAGTATTTAAACTACTGTAAGTAAAAACCTCCAATGGGAGGCTAAGCATTGGCTTGGCTCTTCCCTTTGGGATTTAAGGTACAGGTATTTAAGTTGTACGTATTTAACTACTGTAAGTAAAAACTTCCAATGGGAGGCTAAGCATTGGCTTGGCTCTTCCCTTTGGGATTTAAGGTACAGGTATTTAAGTTGTAGGTATTTAACTACTGTAAGTAAAAACCTCCAATGGGAGGCTAAGCATTGGCTTGGCTCTTCCCTTTGGGATTTAAGGTACAGGTATTTAAGTTGCAGGTATTTAACTACTGTAAGTAAAAACCTCCAATGGGAGGCTAAGCATTGGCTTGGCTCTTCCCTTTGGGATTTAAGGTACATGTATTTAAGTTGCAGGTATTTAACTACTGTAAGTAAAAACCTCCAATGGGAGGCTAAGCATTAGCTTGGCTCTTCCCTTTGGGATTTATGATGCAGGTATTTAAATTGCGGATGGACTTTATCCTCTCCATTCTGGGGTATGAATTCTTTAAAATAAAATACAACGAATTGATTCAACAATTTGAAATTTGTGCGCGCTTGAAGACTCCTCCAAGCCGATTTTGTGCTTCCATAGGGTTGACCATTGATATAGAGCTGCGGCTTCCTGACATAAAATAGAGTGAAGTGTCAGTATACAAAATATATGCTAATCTGCACCTAAAACCAGAAGAGTGGAAAGAGTACTTATCTCCCATTTTTTTTTTGAGGGATTTCTATAATTGATTTTCGCTCTCTATGTTCCCAATATAGAGAGTCTCTTTTGAATTAAGAGGGACTTTTAGTCACAGATCAGCTGAGAAATCAGTGGACAGCTTAGGAGCTTGTTTGGACGATTTTTGCATCTCTATGAGATTTTTTTGCCGTTGACGTAGAGATATCCTTCTCCTGACATAAAATATGGGAAAAATGGAGGTAGGAGAAAGTGCATACAATTTGTGCTAATTTGCGACTAAAACCACAAATAAATGAATAAATAAAAACACTTAGCTCGAATTTGCTTGCTCGTTGACGAGGATGAATTCTTGATTTATGTTGATCGATGAAAAAATTTGTGATGATAACCCCTAACTTTAAACTCCCATCATCTTCAAAATTCTCTCTTTCTTTTGGTATTTTTTTTCTCTCTCAAATTTTTCTTCAATCTCTCAAAACCCTCTCAAACATCCAAAATTTTCTCTAAAAAAAAAATCTCTCAAACACTTCAAATTTTCTCTAAAAAAAAGATCCTCTTTCAAGCTTACTTCTTCATCCTTTTATAATCTACTCATCTATCTCCCATTCTAATTTTTCCACTAACTCTATCTCCCATTCTAATCTTTCCACTAACTCTTCTTCTTCTTCATCTTCCCTTCTCCATATTTATCTCCCATTCTAATTTCTCCACTAACTCTTCTTCATGTCCATCTTGCCTTCTCTATTCTTATCTTCCATTCTAATTTCTATACTAACTCTTCTTCATCTCCATCTTCCCTTCTCTATTCTTATCTTATTTTCTCCATCTATTATTCTCCAACTTCTCTTCTTCATCTCCTCTTCTCCATCTTCCCTTCTCTATTCTAATTTATCCACTAACTCTTCTTTTTGTTATTTGTAAAATAATCCTTTAAGAGTTAGGTATTTGCACTCTAGTCCTTGAATTTTAAGTATTTACAATTCAGTCCATGAAAAAATATATTTCTTTAATTCCAAATCTCCTCACAATTTTTTACACACCAAAATTTACCACATGTCAAATTTAAGCTCATTTCTTGCCGCTGAAAATATTGCAGAATTTAATTAAAGCCCTTTTGCAAAATTGAGTCATTTTGGGTATAATTGAGCCAAGATGAAAATTTAAAATATTAGAAGACAATGTCACAACTCATAAAAAGTGAAAATTAAACATAAGTTGACTCAAATTAAATTTTTTTAGGCCCGATTCGAGATTACACTCGTGAAGGAACACGTGACTCGAATTGGATTTTTCTGAATTTGCGATGGCCAATATGAAAATAGATTTAAAATAAAAATATTAACTATCTTTGTGTATTTTTTTGGCCTCAAATGTTATTTTTCCAAAATTTTCAAGTATTTTTGTATTTTTTTTAAATATATATATAAAATATGAAAATTTATTTTTTGTTCAAAAATGGTTGCCTAGGCTTGGCCAAGGCTTCCAAAGTTGATTTTGCAATTTTCTCATATTTTGTTTATTTTTTGTTTTATGAATTTTCGAAAATAAAAATACCGAAAAATATCGAAAATATGAAAAATTATTTTTTGGTCAAAATTGGTTCCCTAGGCTTGGCTAAGGTTCCCAAAGTTTATTTTTTCAATTTTATGAATTTTTATGGATTTTCTATTAATTTTCGAAAATAAATAAATAAATAATACGTAAAAATACTGAAATTATGAAAAATCGTTTTTTGGTCAAAATGGGTTCCCTAGGCTTGGCTAAGGTCCCCAAAGTTGATTTTTCAAGTTTATGAATTTTTATGGATTTTCTATTAATTTTCGAAAATAAATAAATAAAAAATACGTAAAAATACTGAAAATATGAAAAATCATTTTTTTGGTCAAAATTGGTTCCATAGGGTTGACCAAGGTCTCTAAAGTTGATTTTCCAATTTTATGAATTTTTATAATAAAAAAAAATTATTAAATTTTTTTATTAATTTTAAAACAGAAAGGATAATTAAAAATCAGGTGTCAACACTGTGTCTTCGGCTGTGTGCTGAGAAATGGCAGCTTAGGCGATAATTATTGTGTGCACATGATGGGGCGAAAAATTTCAGAGGTCAAGAACGAGGTTTGGTCATTAAACTGGGGTGGTAGAGGGTGTAGTTCAGGTGGTCGTGGTCGTGGTTGGTCTGCAAATTAGCGAGACCCCCCCTCTCACGGGTGGAAGAAAACAAAAAAAAAAATGAAATAAAGAACTAAGAGAGAGAGGGTTGGAACGAAGCAAGTGAAATCCATTTCGGGTGTAGAACGGAGGGGCAAGTTAATTGGCCATTAGAAGAGGTGATTGGAGGGAATAATTAAATAAGAGGGGATACTTTCAGTGGGGAGTAACCTTAGTGGGAGTGATGCAAATCAGGCTAGTCATGGAATTTCCCATCGGTTGAGCAATAGAAGGGATTTTGTCTGATAAGTCTTAAGATGAAATGTAAAATATTAAGCACCAAGTAGTTACCGAGAGGCATAGTGAGGGCTAGTGACAAATTTATTAATAATGGGATCAGGTAAGTTAGTCCATTATGCAGAGTTGAGATGGCAAGAAATAGTAGGTACATGAACTAAGCTTCACACATACGCATATTCACCGGATAAACGGTGGTTAATTTTCGAATCCCCAACAAGTTACTTTTCATCGATGTATTATTTGTGGTCGCGAATTAAACTTTCTATGTCGAGTCTGGATGTATGAGAATATTGTGGAAATAAAAAGAGGGGCTGTGTGCCCGAATGAATTACCCCATGGAGTTTGTGGGAAGACCCTGCTGTGTGCCTGGGTGGTCCTGCTGTGTGACTGGATCGGTCTCTGAGGCGGAACGAGACGTTTCTTTGTTATTATCCGATTTTAATGAATAAATTTTGTTGGCATCCTGGCTATTATCTGTATACTTGTGGAACACATCAGACTTGTTGTCGTTTGATTCTCATTGGTTGTATTAGTTAGTGAATTAGAGTTTGGACTCACTGAGATTTTTATCTCACCCCTTTATTGTTGACATTTTTTTTAGGAAGTTAACATGGCCATCTTACTGACTCTATCATATGGCGCCCCCTTTCATTTCACCTGGGAAGTAACACCACATGCGATACCGGAACTCCCGCACTTACGGTTCATACGGATCGTCTGCTACCTCTGGGTCGACGGGGGTCTAGACGTGGGGTCGACCCTCCACCGTTTTGTGTCCGTTTACAGGGTACTAGACGGAGATCTTGGGATTGTAGGCCTGCTACCTTTTGACCTCATGGCGCCATAAGGGCCCATGTGGTATTATTAGGGCGGCAAGCAAGGTACAGGCCGTTATGAGAATCCAAGTGGTGGTCGGGTCAGGTGGGGGAGTTTTTGGTTGGGGGTTCAGTTTCCTTTTGTATATATATCGGGTAGGGCTTCGGGCAACCTTTTTGTGCCACCCGACTATATTCTTAGAAGTATGTAAGAAAGAACCCGATGTTTGTTGATTGCAAATGAAGGAAGTGCCTTGCTTTCATTGCCTGCTTGTTATCTTGTCCAAATTTAAATCGTTAAGCCGATAGTTCACGTGGCGAACCTGGGACGCCACGGCTCTGACGCGAGAAGGCGATCGCGGCCGCGACACCTTCAAGCCAATTTTGTGCTTCCGTAGGATTGACCGTTGATGTAGGGCTGCGGCTGCCTGACATAAAAATAGAGTGAAGTGTCAGTATACAAAATATGTGCTAATTTGCACCTAAAACCAGAAGAGTGGAAAGAGTACTTATCTCCCATTTTTTTGGGAGGGGTTTCTAGAATTGATTTTCGCTCTCTCTGTTCTCAACATAGAGAGTTTCTTTTGAATTAAGAGAGACTTTTAATCACATATCAGCTGGGAAATTGGTAGGCACTTAGGAGCTCATCTGAGCTAATTTTGCACCTCTATGGGCTTTGCCGTTAATATGGAATTGTTCTTTCCTGACATAAAAATATGAGCAAAATAGAGAGATGGAGAAAGTGTATACAATTTGTGCTAATTTGCGACTAAAACCACAAATAAATGAATAAATAAAAACACTTAGCTCGAATTTGCTTGCTCGTTGACGAGGATGAACTCTTGATTTACGTTGATCGATGAAGGAATTTGTGATGATAATTCCTAACTTTAAACTCCCATCATCTTCAAAATTCTCTCTCTCTTTTTGGTATTTTCTTCTTCTCAAATTTTTCTTCAATCTCCCAAGATCCTCTCAAACATCCAAAATTTTCTCTCCAAAAATAAAATCCCCTCTCAAACTCACTTCTTCCTCTTTTTATAACCTACACATCTATCTTCTATTCTAATTTTTCCACTAATTCTATTTCCCATTCTAATTTCTCCACTAACTCTTCTTCATTTTCATCTTCCCTTCTTCAACTCTATCTCACATTCTAATCTCTCCACTAACTCTTTTTCATTTTCATCTTCCCTTCTCCATATTTATCTCCCATTCTAATTTCTCCACTAACTCTTCTTCATCTCCATCTTCCCTTCTCTATTCTTATCATATTTTCTCCATCCATTATTCTCCATCTTCTCTTCTCTATCTTCCCTTCTCTATTTTAATTTATCCACTAACTCTTCTTTTTGTTATTTGCAAAATAATCCCTCAAGAGTTAGGTATTTGCACTCTAGTCCCTGAATTTTAAGTATTTACAATTTAGTCCCTGAAAAATATTTCTTTAAGTTCAAATCTTCTCACAATTTTTGACATACCTTCATTATACTTAGTCAAAATTCACCATATGTCAAATTTAAGCTCATTTCTTGCCACTGAAAATAATGCAGAATTTAATTAAAGCCCTTTTGCACAATTGAGTCATTCTGGGTATAATTGGGCCAATAAAAAAATTTAAAATATTAGATAACAATGTCACAACTCCTAAAAGTGAAAAAATGAAAATAAATTGATTCAAATTGAAATTTTTAGGCCTAGTTCGAGATTATGCTCGTGAAGGAATACACGACCCCGAATTGGATTTTTTAAATTTGTGATGGCCAACATGAAAAGGGATTTAAAATAAAAATATTGACTATTTTTATATGTTTTGGTGGCCTCAAATGCTATTATTTATTAAATATTCTCATAATTTCTAAAATATAAAATATATATAAATACAAAAAATTATTTTTTTTGTTCGAAAATAGTTGCCTAAGCTTGGCCAAGGCTCCAAACTTGATTTTGCAATTTTCTCATTTTTCTTAATTTTTTGTTTTATGAATTTTCGAAAATAAAAATACCGAAAAATATCGAAAATATGAAAAATCATTTTTTGGTCAAAAGTGGTTCCCTAGGCTTGGATAAGGTCCCCAAAGTTGATTTTTCAATTTTATGAATTTTTATGAATTTTATATTAATTTTCAAAAATAAATAAATAAAAAATACGTAAAAATACTGAAAATATGAAAGATAATATTTTGGTCAAAATTGGTTCCCTTGGCTTGGCTAAGGTCCTCAAAGTTGATTTTTCAATTTTATGAATTTTTATGGATTTTCTATTAATTTTCGAAAATAAATAAATAAAAAATACGTAAAAATACTGAAAATATGAAAAATCGTTTTTTGGTCAAAATTGGTTCCCTAGGCTTGGCTAAGGTCCCCAAAGTTGATTTTTCAATTTTATGAATTTTCGAGAATTTTTTATTGCTTTAGCAATAAAAAAAATGATTAAAAATCAGGTGTCAACAGTCCTCTATTTCTATTCTTAAGTAATCAATCATATTTAGACACTTGTTGCCAATTGGATTGAATTTCCATCCACTAAAAGTTAAATTAGAGAAAATTCTTCCTTGGGGAGTGAAGTAAGGCATATATTCCTAGCCCTCTTGAATCTGGTCACAAACTGATTGACCGACTCATTATTGTATTGATAGATTTTGGCCAAATCAGCAATCGATACTTCATGTATCATTTTATAAAATGAAGAATCGAATTTTCTTTTTATCTCAACTAAGAATGGATTGAATTAGGAGGTAAATTCGTATTCCAAGTAAAAATAGCTTTTCAATAAGACAAAGGTAACAACATTAGTCTCAGGACATATTGGTGGATATAAAGCCTACAACCCAATATGTTCAATGGTCGATTGATCATCTTCACTAGCAAAAATAGCGAAGTTGGGAATTGCAAATTTTATCGGGTAAGATATAGTGTTAACCCAATCAAGATGTGGCCCATAACATATTGGCATGACTATTCCCTTGTCGGCATTAATTGTTGTAATACGAGCTCAACCACTTTATTAGGATACCTTTCTTGCCCCCTAAGTTTAGGGTAGATAGGAGTTTTAGGCCTTTGCAAAATCCTCACTGGTGGTGGGATCACTTGCCTAAATTGTTTCCTTCGTTCAATTAATTAAGAGTTAGAAGCTTTAGTATTCACCAAATTACTTTCACCTATAGGTATTGTCCCGTAGATCTAGGTCATACCAATAGTTACAACTCTTTGCAAATTGCTTCCACCAACAATTGTCCCACTGGTCTAGGTCGTACCAACAGTTTCTGCCCTTTTCAAAATCTAGAAGCTGCAAGATTGGTAGGATTCGCTTACAGTTGAATTGAATGGCTCGATGTTTCGGGCCCATGCATGACCTTCTAGAAGGTGTTGATGATTATGTGCTTGACAATATCGATGAGGTATTTCGTTATGCAGTTGGTGGTTTCCCTCTGATGTTCATCGAGAATCTTCTTCATGGTAGCCACTGGACTTGGCTCTAATCGCCTTTCTGGTCATGGATCGGTTGTCCTGGGATGTCAACATCTCCATATTGGGCTTGATTCACCCATCGGCTATGCAGTCAATGACTCAAAATGTTCTAGTCTCTTGTTGGTAGGAGGTGGTGGCAAATTGTTACTGCCAGCATTGTCAGGATTGAGTTGATTTCTCGTACGTACCATTGTATCTCCTCAAGTCAGCCACACGTACACCACTAGGCATATCAAAAAGATGTTTCACCTAAGTGCCCCAATCGACGAAACATCTTTTATTGAAATTGGTTCTTTGGTTTTTAGTTGAAGGTGAATAGGTCCAATGGCGACTTTGGAAAGGAAAGATCAAGGTTAAGAAGAGAACGAACAACTTAAATTTCAATAGTATTGTGCAAACACAAATTTTGTTGGAATCTAATCAACGATAAGGATTGGAAAGTACAATTGTTGCATATGAACCAAACACAGGCAAACCCTAGTGGAATTTAACCAACGACAAAGCTTGACCACATAATAATACTACACTAGAATTTAATCGGTAACGCAAAACACAAGATATAGATACACGCTAAAATTTAATCAATGACGTGAACTACAATTAAGAAAAATAAAATGCAGTACAGGAAAGTAAAGATAAAGATTGTAAATTTGATAGATTTGTGCATAGGGTGGGGGGTCTACGAAAAGTACGATGTGGCTATTTAAAGTTTACAATTTACCGTTATCGATGAAGGTTAATAAAAAGAGAGGTTACATATAGATGTTACAAGCAGAGTTAACAAATGGAAGTTACAAAAAAAGGCTACAAGGGGAAGTTACCAGCAGATGTTACAAACACCTGTTGATCTTCCACTACACTACCTTGACGGTTACTTTGACTTCACTATTTTCATGGTTACTTTATTCCATTACTTGGATGATTGCATTTGATATTATCGACTCCACTTTTGGTCAATTTCTTCAAGTTGTCGATTCATCACGTTATCAATAATTCTGTCAATAAATGAACAAAATCTATTCACATCGGCTAAGTCTATCACATGTCCATATAAACAAAAGTCGGTTTTTCTTTTTTCTTTTTAAACAGAATTGAAAGCAACAAACGTAAATTGGAAAAGAAAAAAAACGAACTTTCTTTGTAAGAAGAATAAGAAACGACTTCTCATGCTATCGTTTTTTTTTTTGTGTATATTAATCATGAAGCAATTGTCCGCATTCCGTGTTCTCACTGGCAGAACTGCAAAAAGTCCGGGAAGCCAAAAAGTCTCTCTACAGACTACAGTCTCGCTCTCTCTCTCTCTCTCTCTCTCTCTCTCTCTCTCTCGCTCTCTCTCTCTCTCTATAGAACAGCAAGAACAAGAAACAAGAGAAGAACCAGCTGATCTAGAAGTCGGGCAGACGTTTCCGTTGGAGGAGTCAACATATGCGGCTATGCGTGTTTCTTGCTCGACAAAGGTCAATGGAGAGCATCTTGAATTCCTTCTCTTTGTTGGTTGTTGACCTGGTATTTTAGGCGGGGTAAATCTAGAAAGTGAATCGATCGGTGTGTCGTGTCTTTCCTGGCTGCTATTCCAACTGGCGCGGCATCTCGGGCTCCAAGTTTGTGGGATGTCTCCAAAGAGAAAAAGGGACCCATTGCGGCAAACATTCCACAGGAATACAGCCTCCAGGAATGGCCACCATGCGCCATGAACCCTTGCCATCGACGTCGCAGTCGCACTACTGATGTGAGGCGCTTTTAGGACTACGCGAGAAGCCTGATGCTTGAGGAATTCTTAAATTTGATCGATGCGACATGCACTTTCAAGATTTGAGATTTATTAACTAGTTAGCTTTTTCATCGCTTGGTATTCACCAATGGAATATCCATACTTTATATCGAGGCAAAGTTCATGGATTATTTATATGTTAATCCCTTTCCTTTTTCTTTTTTGCACAAGCACGATCGATTTTATGATTCGTATGAATGTTCGGTCGCCATGAGACTGATATGATAATTTTCCATTAGGTTAGTTTTCGTCATGTATTCTTCTGTGAGTGTTATTGTCATTGAAGTGAATAATAACGAATCTGAGAACTAAAAGTTGCCTAACGAGTTTAATGTGCAAGTTGCTCAAATTCTACTAAATCTCTTAATAATCAAGTCTAGTACAAGTAGCTTATATGCTGAACTCAAAATAAGCTCTTGAACAGTTCGACTTGCTTCGTCGGCCAATACATAGAAGAGAGATCTTCGCATCTCCAGTCAAAAACCCAACTGTCGTCATGACACGACCATCAAATTCCATCATCAAACTATATGTAAATCCTGCTAAATAAACAATTCGGACGATTCAATGTCCTGTCCATTCACCACTTCTCGATCCGGGCTTGGTCAAAAATCCTTGCAGATATCGCAGCCGCGAGGGCTGCCGTGAAATTGGGATCTCTTTCCAAGGAAGAGGCCATCTGCTGAACTAGAAACTGTTGAAAGGCCGCAACCGCTTCTTTTTCTTGGCCTTTTTTCGCAGATCGAGTGTGAAATCCCGGGCGCATCAAATCAGGAGTACTCCTGGGACAAGGAGATCTCGACTTTGAGGGCGACAGAATTGGAGGAGCGGCCAGATTCAGTCCCTGTTTGTCAGAACCCAGTGGAATCGAGGGCCGTGAGGGGCTCAGGTGGTTGTGTTCTCCTTCATATGTGGCCACTAGGACAGATGGGTCATCAACACTTCTCTGTACCTGAAGATGCGAAGAAAGCATGAGAGTAAGGTTGAATTGGTTTGGCTACTTCACATCGAACACGCGATTTCTCGATTTATTTTTGGACCGTGATTCAGAGAGGTTTCCAGAAAATCATTTCTCTGAGTTACCTTCTTTTTAACAGAGCAAGTTGGGCTAGAGGAACATCTGTAGTAAGCTCTTGGAGATGGGTTGTCTCTCGTGACCTTTTGACCATATTTCCTCCATTGATAACCATCCCTCACTACCTATATAGCAAGTAAAAATTCATAAAGCAAAGATAATTGGAAAAAGAATCAATATGTTGGGAATCACTTCGTACTTGGAGAAGATGAATTTCTTTATGCCAACTATAAGCTACAGAAACACAGGGAAAAAAAAATGTTCTGACTTGAAACTAAGATCTTACAAGGCTCATGTCGGCTGGATCAGCTTGGAAGCGGATTTCAGAGATCTTGGGTTTGAAGCTGTCCTTTGGCTTCTTGAAGATTTGATTTTCACCGTCACCGCAACTTTCTCCAGCAACATTAGCTTCATGCTTCCTCTTTCTTGACACGCTGAGTTCACTTTCGGAGGTTTTATTCCTCAAGACAATCAATTGGCTATGCAGCGCATGATAGCTCTCGTGCATAAGGTTCAGCATTTCGGTCAACTTCCTGTTCTCGTGGCTAATTCGGTGATACTCCTCGACCAGTGCACCGGCCTATACACAACAAAAAAGATCATCTATCAGGTTTGACTTCAACCGGAGCTGTCTAGAAGTATTTGGAAATTTAGGCTGGCGAAAGCAATATTCAGCTGGAAAGCTCGTGTCCATTTTAGAGGGCGAATATGTCGGTTCACAGACACATTCTTGGCTACTGTAATAGCTGCGGATTTGGAGTGGAATTTGCTGTTACAATTTCAGTGACATTCTAAATCAAGTCATTGGACCGAACTGAGATTTGGAGTGGAATTTGCTGTTACTCTTAGCTCTCATTCTGAACGTAAACTGCGTCCGATTACCCATAAGAACTTCATACGTAATTTGGTAAACCGACCTTTTATATATATAGTATTATTCCAATATCTTCACGCAATTTCTGTAACAAATGAGCTCACCTTCTGCTCAACAACGGGCTCTTCTTGTCGTCCTCCTTGAGACTTATCACTTGTTGGAACAATTTCCTTTTTCTGAGTCAATAAGAACCATGAAGAAGAAGAAGAAGAAGAAGAAGAAGAGAGAGACTGGGAGTTAAAAATCCAAAGATCTTTCTTTTCTTTTCAACAAACACGCATATAACAACAGAAACACAAGATTAATCACTGCATATCTTTGCAGACATAGGTCCATCTCACCAGATACGATGTATTAAGCTCTAGGGAAGTGTCCACTATCCAATTCGCTTCCATCGGACTTGCACTCGATGCCATCAAGAACCAGAGCCAGAAAACCTGAAGGGATGAAGTTTTACTCAGAAATCTTCCGAAACAGTAGACGAGGGGACGGGCACAAGAATGTAGTTGCAATTTGTAGTGCACTTATAAGGTGAGTGAAAACGACAGAAAATAAAGAAATGACAGGTGCACACGTTAAGAGAGTTGCCACGAAGTGTCGTCCGTAATGGAATTTGGACGTCCTTTCCGACAAATTTAGCCAATATGACCAAAATAAAAATGGTATACTTGTCATCACTTTCGTACGATGCTCATTTAAGTACAATAATTTTTTTCTTTCACTAAATTAAGTGCCCTATTAAAATTGATCATTTGAGAACCTTGTCCAACAAATCGTCTTATATGAATTTTTTTTCATTTTTTTAAATTCTTTTATGCAAATGTGGCTTTCAATTTTTTTTTGTGTTTTTTTCCTGTGGCCAGCGAGGGTCACTAGGCCTCGCCTAGTTGAGGCAAGGACCGCCTAGCCCTCATTTGTGATAGGCAAAGCCTTCATGGGTGCAGGAGAGGGCCTTTGCGACCCTGCCGGCTATGGCAGAGGCTCCCTCACCATAGACGGTGAGGATACAGAGGCCCTACCAGTCGCGAGTGAGGTCGCGAAGGCCTCGCTAGCCGCGTGCGATTGTGTGATGATTTTGAGTTCATTGACCAGTACTTGTTCTATGCAATTAAAAAGAAAAAGAAAAAGAATGTTATTATGGGTTTTCTAGTCCGTTTGAATCCGAAGGCTTGTGTGGACCCTGACATGGTCATGGACGATCTATTGCTCATGGTGTGAAAGGTATAGAACTAGATATTTCCTTACAAGATTCTTCAGCGCACTTGAGGGCTTACACAAGATGTGTTGTGACACGTGCTTAAATCATTCGTTACGGCAATGCCGTGTTTATCTATTTTTCTGTCAATTCAAGTTTGGTGGTTGACCAAAGGTTGGACTCGCTCTTTGGTCGACATGCACAAGTTGGTGCGGTTCAAATTTAGCTTAGGTAAATTTGCTTCTCTCATTGCCCAGTTTGGGTTTGTTAATCTTACTCTAATAATCATTTTCATCATTCTATTCAAGTAAAGTCGGTAACAAATTGCTGGCAAGGTTAGTTCTTGATGGTTCGAGATTTATTGGAGAATTCAGTAACGAATCGGCTCTTGCTATTCAAGATTCAGTTATGTTGCCATCTCATAAACTTAGAACTCACATTACTAATAAAGAGGATGAGTTAGATATTTTAAAGTGCCAAAATAAGGATTCACACGTTTCTCATGTACTAAATTCCACCTAACTTAGTCGATATGACTTCCAAAGAATTATAAAGGCTCGACACCCACAGGTAAAAAGACCAACATGGAGAGCTGCCTTATGAAAAATTCCCATATAGAAACCGATATGTTGGAACCAAGCCTCAACATCTCTTGACTTTGAGTTGAGTGAGTTGCCGTTGTTCTGAAACTTTCAACTGTAAAAGAATAAAGCAATTTAAAGTATGTTTGTTTTAGTGAAATTTCTTTTTGTGAATTATTTTTGTAAACTTTTACGTGTTTGGTTTACTGAAAATGATAAGTGAAAGAAAAACTATTTGCAGCCAATGAAAATATGCATGCTTAAAGTTAGGAAAATGAATTCCCTAACCTAAAAAAGGAGATAATATTTTCCTGAAAAAGCAATTTCGACAAGCATTTAATTTTATAAGATTTTGCTCAGACAAACCCTTTTTTGTTTTCTAGAAACTGATGATGATGCAACTCGAAGCTTCGCAGAAGATGATGAATATGGCTACACAGCCGTGCATCGACCGTTGACTCCGAAAGGCGACACCCGGTTTTGCACTAGAAATTGTCAACCGAACCAAGACTTCTTCGTTTCGCAAAGTTTTCATGTCGGGTTCGAAAGACATGCGAGGCAGTGATGTTGACAGCTTCGTTCTCTTTTCGAAGTGGTTTCGGGTCAGAAACTCGAGAATTTCTTGCCAAAAGGCCAAAGAAAGTTCATGAGATCGATCGAGCTAGGTCCACGTGAGCTCAGAGTAAGAATGACGTCATAATCCTGTTGTGAGTATGTAAAAAAAAAAATCCTCCACCACATATAATTAAAGTTAATTATTTTTCTTTGCCAAAACAACATTTCATTCGGATGAAAAAATGGTCTAGAATCCATATTTGACCTATATTTAATGGTGGTGGGTTATAAATGGGTTGCTTAAGTTTTAAAAGTGGATCATAAATGAGTTAAAAACTTAATGGGTCGTAAATGGAAATAGTTTAGCTTAGGTAAGTATATTAAGTAAGTCATAAATAAAATTTATAAATGTTTTTTTAAAAAATTGAATATTTTATTATTTTATTTCATTTTCTTTTCTTCTATTATCTTATCTTATCTTACATTTTCTTCCTCTTCCTCCTACCTATGTCGTGACGGCCACCCATGAGCTCCATATCATTGCGATATGGTGAGCTCGCTAGCCTTGAGCAACCTCAACGTGGCCAGTTCGCCTACCTCCACTGCGATGGCCACCGACGAGCTTGAGGTGGTCGAGATCTAGTGAGCTTACTGGCCTCAAGCAACCTCGACATGGCAGGTTTGCCTACCTTCGTTGCAACAGCCATCAGCAAGCTTGAGGCTCGCTAAGATTTGGGCGCCTTGAGCTTGCCTAATCCCTACGACCTTCACATGGCCAATTGCCGAAGCTCAGCAACCAGTGGGCAGAGGCGGAAGAAGGAAGAAGGAAAAAAGAAAAGAGAAAAGAGAAAAGAGAAAATAAAATAAAAATAAAAATAAAAAATACAAAAAGATATGAAAAATTAAAAGAATTTGAAAAAAAATGTCACTAAATTTTTATTGCATGAAAGAGTCTTAGTAATATCATTTTTAAAATCAAATTATGAGAAACAAGCATTCTACAATTTGGTTAAATATAGAAATATTTAAGTAATATTAGTCAGGCATAAGTCGGGTCAAGTATGGATCGTAAAAATTGTACCGTATGAAAATGGGTTGAAATAAGTTAAAATGGGTCAATATGAGTCAGACTGTATCCAATCTGACCCAAACTCGATATGACTCACCGATTTGCCAACTTTATATTCACTTACTCAAAATACAGGAGAAAAATATCATAATTCAAGTGCAAATGAAGACAAATTACAAACAATTTCAAAATAAAACAAGCTCCAGATAACAAAAGAAATTATCAGAACAAAATTATGACCCACATGCTCAAAGAGTACATATATTATTTAACACAAAAATCAATGGCCAATTATTGAATCTATCTTCATTAATGAGTACACACCTAGATCTCTATTTGTTGCAATGGCTTTGCCATCCGGCGAAGCGCGGCTAGATTTTGTGTTCTAACGCCATTATAGAGCAGAGTAAAAAGTTTGAACGTGATACTTGTGATAGTGAAACTTTCACAATACACTTTTTATTTCCTTTAAAATTGGACTTGTTTACCAACGAAACTCAAAGAAAGCATGACCCCGAAAATATACAAGTAGAAATCCCAAATCTAAACTAGATCGGAATAGATAAATCTTCGAAAATGGGAGAGAGAAGCTTACAGATCTAAACTAAATCAAAAGAGAAAAGTTGGCAATGGGAGAAAGGCAAGACAAGCAAATAGAGAATTAAAATAGTCTAAGAAAAATGAGGGAGGAAGGAGAGATCTAACTCAAACCTTTCCCTCCATGAAGGTTGAAGAAGAAAGTGTGCGAAAATAAAATGAAGACGAGAGGAAAAAACAACTAGGGCAGGCTAATGTGGAGATAATTATTTAAATGGCATCAATTTACCTCATAAATTTAAAGAATTTCATTTTTTTTTTACAATATCCACAAGATCCTTTATATCTAGGGGCAAGAGGAGCTTCATTGTGTTTATGAAATGTAATAGAGGAACAATTTATTTGTATTTGTGAAAATATATGAGGACCCTTTTCATCTTTTGCAGCAATGCCGCTCTAAATTCCTTACCTTAAAACCTCCAACTTACATCCCAAGACAAAATGTAACTTCGTAGAGTTTTGTAAAAGGTTTGTATCATACTAAATCTTTTGGAGGTTGGTGTATTCATCACAATGCTAGCATATAAATAAGCTCACTGCTAATAAATAAAAAGAAGTTGACAATTTACTAACTACATTGGTAAATTTGGAGGAAGGTCTGGAGATTTACAAATTTATTAGATGTTAATAAATTCATTACGATGACAAGCAGATCTCATTTTAACAATCGGCACTGTAACAATGACAATGGCTCCTTGAAAGAAATTAGTAACTAATTTAGTAGGATGCTAGTAAGCTCCTCATAAAGTTGGTATTTTGATTACAACACTTGTAAATTTTGAAAGAAATTGGTAATTTACTAATTCATTGAAATGTTGATAAATCTCATATTGTTGGTAGTTTGTGCACCACACATGTAAATTTTTTAAAAGATGGTTTACTTACAAATTTATTTAGATGTTTGGTAAGTTCCTTATATGGTAAGATATTTTACTAACAATACTTTCAAAGAAGTTGGTAAGTTGTTAATATATTCACGGGTGCTAAACCTGTCAAAATAGGTCATAGAAACATTTCGCAACCCATGTTTGATGGAATAAATTGTTATTCGAGTTAGTTATATTTAGTAGATGGGTCATAAATAAGTTTATAATAGTAAAGACCCAAATTAATATGGATATTAAATATGTTCATAATATATTTAGATCCAACCCACCTCTTTAACTCTCTTAACACGCTCTCTAGTCCTTATTCGATCTAGCGCTCACTCATTCCACGATCTCATATCTCTTTGAATATGAGTTAAATATGTGAGTGTTATGAATATGAGTCATGTTGGGTATGTGTTGAGTATGGTTTGGTCGGGTGTATGTAACTAAATTTATATTACATGAAACTTGGTCAAAACTAATCAAATTGGTCAATTTGGATAGATCATTTTCAATCCAATGTGCCCATTTAATATGTCTAACTAGTATTGATAATTTATTAACTACACTTGTAAATTTTGGAATACATTGGTTTCGTTTTGAAGATGGTAAATTCATCCTAGTGTTGAGGAATACCTGACAAGCAAAACCATCAGTTGTTCCCACCATCGAATTTCTACGCGCCACCTCATTAATCCTTCTCTACATCCGTGAGTTCAGATTGGCCACAAGCCATTATATGTGGTGGCCATGTTTTGAAACTCAGAGCTCTCAGCAGCTATGATTGCGAACTCGAGCTCTAACAGCCATATCGTTAACCCAGAGCTCAAGCAGCCAAGGCCACATTATACTACAAGAGAGGGTCTGGTGTGGGTGCAGGTGAGAGAAGCATAAATGAACTTTTGGACAAGGGAATGACAATTTTGTAAGTATTTGGACAATTTTGCTGAAGTGAGGATGCAAATATGTGTTGTAAAAGTAGCAATATATAAATGGGTATTTGGGTAAATTCCAACGTATGATTTTCGTATTTCCCCTTTTTCTTTAAGTTCATTTCTTCTTTTGTTTCTTCCTCGGTGGCGGACCTTATGCACGACATCGCATTACCACTCACCTAAAACTGTCATGGGACTTCACTGTCGTGTCTCAAGCAATCACCACATTTTTCACTGTTTTTTTTTTCCAAATTAGGTTTTAAAAAAAGTCTATTTACCAATTTAGGTCTGAAAAAAAATTTACCAAAACGGGGTCCATCCGACGGTCCTAGTGCCAAACCAAGCCCATTTGGTAGCTAGCTGCCGCACGGGCCTGTACGGTAGCCTAACAGCCGAACGGGCCCCATGCGGCAATAGCCCATCCATGGTTTTTTCTTTTTAATTTCATTTTTTGTATTTATAATATTTGTATTGTTAGTAATATAAAATAATTAAAAAAATATTATAAATATAAATAATTAAAAGCGCAAATGTTATAAATATTAAAAAAGAAATTTAGAAAAAAATTATATTTACAAATTTATACAAATACAAAAATAAACACAAAGTTTATACATTTAATTAAAAACACAAATGTAATAAATATAAAATAATTAAAAACAGAAACGTTTAAATTTTTAAAAATAAATTTAGAAAAAATAACATTTATAAATTTATATAAATAAAATGTTATAAATATAAAATAATTAAAAATACAAATGTTATAATTAAAAAAATAAATTTAGAAAAAATTATATTTAAAAATTTATAAAAATATAAATTTTAGAATATAAAATAATTAGAAAATGCTATGAATAAAAATAATTAAAAGCGCAAATGTTATATATATTTAGAAAAAAGATTATATTTATAAATTTATATAAACAAAATCTTATAATAATAAAATAATTAAAAAAAATGTTACCAATATTAAAAAATAAATTTATAAAAAAATTACATTTACATAAATAAAATTTTATAAATATAAAATAATTAAATACAATAATGTTAAAAATATAAAAAATATATTTATAAAAAAATATATTTATAAATTTACATTTGTGTTTTAATTATTTGATATTTATAATATTATAATTATTAGTATTTTTGCTATTAGCGTCAATATTTTGTTGGTTATTAGTTAAAATAAAATTATTTGAATATTTTGTTGGTTATCAGTTAAAATCAAATTATTTGATATTTATAAGATTTATATTTATATAAATTTATAAATGTAAATTTTTTTTCCAAATTTCTGTTTTTATATTTAAAACACTTCTCTTTTTAATTATATTATGTTTATAACATTTGTGTTTTTAATTATTTTATATTTATAAAATTTATATTTGTATAAATTTCTAAATATAATTTTCTAAATTTTTTTTTATATTTATAACATTTATGATTTTAATTATTTATATTTATAATATTTTTAAATTATTTTATATTTCTAACAACATGAATATTATAAATACAAAAAAATGAAGTTAAAAAAAACCCATGGATGGGCTATTGCCTCATGGGCCCTTGCCGTAGTTGGGCTGCCCGGGCCCGTGCGGCTGTTAGGCTATAGTACAGGCCCATGCAGCATTTGGGTGGCCACACAGGCCCGCACGGCAGCCTAGCTACTGAATGGGTTTGGTTCTGCACTAGGCCCATTCGGCACTAGGAGCACTGGACGAGGCCTATCCAACACTTAGACCACCGGACGGATCCCGTTTTGGTAATTTTATTTTGGATCTAAATTGGTAAATAGGCTTTTTTAAAAACCTAATTTGGAAAAAAGCCTTCTTTAACCACCCCTCTCTCTAGAGAAAATAAGCTTAAATCGGGAAGTTGTGATCTCAAATTCGAGGTTGCCCTCATGTGATCACAGCTATCTATGGTTTGTCGAAACTAGGGTTTTCTCTATTTGAAAGCATTAGAAACTGGAAATTTTGACTTAGTGCTAAAACATAAATGAAATCGAGTGCAATTTGATTCTTGGTGATAAAACTCGGTGTAAAACGGTCGTTTCATATAGACATGGCAATTCAACCTTATTACATTATACCTTGGGACAATAGGAAATCAACAAATGGGTTGGAGCCGACACGGGAAAAGAGGGAGAAATTCGTTGATCGATCAAATTATATGCTGAACGAGTTTAAGATTGAAATTCCAATCAAACTTTATTTTAATGGGCGGCAATGGTTGAATTATGGATATGAGCTTTGAAGTTTGACCACAGTGTGGAAAACTCTGGCCACCATCCAAGAGATATTATTACAAAGAAGGCATGAAAAATCGCCACGTCTAACTTCATGCGTCCGCTCTTCCTTTCAAAAACCCATTTTCTCGAACGGACTGATACAATTCTTAGCTAGTAAGTAGGACTTCTTATCAAAATTATCTAGTTTTACTTCTTAATTTGGCTTGAAGTCCTACAGGGCAATTAAGTTTCATTTTTTTTTCTAATATATGGTTACGGACGCATAGATCTGAGCACAGATTGGTTAAATATAATCGCAATACTTTCATAATCCATCTATGGTATTATTTTGGCAAACTTCGGCCTCAAACTCCAAGTTATTCATGTAAAGGTTTTGATATATTATCCTTAAAGTAGATTCCTTCAGTAAAAAAAGTCTGTATAATCCAATTCATCTTCTTTCTAAATTTATATCACTTTTGTAAGATTAGAGATTGCATTCCAATAATAATTTAGAAAAAAAAAATCTCCCTAATGAAAAAGTTAGGATATTATGCAAACTCGGTTAAAATTTGAAAGTACAGTATAATGTTTCAAGTGTAAAGATTAAATGCAATTGCTTGAGGGCTAGTTGTCTTATCTTACATAGTCGATTAGTTTCATGGGGTATATGGGTAAAAAATGATATTTTTCTCTTACCAAGCGATACAAATATTCACCTTTTGTGGGAAAAGGTGTCCAAAAAGTCTTAAACTTTTTGTTATTTATGCCAATTCAATCCTAAATCTTTCAAATGTGTCAATTTTATTTTAAACATTTTGTATTTATGCCAATTGAATTTGTCAACCTGATTTTGGTTCGAAATTGTTGACATGGGCACTGTCCATCTTATGGGGCATAACTAGAACTGACATGGACATTTTCAATTTATTTTTAAAATAAAATTTTTAACAATTTTTAGTCACTTGAGGACTAGTTACCTTATCTTAGCTAGGCAATAAGTTTCAAGGTGTAAATGGATATAAGGTGTACTTTCCTCTTATTATGAGAGACTTAAATAACAGATTTCGCCTCAGAAAAAAAAAAGTTCAGACAGCCTTTTCTTTCGAGAAATTAGACTAGACATGTAAATAAGCAGCTCGACTTGTGTATACATGCAATAATGGGACAAAGCTCCTGTCCCGAAAGGGCCCATGAAAATCCTTTCACACGAAATAAAACGTGAAACATACTTCTGACCAGTCCAAAAGCCAAGAGACATGCATGATTCATGACGCACGAATTATCGATTTTGACGGACGGTTCCCAACTAACCTATTCATGTCTTCATCTGCTGCTAATCGCGTTTAAAAGTAATCAAAACTCAATTACAGAACAAATCTCACGACCATTCCACGTGTATTGAAAATATTAAAATAAATTTTGGAAGAAAGTCAAAAAAAGAAGAAGCCTCAATTTTTGACTATTAATGGACAACTTAGGTGTGCTTAAGCCTCAATTTTTGACTATTGATTGTCAAAAATGGATAACTTAGGTGTGCTTGAATTTGATAAAATTAAGTGTAGTCAAATAAAGACATTTAAGTTTGACAAAAAATTAGGTATAGAATTGGCTATAAATATGTGTGGTTTTTCTTGTAAGTTTCATATCAAGGAGGAGAAGAAATAGAGAGAGAGAGAGAGTTCTTGTAAGAACAAGCTTAGAGCAAAGCTTGATTTTATTTGTGTAAAACCTTGGCAAAGGTATTTTGTAGTATTGCTCTCTCATTTGCATTTTTGTTATTCTCTCCAAATTAAATCCTCCAAGCTTCCGCAAAATTCCTCCTTCCTTTTTATTTGGTTCCTACATTTGGTATCAGAGCCAAGTTATGGCGTCCACAAGTTCCGTTCAATTTCAACTTCCAAAGTTGAACGGAAAGAATTTCAACAACTGGTCCGTCCAGATGAAGGTTTTGTTCAAATCGCAAGATTTGTGGAACCTGGTGGAGAATGGCTACATCGAAGTAGCTAATAACGAAGAATTCAATGCCATGAGAAAGGAGGAGAAGGATTCATTGGTGGAATCCCGGAAAAAAGATCAGAAAGCATTATATGCGATCTTTCAAGCCGTGGAGGAGACGATATTTGAAAAAATATCGAATGCCGAGACCGCCAAAGCAGCGTGGGATATTTTGCAAAAATCCTACAAGGGCGACGATCGTGTTCGAAGAGTTCGGCTTCAAACACTTCGAGGTGATTTTGAGTCTTTACGCATGAATGATTCTGAATCTATCTCTTTGTATTTTGATCGTGTACAAAACATCGTTAACCAATTGAGGGTTAATGGTGAAACACTCCAAGATGTACGAGTCGTAGAAAAAATCTTGAGGTCTTTGACTGAAAGATTTGACTACGTTGTTGCGGCAATCGAAGAAGGCCAAGATATATCAACCATGACGTTGGAGCGGTTGATGGGTTCATTATGCTCGCATGAGCAAAGAATGAATCAGAAGTCCGTCAGTTCATATCCCGAGCAAGCTTTGCAAAGTCGTATCGCTCCATCAAATCGAGGAAGCTATCAAGGAGGTCGAGGTCGCGGAGGAGGCCAAGGAAGAGGTGGAAATTCTAATTTCACCGGGAAATTTAAAACACGTGACAAATCAAAAGTCAAGTGTTTTAAGTGCAACAAGTTCGGACATTACAAATCCGAATGCCATGCAAAGGCGACGTACGAGCAGGCGGAGCACGCACATACCACCGATGCTGAAGAATACATGGTGCTAGCATGTACGAAGGATGACTCAAGCACTGTAGATACCAACATATGGTATCTAGACACTGGTTGCAGCAATCATATGACTGGCCGGAAGGAATTATTCTCGCAATTGGATGAGACGAGTCGTGGTGAAGTTAACTTCGGGAATAAATCAAAAATTCCCGTGATGGGCAAAGGTAACATTAATATCAAGTCAAAAGATGGTACTAATGTTGCTATTGCAGATGTTTACTTTGTGCCAGGACTTTTTTGGAATTTGCTAAGTGTTGGGCAACTTTCCGAAAAAGGCCACAAAGTTCACATTGAAAATGGAATTTGCACCATTAGAGGTGTCAACAACAAGTTGATCACAACGGTGCAAATGACGAAGAACCGGATGTTTCCCATGACTCTTCAGACGAAGAATCTCTTGAGTTTTCAAGCGATGATGAAAGACAACAACTGGCTGTGGCATCTTCGATACGGTCATCTAAATTTTCGTGGACTAAAACTACTAGTTCAGAAAAGGATGGTGACCGGCATGCCTTTAATCGAATGTCCAGATCGTCCATGTGAAGGATGTCTCGTTGGAAAACAACATCGAGAATCATTTCCAGTGGGGAAAGCCAGAAGAGCAAAGCAACTTTTGGAGCTGGTACATACAGATATATGTGGCCCTATTGAGGTTGAATCAGTCGGACAAAAAAGGTACATACTGATTTTTGTTGACGATTTTACCAGAAAAACTTGGGTATATTTCTTGAAAGAAAAATCTGAAGCATTTGCCAAGTTCAAAGAATTTAAAGTCTATGTTGAAAAACATAGTGGCTTTAATCTGAAGACGTTGAGATCGGATAGAGGAGGAGAATTTACCTCAAATGAATTTGACAAATTTTGTAAAATTCATGGAGTAAAACGTCAGTTGACTGCCAGCTATACACCTCAGCAAAATGGTATAGCAGAAAGAAAGAACAGGACAATTTTTGAAATGGCAAGAAGTATGTTAAAAGCCAAAAATTTGCCTAAGAATTTTTGGGCAGAAGCGGTTGCTTGTGCTGTATTTGTACTAAACAGGTGTCCAACAAGGAGTGTTCTTGGAAGAACCCCAGAAGAGGCTTGGAGCGGCAACAAGCCAGATGTTTCGTTTCTACGAGTATTTGGGTGCATGGCATATCCCCATATACCAGATGAACGAAGAAAGAAGTTGGATGACAAAAGCGAGAAGTGCATCTTCATTGGCTATAGTGACACAACTAAAGGTTATAAGCTGTATAACCCAGTCACTGAAAAGGTAATTATCAGCAGGGATGTCCAGTTTTTTGAAGATGAAGCTTGGGACTGGAACCAAAAGGGTGACCAGAAAAGCATCACCATCGAAGATGAACCATTGGAGAAAGAAATAGAAGAGCCTCCATCATCTTCAACTAGTGGTACATCTTCACCAACAGCAGCTTCAGAACCACCACTACGTCGTTCACAACGACTGAGGGAGACGCCAGCAAAATTCAGGGATTACGTGGTCATAGGAGGCGATGGCAGTGATAATAACGGAATCACTGATGAAACATTGGTAAACTTTTGTTTGTTTGCTGAATGTGATCCTGTAACCTATGATGAAGCAGCTGCAGATGAAAGGTGGATTCATGCAATGGATGAAGAGATTCACTCCATTGAGAAGAATGACACATGGGTGCTAACTTCTTTACCACCTGGTAAGAAACCCATTGGTGTCAAGTGGGTGTACAAGACGAAGTACCAACCCAATGGTCAGGTGGACCGTTACAAGGCCAGACTGGTTGTAAAGGGCTACAAGCAAAAGCCAGGTATTGATTATTTTGAAGTATTTGCACCAGTGGCTCGGATGGATACCATCCGGATGATCTTAGCACTTGCAGCTCAAAATCATTGGAAGATCCATCAAATGGATGTGAAATCAGCATTCCTCAATGGTGTTCTTGAAGAGGAAGTCTACGTGGAGCAACCACAGGGTTATGAGAAAGGGCATGAAAATCAAGTTTACAAACTGAAGAAGGCTTTGTATGGGCTAAAACAGGCACCTCGTGCTTGGTACACACGTATCGACACATACCTGTTAGAGCGTGATTTTCAAAAGTGCCCGTATGAGCATACACTGTATATCAAGTCAAATACTAACGGTGACATAATAATTGTGTGCCTTTATGTTGATGACTTGATATTTACAGGCAGCTGTGAAAAAATGTTTTCAGAATTCAGGGAGGCTATGACTAGCCAGTTCGAGATGACTGATTTAGGATTGATGTCCTATTTTCTTGGGCTTGAAGTGAAGCAGACAGATAATGGCATATTTATTTCACAGCAGAAATATGCTAATGATATTCTGAAGCGATTAAAAATGGAATCGCTCAAACCAATTCGAACTCCCGTAATTGAACGTTTGGAGCTGAAGAAAGAAGGAACCGGTGAATTGGTAAATCCCACTTATTTCAAAAGCATTGTTGGCAGTTTAAGATATTTGGCTTCTACAAGACCAGATATTACCTATGGAGTGGGAATTATTAGCAGGTTCATGGAGAAACCATACCAATCACATTTACAGGCGGCAAAAAGAATTTTGCGGTATGTCAGTGGAACTCGTGATCATGGAATTTTATATTCTTATACTGACAACTTTGATCTGTTGGGGTATACAGATAGTGATTGGGCAGGTGATACTGAGACTCGAAAGAGTACTTCAGGGTATGCTTTCTTTCTTGGATCAGGAGTAATTTCTTGGTCTTCGAAAAAACAGCAGGTTGTTGCACTCTCGACAGCTGAAGCAGAATACATGGCATTAGCTTCAGGGGCCTGTCAGGCAATATGGCTTCGATGGATGCTGCGTGAATTGATGCATGAACAAGCAAGTCCTACTAAATTGATGTGTGACAATAAGTCGGCTATTGCATTAGCCAAGAATCCTGTATTTCATGGCAGGAGCAAGCACATCGACATCAAGTATCACTATATTCGTGAGCAAGTCAAAGATGGTGAAATTGAACTTAATTTCTGCAGATCAGAAGACCAGATTGCAGATATCCTGACAAAACCATTGAAGGCTGATTTGTTCGAAAGATTGAAGACGATGCTTGGCGTTATGAACTTCCAAAATCAATTTTAAGGGAGGCTATTGAAAATATTAAAATAAATTTTGGAAGAAAGTCAAAAAAAGAAGAAGCCTCAATTTTTGACTATTAATGGACAACTTAGGTGTGCTTAAGCCTCAATTTTTGACTATTGATTGTCAAAAATGGATAACTTAGGTGTGCTTGAATTTGATAAAATTAAGTGTAGTCAAATAAAGACATTTAAGTTTGACAAAAATTAGGTATAGAATTGGCTATAAATATGTGTGGTTTTTCTTGTAAGTTTCATATCAAGGAGGAGAAGAAATAGAGAGAGAGAGAGAGTTCTTGTAAGAACAAGCTTAGAGCAAAGCTTGATTTTATTTGTGTAAAACCTTGGCAAAGGTATTTTGTAGTATTGCTCTCTCATTTGCATTTTTGTTATTCTCTCCAAATTAAATCCTCCAAGCTTCCGCAAAATTCCTCCTTCCTTTTTATTTGGTTCCTACAACGTGTTCTTGCCAATATAAATATATGATGGATTCCTATGGTGCACTATAATTAAGACCTTTTCGCATTCGATGACGTCAGTTTTCTGATGCCTCTGGCTTGAACCATAATGCATACGTATGACGTCATTATAGTTGCTCTTATACTACTATTGCACGTAAATTTTGCTTCACAATTTCATCGTGGACTCTGTACGTGCAACTGCAAGCATGTTCCTTCTGGCAATCGTTTCGGAAAATCAAGAATCACACGTGCCGGAAGATCACTAGTCTCTTTGAATGTCGACTTTCAAAAAGCCAATTGAGCGATTGAGTCAATTTAGGCATTAAGAAGATTGCTTTTCGAATCACAACTCCTCATATGCATAATAACTTTGCCGTTGTAGATCAATGCTTGTGAAGGCTGACAATGAGTATCAAAGACAACTAGCATCCTCATCAGTCTTCTTCTTTGGTTTCTATTTCAGATCATACATGTCATTAATATATATTTTGCCTTAAGCATGATAATGCATCGAAGGACGTTAAAAAAACCCTAAAAAGGAGACTTTGAACATGTTAGTAAGTCAAGAAAATGCGTGATGATGGTGTTAGGAGACATGCTACGTCACTACGTGATCTGAGGTGTCCACGTTCTCTAATTATTGCGTGCAATGTTGGCTACATCATGTTGTGTAAAACTTGCTTTTGACGAGAAAGTAAATCTTGTCTAGTCAATAAAAATTTTAGTCTTAATGCATGAATTGTCAGATTGGGAAGATATTGTACTACAAAGATTCCATCTTTTTAATTTCTGACGAAGAATAAGAATACGCCTTACCAACTTTTTTTAATATCAACGTGATATCTACGTATTGGACTTTGTGCATTTTTAAAACATTTCACTGATTTTTATTATAATAATGTAACGCATTCAATTTTGAGTTATGCCAAGGCAGTTTCCTTCAAAAGAGTGGATATAACATAACCCTTAAATTTTTAGGATTTTTTCTTGGAAATTGATGCATTATTTAAAATACGATTACTATTCCTAATGAAGTAATATTATCATAACAATGTGACATCCAACTTAGCCCCAATTGAAATCAATTAAATAATAAATCAATTTCGAAACAAATTTAAGAAAGTAAGTAAAATATGGTGGATCGACTCTTTCCTAGTACAACAATTGAGATATGTCCACTTAAGTTGATTTCAGCCTTTTTACTGTTGTATGTATATGGATTCTCCATAAGCTTTCCAAACTCCACCCATATAAAATGGAGTAGAGAAAGTGAGATCCTTATTTCCAAAATTAGAAGTTCTTTCGCCCAATCTAAACTTATTGTTTTCAAATTAACGAAAAATGTTTTTTGTAGATCCACTGGTTTTTTGTCTTCGAAATAGCGGAAAATCAAAAAATAATTTCTTAAAAATAGTTCTCCTTCAAACAAAGGCACCCCTAGTTATATTGTCAAAACCACATCCGTCTAGATCATGGAACTCCAAATCCCCATACTATGTTTGGTTGTCAGGATTAGATTGAGACAGGATTAAAATGGCGAGAGATTTATTATATCATATATCTTGTTCGCTAGATGATCTGTTATAATCTAAATTTAAAAATAATAATAAATAAAAGACATAACCTTCTTTGCATACAAATTGACAACCACCTGTCACGGTTGCTGTTTTGGACGGTGACCACCATGAGAGGGTTGCTAACCATGAATGGCAATAGGATCTGGTTCATGAGAGGACCTATGGGAGCACGTAGAGATAGTAATCACCGTGAGGTGCAACTGCTACTAGTGGTTGCCAAAGCACGGTGACCACAGGGTGGCGTGGTGGCCAAATCTACCGAAACCTGGCCGCCACGCTCGTGACAGAAAGTAAAACTTTCATGCAAACCCCATCGACAACCGCGGAGTTGTGGTGGAAAGCAGCACCATGGTGGCCCCGCTAGTTTTCAAGGCATATACCTAGATGTATTCATATGTATGTGCTCTTGATTTGGTTATATTCTTTTGAAAATTTTAAATCAAAATGGGGTGGGATAACTCCTAAAGGCGGATTAGATTATCCAGCTTTTTTTATGTAACATATCCGTTGTTTATTCCATCTAAAATGTGTCGGCAAATTCTGGGTAAAATAATTTTTGTTCTATTGAATCCTTATCTAAGTCACCAAGCACTCTCCTAGGGGATTGGATTGGAGGTTAAACTCTCGATTAGGACGTGACAGATCCCGAGTTTGGATTACAAAATCTCCTGCTAAGTAACAGTAGGCCACACCTGTTATCTTGCAGATGGAGTTTGTACCTAATATACAAGGAGAAATCAGCTGGGATACCATATGTAGTGGAAATTACATTAGTAGGAATACAAACTAAAACATCTCCCTATTGGGTCTATGCTATTGGTAAGGTAGTCATACTTCCTTCATCTAAAAGATAACTTAATTGAGCAGCTCTTTCCAAAAGGCATGAATGCAAATTAAAAACATCTCTTGGATAAGCTTTAAGAATGGATGGTCCTTGTAAAAGAAGAGATATTTGGCTATAAGTCTATGCTTGTTTGGAGAGATCATCATAAATGATTGAAGTGTGTCGTTTGAAGCCATTTCTATGCATTAGTAGAGATAAAGAAAGCCAAAAAATTTAGATATACCATGTGTGCCAAAAACAAATGCTAAATGAAGGTTCCTAGGTCAATTAAACGTCCCTATCACCGGTAGTGGTCAATTTCTTGATGATATTTGGCTATAAGTATGCTCGTTTGGAGAGATCATTATAAATGATTGAAATGTGTTGTTAGAAGCGATTTTTGTGTACTAGTAGTGGAGATTAATTAAGTCAAAAAATTTAGATATACCATGCGTGCCAAAAACAAATCCTAAATCAAGGTTCCTAACTCAATTAAACGTCCCTATCACCGGTAGTGGTCAATCTCTTGATGATATAGTCGACACTGATCACTATCCTCACATCATTTAAATAACTTCAACTCCCTGATCTATTTGTTGCTGATTATTGGTTATAGAGGAAAGTCTTGGTCGTGTCAAGAGAATACTAAATACATTTCCACCAAATTGTTAAGAATGGACTGGTTAGCTTCCTGGACTCGAGGTAGAAAAGTAAAGGAGAAAGGGAACAATGATAGCATAAGGATAATAATTATTTAAAAAAAAGCGCTCGTTTTGTTGTCGGTTCTCTCTCTCTCTCCCCCCTATTTCGAATGGCCTGTTCTTCATCTTCAGATTCTCGCGACTACTTGTGATCGCGCCATTGGTTTTGACTGATTTTTTTGTGATGTTGGTCGCCTCACCTCCTCCTCTCTGCTCCCCATTGGGATCTTGCATTGGAGCCTCTACTGTTAATCTATGGTAGATCTGGTCTCAAGGGTCGGCTATATCATCAAGAGATTGACCACTACCGGTGATAGGGACGTTTAATTGAGTTAGGAACCTTGATTTAGGATTTGTTTTTGGCACGCATGGTATATCTAAATTTTTTGACTTAATTAATCTCCACTACTAGTACACAAAAATCGCTTCTAACAACACATTTCAATCATTTATAATGATCTCTCCAAACGAGCATACTTATAGCCAAATATCATCAAGAAATTGACCACTACCGGTGATAGGGACGTTTAATTGACCTAGGAACCTTCATTTAGCATTTGTTTTTGGCACACATGGTATATCTAAATTTTTTGGCTTTCTTTATCTCTACTAATGCATAGAAATGGCTTCAAACGACACACTTCAATCATTTATGATGATCTCTCCAAACAAGCATAGGCTTATAGCCAAATATCTCTTCTTTTACAAGGACCATCCATTCTTAAAGCTTATCCAAGAGATGTTTTTAATTTGCATTCATGCCTTTTGGAAAGAGCTGCTCAATTAAGTTATCTTTTAGATGAAGGAAGTATGACTACCTTACCAATAGCATAGACCCAATAGGGAGATGTTTTAGTTTGTATTCCTACTAATGTAATTTCCACTACATATGGTATCCCAGCTGATTTCTCCTTGTATATTAGGTACAAACTCCATCTGCAAGATAACAGGTGTGGCCTACTGTTACTTAGCAGGAGATTTTGTAATCCAAACTCGGGATCTGTCACGTCCTAATCGAGAGTTTAACCTCCAATCCAATCCCCTAGGAGAGTGCTTGGTGACTTAGATAAGGATTCAATAGAACAAAAATTATTTTACCCAGAATTTGCCGACACATTTTAGATGGAATAAACAACGGATATGTTACATAAAAAAAGCTGGATAATCTAATCCGTCTTTAGGAGTTATCCCACCCCATTCTGATTTAAAATTTTCAAAAGAATATAACCAAATCAAGAGCACATACATATGAATACATCTAGGTATATGCCTTGAAAACTAGCGGGGCCACCATGGTGCTGCTTTCCACCACAACTCACCGGCGAGCGGGGCAGCCGTCCGCTGACCGGGCAGCGGAACCCACGTCGGGAGGCGCTACCCCCGAACCCCCGCCCGCTGACCGGGCAGCGGGGCACCCGTGTCGGGGGCGCTGCCCCCGAACCCCTGCATTCCGCACGCAAGGATCACATCTTCAGTTTCCCTAAGCTCACGTGGGCGTACCCGGTGTGAGAAACAAGGGATCCCGAAGTATTCGCCAACTCCAACAGCCTCACCTCCTCCTCTCTTCTTACCATTGGGATCTTGGTTGGAGCCTCCTCTGTGACTCCATGGCAGACCTGTGTTGAGGGATTTCCATGGCTGTTCGACTTGCACTTTTTGAGATCCCGCTGATGCCTTCTTCCGCTATGCATCACGTGCCCTCTAAGCTAGCCACTGGTGTCCAGTTTGGACAGACTGAAGCTACCCTGACCCCAGTTGCAGGTTATCCCACGAAGGGAAAGTTTGCTACTGGCTCAAGGGAGGCAGGTGTTGAGGTCCCACTGATGCCTTCTTCCTCTGTACATCTTGCGCCGTCTAAGCTAGACAGTAGTGTTCAGTTTGGACAAACTAAAGCTACCCAGACCCCTGCTGCAGGTTATCCCTCGACGGGGAAGTATGCCGTCGGCTCGAGGGAGGTAGGGACATCTTTGGCCAAGCACCAAGCTCCGCAAGACGCGCCCGCCCTAGTAGACGTAGTCATAATAGAGGTAGATCTTCTTCCAAGCATCCTCTGGCCCCTGCTCATGCCTCTAAGGATGATAATGCCCGCCCCCCCCCCCCCCCCCCCCCCCGAGCGCTCATGGGAGGTAATGGCAAGATCAGCTGAAAAAGGGTATGATCTTACCTACATCCCTCCTACGATTGTCGATAGTAAAACTATTGTATTTATATATGATGAAATACTCAAGGCATCCAATCGCAAGTGGAAGGAATCAATTATGGGCTACTTTCTTGAGAAAAGGCTTCCCTTCAAACTTATTAAGTCTACCGCCAAACACACTTGGGACACTCACCTATCGGAAGTAATAGCTAATAATGATAGCTTCTATTTCTTCCACATCCTGGATTATGAATCCCATGACAAGATTCTAGATAACGGTCCTATTACCATGGCGAGGGTTCCACTAATCGTCCAACAATGGCATTTCCTTCTTGAGCTGAAACGAAATCAGTACGACTCCCTACCTATTTGGATTCATTTGCGAAACATCCCTTATTGCCTTTGGTCTACACCTGGTATAAGTGCAATGGCCAGTGCGATTAGTAAGCCACTTTATGTAGACCTTCAAACTCAAAACATGAGAATGATATCCTATGCTTGTGTCTGTACGGACATCAATGCCAAGAAGTGTTTGTGTGAATCTGTCGAGGTACTTCTTAATGGTGCTTCTTGTTCAATAAGGGTGGAATATAAATGAAAGGCTATCTCATGTACCATTTGTTGCACCTTTGGCCATAAATGCCCCCCACCAACATTGCATCTTCTACTCCGATGACTTCAACGTCTAAGGTTGATATTTCTACTATTGTTGATAATTCTTATAATCCACGACCTGTTGAGGTATGGATAAATGTTGGTAGAAAGAAAAATGGTTCACCTTCTAAGCTTGATGTATGTGACATTGCTGATATTATTGGGATCTTGATTATTCACCTTGTTTCAGTGCCTTACGCCCAGTTTCATCTGGCTTTTGAATTTCTTCAGACTTCTTGAGTTACTTCAATTGCCTCCTTGGAGTTAAAAGATTATTCACCTTGTTTCAGTGCCTTACGCCCAGTTTCATTTGGCGATATTACTAGGCCACTTACTTATGATCACTCCATGAACGTCTCAAGTTGGCTTCTCATACTCGTCAATTCACATGACATTACTCAATGGACTTATCACGTCCAGTATACATTCAGGTAGATCATCCCTTATCACTCAGATTGTATATATGTCATTTTGCCAATTCTCGATGCCAAAACAACATGCCGTGCCAGGATTTTGTTGGTTACGGTCTTTCAAACACATTTCATATAATTCACACCCCATCACGACACGATCGAATCACTCGCCAACTCACTCATATGGGTCTCATCACAACCCACCCTGATCACAAAACAGAAGCCCTCTCCGATCACTACAAAGGCACACAACAAATGCTCGATTTTCACCAACATTCATAAGGCATTCAGGCATTTCTCAATCAACGCATCTCAATCCACTTAGACTTTCATCAACTATTCCGATTCATCATATACAATGCTATGCATTTTTCTAAAACATTTTTTTAAAAAAAACCAACTTTAATGCAATGTATCTTTCAAAATAAGTTAGACGTCACACAACATTTAGACCCAATTTTCAATGTGTGACTTGGTTTATTCCTGCCCCCGTCGCCATCTTAGAAGCCTGCCAAGAGCCGCACCTTGTTCGAGCTCTCTCTAGCTCCGGCGATCACTCCCCACCCTCGTCAGATCGGGTCGTTACAGGTCCACCAGCTTTTGCCTGGTTCGTCTCCAAGTAAGGCACCTACTAAGAAGTTCCCATTCAACAGATCTCATACCATGTTTCACTACGATTTTTAGGCATCCTATACAGCTTGTCCCATATCAAGCTACGGTTTATCAAGTCCAGCAAAACAATGTCATAAACTATGCATGTACGTTTCTCATACTTCAAATTTTGATGCAATCAACATGTGCAATGCATCATTATCCTCACTGCTTCTCACATACTACTCACGTCACATCAAGCCCTATCTTAGACTTAACATTATCGATCACTATACTACCCCATCAAGCATAAAGATCATCAAGCCTATACATTAATCGATAAAGTTCTCATCCAACAAGTGGCCACAAGACAACTATCGCTAATACACATCAACTATGGCCTAGGTTCTCACCTCACGTCCAATCGCAACTACAACTTAGCAGAATCACTGCAAATCACTTATCATCAAATGATTCAAGCCTAGCAATCATAGACATACATATGCGGCAAATAAGACTTACTCAAAGCTAGTAGACATGTAGGGTCTATTTACTCAACTATCCCATAGATCAAAACCCTTATTGCTCCAAATCTCAAATACACTTCTAGTTGAGCTGACCTTGCTCTAAATCATTACTCCTTATCACTTCAAGCCTTGAATCACTCTTAATCAAGCTGACCTTGCTCTGATACCAAAACTTGGGTGTTACGCCCCGAACCTACACGAGCGCGCAACATCTGCACAACGATAGTCGATACATGCGACATCCCAGGACTGTCGCCGATCCCGAAACCTTAATATCCAAATAAATGCTAGTGGAAATGATACATTACCATTGACAAAGAATGAGCAAGGACTAATGCAACTATAACACCTCATATATATACATAATCTCAGCTCCATATTATACATGAATATCAGTTTTACAAAGGTTAACGGCAACAAATAACCCAGGGCAACCACGTTCATCAACAACCACCGATTCACTATCAATTTCCTTGCCAACTAGGTATTCCACCACTTAGATATCAAATCTTGTGGTATTTCTGCCATGCTTATGTCCTAGAATGTGAAATATGAGGAAAATCATTATGAGAACATATCTCAGTAAGCTCACCCATAATTTCGTTCAGGATATTACATACCCTCAAATCCAACTCTAAAATACTCTCTTAGATGCTTGGGTCATGGAAACAAAAATAAGAGCAAATGAGAAATGGCTCATCATCAAAATAGTTAGGCACATCAATACTTCATATTTACATAGAGATCAATAATACAAATGTATGCATATTCCATGCTCAAATTCCAGTCTTGGCTTTGTAGCCAACTCGAACTATGTTAAACGCATCAGGTCCGACTACTGTATCGTACGAATCAGGTCTGTGCCTTCTTTTGCACTAAAATATACATTTTAGGCCCACAATATCTCAATAATTGACCCTAAATATGAATGGACAGCATGTAATAGAATTCTTGGCTTGTGAACAGTACTCAGGGTGTTATGAATAGTGATTTCCAAATACTATTGGCTCGTTTTTGTTCTAAATATCCGAAAAATTCATTTTTCGGTACCTGACCGTCGCGGGACCCACATCAACCACCACCAATAGCTTATATATAACAAAGACAGTAGTATACCAATCCCAAATAATATACCATCCTCGCCACAGAATCGATTTCCATAAAAATTGCCAAATCAGTCAATTTTTCTATGCTGATCTACCTCGGATCGCACCTTATAGTATTTTCAAGAATCATCTAACATTCTATTTAAGGTTTAGGGGGTCAGCTTACCTAGATGAGGCTGAGTCGAAGCCAGACGGGCGACGGAACGACGAATAGCTCGACAATGATCGGCGAAGCACGACAGCAACACGGAATCTAACAAAATCCAAGGAAACCAAGGTTTTTCAAGGGCTGAACAGGGTGGTTCACAAGCTGGAAATGAATATAAGTTTTGGTGCGATCTAAGCGTCCGTTTTCGTCGTTGGTTTGATTAAATGCAAAAAAGATGCATGTGGAAATTAAACTATATTATATGCAAACTATATGAAAATGATTTAGATATTTTTCTAGGGACAAAGATTATTTCCTTACTTTTCTTGAATTTAATTTTAAATGTTTAGCCAAAAGTTAGGTATCAATAGGTACTTATGGTGTACTTCTCTCGATTATTAGAGACCCCAAGAGTACTTGTCCTATTAGGAGCTGGTTGACGGATTGTCAAGAGGTAGATGCTTTCGGTGAGCTCACAAGCACGTGTTTATAATGTCCTATTGTATCTTTTTATTGTCTCTTGTTATTCTAGTTCCTTGAATCTCTTGTCACTCCATTACTAACTTCTAGTGTTTGGATGACCGAAAAAGCTAATCTACTTAGGGGAAACATTTTTCATGAACTAGTTTTTTGAAATGTTCCTCAATCAACAAAATATATTACACCGAAATTGGTTCTTTGATTTTTAATTAAAGGAGAACAAGTCATGTGGCAACTCCAGACAAAAAAATATCTGGGCAAACAAAAAATCAACAACTTGAGTTTCAATAGTATTGTACAAATACAAACCGTGCTAGACTTTGAACAATGACAAGGACTGGATAGTACAAGTGTTGCCAACAAACCAAACGTAGACAGGCACTATCGAAATTTAATTGATAGCAAAGCTTGACCATCCAATGATACTACACCAAAATTTAATCAACGATGCAACAAGCATGATAGAGATACACACTAGAATTTAATCAACAACGTGAATATGAAAGCTATAGCTAAAGAGAATAAAGTGCAATAAATGAAAGTAAAGATAAAGATAGTAAATTTGATTGACTTGTACAAGGATCTTCGAAGAGTACGCATGCCTATTTGAAACCTACAATCGACAGTTATCAGCATAGATTACAAAAGAAAGTTACCAACAAAGTTTGCTAAGGGAAATTACCAATAGAAGTTACAAACAGTTAACAATGGTTTCTTCCACTCCACCACCTTGACGATTTCCTTGACTCCACTATTTTGATGGTTGCTTTATTCCACTAATTGACGGTTACTTTTGTCACGGTTGCATTTGAAATTGCTGACTCTAATTTTTGTCGATTCCTATAAGTTTTTAACTTATCACCTTGTCGAAAAAACTATTCGTAAATGACCAAATTTTGCTCTCATTATCACTCTATTAAATGTTGATAATAATTGAAAAATGATAATTTTTTGGTGCAAATAAATGCCCCTTAAAAAATTGAATGATTCATCAAGCATTCCATTCTTTTTAATTTGCCAATCAAGGGTTGACATGTGCCCCTTTGTCATCAGAAAATTTGATTTCTTTTTTCATGTGGTCCTTTGTCCTTTTTCTTAAGTAATTGATCATATTTAAATATTCTCATTGCCAATTGAAATAAGTTGGAAAAATTTTGGCAATTGAATCGTTCCCCAAGTTTGAATTTCCATCCACTAGAAGCCAAATTGGTGAAATGTCACCCCCCGAATCCGGTGCACGCGCAACATCCCGCCACTTGCCTATTTGAACATTGTCTGGCTAACTCTCTAATGACAGCCTAGGACTCGACGTAAGCCAAACAACGGCTACCAATGCGATAGCGAAAAGCGCACAACCCTAGACAAATCATTTGAGTGAGGGATTATCATTTGAACCTCAAAACAATAAAGGTTCTATACAACTTGGGAGAGGGATTATCATTTGAACCTCAAAACATAAGTTAGCCAAGATCAAAAAGGGAATAGGTCAAACCAAAAAGGGGTGACTAATCTCCATCAATGCCTCATCGGGACTACTCGTCCTCGGCCAAGGGAAACTCCTCCGGATCAAACTTCTCGAATATCGAGGATCCGGGCTCACCATTCACCTACTCCGTAAACACGTTATCCGCTCCCTCAATCTCTATCACCACATCCCCATCTAAGTCCAGCACCTTCATTGGCTCAAGGTCTACAACCTTGCCTCCAAAAGTAGCTGTATTCATCAGGCCTATCGGCCCCATCCAAAAGATTGGGACATCTAAACTTCGCAAATGACCCTACTATTCTTCCTGACCTTTCCGACTCATCCACACCTCGTATCTATGAGGGATCAAAATATCATATCCCTTATCGATCCAAACAGTACATTTATGCCTCTCATACAAAACTCCGTCCACGGAAAGATACTCAACTATCTATGTCTCAATCTCTTAAGGGATCCCATAGCGAACTCGGGGAATATTCATGCCTAGGGTCGGCGGTTTGAAAGGGCAATTAGCCATAAAATGTGAGTCGAAACTCAGCAAGCACACCTCTAAACTCAATTTAGAAAGAAGCATACACCCTGTGACGTCCCTAAAACCATGCATGAAAATAAGAAGAATTGAAGACGTTGGACCCACCTTCTTCTCAACTTTCGGCTAAAGAAGCCACCAATTCCCCACGTACACCCTACTAAAACTTTTTCTCTTTCTCTATATTTCGGCTGAAGCCAACATTGTCCCCTCTCCATTAATCAGCTCTCCTTTTTCAAAGCAAATCAGATAAGAACGTCATGATTTAGCCACCATTTTTGATGTGCACGCATGAATGAACTCTGCTACAGCTGGCTCCTTCTTTCTTGTTTTTTTTTATTCTTCTACTTTGGACGTCTCTTCGGCTGAAGCTGGTCTCTGTTGAACTTCTTGCGGCTGTTCTTGCTTCTGTGCTCTCAACTGCACGAAAAATCTGCTGCTCCCTTGCGTGCCACCACTGCTGCAGCTGCTATTTTTGCTCCTTTTGCTGCTGCTTGTGAGGTAGAGTTGCTGGAATTTTGCTGCTGTTTCTACACCATTCTTTTTCCTCTTGCTGCAGTGAGCTGCTGCAAATTTTTCTTCCTTCAGCTGCTGTGATACTTGGTTTACTGCTCTGTTCTTCCCCTCCTCTGTCCTTGAATCAGCTGCTAGAAATTTACTACTTCTGCTTCTCGGTTTTCTCGCGTCCAGCACGCGCGCCCGGAGGAAATCGGCTCGTTCGGGGTCGTCTGGTATCCGAATCGAGCCCCGTTTTCGCCTGTGTACTCGTAAGACGTTAAGCTTCGATATTCTGAAAACGAATCAGGGAAAAACCTCCTAGAGAATTCCCAGTTTTGAATCAAAGTTGACCCTATTTTGTTGGTTTTCTTCTTTTGCTTGTTGTAGCTGCAATCCTCTTTGTCTCTGCTGTGTTTTGCTTGTTGCTGTGTTTCTGTTCGTCGCTGGAAAATCGCCGTCGATTCCGTCGTCGCCGCCGTGAACAGTGTCGCCGGAATAGTAACTAGCCGTTGCCGTTCGTGGCCCGAGCTCATCACCGTCTAGCCCAAGCTCGAACTCGATTTTTGGGTGAGCACATTTCTAAACTTGACTGAGAATGTCGGGTATGCTAAGGACTAGTAGGGAAAATTTTATGATGAAAAATATTAAATTTCTTGCACGTCAAATGTCGATTATTTATTGCTGACCTTAGGGGTCAATTGATAATTTTTGTGGACTCTAGAAATTACCACGTATGCTAGATTGCTTGCCTTTAAACCTAAGTGACTTAGAATGGAAACCGGGTCCTGAAATGCGAGTTTTTGCAACACGAATTGCTTGGTTATTTTATTCGATTTATTTTAAGGTGAATGGTGTGCCAATATGAATAATTTTGGGAAATGCATGTGGCAAAACTAGCTTGCATGAGTGTTTATGGGGTGAGCCAATTGAGAATTTTGTGATGCTCATCATTGATTTGCATATTGGCATGAGACATGTGCGTTTGGCGGAGTGCATAGAACCGTGCGGGATGGCCCGGCAGTGTCTAGGGGGCTACCGGGAATGCGGGGAGATAAGGAGGTGCCGATCGCAGAGCTAATTGAGCCACGGTCGTTGCACTTGCGCCTGAACGTGCTCGGCACGGGGTAGCTGGAGAGACAAGGGTGCCAACTTCGGTGTGAATAGACACGGGTTGAGGCACATGCCTGAGACGTCTAAGACGTGGCCGGGGACCGGCTGTGCCGATGAGAGCCACCGGTTGGGTTGAGTCCGGCAGTGCCCAGAGAGCCACCGGCAACCCGAAAATAGGAAGTCCGGCAGTGCCTAGAGAGCCACCGGCAAGCATTGAGCATCTGCATTGGCATCTGTATGATTTGAGGTCACAATATGCATGTGATGATTTACATTCTAGCAAGAGGCGTATGTTGTTTACTAAATTGAGTTTAGATGTGTGTTCACTGAGTTTCGACTCACCTATTTTTGGCTGATCGCCATTTCAGACCCTCGACCGTAAGTATGACTTATCGTATTCCCCCTGTCCGTCACGGGATCCCTCAAGAGATTGAGACACAGGTATTTTCATACCCTATTATGGACGGAGTTTCGTATGAGCGGCATAGCTGTACTATATGGGTCGACGAAGGCTACGACGTTTTGCTCCCTCATAGATACGAGGGATGGTACCGTTGGGTGGGTCAGGAGTTGTGGCAGGGTCCTCTGCAGGGTTTGGATATACCAGTCTTTTTGATGGGGCCGACATGTCTGATGAATGCGGCCACTTTTAAAGGCGAGGTTGTAGACCCTGAGCCAATGGATGTCCAGGATGTAGATGGGGACGTAGTAATGGAGATCGAGGGAGCAGACGACGTGTTCGTCAAGCAGGCAGATGGCGAGCCTAGATCTCCGGGATCGGAGGAGACTGATCCAGAGGAGTTTCCGTTGTCTGAGGAGGATGAATAGTTCCTCGAGAATGCCAAGATGAGGCGTAGTAACTTTTTGGTTTGGTTTGTTTCTTTTTTGACCATGATCGGCTTGTGTTTCGAGGTTCAGATGATAGACTCCCTCCCAGGTTGTATGGAACCTTCACTGTTATGTGTTAAGTTATGTAAATTAAGTTTTCTCTATCTCTCTATCCCACATGCGTGTTTGTCAGGGATTGTGCGTTTCCGCTGTCGCATTTGTTAACCGTCGTTTGGCCGCGACGAGTCCTGGGCCATCGCCAGTGTTGGCCAAGCGATGAGCGAATTAGCAGGTGAAGGGATGTTGCGCGTCCGACGGGTCCGGGGCGTGACACACCCTATGCCAAAATGTAATTCGTCACATAAATATTATGATTTCAGATCATATAGATACAAATGCAGATGCAAATGAATATGCTCAATGATTCTCTTGGGGTCTCCGGTAGCTTACTTAGCACTGCTGGACCGAACCTCATCGGTGGCTCAATAGCACTTCTGGTCTCGGCCACGTCGTAGACGTCTCAGACCTGTGTCTCAATCCGTGTCTAAGCACACCAAAGTTGGCACCCTTGTCACTCCAATTACCCCGTACCGAGCACGTTTAGGTGCACGTGTAAGTACCGTGACTTAATAGCGCTGCGATCGGCACCTCCTTATTGCTTCATTTTCTCGGTGGCCCCCTAGAAACTGTCGAGCCGTCCTGCACGGCTTTACACACTTTGCCAAATGCACATGCCTAATGCCAATATGTAAATTGATGATGTGCAGTACAGAGTCCTCAATTGACTCAACCCATAAATATTCATGCAAGCCAGCTTTATCACATGCATTTTCCTCACAATCATTCACATAGGCACACGTTTCACATCAAAATATGGTGAACATGATAACTGAGTATCGCATGCCACAAAAAATTCATATTTCAAATCTCAATTTTCATTCTAAGTCACCAAAACTCCTAGGCATGCATATTAGTGCCCACGGCTAACCCTATAACCCACAAAAACACCATCTTTCCACTATAACCAGCCCATAATAAGCGTGACCAGTAGCCAATTAGTAAGTATACGGCATCCAAATGTCGTCTATATGCTCTAGAATTCATCCTAGCATCAATCCTAGTGTTATCCAACCTTCTAAGTTAGGTTTAGAGGTGGTGCTCACCCAAAATTCGAGCTTAGGGACGCGAGGAAGAGGCGACACTAGTAGCAAGAAGAGGAAAAAAAGCAGCAACAGAAGATTGAGGAAATGTAGTAGCAACTCAGCAGGTTCTGGAGCAAGATGGTGCAGCAGCGGCAGCTCGAGAATAAAGAAGACTGACGCAGCAAAGACAGGATAGCAACAAGCTCAGTCTAAAGAACTGGAAGAGAAGTAGCAGAACAAGCAGCAGATTTTCCAGCTGTCGAGGAATAAGTAGAGCAACAAGAAGTGGACAAGTAGAAGAAAGAAACAGCAACAGTAGGGAGTGAATAGAGAGGCAGCAGAGGAAAAAGAACCAGCTAAAGGGAGACATGTGATAGCAGCAATTCATAAGGAGAAGATAGTAGCTGCAGCAGAGGATAAGCAGCCGAGACAAATGAGCAACAACCAGCCAAGAGGATGAAACATCGGCGGCAACAAATTCCAGCAACAGGTTAGCCGAGAGGAACTTACGGGTGTAGCAGCGGCAAGATTCAGCCGAAAGAAGAAGTAGAAGCAGAGGCACAACAGCAGTCGAGGACAAGCGGCCACAGCAACAAGTCAAGCGACCAAGTGAAGAAGAAGAAAAGAACCAGCTAGAGGTTCACGCAGGGACAAAAACAACAGCTGCTGAGAAGAAGAAAGCAGCAACCTCGAGCAGCCAATAGAAAGGAAGCCATAGCAGCAAGTAGAAGTCGCGACAACAGTCGAGAGAATGGCCAAGAAGTAGCAGAACCAACAGCTGAAGAATTAGCAGTCGAAAGAAATGAAGAAGACGTAGTAGAGAAAGAAGAAAAGAAGAAGCCAGCTGCAACAGGGGTTCCTCCGTGACCAGTGAAGTTTGTGGGCTCAAATCATGCAAAATTGTCTTACTTGCATGGGGAATGATACTCAGCCGAGATGGTAGAGCAAAGGAACCGCAAATCTGACCAAATAAGAGGTTCCAGCTTAGGTTTTTGGAGGGCAAAAGCATGGGAATTGGGCTCGGCAAAGATGGAAAGAAAAGGGGAGAGAGAGCTAGGTACATGCGGGGGTGGTTTTAGCCGAATTTGGGAGTGGACAATTAAGAGTACACATGGGTTGATTGGTCAGCAGAAAGAAGAGAACAAGAGACAAAGCAAGGTTCCACAAACTTTAAAAATTTCTTGTCTTCACATACATGAATTTGAGAATAAGACACAATTAGTAAATTTAGGACAAGGTGAAAAATTTTGCACGATGAATGGAAATATTCTTCGGGCTTGTGTGACGAGGATTTGGTCTCAATTGAAGTTCGATGCAGATGGAAAATTATCGGCGTGAATGGGAATTTTTTTTCGATGTGAACGAACGATAATCAAACTTCGGTCCGACACTCCAATTATTATTGGCGTCCAAAAATCAATCCTTTTCTCGAGAAAATCCAAATTTTATTACAATTCTGGAGGCCAAATTTTCGGGACATCACAAGAAAATTCATCCTTAGGGAGTGAAGCAAAGCATATATTCCTAGCCCTCTTGATTCTAGTCACAAACTGATCGACTAACTCATTATTGTACTAATAGATTTTGGCCAAATTGGCAATTAGTACTTTATGTATCATTTTATACAATGGAGAATGGAATTGTCTTTTTTATCTCAACCCAAGAATGGATTGAACTAGGAGCTAAATTCGTATACCAAATAAAAATAACTTTTGAACGAGACAAAGGTAATAACACATGTCTCATGACATATAGGTCATTTTAAAGCCTACAACCCAATTTATTTGATGCTTGATAGATCATCTTCGCTAGTAAAATTTGCAAAGTTGGGAATTGCAAATTTTACTGGGTAAGGTGTTGTGTCAACCCGATCAGGATGTGGTCTATAATATATTGGCCAAACTATTCCATTGTCGATATCTAATTGTCATAATATGAGTTCGGCCACTTTATTAGGATACATTTCCTACCCCCCAAGATCAGGATAGATGGGATTTTCAGGCCTTTGTAAAATCCTCACTAGTGGTGGGATCACTTGGCCTAAATTGTTTCCTCCATTCAGTTGATTAAGAGTTAGAAGCCGTAGTATTAGGCATATTACTTTCACCTACAGTTATCATCCCATAGGTCTAGGTCGTACCAATAATTACAACCCTTTGCAAATTGCGTCCACCAACAAGTGTCCCATAGGTCTTCGTCATAACAATAGTTTCTACCCTTTGCAAAATCTAGAATGTACAAGATTGGTAGGATTCACCTACAGTTGAATTGAATGGCTTGATATTCCTAGCCCATGCATGACCTCATACAGTTTGTGGTTTCCCTTTGATGTTCGTCGAGAATCTTCTTCATGGTAGCCATGAAGACTTGGCTCTGATTGCTTTCTCTGCTCATTGATGAGTTGTCTCAAGATGTCGACATCTCCACCTTGGGCTTGATTCACCCACCGATTATGCAGTCGATGACTCAAAACGTTTTACTCTTGTTGGTAGGAGATGTGGCTAATTGTTATCACCAGCATTGTCAAGATTGAGTTGATTCCTTGTATGTACCTTCATATCTCCTCAAGTCAGCTACATTTGTGTCATCAGGGATGCCAAAAAGTTGTTTTGCCCAAAAAGTTGTTGGTAGGAAACTCGAAATGATAAACGAGGAACAATTCGTTCTCTCAATTTGATTATAACAAAAGATATTCAAATCTATCGTTTGAATATTCTAAACACCCTTTTATATGGTGTTAACCCTAATCTAAAATAGGAAACATGAATATTGCAAAAAAAGAAAAAGCCACTAAAAAGAAATCTCGAAAATACATAATAATAATAATAAATCTCTGCTTATCGGTAAAAACTGCTGAAACCGGGTGCATCATCCTTCCATGCTAGAAAAAAGATTCGCCCTCGAATCTGCTTCGTCTTCACTGACAGCAAGCTCCTCAAGTTCTGCTTTGTCTGTATAATAGGGCGATAAATCTGCTACATTAAAAGTTTCGGATACATTATACTTACCTGGCAGCTCGATCTTATATGCATTATCATTGATCCGCTCGAGAACCCTGAATGGACCATCAGCTCTAGGTTGTAACTTGCCAAACCTGCCAGCGGCGAAATGTTCCTTCCTGAGGTGAATCCACACGAGATCACCTTCCTTAAAGACCACTTTCTTTCGTCGCATATCCACCCTCTGCTTGTACTTCATATTCTGTCTAGTAATCTTGTCATGAACTTCTGAATGTAGCTCCTTAATTTGTTTCGCATGTTCATCTGCATTAGAACTGAACTGCTTGTTAATGGGCAATGGCGTGAGATCTAGAGGAGTAATTGGGTTACACCCATAGACTATCTCGAAAGGACTCTTGCCCATTGTTCGATTCTGTGACCTGTTGTAAGCTAACTCTGCCTGAGATAACACCAAATCCCACTGTCGCGGACTATCACCAATCAGACATCGCAGCAAATTTCCCAAGCTTCGGTTGACAACTTCTATTTGCCCATCGGTCTGGGGATGATGAGAAGAGCTAAATTACAACTAGGTTCCCATATGCCTCCAAAGAGTACGCTAGTGACTCACAAACTTTACATCACGATCTGAGGTTATAGCTTTAAGAACCCCATGCAGCTTGACAACCTCCTGCAAAAATAAACGAGCAACCTGCGAAGTATCAAAGGTCTTGTGACAGGGAATAAAGTGTGCCATCTTCGAAAATCTGTCGACAACCACCATTATGGAATCTTTATTCCTCTGCGTCCTCGACAACCCTAACACGAAGTCAAGGTTGACATCCTCCCATGGTGCAACTGGGACAGGTAAAGGCATGTACAAACCAGCATTAGTACCCTTTGTTTTGGCCACGTGACATACCCGACACTTCTCCATAAAACGTGTCACATCACGCTCCATTCGAGGCCAGTAAAAGTGCTCACACAGCAAAGCCATCGTCTTTTCAACTCCAAAGTGCCCAGCTAGACCTCCTGCATGACTCTCAGTAATAATGGATTCCGTCAAAGAACACTAAGGAATACACAACCTGTTTTCCTTGAAAAGGAAACCATCCACCAACGAAAACTGCTGAAAAGACCCTGTTTGACACTTTCTCTAAACATCCCCAAAATAAGGATCATCAATATATAACTCCTTAAAAGAGTCAAAGCCCAAAACTTTTACCTGCATTGTAGAAAGCAAGGAATGTTTTCTGCTCAATGCATCTGCCACCTTGTTCATCACTCCTGCTTTATGCCTAATTGCAAAACTGAAAGCCTGAAGTAGTTCCACCCACTTCGCGTGCCTAGCGTTCAGTTTATGTTGCCCATTAATATACATCAAGGCCTCATGATCAGAGTACGAAACAAACTCTCTCGAAATAAGATAATGCCTCAAGTGCTCCAAGCTCCTCACTATGGCATAGAATTCTTTATCATACGTTGAATACTTCTTCTTTGCTTCATTTAACTTCTCACTGAAAAACGCCACAGGTTTATTTTTCTAACTTAGTACGCCCCCAATACCAACGCCTGAGGCATCACAATGCACCTCAAAAACCTCACTAAAGTCAGGAAGCACCAAGACCCGGGCTTCGGTTATCTTCTTTTTTAACAACAGGAATGGCGCTTCCTCCTCTTTGGTCTAGACAAATCTACCCCCTTTCAGACAGTCCGTAAGAGGTGCAATAATAGTGCTAAGATCTCGAACAAACCTCCGATAAAAAGATGCTATCCCATGAAAGCTACGCACCTCATGAATATTCTTCGGAGTCTCCCAACCCGTAATGGCCTCAATCTTCATCGGGTCTACTTGAATGCCTTCCTTCGATACTATATATCCCAAAAAGGTCACATGATCAGTTAAAAGGTGACACTTCTTGAGATTAGCATATAACTTCTGCTCCCTTAAGGCCTCAAACACATTTCGCAGATGTTGCAAGTGTGTCTCAAACGAAGCACTATAAATCAGAATATCATCAAAATAAACGACAATAAATTTGCCAATAAACGAACGAAAAACCTGGTTCATCAGGCTCATAAAAGTGCTCGGCGCGTTAGACAACCCAAACGGCATCACCATCCATTCATACAGGCCATCTCTAGTCTTGAATGCCGTTTTCCACTCATCTCCAGGTCGCATCAGGTCGCATTCTTATTTAATGATACTCGCTCCTCAGGTCTATCTTCGAAAAAACAGTAGCCCCATGTAACTGATCAATCAAGTCGTCAAATCGCGGAATAGGAAAATGATACTTGATTGTAATTTTATTGACAACTCTACTATCTATGCACATCCTCCACGTTCCATCCTTCTTAGGGACTAATAACGCCGGCATTGCACAAGGACTCATACTCTCCCTGACCACGCCTTTCTCTAGCAACTCCTGCACTTGCCTCTGCAGCTCTTCATGCTCCCTAGGGCTCATCCTGTAAGCTGCTTTATTAGGAATAACAGCTCCAGGGATGAAGTCGATATGATGCTGAATGTTTCTCATGGGTGACAACCCGGGCGGCAACTCCTCCGGTGCGACATCAGTAAACTCCTCAAGCAAAGGCCAGGCTTGTGAAGGGATTTCAGGACCTTCAGAATTCTGCTTCACTACGACAACAGCAAAAAGCTCAGGCGCGCGCATCGCCTCTTCCTGGAACTCCGATCTGGATAACAGATTATTCTTTACTTCCTTTCTCAAATCAGTAGGGCCTAGGGTATTAGTTCTACCATCCTTTTTTAAAAGTGTAGGTATTTCTAAAACCATCATGCTGCGTTTTCCTGTCAAATTGCCATGGTCTCCCCAATAGGATATGATAGGCGTCCATGGGAATCACATTACACCACACCTCATCAGTATATTTCTTGCTAATCGAAAACTGCACAAGACACCTTTTACTTACTTTCATCTCGTTTCCCTTTTTAAGCCACGGCAGTTTATATGGTTGAGGATGATCCTCCGTTTTCAGCCCCAACCTCTCCACCATAGTAGTGGAAACTACGTTCTCGCAACTCGCTCCATCTATGATCACATTACATAGTTTTCCTTCACTAGTACACTTAATATGAAAAATATTATGCCTAAGCCATGACTCATCTTCCGTAACAGCCATATTTAAAATTCGTCGAACAACTAAAGACTCACCAGAATCTGCATAAATAATCTCGTCCGGCTCTGGATTCGTGTCCTCTGGTTCTCTATCAGATTCATCACAGACCGGCGTCTCGTCAACAAACGTCACAATATGACGGTTTAGACAATCAGCAGCGAAGTGTCCTAGCCCTTAACACTTGAAACACTGCTTGGCTGCAGCTCCTCTCCTGCTAGTGCCCTCACCACTCTGCTCCTCTTTGAATGCAGGTTTTGAACTCGTATCCTTAACTGGTGGTGGTGGTGATGGTGGTGGTGTTGAATTGGCTAAAGAACTCCTCGTCTTTCTTTTGAAATCTTTGCCGAACCATCGATTCTGGAATTTGGAGGTACTGTCCTTTCTTTTAAACTGAGCTTCCACATTCAACGCTAACTTGCACACATCCTCATATGTCCAATATTGCTGCAAGTGGACGACGTCAGAAATCTCCGTTCGTAGCCCGACCAAGTACCAAGCAATAGTTTGTTCTTCTTCCTCATCCACATCAGAACGCATTCGTAACCAATCAAACTCCTCGGTATACTCCTCCATCGTTGAATCTCGTTGCCTAACGTTGTGATATTCAATAAACGCTTCTTGCCTGTAGTGATTAGGTAAGAACTTTCCCTGTAGCAACTTTTTCATCTTATCCCAGCGTCTCACCTTCGATTTTCCTTCCCTAGCACGTTGTTTCTTAACGTGCTCCCACCAAATCGAAGCATGTTTCCGCAATTTTATGGCTACCAGTTTCACCTTCTGTTCCTCAATTAGATCTTTGATATCGAAGACCCTTTCTACAGTGTGCAGCCAATCAATAAACTCATCAGGATGAGTCTTACCTTCAAACTCAGGAATCTCGATCTTCATCCCAAAATTCCGAGAAGGTGACCAATTGCTAGGTCGCATCCCTCGATTAGAAAGTACACTTGTTGCATATGAACCAAGAATAGGCAAACCCTAGTGGAATTTAATCAACGACGAAGGTTGATCTCGTAATGACACTACTCTGGAATTTAATTGATAAAACAGCACAGAAGATAAAGGCACATGCTGAAATTTAATCAAAGACATGAATCTGAAAGCTATAGCTAAGGAAAATAAAGTGTGGTATAGAAAAGGCAAGATAAAGATTGTAAATTTGATTGATTTGTGCATAGGGTGGGGGGTCTACGAAGAGTACGATGTGGCTATTTAAAGTCTACAATTTACAGTTATCAATGAAGGTTAATACACAGAGAGGTTATAGATGGATGTTCCAATGGAGATTACAAACAGAGCTAACAAATAGAAGATAGAAATAAAGGTTATGAAGAGAAGTTACCAATAGATGTTACAAGCACATATCAATCTTCCACTCCACTACCTTGATAGTTTCTTTGATAGTACCTCTATTACACTACTTTGATGATTGAATCCGAGATTGTGGACTCCACTTTTTGTCGATTTCTTCAAATTGCCGATTCATCACATTATCAGTAATTCTATCCATAAATGACCAAAAGTTGTTCACATCGACTAAGTCTATCATGTGTCCATATAACCAAAAGTTGGTCTTTTTCTTTTTTATGTAACAAGAACTGAAAACAACAAACGTATATTGGGGGAAACGATTTTTCTAGAAACGACTTATCGTGCTTTCTTTTTTTCACTTATTATTAATCATGAAGTGATCATCTGCGTTCCGTGTCCTCACGGGCAGGACTGCAAAAAGTCCGAGAAGCCAAAAATCTCTCTAGAGTCAAGCCATAGGAACGACCTCTCTTCTCTCTCACTCTCTCTCATTCCTCTCTCGAACAGCAAGAACAAGACGCAAGAAAACGACCAGACCTTGAAGTCGGGCAGACGTTACAGTTGGTGGAGTCAACATATGCGGCCTTGCGTGTTGCTTCTTCTACAAAGGTCAATGGAGAACATCTTGAATTCCCTTCTCTTTGTTGGTTGTTGACCTCGTGTTTTGGGCGGAGCAAATCTAGAAAGTGAATCGATCGGTGTGCCGTGTCGTTCTTGGCCGTGACCGATCCGGTGCTATTCCAATTGGCGCAGCGTCTCGTGCTTTAAGTTTGTGGGATGTTTCCAAAGAGAAAAAGGGACCCAATTGCGACAATCATTCCACAGGAATACGACCTCCAGGAATGGCCACCAAACGCCATGACCCCTTTCCATGGACATCGTTGTCGCACTACTGGTGTGTGGAATTTTTCAAAATACACGAGAACCCTGACGCTTGAGGAATTCCTAAGTTTGATCGATGTGACATGCACTTTCAAGGTTTGAAATTTCTTAACTAGTTAGCTTTTTTGTCACTTGGTGTCTACCAATGGAGGATCAATATTTTATATTGAGACAAAGTTCATAGACCATTTATGTATTAATCCCTTTCTTCTTCTTTTTTGTACAAGCACGGTTGATTTCACAATTCATATGAATGTTCGATCGCTATTGTTATCTTATAATAAACACATATCATGAGACTGATTTGATAATTTTTCATTAGGCTAGTTTTGGTCATGTATGCTTATATGAGTGCTATTGTTATTGAAGTGAATAATGACGAATCTGAGAACTAAAAGTCGCCTGACAAGTTTGATGGGCAAGTTACTCAAATCCGACTAAACCTCTTTATAATCAATTCTAGTACAAGGCTACAAGCAGCTTATATGCTGAACTCAAAATAAGCTCTTGAGGAGGTCGACTTGCTTCTTCGGCCAATACATTGAAGGTGAGATCTTCGCATCTCCAGTCAAAAGCCCAACTTTCAAATTCTCTCTTGAAACTATATGTAAATCCTGCTAAATACGCAATTCGGAAGAGTCAATGTCCTGTCCATTCACCACTTTTCAATCCGGGCTTGGTCAAATATCCTCCAGATATCGCAGCCACGAGGGCTGCCGTGAAATTGGGATCTCTTTCCATGGAAGAGGCCATCTGCTGCACCAGAAACTGTTGAAAGGCCACCGGCGCTTCCTTTTCTTGGCCCGTTTTTGCAGATGGAGTGTCGAAACCCGGGCGCACCAAATCAGGGGTACTCCTAGGACTAGGAGATCTCAACTTCGAGGGTGATGGAATTGGAGGTGCGCCCAGAATCAGTCTCTGATTGTTGGAACCCAGTGGAATCGAGGGCTGTGAGGGGGTCTGGTGGTTGTGTTCTCCTTCATATGTGGCCACTAGGACAGATGTGTCATCAACACTTCTTTGTACCTGAAGATGCAAAGAAAGCATGAGAGTAAGATTAAATTCGTTCAGCTACTTCTCATCAAATATGCGATTTGTTGATTTATTTTTGGACTGTGATTCATTGTGGTCTCCAGAAAATCATTTTTCCGAGTTACCTTCTTTTTAACAGGGCAAGATGGGGCAAAGGAACATCTGTAGTAAGCTCTCGGAGATGGGTTGCCTTTCGTGACCTTTTGACCATATTTCCTCCATTGATAACCATCCCTCACTACCTATATAGCAAGTACAAATTCATAAAGTAAAGATAAATGGACAAAGAATCAATATGTTGGGAATCACTTCATACTTGGAGAAGATGAATTTCTTTATGCCAACCATAAGCTAGAGAAACACAAAAAAGAAAGAAAAATGTACTGAGTTGAAACTAAGATCTTACAAGGCTCATGTCGGACAGATCAGTTTGGAAGCAGATTTTAGAGATCTTGGGTTTGAAGCTGTCCTTCGACTTCATGAAGATTTGATTTTCGCAGTGACTGCAACTCTCTCCAGCAACATTAGCTTCATGCTTCCTCTTTCTTGACACGCCGAGTTCACTTTCGAGGGTTTTACTCCCCATGACAATCAATTGGTTATGCAGCGCATTGTAGCTCTCGTGCATAAGGTTCAGCATTTCAGTCAACTTCCTATTCTCGTGGCTAATTCGGTGATACTCCTCGACCAGTGCCCCAGCCTATACAGAACAAAACAGATCATCTGTCAGGTTTTAATCTTCGTATTCAAGTATTCCAGTTTTCAGAATCGGTCGCAGCTACAGGGCTTCTTCAACTTCATTCTTTTAGAAACCGACTACTTCTCTTTTTCAAATGAGGCCGGTCAGTAACCTTTTCTTGGAGTGTAGGATTAATTTGACTTTGCCTCTTACCATTTCATTTTCTCTATTGTGCACTCTTGACTTCAACCCGAGTTGCCTAGAATTATTTGGAAATTTAGGCTGGTGAACAGCAATACAAAGCTGGAACGCTCATGTCCATTTTAGAGGGTGAATATGTCGGTCCGCAGACATTCTCAGCTGTAATAGCTGCCCAGATTCATTGGAACAATCTGAGATTTAGAGCGGAATTTGCTGTTACTCTTAGCTCTCATTCCGGACATTAACTGCGTCCTTAGCCATAAGAACTTCATATCGTGCTTTGGTAAACCGACCTGAATTTATATCTCTAGCATTATTCCTAATTCTTGATGCAATTTCTGCTACAAATGAACTCACCTCCTGCTTAACAACAGGCTCTTCTTGTCGTCCTCCCTGAGAGTTACCATTTCTAGGGACAATTTCCTTCTTTTGAGTCAAGAAGAAGAAGAAGAAGAAGAAGAAGAAGAGAGACTGTGAGTTACAACATCCAAAGATCTTTCTTTTCTTTTCATCAAACCCAGATACAACAACAGAAACACTAGATTAATCACTGCATATCTTTGCAAACATTGGTGCATCTCACCAGATACGATGTACAAAGCTCAAGGGAAGTGTCCACTATCCAATTTGATTCCACTGGACTTGCACTCGACGCCATCAAGAACCAGAGAAAGGAACCTGAAGTGATGAAGTTCAACTCAGCAATCTTCCACGACAGTAGATGAAGGGACGGACACAAGAATGGGGTTGCAATTTATAGTGGACTTATAGGGTGAGTGACCACGACAGAAAATAAAAAAATGAAAGGTGTACACGTTAAGAGAGTTGCCGCGAAGTATCGTTTGTAATAGAATTCTGGAACAAGGCACATTTTATATTGGCATTCGTCGACCTCAGGGAAACCGAAAATACTATAATGAGGAAGAAGAATACTAGTAGGAGAGTCAAGCTCTGGTGAGGACCGAAAAAAATAAATCTAGCTGATTCCAAACCTAAGTGGGGCCCAATAAAGAAGTTGCTTTTCCCAGTTTGGATTTATTCATTGACTTGGCTTTCAATGGTTTTATTCAACTTTGAGCGCAAATTTGTACACACTTTCAGACAAATTTAGGCAATTTGACCAACTTGATTATAAGAATTATACGTTCAATCTATCTCCGATTTGCCTCAATAGTGATGCTGTTTCCCAATCAAACAAATAAGAAGAGAAGTGGTTTCTTGCTAAGAATGTTCATCCGATCCTGATTTATTGCGATTGTGGGGTGATTCTGAGTTCATTAATCAGTACTTCTTCGACAAGATAAAAGGAAAAAAAAAAAAACGTTATCACATCCTTCCTAACCCGTCTGAACAGAAGGGCTTGTTTGCGCCTGACATGGTCACGGATGATCTATTACTTATGGTGTGAAAGGTATAAAACTAGATATTTCCTTGCAAGGTTCATCCGCACACTAAGGGCACATACAAGATTTGGTGCGACACCTACTTTTATCATTTGTTACACAACGCCTTGTTTATCTATTTTTCTGTCAATTCATGTTAGGTGGTCGACCAAGGGTTGAACTCACCCTTTGGTCGACATGCACAAATTGCTGCGGTTTAAATTTAGCTTAGGGTAAATTTGCTTCTCTCATTGCCCAATTTGGTTTGTTAATTTTACTCTAATTACAAAACCCACAGTATTCATCATCTTGCTAAAAATAATTCATCATAATATTCAAGCAAAGTCAATAACAAATTGTCAGCATGGTTATTACCAGGCAATTTAAGATTTATTAGTGAATCCGATAACAATTGCTATTCAAGTAGTGAATTCTTTCATTTATGTTGCCATCTCATAAACATAGATATCACAGTACTAGTAACGAGGACGAGTTAGATCTTTTAAAGTACCAACATAAGAATTCACACATTTCTCATGTGTTAACATTTCACCTAAATTAGTCGATAGGACTACCGAAGCATGATAAAGGCTCGATACACATAGGCGAAAGACCAACATGGACGGTTCAAGATAAACACATTATTATTAAGTAGGCGGTTCAAGAGAAATGTAATGATCCAGAACATATTAATGACCCTAAAGTGTCTGTTTTGAGGAGATCTATATGTGTGAGAAGGCCAAAGGTAATTTTTGGTCTATCAGCTAATATTGTTTTAAGTCACGTCTTGTATACAAACAAAGCTGGAGACTTATGATGAGGCAAAGAAAGACACATCTCAATGCAATGGGAAAGTGTTATGAAAGATGAGATGATCTCCTTAATTCAGAACAAATCTTGGGAGTTGACCGAGCTACCCACTAGTAAAAAGTATTTGCTAAATAAATGGGTGTACAGGATCAAAAATAAAGCTAACGATATTATCAAATACAAGGCGAGACTTACAAAAGAAAAAAGGAATCAACTGCTCTAAGATATTTTTACCAATAGTGAAGATGATATCAATTAGATTTTTGCTAAGTATAATTGCAGTGGATGGCCTTCATCTCGAGTAGTTAGACATAATTATAGCATTTTTGCATGGTGATCCAAAATGAGAGTTATACATGATGCACTCTAAAGGTTTTGAAATCAAAGGTAAAGAACACATGATGTGCTGTTTGAAGAAAAGCTTGCATGACTTGAAACAAGCTTTGCAGCAATGGTATCTAAAGTTTAATGGCTTTGTGGAAGAAAAGGTTTTGCACATTATGAGGGTGATTGTGACATCTTGAGTTTCGATTCTTTTTTCGGGAATTTAAATAGAGAATGATTATTTCATGGAGGCGCTATAAATGAATCTCATTTGGAGCTGACCACTCTGAGATGACTAACCAAAGGGGAAATGCTAGATAGGAATATAAGCACATAGACCTAATAGTCAATACTCGTGACTCCTAAAATCCACCCGTTAGTTTGAGAATTTATTTAAACTGTTGTCTTATGAATGAGGCTGTGAATTGAGTTTCGAAATAGGACAATAGACTCTCAAGAGTATTACGGAGGTTGAAATTAGATGTCGCCTTGAGAGGCGTGAATTGGCAGCTTGGCATTGAAATGCTTAGAGAAAAAGATAAAATTAAAAATTACTATCTTACCCCCGTCTTATGATAGAATCCATAGCTAGAGAGTAATAGTAATTTTAGCGAGGCTAGAAAATTTATTCGGTGGTATTCCGAGTTATTTTCCAATCGCAATTGAGCCAAATCAACACCGATTGAGCCCCTATTATTCTTGAAATTTCACGAATTTTGAGAAATATTTCGTTGGCCATCTTTTTGACCTATTTGACTAGTTTGACCAAAATTATTAATGCTCAGACCCTTATCAATCCAAAAATTCATTGATAGCTCAAAAATCAATCGATTCATTTAGTTTTATGTCATTTTCCATAAATAGTAACTCAAATAATTGAGCCCAAAGCCATAAATTTGCTCTCTCTCTCTCTTTCTCTCTCTCTCTCTCTCTCTCTCTCTCTCTCTCTTCCATAATTATCACTAGATTCTCTCTCTCTGTGTGTCACGCCCCGAACCCAGCGAGCCGCGCGACATCCCTATTATCTATACGATCGATTGGATAACAAGAACGACGACCCAAGATACTCGTCGTTGTCCAAACGATCTCAGAGTTCTGGCGGCAACAGAAACGAAACCCTACCAAACATACATGCAGAAAATCAAAAGATAGAGAGATAGTGCAAAATAGCAAACTTGCTTTTCCATTTTACTTTCTCATATAAAGATAGTGTTCCTATACAAACCAAACTTCACTGCCTTCTCGGAGATGTCACTCAAACACATTTATAAAAGGAGATATCAAACTCCCCTAGGTGGACAGATATTCACACTTCAAAATTTCTCCATCCATCGTGACATCTCGTTGCTAGACCTCTGATAAAAAAGGGGCCACTGGTCTGCAACATCATCTCACAACCCAGTCAATCTAATTACAAACCTCCCTATACAATCAAAAAGAGGTCGTAACCTCTCACTTATTCGTCGGCGTCTGATCCATTGTTCGAGGTCCCGCTCACCTCAGTGGCTAGTAGCTCCTCTAGGTCAGACTCTCCAGATGAAAGCGAGATGTTCTCTTGGCTATTATCAGTGGATCCTGCAACCTTTATGGGGGCACTATCCTCAGAATGTTCGCCTAACTCTTCCTCGCCAGCACTCAACTCCTCGCTTTCGTTGGGAATGTCTCTTGCCGAATCACATGGTACCAGATACTGCAATGGAACCTCAAAACCCTGTAATGGTCCCAGCAGCATATCTCCTCTCCGGTACATCCAAGCTATATACAAATGTTGTTGTCAGGGCACCTGTCCTACATCTACCAAAACAGTAGTCTTGACTCTAACAAAAACTCCTCCACGGGCATGGGGATCAGGGAAAGATTGCGTCTCAGTAACGAAGTCCCGTGGGATCCCTTGCCTAACTGGGATAGCATTCATTTTGGGGGTTGGGATTCTAAAAATGAGGAAAATCACCCATGAGAACTAATCTCATGAAGCTCACCCTAAATCCCTCTCAGGATACCAAATATCCCCAGACCCAACTCCAGTAAGCAATCACAAGGTAATCACAAACACGTGTACCCAAACAATATCACATGCAGAGGATAGCAGTCAATAGTTTACTTGCCCTCATGGGCCAAAAACACAAATAAAATCGTCTCAATTTCAAATAGCAAGTTCAAATGCATATGTATGCCATTTTTCAATCTCAACTCTTGACTCATTAATCCTCAAGACCCGCGTAATGAAACCGCCTCAGGTTCGTACTCAACCCGCGTAATAATACCGCCTTAGGTTGGTACCCGTGCTTCCGCCCGCGTAATAGTACTGCCTCAAACTAGCACTCGTGCCTCGACCCGCGTAATAGTACCGCCTCAGGTCGGCACCCTCATTTCTTCATCAATTACCCCGCGTAATGGTACCGCCTCAGGGTTTCATTTCTCACAACATTATCTACCATGCCATCATTATGAGACACCATTCTCATCAAGCAATTCCAATTGCGTTCGGTAAATCAAACGGCATATCTATGCAGATAATTCAAATGTAATGTCATCAAATGATTCATGCACAATTCAAGCCAAGCAGTTCGAACACATAATCTCGACTCAATAAAGTATCTAAGCCAATCACTTTTGGCTAGCAAACGCAATTGCATCAGAAATTAGCTATCCTATCCTTTCTCACTTTGAACCATCAAGTTGGGCCCACGATATCACGTGAACCCTTTCTAAGCTCACAAGGACGGTCCTCAAATCTCATCACCACTATCGTTCAAAACTTCTAAAGTGTCGCAGTTGACACCCTCACTTCCGAATTGGGTCCATTTGATCCCCGATTGATCAAACTTCTCATTTCTTAAGCTCCAGACACCGCGGGGCAAACAATCGCACTCAAGGACAGAATTATTTACTCGGAAACAGCCACAATTCAAGTGCGTCCAGCGCACTATAAGCCTCAACAGCCACTATATACACAAATATCTCAAAGTCAGTCAATTTTCCTCAAGTGATCTACCCCGTGTCGCGTCCTAGAGCTAATCCAAGCAATATCTGTCATCCTACACAAGATTAAGGATGCGACTTACCAAAAGAAAGCTTGATAAGCCAAGGAAATGGGGCTAGACAGAGGTTGTGAACAGCATCAATCAAGACCGGCGACGACGCACGGTGGCGCGTGGAAGAGAATGGCCAAACCAGCAAGAACCGGGGCTGTACAGGGACTGAACCGACACCAAAATGAACTAGAAATCACATATTTGACATAGAAATGAGATCTAAGGGCAGCCGGGGTTGACATATATCAATTAGAACCAAAACAGAAATTCGGCACCCAGAAAACAGTTTCGTCGACTGATACGAGAAAATACATTTGAAGGGTCAAACGACCTCCGAGGCAATTCAAGTTGGGTTAGAACCACAAGACATCAAACTATAACATACAAAAAAATCGCGACGATCCAACGGTCGGATCTTCGGTGGTAGGCGATTGAAGTTAGCTGCTGGAATTGGGGCCGAGAGAGAGAGAGAGAGAGAGAGAGAGAGAGAGAGAGAGAGAGAGAGAGAGAGAGAGAGAAGGGAGAACGTGATCCACAATGAGAGAAAAAAGAGAGAGAGAGAGAGAGAGAGAGAACATGGTCTACTGGATTAGAGGATGAGAGAGAGAGAGAGAGAGAGAGAGAGAGAGAGAGAGAGAGAAGGGAGAACGTGATCCACAAGGAGAGGGAAAAAAAGAGAGAGAGAGAAAATGGTCTGCTGGATCAGAGGATAAGAGAGAGAGAGAGGAGAACGTGATCCACAAGGAGAAAAAAAAGAGAGAGAGAGAGAGAGAAAAAATGGTCTGCTGGATCAGAGGATAAGAGAGAGAGAGGATCAATTATTTGATCCAAAAATATATATAATAGCAAAATATCTTAAAATAATAATATAAAAATCAAAATATCTACTTACTATTCATCAATTTGACATAAAGTCGATCGATTTGACCGACATGATTGATTTGACATTTGATGTGACATTCCTCAGGTTTCGTGCCAAATCGGGACTGATTGGGACTGAATCGATGTTGTTTTGGCTCAATTGCGAAAGAAAAATGACTAGAGATGATCTCGGAAAATTTTTCTGACTTCGCTAAAATTCATCTCACATTCTAGCCACTGAATCTAGAGCAAATCGGGGACTCGACAGAAGTTTTTAGTTTTTGCCTTCCTTCTCGGCACTCCGAGTCCAAACTATCAATTTCCGAACCTTTCTCGTCAATATCCAAATTTAGCAACTGCAACGCTCTGGAAAATCGATTGTCCTATTCGAAACTCAATTTGTAGCCAAATTCATAAGATAGCAGTTATAATGAAATTCTCAAACTAACGGGTGGCTGTTAGAAGTTACGCGTTTCGACGAATTGGTTCACGTACTTATTTTCCTAGATAGCCCTTCCTTTTTGGTCAGTTATCTCGAAGTGATCAGTTTTCAGTGGAATTCATTAATAGTGCATCCATGACATATCCATTCTATATTCAAGTCCCAAAAAGGGGTCGAAATTCAGAATGTTACACACACACGCACACACACACACACACACACACACTCTCTCTCTCTCTCTCTCTCCCTCTCTCTCTCTCTCTAAATTTTCAAATTTTCTCTTTCTCTGCTGGTTCCAGATTTCTACCGCCAACTTCAATCAATCGTCGATGGAAATCCAACCTTTGGATTTTCATGATTTTTGGATATGTTGTAATCCTATCTGAGATGAGTTCACAGAATTTTGAATCACTTCGATCCGATGTCGTTTGACCTTTCAAATCTACTTTGCCATTTGAGTCGATGAACTAGTTTTCTATTACCCGAATTTGATATATAGCCCACGTTGATATATGTTAATCCCAGTGATCCCTAGAGCTTGTTTTCATGTAAAAATATTGATTTTCAGCTTGAGAACCACCTCGTTCAACCCTTGATTAGCCCTGATTTCGAGACTAGATCCACCAGAATCCGTCGTGCTTTTTCGGTCGTCGCCGTGCACTGCTTCTTCCACCACTTGGTCAGCTTTGTGTCAGCCTTGATTAGGTAAGTTATACCTCTATTTCTAGATTATAATATTTGTACATGCCATGAACTAGCTTTAGGGTCCGATTCGAGGTAAATTGATTTAGGAAAAATCGCCGAAATTGGCATATTTGAGCAAATCGATTCTATAGCGAAGCTGTGGTATATTATTTGGGCTTGGTATGTTACTATCTTGGCTGAATATATGCTTTTGGTGGTGGTTGATGTAGGTCCCGTGAGATTCGGGTACCGAAAAGTAAATTTTTAGGAGGTTTAAAGAAAAAATGAGAGAAATAGTATTTTGAAATTACTGTTCATGACACCCTAAGTACTGTTCACGAGCTTAGAATATTATTCACATGCTGTCCACTCGTATTTATGGTCAATTATTGAAATATCGTGGACCAGTCGTAGTGTTGAGACACATCAGTTGCATGCAATGAATCTTGTGACCACCAATAAATTGATTTCAAGAGAATACATAAATTGGCTAGTATTTTTGTAAAAATATTGGTTGTTGTGAATTACTATTAATTGGGATGCCTGAGCGAATCATCACCTTCTCCGGGCTTAGGTTATTGACTCACTGAGATTACTTCTCACTCCATTGTGGTTACCATTTTTCAAGTCAAGACTGATGTAGAGACCAGTTTGATTTGGAGCCCAGAGCAACCAGTCACGGATTACCCACCTGATCCCAGGCACGGATCTGGCCTGGAAGCATTATGTCACAATGATCTGGGTCAATGAGGGTGTGGACTACCTAGTAACTCACATCTTCAAGGCTTAGTTCCTTCGTGAGGATGATGTTCTCTACGGCTAGCTCCTTGGATTTGAGGGGCTGCCTAACCCAACTCCTCATATCCCCGCCTAGGATCCGATGGATCTGGATACGCTCGGTAGGGAGATCATGGATCCCGAGCCTTACAACATGGCCAATACTCCCATAAAGTCTGATTTGTCCATCGAGACCGACCCCTCTGAGGCCTCCGATGATATCCCCATGTCTCCTTAGCTCTAGGAGCATGTTGGTCCCTTTTTGATTTTGTAGATGATGGTTAAGGGCGGAGTAGCCCCTCTTTTGGGAGTAGATGAATATGTAACCCTTTCCGACCCACCTATCTTTTTGCCAGTCTTAGGGAGCCATCTCAAATAATGGGGTTATATTTATGCTATATAGCTTCATAGGGTTAGCAATCCTCTGCTCGTGGATGTATTTAAAATATTTGGTTAAATTAATGGCATGTCTTGCTTTTCTATCCTTACTTGTTTATTTGTCTGGAAGTGTTAAAAACGTTTCCGAATACATAGACATTTTTGGTTTGGTCGTTAACGTGTCTGGGACACTATTCTTTTTGACCTAAGGCGTTTTGGTAGGGATGGCTCATGCCCGAGGATCAGGGCGTGACAAATTCAACTAATAGATCATATTCCTTGGGACAGTAGGAAATCTTCAAATGGGTTGGAGCCAACCACAGAAAAGAAGGAGAAATTCGTGGATTGAACAAATTGCCAACTGAACGAGTTGAAGATCGAAATCATAATCGAACTTTATTTTAATGGACAGCAATGGTTGACTTATAGATGTGAACTTTGAAATTTGACCATAGTGTGAAAACCTCTGGCCGCCATCCAAGAGATATTAATAAAAGGGCGGCATGAAAAATCGGCAGGTCTAACTTCATGCGCCCCCTCTTCCTTTCGAAAACACATTCTCGGACGGAGTAATACAATTATGCTGGTAAGTAGGCCTTCTAATCAAAATTATCTACTTTTATTTCTCAAGTTCGCTTGAAGGTCTAGACTCGCAAGTAAATTTCATTACATGGACGCAGAGATCCAACTGCAGATAGGCTTGCAAAAAATCAAACAAGTTTCACCAATTGGTTAGATATATGGTTGCAATACTTTCATAATCCATCTATGGTATTATTTAGGCAACCTTTGGGCTCACTAGAGTTGGCACTTAAATAATTATTTTTCAAAAAATTTCACACTTAAATGATACAAAAATTAGTATTGGCGCCAAAGCAAGTGCCATATATAAACATTGGCACTTCAGGTGTTCTTTTGCCTATTATCCTTACAGTAGATAATCCTTCAATAAAAAAAAAATCAGTATAACGCAATTTATCTTCTTTCTAAATTTAGATCTTTTTTCTGAGATTAGAGATTGCATTCTCATAATAATCTAGAAACCTAATAAAAAAGTTAGCATATTATGCAAACTCAGTTAAAATTTGAAAGTCTGGTATAATGTTCCGAATACCACGAAGAAGAGGTTGTAAATATTAAACTCAATTGCTTGAGGGCTAGATTATTATCATACCTATTCAATCGGTTTCAAGACCAAGCAATACAAATATTCACCTTTTGTGGGGAAAATTGTCCAAAAGTCCAAATCCTTATGCATTAGTACCAATTTAATCTTAAATATTTTAATTATGATAATTTAGTTCTAAATATTTTTTATTTGTGTCAATTGAGTCAATCCGGCCAAGTTTGGCCAGAAATGCTGACTTGGACACCGTCCATCCTACGTGGCATTTTTTATTTCTTTGAATTAAAATTTTAATAATTTTTAATCACTTGAGGGCTGGTTATCTTATCTTACCTGGGCAACAAGTTTCGAAATGGGTAAAAGAGTGTATTTTCCTCTTTTAGATTTGAGACCCGATGCACGCTAAAAAGAAATTAGACTGGACACAGAAGCAGCACGATTTGTGCATACTTTTGACCAGTCCAAAAGACGACGCGAATGCATGGGCCGCGACGCACGAATGATCGACTTTGACGGACGCTTCCCAACCAACCCGTGCATGCCTTCATCTGCTGCTAATCGCGTTTAAAAGTAATCTAAACTCAATTGCATTTGCAGAACAGATCTCACGACCATTCCACGCACTCTTGGATTTGATCACGTCATTTTCTTATGCCTCTGGCATGAGCCACGATGCATACCTATGGCACGTAAAGTTCAATTGCTTCACAGTTTTCTCGTGGACTCTGTACGTGCTGCTGCAAGCGTGTTTCTTGTGGCAATCGTTTCGGAAAATTAAGAATCACATGCGTTGGAAGATCGCTAGTCTATTCAAATATCGACCTTCAAAAAGCCGATTGAGTGCTTGATTTAGACTTTAAGAAGATTGCTTTTTGAATTACAACGCCCTATATGCATAATAACTTTGCCGTCGTAGATCATGGCTTGTGAAGGCCAACAATGAGTTTCAAAGATAACTAGCGTCCTCACTAGTCTTCTTTTTCTATTGATTTTCTATTTTAGATCACGCTTGTAATAAACATGTATTTTTCCTTGATACATCGAACTATCTTAAAAAACCCTAGACAGGAGACTTTGAACATGTTAATAAGTCAAGAAAATGCCATCAATATGCGTGACGATGGTGTTAGTAGACATGCTACTTTACCACGTCATATATTGGCGTGATTTGAGGTGTCCACGTTCTCTAATTATTGCGTGCAATGTTCGCTACATCACGTTATGGAAAAGCTGCTTTCGAGAGGGAGAAAGTCTTGGTCTGCTCAATAAAAATTTCAGTCTGCGCATGAATTTTCAGACTGGGAAGATATCGTACTACAAAGATACCACGTTTTTAATTTCCGACGAAGAATAAGAATACGCCTTACCAACTTTTTTATATCAACGTGATATCTATACATTGGACTTTGCGCATTTTTTAAACATCTCACTGATTTTTTTATTATAATATTATAACGCATTCAATTTCGAGTTATGTCAAGGAAGTTTCCTTCAAAAGAGTGGAGATAACATAACCCTTCAAAAAAAGTTGATGTGAGAGCATCTGGCCTTGTCGACAAGCTCATTTTGAAAGTGTCGAAGTTTGAGAGAATGACTTATGCATATAGATATTTCATCTCGACAACTTGTAGAAATTTCATTTCTGTGCTAACTTAGGAGAATAATCATAACTCTCTCAATATATATTTAGCTAGCCTGATTCCAATGCCAAAACTTCAAGGACTCTTAGATCTACAATTTCAACTTTTGGGTTTTTTTTTTTAGATAAACAATGTAGGATCCCTCTCGGAGGATTAGTCGAGGTGTGCGATCCGTACAGATGCTGGCCCGGACACCTTTGATACAAAAAAAAAAACAATGTAGTGTGTGTCGATCATGAGGAGAAGATGTCGATCAGGAATGGACAGAATTGGGACAAAAAAGAACTTCAATGGTTGATCTTCTAGTCTACCAAGAATGACAAACAAATTAAGAGTCAAAGTTCAAATCTCCAGGCCCTCCCAAGTCTTTTAATGCATCTTTAGATACCATGTTTTTAATAAATTTCTAGTTCCCATTTCATTGTTGGTTGAGTAGTTCTTGAGTTTTTATTGTATAGCCCATTTCTTATGTATTAATTCCTCCATATAATAGAGGTGAAATCTCAAATGTAAGAACAACTTGAATATTGAGAATATATGAGATTTTCCTCTATGTGAGTTAATTTCTTCGGAGAGTGAATAATTCCTTTCCAGCATCTGTAACCTTGGAGATTGGATTACTTCTTGTGGTGAGCCAAGAAAGCATATGTATCCTTGGCTAGTGACATTATGTAGACCTTGGTGGTAAGCGTTTCCTATCGCGAAGTCCTATATTCTTAGCTGGTGATATCCTATAGGCCTTGATGGTGAACTTCATCAATCCCGATGCAATTCTTGGTCAGTGATATCTTGTGTGCCATGGGTCTAGTCATATATGTATCTTGTATGTTTCATTTACCCATCAACATCACTCAAAACATCTCTTGCCCATCTCACAAATGCATTGAGAGTAGATAAAATGATTTCCTTCTTTCCAAAATATGGAACTTCTTTTTTCCAAATCTAAACTTACTTTCGGTCAATGAAAAATGTTTTTTGTAACTTGACTAGTTTTCATCTTTCGGACATGGTAAAATGGAAAAATAATTTCTTAAAAATAGTTATCCTTCAAACAAATGCACCCTAGTTGGACTATCAAACCCACGTCCCCTATGGATCAAGAAAGTCCAAATCCCCATATTGTGTTTGGTTGTTAGGATTAGATTGAGATGGGATTAAAATGGTAAGAGATTTATTATCTCCTATGTCTTCTTTGCTAGATGATCGTTAATAATCTATATTACGCCTAAACAAATAATTATAATAAATAAGTAACTAGAAAAAAATGAAAAAAAAACTAACATACTTTTCATATAAATTGACAACCACCTGCGGTGGTCATAATTTCCAATGCCGGCCGCCATGACGGGGTTGCTAACCAAGAATGGAGACGGGATATAGCTCTTGAGAGGACTTGTGAGTTGTGATCGGCAACAACTTGTAGTGGTTAATGTCATCACAAGGTGCAACTGTTGCTTGTGGTTGCCGGACCAAGATGACCACTGCAGTGACCCGTTTAATAAATCTACCGAAACCTGGTTACCGCTCTCTCGATATACTGTAAAACTTTTACGCGACAACCATTGACGCCCACTGAGTTGTGGTGGGAAGCAGCACCATGGTGGCCTCGCTAGTTTTCAAGGCAAATACATCGTATTTGATCTCTTTATTTTTTCTACTCTTTTAAAAAAAAATTAAATCAAATAGGGGTGGGATACCTCCTTGAGGCAAGGTAGATTTGTACGGCTTTTTATTTCAACATATCCGTGGTTATTCCATCCAAAGTGTGTCGCCAAACGCCAGGTAAAATAATTTTTTTTTCTGTATTGGATCCTTATCAAAGTCACCAAACGCTCTCCTGGGGGATCAACGCGGTGGTTAAACTCTTGATTCGGGCGTGGAAGATCCCGAGAGAAAATCTCCTGTTGAGAGTAACAATTAGGCCGCACCTGTCATCTTCAGAATGGAGCCTGTACCAATATACAATGACAAATCAGCTGATATACGATCTACAAAGAAGCTTACATTAGTAGGAATATAAATTGAAACATCTCCCAATTGGGTCTCCGTCATTGGTAAGGCAGTCATACTTCCCATACCTAAAAGATCACTTAATTGAGTAGCTCTTTCCAAAAAGCGTGTATGCAAGTTAAAAACGTATATATCCTAGATAAGCTTCACAATTGGACGGTCTTTGTAACAGAAGAGATGTTTGGCGATAAGCCCATGCTTGTTTGGAGAGATCATTATAAATGATTAAAGTATGTGAAGAGATTAATTAAGCCAAAAATTTAGAAATACAGTGCGTGGCAAAAAAAAAAAAACTAAATGATGGTTCCTAAGTCAATTAAACACAATCTCTTGATGATGTAGTCGACACTGACAGCACCATCCTCGCATCATTCAAATAACTTTTATCTCCCTGATTTGTTTGTTGCTGATTCTTGGGTCAAAAAGACTCCCCCACAAAAGTCTTGGTCCTGTCAAGAGAATATTAAATACATCTCCACGAAATTGTTAACGATGGATTGGTTCGCTTCCTGGCCCTCTCCCTTTGTAAAGTAGAAAAGTAAGGAGAAAGGGAACAGAAATAATATAATGATGTTCTTGAAGAAAGGGAATTGCTTTTCTCCTGTTCGTCCAACCTCTTAGATAATTTTTTTAACCATTCGGGACGTAACGAGTGTCGTTAAATATCAAAGAAAATAAAAGTTTTAGAAGTTGAAAATCAAATTGATTTCAAGCATACCTGGAATCACCCAGTTATAGCCTTATGACACTCAATCCAACAGTCCGGCCCATATGAAATGATGCTCAGAATAAGGCCCAATCAAAATCCATTTTTTGGAAATATCCATTAATAAATCTTGTCAAATATTTTGACATTCCAACATATGTTTGCAAAATTGCAAAACGTACCTCGTGTAATGGTATGGGCTTACGTTGAACAACTTCATAATTTTGATAGCAGAACGTTTGGGATGATGTCGAGAGTACTTATACAGTTAAAATTGGAGTAACAAAGGCGGGTAAGTGCAACTCTGATTGAGTAAAGAAAGGCCTGCAAGAAACATACCCAAGAAGAGTTTCATATTTTTTAGAAGTTCACTAAAAATATTCATCATGCATGAATGAATGTTCTTCTATATGCTTCCATTTGCTATTCTGTTCCATGTATAAGTTGGCATATTGGCATGGAGATAACGTATGGCAGTATAGATGACAAATGTCTTCATTTCAAAATGTGTAAAGTGACAAATGTAGAGGGAAAAGAATAATACTGTTGCACAAATAACGAAAAAAAGGACTAGCTGAGAACAGGAGATGAGAAAGGAAAAAAAAAAAAAAGATTGCATGTCCGCATTCACATGTATACATTCGCATGTTTATATTTGCATATTCACGTTTTGCTTATCTATTCACCCATTACTATCCATGCATTCCATCTAAAAAGTAAAAATAAAAAATAAAAAAGAGAGAGAACATTTCACTGGAACCTGAGGAGTAAACCAAGCTTGAGTTGCCAAATTAGAATATCTATGGAATTAAGGTACCGAAAGGACATTAGTTTTAATTAACTAATGTAACCAAGTCCCTGAACTCATAATCTCTAGTTCGTAGAAGTAATTTAGCTCTCCCGCTAATTTACTTAGCTTTCTAATCGACCTACAAAAAAAAGGATTGGTAACGACTCCAAATTCTAAAATCATGTGAACAAAAAACAAATCAAAGTTGCGATTCGGTAGAGCTTGGGAGAGTCTGTATTAGGTTAATCAATCTAATTAACCTGATAATCCGTTAACCTGGGAATTTTTCACTATAAAAAATTTTAAGGTCGCGATTTCTTTCGTTGCTTTCTTCGGCTGACTAGTTGAGCTGCTACGTCTTCATCTTTTTGCTACAGCTTGTTCCCATTGCTGTTGCTGGCTTCATTTCCCTCGACCACCGCTGGAAACTCTTGCCATTTACTGCTATTGCTACTGCGTCTTTGTCTGCTTTCTCTCGGCCGAAGGTTTGATGTCGTTGCTTTCCTTTCCTCGGCTGCATCTTCTTTCTTTTCCAGCCACTTTTTGTTGTTGTTTTTTCTATCTTTCCTCTTGGCTGAATTGTTCTTTGCCCTAGCTACTGTGAGCCCATCAACTGCTCCTCCATTCTGCTTGTGGCTACTGCGTGTGCTCCATTTTCTAAATCTGTTGCTGCACCTCTTCATTCTCTCGGCTACACGTGAATTTGTTGCTGCTCAAGCTTCGGTCACGCCCTCAGCCACTTCACGAGTCAAGCCGCGTCCACCGCCCAAGCTCGTGGCCATCTTGCTTTGGCCTGAGCTCATTGTTATCTGTGGCCCGAGCTCGTTGCCGCTCAACCGAGCCACCTCACCACCATCGTTCGTCCAAGTTCACCGTTCAACTGAGCTACAATCGTTTCGCTAACCCCAATTTCAAACTCGATTTTTGGGTGAGCATATATCTAAACTTAACTTAGAAAGTCGGGCACGCTAGGGACTTGAATTAGGATTAATTTTATGATTGAAAATATTTAATTTCTTGAACTTCGAATGTCAATTATTAATTGCTAGGCATAAGGGTAAATTGGTCTTTTGCAGACCCTAGGACTTGTCATGTGGGTTGAATTTCTTGCCCTTGAGCCTAGAACACTTAGATTGGAAATCGGGTCCTAAACTGCAAGATTTTGCAACATGCGATGCTTGATTATTATATTCGATATATTTTGAGGTGAATTGTGTGTTTATGTGAATAATCCCGGGAATTTTATGTAGCAAAGCTAACTTGCATGAGTATTTAAAAGTCGAGTCAATTAAGGACTCTGTGTTGCTCATCATTGATCTACATACTGGCATGAGACATTTACGTTTGACGGAGTGTGTAGAACCGTGTGGGACGGCCTGTCAATGTCTAGGGGGCCACCGGGAGCGGAGTAAGAAAGAGGTACCGATTGCAGTACTTTTAGGCTACGATCTCTGCATTTGCGCCTGAATGTGCTCGGTACGGGATAGCTGGAGTGACAAAAGTGCCATCTTCAATTTATTTAGACACGGGTTAAGGCATAGGCCTAAGACGTCTATGACGTGGCCGGGACCGAAAGTGCTATTGAGCTATTGGGAATCCCAAGGGAATCAATGAGCATCTGCATCTGTCTGATCAGAAGTCATAATATGCATGTGATGATTTACATTCCGGCATGAGACATATACTACTTTTCTTGTGCTTGTTGAGTTTCAACTCACATTTTGTGACTAACCACCATTTCAGACCTTCGACTAAAGACATAATTATTCTCCGAGTTTGCTATGGGATCCCTTATGAGATTAAGACATGGTACTTTCGTATCCTTCCATGGACGAAATTGAATATGAGAGGTATAACTGCATTGTCTGGGCCGACGAAGGATATGATGTTTTGATCCCTCATAGATACGAGGGGTGGTTCAGTTGAAGGGGTCAAGAGTTGTGGCATGGTCCTCTACAGGGTTTAGATGTACCAGTCTTTTGGATGGGGTCGACAGGTCTAATAAATGTGGCCACTTTTGGAGGCGAAGTCGTAGACCCTGAGACTGTAGATGTACTGGACGCAGATAGGGATGTAGTGATGGAGATCAATGGAGCAGATGACATGTTTGTTGAGCAGGTAGATGGCAAGCATGGATCCCCGATATCCGAGGAGTCTGATCCAGAGAAACTTCCCTCATCCGAGAATGAGTGGTCTAGATGATACATAGATGGAGCTTAGTAACCATTTTGGTTTGGCCCGTTCCCTTTTTAATTATGGCTAACTTAGATTGTTTTTGAGGTCATAGGGTAGTCATTTCCCCCATGTTGTATCGAATCTCTACCGTTGTATCTTATGTTATGTAAATTCGATTTTCTCTATCTCTCTATCATGCATGAGCTTTTCTCAAGGGATTGTACGCTTTTCGCTGTCGCTTTATATAGTCATTGTTTAGTCGCAACAAGTCCTAGGTCCTCAATCATTTGGCCAAGCGACATTTGAATAAATAGTAAGGCGGGATGTTGTGCATCCGCTGGTTTCGGGGCATGACATTCTCATAAGGCTGATGATTTGTGGGGGGTAGTTAGATATAGAGAGACCTCCTAAATTGGACTAGGGTTGGACATGTATTCCTGTACTTGATTAGCGAATGTGATTGCTAGAATTGAGATACCATGTGTTGGTTATTACATGCTAAGTTGCAGGTGCGTCTGTACTTGAATGGCTAATGTAGTGTTAGTGCCTTTCTGTGACTGTTGCTAGTAACTGTATATCCTAGCATTCTGTTGCGTGTTGCTAGACCCTAAATAGTGGTTTAGGTTTCAATTCTTTAATGAAATTATAGCAGGTAGGTGAGTAAGACCAAGGGAAAATGAGTAACAAGGGTAGACCAAGAAAGTTTGGAAGATTATCCGGCTTAGGAGCTCGAGCTCGAGCTGTAGGTGCTCCAACTGCACAAGCTTAAGCTACAGGTGCTATAGCTATAGAAAACCCAAGTATTGGGGATATCATGAGAGTACTAGCAGAAGATAGTACCTTAATTAGCAAGCAAGCTGAAGAAAGAGCTGCCACTGTGGCCTAAGCAGTTGAAGTCGCTTCAGCAATCATGAATGGAGCAAATGGGAATAATGCTCCTGGCAATGGAGGTTGGCAGGCATCTTACCTCGTGGAGCAATTTTTGAAGTTGCATTCACCAAAATTTTATGGAAGGGGAGGACTTGACGCAGCCTCTCTCTGAACGAAGCAACTGGAGAAAGCGTTCAAGGTACTAGGATGAACTGCGGAAGAAAGGGCGTCATTACACAGTTTACCAGCTCCAAAGCATAGCAAATGATTAGTGGAAAGCCACCCGAGGAAGTCGGGTACAATGTTGAACTGGATGACTTTCTATAAAGCATTTAATAGGATATACTTTTCGGAAGTCACGTAGGCGTTGACACCTGATTTTTAATCATCTTTTATCTTTTAAAAATTTTCAGTATTTTTCGGCATTTTTATTTTTTTGAAAAATCCATAAAAATTCATAAAATTGAAAAATTAACTTTGGGGACCTTGGCCAAGCTTAGAGAACTAATTTTGACCAAAAAATGATTTTTCATATTTTTCAGTATTTTTCAATATTTTTATTTTCGAAAATTCATGAAAAATAAAGAAAAAATGAGAAAATTGCAAAATCAACTTTGGAAGCCTTGGCCAAGCCTAGGCAACCATTTTTGAACAAAAAATAAATTTTCATATTTTACATATATATTTAATTTGTTTTTAAAAAATACAAAAATACTTGAAAATTTTGGAAAAATAACATTTGAGGCCAAAAAAAATACACAAAGATAGTTAATATTTTTATTTTAAATCTATTTTCATATTGGCCATCGCAAATTCAGAAAAATCCAATTCGAGTCACGTGTTCCTTCATGAGTATAATCTCGAATCGGGCCTAAAAAATTTAATTTGAGTCAACTTATTTTTAATTTTCACTTTTTATGAGTTGTGACATTGTCTTCTAATATTTTAAATTTTCATCTTGGCTCAATTATATCCAGAATGACTCAATTTTGCAAAAGGGCTTTAATTAAATTCTGCATTATTTTCAGCGGCAAGAAATGAGCTTAAATTTGACATGTGGTAAATTTTGGTGTGTCAAAAATTGTGAGGAGATTTGGACTTAAAGAAATATATTTTTTCATGAACTGAATTGTAAATACTTAAAATTCAAGGACTAGAGTGCAAATACCTAACTCTTGAAGGATTATTTTACAAATAACAAAAAGAAGAGTTAGTAGATAAATTAGAATAGAGAAGGGAAGATGGAGAAGAAGAGATGAAGAAGAGAAGTTGGAGAAGAATAGATGGAGAAAATAAGATAAGAATAGAGAAGGGAAGATGGAGATGAAGAAGAGTTAGTAGAGAAATTAGAATGGAAGATAAGAATAGAGAAGGGAAGATGGAGATGAAGAAGAGTTAGTGGAGAAATTAGAATGGGAGATAAATATGGAGAAGGGAAGATGAAGATGAAGAAGAGTTAGTGGAGAGATTAGAATGTGAGATAGAGATGGAGAATGGAAGATGAAAATGAAGAAGAGTTAGTGGAGAAATTAGAATGGGAGATAGAGTTAGTGGAAAAATTAGAATGGGAGATAGATGAGTATATTATAAAAGGAGGAAGAAGTGAGCTTGAGAAGAAAATTTTTTGGAGAGAAAATTTTGGATGTTTGAGAGAGTTTTGGGAGATTGAAGAAAAATTTGAGAGAAAGAAAATACCAAAATAGAGAGAATTTCGAAGATGATGGGAGTTTAATGTTAGGGGTTATCATCATAAATTCCTTCATCGATCAATATAAATCAAGAGTTCATCCTCGTCAACGAGCAAGCAAATTCGAACTAAGTGTTTTTATTTACTCATTTATTTATGGTTTTACTCGCAAATTAGCACAAATTGTATACACTTTCTCCATCTCCCATTTTTTTTCCATATTTTATGTCAGGAGAAGGATATCTCTATGTCAACAGCAAAAATCTCGTAGAGATGCAAAAATCGGCTCAGACAAGCTCCTAAGCTGTCCACCGATTTCTCAACTGATCTGTGACTAAAAGTCCCTCTTAATTCAAAAGAAACTCTCTATATTAGGAACGTAGAGATTTAAAATTAATTATAGAAATTCCTCCCAAAAAATGGGAGATAAGTACTCTTTCCACTCTTCTGGTTTTAGGTGCAGATTAGCACATATTTTGTATACTGACACTTCACTCTATTTTATGTCAGGAAGCCGCAGCTCTATATCAATGGTCAACCCTATGGAAGCACAAAATCAGCTTGGAGGAGTCCTCAAGCGCGCACAAATTTCAAATTGTTGAATCAATTCGTTGTATTTCATTTTAAAGAATTCATACCCCAGAATGGAGAGGACAAAGTCCATCCGCAATTTAAATACCTGCACCATAAATCCCAAAGGGAAGAGCCAAGCCAATGCTTAGCCTCCCATTCGAGGTTTTTACTTACAGTAGTTAAATACCTGCAACTTAAATACCTGTACCTTAAATCCCAAAAGGAAGAGCCAAGCCAATGCTTAGCCTCCCATTGGAGGTTTTTACTTACAGTAGTTAAATACCTGCAACTTAAATACATGTACCTTAAATCCCAAAGGGAAGAGCCAAGCCAATGCTTAGCCTCCCATTGGAGGTTTTTACTTACAGTAGTTAAATACCTGCAACTTAAATACCTGTACCTTAAATCCCAAAGGGAAGAGCCAAGCCAATGCTTAGCCTCCCATTGGAGGTTTTTACTTACAGTAGTTTAAATACTTGCAACTTAAATACTTGTACCTTAAATCCCAAAGGGAAGAGCCAAGCCAATGCTAGGCCTCCCATTGGAGGTGTTTATTCACTGTCATGTACTTCCTATAATTTAATTTTTGAATCATCAGACCCAAAAGATGAGTAGGTCCTAATACTGCATAGAAGTCGTTAACACACTCCCTCTTTCGGCTTCAGGAAATCTTTAACACTTAAAAAAATATAACAAATAAAAATATATACCATCCATGTATCCTATTTAAAAAGTGAAAACACAAAAGAGAATACCCTACTAGAGCCTTAAGAATAAATCAAGCCTGAGTTGCCGAATTAGGATATCCATGAAATTAAGGTACCGAAAGGGCATTAGTTTTAATTAACTAGTGTAACCAAGTCCCCGAGCTCATAATCTCTGGTTCGCAGGAATAAATTAGTTCTCCCGCTAATTTATTTAGGTTTCTAATCGACCTACCAAGAACGATTAGTGGCGACTCCAAATTTTAAAATCATTTAAAACAAAAATCCAAAGTCGTGATTCGGTAGGGCTTGGGAGGGTGCACGTTAGGTTATTCGATCTAATTAACCTAATAATCCGTTAACCCCTTTAAAATTTAAATTTTTTTTAGAGGGTCGCGACAGTAGGAAAGAAAGATGGAGGAATTTCTACAGCTCTGTCAAGGACAGATGATAGTAGGCCAGTATGAGGTAGAATTTGCAAGGCTGTCCAAGTTTGCTCCAATAATGTTAGAGAATGGTTAGGACAAGGCAAGGAGATTTCATGAAGGGATGACGCTACAACTCCGCAGCTGACTAATCACCGTAGGACTGAGGGACTATGGTACGATATACGAAAGGGCTCAAGAGTTCGAAAGAGACATGAACGAAAGAACCGCCGCATCTGGGTCACGATTTGTACCCAAGTGAGATGACTGGAGCTTTGGAAAGAGGCCAATGATTGATAATAAAAGGTTTGTCCCTTCAGCTCGGAGAACTTTAGGAAAACCGACACCCTCTGGTAGTTCAAGGTATCGCGATTGTGGACAGAGACATGCGAACGGTTTGCACCCAAGGAAGTCAGGAGCATGTTTTGAGTGTGGAAAAGTGAGGCATACTCTGAGACATTGTCTGAGGAAGAACCGTAGAGCACAATTTCAACAGCAAGGACCCTCGATTGGACCGCAAGCGATAGCTACTCCCCAAGGAAACCTGAATCAACCATCAACTCAAGAAAGAGTATACGCGATGGTGTAAGGAGAAGCAGAGAATGCGCCTGGCATGATTACATGTACCATTTCTTTGTGTGATCATGTTGCATATGCTTTATTTGATCCTAGAGCATCGCATTCGTCTGTGTTTGAGTAATTCGTTGCATTGACTGGTATTGATGTGAAACTATTAGAAACGCTATTGCATGTGCCCACCCCGCTAAAGGATAAAGTAATTATTTGGTTAGGATGTCAGAAGTGTAGGAAATCTTTAGGTAATACAAAGGAGTCATTTGATCTAGCTGTCATGCCCATGTTTGACTTTGACGTGACAGTGGGAATGGACTGGTTAGTTAAATACGGGACCATAAATTGATTATGGAAGCATAATGATCCAATTCAATCCAGTGGGTCACCCTAAATTTGAGTTTTTAGGAAATCGAGAAGGAGCCTTGATTTCTTGGATATCATCATTGGAAGCGACTAAATTGATGGATGGAGGATGCCAAGGGTACCTAGCCTCTGCAACTGATTCATTAGTTAAGGAAGTAAAAATTGAAGACTTGCTAGAGCTAATATCTCAGGCGCCTTACAGAATAGCATTATCAGAGTTGAAAGAATCAAAGGACCAATTGCAAGAGCTACTGAATAAAGGATTTTTCCACCTAAGTGCGTCTCCTTGGGTTGCGTCAGTATTGTTTGTAAAGAAAAAGGACGAGTCATTGCATTTATGCATTGACTATAGGCAATTGAATTAGGTGACAATCAAGAATAAGTACTCGCTGCCAATGATAGACAATTTGTTCGATCAACTGCAAGGAGCATCTATGTTCTCTAAGACAGACATGAGGATAAGTTATCACTAGTTAAGGATTAAAAAAAGGAGGACATACCGAAAATGACTTTTAGGACGAGGTATGGGCATTATGAGTTTACAGTCATGCCGTTCAGATTAACAAATGCTCTTGATGTTTTCATGGATATGATAAATAGGATATTTGAGGGATTCTTAGACCAGTTCGTGATAGTGTTCATCGACGACACACTGGTATACTCGAGGAGCTCTAAGGACTATGAGCAGCACTTGAGTATTATTCTACGGACCTTAAGAGGGCACTCGATTTATGCCAAGTTCAGTAAATGTGAATTCTGGCTTAATCGAGTGGCATTCCATGGACATATAATTTCTGGAGAATGAATTGTTATAGATCCGTCAAAGATTGAAGCAGTTGAAAAATGGCCCAGACCGACAACCGTAATAGAAGTGAGAAGTTTCTTTGGCAGGTTACTATAGACGCTTCGTGAAAAAGTTTTCTGCAATAACTAGACCTTAAAACATCTATTGAAAAAGGAGACGAAATTTGAATGGACGGACAAGTGTGAAGAAAGCTTTCAAGTGCTTAAAAGTAGCTTAACGACTGTCCTAGTGTTGACAATACCGTCAGGATCTGGGAGATTCGAGATTTACAGTAATGCATCACTAAGAGGTCTGGGATGTGTCTTGATGCAATATGGATGGGTTGTAGCGTATACATCTCAATAGTTGAGACCGTATGAAATGAACAACCTGATACATGATTTGGAACTAGCAGCGATAGTGTTCGCACTCATTATTTGGTTGAGGAAAAATTTCAGATTTATATGGATTACCGAAGCCTGAAGTATCTATTATCTAAGAAGTAACTGAATTTGAGATAACGTCATTAGATGGAACTATTGAAGGATTATGAATGCGACATTCCGCATTACCCTAGAAAGGCGAATAAGGTAGCAGATGCACTTAGTCGAAAATTGAACATAACACATATGATGATTAAGGAGTAGACATCACTAGAGGAGATGAGAGACTCGAAATTCAAAATAGAGTTAGGACACCTCTTGAGTTTGATAGCCACCTTGAGAGTTAAATCGAAAATTTACTTGAGAATTAATGAATTATAGTCTATGAATCCTGATATTCAAAAGATCTTGATTATGGATTTTGCGAAAAGGAAGCCAGAGTTTCAAGTGATAGAGAATGGCATCTTAAAGTTTAAAGGACGTTTATGCGTGCCAAATAATAAGGAGTTAAAGGAAGAGATTTTGATAGAAGCACATCGTAGCAGTTATAGCATTCATTCAAGTAGCACAAAGATGTAACAAAACCTGAGTCAGCACTACTGGTGGAATGGAATGAAGGTGGATGTAGCCAAACATGTGGCGAAGTGTCTGACATGTCAACAAGTGAAAGCACAGCATTGCAAACCTGGAGGACTGCTATAGCCATTAGAAATCCCAGAATGGAAACGGAAGCATGTCACGATGGACTTTGTGACTGGTTTACCAAGGAGTCAAAGGGGCAATGATATGATCTGGGTTATGATCGATAGGTTGACCAAATCTGCTCACTTCATAGCAGTACGAAAGGACTTCGCTTTGGAAAAGCTAGCTATATGTACGTTAAATAGTATGTTCGCATGGATTGCCAGTTACTATCACATCGGACCGTGACCCTCGCTTTACTGTGATATTTTGGAAAAGTCTATAGACTGCGTTAGGGACTGAGTTGAGGTACAGTATGACATATCATTCATAGATCGATGGACAATCAGAAAGGACGATTCAGACATTGGAGGACATATTGAGAACATGCGTACTAGACTTTAAGGGTGGATGGGAAGAACAACTGCATCAAGAGGAGTTTGCATACAATAACAGCTATTAGCAGAGCATCAAAATGACTCCATTTAAGCTCTATATGAAAGAGCTTGTAGGGCTCCAATTTGTTAGGATAAGATTGGCGAAAGGAGCATAACGGGCCTAGAGTTGGTTCAGCAGATCGTTGAGGCAGTTAAGGTGATTAGGGACAGGTTGAAAACAGCTCAAAGTTGCCAGAAAAGCTATACGAATAGGCGACGTAGGCCATTAGAATTTCAAGTGGGAGATCACATATTATTGAAAGTACGCTAATGAGAGGTCTATCTCGATTCAGGAAAAAGGGAAAGTTAAGCCCGAGATTTGTAAACCTATTCGAGATCTTAGAAAGAGTTGGAACATTAGCGTATCATCTTGCGTTGCCACCGAATTTGTCTCAAGTGTGTAATGTGTCCCATGTTTCGATACTAAGGAAGTACGAGCCAGACTCAAGTCATATACTTAATCATGAAGTCATTGAAGTGGATGACCAAGTCTTGTACGTAGAGAGGCTCATACGAATAGAGGACCGAAGGGAACAAGTCTTAAGAAACAAGACAGTAAGCTTGGTGAAAGTAATCTGGGAGCATTATGAGACTGAAGCCGTAACATGGGAAAGCGAAGACGAAATGAGGTGCAACCACCCCCACCTGTTCGTGTAATTAATAGTGTTAATAGAATGAAAATTTCGAGGACAAAATTCCTGTAAGGTGGGGAGAGTTGTGACAGCCTGAAAATTCGACATCTGAATTTTTGTATTAAAATTTGGATTTTCTCGAGTAGAGGATTCATTTTCGAGCGCAAATAATTTAATCGAAGCATCAGTCCGAAGTTGATAATCATTTGATCGTGTTCCAATTTTCTTTTTGTCTCGTAAATCTTAAAAATCCACCTAATCATTCTATGAATTTTTCACCCTATCCGAAATTTTGCTAAATAGTATTCTTGCTCTTCAACTTATGCACTACAAGACAAGATAATTCAATGTTGGATCCATTTTTTTTATTATTTTCGGCTGAATTCTTTCCTCCCCAGCCAAATTACTCTTGCCCTCACCAACCCTCACTTTCCTTCTTTGTCTTTTTTGGCTGAAGCTTCTCCAGGTCCACGTGTGCCCTCTTATTTTCCTACTCCCATTTGCAGCTGAGTTGGAACTTCTTCCTTGGATGAATTTGTTGCTGCTCTGCTCCATTATCTCGGCTGAGTAACATTCTCCATGCAAGTGAGACAATTTTGCATGATTGTTCAGACCACTAACTTACTGTAGTGGGTTGTTCATGCATGAACATGGCCTCCCCACGTCACTTTCTGCTCCTCTTTCCTTGTGTTCCTCGGCTGAACTGTGGGTGACTTTGCTGCTCCATATTCTGCTCCTCGATTCTAGCTCTCGTTTGCTGTTGAATCTTTTGCTTGTGTCTCTTGGCTGCTTGAATTTTCTGCTGCTAAGCTGCTACGTCTCTTCCTTTGCTAGTGGCTACCGAGGCTGCTTGCTACTTACTGCCGCTACTTCGTTCTTCATGGCTGCTTGAGCCTTCAGCTTACTACTATTTCTATTCTTTTACAGGTACTTGAGTTGTTTTAGTTGCTACTCTTATTCTTTCTCTTCTCGACTGCGTGGATCCATCGCTGCTGCATCTTCTTCTTCTTTCATTGCTTTCTTAGACTGACTAGTTGAGCTGCTACATCTTCATCTTTCTATTGCAGCTTGTTCTCGTTGCTGTTGCTAGCTTCATTTCCCTCGGCCACCGCAGGAAAACCCTACTGTTACTACTCTTATTGCTTTCTTCGTCTACTTTCTCTTAGCCGAATCTCTACGGTTTCTTTCCTTTCCTTGGTTGCATCTTCTTTCTTTTACAACTGCTTTCTGTTGCTGCTTTTTCTATCTTTCCTCTCGGCTGAGTTATTCTTTGCCCAACTGCCGTGAGCACGTCAGCTGCTCCTCCATTCTACTTGTGGCTACTGCGTATACTCCATTCTTTAAATCTACTGCTGCACCTCTTTATTCTCTCGGCTGCACATGAATTTATTACTGCTCAAGCTTCATTCACATGCTCAGCCATTGTACGAGTCAAGCCGCGTCCATCACCCGAGCTCTTGGCCGTCTTGCTTTGGCCCGAGCTCATCGTCGTCCATGGCCGAGCTTTTCGCCACCATGACCCAAGCTCGACAAACTAACTTGCATAAGTATTTAAAAGTCAAGTTAATTGAGGACTTTGTGTTGCTCATCATGGGTCTACATACTGGCATGAGACATGTACGTTTGGTGGAGTGTGTAGAACCGTACGGGACGACCCAACAGTATCTAGGAGGCCACTGGGAAAGTGAGGTGATAAGAAGGTATCGATCGCAATGCTTTTGAGCCATAGTTACTATGCTTACGCCTAAATGTGCTCGGCATAAGGTAGCTGGAGTGACAGAGATGCCAACTTCGGTGTGTTTAGACAAGGGTTGAGGCACAAACTTGAGACCTATATGACGTGGTCGAGACTAAAAGTGCTATTGAGCCACTAGAGATCCCAAGAAAATCATTAAGCGTCTGCATCTGCATTTGTCTGATCTGAAGTCATAATATACATGTGATGATTTAAATTCCAGCATGTGATATATACTGCTTTCTAAATAGGGTTTAGGCTTGTGCTTGCTGAGTTTCGACGTATATTTTATGACTGATCGCTATTTCAGACCCTCGACTACAAAGATGATTACTCCTCGAGTCCACCACGAGATCCCTTATAAGATTGAGACACAGGTAGTTTCATATCCTTCCGTGGATAGAGTTGAGTATGAAAGGTATAACTGTACTGTCTGGGTCGATGAGAGATATGACATTTTGATCCCTCATAAATACGAGGGGTGGTTCAGCCAAAGGGGTTAAGGTTGCGGCAGGGTCCTCTGTATGGTTTAGATGTACTAGTCTTTTGGATGGGGCTGATAGGCCTGATGAATGTGGCCACTTTTGGAGGTGAAGTTATAGATCCTAAGCCTATGGATATGCTGGACACAGATGGGGATGTAGTAGTAGAGATCAATGGAGTAGATGACGTGTTTGTTGAGCAAGCAGATACAAGGTTGGATCTCCAATATCTGAGGAGTCTGATCTAGAGGAACTTCCCTTATCCGAGGACAAGCGGTCCAAATGATACATAGATGGAGCTTAGTGATCTTTTTGGTTTGGCATGTTCCCTTTTTTATCATGGCCAACTTAGGTTGTTTTTGAGGTTTAAAGGGTAGTCGTTTCCCGCATGTTGTATCGAACATCTACCGTTATATACTATGTTATGTAAATTCGATTTTCTCTTGCTCTCTACCCTACATGAGCTTTTGTCAAGGGATTGTGCGCTTTTCACTGTCACTTTAGATAGCTATCGTTTAGTCGCGACGAGTTCGGGTCATCGATCGTTTTAGCCAGGCGACTTTTAGATAAACCAGTAAGGCGGGATGTTGCGCGTCCGCGGAGCTCAGGGTGTGGCAATCTATTCCTCACACAGTTAAGAAGAGTAATGTACCTCATCGAATAAATAACTCTCATTTTCACATTCCGATCCCTTTAAGTAAGATTGAGGAGAATTAGCTCACTCATTCTATAAGTAGTCGGCAAATATGGAAACAAATTGAGCCCCACTAGGGGAAAAATTCATACCATTCATATCGTACCATTCAAGTTCACAAGCTCAAAGAAGCCTTAGACGAAATAACAACATCTATTTTCAATTTATTGAGAAGAAGTACTCGAAGAAGAAAAACCAATCCAAATAGGCAAACCATTCACAAAATAATCTATATAGTTTTCATTTGTATCTATGTATATACATAGATAGACCCATATAATTACACTTTAATGTGACACCATGGAAATCACTGATCATTTTTTCATGATGCTCAAGCAAGGACATGAATAAAAATATTCACTAACCCTCACGTCAAACTCATGTAAGACATTTCTTCAAAAGCAGACATTAAAGTTGAAGTACAAATGCATCAAGCATGCACGTCAGTATATGGAATGTTAGGGAGTCCCTCCCCCCCTCCTCTCTCTCTCTCTCTCTCTCTCTCTCTCTCTCTCTCTCTACTCTATATATATATATATTAATGCAACCACACAACTACACATAAAGGGAGACATGGAAGGTGTCGAATTTCAGAGGCATCGCTTTGATACCAATTTAATGGGGATAAGGTAAAGTTGAAACATGCACTAGACACATCATGAAGCTTAAACAATACAATGGACATCAATATTAGTGGAGTGAACTAAAATAGAATAGATATAATCTAAAATAAACTAACTTTAAGAAAAGATTAAGACACTAAGTAGAAGATAAACAACAGATAGATCCATCCAAATAGCAATAGATCACAATATTGCTATTCTCTCCAACCTTCCAAGCAATGAACACATGGATACTTGGCATTGGTTAGTATCAAGATTAATTGGGATAAGTACAGTACAAGTTCAATTACTTATGTCCAGCATTCATTTGAGTACCATAACTTTTCCGTGATCGACCTTGTTACTTGCCTGCTATGCGCACCCAACTAGCGAAGTTAGTGAAAGACCGAGGTTTGTCATTGAGGCCGGTGCAACACTCATCGGGCAACATTAGAATCCAAACCAATTGGGGGATGTCTCCTGATATTTTCTCTTAGATTGGGGTCTAGTTCCAGCCCCTCTTAGCCGTGTATTTGGCCGTTTCTTTTACGCTTTTGGGCTTCCTCTCTCGCCGTTAAATCTTTGTAATTATTGAGACACTCTGGTGTCTTAATTGGTGCGAGGTTTTTGTGTTTCGGCTTCTTGTAATCACGTTTTTTGAGTAGCTAATATATTTCTCACCTTTACCAAAAACAAAATATTGACAAATCAAAGCGCAATACTTTTCATTGGACCATTTAAGTGCTATAACTTCTAAAAAAATTCATTTGAGTGTCATAACTATCAATCGATCAGTTAATTACCAAATTTTTGCTAAAGGTTTACACAAGTGTCATAAACTAACATGACATAGCACTTGTGGTGAACATTTAAAAATAAAAGTTATGCCACTTAAGTGACTGATTGAAATGTTATATGGTACTCAAGTGATCCAAAAAAAAAATAATTATGGCACTTAAGTGAGTGCCACAAATAAGTTTCTCCACTCAAGTTATTGAAAAAAAGTTATGGTACTTAAGTGAGCACCATACAAAAGTTATAACACTTGTGGTGTCATTATCCTAGATTAATTTCATCCATAGAGAAGAACATCAACAAAATTAAATGAAAATATAAAGATCCTTTAAGTTATAATGCCAAGTACCAATGCTAGTTAAGCATGTTAAAGAAAAATCTGAAAGCACGACAATAACTGACACCCAACAACTCGTGATGACCTACTAGTTTAGAAAAACATAGTAGTATTAATTGTATATGCATTAAGGTGAACCTTTGCTGCCTATTCTTGTCGTTGCCTCTGTTATTTCGATGTTTCTTTGTAGCTCTGCCTTCCTCGCCGCAGACCCTCACGTGGTGCATGTATAGAGATACTATCAAGGCCCCTTCAGTGTCAGCACCTTCATGTCTAACGTTATTATGTAGAGGAACACACTGCTAAGCACGTAATCCCATGAAAAAAAGTGAGCCTACCAAGGGTAAATGCCTTGTATAGTGGTAAGAACACTAATGACAACACTACGCTCATCTGTTGTTTCATGGCAACACCGATTTCATGCCCTTACGATCGCAACCTTAATGGGAAGATCTCTAACCTAGACACCGACATGATTGGTTCTATTCGAATGAAACAAGATGCCATGTATAATGAGAGGATACACATGTCCATCACCGATGTGGGCTTTGTGTCTCTATGGGTGATGCGAATGAGTCACATGCGTAGGGAGGCAAGTGAGACGATCCTACCAAATCTACTTATCGACATTCATCACTACTCAGCCATGCATGGTTGAAGATAGGGATGAGGAAACAAGTTGCTTTCTTAATGTGGACTATTATGGTCAAGAGAAGGTGACATCAGCCTTCTTGAAAAAGTGAAACCTATGGAGGAGGATTGTGTTAATGCCATAAAGCTATTGGATTAAGTTTATCCCAATGGCAAAGAGGAGCATGTGACAAATGCACAAAGTTGGGTGGCAGAGATCTTGCAGCATGTACTCCATGGTGCTCTGCATGTTGACTTGGACAACATCAACATTGGACTCCTTTAGGATGCTGACAGCCTCCTTGATGTTGAAAACTAGAAAGCGGCATCCTTCTTAGAGTCAAAGGCCTTGGCTAAAATATGCTTTGCGTCCCCCGGGTAGCCCTACATGATGAGCCATCAAGGGTATTCTAGCATAACAAGGACCCCAATAGCAAGCAAGACTAGTAAGATTGCTCCTAAGCTAAGCATGAAAAGCAACCTAAGATTGAGCTTGAGCTTGGTGGTAGCATAATTGCATATGTTGCCTAGGATGATGCCAAAATTGATGGACACCAAAATAGTTGAAGGAACGTAAGCCCATCAATCTTCAGAAAGAAAAAAAATGATGAGAAATAAATAAAGAAGCAAATGCTACAAAATTAGGAAAATGTATGAGCGAGTACCTTAGGGTAGGAGTTGAGCAAGTCACTAGATAAGGTAGGGAAGACCTCAGAAATGTACAGGGGGCCGATCATGAGGGCTAAGCCAATGCTAACCCAGGCGATAGTGCACTTTACTAGGAGGAAGCTATTGTTGGGAGCGAAACCCATGAGGGAGGTCTAGATGAAGAAGAAAGCCCATGTCAACATGATCATATAGTGGTAACCAATCTAGTAGAGCTCTGTCCTAACATCGCCAACCTGAGTAGCAAGAACACATTCTTTGCTAGGACCGGCATGTTGATTATCCTCTTGTCCTTCTATATGTAAATTGTCGCTTGCTCATCAGTCCTATGTTTGCCAAAATAAAGGAATGAAAAATAAGAAAAATCATATTTATCATCGCAATTTTCTACATATAGACAAAGAGAGCACTAACAAAAACCAAGCAACATGAAGTTGATGGAGGCTTGGATGGTGCATTTTAAGGTGTAGTTCATCATGCATGGCTTTACAGAAGATCGAAGTCCTGAATTGACTCTAGTTGGACATCGTCTTTAACACTAGAATAAGTAGATATGTTTATTGGTAATTGCAAAGGAACATAGTTAGCATCTTATATAAGTCAACAAGTGGTGCACATAAAATACAAAAGTATAATGTTTATGAAATTTTAGTTATTCTTGCATAGTTGATAATACTTATCATCTATCAACACTTATGTTATTGATAGTCAAATTATAATGATAATTATAAGATACTGGCACATTACAGGTTGACATCTTGAAAGGGATCGTAAATATGTTCTCACTCCTCGAGTCAACCATGGCGAGATGGACATCTGACTAGATTGGTCGGCTCTACACGATTGTGTTGGCATAGGCTTTATTCTTCACTCGTACACTCCTTTTCGGCTTCACCCCTAACAATGCCTTACTCTTGGTGGGGCACATTATCATCGAAGTCATCATTGGCTTTGCCATCATAATCACCCCCATCTACATCACCAAGGTTTCCCTTGCCTTATCTTGTGGCTTGCTCATTTCCTTCCTTGAGCTACTCACTCATATATCTTCCTAATTTTGTAGCATTCTTTTCATTTATTTATCATGTTTAATAGGCTTACGTTGTTTTCATTATCTAGGTGCCCATCAACTTTGGTACCATCCTCGACTACATCTACAATTATACCACCAAGCTCAAGCACAATCCTAGTCATCTTTTCATGCTTAGCATGGGAGCAATCTCATTGGCCCTACACGCCATCAAGGTTCTCGCCATAGTGGAATCCCCCAATGGTTCATCATTTTGGGCCACTTAGGTGATGCAAAGCGCATCTTAGCTGAGACCTTCAACTCCGAGGAGGATGCCGCCATGGATAACGTGTGGTGCGATCTCTATTACTTGAGTCTATGCATTTGCCACATGCTCATCTACACTATTCATAGCAACTTAATTGAATAGCTCTCTGGCGTTAACATTATCCTCCTCGACATCTCTCGCTTTTTCGTGAAGGCCGACTTCATCTCCTCTAATGGAAAGCTCCTCCTGACTATCACAATCCATATTCTAAAGATAATTTCTATCTTTATCCCCATCTTATAGCTTACATGGATGGGTAGCAACGGTTGCCGCTAAGCATCATGTGAAACAATTGTCTCGCTCGTCTCCCTGGGAATGTGCCTCATTGCCATTGACCACGGCAACAAAAAGCCCAAATTGGTAATGGCCATGTGCATCCCCTCCTTATTCTATGCAACATCCTTCTCCATCGGCATAAGGCTAATCACACTAGTGTGTAGCTATAAGATCTTCCTATTGAGGCTGTGTGCGTAGGGGAACAATCGACGTTGCCATGAACCAATTGATGAGTGTTGTATTTTCATTAGTGTTCTTATCGCTATACAAGGAAATTATCCTTGGCAGGATTACCTTCTTTTTAATGGGATGATGAGCTCAACATGCGTGATTGTCGATATAATAATGCAAGAGATGAAGGGACTGACATTAGAATAGCTTTTTATTTGTTAGGTACATATACCATGTGGGGGTCTACGGCGAGGGAGATAGAGCTACAAAGGAACATCGAAGCGATATAAGTATTGGTGAAACAAGGCTTCACATTAATGCATATACAGTTAACACTACTACGTTTTTTGAACTCACTAACTTCTCATGAGTTGGTGGATATTAGTTTTGTCGTGCTTTCAGATTTATTTTTATATGTTTAACTAGCATTAGTTATTGGCATCAGAACTTAAAGGTTGTTTGTATGGTCATCATTTAATCTAATTGACGTTCTTTTTTAAGCATGAAATTAATCATCATGCTGACTAGTGCCATGCATGCATGTGTTCACGGCGTGGAAGGTTATAGAGAATAGCAATATTGTGATCTATTGCTAATATGGATAGATCTATTTGATGTTGATTTTCATTGTCTTGTTTAAACGAAATAGCAATTTTACATGGTCTGATCCAGTTAGGGTAAAGTATTTACTTACTACAAGGTTCATGTGGGGATACATTATCTTGTCTAATATGGCACCACAGTGTTCATAAATCACATGAAGATGTTGCAAAAATAATGGTAGAAGGAATAGCTGCTATCATTTACTTAGGCACTATACTCTCCACGAATCATGCTGGACATTGTGAAAAATGCTGCGGATCAAATGTTGTGGCAATAAATGCTCTTGCTCTTGTCGTGACCTCCCTTTTGTGTCTAGAAAGGAGTAAAGCCAACAGGTTTAGGGGTATTACCCAAAAGGGTGGGGACACTTCTAAGCTCATTCCTCATGCGATGTTGAATTTTCTCTTTTTAGTTCTTTAACAACCTAAACCAGCATCCTCATATTCTGCAAATAGATGCAAATTGGCTAATAGCCAAACACCCATTGTATGGTGGCGGGAAAGAGAAAATTACTAAAATGTTCTTAAACATATTGCACTTCTGCCACTTCAATCCTCAGCTTTTTAATTGTGCCAATTACGCCCTAAAAATTTTCACATTTTATTAATTGAGTTAATTCAACTAACTTAGTCGAACATCACTAACATAGATGCTGGTCATCCTATGTATTAACATAAGCATTTTATAGTAGTATTTTAAAAAATAAAAAATATTTGAAATAATTTTAAAATATTATAAAAATTGTCCACCTCAATGTCAGCCTCACCCCCGGAAAAGCTAACATCTATGTCAGCAATATCTAATCAAAATTGATCAAATGGACTAATAGGCACAAATGCAAAAGGTTTGAGAATAAATTGACCAAAAAAAAAAAGATTTCGTACTGAATAGGCACAATTGCTATAAATTGAAAAAAAATTTGGGTAATATTCTTTATGCCACTACCATACAATGCATGTTTTGGTTATTAACAGCTTCACATCTATTGCAGAATATGAGGATGCCAGTTTGGACCTCCATTTTTTTTTTTTTGTCTCTTGGATCAAAATTGAATAGCCATCTTTTATAAATTTACAAGAAATGTGAGTTTGAAGACCTTATTTTTCAAGACCCATTGATCAAGAACGTATTGCCTTTCTACCCTTCAAGATTTGTTGATTTACCTTTTTCCATCCCTTAGTGAATATTTCCAAAGATATCATTAACTCAACCCATAATCTCGCCGACTATTGGTGAAGGTTGGCGGCCCTCGCCACGCCTCAAGCGAGGCATCGTGATCCTTACCCAACTACAGTGAGGGCTCATAGGCCCTCAGCCGACAAGAGGCTGCCGGCCCAAAGCCAACTATCAGTTAGCAAATTGACACCTGTTAAATGTAAAACCACAAGTGACAAATTTTTTCCTAATGATAATCACAACCATAGTTAGATCCTTCAGAAAAACACTCAACCACCTGTATAGAAGCTTCGTGAGGATTTTCTCAAGAGGGCACTCTGATGCTTAAGTCAGATCATCAAAAGAAAAGAGCAATCCTGTCTTGAATTGGAGAGATTATTAGAGACTCTAGGGGCTTACTTGTGCTGTTAGGAGCTAGCTAACATGCTATTAAGGGCTAGCTCTTTCTACCAAACTCATGAGCACGTCCCTATATTGTTCATGCTAAACAAGTGCTCTAATGTCAAAACACTACAAAAATTGGCTAATAGAAAATCGGAATTGAAAGAGAAAAAATTTATTCTCTTGAATATGATTATCCAATATCAAAATAACATTCTACCTCTACTAGGAACCCTAAACACCCTTTTGTAAGGTGCTAACCCTAATTAAGCAGGAAACACAATATTAAAAAAATTCCACTGAAAAATAAAAATAAAACCATCAAAATGATACTAAAATGTGAAATGACAACATATGGTAAGGTGACAAATTTACTACATTAAAAATCCTGGATACATTGTACTCACATGGTAGCTCAATCTTAGCATTGTCATTGATTCCCTCAAGAATTCTAAATGCTCCATTAGCTTTAAGTTGCAACTTGCCAAACTTGCTAGTTGGAAAACACTCTTTCCTGAGGTGAATCTACACTAGATCACCCCTTTTGAAGATGACTCTTTTCATGCGCATATCTACCCACTGCTTATACTTCATGTTCTGTTTATTGATCTAGTTATGAATCTATGAATATGGTTCTTTGATCTGCTTGGCATGCTCATCCGCGTCTAAACTGAGCTGCTTGAGAACTAGTGATGGCGTGAGATCTAGAGGAGTAATTGGATTGCACCCATTGACTATTTCAAAAGGACTCTTGCCCATCGTTCGATTTTGCAACCTATTGTAGGCAAATTCTGAGGTAACACCAAGTCCCATTACCGTGGGCTATCTCCAACCAAACTCCGCAATAAGTTATCCAAGTTTCGGTTGACAACTTCAATTTGCCCATCAGTCTAGGGATGGTGAGAAGAGCTAAACCGCAATTCGGTTCCCAATAACCTCCAAAGAATGGGCCAAAAGTGACTCACAAACTTCACATCTCGTTTCCAAGTAGCCCACTAAATTTCAACCCATTCCGAGTTCGCCAACTCTAAGTGCATCATGCTGTAGTGCTCTAAGTGCATCATGCTCTAGTGTATCTTTGTATTGTCTCTTGTCACTCCGTTGCTAACTCCTAGTTCGAGTTTAAATATCCATTTGTTTGAAAAAAAAAATTCCTGGACATTATTTTCTGACTTTTGGTGTTTTGATGATGGAAATAATTAATCGATTTATAGAATTTTTTTTTAATAAACTGCAAATAACAAACTTAGATAGACGGAAAATGACTTTCCCTTCTAACACGAACAAGAACGGCTCCTGGTGTTTTTTTTTTTTTCCATATGAAGTGATTGTTTGCGTTCCGTGTTCTCCCGGGCAGAACTGCAAAAAGTCCGAGAAGCCTAAAAGTCTCTAGAATCGAGCCATAGTAACGACCTCTCTCTCTTTCTCTCTCTCTCTCTCTCTCTCTCTAAGACGGCAAGGACAAGAAAAAAGACGACAACCAGACCAAGAAGTGGGCAGACGTTACCGTTGGTGGAGTCAACCTGTGCGGCTGGAGTCAACCTATGCGGCTATGCGTGTTTCTTTTCCTGCAAAGGTCAATTGGGAAACATCTTGAATTTCCCTTTCTTTGTCGTTGGTTGTTGACTTATTGTTCTAGGCTGAACCAGTCAAGAAAGAGAGGATCGATCCGTGTCATGTTGCTCCTGGCCGTGACAGATCCGATGCCCGATTCCAATTGTCGGTATGCTTCCTAAGAGGAAAAAGGGACTCAATTGCGACAATCCTTCCACGGAATACGCCACCAAACGCCATGAGCCCTTGCCGTGGACACGTTCATTGCGCTACTCGTGTGCCACGTTTGTTGAACTACACGAGAATCTGAACATTCGAGGAATTCCTAAGTTCAACCACGGTGTCCTGCACTTTCAGTGGCTAAGATTTATTAACTAGTTGCCCATTTCCTCACTTGGTGTCGTACAACGAAGGGTCAATATTGTACATTGGATCAAAGTTCAAGTACTATTTATGTATTAACCAGTTTCTTTTTTCATTTTTCATTTTTCTACAGTACTATCTATTTCACGATTCGTGTGAATATGCGGTTGCCATTATTATCTTATAATGAACACATATCATGAGACTATTTGGTAATTTTTTCATTAGATTAGTTTGGACACGTATGTTTGTATGCGTGCTATTGTTATTGAAGAATGTAAAAGGTAAAAGTTGCCTGAAATAGATATAGTATAAGCAGGGCAACTCCATTGTCAATTCTCCAGACAAGTTTAATATGCAAACTACTCAAATTCCATAAACTTCTAAATAATCTAGTCCAGTACAAGTAGCTTATATGCTGAACCCAAAATAAGCTCTTGAGCAGATCGACTTGCTTCTTCGGCCAATACATAAAGGATGAGATTTCCGTGTCTCCAATCAAAAACCCAAGTGTTCTCATGACCCGACCGTCAAATTCAATCCTTAAACTGTATGTACTAAATACACAACTCCCACAAATAAATTTCCTCTCTATTCACGACTTCTCGATCCGGGCTTGGTCAAATATTCTTCCCGGTATCGCAGCCTTGAGGGCTGCCGTGAAATTGGGATCTCTTTCCAAGGAAGAGGCCATCTGCTGCACCAGAATTTGTTGAAATGCCGCCGCCGCTTCTTTTTCTTGGCCCATTTTTGCAGATGTTGTGTCGAAACTCGAGCGCATCAAATCTGGAGTATTCCTATGACTAGAAGATCTCAACTTCAATGGCGACGGAATTGGAGGTGCACCCAGATTCGGTCCCTGTTTGTCAGAACCTAGTGGAATCGCAGGCCGAGAGGGGCTCAGGTGGTTGTGTTCTCCTTCATATGTGGCCACTAGGATAGATGGGTCACCAACACTTCTTTGTACCTGAAGATTCCAAAGAGAGCATGAGAGTGAGGTTGAATTCGTTCGGCTACTTCTCATCGAACACGCAATTTCTTGATTTATTTCTGGACTGTGATTGAGTATGGTCTCCAGCAAATAATTTCTAAGAGGTCTAACTAAGCTGACTTACCTTCTTTTTAACAGGGCAACTTGGGGCAAAGGAACATCTGTAGTAAGCTTTAGGAGATGGATTGTCTCTTGTGACCTTTTGACCGTATTTCCTCCATTGATAACCATCCTGCACTACCTATATAGCAATTGCAAATTCATAAAGCAAAAAATAAAGGGAAAAAGACTCAATATGTTGGGAATCACTTCGTACTTAGAGAAGATGAATTTCTTTATGCCAACTATAAGCTAGAGAAACACAAAAATAAATGTTCTGAGTCAAAACTGAGATCTTACAAGGCTCATGTCGGACGCATCAGTTTTGAAGTGGCTTATAGATATCTTAGGTTTGAAGCTGTCCTTTGGTTTCTTGAAGATTTGATCTTCGTCATAGCCACAACGTTCTGCAGAGACACTCGCTTCGTGCTTCCTCTTTCTTGGCATCCCGAGTTCACTTTGGGGGGTTTTATTCCCCAAGAGAATCAATTGGTTACGCAGCGCATTGTAGCTCTCGTACATAAGGGTCAGCATATCAGTCAACTTCCTGTTCTCGTGGCTAATTCGGTGATACTCGTCAACCAGTGCACCGGCCTGTACACAACAAAACAGATCATCTCTCCGGTTTGAATTTTCGTATTCAAATATTCGAGTTTTCAGAATCGTTCACGGGGTTTCTTTAACTTCATTCTTTTTGAAATCGGCTCCTCTTTTTTAAATGAGGCCGGTCAGCAACTCTTTTCTTGGAGTGTGGGTTTAATTTGACTTTGCATCTTACCATTTCATTTTCCTATTGTGCACTCTAGAAGTACTTGACTATTTAGGATGGTGAACAGCAATACATAGCTGGAAATTTCACCACGCACTTTGCCTGAACTGAAAATGCAATCGAGTCATGCGGCCAACCTGAGATTTGGACTGGAATTTGCTGTTGCTCAACCCAGACGTTAACTGTGTTCGATTAGCTATAAGAACTTTGTATTGTGATTCGGTAAACCGACGTTTTATATATCTAGCATTATTCCTATTTCTTGACGCAATTTCTATTACAGATGGACTCACCTCATGCTTAAAACTGGGCTCCTCCCGTTGTCCTCCTTGAGAGTTATTATTTCTTCCAACAATTTCCTCCTTCTGACTCAATAAGAACCATGGAGAAGATAAAGAACATAGTATGTGAGTTAAACATCTAAAGATCTTCCCTTTCTTTTCTCCAAACACAGATATAACAACAGAAACGGAAAATTAATTACTACTAATCTGTGCAAACATATGTCCATCTCACCAGATACGATGTGTTAAGCTCCAGTGAAGTGTCCACTATCCAATTCAATTCCATCGGACTTGCGCTCCACGCCATCAAGATTCAAGAACCAGAAAAGGAAGACCTGAAGTGTTTAACTCAGAAATCTTCCAAAACAGTAGATGAAGGGATGGACACAAGAATGGTTGCAATTTATAGTGAACTATAGGGTGAGTTGTACACGTTAAGAGAGTTGCCGCGAAGCATCGTTTGTAATACAAAAAAGAAGCTGCTCTTTCGCAGCTTGGATATGTTTATTGACTTGACTTTCAATGGTTTTGGTCAACTTTGAGGAATAATTTGTACATACTTTTTAGAAGCAAACAGGTTTCGCTGGGAATGTTCATCCGACTCTGGATTATTATAGTAGTTGGGTGATGATTTCAGGTTCACTGATCAATTCTTTCCGTATACCATAAAAAAGAGAAAGAACGTTATCAAGTGCTTTCTAGTCTGTTTGAACCGGAGGGCTTGTTTGATCCTGACATGGTCATGGATGACTATCACATTGGACATATGGTGTGAAAGGCATAAAACTAGATTTTTCCTTACAAGATTCATTGGCACATTTTAGGGCTGATACGAGATGTGGTGTGACACCTATTTATATAATCCGTTACGCAATGTCACGCTAATCTATTTTTCTGCCTATTCACATTAGGTCAATCAAGGGTTGGACTCACCCACCCTTTGGTCGACATACACAAAGTTGCTGCTATTCAAATTCAGCTTAGGGTAAATTTGCTCCTCTCATTACCCAATATAATTTGTGATTTCACTCCAATCACTAAATCCACAACATTAACATCTTGCCTAAAATGATTCATCACACTATTCAAGTAAAGTCAATAACAAATTGTCAGCACAGTTATTACTAGCCAATTTGAAATGGGAAAATTATTGAAAAAGTCCTAAATCTATTGTAATTGTGCCGATTCAATCTTAAACTTTTTTTTTAACAATTCAGTACTAAACATTTTGCAATTGTTGCCCTTGCCTCACTTTTCCTTACAAAAAAAAAAACATTTTGCAATTGTATCAGTTTAGTCCATCCAATGAATTTTAGCCAACCGATGCTGACGTAGATGCCAGCCAATCAGCAAAATAATATTTTATTATTTTTTGATTTTTTCAAATTTTTGAATTTTTTTATTTTCTTTTACTTTCCGTTCCTAGCCCACCCAGATCCGCACTCTCTCTTCTTCTCTCTCCCTCCTCTTCTTCTTTGTGATCTTCCATGGCGTCCCCTCTTACCCTTCCATCTTCTTCCTCCAACCACCCAACGACAAGCTAATGGAACGGTCGACCCCCTCTAGGGGCCTGCAAGGCCGACCATTAATGGCCGAACGAGGCTTGCCTTGCCAACCTAGATCTGGAGAGGTCGAGCAAAGCTCAACCTTGCCATTGTCGAGCGAGGGAGCGGCGGTGAGGTCGAAGCCCGGCCTCGCAAGCTTAGATTTGTTGTTTTTTGGGTTCTATCCCTTCCAATCTCGTTGGCCAATTAACCCAAAGACACCTTCTCTTCTTCAATTGCCCCCTTGACCTCTATTATTGCTCCTCCGTATCGTGTGTTGCAAAGGGTCAAGGGGTGAAATGGTAGTCTCGAGCGGTTTCACCAAGGCAAAGTAGGAGAATCTACTGCTTCTGTGCAATAGGTCGCCATTGCCGTCTTCGTCTTCGTCCAGGGCCTCCTTGTCTTTATTGTCTCGAATTGGGTTACCGAGATCTAGGCTTGCAAGGTCAACGCTCACCCAACCCCTAGCGAGGCTTGAGTGGCGTCGCCAAGCCAGGCAGCAACAACGAGATCAAGCCTTACCATGCCCGAGCAAGACTTAGCCTCATCATATGTCGACGACCAATTGAGGAAGGGGAGGGGTTGGGGAAAAAAATCATAAAAAGTTTTAAAAAATATTAATATATGTGGCCGTTGGCCGGCCAAAACTTGCCAGATTGACTAAAATGGCACAATTACAAAAGGTTTAGGCCTAAATCGGAAAAAAAATTAGTCTAGGATTGAATTAGCACAATTTGCATATGTTTAAGATTTTTTTGGTAGTTTTTCCGATTTGAAATATATAAGTGAATTCAATAATGAATCGGCTCTTGCTATTCAAGATCCATAAGTGAATTCCTTCATTTATGTTGCCATAACCATCTTGTGAATTGATGGAAGATCGTTTCAGGTGCTACTACTTTACAAGTAGCTTGCTATCACAAATAAACGTTAGTGACCGAAGTGATGGTATATGAGTAATAACTAAGACAGTGAAATATAAAGTTCAGTCGATGGTTTGGCTTATGAATCCCGTCGCGCAAGAACTTATTACATAAAAAAAAACTGATGAAATATGCTCATTTCTCTCAAATAAACATGTATCTTCATATCTCCAATAAAGAGGATGAGTTAGATCGTAAATAGTGCCAAAATAAGGACTCACATATTAGCATTCTACCTACATTAGTCGATAGGACCACCGAAGCTTTATAAAGGCTCGATACATAGGTGCCATAGAAACCGAAATGCAAGAACTGAGTCTCAACATCTCATGACTCTGGGTTGAGAGAGTTGTCGTTGTTTTAAAACTTTAAATTGTTAAAAAAAATAATAACAACATCTAAATTATGTTTGAGTGAAAAAAAAAATTGTGAATTAATTTTCTAGATGTTTACGTGTTTGTTTTGTTGAAACTGAGCATTCAACGGAAAAATATTTACAGGGGAAAAATTCAAACCTATAACTTTTTTCGTGCCAATTCAATTCTAAAAACTTGCAGCTAGCTGGCCAAACGGACTAAATTAGCAAAATTGCAAAAAGTTAATGACAGCATTGGTATAATTGCGATAGGTTTAGAATTTTTTTGATAATTCTCCCATATTTACGGCCATTGAAAATATACATGCTTAAAGTTAGGAAATTAAAATCCTTAATATAAAATGGAAAAAATATTTTTCTGTAAAGCGATTTTCGAAAATCATTTTTTTATAATAAGATTTTCCTTGAAATATTCCTTTTTTTAATACCCTGTACTCATAAATGAGAAAAAAATCTCCAAGTCAAGCAACACGAATGGTGAGCGATGATTTAGCATCAGTGAATCTAGAAACAGATGAAGACGCGACTCGAATCTTCGCAGAAAAAGATGAATTAATATGGCGACACAGCCGGGTATCTTCTGTTGACTTCGAATGGCGCAACGCGGTTTTCTACTGAAAATTGCCGACGGGACCAAGACTTCTTTGTTTCGCAAAAGTTTTCAAGTGTGGTTCGAAAGACATGGGAGGCGGTGGTGTTGACAGCTTCGTCCTCGTTTCAAAGTAGTTTTGGGTCAAAGACTCTGAGATTTTTTTAAGCAAAAGGCCAGAGAAAGTTCATCAGCCTCGTCGAGCTGGGTCCACGCGAGCTGAGCGTAAGAATTATGCCATGATCATGTCGTGAGTATGTAGAATGAATCCTCCTCCACATGTAATTAGAGTTAATAATTTAAATGGCGTCAATTTACCTCAGTAATTTAGAGAATTTCAATTTTTTGTAATACAGATCCACAAGAACTTTTATATCTAGGAGCGAGAGGGGCTTCGTCATGTTTATGAAAAGTAACAAAGGAAGGACGTGTTTTATTTGTATTTATGGAAATATTTGAGGATCCTTTTCATCTTTTGCACCAATGTCACTCTAAATTCCTTACCTTAATAAGTAAAAGGTCCGTACCATACTATTTCTTTTGGTGGTTGTCATATTGATTACTATGCTAGTACATAACTTAGCTCACCGATAATAAGTAAAAGAATTTGGTAATTTACTATCTACATAGGTAAAATTTGAGTAAGTTCTGGAGATTTACATATTTATTAGATGTTGGTAAGTCATAATGGTCACAATCAGTGCTTATTTTAATAGCCGGCAAAGCACGCCGAAAATGGCTCCTTGAAATAAATTACTAATTAATTAGGATGTTTGTAAGCTCCTCGCAAAGGTGGTACTTAAAACACTTGCAAATTTTGAAAGAAATTGGTAATTTACTAAATGTTGATAAAATTTTGACGGTGCTAGTAGTTTGCGAAATACACTAGTAAAATTTTAAAAAGATGGTTACTTACAAAATTATTGAGTTTTTGGTAAGTTCCTTATAAAGTAAGATATTTTACTAACAATACTTGCAAAGTTTCAAAGAAGTTGGCAACTTATTAATTTATTCACTAATATTAAACCTGTCAAAATGGGTTATAGACCCATTTTGTAACCCATATTGATGGGTTGAATTGTTATATCAGTCGATCATATTCGGTAAATGGGTTATAAATGGCTTTAGAATGGCAAAACCAAAAATTATATGGGTATTCGATGGGTTCGCAATTTACTCAGACTTAACTCACCTCTATAACTCTCTCTTCACCATCTCTTGCCCTGACTCAATTTTACGCTCACTCACTTCATACTCACACCTCTGTTATATATGAATTTTCGTAGATTTCGTTAAATATGAAAGTGTTTTATCAATATGAGTCAGGACAGCTATATGTTGAATATGTGCTAGGTCGATTATGGGTAAATGGTTTATATTGCATGAAAATTGGTCGAAACAGGTTAAATAGGTCAATTTGGATGGCCCTATTCTGATCCCACCATCTGTTTGAGGGAAAATGACTAAAAAAGTATTAAAGTTATTGCAATTATGCCAATTCAATCCTAAATTTTTTCTTTTGCCAATTCTGTCTCTAATCTTTTATATTTGTGCCAATTCAGTTTTATTGCCAATTTTGGTAGGAAATAGTCGATGTAGCGCAGCGATATTAATGTGGCCAATTTCTAATAATATTTTAATATTGTCTAAATTTTTATTTCTTTTCTTTTTTTTCATTCTTCATCCTCCAGTCGCAAACGACCAAAGCTGAGGGCCGAGGAAGCTCATATGTGGTATTGTTAAGCAAAATTTTTGCCTCACACTACAATTTATTCACATATGTTGTGTTTGGTCATCCGAATTTCTAGTCAGGATATGACTGGATATAATAAGATAAGAATTCCAAGGATTTTGTCGCCGAAGATCTCAATATGGCATTGCTAGAGAGGGGACCACACTCGACCATCGCTGCCACCAAAGAGGCACCCCACCCCTCATCCCCCCAAACCCCCCCTCCCCATGCTAGAGAGGCGGTCTAGTGCTTCGAAGAGGCAACCAAATGTGAAAGAGAGGCAGTGATTGTAGGAAAAACTCGATTTTTTATTTTTTATTTTTTTTGCTTTATTATGAAATTCTATCATAACCTATCACACCCTCTCCCCTGGGTTTTTTTTTATCGTGACTATATCTCCATATATCTCCCCTAATCTTATCTTGGATAGCTGCAAAACACGGAATAGATATCGATGACCCAACGTAGCTAAAGAGGTTTTGATTTATTATCCTTAAAGTAGACAATCCTTCAGGTAAAAAAAAATAAATCAACGTAACACCCGAGATTATCTCGACCGTCAGATTCAAAGTTTGCATGAGTAAAAATGGTATTTTCCTCTTATCAAGCGATATAAATATTCACCTTTTTGTAGTTCTCGCGCGTCTAAGCACAACAAAAAGGCCCTGCATTTTCTCGACCATCAGATTGAGGTGGTCATGTCGTCCTCCGGTCAATTTCCAGCTACGAGCCTACGAGATGACAAAGTAGACTTTTCTTGTTTTTTGGTCAGAGAATAAAGTCGACTTCATCACGCCAAAATTTCCGCCATGATCCTTTCCTTTTTTTTTTTTTTTATCCCTGGCAAAACAATATTGAGCAGAAGGTTCAGAAAGAAGCACGACTAGAATTACGGATTTGAGACCTAATGAATGCCCAAAAAAAAAAAAGAGGTTTAGACAGTTTTTTCTTTCGAGAAGTTGGACATATAAGCACTGGCATAGGACAAAGATCCTTTTCCAGAAGGCCCCATGAAAATTCCGTTCCCCACACCTGTAAACGGTCCGAAAGACAAGAGACTGCATGGGTCGTGACGCACGAATTGATGACGAAGGCATCGATTTTTGACGGACGGTTCCCAACTACCCCGTCCAGTTCCATGTCTTCATCTGCTGCTAATCTCGTTTAAAAGTAATCAAATCTCAATTAAAGAACAAATCTCACGACCATTCCACGCGCTGTTGCCAGTATATAAATACATGACGGATTCCTATGGTGCCCTGTAACTAGGACCTTTGCATTTGATGACGTCAGTTTTCAGATGCCTCTGGCATGAACCATGATGCACGCATATGACGTCATTGTCGTTGCCCCTTATGGTACTATTATTGTACGTAAAGTTCAATTGCTTCAAAATTTCATCGTAGGAACTCCGTACGTGCAACTCCAAGCGTGTCTCTTGCGGCAATTGTTTCGAAAAATCAAGAATCACATGCCTGGAAAGATCTTTTAGTCTTTTAGAATATTGACCTTCAAAGTGCTTGACTCCGACATCAAAGAGACTGCTTTTTGAATCGCAACGCCTCTTTCATCCAAAAAAATCACAACGCCTCGGTTGCATGATAACTTTGCCGTCGTACATGAATGCTTGTGAAGGTTAACAATGAGTATCAAAAACAGCTGGCATAATCATTAGTCTTCTTCTTCGATTGATTTTCTATTTCAGATCATATTGTGTCTTTAATATGTATTTTACATTAAGGATAGTACTGCATCGAAGGACTTTAAGAAAAAAAAAACCTAGATAGGAGACATTGAACATGTTAATATGCAACTTTACCACGTCATGTATTGGCGTGATTTGAGGTGTCCACGTTCTCCAACTTTTGCGGAGGAAATAATCATCAACAAAAGTTGCTTTGTTGCTTCTTCTGTAGGGTTAATTGACACGAGAGATAGTCTTGGTCTAGTCAAGAAAAATTAGAGAACTTGCTCGGAGTTTTCAACGGGGGTCTAGTCATGAAAACGTTGCGCAATTTAGAAATAGCTTTTCTTGTTGAAGTGACGAGGAAGTCACAAATCCCACCGACAGGAATTGTCAGATTGGGAAGATATTGTACTGCCAAGATGCCATCTTCTATTCCGGCCAAGCATAAAAATACTCCTTACCAAATTTTTTACAAACTTTTCATTGAGTTTCGATTATAATATGATGACGTATTCAATTTCGAGCTATGTTGAGGAAATTTCTTTAATCAAGAGAGGGGCAACATACCCTTAAATTTTTTAAGGTCTTTCCATAGAAATTGATGCAATTGAATCAAAATGAGATTATCTTTTCTAATGAAGTGATATGTAAAGTGATTACCACGATTGTAACATCCAACTCAGCCCCAACAAAAACTTTTAACTAATATTTCAATTTGAAAACAAAAAATTTAAGAAAATAAGTAAAGTATGGCAGATTGACTCTCTGCTAATGATAACACTCGAAATATGTCGACTCAGCTCAACCTCAGCCCCTTTACTATTGCATGTAGATGTGTTATCGACAAGTTTTCTCGACTCCATCACATATGATGAAAATTGTTCGAAGATTGACATTCTCTAACTCAAAAAGAAAATATGTGTGCAAAGAATTGATGTAGAAACAAGATGAAGGAGGATGATTTAATAGAGGGAATGTTGAAAATATGGAGATTTCAAAGGGATCGATATCAATGATGACTTATTATTTCAATGAAACATTTACACAAGAGAAAATATATTATATGATTACCTACTGAAAATCTTGTCGGATTCTATTGTGGAAGATGGAATTGCTTTCAAAGAATTTGCCACCAAAAAAGAAATCCTTGCATAACATCGTGAAAAACGACCATAGAACTTTTTTCAGTAGATCGGCTTAAACAAGTATCTTAAAGTAGCCAATTTCTACCCTCTCGAAGGGTGTCACGTGACATATATGTTTGTAATAAACTCCTTTGCGAGAGAGTTGAATAAGCGGTATCCATTTGAAATGATTCAGGACTGATTGTTTAATTATTCGCTACAATTTGTGTGTTAGAGCAATATTTATTATTTGATATCGTGCAAAGCATGGGTCTGACTCTTGAAGCGCGTTTGTCCAGACTCCAGAAGATAATTTCCAAAAAGTCGACCTCTTGAAATTTGGATAAGCAAAAATCAAGTTCAGTCAAAACTTCTTGATAAAGGAAATTATTTTCTATGAAAATGATTTTCAAGGAAAATAAATAGTTTTCACTTGTTTTGTGGTTTAGAAAAAAGTGATTTCCTTCTTTCCAAAATGGAAAGTTGCTTTCCCCAATCTAAGGTTCTTGTTTTCAGTCAATCAAGAACATTTTTTATAGATCAATAAGTTTTCTGTTTTCCATATACCAGAAAATCGAAAAACAATTTCTTAAAAACAGTTCTCCTTCAAATAAACGCCCCCTTAATTGGACTTTCAAACCCACATCTCGTCCAGATCAAGAAAGTCTAAATCCCCATATTATGTTTGGTTGTCAGGATCAGATTGAGATTGGCTTAAAATGGCGAGAGACTTGTTATATCCTATATCTTGTTTGCTAGATGATCGGATATTATCTAACTTATGACTAAACAAATAATAATAAATAAATAAATAATTAGAAAACAGGAAGAAAAAAAAACTAACATACTTTGCGTACCAATTGACAACCACCTGTGGTGGTCGCTGTTGGATAGGATTTAGCTCATGAGAGGACATGTGAGATGCAACAGCATGTAGCGGTTACTGTCTCCGTGAGGTGCAATTGCTACTGGTGGTTGCCGAAGCAAGACGACCACGGCACTGGCATGGTCGCCAATCTACTGAAATCTAGCCACTACGTTCGTGACAGACAGTAAATCTTTCATGCAACCACCATGGACAACAACAACTAAGTTGAGGTCGAAAGCAGGACAATGGTGGCCTCGCTAGTTTTCTAAGCATATACCTAGATGTATTCGCATATGCTCTCTTGATTTTTTTTTTCTACTCTTTAAAAAATTTTACATCAAATCAGGGTGGGATAACTCCTAGAGGCAGGGTAGATTATCCCGCTTTTTATTTTAACACATCCGTGTTTATTCCACCCAAAATGCATCGCCAAACAGTAAGTAAAATAGTTTTTATTCTATTGGGTCCTTATCCGAGTCACCAAACACGCTCCTAGGGTTTTTTTTTCTTTTTTGTCCAACTACGGGATTAACTTTGGTTTAACTCTTGATTTGGGCACGAAAGATCCCCAGCTCAAATTACAAAATCTGATGCTTAGTGTAACAATTGGGAGACACCTATCATATTGTGGATGAAGCCTTTATATAATATACAAGGACAAATCGACTGATATACCATCTATAATGGAAATTACATTAGCGGGAATATAAGCCTAAATATCCTTTGATTGGATCTGTACTATTAGTAAGGCAGTCATGCTTCCTTAACCTAAAAGAGAACTTAATTTAGCTGCTCTTTCCAAAATGTGTGAATGCAAATAAAAAAAATTTCTTGTGATCGGGTGGTCTTTGTTAAAGAAGAAACATTGGATAAGGCTATGCACATTTGGGAGATCATCATAAATGATTGAAGCGTATCGTTCGGAGCAAGTGTATTAGTAGAGATTAATTGTTAGTGTGCTAGCGTTATCACCTTGAGAGGGTAAGTAGGTGATTATAATGAACAATAGAAATTAATGCAGAATACAAATAAATACACTCAGAGCTTCGTTTAGAATATGCTTGCTAGAAAGATTTGAGATAGCCTCAGATGCAGAGGCATGCACAATTCTACTATCGCAATATATAGACAAAAAGATTAAAAGATAGAGAATTTGCATAGAGAGTTTATAGTGGTTTCGCTTTGTTCAAACCAACATCCACTTCTTCATGCTGACAACCAATGTGTTGGATTTTACTCATGAATAGTTTAGAGATTACAACTCAGGGAATAGACTTCCCGTCAAGCACTCTTACATTCAAATATTCTCCTCTACATACTACAATGTTTTGATCAAAGGTATGTAAAGAATATGAAGTTCTCTTGATCTTGAAATTTAAAATTTTGCTATCTCGTCTTTTTTTCGATCTTCAACCTTAAGGTCTCCCTTTATAATTCTCTATCTCCAACTTCCTGTTGCAAGATCTCCAAAGAATCACTCTTCAAACTTCCCATTTGAATGAGATCGTAAACAAAGGATCTCATAGCGGTTGAGGTTCATAAAGAAAAAACGCTCCGTTAAATCAAATTGCCCATACAATTATGATCTTGAGTTTCCATAGATAGAGTTATTCATTAGGTGAGTCATCCTTATCTCTTTTAATCTATGTCCTTGATTGATCTTCAAAATCTCCAAGAATGATCCAATTTGATTTACTAGCCATTGTGATGATGTAATCATCTTGAAAATATCTCCTGATAATTGGGTCGTCGTGCATGAAATACCCTCCCAGAGCTTGAGCTTCATTAAAATGTCTAAACTCCTTGCTCAACGTACAACGTCTGAGCTACCTACTTAATGTCTAAGCTCCATACAACATCGGAGCCCCTCAGAACATTTTAAAGCTTTTCTTGCTAGATTCAATCTCGTGTACCTATTCTTTATCCCTCGAATGTACGTTATAACAATCTGCAAAACAGCATTTGATTGCATTAACTCAAATATTAGAGATCATGGATTATTTTGTCAACTTCAAAATCAAATTAGGGATATTTCTCAACAATCCCTCCCTTTTTTTATTATGACAAAATTATCCACACAAATATACCAATTGTTCTATAAATATTATCAGTAACATTATAATTTGCTTATCAATATATGTCATATAGTGCTTTAGCAAAAATAAATTATGGGATAACAATGAATTCATTGTTTGAATTCATTCTCAAAATATGATTCGGTTTCGCCTTCAAAACTTGCAAGACCTGTATTAGAGCATCTAAAATTTTGTCAATTGAATACAATTAGGTTCAGAACATTGAGTTCATATAAACTTTAGAACTTGTAAATCCTGTATCAAAGCGTGTAAAACTTGTATCAAAATGTGAACAAGTTTCTTTTCTTAGGAGCATTTAATTTATTCTTGATCTGAAGAGCCTATATAGCTTGTATCAGAGTAGTGAGTTTAAACTAATGTAAACAAAAACAGGTTCAAATCATAAAATTGCACAAGTTCAGAGTATAAGCTGGAAGTGTGTAATTTTCAATACTTGTATACTTAGAGCTTGTATATTCAGAACTTCTTGTTCCTAAATCATTCTCAAAACTTGCTCCCGTGAGAACTTGTAGCATTCGTTCATTTCATAACTTAACTTTTGAAACTTGTTCGTGTAAATCATAATTTATCTTTATAAGGGATATAAAAATTTCTCCCCCTCTTTGTCATCAACACAAAGTATAGATTAAACCAGCATATATCATCAATCAAAAAAAGCATCAAAATGGTTCAATCAGAGCAATAAAATACTTGTGTAAAATCAAACATGCATACTCAAAAACATCTAACACTCAAAACATAATCAAATATGATAAAAATAAGAGAATGCAAATTATTTCTATTTAGGAGGATTTGGGATTAGAGTGGACATGAAGGAGGTTGAGTAAAAGTTGAAGGCATAAAGTCTGCAAGAAGTTGGAGTAGAGCAAAATTAGAGAGTTGTTCCAGCTTCAGATCAATGACAGTTGTCTTGTTATCCATCTTCTTTATCATGTGTTCCATCTCAATGAAGCTCAAGCTATTGTAAGAGGACATATCTCTCCTTAGCTTCTAAAGTTCAAAGGCCATTATGTCCTTCATTTCATTAATTTCCACATGCATTGAACTCCACGTATCCTTAATCAGATTTGTCGGTTTACCTTGTTCGTAAAGGATATCTCGAAGCACCTCAAAGTTTGAAGTTTCACTCATTCCATCTTCGTCTTAGCTTGTTTCTCGGTCGATGAAACAGGCTTGAGTGGGCTAACTGATGCATCAATAGTATATGTTGCAATCTATTCATTGTACTCCCCCTCAATTTGAACATTCTTTTGAGACTCCATCTGAGCTTCTCTTTGCTGAATAAGCTCTAGGAACTCAAGCTATACACTTGTTCCATTGTCCTCATATAAGACAGTTTGAATATCATATTTCTCAACCTCTACATCTTTTGGACTTCCTTCTTCTTCAATCTCCTCTTCATTTTCCTTTTCTCGCTACTCCATTTGACATGCAATCTCATCCTCAATAGTTTTTTTTTTCACAATAGTTTGAATAACAACTTCTATTTCTTCATCATCCAATATCATTCTTTCCAACTCAACATTTGTAGCAGCTACGTCTTCCTTACGAAACTTTCATCTAAGCTCTGCAAAGCTATACTACTTTTCATCTAACCACTTACTAAGAAGCCTTCAGAGGTATCCATCTCAAAATCAAGAAATTACTAAGCAAGTTTTCCTCTTTGAGCAGGTTTTATGGACTTATGTGTTAACATTTTCATCCTTCTCTTTCAATTGGACTCAAGATTGTCCTTGTAAAGGATTTGCAGACTATTTAACAGGTGAAGCTTTTGTATTTGATGGCTCTATAGGCAAATGTTCAGTCTGAGTAGCTTCTACTATTGCTATTTCTACCAATAGAAGATCTAATAACACCACATTCTTTTCCACTGTAACTTATAAACCATCTTGACCAGCATTGATTCATCAGTTATACCTTGAGGGGTGTACAAAGATCTAAGCCTATTTTTTATGTCTTTTTTTTTTTGTAAGGTAAGTCTCTTTGTTATGTCTATCTTCAAAAACTTAAAGATTATGGCAATCAAATACCCATAACATAGCTGTCCCTTATTCTTTCTGATAGTTTTGAACATGTATGGAACACCATGTGAGGTAAAGAAAGGGGCTTACCATTCAAAATGGTATAGATGATCTTGGCTTCATATCAAGATACATCTATTTTCGAAGAGACTTTGGGCCTAAGACAATTTATGACTACCTTATGCAGATCAATGCATTTCAGAGGGAAATAACTGTATTTAATATGAGGCTTGTTTGCTCGGAAAGAGTTGGATTGCCAGAAAGAACATGGTAAACTTCATCGTATGAGATGGAGACAGAAGTAAAAGAACATAGCTTAGATTTTAAAATGTCTACAAGCTCTAGGTCACTCAAAATGAAGTTTTGATCAAACAAAGAGAACTGAATAGTATCACAAGAGATCATAAAGAAGTATGAATAAAAATAGCCAGTCGATTCTGGATAGCAAGGAGCATTTAAGGTGCAAAGATTTTGCAACTATAAATTAGACACCAATGATTGAATTTGTAGACTAACTTTCTCAAAGTAATAAAAAAAATCAACAGGTCTACTATTCACAGATATCATAGCGAGTAAAGACTTAAAATACTCCAAATGATAGTTTGATCTACACAGCTGTCCTTTTGACCTTTTTTGGCTACAAATTTCGTATCTATACCCTCAAACTGAAAGAAGATTCTCTCATAATCAGCTTCTCTCACATTCTAAGTTTGAGAGAGAACATTTTCACCTCTAAATCCTTTTTCAGTTTCAACATATGAAGCCCCCTCTGCCCTAGAGGGTTCGCTAACTTTGTCCTTTCCTTTCTTGTATGGCTCAGACGATTTAGCTATCTCTAGCTTGGTTTGTTCGGCCAACTCTCTAGCCTATCTAATCTCCTTATGTAGCTACAAATTCCATTTGTAACTCTACTTTACTATAAAAATCCATTTGTAGCTACAAATTCCCTAATATGCTTATCAACTCTGTCATACATTCTCATTCCACGAATAAGATTTGCAACCCTTCTTGCTAGCCTTATTATGTCATCTAGAGGAAGAGTAGCATTTTGAGCAAGAGTACCTATCCTTTTTTAGAGACGGTCTTTCAGTTCTTGCATTTTTCTGACCTTAACCATAGTAGCAGTTTTAACAGCAGATTTTAGTTAAGGAGCACTGCTTGTCTCTTTAGGCCTTTGTTCTTTGCCTCCTTCATCTAAAGAACTCATGAGAGCATATTGTGTCGGAGCATCAATTGGAGCCCTAGGTCCTTGAAATTCCAATCTACCTGAGCAACGAGTACCAACTACAAGCTTCTTTGCTATTGAAGAGATCTTGTGTGCCATCAAAGGGTTTGGAGTCGAGCTTGATAGATTTTTGAGGAAAATGGGTTTCGGGCGAAAAGTTGCAAAAGAGGATTTCGAGAGAGTAAGAGTGAAAACTCTTATGAAAGCTTCAAGTGTAAAGAGTAAATGGTTTTTATCTTTCCTTAAAGGTTAGAAAAAAATCAATGGTTTAGTGTAAACCTTTTGTCTTAAACACTTTTGGAAATCGCTTTTTGACAGTTAAAAGATTAAAAATTCAATTTCCAAAAATAATGATATGAAAAGGATATGTAATAAATCAATTTTGGAAAGAGAATATCAATCAATATAATCAAGGTAATCACATCAATCACAATATTTTACGGAATATTAAAAAGATTGAGATCATGCATACCTTATTTCTTGCTAAAAACTATTTACGCGTGAAAAATTTGAATTATCAAATTTGATGCGTGTGTCACTTAATCGATGATGAACTCCTCAAATGATGTGTTAGTTCAGAGGTTTTGCTTAAGTGGTTGTAGTTCCTCAGACGTTGTCTTTAGATTCTTGTGTTCTTAGAAGCATATATTCTCCTCAAATATTAAGTAAGTCTTGAGGCTTTTCTTCAAGGGTTGAACTACCTCAAATGTTGCTTTTTGCTCAGAAGCTATTTTAACCTATCTTGAAAGCAAGTTAAACAAGCACAAAAGTAATACCCAATTCTTGTCTAATATATTCATAAGAATTCTTTTCTTGGGGTTTTGTGAACATATCAACTAATTGATTCATTAAGTCAACAAATTGAATTATAACATCTCCATTATACACATGATCACAAATAAAATGGTATTTAATTTCAATATACTTAGCTTGAGTGTAACGCCCTAGATTTTCGATCCTTTTTCAGATATCTATATAGAATGGATATATTTCATTGCTCGCACTCTAGCCGAATTTCAGTCGAAATTGATCACCTTGGGATGGCTAACCAAAAGGGAAGGGCGATTTAGGATTTAAAGTACGTAGACCTGACGGTCGATACGCGTATCTCCTACCCGCCGCCCGTTGGCTTGAGCATTTGCTAAAGTCAAGAGTCAATGAATGTGGCCACGAAACGGACTTCTGATTCAGGGCAGTCGAAGGTCTCAGGGCTTCGCAATAAGTGAATTGGACATCGTACTGGACTTCAGAGTATTGGAATTAACTTGGAGCGCCGCGAAGGAGGAGATAAGTGAAAATGACCATTTTGCCCCCGATTCGCTCTCAGTTCCTTAGAAATTAATCAGTGAGTTTTTGGAGAGATTAGACACTAGATTTGAGATCGTCTAGTCGTCTGCTTAGTTTTGACTGCAAACTTGCAATTTCCAAAAATTTGCCCAACCGGTCTCGGCGCCACACACCATTTTCTTCCAATTATCCATCTAATCTCATCCTTGTCCTATGTGCCACATGACAAGCATCAATTGGTCATTAGTTTGACCTATCTCAATGAGATGACCCCATGGACACTTGCTCTCTCTCTATTGGTTGGATGGTTGACTCCTTGGCTTCTTCAAGAAGCTTTGACCAAGCAATAATTCTTCACTCTCTCCTCTTCTTCTTCTTCACATTTATTCCTCTTGGTCGACCTCTCTCTTTTCTCTCATTTTGCTCTCGGTTTCTCGCGGGTCCAGCAAGCACCCGAAGGAAAACGGCTCGTTCGGGGTCGTCCGAACTCCGAATCGCGCACCGTTTTCGGCTGTGTACTCGTAAGACCCTAAGCTTCGATAATCTTCAAGCGGATCACCCAAAAGCCTCCTACAGAAATCACAGTACCGAATCAAAGTCAGCCCTCCTCAGTTCGGCTTTCTGCTGCTGTCGGTTCAATTTCCAACCAACAATAAGTTTCTTCGTCTTTGTCTCCTTGAAATTTTAAATCAAAAATCACCCCAAGATCAGCTCTGGAACTCTCGGAATTTCAGTTGGAGCGAGAGGTGCACGAAGCTGTTTACTTCTCTATTTTGAGCTTCTATTCCAGCTCTGTTCGTGGACTTCCCAGCTTGTTTTGGTGAGTAAACTTACCTGATATGTTGTAGAGTAAGTGAAGGTGATTAGTTGGGTTATTAGTTTGCCAAATGACAGAAATTCTAGGTAGTTATTTGGGCTAAAAATCTGACATGTTTAGTACCGGTTTGCTAAATTCTGTTGCTGTGTTGCCGCGTGTATTCGGTGTCAATTTTAATCCTAATTGTGTTGTCATTTTGTGGGTGTTTGACGATTAGTTAGAGAGGAGATGCTACCCAAATTTTCGGTGACAAATGGGGCATTAAACCGGTTCTGTTTCAAGTGTAGTGTGCTGAAATTTTTGGTTTATAAACTTGCTGTTCTGTTGTGACTATTGGGAATAAAAATATGAGTATGTTGAAGTGCACAAGGTGACCGAATAGACTATGGTGCATGTGGGAGACCTAGACGGTTTATTGTAGATTAAAATTTAGAAATATGGGATTAATCGACACTAATACCTTCAATTGTGTACATGCGTGCATATCATGATTAATTCACGATTTATTCGATGTGAATTAGAGGTGAAATTACTCCGTATCAAAGCTGGTTCCCACGAGTATTAGTAAGTTATGAGAATGACACTGAGTTTGTTGGTTCACTTAGTGATACATTGTCAATTGCTTGTAACTGATTGTCGACATCGGGGATTGCCTGACTAATGACTGTTGTGTTAGAAAATATGCATTTGAAAGTACTAAATGAGTATGCTGAGTTGTCTAGCACGATACATGAGATTGGCAAGTCGTTCAAGTTGAGATCAAGTTGTGCTCGGCCGACGGAATCGACGCGAGAATTGGAGCGACAAGGGTAAGAATGGCTCGACCGATGAGATCAGTACGAGAACGGGCGGTATCGTAGTTCCGGCTTGTAGCATCTTCGCTTGTCGAGGGCGCCTGAGCGTGTACGGCACGGGGCAGCTGGAGAGATAAGGTGTCAGTCTGTGAACGCTTTATGCGTGGGCTCGAGGCATGGCCTGTGGCACTTTATGCGCGGGCGTGAGAACCATTGGGATAAGAATGAACTATTATGACTCTGAGATAACATACCATGCGTGTCGTGGGTTTTGATTCGTCATTGGGCTGTGTGAGTTGATTGTCTATATTGAATGAGTCCGATATAGTATGAGCTATCTATTCGTGTGTGCTTGTTTGATCTCATTTACATACGCATGTCCCTCTATTTTATTGGTACGTTTACTCGCTGAGTCATATAGACTCACTTGAGGCTGATCGCCATTACAGATCCGCGACCGTGATGGAGAATTTAGGCGTACTTTTTGGGGAGCCAAAGGAGATTGAGAAGTGGGAATCTTTTTATCCCAGACCTGATAATGTATTGTATAGGCGTGTAGAGAGTCTAGTGTGGGTTGACGAGGGTACCCACTTTTTGGGGCCTCTTAGGTTTGAGACATGGTATGAGAAGCGAGGTCTAGATTTCTAGGGACCTATCATCGGTATGGGTGTGGACGTGCAGAGCGAGGATGAATTTGGAGTAATTGAGCCAATGAATTTTGGGGGAGAGGTGATCAACCCAGATCCCATGGAGGTGGTGCCCGACGAGCATTGGCCGATGGAAATTGACGGCCATGAGGAGGACCCTTATGATATGGAGTAGCTGGCTGCTAAGCCCGAGTTTGTGGAACCTGGGGAGTCTGACCCTAAGGAGCTGCCGTCTTCGAAGGATAGCGGAGTTGAGTCGGACTAGGATTGGGGGTTGGTTGTTAGTTTTTGGGGGCATGGCACTTGAGCACCATTTTTTTAGTGTGCCACTGTCAGGGCTGTTTCTCTTTGGTAGCCAGTTCCGTAGGTTTTGGCTATATGTTTTTATCTATGTAAATGTGTGTGAATATTGTATATAATAGTCATGTATATAAACAGGTTGTGAGTTTAAACTTTGAATTGGCTACTGTCAATCTACCTATCTACCGCATGTATGTTTGTCGGAAGTTGAGTAGACGCTTTCGCTTGCGTTTCATTATGCCGTCGTTTGGCCGCGATGTTTTCCTGGGCGATCGCAATTGGTTTGGCCATCCGACGAGGCTCGCGTATCGGAGGCTCTGTCGCGTGGTCGCTCGAGAGGGGCGGGGCGTGACATTGAGAGTAGAGAATTAGATTTTTTGTGAGATTGATTGCATTGGTGTTGTCACACTTAATTTTCACGTTTGAATCTTTAACATAAAAAAACGTGTAGTTATTGCTTCATCCACAAGATCTAAGCACAACAGCTCTCTAATGCTACATATTCAACTTTTACAATAAAAAGTGCCACAGTTGTTTTACTTCTTTGAGTACCAAGATAATAACATAGATCTCAGATGTTAACATGTTCCAAAGGTACTTTTCCCATCTAACTTACAACTTGCAAGATCAGCATATGAATATCTATATAATGTAAAGTCTGAAATCTTTGGATACCATAATCCTAGGTTAGGATTGGTTCCAACATATTTAATAATCCTCTTCACAACTAAGAGGTGTGACTCCTTAGAATATGATTGGAATCTCACACACATACACACACTGAAAATGATGTCAGGTCTAGAAGTAGTAAGATTTAATAAAGAACCAATCATACTTCTATAAAACCTCTGATCAACCTATTTGTCTTGTTCATCTTCGTCTAACTTATGAAGAAGACACTAGCATTTTAGTTTTCTTACCGTTTTTTTGACCAAAATTTTTCACAATCTCCTTTGCACACTTCTTTTGATGAATGAAAGTACCTCTTTCAGTTTGATCCACTTGAAGTCCAGGAAAAAGGTGAGTTCTCTCATCATGCTCATTTTGAATTCACTCTGCATAATCTGAGAGACATGCCTACAAAATTTTTTATTAGAAGAACCAAACATGATATCATCAACATACCAAGCTTATGGTGCTTGCTTGAGTCTATAAAGAGCTTTCTTAAGTCTATAGATATTATCTGAGTTATTTAGATCTTCGAATCCCTGTGGGTTGTTTTATATATACTTTTTCTTTGATGTAGCCATTCAAAAATGCTTTCTTTGACATCTATCTGATACAGCTTGAAGTCATTATAGCAAGTATAGACTAGAAGTAATCTTACCAATTCCAACCTTGCTACATGAGCATATGTTTCATCGTAGTCAATCCCCTACTCTTGAGAGTATCCATTTGCTATGAGTCTTGCCTTGTTTTTTGTTACCTTACCCTTATCATTCATTTTTTTTTTAATACCCATTTTGTTCTAATGATTGGATGATTCTTAGGTCTAAACACAAGTTCCCAAACATCACTGACTTTGAATTGATGTAGCACTTGTTGCATTGCTTCTATTCAACTTTCATTTGCAAGAGCTTCTTCAATTCCTTTGGACTCAACTTCAGATACAAAAGAAAAGGCATTATGGCATTCTTGAATTTAGTTTCATCTTGATCCCATCATCTATGTCTCCAATGATAAGATCTATCGAATGACTGAATTTGTGTTTTCAATTTGTGTTGGATCTTTCATCTTGTTTATCTTTTGGAGAAACATCGTTGTTCACATCCTCAGAGATGCAATCGTCTAGGAATAGTCAAGGTTTTGAGTAGTCTCAAACGTTGATTTGTGCTTAGATAGTATGGTGACTTTAGCAGCTAACTTCTGAGTATCATTTGCATCTTCAAATTTTACATTCATCGATTCTTCAACTGTTCTTAAGCTTTTGTTGAAGCCTCTATATGCTTTTCTTAAAGTATAATATTCAAGAAATATTCATTCATATGATCTTTTGTCGAACTTACCCAAATGATAATTCGCATTCTTGAGAATAAAACATTTACAACCAAATATATGAAAGTATGATATGCTCGATTTTCTGCCTTTGTAAAGTTCATAGGGGTTTTCTCAATCAATGGACTCAAGAAAATTCAATTTAAAATATAAGATGCAGTTGAAATAACTTCTATCTAGAAATGAGAAGAAAGTTTGCTTTGAATCAAAAAGTTCGAGCCATTTTTTGTAAAGGTCAATTTTTCCATTTAACTACCACATTTTGTTGAGAAGTATAAAGAGAAGAGAAATTATGTTGAAAACCGTTTTGATCATAAAAACCTGCAAAGATTTGATTTTTTAAATTCTCCCTCGTGATCAATTTTGATGCTTGAAATAGAATAGCCTTTTTCATTTTGAACTTTCTTTGTAAATTTTTTAAAATATGAGAATGCATCATTCTTATGAGCAAGAAAAAAAATTCGAAGTAAATCTAGTATAATCATCTACTATTACTAGGCAATACCTGTTACCTTTAATGCTTTGGCTTCAAGTAGGTCCCAAGACATCCATATGAAAAAGTTGTAAATCACAATTATTGGAAACTCGATTTATAGATTTGTAAGAGTTTAGGACCTATTCCCAAGTATGCAAGCGTCACATAATTCAATTTTCTTGAACTTAACATGTAGAAGTCCTCTCACAAGCTTTTAGTGGAAAGCTTTGAGATTTCCATGTAACTTATTTGTCCTAGCTTCTTGTACCAAAGTTCTTAGTCATCTTTGATGAATACTAAACATTGGATATCCTTAGATAATGTGTCCATAAGATACATGTTTCCATGTCTTTGTCCTGTGAAAGATTCATTGTTGTCCAAGATAATTCCTAAACATTTATCTTCCACAAAAGAGATTTTGAAACCAATATCACATAATTGACTAATAATGATAATGCTATAATTTAATCAATTAACCAATGACACGTCATTGATGAAGAGGTTGTCAATCTTGACAGTTCCTTTGCCTATAATCTTTCTTTTATTGTTGCCACTAGAAGAAACACTTCCTCCATCAAACTCTATTTGTAGCACCCTCACTCCAGATGCTACCGTCAGAGTCATAATGCCCAGGTCGTCACTATTATTTATTTATTTTACTGTGGACTATCGCTATCATGCAGCGAAAATATGATATATATAGGTTAAGAGGAAATCTAAATGGACACTTTGGTTTCGACAATCATACGTGCGTACTACAAAAGACGGCTTTCCATTATATTCTTATTTATCCACATTGGGTAGCCTGGGTAGGGACATGGAAAGGCTAACACTAGGGACTAACATCAAGCCTAACCCAGTTATAACACTACTAAACATCTCCCTGCCAACGATCACTCCCAAAATGCTGCAACCTTCTCTAAGGTTTACGGGCTTCTAAAAGTGTTATGACATCCGCTCGTCCGATGCTACCTACCTTGCCACTTCGGTCGGCCCATCTCCAATTGCACCATCACTCGCAGCGTCCTCGCCATCATCTCCATCATCCTCGTCGAAAAGCTCACGTGGCAATTTTCCGCCATGAGTCCCTCACTCCAAGGCTTCGCATATTTACCACGTAGTCCACTTGGCGCCACTGACCAAGGCATCCCGTCTCCCTCGAGGAAATTTCACATTTTTCCTTTCATGGCCCTCAACTCCTATTCCTATTGTTTAAATGCATTACCATGTAATACTAGCTACAATGGCCATGGGGATGGGACTGATGCAAAAATGCGGATTGTATCACATGGATGAACCTTACGACCGATATAACAAAAAGAACATTGCCACTAATCATGCATGTCACGTTTCGATTATTCTATGTACCTATGTTGTGTGTTGATTACACATGTCAAACATTAAGTCTAGAACAACAAACGTTCACAATTTAGCCAGCAAAACACATAGCAAGGCAATAATTCACCTGAGAAACATAATATCACTTCGTCTATGTCTGTGACAATGTTCCCAACAAAATGCGTTCCTCAAGTCATTCACTCCTGTATCACTTCAAGAATTAGCGCCCCTCGCATCAATCGTTTCACTCACCCCCACACTTTCGATGCCTATCTTTCATTTTCCTACTCATGACCTTGAATATCTTGCTTAACCGCAAGGAATTACCAGTAAAACTAATCATCCTCGCCTCGAATCAGAATTGGACCTAGCTGGAACCACGGTTTCACTTATGACTCGGCTTTTGGCTTGCACATCATACTCGTCAATTTTGTACAACGAAGAGCTATTGGACCATGCATGGCTACGCGCAAGTCGAGTCTACTATATAAATGTCAACATTCATCTCTAGAAACCACTCAAGTAAAAGTCAATCACCATCTAGCCTATTTATCTAGCTCTTCTCGTGGTTCTTTATCTATGGCTAATTCCCTCTTTTTCTTTTCATTTTATCCCCTCAAGCGACTAGATAACCATGCGAAACACAACTTTGAAGCCACATATACTGAAGCAAAAGAAAGTGAGAAGGGTAGGCTACACTCGCCTTGGCTTTTTTCGATGTGGCTACGGCTCGACTTGCTGGCGAAATTTTGTGGTTGCTGACTTTGAGGGTGGACTGGTTGGAAGCTTGACCCAAAACCCTTCCACAAGCTCCTCACGATCCCAAAAGAAGAATGGGTTTATATTGTTTTCTCCTTTGTTTTAGTTCGATGCATGGCACGAGGAGAATTCTTCATCACGAGGTCCTCTTTTTCCAAGATTTAGGTGTCATTCCTTTGGAGATGTTAGTTGCCAGGTGTGTCCTCTTCTTTATCCATCTCAGTGCTACTTTCATGCATCATGGCGTGGGAAATTTTGTAGAGATTCTCTAATCATTTATTATTATTTTTTTATGCCACCCCTTCTGCCACTAACATTTCTAGATATCCCGGGTAAAGTATAATTCTTTAATATATTTCACCTCTATTAATAGTATCTGAGATTCCCATTTTGCATGTCCTCGGTTCATTCCATCAAAGGGTTTCCCTAATGCAACTCGCCCTCAGCTACGCAATCGTACATTTGTGTACGCTCACTTTTCTCACATTCGAGTTTGTCTATTTGAATTCTTAATTTATTTCATCATCCATTTTGGACTTAACAGTAAGTCGGTTTTCTAATCCATTTCATCTCTCTTTCCTTTTACTTTCCATCTTTAGCATATAGAAATCTATTTCTCCAAATTTGCTCCACCCAACATCTATTTTTCCAGAGAGCTATAAGGAAAATAATGTTCTTCACAATTTTCTCACTTTCCAAAATAGTTACTAAATGTAGTATAACAGCGTAAAGATTGGCAAATAAATGACCAAAAGTGCATTGCTTCAACTTTGTATAGTTCTATCTAACATAATATGTACCCCATTAAGCATAAGTACTTCTTGAAGTAATGAAAACAAGCATGCATAAATAAAGAGTAGTATTCTCTAGCGGAAGTACACTAAAATGGCTACGTGCAAAAAGGAAAACCTGAGAAAACTATGATCTGGATCTCTAATTGGCTAAAACTTAAAAGTGAAGGATAAGAGATCAAAACTGCCACACTCCCGGTTCATTAAGACTTTCCTCTGATGGTCTAGATAGCTATTATTGGTGGACATTCATTTAGGGATTCAACACTAACCTTCATTACTTTTACTTTGTTAACAACAATGTCTCGCAAATACATAGTCACAGTTCTAGGAAACTGATAGACATTTTTTTTTTGGATGCTACACTATTAATTTGATAAATCCTTTTGGATCCCCAGTCATGTATCTCAAACATCCAATATCGAGGTAGCACCATCAATTTTTTCTTTTGATTGGTACTTGCAAACATAAAAAAACTCAAGTTTTCTTTGGCACCCAAATCTATTTGGGTCCTTTTGAATTAGAAGACTTCGTAAATCTCAAAATTTTTCAAGTGGGTCTCCCTATTTTAGGACAATAATTTCTGGAGTGATTTTGATTACCATAGTTTAAGCATTTATAAATGCTTTGCCTTTCAGATCATATAAACTGCTTTTGAAAATGAGATTGCTCCGCACGTTTTGAAGCTCTTTTTCTAAGCCTTTCTTTCACCTTAGAGAAAAAAAAAATTCAAATCACTTTTCTTTTGCATATCAAATCTAGACGTGTTATAGTATGGAACTTGTACGTAAAGAATATGATCTAAGGTTTTTGAATCAGATGAAAACTTTTGTTAACATATGAAATCTCCTTTTTCAAAGAAACATCTTCCCTTTTCAAAGAATAATTCTCTACTTGTAAAAGTTCATTTTTCTTTGAAACCAAATTAGATTCATCCTTAATTTGAGAAAACTTGCTCTCGAAAAAATTTATTTTATCCTTTTGAGAAACATCACTTTGTTTTAAACTTGTGATTTCCTTTTTCAAATTGGAAATTCTTTTGAGAGTAACTTTACAATTTGAATACAATTCATCAATATATTCAGATATCTCAAAATGAATTAATAGGTTATCTCAAATTCTTCTTCAAAGTTTAAGTTAGCCATTAAATATATATTGGCATATTGCTCATCGCTTTCATGTTCTATGTCGCTCTAGGTTTTAGCCTTTGGGGCTTTCTTGGATTTTCCATCCCTTCCTTTCTTCTTTAGAAGAGGGCAGTTAGGCTTGATGTGCCCCTTCTTCTTGCACTCAAAGCAAATTACGTGTTTGCTCTCTTCTTTGCCCTCAATTGATCTTTTCTAATCGTACTGTTTGGAATCTATTTTTTCTTTGAAATTTATGCCTCTCTTTACTATTCTACTGAACCTCTTGACCATCAATGCTAGTTCCTCATCGTTTTCATCTTCATAATCTAAGACATTAGAATCAACATTAGATTTTAATGCAATGGATTTTTTATCTTTCGAATGTGCTTCTTTATTGATTCTTTCATCCTCGTAGGATTGGAGAGTTCTAATTGTGACAGTCTGAAAATTCGACCCAATTATCGGAATTTCTAAATGAATGGAAATACTTTGTTAATACACTCTGATCGACGCTCACTCAGGATTAGCTACCCTGAGATGACTAACCGAAGGGAAAAGGCTACCTAAGAAAATTTCCTAAACAGCCACCCGTTGGTCTGAGACAGAGACAGAGTCGGTATTTAATGAAATTGATTACAAAATGAAATCCAACAACGGACAATCGAATTAGTAAGATAAACACAATGCAAGAATGAAATCAGTTTCAGAAATGTCGCCAGAAGGGCGGACAGCCGGTGTACGTCGCGAAGCAAGACGTGATTGGAAAATTACCAAAATGCCCCCGGTAAATGCTCAATCCTTAGAATTAGATGAATTAGGATTTTTGAGAGTAGATTCGATAAATCGAAACCATTTCCAGTCTGAAACTCGTTCGCGCTCGGGACCCGATCGGTGCATTTGGCACGCAAATCGAGGTAAGTCAAATCAGTTGTCAAATCAATCAAAGGTCTTGTCGATCCATCAATCTTGTCATGGTTCAATTTCCAAAGAAAATCCATCAAGTCAATCTCAACTCATATCAAGTACAACCATCTAATCCCTAACACTATTACCCCTCTACCTAATCCCACTAGCTCATTTTGAATTTTATCAAATCTTGGATAATAAGTCTTCTCTTTCTCTCTCTCCCTCTCATTTCTCATTCGGCCACCTCCTCTCCCCTCTTCACCCGAACTCTTCTTCTCCTTCTTCATTCTTCTTCTCCTTCGTTTTCTTCTTCGGCCGCTCGAGGAACTCCACCATCCGCCGTCTTCGCCTCTAACCGCCACCACTAGCCTCGTCTTCGTCTTGGTAAGTCCCTCGACTCTCCTCCCTCTTATTTTCATGAGCGAACAGCCCCATTTGGATGCCCCAACAGCCTGCTCTTCCTCCGTTCATCTTCGTAGTCTTTTTGCACCGTTGAAGCTCAAACGGTCCAAACTTGCTCCGCCCTTTTCCCCAACCTCTCTAACACCTTAGATCACCTCGTTTAGGTCTTGAAGATCTCGAGAGGACACCGGGACAGTAGCTTGAGCCGCAGTTTCCTTCCCTTGGCCGTGAGCCTATTCGGCCGTTTCGGCCCCGTCGTCCATCGTCGTTCGTCCACGCTGTATCCTTGGTAAGCTAGCCTCTAATCCCAGCTTAGGAATGAAGTATGTGAGATTTAGTTGCTGTTTTGCTTAGTGGTTTAAGTAGATTAGTTGATTAGTGTTTATTTTTTTAAGCTAAACTAATTAAGGTGAGTTGGTTTAGTGGCAAAAAGAGTTAATCTTTGGGCTTGCAATTCTGAATGAAGCTTATTTAAGTTTGAAGTGGGCTGGAAATGAAGTCTTGGGCGCCTAAATGATGGGCCCTATGATAGAAATGGGCTTGGGAACCCATTTTAGGCAAAAATGAGTAAAAATGGACCTTTGGGCCTAATCTACCTTAGTGGACTTCCCTTTGGACGAAAATTTAGTTGTATATGGGCTTCAAACTGGTTGTTAGGGGCTGTAAATTTTGGGCCTAAGTGTGTGGGAGACAGGCCAAAGAATACTACTGGGCTTAGGAGCTTTTATTTCAAGTAATTGGGCCAAAACAAATCAAATTGGACCTAATTTGTAATTGTGGACCTTTATGGACGAAAATTATCATTTATTGGGCCCAAATTAATATTTTGAACGTAAAATATAAGGCCCAATAATGTACATGGGCTTAGGATATCAAATTGGGCCTAAAATGACATAATTGGGCTCAATAGGCTAATCCTTAAAAATGGGCTTGGGCCTTGCACGAAATTAATTTAATAATGGGCCTAACTTACATTTTTAATTTAAGAAATATACTATGGGCCCTGAACCTTGAAGTGGGCCTCAGGCCCAATTAAACCCAAACTAATTAATTAGGCCCAAACCTAAGTCAAGCCTAATTCAATCATACCCAAAGAGATATTAAACTACTAATTCATTACTCGTGGGTTACTAATTCCCTGGGACTAACAATGATCACTGGGTTCGACCGAGTTGCTGGGATTGTCTGGATCGAGTTCCAGTTTAGTGAGTTCCCAAGATAACGTTAGTCACGATGGGACTTACTTGGGGGCACTGCTTATAGAGTACTGGGCATTCGTGATGCTTGTTCTGATGATCGTAGTAAGTTACTCGTGTGACTCTTCGATTTGCTCTGTCCCTGTACTTATGTACCATTGCATGCATGCTCTGTGACTGAATTGTTGTTTGCAATCATTTGGGCCCCGCATACATTGAGAGCATTGCATGAGTCACCAGAGATGTGACATGAGAATGAGCCCCAGAGGCGTTGTTACGCAAGGGAAATGGAGGGACAAGGGAGTAGCCAACGTAAGGCATCAGAGAACGCAGTTGTGGCATTTGCTGGATGGCACTGTTGGATGCGCCCTGATGGGATTTGGAGTGATAGGTGGGCATGATCCGTTATGGCCGGTTGAGGCCTGAGCATGATCCGTGGGATCCGATATGGCCGTTTGAGGCCTACATCATTTGCATATGGCATTATGGATGACTGATTGTTATTGCCTGTCTGCATTGTATGATCTGCATTGTTATGCATTGTGCGCGTGATTGTATGTTGGGGGTCTGGTACTGAGGGGAATTGAGAGTGTCTGGACCTTTAACCATAAACCCTAGTTCACTAGATAGGACCGACCCCACTAGTATACTCTATCCTACGCTAGGATTAGTGGTGAGCTTGCTGAGTCCTCGACTCACTGGCGGTGGTTGCATTTTTTTTCAGATCCAGGACGCCCATGATGGCTGCACCACCTATGCTTTTTGGATTGCCAGTTCAGATAGATACCCAGGTTACTCTCCATTTTTGACATGCATGCCGTGATGTGGCATAGACATGTGACCACTATATTAGTAGATCAGAGTAGACCCTACATGGTACCTCATAGGTTCAAGGCGTGGTTTAGAAAGGGCCTTTATGGTTTTGAGGGACCCTAGAGAGACTCTCCGATCCCTATGGAGGAGGACCCGTTCTGGCTACAGCCTGCCGAGTATGGTGGCCAGGTGATCGACCCCGACCCGCTGCAGGAGTTGCCGTCTCTAGGACGCTCCGAGATTGACGGCTATGAGGAGGGTGATGCCATGGACACCGACGAGGAGGACCCAGAGGATGATCCAGAAGAGGACCCCGAGAAGGATCCCGAGGAGGAGCCTGAGGAGGACTGAGCCCTACTGTCGATGGTTTAGCTTTTTAGAGATAGGGTGAGCGTAGGTGACTTGACCATAGGTTGTGATTTTCTTTTGGAGTCTGTACCTAACGCTCATGATATGTATATATGTTGATGTTAGTGTTCCTCTTGTTCATACTACCCCTTTGTATTGTATGCATGTATGTATGGTTAGGAGGCACGCCTCCACAGGTTCGTAAGTTTGGTGGGGGACTCGTCGTCTGGTCACGACGCAGAGACTCCTTGGGCCGTCGCGTATCGTAAACCAGTCGAGCGAGAGGAGACTCTTCTGCAAGAACGGGATGCCGCGCTCTCGAATGGGGGTTCGGGGCATGACACTAATGGCTTCGTCCATGGATAAAGGACTGATTCTAATAGTCTTTCAAATGGATGTTTTGATATTATCCCATTCCTGTAAGAGTCCTCTTAGAGTTTGTTAACTCCCATCGGCCTGGACAGTAGTTATCCATGAGAGGTAAAACCATTCACTATCTCAATGAATTTGTCAAACTTCTCTTTCACTATCTTTGGACTTCATTTTGAACACTTTACATTGGTCGAGTAGAATGTTAATTTTGGTCTTCTTGACTCTGTCTATTCCCTCATAGTTCAGATGAAACTTGTCCCGTATCACTTTTGAAAAGGAATAATCTGCAATACGTTTGTATTCAATGAGAGATAATGCACTATAAAATGAATAAATAGCTTTAGCATCTAGAGTATCTCTCTTTGCTAATTCGATAGTAGATAGAATAGCAGTGGAAGCAGTGTGATCGTTGCCGTTGCCGTTGTCGTTGTCGTTGTCGTTGTCGTTGCCGTTGCCGTTGCCGTTGCCGTTGCCGTTGTCATTGTCGTTGTCGTTGTTGTCCCCTACATTTGAATTTGCACAGATTGAAGTACTTGCAATGGGATCAACCCCTCTTTATACAACATCCCATATTAGCAGATCTTGGCATCTAAAGAATGTCTTGAATTTATTTTTCCAATCACTGTACTCCTTCCCATCGAAGGAGGGTGGCGGCTTGTTGCTTCATCCTTCAATCCAAGTTGGAAAAAAGTTGCTAGCCATAAAAATCATTAGTTCAGAAGCAATAACACTTCAAATACTAGAGCATCAAGCTCTGATACCAATTATTAGTGCTAACATTATCACCTAGAGATTGGTGAATAGGTGCTTACGAGGAATAATAGAAATCAAGGCAAAATATAAATAAACACACTTAAAGCTTCGTTTAGACAATGCTTGCTAGTAAGATCTGAGATACTCTCAGATGCAATAACATTTACAATTCTGCTTTTACAATATATAGACAGAGAGATTAATGGATATAGAATTCGTACATAAATTTTACAATGGTTTGACTTTGTTTAAGCCTACGTCTATTTCTTCTTGCTAACAGCTAATTGGATGGATTTCACGAGTGAATAGCTCAGAGGTTACAACTCTATAAATAGACTTTCCATTTAACATTGTTATACTAGAACGCTCTCTTCTAAGTATTACAGTATTTAGATCAACAGTATGAAAAGAATGTGAAGCTCTCTAGATCTTATAATTTAGAATTCTGCTCCCTCGTCTTTTTTTTATATATTTTTTTGCTCTCCAAATTAAGGTATCCTTTTATACTTTCCATCTCTAGCTTTCCGTTGTGAAATCTCTAGAGAATCACTTTTCAAACTTCCCATTTGAATGACATTGTATACAAAGGATGTCGTAGACGTTGAGGTTGACAAAGGAAAGAATTCCCCACTAAATCAAATCACCCATACAATTATGATCTTGAGTTTCCATAAATAGAGTTTTTCATTATGTGAGTCATCATCATCTTCCTTAATCCACGTCATTGATTGATGTTCAAGATTGAGAATCTCTAAGAGAGATCTAGCTTGATTTGCTAGCCGTTGTGATGATGTAATCATTTTAAATATATCATTTGATAATTTGGTCGTTGCACATGAAACACTCCATCAAAGCTTGAGCTTCATTCCAATGTCTAAGCTTCCCATTCAATGTACAACGTCTGAACTACCCACTTAACGTCTGAGTTTCTTATAGAGTCTAAGCCCCTCAAAATATTGTCTGAGCTTTTCTTAGTAGATTCAATCCCGTGTACCTATTCTTTATCACTCGAATGTACGTAAGGACAATTTGTAAAATAACATTTCATTGCATTAACTCAAATAATAGAAATAATAGATTGTTTTGTCAACTATAAAATCAATTAGGGGTATTTCTCCACATAATTAAGCCGAAAATTTTATATACCATGCATACCAAAAACAAATCCAAAATGAAGGTTTCTAAGTCAATTAAACACCCTATTACCGGTGGTGGTCGATCTCTTGATGATGTAGGCAACACTGACATCACCATCCTCACATCATTGAAATAACTTCATCTCCTTGATTTATTTGTTGCTGATTATTGGTTTACAAAGAATCCTCGACAAGAGCCTTGGTCGTGTCAAAAGAATACTAAATACATTTCGACCAAATTTTTAAGGAAGGATTGGTTAGCTTCCTGGTCTTCTGTCTTTGTAAGGTAGAAAAGTAAAGGAAACAACAATGACATAATGACGTTCTTGAAGAACTGAAAAGTCTTCAAATTGAGTCAGAGAAATGTCATGTTCAAGACTCACAGAGAAATTGCGTAATAGGAACGGGGAAGTTCCAAAGCAGAATTTTTGGGAATTGCTTTTCCCCGATTCATCCCACCTCTTAGATCATTTTTTAACTATTCGGGGTATCGAGCGTCGTCATCAAATATTGAATAACATAAAAATTTTATGAGTTGGAGATCAAATTGATTTTAACCATACCATTTGATTGCCTAGCATTTTTAAATCATTGGGGAAATTAAAGCAACAATTTTAATTTGTTGGGCATTACGTTCAAGTGGGCAATTTGACCGCATCTAGATTACTCCTACTAAAACTATATATAAATATATGCGTGTATGTATCAAAGTAATTTAAAACTGAAAGTATTTTTATTCGAATCTAATATAGTATCCATTTATATTCGTATAAAATGTCATAAAACGTACAAAAAAACTGAAGGTTTTTTGGAACCTAGAGTCATCCAGTTATAGCGGCCTTACAACACTCAATGCAACACTCCGGCCCATATGAATCGATGCCCAAGAACTAAGGCCCAATCAAAATCCACTTTTGGAAATCTCCATGGGTAATCTCTAGTCAAATATCCTGGCATTCCAACATATGTTAGCAAAATTGCAAAACGTTCCTCGTATAATGGGATGGGCTTACATTGAATGACTTCACAATTTTGATATATAAAAAAAATAGCAGAAAGTTAAGGATGCTGTCGAGGGTACTTATACAGTTAAATTTGGAGAATCGAAGGAGGGTGAGTGCAACCCTAATAAGAAAAGAAAGGCCTGCAAGAAATTTACCCAAAAAGAGTTTCGTCATTTTTAAGAAGATCACTAAAAAATATTTATCATGCATGAATAGATGTTCTTCTATATGCTTCCATTTGGTGTTCTGTTTCATGTAGTTGAAAGAATAAGTTGGCATATTATTATGGAGATAACGTATCAGAATATAGATGACAGAAATCTTTATTTACAAATGTCTAAAGTGACAAATGAAGAGTGAAAACATTAATAATGTTACCCAAATAACCTGAAAAGGAATTAGTTGAGAACAGGAGATGAGAAATGAACAAAATAGAGCATTCACAACCATACTCTTTTTTTTTTTTTTAAGGTTTAGCACTCAGGTCGTCTCCATGCTGACTTTTGAACATCTTGACTAACTGGTCTATTTTCCTGGGCAATCTTAAGGTTGCAATTCACCATATATGCCTGGGGCATCCAAAATTTAATTTCTAGAATGCTTTCGACAAGACTTGAATCCGGGACTACAAGAAAAACAACAAACTCCTTTGCCATCTAAACCAACCAAACTTGATGCGCATGGTATTAGATGTTAAGGCGATAACAACAGTTTTATGTTATTAAGAATCAAGAAAATTACAAATGCTGAAAAAGGTTCGTGAAGCTGAAGGGAAGAAAAAACTTGAGTAAGACGCACAAAACAAGTCGAGGAACACCACTTAAACGAGGTTAAGAGATAACAAGATAAGCCAAAGCCCATTTGATTCTTGTTTGTGGTGGATTGAATTTTTGACGAGCTTCCTAAGAACGTTGGTCCCTAGTTTCAAAATGGGCCACCAAATTATAAGTGGACCAATATTTGACATGAGAATATAGGAAAGATAGGATAATTGCATCCAAACTTAGCTATTGACATTTACTCGAGGATATTACAGATATTACACTTGTTCTACGTTTGGTTGGACTTTGCAAAGAGGTTTTGGGCTCTAAAGTCCCATGGACAAATACAAATGGTGTTTGATAATTTTTTTTGAAATCTTTATGGAGATGCGATTGCATATCCAATGCCATTAGCCCAATGAAAGTCCAACCTAGTTGTGGGCTTTGAGCATTTTCAGAATACTAATTTTTTTTTTGTTTTCTTCCAACTTTGCCTTTCTAAACTTTCAAAATTCTAACTTTACCCTCCCCATTTTCACCTCATGCAACATTACAAGTGAGCCCAAATTTGATGGCTGATGGAAGCGTAAGCATTGGTGAGTTTCACCTAAGGTTGTGCAACCTAAGTTTTCATAACCCTAGGTGAAGGTCACATGACCCTCACTTGAGAACGCATGACCTCAAGCAAGGGCCGCTACTGTCAGATTTGGCTCGCTAGTAGCTTGAGCTCTTTATTGTTGATTGACAAAGGGTTTGACGATTTTTTTAATGAGAGAATTACCCAAAACATTCATAAACCTATTGCAATTGTGTCAATTTAACCCTAAACCTTTTTTTCTATTAATTGAGTCATTAGTCTTTTACATTTGTGCCAATTTAGTCCATCGGGCCAATTTTACTTGGAAATCGTTGATATTGGCACTAACCATCCTATGTGGCGCGGCCAGCACAAATGTAGATAATTTTTAATAATATTTTAATATATTTTTGAATTTTTTTCTTTTCTTTCTCTCTTTTTTTCCCTTCTTCTTCCTCTAGTCGGCCACCAAACTCGGTGACCAGCCAAAGGTGAGGGCCGGCATATTTTTGTGCTTGATTCTGTGTAAGGGACTTGATTGATGAAAGAAATGTCGGAACCCCACAGGAAGAACTGGCAGATGGATCGCTGATATAGAGGAACAAAGAGAGACGAAATTGAGGGACAAAGGCCACACACGAAAAAGCCATACACATTTTGAAGTAGATGGAGGCAATGGGCATCGGGAGTTCTTACGAATACGACATGTACTTGAGCTTCAATGAGTCGGATACTCGCTCTGCCTTTCTTAGTCATCTCTACTAAAGCTTCCGCCATATGGGGACTTGCGCATTCATCGACGATGAGGAACTTGTCCCTGGATGGGGGAGTGCCCGTCTTTTTCAACTTCACATCATGAAATTAGATTAACACATTAGTTAAAAGTAACAAGAGCCTATTGTAACCTAACCAATATATAGGTTTTGCAAACCCATTTTCAATCAGTTTTCTTTAACCCGCTCTCAAGAACAAATCCAAGTCCTTCACCGCCCTCCTCGATGCGTACAAAGCCTCCCCTTCTCAGGTCAGTTCAATCCCGATTGTGTTTATATGGTAAATACCATCATCTGATATGATGATTTTTATTCCAGCACATGTTTCTCCTGTAAATGACAAGCATTTCTGTATGTAAATATTCATATGATCACAATTTTATCTCACTCGCGAGATATTATTGAGGTGCTCATATCATGCTAAAATACCATGAAGTTAAAGTGATTTGTACCTCTTTTTTAGTAGCTTTTGCACATCTTATAGCTTTCCGTACGCAACTTCTATTCCAAATCAATTACAAAGAATTTAAGCGATATTGATATGCATTGATTTTTGAAGCCGTGTGTGATTTTCTCATAATTCTATAGTTAGTAAAATAATCCAACGTCTGTTTGGTACCCGAACTGTTTTCCATTTGAAAATAAGAACGACTCTAAAATTGCATTATGTTTATATGCTGACAATATTTTCATGTAAAAACTAGTGAAAACCAATTTCACTTGCATAATTAAAAAATACATGCATAGAGAGCTAATCCAATTTCATATGATGGCAATTCTTCCAATAATTAGCAACAAAGATGCAAGTTATCAATAGAAACCCGGTCACTTAAACTGAAGTTTTACTCTTAACCAAACATCCTCATAGAAAAGCTTATCATCTGAATCAAGCATCACACAGAAGACCATCTGAATGATAAATTAACAAGGAAGAAACGATAATTACTCAAAAATGCGTACTTAAATTTGAAAACTCCCCAATCCCTCTTAAATACTTAAAAGCCAGTACTATGTTTCAAAGTCATTGTTAAATATGTCTTGAATTTTTGACATATTATTTGAATGGGCCTTAGGCCCAAACCCAGAGGAATTAGGTTTTCCTTTTTTTTTAAGACACAATATATATATATTGTGATTAGGGTTTCATTGGACTTGTACTCTCCTTTTGATATAGTGGAATTTCGTTTTGCCTCGCCCGTGGACGTAGATCAATCTGATCGAACCACGTAAATCTCGTTGTTCCGCTTTTGTTCTTCGTTTGATTTCCGCAACAAATTGGTATCAGAGCCTGGTTAAGAGACGAAGAAGAAAGAGGGCGGCGTTTTGTGAGAGTTTTGCGTCGGCCGACCACACGTCCGCTACGCTCGGCCAACTCCCTCGGCCAAGGCCCGTGATCTCGGCCAACTTCCGTCGGCCACGACCTGTGCTCTCGGCCACTTCCGTCGGCCACGACCCGTGCTCTCGGCGACTTCCGTCGGCCACGACCCGTGTCCTCGGCCACTTCCGTCGGCCTTGACTCGTGATCTCGGCCACTTCCGTCGGCCTCGGCCCGTTATCTCGGCCACTTTTCTCGGCCAACGCCCGTGATCTCGGCCACTTTTCTCGGCCAACGCCCGTGATCTCGGCCACTTTTCTCGGCCAACGCCCGTGAACTCGGCCACTTTTCTCGGCTAAGGCCCGTGCGCTCGGCCACTTTTCTCGGCCACCTCCAGGCGACCAGACCAGAACAGTCCCGACAACCCCCGACGACCCGATACCAAATCAAAGGGCTCTTTTAGATGGCATCTCTGAAGTTTCAGATTTCATCTTTTGATGGACAGAATAATTTTGGATTATGGAGAATAAAGATGAAAGCTTTATTGAGGAGGGAGGGTACGGTTAGGGCGCTGGACGGAAAGTATCCAGACGACATGACCTCGCTAGATTTCTGTGAACATTGTGTTCTTGGCAAGCAGTGCAGAGTCAGCTTTAGTACTGGCACACATTCAACAAAGGGCACACTTGACTACATCCACTCTGATTTATGGGGACCAGCACAGGTTCCATCTAAGGGTGGTGCTCTTTACTTTGTGACGTTCATTGATGATTATTCCAGGAAGGTTTGGGTTTATTTTCTGAAGAAGAAAAGTGATGTATTTGAAACCTTCAAAAAGTGGAAAACCCTTGTTGAGAATCAGACTGGAAAGAAGATCAAACGTCTTAGGACTGATAATGGTCTTGAGTTTTGCAGTGGCGATTTTAATGAATTCTGTGCAGATGCTGGTATCGTTCGACACCGTACAGTTAGACACACTCCTCAGCAGAATGGGGTGGCAGAACGTATGAACAGAACCCTTTTGGAGAGAGCAAGATGCATGCTCTCTAATGCTGGCATGGAAAAAGACTTTTGGGCTGAAGCTGTTAACACAGCCTGTTATCTGGTTAATCGCTCTCCTTCAACAGCAATAGACTGCAAGACTCCCTTTGAGAAGTGGTCAGGTAAGCCTTGCGATTACTCTAATCTAAAGGTTTTTGGATGCCCTGCTTATTATCATGTTAAGGATGGTAAGTTAGAACCTAGAGCAAGAAAATGCATCTTTGTTGGATATGCTGATGGTGTAAAAGGGTATCGTTTGTGGTGTCAGGAATCCAACTCGCATAAGTTCATTATTAGTAGGGATGTTACTTTTAATGAAATGCTTATGCTTGATCAAAGAAAGGTTGTTGATGATCATGCAGGAAAGCCAGAGAGCAATATGAATAAGGTGGAGCTTCAGGTGGAGCTTTCAGAGAAAACCTCTCGAGATGATTTAAGCGAACAAAGTGTTACTGTTGATTCAAGTTCAGATGAGGAAGTTGTAGATGAGGTGGAGCAGCCATATTCTATTGCTACTGGCAGAGAAAGGAGGCAGACTCGACCTCCTCAAAAATATGGATACTCTGATCTTGTGTCTTATGCTCTCACAACAGCAGAAGGTACGGGTATTCATGAACCCTCTACTTATACTGAAGCTGTTACTTGCGTAGAATCAGAAAAATGGGCTACTGCTATGGTTGAGGAACTTGAATCACTTCACAAGAACCAGACTTGGGACTTGGTGTCGTTGCCTAAAGAAAAAAAGGCCATTGGGTGTAAATGGGTCTTCAAGAAAAAGGAAGGAATTCCAGGTGTTGAAGATGCTAGATACAAGGCACAACTTGTAGCCAAAGGCTACAATCAAAAGGAGGGAATTGATTATACTGAGGTATTCTCTCCTGTGGTTAAGCACACTTCCATCCGTGTGTTATTAGCTTTAGTTGCTAAATTTGACTTTGAGCTTGAGCAACTTGATGTGAAGACTGCTTTTTTGCATGGTGACCTTGATGAGACTATTTATATGGCCCAGCCTGAGGGCTATTATATAGAAGGCAAGGAAGACCATGTTTGCAGATTGAAGAAATCCTTGTACGGTTTAAAGCAATCTCCAAGACAGTGGTATAAGAGATTTGATAGCTTTATGATAGGAAGTGGTTATCATAGGAACAGCTATGATAGTTGTGTCTACTTCAGGAAGGGTTCAGATGGATCCTTTGTCTATCTCCTCTTATATGTTGATGATATGCTAATTGCTGCAAAGAACATGTCAGATGTGTTGATCTTGAAGAAACGGCTCAGTGAGGAGTTCGAGATGAAAGATCTGGGTCCTGCCAAGAAAATCTTAGGGATGGAAATTCGAAGGGACAGACAAGCAGGAAAGTTATATCTATCACAGAGGAGCTATATTGAGAAGGTACTTGAGAAGTTTGGCATGCAGAACGCAAAACCTGTTACTACACCATTAGCACCTCATTTTAGACTCTCAGCTCTACATTCACCTCAGTCAGAAGATGAGGAGGCTGCAATGTCTCATGTCCCATACTCCAGTGCAGTTGGCAGCTTGATGTATGCTATGGTATGTACTCGTCCCGACATTGCTCATGCAGTTAGTGTGGTAAGTAGATATATGGCTCACCCTGGAAAGGAGCATTGGCAGGCAGTAAAATGGATACTTAGGTATCTTAGAGGTTCCGCAGATTTAGGCTTGGTGTTTGATAGAAATAGTTCAAGTGGTACCTCAGTTGTGGGATTTGTGGATTCTGACTATGCAGGTGATCTTGATAAAAGAAGATCTTTGACTGGCTATCTTTTCACGCTATCTGGCTCAGCTATTAGTTGGAGGTCAACCTTACAGTCGACAGTCGCTTTGTCTTCTACAGAGGCAGAGTATATGGCAGCAGCAGAAGCAGTGAAAGAAGCTATTTGGTTAAGGAATCTTGTTCAGGAACTTGGCCTCCAGCAGGAAGACAATTCAGTTGTCTTTTGTGATAATCAGAGTGCTATACACTTAGTTAAAAATCAAGCATATCATGAAAGGACTAAGCACATTGATGTCAGATATCACTTTATTCGAGATGCAGTTGCTGAGAGAAATATGATGGTAAAGAAGATTGGCACTGCTGACAATCCTGCTGATATGTTAACCAAGTCAATCCCCGCCAACAAGTTTAAGCATTGCTTGAACTTGATTGGCATGCCTGTTTGAGGTTTGCCCCTTTCTGGGGCTTGGTGGCGAGGTGAAGGAAATTCTACCTTGTTTGAAGAGGACATATTCTTTCCTTTGTTACATCCCTTGTTTCCTACACCGAGTTAGCTCACGTAGGCTTAGGGATGCTGGAAGAACATGTTCGACTTCTTGATGATTAAATTCAAGCCAAGGTGGAGAATTGTTAAATATGTCTTGAATTTTTTGACATATTATTTGAATGGGCCTTAGGCCCAAACCCAGAGGAATTAGGTTTTCCTTTTTTTTTTAAGACACAATATATATATATTGTGATTAGGGTTTCATTGGACTTGTACTCTCCTTTTGATATAGTGGAATTTCGTTTTGCCTCGCCCGTGGACGTAGATCAATCTGATCGAACCACGTAAATCTCGTTGTTCCGCTTTTGTTCTTCGTTTGATTTCCGCAACAGTCATGTACCAAAACAGCAAAAATATATAATTTCATCTTCTTGATTGTGAAGATGCGGATGTATAAATGTCAACAGTGTGATAAGCTGCCACAAACTAAACAATATCATATAGAGTTTTTGCAACGACAAATGATTAAAATGAAAAACACAAAGATTATCATGCCTCACTTGAAAATAGAAAAGAAAAATAGGTATAGTCTAAAAGTCACTCATGTACACAATTTTGGTGAATATAACGTTTTACAAATGTTGAGAAGTATCCTCATGTTCCAAAAATAAGAGGCATGAGTACTTAATTCTAGATTTTTTTTTATGATAATTCCATGACATTTCTCTTGGATTATCTTATTTTTCATGTTTCAAAATGATTTAAATAGATAATGGACTATTCAACAATAAAGTTAGTTATTAACAGCTGAATCATCTTTTTCACTGGACTCTTCATCAAAAGCTGCGGCAGTGGAGACATAAGAGAATCTCAATTGACAATTTCATAAGTCGGAGTTGATAAGAAAGAAAGAAAGATAAAGAGAAGATAGAATTTATTCTCTTGATGTATGTAACAATGTACAAGAGAAGCCTTTATATAGGCTTGGAAGAGGTGAAGAGTCTAGTACTCTTCCTATGTGCGACTAAAGGAAAAGAAGGAAAACAATATGTTCTAACAATATTCTAACACCCTCCCTTCAAACTCAAGGTGGATCAAACAACGAGAGTTTGGAAAGAAGAAATAAAAAGCGATGTAATGGAAGAGCTTTCGTAAAACAATCTGCAAGTTGATTTTTAATTCCAATAAAGGGAAGAGAAATGGTGCGAGCTTGGAGATGATGACGAGTTAGATGACAATCAATCTCAATATGTTTGGTACGCTCATGAAAGACTGGATTTTGGCCAATGTGAATGGCACTCTTATTGTCACAATATAAAGGAGTAGGATCCGGAAATGAAACACCCATGTCTGCAAGTAAGCGACGGAGCCAAATAATCTTAACAGTAGTGTCGGCCATAGCACGATACTTAGACTCTGTAGAGAAGTGTGAGACAATATATTGTTTCTTGGCACGCCAAGAAATGAGAGAATCGCCAAGAAAAATACAGTAGCCAGTGACAGACTTGCAATTAGTTATATTGGAAGCCCAATCAGCATCAGAATAGGCACGTAATTGAAGAGCAGAAGAAGACGGCATGAACAAAGAACGTGTCAACGTGCCTCGAAGATAGCGCAAGATCCTCAAAACAGCAGCGTCATGAACTGTACGAGGAGCAACAACGAACTGACTAACAACATAAACAGCATAAGCGATGTCGAGTCAAGAGATAGTAAGATAGACAAGACTGCCAACTAAAGTCCGATAGCGGGTCACATCAGAAAGAGGTTCACCATCATCCGGGTGAAACTTTTGATTCAGTTCAATAGGAGTAGCAGAAGTGTGTGAGTCGGAGAGAGCAGCCTTGGAGAGAATATCAACAGTATATTTCTATTGAGAAAGAAGGATACCACGCGAATTGCTAGCAATTTCAAGCCCAAGAAAATAACACAGTGGTCCAAGATCCTTCATGGAAAAATGCTGTTGAAGGTGTCTTTTGGTATGTTCAATATGAGCACGATCATCCCTAGTGATGATCATATCATCCATATAAAGAAGAAGAATAGTACAACCAGCAGAAGAGGTATGAACGAACATAGCATGATCAGCCTCACTTTGAGTAAAACCAGCAGACCGAATAGCATCACCAAACTTCTCAAACCAAGCACGAGGGGTTTGTTTGAGACCATAAAGAGCCCGCTGGAGACGACAAACCTGTCCAGAGGTGTGAGCAAGACCAGGCAGAGGTTGCATAAAGATATCCTCTTGAAGATCCTCGTGAAGGAAAGCATTCTTCACATCAAGCTGAAAGAGTGACCAGTTACGAATTGAAGCAACAGCTAGTAAAGTACGGACAGATGTCATCTTTGCTACAGGAGCAAAGGTCTCCTTATAATCAATACCATATTGCTGCGAGAAACCCCGGGCAACCAGACGCGCTTTGTAACGCTCAATACTACCATTAGAACAGAGCTTCACCTTGTAGATCCATCGACAGGATACCAAGGATCAACCCGGAAGAAGAGGCACAAGCTCCCAAATACCAGTACTTTGCAAAGCCGAGAGTTCCTCAAACATAGCCTGACGCCATTCGACATGTTGAATTGCCTCGCGATAACTAGAGGGTTCTTGTATAGCATGAACAGCAGCCAAAAAGGAACCAAACTCGGAAGAATAAGAAATGACAGTAACATACCGAGCAGGTAGACGCCGATCCCGAGGAGGATTACGACGGGGCTCCAAAAGGTGCAGAATCGTCAAGGGCAGGCGGAGCAGGAGGTACAGTAAAAGGGACATGTGAAGATGGGGAATTAGATATATCTAGATCCGAATTGAAAATGGGAGAAGAAGAATCAGGGAAATGATCAGCGGGGAAGTCCATGAATGGAATATGAGACGACACAAGAGGTGTGGCGTTGGTAGGGAAGAAAGGGACATGCTCATGAAACGTAATATTACGAGAGATACGTACACGTTACGCATTTGGGTCATAACAACAATAACCCTTATACTTGGTACTGTAACCTAAGAATGCACATTGGATAGAGCGAGCAGTGAGCTTTGTACGTTCATAAGGTGGTAGGATAACAAAGCAAGTGCACCCAAAAACTCGCAGATGAGTATAGGTGGGAGATCGAGAATAAAGACGGTAAAAAGGGGTGTCTTGATTGAGAACGGACAAGGGTAGACGGTTAATGAGATGAACAGCTGTGAGAAGGGCCTCAGCCTAGAATTCAATAGGAACAAAGGTGGCAAGTAAGAGAGCGCGAGTTGTCTCCAGAATATGACGATGCTTACGCTCAGCAACCCCATTCTGAGCTGGAACCTCAAGAAATGATAGCTGAGGAAGCGTGCCATCACTAACCAAGAGAAAACGAAAAACACCTGAGAGATATTCTCCCTTTGTGTCAGATCGAAAAACTTTGATTTTTGTGTTAAATTGGGTGGAAACCATGGTAGTAAAAGACTGATAAATAGAAAAGAAATCATTGCACTGACGCATAAGATAGACCCATGTATAATGGGAATAATCATCAATAAAGGAGACATAATATTTGAAACCACTCTTGGAAGAGAGAGGGGCAGGTCCCTATACATCAGAATGAATAAGATCGAAAATAGCACTAGATCTAGAGTTACTAATAGGAAAAAGCTTAGTAGATTGCTTGGCCAAAGGACAAATAGAATAAGGAGAAAGATTATTAGAAAAAACATGGCCTAGAGCTCCTTGTTGATGAAGGACGGTGAGACAAGAAGAAGGAATATGCCCGAGACGCTGATGCCATAGAGCAAGATCAAGAGTAGCTAACACAGGAACAGGAAGAGAGGAAGACGGAAGATGGAGATGCTGCATAGTATAAAGTCCGTCCCGTCTACTACCCCTGCCAATCATCCGACCACTCAAATGATCCTGCACAAAGTAAGAGCCATCAGTAAAGCTCACAATACATCCAGCATCTGTAAGTTATCCAACAGATAATAAGTTAAGAGTCAGGAAAGGAACATGTAACACATCATGGACACTGAAATCCCGAGGAACGGTGAGTGTACCCTGCTGGGTAGCCATAAGAGGAAAACCATCAGCTGTAAAGAAATGTGCTGGATGCTTGAGCTTAGAAAGTTGAGTGAGATAGGCAGAGGAAGCAGACATATGTCTAGCAGCTCCTGAGTCAAGTATTCAAATAGTAAAAGTGTCACCTGAAGAGGAAGTAGCCGCAGCTGTGTTGCCAATAGACGAAATAGTTGCATGGGTGCCGGAGCCAGGTAAAGAACCAAGCAAAGAAGGATTCAGTCGAGCAAGCTGAGCCTCAAGAGCTGCAACACAGTCATCCATAGAGGAAGAAGCCAGAGTAATTGGCCGAGCCAATGGAGACGAGGTAGGATGCTGAATAGAACGCGGTGGCATAGGAGGGCGCAAAACATCCTTCTTCTTTCGCCAACACTGTGACTCATCATGACCAGGACAGTGACAATAAGTACATGAAAGGCGGCGAGGGCCACGAGTAGGCGGAGCACGTGGTGGAGCAGCCAAAACAGTAATAGAATTAGAAATTGTAGAAGAGGAAAGTAGATCCAGACAAGTTTCCTTAGATTGCAATTCCTTGACAGCGTCAAGGAGAGACGGTCTAGGAAAGTGATGGAGAAGTTGGCCGCGAATACCTTTATAAGGAGAGCCTAGCTTCATAAGAAAAGCATGTAGACGGTGTCTATCTTGAGCCTGAAGCTGAGTAGACAGTGTCTATCTTGAGCCTGAAGCTGAGTAGACGGGCACTAAGTACATTTCAAGCATGTCGGGTAGAGAACAGGAGCAAGATATCCAATTGACTCCAGAGAGAATGCATGTAGTTATAGAAATTCCGAATGGAGCGAGACCCTTGGGTGGCACAATAAATCTCTTGCTCTAACTGATAGACCCGAATATCTCCAGTCTCAGTGAACATCTCGACGAGTTGATCCCACAAACACTTCGCTCCCATAATATGAGAAAATTGCGGTCGAAGAGTAGGATCAATAGAACCAAAGAGAATAGCCCATGCCTTTCGATCAGCAATTGTCCATGCTCGAATTTCAGCAGCACGTTGCCTAATCACCTCAGGAGATGGTTTGGATGAGTCAGTGTCCGTGAATGCAACAGGACAAAGATGAAAACCCTCAACATGCTCAAACAAGTCGCGGTAAACAAGTGCAGCCATTGCCGATGGTTTCCAAAGTGAATAATTGGAACCATCAAGCTTGACGTCTATGTGGTCACTAGAATCACCCATGATGATTGAGTGAAGGTCTAAGCTGACCAAAAAAATCACCAAAGTTTGAAGCGCAGGACAAAGTGCGCAGGTCGATAGAATGGAAGAAGCACGAATCTAGAGGTACAAAGTAAGCCTCTAGAAAATGAAAGAGAAAAAAAAATTTATAAACGTACAAATACGTGGAAGCTTGACTAGAGCAAGCAAGAGTAGCGGCTCAATAGCTCAAAACTCATTGTCTTAACTTCTGATGCGAAGATCCAATTTATGGCAACCGCAGAGCATACTTTTAAAACATTGAATTTGGCTCTGATACCATGATAAGAAAGAAAGAAAGATTAAGAGAAGATAGAATTTATTCTCTTAATGTATGTAACAATGTACAAGAGAAGCCTTTATATAGGCTTGGAAGAGGTGAAGAGTCTAGTACTCTTCCTGTGTAGGACTAAAGGAAAAGAAGGAAAATAATATGTTCTAACAATGTTCTAACAGGAGTTTCATGGAAAACATATATCAAAAGAAAAGAGGCATGGCTTGACTTTCATAAAATAACAATAAAGTTAGTTATTAACAGCTGAATCATCTTTTTCATTGGACTCTTCATCAAAAGCTGCGGCAGTAGAGACATAAGAGAATCTCAATCGACAATTTCATAAGTCGGAGTTTCATGGAAAACATATATCAAAAGATAAGAGGCATGGCTTCACTTCCATAGGAGAACAGTGTCTTTCCCTCCTTCTGATGCACAAGTCTCACCCCGCTAGTTAGAGAATCACAGCTTACAAAAAAATTAAGCACAACAAGAGCATATTTCATTGATTCCATTGGACGATTTTCAAAAAGAAAACATTAATATTCTAGTTAGTTTATGGGCAAGTACATTGCTTGTCTGAGCATGTCTTAGTTAATATCCCTCCACTAATCTCTGCAGAGTAGGAACACTTAATCACACATAAATAGTCAAGATGAAGTCACCACACCAAATGCAAATCCCACATGACATGTGCAATTCAAGTTAAAGTTTTGCCCTTCAACTAGACTAGACAAAAAAACAAACTACAGGTTTTAATACTCATGCCGAAATAAATCTATCCACATTTAAAAGAAACAAGAAAACTACATGGCTGCTTGGAAATATTCTCTGAAGCTTGCTCTCAACACTTTCGGCTAATTTCAATAGCTTTTAAATTCAGAGCACAATCCGCTGGTTGCGATTTGAGAATTGTTTTTAAGTTATCCCATTCTTAGGATTCAAGAAATCTAAGTCCAATCTAGAGAATGTTTGACACTTACTAGCAACATATATTCAATCTGACTATAGTGTATTTTAAATAAGATAAACTTCACAAACCTGAATTAGGTTGACACCTAAACTTTGATGAGTTATTTAGTTATTCACTGTATAGAAAATTAGGGATCAACCCGGACCTCTTAATAAAAAAAATATTTGTTAAATTGCATATAAATATTGGGAGCATTTGCCCTTACCAAAAAAAAAAATATTGGGAGCATTTGCATTAGTATAATTCACAAATATAATTGCATTAAACCGGCAATGGGTGATTTGATTGAATGTTTTGAACTCAATTTAATTAACTGGATTGAACCCATAAATGCATTAATTTTTTTGCCAAGGCCATGGGATACTAGAGGGGGCCGAATATTGTGAAACTTAAACGCCAAGGTGAGAAATTGGTTTATTTTAAAAAGGCAAACTTGGGGAATAATTAAAATTGAATATTATTTCAATTTAAATTAGGATAAATAATCAAAATCTGCCTAAGTTGAATGAGGAAGCAAAAATCCCTAGACTCTACCCATAAATCCATTCATTGAGGATCTACAAAAGGGGGTCCGCGAACATAATTTTGGAAGACACGTCGACGGCCAAAGAGAAGTGGACACGAAGATAGGAAGAGAGTCGCGTTCTGCAGAATCAAAGGTCTCTCTCTCCCCAAAGGAAAGGACAGCGAGAGGGGGAAGAGAAAAGATAGACAGACGTCCACATCCAGGAGGAGCATTCCATAGATCCTTTACGCACGAAGGTCCAAAAATTTTCCAAAAGACAGCGAGAGGGCTTGCCCTCTTGGTTCTTGTTCAGACGCCTCCGTTTCAGCTCCAGCGATTTCTTGGCATTCAGGTTTTTTTTGTCTCTTCTTGAACACGATCTTATAGCCTGTTCTCATCAGCAACATCAGCGATTCCGCAGCCACCCAGACAATTTCTAGGGACCTCCATGGCATCCCGACGTCTCTCCTGCACTGAACTGTTGCAGTGCCGCCACTCTGACAGCCCCCTAACGTGTGTCCTCTGCCGGAATTCGATGTAGTTACTGTCCGTCCTTCTAGCAGTTCTGCATATCTTTACCGAGCAACCTTGGTCGGCCACCGTTTAGCTTAGTCCCTGTATTCCGGCCATGCCTCTTAACCAACAAACCTAGGCGAAGCGTCCCGCACCCGCAACAAAGAGCCAAGCCATGACCTTACCGTGATCCGCAAGCAGCCCGATGATGACGACGTGGCCCTGCGATCAACAACACTGATGGAAAACAGTAAATTGTTCCCTTTTGCAGGTTTCCCGGAAGCCTTGTCGTGAGCACTCACCGGCCACTGCGAGAAACACTGCAGGTCGCCAGCTGAGCTGCGTGATCCATCATTCGAATTTAAAAACATCCAATTTAGGTAAAAATCTTATCCATGCACATTTGATTTGACTATTGTCTAATTTAAATTACTGTGATTTACCGTGCATTATGTCTCGGGATTTTACGGGCCACACGAATTAGGAGATTTTCCTAATTTAACAACGCGCTTAAATGGACAGTGCGATCTCCTACTAGAGATAGATTCAGACTCAGCGATTGCACGTTTCCAAATTTGGATTGGTTGGGTGGTTTTAAATTTCTGCTCTTAAGTTGATGTAATTTGATTTATGCGGATAACATCTGATGTTGATTTGCTTGCATTCAATGGTTATCTATTGTTGTAGATAGCAATTTAGTTTGATTCTTTCCTAATTTGAAAACACCAAAAACATTGAAATTGTTAGCTTTAATATAGAATTTTGATTGAATCTTTTGCTAACAAGATAGGATAGTTTCGGACACTTTCCTGATAGGATATGTTAGTTTATTTGGATAGAATCTTCATGTTATGATATTAATTATAGTTAAGATCATATTTCAATTAAAATTGAGATTTGAGCTAGGTTAATACCACATTTTATAATTTACAACTTTATAATTTACATTAATTCTTAATTTCCAATTTAACCAAAAATGTCCCTTGCATATCAATTAGTCCATTATATGTCTTAAGTTAACTTAATAAGGTTGCATGCCATGATAGACTAGGTCATGTAGACTATAGTTTAGAGTTAGGTTCACATTGCATGCATTGCATATAGCCTAGCTCTAATTTAAATCAAGAAAATAAAAATAAAAGACTTGCTTAGAAACAATGTTTAGGTTAGGCATTTTTATATTTCTCAATTTTTATTTGAATGTTTGAATTATTGCTTCAATGCAATTTAGTTTAATGCTTTTGGTTTATTGCATGTTTCATTCAATGGTTGTGCACCCATATGCATATCTCACATGTTAGGAAATAGGTCATAAATTTAATCCAACTTGCCTGCCAAAAGTGTTTTCGACAATTAAAAGAAATGGTACCTGAAGGGCATTAGCGTAATCTAGTGTAACCAAATCTCGGAACTCTCCTGTACTTTACTTAATGTCTAATCAACCTACCAAAATGATTAGTGGAAACTCCTAAATGAAATGAATTTGACATGATAATCAAATCACAAGTGGTATTAGGTAGAGCTTGAAAGAGTTCTAGCTGGGTTTTCGGACTTAGTAGCCCCTCAACTTCCGAATTTTTTTGGAATCTGAAGTTTTTTGGAAGGTCGCGACAATCAATTAAGTTACTCCTGCTTCAAATGAGGGGTTGTCCCGAATCTTGAGAACAAGGACAAAGCAATACGAGGATCCACAAAGAAGGCAATTCTTGCATATTCAATCCATCTATCAGAGGTTATTTTGAGCCGAAATCCACCTTCCCTAAAATCAAGTGCAAACATGGCTACAGTGAGAACAAAAATCCACTACATGCTTTACCCAACAAAAAAAAAAATCCACTACATGCATTATTCCAATAAACATATTTATAATATCGATTAACTGAAGAAAACCGGAGGAATACTTTAAGCTGGTGGGTTGTGTCCAAACTTCAAGCGGGTCAGTCTCGTGCTGAGATAACATTAGAAGGAGCTGCTTCCTCCTCTCTTCCAACGTCATAATTTTCCATGGCACCCTAGATAGGGTGTTATTTGTTATTCTGCATGCTCCATAATTATCAAATCAGCACCCAACTCCCTAAGCTTCAAGAAAACGATGGGATAAAAAGGAGAGAAGTAATAATAAACAAAAGAAAATAAGAGAAAATTAGAAAAATAGGCTTAGTGCAGGCGTTTATGGTTGGAAGAATAGGAAGATGGGCTTGGTGCTATATTCTAGTAGATCTGGGCTTGGTTTAAATTACATAAACTTGGGCTTGGTTTAATTCATCAATATTTGAGTTAGATTTGAACTTTCGTGTAATGGGTTGTTAAGAGTTTAAGAGCTAAAAGGGGCTTCGTGTAATTGAGCCAAAGTAGTGTCCTTGGCCCAGGCCTAATTTAGTCCACGTTGGAGCAAGACCGGGTTCAGTCCCTATCTTCGGCGTAAAAACAATATTAAAATATTTTAAAACATTAAAAATTATTTATAAAAAAATTCAAAAATTAGAAACCTGATTAGAAATAAAGGCCTTAATTAAGGTGTTAAATTTTAGCTTTAGATTTAGCTAAACTTTATGTAGTTAGCACGCTTTTAACCTAAGAGTTTTAATGAGCACCTTTTTTTATGAGTTTAGGAGGTTAATCTTTTGGAAAAGAAATCAAACTCCATTTGAATTTAGCTCATGGGGTTGTTGTCCTGGGGCTTAGAATAAGCTATGTATATTATTTACCTTAATAATATCAGATTTCATTTCTTGCACCGTATTTTAGGCGCTTTCAATTACTTGATTGTTTACTTATCACATCTTTTTTCAATAAATTGTATGTTCATTTCCTTTCTAGATTAGGTTAAGACTAGTTTAGATTTTAAACAGAAAAAAAAACTCACAAAATTAATTTTATGGCCATTTAGTATTGGTGAGAGCATGATCACTTACGTAAACAAGCAATTAGTTCGAAGTATCAAAAAGGCGATAATCAAGTACCCGTACTTCTGACCAAAAAAAAAAAAGTACCCGTACTTAGAATGTCTAGTAGCATAAGAATCGACACAACACTCTCACATCTTTGTTGTTTCTAACCGGCCCTAAATGGTGACTCCTTGAATTATGAGGTTTTTTAAGAACACCCATTGCATTTTCCCCTTCCGGATGGAAAAGTGAGGTCCGATAAGAGAATTTGTTGGCATAGCATTCTTTCAGTAGCATTTTTCACAATATACGCATGATTCATGGAGAGTATAGTGCCTAAATACACGATAAAAGCTATTCCTTTTACCATTATTTTCATAACAACTCCATGTGATTCATGGATACTATGGTGCCTAACAAGGTGACACAACTATCCCCACATGAAACATGCAGTTAGTAGATAATTTACCTTGATCATATCAGACCATATAAAATAATTATTCCATTCAAACAAGGCAACGAACATCAACATTATTGGAGTAAATTAAAACAGAATAGACACCATGCTAATATAAATAAGTAAATTAAAATAGAATAGATATCATGCTAATATAAATAAGCTTTATGAAAGGATAAAGACACTAAGTAGAAGATAATAGACAAATAGATCCATCCAAATAGCAATATATCACAATATTGCTATTTTCTCTACCTTTTCAAGCAATGAACACATGCATGCATGGCACTAGTCAATATCAGAATTAATTCCATCGATAGAAGAACATCAACCAACAAACAAACTTTAAGTTCTAATGCTAAGTACCAATGCTAGTTAAGCATGTAAAAAAGAAAACTATGAAAGTACAACAAAAACTAATATCCACCAACTCCTGACGACTTAGCTAATTCAGAAATACATATTAGTACTAACTATACATGCATTAAGGTGAAGCCTTACTGTCTACCCTCATCGTTACCTCTATCGCATCGATGTTCCTTTACAATTCTATCTCCCTCGCCATAGACCCCCACACGGTGTATGTACCGAAAAACTGCCATAGCTTCTCTAGCATCAGCCCCTTAGTCTCCAGTAATTATATGTAGATGAGCACACATGCTGACATGATCCCAAGAAAAAGAGGCAACCTTGCCAAGGATAATTACCTTGTATCGTGGTAAGAACACTAATAACAGCACTACGCTCATCAGTAGGTTCATGGCAATGCCAATTGCGTGCCCTAGCCCACGCAACCTTAACGAAAAGATCTCTGAGCTATGCAACCACAAGATTGGCCCTATGCCGATGGAGTAGGATGCCATGTAGAACAACAACGAGGGGATGCAAATGGCCATCGCAAATGTGGGCCTCATGTCGTCGTCGTTGAAGGTAATGAGGCATGTTCATAGGAAAACAAGCGAGACAATCATCTCATCGATGTTGCTTAGTAGCAATCATCGTCGCTCAACCTCACCAAGGTAGAAGATATGGATGAGGATAACAATTGTCTTTAAAATGTGAACTGTAATAGTCAAAAAGAGCTTTCTGTTTGAGGAGGTGACATCGGCCTTCTCTAAAAAATGAGAGCTAAGGAGGAGGATGGTGTCAATGCTAGAAAACTATTAGATTAAGTTGATCTCAATGGCGTAGATGAGTATGTGGAAAATGCACTAAGTCGAATGTTGGAGATCTTGCTATACGTCCTCCATGCTGCTCTACATGTTAACATGAGCAACATCATCATTGGACTCCTCTAGGATGCCAACAGCCTCCTTTATGTTGGCGAGCCACATGCGGCATCCTTCTCAGAGTCGGAGGTCTTGGCTAAGGCATGCTTTGCATCACCCTAGCAGCCTTGCATAATAAGCCACCAAGGGGATTATGGCATGGCGAGGACCCCAATGGCGAGTAGGACAATGAGATTGTTCCCAAGCCGACCATGAAAAGCCAACTGAAGTTGAGGTTGAGCTTCGTGGTAGTACAATTACAAATGTAGTTGAGTACGGTGCCAAAGTTGATGGACCCCTGAACAATTGAAACAACATAAGCTCGTTAAACATGAAAAAGAAAAAATGATGAGAGATAAATAAAGGAAAGAGATGCTACAAAATTAAGAAAATATATGAGTGAGTACCTGAGGGAAGGAGTTGAGTAAGCTACAAGATAAGGCAAGGGAGACCTCGGCGAGACCTCGGCGATGTGGACGGGGGCTATCATGAGGGCCTAGCTGACGCCAACTTGGGCGACAAAGCACCCTACCAAGTGTGAGGCATTGTTAGGGGCAAAGCGCATAAGTAGGGTCCCAATAAAGAAAAAAGCTCCTATCAATATGATCATGCAAAAGCGGCTAATCCAGTCATAAGTCTGTCTTGCCATTGCCAACCCAAGGAGCGAAAATATATTCATGATCCCTACCAGGATGTTAACCTGCACATTAATTATCCTTTTTGTCCTTCTTTATGTGCATCGCCGTTTCGCTCATCACTCCTATGTTTGCCAAAATAGAAAAGAATAAAAAGTAAAAAAAAATCTTATTTATAATCTCAATGTTCCATGCATAGAGAGAGCATTGAACAAAACCAAGAAACATAGAGGGGATGGAGGCTCCATGGCGCATTTTAAGGCATAGTTTTCCACGCGTGACTTCATCGGAGGATTGGAGTCACGAACTTCTCTTTTTTGAAGGAAAAATTTGCATCATGGGGGTTGATGAATAAAATTAAATTTGCCCCGATGGCACATTTTTTTAGAAGAGTTGAAAAAGAGAAATTAAGGACTTTGATCCACCAACTAACCCCGCATGAAGAACTATGCCTCAAAATGCGCCATTAGGGCCTCCATCACCTCCATGTTGCTTGGTTTTGGTTAGTGCTCTCTCTATGCATTAAATATTGTGGTTATTAGTAAGATTTTGTTTTTACTTTTTACTCTTTTCTATTTTGGCAGACATAAGAGTGATGAGCAAGGCGGCAGTATAAACAAAGAAGGACAAGAGGATGATCAATGTACAAGTTGACATCCTGGTAGGGATCATGAATGTATTTTTCTCCTTGGGTTGACGATGTCGAGATGGACTCCTAACTAGATTGGCCTTCGCTACACGATCATATTGACGGGGCTTTCTTCTTCATCTGAACCCTCCTCATGGGCTTTGCCCTTCACAATGCCTTACTCTCGGTGGGACACATTATCGCCCAGGTCGATGTCGACTTGGCACTTAGGATCAGCCCCCGTCTATACCATCGAGATCTACCCTGCCTTATGTTATGACTTGCACAATTCCTTCCCTCAAGTACTCACTCAAATGTTTTCTTAATTTTGTAGAATCCTTTTTCATGTATTTATTTCTCATCATTTTTTTATATTTCATGGTTAACGGATGTACATTGTTTTGATTGTTCAGGTGTCTATCAACTTTGGCACTGTCCTTGGCTATAATCGCAATTATACTGTCATCAAGCTCAACCTCAGTCAACTTTTCATGGTTAACCTAGGAGCAATCTCACCGATCCTACTTGCTATCAAGGTCCTTGCCATCTGTAATTCCCCGCTGGCTCATCATAAAGGTTGCGAAGGTGACGCAAAGCACATCCTAACCAAGACCTCCCACTCTGAAGAAGATGTTGCTTGCGGTTCTCTGACATCAAGGAGGTTGTTAGCATCCAGAAGAAACCAGTGACGATGTAGTTTAGGTCAAAATACAAAGCAATATGGAGGACATGTGGCAAGATCTCTGTCATCCAACTCTATGCATTTGCCACATGCTCATATGCGCCCTTGGGATTAACTTAATCCAATAGCTCTCTAGCATTAACACCATCCTCCTCCACAGCTCTCACTTTTTCGAGAAAGCCAACGTCACCTCCTCCGACGAAAAGCTCCTCTTAACCATCTTCTACCTTGATCTGACGTGATTAGGCTACAACGGTTGCTACTAAGCATGAGATAATCGTCTTGCTCGTCTCCATGGGAACGTGTTTCGTTACCATCGACCACGGTGACGCAATGTACACATTGGCGATGGCCATGTGCATCCCCTTGTTATTTTATGTGGCAACCTATTCCATCGGCATAGGCCAATCACGTTGGTGTATAACTCAAAGATCGTCCCGATAAGGCTTCGTGTATAGGGGCACGGAGTCGACTTTGTGCTGAGTGTAGTTTTGTCATTAGTGTGCTTAACCCTATATGAGGCAATTACCCTTGGTGGCTTTTTCATGGGACCATATGCTCAACGTGCATGTTCCTTTACATATTAAATGCCGAAGATGAAGGGGCTGACGCTGGAGGAGCTATGGCAATTTTCAGTACATAAACTGCATGGGGGTGTTCGACAAGAGAGATAATGCTACAAAGGAAAGATCAAAGCGACAGAGGTAGCAGCAAGGGTAGACGGCGAGACTTCACCTCAATGCATGTACAGTTAATATTGCTTTTTTTTTAAATAGCTAAGTCGTCATGAGTTGGTGGATGTTAATTTTTGATGTACTTTCATATTTGTTTTTACATGCTTAACTAGCATTGGTAATTGGTTTTAAGACATAAAGCTATTTGTATGGTTTTCATTTAATCTAGTTGACGTTCTTCTCTACGTATTGAATTATTCTTGATATTGACTAGTGTCATGCACGCATATTTTCACTGCTTGAAAGGTTAGAGAGAATAGAAATACTGTGCTATATTGCTATTCGAATGGATCTATTTGATGTTTATCTTCTACTTACTCCAATAATATTGATGTCCATTATATTGTTTAAACGGAAAAGTTATTTTACATGGTCTGAACCAATCAAGAGTAATTATCTCCTTACTATACAGTTCATGTGGGGATAGCTTGTGTTGTCTACTTAGGCACTATACTCTCAACAAATCATGGTAGACATTGTGAAAAATGTTGTAGAAAGAATGTTGTAGCAATAAATGCTCTTGTCTCGACACTTCTTTTGTGTCCAAAAGGGGAAAGGCCAATAGGTTTAGGGATATTACCAAAAAAGGCAGGGACTCTCCCATGCCCATACTCGGCGCAACATTGGTTTAGGGGTAAATGATTCCAAGTTTCATACATATTCCATCTAGAACTTGGAATGTACTTATTTAGAAAAAGGTTACTCATTTTTTGGAGCCTAAAATCCACCGTGGAACTTGAAACCTAATCCTGTTACAAGTTTCAAAATTGGTTCCAAGGTCTACCCAAGTTTCACCTGTATTTTTAATTAAATGATTGCAGTGAATCATAACATTTAATAACAACCATTTATTTCTACAATCCACTAACCACTGTTCATGTTTAGAAGCATGAACAAGTATGCAACATTTGCAAAATAAAAGTCTCACTCATAAATATCGTCGGAAATAAAAACTCAGATTAATGCTTCCAAATTAACACTTGTCATCGAATACCATACAATATCGCAAGATTACTCAAAAACATATACCGAGAAAAACACAAAGACATATTTTAGGTTATAGGTTCTAGTTTTCAAGTTTCAGGTTTCAAGTGGAACCTAGAACCTACCCATCGAATTAGGCTCCCCAATTTTTGGAGCTCAAAATCCACCCTGCATACCTTAAAACCTATAACCGAACCAATTCTCCACCAATTTGATTTCGGGTTCTACCTAGAAATCATGCTCACTCCTAGTTGGATTTTCATTTTTTTTTTTTAGCTATTTAACAACCTAATAGTTCTAGGAGTCATCACTAGACATTTGCGGTCGGCTTGAAACCAATTGAGCCGAGGAAGTGTCGTCTCAATTCTTACGCAACTAGAGATTCTAAGTACAACAACTTGATTACTGTAATTGTCTAATTAGTGCCCATTCGGTGCTCTAACTAGTTTGTTGTTTACCTAAGTGATCATGCAATTTCGATTACAAATTAATCCTAAAGATATCACCAATACTAAATGATCATGCAAATGTTTTTATGAGTTTATTTTTGTTTAAACCTAACACTCAAGTTTATAAAACCTAACATCTTAATTAGGGCCTTCGTTTCTAACCAAGTTTCTAATTTTTTATAATAATTTCTAATAGTTTTACATTATTTTTACATTGAAAATAGGGACCAAGCACAATCTTGCTCTAATGTGGACTAAATTAGGCCTGGCCCAAGGACACGACTTGGGCTCAATTACACAAAGCCCCTTTTAGCTATTAAACTCTCAAAAATTCATTTCACGAAAGTTCACGTCAATCCCAAACATTCATGAATCAAGACAAGCCCAGATTCATCTAATTTAAACTAAGCCCAAATCTACGAAATATAGCCCGAGACCATTTTCCTGCTCTTCTAACCATAAACGCCTGCATGAACCCTTTTTTTTTGGTTAATTTTCGTTTCTTTTTTTTTTTTGGTAAATTCTCTTCTTTTGTTCCTGTGGTTTTCTTAAACCTACTGAGAAGTGAGAACGCCCCACACCTCCATCCAGACTCCCAACACCAAAATCATCAGAACACGAACAAATACTTCACAATCAAACGCCCAGACCCTCACCGGACTACAGCCACCAAAGCCCCTACCGTAAGCGTCCCTAATCACCGAAATGCCACCATTCCGTCACAAGCTCATCCTGAGATCAACCCTCGCATCATAGATTCGACATCACCACCTCACCGGCGAACACACCATTGAATACAACCGGATAGTATGCCAACACACGACCAGAATAACCCCAGAATCAGAGAAACCTACGCGAACTTAGTTCAGGCATTTCAACAAACACGTACGGTGCAAGGACCGAGGCGAGACCAGACATCGAAGGAAAAAACTCACCACCGAGCTCGGAACACGCGTGAATCGAGACGGCGAATCTCAGTTAAGTGGCTCGGGCAAAACAGGGGCGAGCCGGAGATCGAAACTTACCTGGTTAACGGCGTCGTCGAAGGCTGTCGAAGCGGGCGGCAGTGACAGAGCGGCGCAGCCAGGCCTTGATATCGGAACACCGAGGAATGGAGCTGAGGGACTTCCCTTTCTCGTCCTCCTCTCTCTCTCTCTCTCCGCTGCCTGTTTTCTCTCCGGTCCCACTTTTTTCTCCTTCCCCGCTCCCCCATTTCCTTCACCTTTTTTCTCCAGAACCACACTCCCTCTCCAAAAGACGCCCTCTTTCTCTCTCCGCTATCTCCTTCTTTTGTTCAGAATCAAGCCCATATCCCGAACCCCTCCTTCTTCTCTCACCCTGTGTGTGTCCTTCTTTGTTGCTGACGAAGGGATCCCCCGCCCGTCGACCTCGTTCTCGCATCACTTTTTGACCAAATCCTCACCACTTAGGCGACGACGCGTGGCGCTCTCTCATTGCATGTCCGCCCTACGTCCTCGAACGTGTTTGGGGAAGGAGATGAGAAGGAGAGGGGGCCGGGCCGAAAGAAGTAAAAGAAAAGGTTGGGCCGAGAAAGAAATAGGCCGGAAAGAAAATTCAGGTGATAGGGGCTGGGCTTGGCGGGCCGGTCCACGGGCTTTTTTTTCCCTCTCTCTCTCTCTTTTCCTTTTTTCAGAAATTAATCAAACTATTTTTTATTTTTATTTTTTCTGTTGCCTATGCTACTTTTGCCCTTATGACATTTTCCTAAAAGGATTTACCAGATTGGCAAAATTAGGTGTCAACATCTTTTTAACTTGCAATGAGCGTGTAATCTTTTATTAACATCTCCACTTACTATAGGTATCTACTTTTATTAGTTGCTAATACCACTGTCAGCCACCTTCTGTTTTTGGTACCGCATTGATTTCTTGCACAGTATCATCGTGTAGTTTAACAGAGACCCCCAATACCAATTTTGTTATGAGATCTCTCCAGAACTCCAATGACGATATTAATGGCCCTTGCATGTAGTGACTGACCTAATGGTCAAATAATTTTTTTTACTATTTAGCGAGCTTGGGGGACAAGAGACATCCTATGGTTCTGATCAATTTGGGCATTCATCTTCTTGGGTGTTGCATTTACTTTTTGTCTTATGGTGTGATCGCTTTCATGAACAGGCAACATGGATTTTTCTGCCTCTAGCATTTTACCATCGGCGAGTCCTAGTGCTATCATTTTACCCACTGCGACACTACGGGCTGAGTTGATTATTATATCTTTGGAAATATTCACTGGATGACGGCAAAATATGACTCGAGAATCCCTGAAGAGTAGAAAGACAGTATGTTCTCGATTGACAGGTCTTGAAAAATGAGGTTTTCGAACTCACGTTTCTTGTAGATTTATAAAAGATGGCAGTTCAATTGCTGATCCAAGCGACCCAAGGGAAAAAAAAAAAAGACTGCTGATCCAAACCAACTTCCTCATATTCTGCAATAGAGGCGAACCGGCTAGTAACCATTGACATTGAGAAGAAAATTAAGTGTTTATGCATTAATCATGTGAAACATGGACATAATACTTCTCTATAGATAGTTTCTGTGATAAATGAACAAACTACCTGAACTCGTTTTGATAAAACTGAAAAGTGAGCTTTAGAAATTCTAAACCCCGTCCATTTTAAGCCCTGAAAATGAAAATAGAATTTTACTTGATGATGGCTGCATGAATATGGAGTAATCATAAAAATTAGCTCTTTACCATGTATGGAATTCTTCAATGGTATTGGTAGATCTTATGCTTTTAGCAATGTCATGAGGAAGATTTTGATTCATATTTAGATACCTTTTGTATGGAATAACTAATCCATATTTATATAGCAAACTAAGCGATCTAATTATGCAATTTGAATCTTTCAAGTCGAAATTAGTTAAGAGTATGGTACGTGCTTAATGTATTAAGTAGAATGTTAACTTTTAGCACCAATCAGAATTATCAAACAAGCTAATTGGAATTCCAAATTCTCACTCTAGCACCGCAGCGGTGTGGCTTGATTAGGCTTTAATAAGCTATTATTTTGAAGTAAATGATGATATACATCACAATAATGCGCACATTTCTCTTGATCATATGAAGTCATGCTTCTTGATGATCATCTACACTTGGCTCGCATAACAACTCCCAAAGGGTTAGAGGGCTTAGAAAGCCAATTAGAAGAAAGAGATCAGTCCTACTTCAAAAAATCATATATCAAAGTAATTCAAATCCGAAAGTACTTTTATCTAAGTCTAATATAGTACCATTTATACTCGTATGAAATGTTCGAAAAATATACCAAAAAATGAAGGTTTTCCAGAGCTTGGAGTCATTCAATTATAGCACCATTATAACACTCAATCGGACGCCCTGGCCCTTATGAAACGATGCTCAAAATTGAGGTCCAATCAAAATCCACGTTTAGAAATCTCCATAAGAAATCTCTTGTCAAATGTCTTGACATTCCTACATTTACTTGCAAAATTGCAAAATGTGCCATGTATAATGGGATGGGCGTACGTTGAACAACTAGGCAATTTTGATATATAAAAAATAGCGGAAAGTTTGAGCTGATTTATAGGGTACTTGTGCATTTAAATACTGAGAAAGGCCTACACGAAACTCTAAATAAAACCCAAAAAGTGGCCCAAAAAGAGGTTCATTGTTTTTAGAAAAATCACTAAAATTCAGCATGCGTGGAAAGTTTAAGTTGGCATATCGGTATGGACATGACATGCGAGGATATAGATGGCAGAAATCATACTTTAAAAATGTAGTGGCAAATGAAGAGTGAAAAGAATTATAATGTTTCGACCAAAAGAAAAATAAATAAAAACAATAATTTTGCACAAAATAATTTGAAAAGGAATTAGTTGAGAACATGAGATAAGAACCGGAAAAAAAAAAGGTTAGAAAAAATGAAATAAACTTTCACCAACGAAATCCTTTTTTTTTTGTTAAGATTTAGCATTCGGGGGTGTCCGTGCCGACTTTTGCGCACCTCGACTGATCTATTTCCTCCGGCAAACTGAAAGGTGCAATCCCATTTTAACTTGTTCTATTTAAAGATTTTATTCCTAAAATGCTTCCAACAAGATTTGAAACTAAGATTACAACCAAAAGAGCAAAATCTTTTGCCGTCCAAACCAACCAAACCTGACACGCATGATTATGTAACTAAAGAAATCAGTAAAAATGCAAATGATGAAAAAGGTTCATGAAGAACACCTGAGCAAATCAATGCTTCCTAAGACGCATTGGGCCCTAACCCTAGTTTCCAAACGGGCCACCAAATTATAAATGGACCAACATTCGACATGTGAAAGTAGAGGAAGATATGATAACTGCATCCTAACTCCGTTATTGATAAAGGTCTGCGTTCATGACAGATATTACACTTCGGGTTGCACTTTGTTGGAATTTGCAAATGGGCTTTTGGAGCTCTAGAGGTCCTTGGACTTGCTAGCGGTGTTTGGCAATTTTTTTTTGAAGAGGTTGAGAGATGTGACTGCATTTGCAAAGACACTTACCTTAATGCAAGTCTTACTTGACTTTAGGCTCCAAGCATTCCCAGAAAGGTAATTGATTTTTGCTCCTTCCAACTTTGCTCTCGCTAAAATTTAGAAGTTTCACGTTTTCCCTCGCCATTTTCACCTCACACACTGCTGCCAGAGAGCGCATATCTAACCGCTAGTGAGATAGATCTGGTGCCAGTGAGCCTCGATCGCACGAGCTTGGGCAACAAGCCCCTGGGATCACACAACCCTGATCTCGAGCAGCCCTTGCTTGACATCATTGGACATCATGCAAGAGTTGTCAGTGCCAGATCTGGCTCGCCGGTGTTCAACGAAGGGTTTGAACCTTTATTTTTTTCAATAAAAAAATTCCTTTACAAGAATAATTTTTATCAAACAACATTAAACCAAAATTGTTTCTAATGCCCTTTTGAATTGTAATTTTCCAAACACTATTTGTATTTTGAGAAAGCTTTTAACCTAAAGTCCTTGCATTTTCGCAAATGCTCTCTCCAAGAGCCGAACCAAGCAGCCACGATCTTAGACAAATACCCAAGAAAATATTTCATCGTAAATAAAGGTTATCATTTGGGAGAAAAAAAAAAGAATAAACATTATGCAGCCCGTAAAGGCTACAATTGAATGCCGAGATTATCTGATTCGTGGGAGAGATGAGACCACTCAAATCCAAGTTTGCAACGACAAAGGGGGAGTACGGAATGCGAAATTTCTAGTGAACAATAGAGATCTTATCTTATAAGCAATATCTTCTTCGTCCTTGCATGTGCTTGGCAATAGTTGCTTTCCTTAGACTTTTCGTTTGGCAAGTCACCTCTACAAACCTCATGAAGTTCAATATTTCCTCCAGATGAGCGGGACAGAAATTAGGAGTTAGATGGTGACTACTGACAGAATGTTTATCCCTTACATAAGAATGTTTCATTGAAAGAAAGGGAAAAGTAGCAAAAAAAAAATTTCTAAATATATTGCATTGATATTAATTCGATCCTAAAATTTTTAATTGGACTAATTCAATTTTTAAGTTTTTTTTTTTGTATTTGTATCAATTCATTCGGTCAATTTTGATAGGAAATCAATGACGTAAACGCAGACGTTATCACGTAGGATGGTCGGCACTAACGTAGACATTTTATAATACTATGTTTTGTAAAAATTATTTTTTTAGTCACTTTTTTCTTTTCTTTTTTCTCTCTTTTTTCTTGAATGTTGGCTCGCCACCCCCAACCACCATTTGTGCCGCTTACGCAATCTACACCTCCGACATAGTTGATCCCATCTCGGCCTTCTCCATTCTACTGTCTCTCTCTGGATTCCGTTCTTTCTTCCTTGATTCTCATAGGAACACCATGCATGGATGACTTCAGTCATGACTCGCGATGCCTAAGGCATGTCATCATGGCCTTCGCCATGGCTTGAAGGATGATGCTGGCCTTAATCAAGGTCGGTGTTGAGAGAGAGAGAGAGAGAGAGAGAGAGAGAGAGAGAGAGAGAGTTTGTATAGAAGTGTTGTAAGGGACTGCAAGTGAGGTCCTAACGTCTGATGACAAGCTTAGCGGAGGTAGTCACAGTGACAGTGACAAGTGGTGGTTGATTAGGTTTCCGTTGAGGTTATGCTTTTTGAGTAGGTTGGGGAATTTGAACTAAGTTATTATCGGAAGGTAAATTGTGCTTTTGTAAATTGTTTCTAGTGTCAAGATGCAAAGGGGTACATAGAGTCAAAATTCATGGTACAAATATCTGATTGTAAAGATAAATGGTGTAAAAGTGATCATAGAAAGAAAGTTGTAAGGCATGTTTTGAGTGTAATTGTTTATGAGAACCAGATGAAACCATATCATTTTCCACTTATTGGTTTATTCCTTAACTCTCCCAAAGATGGCACCTAGTCTTAGTAGATGTCCATGCAAAACGACGTGTCGTGAAAACGGACGATGGAGAAAACCGTCCATTGTACTTGTCTGCGTTGGTCTTGCTATAATGAGTAAAATAACTGAGATATTTTCGGTTGGACACGGAGTTGTCAACGGTGGCCATCTTGCAACGTAACAGCACCGATAGTCACACGTAACTTCTGCTCTTGGACAAAGATTAAACAAAGTCGTTTTCACTGCATAAAGAAATAGTTAATGGCACCTCTTGAGTCGAAATAATGCCCTGTTGAAATAACCAAAACGGCAGTACGTAGTAGAGTTTGATTTTTGTGTATTCAGAGATTGTATTCATGTAAATTTGAGTGCTGCACTTGTCACTGTATCTGCTGCTATGTTCATTAGATTCTATGTATGATGAGATCATGATGAGGGAGTACTTAGTTCTAACTTTATCGTACGTTTTTGGCGGAAAAGAAAATCTATCTCCCATTTTGTATGCGTGCTCCATGAAGAATCAACTTGGAATTTGTAGCAGCATGGCCAGGTTTTATTCCTGATTTTGGGAGATATGTAATGAGCATTTTGACTTATTGAATAACTTGGAATGAGGATTTTCAAAGAATTTATTCTCTCGCTCTTTCAAGTGGTTTTCATAGTCAAAAGGTCACTAAAAATGTCAAAATTTATTTACGACGCTCACTTTAGTGTCAAAGTTTTTTCTTAGCTCACTTAAATGCCAACTTCTTTTAACAACAATCACTTGAAGGTCAACTCCGATCTGCGGTACTTTTTTACTAATAAATTAAGCCTACATAACTTATCGGAGGACCTAGAAAGTAATTAAAAAAGCTAGAAGTTAAAATATATATTAAGAAATAAAAAAAGAAAAATAAGCTAAAAAACCATTTATAAAAATAAATAACAAGAAGAGAGAGAGGGGCTTGGCAACGACAAAGGTGGGAAATGGTCGGCGGGGGTCGCCGAGCCCCAGCCATTTGCCAACACCTTATCTCTCACAACCGTTGACTTTCGCTGCTACCCTGCTGCTGCCGCCACTCGACGGCAACCCCCTCCCCCAAAAAGTCTTTATCGACCCTAACATTTGTCTCTCTCTCTCAACTCAACTCAACTCAACGCCACTAGTGGTTAAGGCCGCACCGCATTGAGCGTCCCCTAAGCTGGCCGAAGGTCGATCTCCGTGGCCATGGACACTCGATGAGAATATTGATATGATGAAAGGCTAATGCATGGTTATTTTTTCTATAGATTAGTATTGCGGTCCTCTAGGAGTAATTCGGAAATTCCATGCGACCATTCCGAGGCGAGAAAAGAGTTGACGATAGGAGTTCTTACACGTAAAAAAAAAAGGGGGGGTAATAATTTGGTTTATGCTACAACTCTATGAACTAATTATTATTACTTTTACCTAACTTACTTTCATCACTATTGATTGGGTAATTATAGCTAGGAAAATCGATTAAGTATCCAAACCCCACATGATGGGTATGGGTTGCATAAAAATAACAGAGCACATATATTGCGTATTTTAAAAAATTCCTGGAAATTTGTAGGGAATACTTCATAAAAAATTTCCCTCTACATTAACCGTGGACATAGAGAAAGAATGTCATCTGTTTGATGCATTATTTACGTGAAAGAAGCATGAACATACACCGGTTTTCAATAGATTAATCATGTTATAATCATAGCAAAAAGGGATACTCCAAATTGACCGTCGGCCTGGAGAAGAAAGTTCAATGTTTTATACACTAAACATGGACATAATGTTGAGAAAAACATCGTATTGGTTTTTCGTGAATAGGACAAATACATTTAATTGTTTTTCTAGGGGAGTTACTCTTGAAGAAAAGGTTATTATCATATTCAAAGATGTTAATTCATCGATAAAATTACATTAACCGTTTAGATTTCAACTGAGCATATACATGAATACTGTCAAGGCATTTGAGTTCTTGAAACTCTATGCGAAAGTTGAATATCATCATATTCACGAAGTCAACTTATAGACCTATATCGAGACTCATATCCCATTTTAATGTATCATCACAGCTAGCGATCAGACTAGGACTTCCCAGTTTAGAAAATGATGATTGGTTCTTTATCTCAAATATAGTTTTGCATTGCAAATCTTTACACAAGACATCTTGATTGATTGGCAATTATTTTCAAAGACAAATTGCCTTCCTAAAATGAAAAACTCTAAATATGGAAACCGAGATTTGATTGTTTGGGTGACCAAATAGATGGAGATTCTGATTATATCCATCAACAACTACTCAATTTTTTTTTGCACAATCTCGTCCAACGGTTTGATTAGAGTGATCCTCTAAAAACTGTCTAACAAGTAGATTGGAAGTGGATGAGTATAAATGAAGACCGCGGTGCTCAAGAGATAAATAGAGATCATAATAAAAATTAAAAAAATTTTAAAAAATCCAAAGTTCAAAAGAGCTTCGCAGTTGTCTTCCACAAGCTAGAATTTGTTATCTTGAGAGACATTGAGGTGGGGGGAGGGGGGTGTGATTGTGTGAGATAGTGAACCTATCAAACTTGAGTATCATCACTCTATTGTGCAATCTCCTATCGATTGATGAATCTAGTCAATAGGCTGTCAGTGTGAAAAAGTGGACGTAGGCATGCTCCAAGCAGAACCACTATAAACTTTGCATACAAAATTTTCTATCTCTCAACTATTGTTATTACTTTTAATAGAATCTTGGATATTGGTGAATACATTGGTGAATGTCATCATTTCATTGATAATATTTAGACTCTATCATCACTCGATTTTGATAATATTCAACTTGATTGTCTTGTTTTCGCATTATTTATTAAGTTTTGTAGGTGATACTCTGTTCAAGCCTACAACACATAACACATCACAATGGATAGTTTATGTGATAAACGAAGAACTACGTGAGATCCTTTTGATAAAACTGAAAAATTAGCATTAGAAATTTTAAATGCCATCCATTTTAAGACCGGACGATGAAAATAGAATGTTATTTCATGATGGATGAATGAATATCGAGTATTGACAAAAATTAGCTCTTTACCATGTGCGGACTTGTGGAATAGTGATGCGGGAGCATCGGGCTTCGTCGACTGATTTAAATTGAAGCTGTTGATTATGTGGAAGTGATATCAATTCATTGGACAAATTGTCGATTTCATGGTTGTCGAACTACCTAGATATCGATTTACAAGCTTGATGTTGATTCCAAGACTACTAATCGACTACCCCAACAGGAGAAAGTTGTTTCAATGATTTCCTTTGTTGTTTGATGATCTTTCAATGTGTCTATTGGCGCCCAAGGCTAGTGAACTATATAAAAAAGATGTGAAATCTCAAACGTAAGGCAGTCAACTTGAATAATGAGAATATATGAGACTTGTCTCTATGTGAGCAAATAACTATCCCAATTTATATATTCTTGGAAGGTGGATTCTTCCTTGGTAGCGAGCCAAGAAACATGGAATCCTTGGCTGGTGATATTATGTTGGTCTTGGTGGTGAGCTTCTCCTATCCCGAAGTCTTGAATTTTCGGCTCATGATATTATGTAAGTCTTGGTAGTGAACTTCTTCAATCCTGATCTTGATCCTTTGGCTTGGGGGCATCCTGTAACCCTTGGTTGAGATCGTATCGTATCTTGCATTTTCATTCATCCATTGATATCCATCCACACACATTATGTCTTATCTGTACTTCTTTTGACATCACTCAAAACGTCATTTGCCTATCTCGCACATGCATCAAATACTAGGTAGGTTTTATGTCTACAGCAATGTCATAAGATTCAGATTCTTATTTAGATACCTTTTGTGTGGAATGAATTAACTAATCCCATTATTCTTTAACAAATTAATATATTTTCTAATTGAATCTTTTGAGTCGCAATTGTTAAGATTATAGAACGTGCTTAATTTATTGAAGTACTAAGAATGCTAATTTTCATCACTTATCGAAACTATCCTAAAGGCTAATTAAAATTCCAAGTTCTCATTCTAGTAGCCACAGCAATGCAGCTTGATTAGGCTTTATAACCTAGTAGATTATATTAAGTAATGCTTTTCTTGAGGATTATACACATCACAATAATGCGCACGTTTCTCTTGATCATGTTAAGTCATGCTTCTTGATGAACATCTATACTTAGGGTGTGTTTTTGGTTGGGAAAAAACTCTATGAAAAAGAAAATCGTTTTTCAAGAATTCATTTACTAGGAAAATGGTTAATTTTTCTATGTTTGGTGATATGTGACTGAAAGTGTTTTTTAGTGTTTGAATCTCCTTTATTTTTCTTCTATTTCCTTTTTCTTTCTCCGTCCACCGCAACTGGCCTACAATAGCCACAGGCGAGCTCGAGCTCACCAAGATTTGGCAAGCCTCGAGCTCGCCAACTCATGTCTGTAGCATGTTGCTGGCCATCGCTAAGTTTCGACGATTGGTGGAGGAAGAATAAAATAAAAATAAAAATATATCGAAATTTCAAATTATTTTATTATTATTTTTTCATTTTTCTTCCTTTCTTTTTCTTTCTCCCTCCACCATGATTGGTTGGCGGCCAAGCTCGAGCTCGCTAGCCCATTGAGATCTAGCGAGCCTCGAGCTCGCTAGCCCACATCTATAGCTAGTTACTGGCCGTTACTAAGGTCCAGGGACCATTGGAGGAAGAATAAAATAATTAAATAAATAAAAAAATAAAATTGTGATATACAAAAAATATATAAAATTAAAAATAATGAAACAAATGAAAATATTAAAAATTCCAAGATAAGCAATTCCGGAAAGTATTTCAACCTCTTTAGATTTAGGAATTCACTTTCCTAAATTTATGCATGAATTTTCCATTAACTGGGAGTGTTTTTCATTGACTAAGTTATTTTTGGGGAACCAAATGAGTGATAGTACGAAAAATTAATTTCTAGAAAACACTTTCATAGACAAATGCACCTTTGCTTATAAGAGAGATTTGAAAGTTTCTAAATAAGATGAAATTTTCTAATTGAAGACTAATATGGGGAACAAGTTTTGGCATGTGTGAAAGAATATTGATTTGAAGATACCTTATTTCTTCCTGTCAGACTGGGCCACTTCACCTCAACAAATGTAGAAGTGAAGCAAACATATGTGTAGATTGGCTTATCAATTAGGGAATCTTAATGGGCATGATGCCTAAAATACATACTAATGGTCAATTAATTAAATTAAACTTCTCATAATACTCTTTAATTTTCAGATAGTCAAATTAGCAAGATGTTGTTGGCGGAAAATAAAATAAGCAAGTTGTACACAACCATAATTTCCAACTTTTATTTTTGCGTGGGTAACCCACAAATTAACTATTGTTATCAAGAGTGAACACAACAACATATTTTATTTTTCATAACTTCTCCGAGCATTGTCTTTTGGCGAGTATGTTGTTTCTTTACCATCTTTATATACATATATATATGTATGTATGATTCCATTTAAGTAGTTTACTTAGGTATGAGTGGATTGCAAAAGAAAGTTATAACATGTACCAAATTGACACCGGTTAAATTTAGGCCCATAAGTAACAAATCTCTTGCTAATGATACTCCAAAATGAACTTAAATCTCTTGGAGCTTTTAGATCCTTCAAAAGGTGCTCAACGACTTGCTCAGAAGCTTCCCGAGAATTTTCTCAAGAATACCCTCCGATGCTTAAGCCCGCCCATCAAAAGAAGAGCGCAACTCTTGTCTTGAACCGGAGCTATCTGCCTGGCTGCTAGGAGCTGTACCTGTCTTCCGCCCAGCTTACGAGAAAGTGCTCATATTGTTAACGTCCAACAAGCGCACTAGTGTATCTTTGCACTGTCTCTAGTCACACTCGATACTAATTTCTAGTTTGACTTTAAAGGCAACGTTTGTTTGAAAAAAAGAAATTACTTTTTGAAAATTATTTTCTGACTTTAATATTTAGAAAATATCTATAATGAATTGAAAACAACAAGCATGAATATTTTGTTAAAATTGAAAAGTTTTTTGTAAAACAATAATTTTTTATTAGGAAATTTTTAATGAAACAAGTAAATCATAAATATCGCTTATCCAGTTCGTTACATGTGTCCATCATCTTCCTATATTACTTCGAGGTCCAATTTTCAATACAAAGTGCTCGCTTACCCTTCCTCCTTATCACTCCAATGCACGTGGGTTCACCTAGAAGATAGTATTCAGAGGAGTGCATTTATTCAATGGATAAGGTCATGCGTATTGCCTTAGATTCATCTTCTCGAGCATGCTCTGACAATCTGTTCATCCTTCACGAGGTACCAAAAATCACGCAGAGCCCACCGCTCTCTCTGGTTAATCTTTGACTCTGGGGACCCGTTGAATCATTAGTCAGGTCGGTCATTTGACTTTTTGGACAAGGATAAGGTCGGGACGAACAAATGTAAACATATTGATGAGGGAATTTTGTTTTGTTTTTCGATAATGTACGTGGAACTGAGCTAGAAACTTCGTTGAAATAATGTTCATGATACGAAAAGACAACCGGCGTACGCGTCGAGGTTGCTTCTTTGGGTTTGGAAATATGACCATCAAATCTATGCCGCCGTGATGGAAGTGGCCTCGGACATTTTCCTATGCACACGATGGACAAAGATTGCAACTTATTGCTGCGCTGTTATTGTTGAGTCATGTATAGTCACTGCTCTTGAAACGGAAACATTATTTAATAAGTATACTTAATATCCCTTCTTTAGATCCGTTGTTGATCGTTGGAGTCAAGATTATCTTATGAGAAGGCCAGAGTAATAGGGTTTATAGGAGCATCGACGGATGGATTCGAACTAATCCAACTTCCCATCGAGAAGGAAGTCCTGGCCCTTTTCTAAGCAGGGGGAGCTTTAGATTTTACATCAATACATATGGATCAACGCAACTAACGACTAATCAAAACTTGTAGTTGCATTGCAATGATTAATACCGTAATGTAAAGTCTTTTTCTAATTAAAACTTACTTTGAAACTAGCTATGAGTTTACTTTGGGCTTTGACTTCTAGGCTAATCGACTTCTTCAATTGTTTGAGATCAAATAAGCAGCGAATTTTCCGTGATAACTCTTTATTTTATTGAACATCCTAAAATTCCTTATTGCATGCTATTCCTTAATATAAGAATACCGCGTTACTTCAGAATGCAATTAATGAAAAGGTTCATGAAGAAAACTCGAGTAAATCAATGCTTCCTAAGACGCATTGGGCCCTAGTTTCAAAATGGGCCACCAAATTATAAGCAGACCAATATTTGACATGTGAAATCCTAAGATTTGATTGCTGCATCCTAACTTCGTTATTGATAAAGGTCTGCATTTTATGACGGATATTACACTGCGGGTTGCTTTTGGTTGGACTTTGCAAATGGGCTTTTGGAGCTTTAGAGGTCCTTGGGCGAATGCAAGTGGTGCTTGGCAATCTTTTTGAAGAGGTTGGGAGATGTGATTGCTTTTTCACATACCCTTACTCTAATGCAAGCCTTACTTAACTTTAGGCAACAAGCATTCCCGGGAAGGTCATTGATTTTTTTTTTCCTTCCGACTTTGCTCTCTCTAAAATTTAGAAATTTCACATTTACCCTCACCATTTTCACCTTGCGCCTTGCTACCAACGAGCGCCTGTCTAATCGCTAGCAAGACAAATTTGGTGCCAACGAGCCTTGGTTAAGGCCAAATGAGCTCAGACGACAACCACCTAGGATCGCACAACCCTACTGAGCCTAAGCCAAGGTCGCATGGCCTCGAGTAGCCCTTGCTTGACATCGTTGGACATCATGCAAGAGTTGTCAATGCCAAATCTGGCATGTCGATGTTCAACAATGGGTTTGAAGTTTTATTTTTTTCAATCACAAAATTCCTTTACAAGAATACTTTTTATCAAACAACATTTAACCAAAGTTGCTTTCTAATGCCCTTTTGAATTGTACTTTACCGAACACTATTTGTATTTTGAAAAAGCTTTCAACTGAAAGTCCTTGTATTTTCTCAAATGTTCTCTCCAAAAGCTGAACCAAGCATCCATTATCTTAGACAAAAACCGGAGAAAATATTTCGTCGCAAATAAAACTTATCTTTTGAAAAAAAAATTAAAGAATAAACGTTATGCAGCCTGTAAAAGCTACAGTTGAGCGCCAAGAATATCTAATTCTTCTTGGCGGCACCTATGCTTGGGAGAGGTGAGACCGCTTAGGTCCAAGTATGCAACGACGAAGGGGGAGTACAGATGTGAAATTTCTAGTGAATAATAGAGATCTTATCTTATAAGCAATATCTTCTTCGTCGTTGCATGTGCTTGGTAATAGTTGCTTTCCTTGGGCTTTTTATTTGACAAGCCACCTCTACAAGCCTCAGGAAGTTCAATATTTCCTCCAGATGAGCGGGACAGACATTTGGAGTTGACGGTGACTACTGGCAGAATGTTTATCCATGACATAAGAATATTTCATTAAAAGAAAGGGAAAAGTAGCAAAAAAAAAAATTTCTAAACACATTGTATTTTTTTTTTGGTAAAGTTCTAAACACATTGTATTGGTATTAATTCAATCCTAAATTTTTTAATTGGACTATTTTAGTCCTAAACTTTTTTTTTTATATTTGTATCGATTCATTCGGTTAATTTTGACTCAAAATCACAGATATGGACGCAAGTGGTGCCACGTAGGACAGCCGGTACTAACGTAGACATTTCATTATGTTTTGTAAAAGAAAATTTATTATTTTTAATCATTTTTATTTTTTTTTCCCATTGTTTCTTGAACGTCAGCTCGCCATCATCCCATCGGTTAGCCCGCCATCCCCAACCACCATTTGTGCCGCTCACGCAATCTACACCTCCGGCGCGGTTGATCCCATCTTTGCCTTCTCCATTCTACACTCTCTATGAATTCCCTTCTTTCTTCCCTGATTCTCACAGGAACACCATGCATGGATGACTTCAGTCATGACTCGCGACACCTGAGGGACGTCATTCAGGCCTTCACTACGGCTTGAAGTACGATGGTGGCCTTAATCAAGGCCGGTGTTTGCCTGGCATGACCTTTATTGGGATCGTATGAGAGAGAGAGAGAGAGAGAGAGAGAGAGAGAGAGAGAGAGAGAGAGAGAGAGAGAGAGAGAGAGTTGTAAGGGGCAGCAAGTGACGTCCCGACATTTAATGACAAGCTTAGCGGAGGTCATCATAGCTACAGTGGCTGGTGGTGGCTGATTAGGTTTGAGTTGAGGTTATACCTTTTGAGTAAGTTGGGGAATTTAAACTGAATTATTATCGAAAAGTAAATTGTGATTTTGTAAATTGTTTCTAGTGTTAGGATGCAAAGTGGTATAGAGTCAAAATTCATGGTCCAATATCTGATTGTAAAGATAAATGGTGTAGAAGTGACCATAGAAAGAAAGTTGTAAGGTATGTTTTTGTTGTAATTGTTTATGACAACCAGATGAAATCATGTCATTTTTCACTCATTGGTTTATTCCTTAACTCTCCCAAAGATGGCATTTAGTCTTAGTAGATGTCCACGCAAAACGACGTGTCGTGAAAACGGACGATGGAGAAAATGGTCCAATGTACTTGTCTGCGTTGGTCTTGCTATAATGAGTAAAATAACTGAGATATTTTCGCTTGGACACGGAGTTGACAACGGTGGCCATCTTGCAACGTAACAGCACCGATAGTCACGCGTAACTTCTGATCTTGGATAAAGATTAAACAATGTCGTTTTCACTGCATGAAGAAATAGTTAATGGCACCTCCTGAGTCGAAATAATGCCCACTTGAAATAACCCAAACGACAGTACGTGGTAGAGTTTGATGTGTGTATTCATAAATTGTAGTCATATATATATATATATATATATGATATTTGAGGCTGGAGGTGTCACCGTATCTGTTGCTATGTTAATTAGATTCTATGTATGATGAGATCATGATGAGGGAGTACTTTGTTCTAACTTTGTCGTACGTTGATGGCGGAAAAGAAAATCTTATCTCACATTTTGTATGCGTCCTGCATGAAGAATCAACTTGGAATTTATAGCAGTATGGCCAGGTCTTATTCCTGATTTTGGGAGATATGTAGAGAGCATTTTGACTTATTGACTAACTTGGAATGAGGATTTTCAAAGAATTTATTCTCTCACTCTTAGGAGGTTTTCATAGGCAAAAGGACACTAGAAATGCCAAAATTTCTTTACAATGCTCATTTTAGTACTAAAATTTTTTGTTGACTCACTTAAGTGCTAACTTTTTTTAAAAAAACAATCACTTGAGGGTCAACTCCGATTTATTTGACCATAAATCCTACACAGTACTTTTTACTAGTAAATTAAGCCTACATGACTCACCAAAGTACTTTTTAGTACTTTTTACTAAAAAAAAGCAAAATTTAAAATATATATTAAGAAATAAAAAAATAAAAAAAGCTAAAAATCCATTAAAAAAAACCAAAGAGAAGGGCTTGGCAACGATGAAGGTGGGAGATGGTTGGTGGGGGTGGCTGAGCCCCAGCCATTTGCCAAAATCTCGCCTCTCGCAACTATCGACTTCCGCTAGCACCCCACTGCCACCGCCACCCGATGGCAATGACCACCTCCCTCGGAAAGTCTGTTGAAGTTTGTTTGAAAAAAAAAAACAAAAGTGCCTTTCTTTGCGTCCCACATAGGAAAGATGGAAGAGTGCAGGTCGGTTTATAAATTAGAATACTATTATAGTATTCTGGAAAAAAAAAGGTACGTGTGTAATTGCGCGATTTTGGCGCGAAACAATGCGACTGTTTCCAGAAAATGAAAAGTTGCGTCCGTTCGAATTAGCAACGAACATAAATAGGTATGCCCGAATGTGCAGTTATTCGGATACGAAGAGGTATATTCGAATTAACTGTTATTGAACACGAAGAGGTATATAAGAATTAACCACTTTTTGAAGGCGAAATGATGTGTTCTATTCTCTGTATATAGTTAACTATTATGTTCGTTTAAACTTACTTCTTCAAAAAAAATTCAGATTTTCGTTTTCTTCCAAAAATTAGATACAGCCTTCGTTTTCGATTGTTTCCTAGAGAGTTCTTGGAGAATTATTAGAATTGCTATCTAATAATCTCGCTTGAGACTCTATTGTATCCTAGAAGATTTTCGCCAGTAACTATTATCAACTTTGTGGGCCAAATAATTTCTTAAAAAGAGTGCTATCACGCCTCAGAGTCTGATTCCTTTGTTCATCCTATTTTACCATATTTCGCCAACAATTTTAAGGAATTATTCGTGCAACAATGGAGTCAAAATCAATCAAGGTCATGAACTAGGATATGGTGAAACTGGACCAATTCCATGGCAAAAATTTCGCTCGCTGGAGAGACAAGATGATGTTTCTCCTCACTGCCCTGAAGATTTCCTATATCCTCGACCCCAATTTAATGCCTATAGAGGATCCGGTGCATACTACTGAAGGAGGAGAGCCTAGTGCAAAAGATGTTGAAAGGTCAACAAGGAGAGGAAGAAACGTGAAGAGGACAAATTGCTTTGTCGAGGCCATATACTGAACACATTATCTGATCGTCTCTATGACTTGTTCACTAAGATGAAGTCTGCAAGAGAAATATGGAATGCACTCAACTTCAAGTATAAAGCGGACGAGCAAGGTACAAACAAATATCTGATTGCTAAGTATTTCGACTTCAAGTTCGTTGATACTAAACCCTTGTTGGAGCAAGTCCATGAACTGCAAGTACTGGTCAATAAAATTCATGCTCTCAAGATAGTTATTCCAGAATCTTTTCAAGTTGGAGCAATTATTGCAAAATTGCCTCCAAGTTGGAAAGATTATGGGAAAAGGATGCTGCACAAATCCGAAGAGATCACTTTGGATCAAATACAAAAACATCTTCGCATTGAGGAAGAGTCATGTTTACGTGACAATTCTGTTTTGTATGAGACCAAAGTGAATGCTGTGGAGGGAAATGGATTTCAATCCAAAACCCACCAGAACTTGAAACGTAAGAGAGGACAAAATTTTAAGAAGCCACATAAGAAGAAGAAAGGTTGTTGCTTTATTTGTGGCAAGGAAGGCCACCATGCAAAAGAGTGTAGACACCGCAAGAGCACATTCAAAGACAAGAATACTTCAACAGTTAAGGCGGATGCAAGTACGATTGAAGAGAACTATGTGGCCATGGTTTCAACAAGTTTTTGAACTTGAATATTTCTGACAAAGTTAAGGATTCCGTGGGCATGATTTCTGAGATTAATTATGCCACTGTCGAATCTACTTGGTAGGTAGATTCTGGAGCAATAGTACACATATTCAAGGATCGCTCAATGTTCAAGCACTTCAAAGAGACTGTTGAAGTGCATCTTCAAGAGGTCGAGATGGAAAATAAAGCTCTTGCAAAGGTTGCTGGCAAAGGCATAGTTGTTTTAGATTTTACTTCTAGAAAGAAGGTTACCTTTCTTAATGTACTGTTTGTACCCGAAGTCAGGAGAAACCTAGTTTTTGTTGATTTACTTTGTAAAAAGGGCTTTCGGGTTTTGTTTAAGTCCGACAAGGTTATCCTGTCAAAGAATGGGCTGTTTGTGAGAAAGGGTTATGCCAATGAAGGCATGTATCAACTAAGTATTAATAATAATATCGTGTCTTCTGCTTATATTGTTGATTCTCCTCATTTATGGCATTATAGATTAGCACATTTAAATTTTCGCTATTTACAGAACATGAAAAGTTAGACTTGATAAACTTTAATGGCGAATTTGATAAATGTGAAATCTATGCTAAGTCCAAATTAACAAAGAAATCATTTCCTAGTGTCAAGAGAAATTCGAATTTATTGGATTTGGTGCATAGTGATATATGCGAATTCGACATGTTAACACGTGGTGGTAAAAGGTATTTCATTACCTTTTTAGAAAATTGTAGTAGGTATTTATATGTTTATCTCCTAAGATCAAAGGATAAAGCATTTACTATGTTTAAGAAATATAAGGCTGAAGTGGAAAATCAATTAGAAAGGAAAACTAAAGTCTTTCGTTCAGATAGAGGAGGGGAATATTTCCTAAATGATTTTTCAGCCTTTTGTGAAGAATATGGTATTATTCATCAAGTTTTAGCACCATACACTTCGCAACGAAATGGTATGGCTGAAAGAAAAAATCGGTCTTTAGGAGAAATGGTTAATTGTATGCTCTCGAATTCGAAGTTACCAATTAATCTTTGGGGAGAGGTATTATTTACTGCATGTTTCATTCATAATAGAATACCATCCATGAAAAATAACATTAGTCCTTATGAATCATGGAAAGGTAGAAAACCGAACCTCTCATATCTTAAAGTGTGGGGGTGTTTGGCATATTACAGAGTACCCAACCCTAAGAGAATGAAACTTGGTCTTAGAGCTATCAAAAGTGCCTTTATAGGATATGCTAAAAATAGTAAAGCTTATAGGCTTTTTGATTTAGAATCAAACATCGTTGTAGAATCAAGAAATGTTGAATACTTTGAGAATAAGTGCTCTACGGATTCTGAAATAACTGAAAATAATGCTCAAATGCAAGATATGAATAATTCAGAATCCACAGAAACACGTGTAGATTCTCATGAGAAAACAAATGATTCTAAAGATATGACTGAGCTTAGGAGAAACACTAGAGCAAGAAAAGCAAAGGATCTAGGTCCAGACTTTATTACTCATGTTTTTCTTATTAAAGGAAACAAATATAATAATGTGGTGAATAAGTACCCATTAGTATTAAATTTAGAAGACGATCCTAAAAGCTTTAGTGAGGCTATGTCTTCTAGAGATGCTTCTTTTTGGAAAGAAGCAATAGATGATGAAATGGACTCAATTATATCCAATAGTACTTGGTTTTTAGCAGACTTACCAAAAGGATCTAGGGTGCAAATAGGTGTTTAGGAGAAAATATAATTTTGATGGTTCTATCCAAGCTTTTAAAGCTAGATTAGTAGCCAAGGGTTATAGACAAAAAGAATGAATAGATTATGCTCCTGTAGCACGTATAACATCTATTTGAATTCTTTTTGCTTTAGCGTCCATTTATAATCTTTGCGTTCATCAAATGGATGTCAAGACTGCTTTCTTAAATGGAGATTTAAATGAGAAAATTTACATGGAATAACCAGAGGGTTTTGTTCTTCCTGGAAATAAGAGGAAAGTATGAAATTAGTGAAATTTCTTTATGGACTTAAACAAGCACCGAAACAGTAGCATGAGAAATTCGATTCAGTCATATTGTCCAATGGTTTCAAGCATAATAGTGCCGATAAATGTATTTATTCTAAATTCAGTAAAGATTAGGGAGTTTTAGTATGCTTATATGTTGATGATATGCTTATCTTTGGAACTAATATGGCTGGAATCATTGAGACTAAGAAGTATCCAACTTCAAACTTTAATATGAAAGATTTGGATGAAGTAGATACTATCTTAGGTATTAAAATTAAAAAACATAGTGGGGGTTATTCTTTAAATCAATGCCACTACATTGAAAAAATGTTAAATAAATTCAAATATCTTGGTTTCAAAGAAATGAATACTTCATTTAATACCAGTGTGAAATTAAATTATAATACTGGTAGAGCAGTAGCACAACTTGAATATGCGAGTGCTATAAGGTCTCTAATGTATGCGATGCATTGTACTAGACCTGATATTGCCTTTGCTGTGTATAAGTTAAGTAGATATACTTGTAATCCAAGCATAGGACATTGGAATGTTATTACAAGAATTTTTTGTTATCTTAAGAAAACTAAAATTTTTGGATTGTTCTATAACAATTATCCGGCTGTACTAGAAGAGTACACCGATGCTAGTTGGATTTCTCATGTGGGAGACAAACATTCCACTTCTGGATGGATCTTCACGTTAGGTGGAGGTGCTGTTTCTTAGGCGAGCAAGAAACAAACATGCATAACTCTCTCAATTATGGAATCTGAATTTATCGCTTTAGCAGCAAGTGGAAAAGAGGCTGAATGGATAGTAAACTTGTTGGTGGACATTCTATACCTCTTATTTCTGTTCACTGTGACAGTCAAGCTACTTTAGCAAAGGCTTATAGTAGCATTTATAATAGCAAGTCTAGACACATTAGTCTAAGATATGAGTACGTGAAACAATTAACTCAAGATGGTACCATAACAATTGTTTACATGAGGTCAAGTAAGAATCTAGCAGATCCTTTACGAAGGCTCTTCCAAGAGATGTGGTAAAGGTGACCTCAAAGGAAATGGGGCTAAAACCCTTTGATTAAAATCACCAGTAATGGTAACTCAACTTGACACTAACACATCACTAGTTATAAGGTTTAATGGGTAAAAATAAGTTACTGAAAGTGATTATTTGATACTGACATTAGCCCGGATATAAGAAGTCGGTATCGTCTGTTACATTAGCTGAGTTATACTCTTAATGAAGTATAATATGATTAAGTAACGTGTTTATTAGTAACAAAGACACATAGTAATACTTCACCTATATGGGCTTAAAAGTGGTACCGCTTCTTACGAAAGTTGGGGTTAACTTCTAGAGAGCTCATGAAACAAGAACAAGCACAAGGCCATAATAGTGCTGAGTAATTATGAACTCCACGTGCAATATGTCCGATTTTATTATTTAGAGTAACAAGTTTAAAGCCAAGCTACTTGTAACTTTGATAGAGTTTTGAGATACTTGCGCTAAATAAAGGTTTAACTCAAAAGAGACCTTTATGTAGGCATATTAATCTCAAGGCAATGTTGTCTGTATTTTTGAGAAATTTTACTTTGTGATTTTGTTTTTTCAAACAAAGTGGGAAATTGTTGAAATTTGTTTGAAAAAACAAACAAAAGTGTCTTTCTTTGTGTCCCACATAAGAAAGATGAGAGAGTGCAAGTTAGTTTATAAATTAAAATGCTATTATAGTATTTTGAAAAAAAAAAAGAAATGGGCAAGTGGGCTAGTCCCCACCATACCCGCGTTCGGGTGCGCATGCAATTGCGCAATTTTGGCGCGATATTAGGCTCACTTGGCACTTGGCACACTTGCGTAGTTGCGATTCAGAATCGACACTATTCGGTAATTATTTTTATTTTATTGTTCAAAATCATAATAATAATTAATTACTAAACTCTATCGAAACAGTGCGACTATTCACGTAAGAGTTGAAGTAATTTATTATTATTCAGACAAGACAGTTTCTAGAAAATGAAAGGTCACCTTCGTCCAAATTAGCAATGAACATGAGTAGGTATGCCCGAATGTGTAGTTATTCGGATACGAAGAGGTATATTTGAATTAACTGTTATTGGACATGAAGAGGTATATGAGAATTAACCACTTTTCTAACGTGAAAGGGTGTGCTCTATTCTCTGTTTATAGTTAACTATTTTGTTCGTTTAAACTTACTTCTTCAAAAAAAATTTAGATTTTCGTTTCTCCAAAAATTAGATACAGCCTTCATTTTCGATTGTTTCTTAGAGAGTTCTTAGATAATTATTAGAATTGCTATCTAACAATCTTGCTTGAGACTCTGTTGTATTTCGGAGGATTTTTGCCAATAACCAATATCAATTTTGTTGGGAAAATAATTCCTTAAAGAGAGTGCTATCACGCCTCAGAGTCTGATTCCTTTGTTCATCCTATTTTACCATATTTCACCGACAAAGTCTTCATCGACCCTAACATTTTTCCCACTATCTCTCAACTCAACTCAACGCCACTGGTGGTGAAGACCGCAGCACATTGAGCCTCCCCTAAGCTGGCTAAAGGTCGACCTCCGTGGCCATGGAGACTCGATGAGAATGTTGATATGATGAAAGGAAAATTTAACATATCATGCTTCCTCATCATAAATAAACAGAAAAACTCGTTTATGAATTCACGAAAAGGTTATATACATCGTTGTTTTATCCACATGGTTATTTTTCTGTAGATTAGTATTGTGGTCCTCTAGGAATAATTAGCAACTCCATGTGATCATTCCACGGCGAGAAAAGAGTTGACGCTAGAAGTTCTTGCACATGAAAAGAGGGGATAATAATTTGGCATACACTACACCTCTGTGAACTAATTATTATTACTTTTACCTAACTTACCTTCATCACTAGTGATTGGGTAATTATCGCTAGGAAAATCGATTAACTATCCCAACCCCACATGATGGATATGGATTGTTAAAAAAACATGAGAGCACATATTGAGTATTTAAAAAAATTCCCGAAAATTTCCATCTACATTAACTGGGGACATAGAGAAAGAATGTCATCTGTTTGATGCATTATACAGTGAAAGAAGCATGAACCTACACTGGTTTTCAATAGATTAATCATGTTATAATCATAGATAAAAGGGATACTTCAAATTAACCGTCGACATGGAGAAGAAACTTCAATGTTTGATACACTAAATACGGACATAATGTTGAGAGAAACCTCATATTTGTTTATCGTGAGTAGGATAAACACATTAGGTGATTTTCTACGGGAGTTACTCTTGAAGAGAAGTTATAAATTCATATTCAAAGATGTTACTTCATGGATAAAATTACAGTAACCGTTTATATTTCAACTGAGCATATATATGAATATCATCAAGGCATTTTAGTTCCTGAAACTCTATGCAAAAGTTGAATATCATCATATTTGCGAAGTTGATTTATTGTTGACACCTAAATTTTAGTTTTTCCTTTTTCATATATATTACACAAAAATGAGGAATGGTTTTCGCAAAAATAATCCTTCATGCATAGCATATCTAATTTTTGTTGCATTGCATTATTATTGGCTAGCAATCTGGGGCAGAGGCCATCATAAATTTTCGACAATGTAAATGGGAAAGTGCCAAATTTTCCAAAAATTTTTGGTCAAATTTTGCTTACTTAATTAAGACCCAATATGAACCTGAGATCGCGTGAAGTAAGCCCACAAAAGTGTGATTTTCGGCTGGCCCTATAGACTCCTCTCTGGGCAGAATTCTTGAGGAGTTTTAATTCATTAGGACTCCTCAAATTTAGATTTTTTTAATGAGTGTCGCGACCCTAGGAAATTTTTTTTTCGATCGGGTTAACGGATTATTAGGTTTATTATATTAATTAACCTAATACGGACCCTCCCAAGTCCTACCGAATCGCAACTTTGACTTTTGTTCAAATGGTTTGAAAATTTGGAGTCGCCACTAATCATTTTTGGTAGGTTGATTAGATACCTAAGTAAATTAGCGGGAGGACTAAATTACTTCTACGAGCCAGAGATTATGAGTTTCCAGACTTGGTTACACTAGTTAATTAAAACTAATGCCCTTTCGATACCTTAATTTCATGGATATCATAATTTGGCAACTCAAGCTTAGTTTTTTCCTAAGACTCTAGTGGGGTGTTCTCTTTTTGTATTTTCACTTTTTAGATAGGATGCATGGATGGTATTTTTTTTTATTTTCAAAGTGTTAAAAATTCCTTGAAGCCGAAAGAGGGAGTGTGTTAATGACTTCTGTGCAGTATTACAATCTACTCACTTTGGGGTCTGGTGATTAAAAAATTAAACAGCAGGAAGTCAATGACAGTAAATAAAGACCTCCAATGGATGGCCCAGCCTTAGCTTGGCTCTCCCCTTTGGGGTTTAATGGTGCAGGAATTAAATTGCCAGAATTTAAATAAAGGTAAGTAAAAACCTCCAATGGGCCATTCGCTTGGCTCTTCCCTTTGGGGTTTGATGGTGCAGGAATTTAAGTTGCAGTAAGTACAAACCTCCAATGGGCGGCCTAGCATTGGCTTGGCTCTTCTCTTTGGGGTTTGATGGTACAGGAATTTAAATTACAGTCAGTAAAAACCTCCAATTGGCGGTTTAGCATTGGCTTGGATCTTCCCTTTGGGGTTTGATGGTGCAGGAATTTAAATTGCAGAAAGTAAAAACCTCCAATGGGCGGCCTAACATTGGCTTGGCTCGGCTGCAAATTTGATGGGCACCTTGGAATTTTTTTGGGCTCACTTTGCACCTCCATGGAATTACTCGTTGATACAGAGTTGTCCCTTTTTTTTTACCTGCCATAAAATATGGGGAAAAGGGAGATGGAGAAAGTATATACAATTTGTGCTAATTTGAGACTAAAACCACAAATAAATGAATAAATAAAAATACTTAGCTCGAATTTGCTTGCTCGTTAACGAGGATGAACTTTTGATTTATGTTGATCGATGAAGGAATTTGTGATGATAACCTCTAGCTTTAAACTCCCATCATTTTCAAAATTTTCTCTCTCTTTTGGTATTTTCTTTCTCTCAAATTTTTCTTCAATCTTCCAAAACCCTCTCAAACATCAAAAATTTTCTCTCCCAAACTCACTTCTTCTTCCTTTTATAACCCACTCATCCATCTTCCATTCTAATTTTTCCACTAACTCTATCTCCCATTCTAATTTCTCCACTAACTGTTCTTCATTTTCATCTTCCTTTCTCCCTCTCTATCTCACATTTTAATTTCTCCACTAACTCATCTTTATCTTCATTTTCCCTTCTCCATATCTATCTCATTTTCTCCATCCATTCTTCTCCATCTTCTCTTCTCTATCTTCCCTTCTCTATTCTTATCTTATTTTCTCAATCTATTCTTCTTCATCTTCTCTTCTCCATCTCCTCTTCTCCATCTTCCCTTCTCTATTCTAATTTCTCCACTAACTCTTCTTTTTGTTATTTGCAAAATAATTCTTCAAGAGTTAGGTATTTGCACTCTAGACCCTGAATTTTAAGTATTTACAATTTAGTCCCTGAAAAAATATTTCTTTAAGTCTAAATCTCCTCATAATTTTCGACACACTTACCGCATGTTGAATTTAAGCTCATTTCTTGCTACTGAAAATAACACAAAATTTAATTAAAGCCTTTTTTGTAAAATTGAGTCATTCTGGGTATAATTGGGCCAAGATGAAATTTGGAATATTAGAGAATAATGTCGCAACTCCTAAAAGTGAAAAATGAAAATAAATTAACTCAAATTGAATATTTTTAAGCCCGATTCGAGATTATGCTCGTGAAGAAATGCACAACCCCGAATTGGATTTTTTAAATTTACGATAGCCAACATGAAAAGGGATTTAAAAGAAAAATATTGACTATTTTTATGTATTTTTGTGGTCTCAAATGCTATTATTTATTAAATATTTTCCTAATTTCTAAAAAATATATTTAAAAAATACAAAAAATAAGAAAAAAAACATTTTGCTCAAAAATGGTTGCCTAAGCTTGGCCAAGGCTTCCAAAGTTGATTTTGCAATTTGCTCATTTTTTATTGATTTTGTTTATGAATTTTCGAAAATAAAAATATCGAAAAATAATGAAAATATGAAAAATTAGTTTTTGGTTAAAATTGATTCTCTAGTCTTGGCCAAGGTCTCTAACGTTGACTTTTTTAATTTTATGAATTTTTATGAATTTATTTTTATTAATTTTAAAAGAGAAAAGATGATTAAAAATCAGGTGTCAACAGCTGCCCGTCTTTAAAAGGAAGCTCGGTAGAGGTTCATTTTAAAGACAAGATGACATCTGAATTCTAATCGATTCAACACAAAGAATCATGGCCTTTGATCTCCAATACCCCTCTTTCCAAGTTCCAATCTAATCCTAGCTTGAAGAAGCTCCTCTAAAGTGAGGGAGAGATAGAGAGGCAAGGGATTTACCTGCAACTTACCTGCTCGTTACATGGCTGTTGCCTAAGATGAATGGGCTACCGAAGGTGGAATGAGAAGCTAATGATTCTTTATAAGAAAACCTTAGGGTGGTTGAACTTGAACCCATATGGTAGGTCACCCCATGGTAGATTCCTAATGAAATGATTCTACTGATTAAAATTTGACCCATATGGTAGGTCACCCCATGGTAGATTCCTAGTGAAAGGATTCTACTAATTAAACTTTGATTGAGATTTGACCTGTATGGTAGGTCATCCCATGAAAATGCCTGTAAGAAGGACTTTGTGCCTATAGAAAAGACTTGGCGCCTGAAAGAAGGACTTTGGATTACCTGTAAAAAGGACTTTAGTTGCCTGTAAGAAGGACTTTGGGTTGCCTGTAAGAAGGACTTTAGTGCCTGTAAAAAGGACTTTGGGTTGCTTGTAAGAAGGACTTTAGTGCTTGTAAGAAGGACTTTAGTGCTTGTAAGAAGGACTTTGGTGTGTGTAGAAAGGATTTTGTGTGCCTGTAGAAAGGACTTTTTGTGCTTGTAAAAAGGACTTTGGTAACTATAGAAAGTACTTTGTGTGCCTGTAGAAAGGACTTTGGTGCTTGTAGAAAGGACTTTTATGTGCCTGTAGAAAGGACTTTGGATGCCTGTAAGAACGACTTGGGTGCCTGTACGAAGGACTTTGGTGCTTGTAAGAAGGACTTTTGTGTATGTAGAAAGGACTTTGTGTGCCTGTAAAAAAGACTTTGGTGCCTAAAGAAAGGACTTCATGTGCCTGTAAAAAGGACTTTTTGTGCCTGTACAAAGGACTTTTGGTGCATGTAAAAAGGACTTTGGTGCCTGTAGAAAGAACTTTGTGTGCCTGTAAGAAGGACATTGGGTGCCTGTAGGAAGGACTTTTGCGTTACCTGTAAGAAGGACTTTTGTGTTACCTGTAAGAAGGACTTTGGGTTGCCTGTAGAAAGGACTTTAGGTTGCCTATAAGAAGGACTTTGGGTTGCCTGTAGAAAAGACTTTGGTGCCTGTAGGAAGGACTTTTGTGTTGCCTGTAAGAAGGACTTTGGGTTGCCTGTAGAAAGGACTTTGGTGCCTGTAGGAAGGACTTTTGGGTGCTTGTAAGAAGGACTTGGTGCTTATAAGAAGGACTTTTTGGTGTGCCTGTAAGAAGAACTTTGGGTTGTCTGTAAGAAGGACTTTGGGTTGCCTGTAAGAAGGACTTTGGTGCCTATAGGAAGGACTTTTGTGTTTTAAAGGGTGCCATTCTGGAATCTGGGAAGACCAAGAATCTTGCAGAAACTCAAACCCGATTTAAATTACCTTGAAGGGTGGCATTATGGGATCTGGGGAGACCAGGAATCCTGCAGAAGCTCAAACCCGGATTGTATTTTCTTGTTGCTCAAGTATGAGTCAAAGATGTAGAGATCAAAACATCTCGAATATTTCTGTTTTCAAGACGAATCATGCTTCATTGGAGAAGGTGGATACCCGCATGTACCTCACTGGATTCAAGCATCTTGACAATCCTTAGAATTCATTCTCTTAAACTATTCAAGTTGAAGATATACTTACTTGAGGATTTGGAAGACTGCATAGTGATTTCTTGACAACTAGGCTTGTTCATTCAATAATCGCCAAATGGATTTCTAGACCTTGAGAGATAACTCGAACATCGAAAATGTGTTACCTGTCAAGCAGTGTCAGAGGTAACATGTGCAAGCATTTTCATTAATGAGTTCATTGGTTCATGCAAAACTGTTAACTGGGTTTGCAATGATCAGAAACAATATGTGTGGTAGCTCATGCTGCATTCAATCAAAATGTGAATCATGCATAACTATTCTGTCAAGTTTGCGCTACCAAGTTTGTTCGAAGAGATTATCATAGTATGAATACCTCGAATGTAATTTGAATGGGGGACTTCAGTTCGAAAGGGCTTTCTCTCACTCTCGAGAAAGGCTGTTTATCCTGATTGCAGGATAGAAATCACTCATCTCATCATTATCGCATTCGACAAGGATCTGAGTAATCTCACAATTGGCACGATCAAGCCAATCTTGAGGTCTTAATTAGGATCGTAATATGGGCTGGGTCAGAGGCTTACCAAAGGGGACTCTTTTGAGTCAATGTGATTAACAAAAAGTCTCCATCATCTGCTCCGGGTTTACAAGTCAAGAACCCTGTAAAAATGAAAGAGAAATAGTCTTGCTCGTACCTTTTCGAGCGATGCTTTGAATCATTCAACTCTACATTAACTCAAACGCCTTAATCAGAAAAGGCTTTTACGGGTTGTAACGTAGGTTAGGATTTGGGACGAGGAAGGCTTATTTTGGCTCAGAAGATATTTGAGATGAGTTTGACATTGGTGATCATTGCATATTTGCCACCAGTCTTGACCTTCTAGAATAGTCCTCAAAGGACACCACCGTTGTATGAGGAAAATGTCAACTTCTGCTGATACCGTTATCACTTTCGAACGGTACAAACTTCATCTGGGTATATTTTACAATTTGACTCACTCGAAGAGTTTTCTTTTGCAATCAGATCCCATTGGAAATTTACAACAAAAGACAAGATATTTTCACTAAGTGCACATGGACATTGATTTGAATGGGCATTGGCTTTACTTTTGACTGGCACTTTGCTTTTTTATACCCGGCACTAGCTCTTTTCTTTTTTCCTTTTTCCTTTCTTCTTTTTTTTTTGAAGACTATGCCATTATACACACGTATGTCAAAGATCACACTTGAAGAGTTGACTTGAGAACTCCATGTAAACCCACTTTTTTTTAGTTCTTCTATTTTGAGGTAGCGCCATCTTCATCTTGGAATGAGCAACGACCACCAACGGGGTTTTAAGAAATAAATACACAGGCTCAATTGGGTGGTGCAAAGGATATGAGTGTATTGGATAGAGAAACGGATGCATTTCGTCGTCCTAAGGCACTTGAGTTACCGTACGAGGCTGAAAGTAAAGAAACGCTCGAAAATTGATGTTAGTCCGAGCAAGAAAATTTCTAACTATTTACCTCATGCTATTTGTTGGGACTACTTCCATTTGGCCCCGATGTGGGGTGATTTTTGACAGGGGTTATGAAATAAAACCACCGCTCAAATGGGTTATCAATGATCACCTGTAGTGTTTAAGATCGAGAAGTGATTGCCTCCGTCCCTTCGGCTATCGTACCTTCGCGAGAAAACCCATCGTCTTGGGGAACACGAAAACTATTCAACACACAACTCACTGTAAATGTAGGACGTGTATGGAAATGGATTGCTTTTCATCATCCTGTCATGCCCCATTCTATATATTCGACGCATCATGTGAAGTTTATGCCCCAAGCCAGAATTGATAAAATAAACATGAAAAAGAGTCATGCATAAATCATGGAATGTGCAAACACCATGCGGATGTGGCAATTTTTAAGCATCATGCGTGTTTACGAAATGTGCAAGTGTATCAAGAATGGGGGAATTTGAGTTGCCCCTGGGCATGTGGGCGGATCAAACCAATTGGCAATCTACTCCCTATGTCGAGGAATAACTTGTCTTTAATCTTACCCCTGCGAAAAGCAGAAAGATTATCCTTGAAACCAAATGATATAAGGAAGACATTTTTTTTCTTTTCACTTCAGGGCTTTTCGGTCAAATTGCCCCATTTTCGACGGAACGAATCTCATCAAATGATCATAATTTTACCCCTCGGGGTTGTCTCCTTCAAAATGTTAAATGTTAGTGTAAATATTTCCTGTAGAAAGGAAAGGAGACGTGTTAGTCAGTATCAGAAGGGATAAATTGGAAACGATACTAGTTTACCCTTCATCTTGGATGCCTTGCGCGAGTCTCTTATCATCTTCACCGGATTGGGTTTGTCTCCACTTTCGGTGGGCATTTCACAATTAGAGCCAAGGTTGTGGCAGAGTATCGACTTTGGTATCACTCGACGAGTATTCCTGTTTCTTTCTGCAAAAAGAAATGTGCAAAAGGTTGTATTATTCATTTACATTACTTACAACATTTCCATCCTCAAGGATCGAACTCGGGACATCTCGAATCATCATCATTCCCCATGCCATCTAGTCCACACGACCACAGGCATTCATAGAGGTTCCTTTTAGGGGTTAATTTTCGGATGGCACAGTCTTGTCGTATTAGGCAATTCTACACCACGACGTTTTTCAAAGCAATTTACAATCTCTGTTAAGACGAAATAAAGTAATTTAGAATTCGAGATGATCATGGGTGTCACGCCCCGAGCCTGTGGACGCGTAGCACCCCTCGTACGCTCGATCAATTGGTCGAATTGAAAATCTCGCGACGCCCAGGAATGGTCGTTGACCAATGATCCTCAGAGTTATCGCAACAGCAGAAGGCCATACATACCTAGACATACACACAAGCGAGGTAGAGAAAAATACACCCAATATCATACAAAACAAACATCTCTTTATATATGTATCATCAATAGGGTTCCAATTGCAAGCTTATACAACAAGTCTAAATCCTCAGCAGCTTTGCCTCTAGTCGGACGGCTCTTCATCGAGGACGGGACCTGAAAGGGCGATCAGCCCACAGCGTGAGTCGAAAGACTCAGCAAGCACATGCCTAAACCCGCTTAGAATAGAAAACACACAGGGTCGGTCCTAAACATGCAACTTTAAGGTTACGGGACCCCATTATTACCCACGACTATCAGGCAAACCAGCACATTCACATGCTCAGAATGGAAATCAGTCACATGAACATCAAGAGTTCATATCATGCAAATGCAGCTTCACTCAATTCAATGACCTCGGGATCCTCTGGTGGCTCAACAGCACTCCCGGTCTCGGCCAACATTTCAAATGAATACAATATGCACAGGTCATCACACGCATCTCAATAACTCAAATCACACAGATGCGAGGTGGCATGCTCAATGAATCAAACACAGATCCTAAGCTCGAGTCATACGGATACAGCATGCTCATGCGTTTCATGCCAAATGTGAGCACTCTCACACGCATTTCATATTCTTAATCACCCAGATGTAGCATGCTCAAATTACAACTCTTGGGATCCCCGGTGGCTCTCTAGGCACTGCCGATCCCTTTAGCATTTCACAAAATGCAGCACGCTCAGTCCATCATGCACTTATCATGGGCTCAAGTTAGATAGATGTAGATACAACATGCTCAAATGCTCTACCGATGGCTCCCTAGGCACTGCCGGTACCATGGACACCCATGCACCTCACACCAAGAATGAGAATTGTCATGCGAACACCATATTCACAATCACACGGATGCAATAAAGCATGCTCAAACATCCCATTTGGGATTTGCCGGTGGCTCTCTGGGCATTGCCGGTCTTCCTGTTTCGGGTTGCCGGTGGCTCTCATCGGCACTGCCAGTCCCCGGCCAGCGTCTCCTACGCTTTCAGGCCTGTGCCCCGAACCGTGGCCCTTTTGACACTCCGGTTGGCACCCTTGTCTCTCCAGCGCCCCGTGCCGAGCACGTCACAATCGCAGTACCGCTACCATAGCTCTCTGGGCACTGCGGTCGGTACTCCTTATTGCTCCATTTCTCGTGGCTCTCTAGGCACTGCAGGCCGTCCCGCACGGTTCTACGCACTACGCCAAACGCACATGTCTCATGTCAGCATGCAATGTATCAATGCCACAACCAGGCAATTCCATTAGTCGTGCAATATTCAAGATGCATCATTTCACACCGCATTCACTATGCACACAATATCAAGCACGGCTATGCAAGCATATGCTTTAGAAAATCAATGACGTGCACTTTACAATGCATTCGCAAAGCGTTCTCAAGGTATTCATAATGCATTCTCGAACCCACAAGCACGATTATACAGGCACGCATTCCCAGATTTTCAATTACGCATGCCAGTCAACTTTGATACATGCGTTTCTACTCAAGAGCATGCATCATGTCTCATGATGCACCAATCTCATGTCACATCCACGCAATACAGAATGTCAAACATACAGCTGCATAGGCACGCATTCACGAGGCTACAGTTACTCGAGCAAGTCAACTCATTTACATGCGACCTTATTGGACATTCATCCACAGTCATTTAATTTCAATCTCAGGCATTAGACATATATTGTTTACGTCTCACATCACAATTTCACATTTCAAGCCTCAATTCCCACTTGGGTTCGCCCTAACTCCTAGGCGTACATTCAGGTACTCATGGCTTGCCTCAGGACCCACAAAATGACTATTTTGCCCTTGGGTCTAACCCTCATTCCACATGGACAGCAGGTATATATACAAGGCAAACACCATTCTCGAGGCATAAATCTCATGTTTTAAGCTCCGATTTTTATCTCAAGTTATCCCGATTTCTAGGTACGCGACCCAATCCACAAAACTACCTCAAGGACTCGCAAAATGACCAAGCTACCCCCAAGGACAGCCCATATGCTACGCAACTAGCCCTCTCATTCGCAACATACATAACTCTCGGGGCACAAAAATTCATGTTTTATACTTCGGTTTCCACCGTACTTGGTCTAGACTTTTAGAAATGCGACCCGGTACACATGACAAGCTTTAAGACTCACCAAATGACCAATATACCCTCATGGACAGCAAAGAATACGCACGGCCAGTAGCTCATTTCATGTCAACGGTCCCAAAAATACGATCTTGTACCATAATACACACCCTAGAACAAACCTTAACATTTACTATGTTCTAGGCAAGGTTTAGGGGCTGTGCTCACCAAATACAAGTTTGGGCAGCGAAGATGAGGACAAGACGAGGAAGGAATCACGGTTAGGCTCGGCTGGTCGGCAGCTCCAAGGACGGGATTGACGACGGCAACGCTCTCTAACAAGACCTACTCGAATCCACAAGCTAATCCGCATTAGCGTACACTCTAGGGTTTGGTCAACAACTCTATCATGCACTATCAAGTAGTATTACATGTCAACTTACCCTAGGAAGTGTCAAGATGTCCATGGCAAGGGCAGATCGGGGCTGGACAGTAACATGCAAACGGCGCCGGCGAGGAAACTCACCATGAACAGTCATCTCTCAGCCTAGATCCACAAAATTCTAGTGAATGCATATCCAATCTAATTGAAGAATATTGAAATTGAAGTTCTTACGGACGTGTGGGAGAAAACGGGGGTCGATTTGGATCCCGGATGAGCCCGAACGAGCCATTCTCTCTCGGACGCGCGCTGGAACCAGCGGCGACGGGATTTGGGTAGTCAGGTTTGAGGAGCTGTTCCAGCCAGCTCCGGTGGCCATTTGGTGCGATCCAGGTGTCGTTAGAATCTTCTGGAAGAGAGGAAGAGAATGGCGGTGGTTTGAAGGCAAACGGAGCTTTGAGGTGAAAGTTATGGCCGTCGGAAGGCGAGATGCGCAGGGAGAGGCCGAGAGAGAGTGAGCGTAAGAGAGAGAGAGATGAGGGAATGAGAGAGTGAGATGAGCAAGGGAAGAAGAAGCTTTCTTCCACCATTGTCCAAAAAGGAATAAAAGAAATGAAATAAAAATAAAATTGGAGGTGACATTTGCATGGGAAAATGAGATGCCATAATGGGGGACAAGACATGATGGCTTAGGGAAGATAAAAAGTAAAAAGAGGAAATTCTCTTGGATATGGTGGGATTTCATTTTTTTCAAAAGTGATATGACTTTGTCAGATCGAGGTGATCAATAGGGATTGACGCGACACTTTTCCTCGAAAAACGTGCCGTCGGGACCGGATAAAACTCTATTGCATCTGATACGCTTCGCAAGGCTAATCCAGTCTAATACTTTAATTACTCTAAAAGTATTCCATTCATGATCTAGGGAGTTTAAAGTGAGCCGGGGCGATTCTGTCATTTTCTCTGTCTACTTCACTTCTAAATCCTCAAAACAATTCCATCGATTGCAGAACTACTCAAATCATATCCAAATCACCACTGCGACATTTTTGGAAGTTCGGTTGTCCAAATTCGGAATTCATTTCGTGGCCTCACCCATTTGGCAGCGACTTTAGTAAATACTCGGACTAACAGGCGGCTTTTGGGAGCTACACGTATCGATCATTAATGCGGTCCACGTACTTTAATATCCCTGGCAGCCTTTCCCCTTCGGTTAGTTATCTCGGAATGGCCAATTCCAAGTGAGATTTAGCTAAAGCGCTCCAATGGAAATTCCATTCTGTTTATTAAACTCCGAAAATGGGTCGAAAATCCGGAATGTCACAATGGGCAAATTAGAATGATACGAAATTACCCTTCTTTGAAGGTGTTGGGGTTTTTTGTTCTCATTTTCCTTGTTTGAAGCCGTCCATCTAATGGCAATATCCACGAATTTATTTGTTCCTAATTTTGTTCAACCAGGGAATTTCGCATTTGGGTACACTGTATTATTATACTGGGTTGCAAATTCTTGAAAACAACAAGGATCCAATTTAAAACTGGAGCAATTGAAGGTAAATTGAAACGATACGGGTTTACCCTTCGAGCCTACGCGGGTTTTTAATTGCAATTAATGTTATCCCAAGTTTGGTGAAGTAAAGGCTCCGAGCATTTAATAGGAGAACGGGAAATTACTACTTCTTGCTTTTGCGTTCATTCCGGACATCAATAAAAGTAGAAAACATCTAATGCAAGGAAATAAAGCAATCTGCATTCGTTCAGGATCGATTTCGCTCCCTCTGCAGGCTCTCCCATGATCAACTGTCTTTATTCCAGATCAGGTATGCATCGGCCATGTTGAAGGACCTGTGACCCCAGCTTAGAAATACAGACTCCGTGTGCACCCTACAGCCCTAGTGCTTCGTCAACATTGAACTGATTGATTATGGCAGTGAGTTCGTCGTCAATGCCACTTGCCTAGTGGTGATACCTCTCCCCGTCCTCGGGAGGCATCAATGCTGACCCCATGGGCTCGGTCTTTTTATGCTTTCCCACAACAGAACTTGATCCTGTCATAAACTGATCTAACTTACCTCTTAAACGAGCATTTTCGATCCTCAGATAATGCATTTCATCGAGGGTGAGGAGGCTATTGCAGTTGGGGCTGGTGGCGGAGTCAAAAGCCTCTTTATACAGCTTGTTTTCCGCTCGGAGATTTTCATTTTCAGCTTTTAGATTCTCGGCTTCGTTGTGCTCATAACGAGTCTTCATTCGGGTTAGCCTATTCTGAAACCAAAACTTAATTTGTGAAGGTTCCAGTCCTAGCTTTTGACTTAGCTCCATTTTTTGTTTGCCGTCTGGCATGGGGCAAGTCCTGAAGAACTCCTCAAGCCTTTGTACTTGCTCCTCAGTATGGCGACGATAACGCTTCTTTTGACCCTTACCGTTATTGTCCTTATCTTTACTGAGATCTTGGACGTCGTCGGTGGAAGGGCCAGGCTCCATGGGTTCGATCCCAAACATGACTTTGAACTCTTCCTCTCCCATGTTTAGCAGGTAACGATAGCTCTCAAGGGTGTTAGGTTGAGACATCTTTGATTTAGCTGATGATCCCTCAAGGTTTGCTACCTCTTTTTGCATTTTCACTCTCTCTAAACTATCTTGAGCGACCATCCTTGAAACTCTCTTCAGAGTGTAGATGAAGATTATCAGGAGAACGTCTCTTTTTAAAATTCAGGCATAGGTTTAGAAGACTATATTACTTCTCTCAAGAATTCAGTCTTTTTCACATTTCCTTTTTTATTGTATCTCTCACTCGACTCGTCTTCTTCCTTCTTTTCGTTGTAGAGGGCCCCTATCAACGTCTCCACCGTCGATTTGCTGGCGTGTTCTCCTATAAAGACGAATCTCATTTTCCTTGTCTCCCACCCAAATCACCTTTCTTTTTTCTTTTTCAAAGTTGTGTCATCCCGTCAAACTTTTGGCAAAGTTGTCGGATTTGCTTGGCTCGAGGTGGCAGACCGTCCGGGATTTGAGCTGATGAAGATAACACCGAAAGGGGATGGTAGATAGGACAATATGGCCGATAGAAACTGCCCCTATAAAATCAATATTTAACTTGCAGCAGATTATCATTTTCGCATTCTAATCTTCCTGCCTACATCTTCCCAGCCGACGTTATGTTCAAATGGCAGAGGCTTTATCATCTTCTTGGCCAAGGCTATATCTACATAGCCCATCCTTCGAGTGTCGAAGCTGAGATCCTCGGCCTGTTCAGGGAACTAAATGCTTCTTCATTTGAAGGCACTAACTTGGAGAGGGAATACAGAGCGTTCCCACACGTCTTTATCGATTTTCTAGAGGCTTGCTGAAACACCCAAAAGACAGTCACCTTAGCCCGCGTCGTGAAGGCTCGCTACCAGGATCAATCTGAATGCTTGGAGTTTGCAGAACGCTCAGTTGCTCGATACAAGGAGACATTCAAGTCTGCTGAAGAGCGGGTCTCGCTGCTGGTTCACGAGAGGGAGAAGCTGATGGAGCGTCTTGCCTTAAACTAGACTTACTTTGAGCATGACCCGAGGGATATCGTGATGAAATTCAGATGCGAGTGGCTGAAGGGGAGGCTTGATGATTTAACGGTGGATATAGCTTTCGAGAGAGATCTGATCGATAATCTGAAATTTGCTATTGAACATCATGAGGCTAGCGTAGCCAGGCACAAGGAAAAATGTACCTGCCTGTTCTTCAAGATTGCAAATCTTGAATCCCATATTGCTCAGTGTAGGCAGAGCACCAACTTCATGGAGAGTCAATTTAACTCTTTTGTGATGCTTATTAGGGGTCAATTCGGCTTTACTTTTCCTCCCCGGTGAGTTGTTTGTAAAACTCGTTGATGAATGGAATGAAAGCAAAATTTCGCATGTTTGTACTTTAATTTCCCAGCTATCGCTTCTCCCGAATATCACGATAGATCGATTCAAGGCACAGGAAATACCGAGGCTTAACATCCTTCCTGATGTTCTTGTTTGCCGTTGTAGAGAATCGGCGGCGGCCCCCACCATCCACCTTGAGCCCTGTGAGCTAGTTACGTGAATTATTACAGATATGGCTACTCGGTCAGTGTGCTAATAATGAACTCAGCCACCTGTTACGTGCCCCACTTCACTCATGTTTTTCTCTTTCGGCGTCCACTTGTCCGTGTCGGTTGTTTGTAGCGTCGAGAAAAATGCCTGTGGGCCATGCTCATTAATAAAACACCGATCTCTTCCAAGTTCTCTACGTGGTTCGAATCCGAGGAAGTTTTAAGGCAGGCCATTTGTTGATTTAATCAAAAAGGCTGCAGGGTCGGGTTAATATATTTTCTTCACGGGCTCTGATTACACAATCCATGCCTTTTCAACAAAAATACAGAAACCCCTCCAATACATTAAGAATGCCCACACGCCTGATCTGGATAAATTTACAGCCCCATCAAAATACATAACTCATACATGCTGAATGATTGACACGATTCTGTCTCCAGAAGGTTTGATCTCTTCACTTGCCCCCAAGGTTATTAGCTAAGACATCGGTAATTCTTCAAGGTCATTCCTGGCATGTCACCATCAACGAGCCAAATTTTGCTCCCGCCTAGGGTACCTGCAAAAGTAGAGGAAACAATTAGTATGTGATCTAAGGAGAGGTCGGTCAATGAATGTCCAATTCTATTTTTTAATTTTTATGGTGAAATCAGACAAAATTTTCTTAGGAAGACATGGGTGAATTTCTCAAAAATGATTTTCTTGCAGGTTTTTATAACTTGAAAAATGTGATAAAATCCTTTGATTTTTAGCAAATTTCTCGAAGGGATTTTCTTCTTTTATCAAAATGAATTTTCAGAGGTAAATTCGTTAAGAAAATCTTATTTCTATTGAAGCAGAAAAGGTGTGACAAAGTTCTTTATTGGTCGACAAAATTCCCTGAAGGGATTTTTCTACATTTTTTCAGAAATGGGATACCAATTTGATTTTTATTTTCTTTTTGAAAAAATGGCCATGATGTAAGTTCAAAATTTGACTGACACCTAACATGGACCGACCAAAAAAATAAATAAATACAAGATAAAGTTAGAGGTCTTAATTTTACCTTGAAGACATACCAATGACATAGACATGCACATGAATCGTGAATTTAAACCTTAGCCTATCTATCCTAAAAGCTTACAAATTGAAGCGAAAGACTTACGGCAAGGCGACAATCTTGCGCACATAATCAAGATTAGCCGTGTCCCACGACGCAATCAGGATTAGCCGGGCCTTTCCACTTCAGCTGCTCGAGTCAAAAATTATAACCCCCGCTTTGGTAATCTTACCAAGTCTGAGGCCTAACTTTTAAAACTAATTTTTGAAAAGAGGTTTAGGATAGAATCTGGACTAACTTTCGATGTGATCTCACGGTGAACGCTAGAACCAAATCACAAGACCATCCCAAAACTAGTGGCCCAGGTCCAGCCACGGGATATGTGTGATGTAATGCTAAAGCGATTAATTATGCACAACAATTAAATTCAATCACCGCTTCAAAATGTGCAAAAAATAAATTCCAATTTCTACACACCAAACCTGCAAAACAAGAGATTAGCCAAACACTCTACCCCTTATAACACTCATCTGCAAAACCATTTGACACCTAAAGAGTGAGTTCCAAGCAATTGCCAAATTAAATGAATTTCATGAAATTTTTTAAGCCTAAGTCCTCTAAGTTCTTAAATTTTCAAAAATTAAGAACACGTCCCCAGTGGAGTCGCCAAGCTGTCGCAACCCTAAGAATTTTTTTTTCGATCGGGTTAACAGATTATTAGATTTATTAGATGAATTAACCTAATACGGACCCTCCCAAGTCCTACCGAATCATAACTTTGGTTTTTGTTCAAATGGTTTTAAAATTTGGAGTCGCCACTAATCATTTTTGGTAAGTTGATTAGATACCTAAGTAAATTAGCAGGAGGACTAAATTACTTCTACGAACCAGAGATTATGAGTTCACGGACTTAGTTACACTAGTTAATTAAAACTAATGCCCTTTCGGTACCTTAATTTCATGGATATCATAATTTGGCAACTCAAGCTTGGTTTTTTCCTAAGACTCTAGTGGGGTGTTCTCTTTTTGTATTTTCACTTTTTAGATAGGATGCATGGATGGTATTTTATTTATTTTCAAAGTGTTAAAAATTCCCTGAAGCTGAAAGAATGAGTGTGTTAACGACTTCTGTGCAGTGTTAGTCTCCTCACTTTGGGGTCTGGTGATTCAAAAATTAAATGGCAAGAAGTCAATGACAGTAAATAAAGACCTCCAATGGATGGCCCAGCTTTGGCTTGGCTCTCCCCTTTGGGGTTTAATGGTGCAGGAATTAAATTGCGAAAATTTAAATAACGGTAAGTAAAAACCTCCAATGGGCCATTGGCTTGGCTCTTCCCTTTGGGGTTTGATGGTGCAGGAACTTAAGTTGCAGTAAGTAAAAACCTCAAATGAGCGGCTTAGCATTGGCTTCGCTCTTCCCTTTGGGGTTTGATGGTGCAGGAATTTAAATTACAGTAAGTAAAAATCTCCAATTGGCGGCCTAGCATTGGCTTGGCTCTTCCCTTCGGGGTTTGATGGTGTAGGAATTTAAATTGTAGAAAGTAAAACCCTCCAATGGGCGACCTAACATTGGCTTGGCTCTTCCCTTTGGGGTTAATGATGCATAAATTTAAATTGCGGTAAGTAAAAACCTCCAATGGGCAGCCTAGCATTGGCTTGGCTCTTCCCTTTGGGGTTTGATGGTGTAGGAATTTAAATTACAGGAAATAAACGACCTCTAGTGAATGCGCTTTGCCTCTCCATTCTGGAGATTTTGTTCTTTACAATAAAATACAACAAATTGTTTCAACAATTTGAACTAAAATCCGTTGACGGGTCGGCTGCAAATTTGATGGGCACCTTGGAATTTTTTTGGGCTCACTTTGCACCTCCATGGAATTACTCGTTGATACAGAGTTGTCCCTTTTTTTTTACCTGCCATAAAATATGGGGAAAAGGGAGATGGAGAAAGTATATACAATTTGTGCTAATTTGAGACTAAAACCACAAATAAATGAATAAATAAAAATACTTAGCTCGAATTTGCTTGCTCGTTAACGAGGATGAACTTTTGATTTATGTTGATCGATGAAGGAATTTGTGATGATAACCTCTAGCTTTAAACTCCCATCATTTTCAAAATTTTCTCTCTCTTTTGGTATTTTCTTTCTCTCAAATTTTTCTTCAATCTTCCAAAACCCTCTCAAACATCAAAAATTTTCTCTCCCAAAAATCCCCCTCCCAAACTCACTTCTTCTTCCTTTTATAACCCACTCATCCATCTCCCATTCTAATTTTTCCACTAACTCTATCTCCCATTCTAATTTCTCCACCAACTCTTCTTCTTTTTCATCTTCTTTTCTCCATCTCTATCTTACATTCTAATTTCTCCACTAACTCATCTTCATCTTCATCTTCATCTTCCCTTCTCCATATCTATCTCATTTTCTCCATCCATTCTTCTCCATCTTCCCTTCTCTATTCTTATCTTATTTTCTCAATTTATTCTTCTTCATATTCTCTATTCTAATTTCTCCACTAACTCTTTTTTTTGTTATTTGCAAAATAATTCTTCAAAAGTTAGGTATTTGCACTCTAGTCTCTGAATTTTAAGTATTTTAATTTAGTCCTTGAAAAAAAAATTTCTTTAAGTCCAAATCTCCTCACAATTTTCAACACACCTACTGCATGTTGAATTTAAGCTCATTTCTTGCTACAGAAATTAATACAAAATTTAATAAAAGCTCTTTTTGTAAAATTGAGTCATTATGGGTATAATTGGGCCAAGATGAAAATTTGAAATATTAGAGAATAATGTCACAACTCCTAAAAGTGAAAAATAAAAATAAATTGACTCAAATTGAATATTTTTAGGCCCGATTCGAGATTATGCTCGTGAAGAAATACACGACCCCGAATCGGATTTTTTAAATTTGTGATAGCCAACATGAAAAGAGATTTAAAAGAAAAATATTGACTATTTTTATGTATTTTTGTGGCCTCAAATGCTATTATTTATTAAATATTTTCCTAATTTCTAAAAAATATATTTAAAAAGTACAAAAATGGTTGCCTAAGCTTGGCCAAGGCTTCCAAAGTTGATTTTTCAATTTTCTCATTTTTTTCTTGAGTTTTTTTATGAATTTTTGAAAATAAAAATATCGAAAAATAATGAAAATATGAAAAATTATTTTTTTTTGTCAAAATTGGTTTTCTAGGCTTAGCCAAGGTCCCCAAAGTTGATTTTTTTATTTTATGAATTTTTATGGATTTTTTTATTAATTTTAAAAGAGAAAAGATGATTAAAAATCAGGTATCAACAATGAGACGGTCAATATCCAATCAAAGCTCCTAATCTAACGCTCATCAGTTAGTCCTATATCGATTAGGATTAGAGAAACCCTTCTTGTCTATAAATAATAGCTTATCTTTAGGGTTTGAGGGGTCGGCAAATATTTTTCGGAAAATCTTAGAGAGGAAAAGTGGAAGGGTTGAGAGCTACTCCTTGGGCATTTTCTTCTCCAACATGCAACCTTGCCCCTTAAGTAGCCCACTAGTGTTCCCACTCATCATCACGATTACTGCAGCAATTTGTTGTTCCTAGTGCCGAGCATAAGGTAGAACAATTGAAGCTATCCTTTGTAGCTTCTTGTTTGGTCCAGACCTTCTGAGAGGTTCAAGATTCAATCGCAATTGTCCTAGTCCCTATCAACTTTCAAGACGAAAAAATGCTACTGTTCAGTGCCTATTTTGCCGCTGCTTAAGGACCGAAATACTTGTTGTTTGATGCCTAGGACAGCCTCCGTTTGTGCAAATTATCCTCGCTATTTGGCGCCTCAAGTTCTTGTTGTCCAAGGATTGAGTTCCAAGCTGTTTAGGGAGTGAATCAGCTGCTGTTTGGGTTTCGTTTTATTGCTGATCCAAGCCAAAACAGTACCTTTTTTGGGCGGTTTAATCCCTTGGTTTGGTGCAAGTTTTTATTCATTGTTTGAGCCAATTACTTGCTGTTCTTGCGCAACATTTCCACTATTTTGGGCTGATTTATCGGGCAAATTTGCACTCAAATTATTGCTGTGAAGAGTGACCGATTGGAGCCCCTTCTTTGCTCAAACCGATCCCCATTGGCGTGCACAAGTTCCCCTAGCCAACTAGTTCAAGGCTGCTTGGTTCTCAAGTTTAGATATGAGCTTGAATTAGGTAACTTTCCAATCCGTAAAATTCGGAAAATGTTATGTTAGTTCTTTGAATATTGATGGGTTATGATTGCCTAACGATTTTTTCGGATATCATCATTGCTTGAATTGAAACTTGAACGAGTATTGTGGGATATTGAACATATCTTATGAAATTCATGCTCATATATTCAGATTTTCAAAATTTGAAGCATATCTACTTAGATGATCCGAAATTTTGAACTGAATTCGTGATGCCATGTTCATCTCGTTATAGCAGAATATTCTTATGGTGATTTTGATTCTTGACTATTATTTCAAAATCATGCACATCTTTTATGGGATGTTTAGAACATTTTTAGAAGTAATCTTATCTTGAAGAGATTGAGCATACAATTTGAAATATTCAGACTTTCCCAAGTTCAAAATTTAGAATATTTTTCCGGAAAAATTTTGAATATATCTGGCTAGTGATTATCTTGATTGGATATCCTGAAACATATCTTTAAAAATTCTAGATATTATCTAATACACTCTAAATATCTCATAATATAATCCTCCTTTATTTTTAAAACATGTGAATCCTTTGTAGATAGGGTCTTATACACTTCAAAATTTCGGCACCTACCCTAGCTTGGCCAAAAATCATTCTTTTTATACTATAGTCTAAAGTCAAATATTTTTATAATATTCATTGAGTATAATACATGCTCCCTTGCACCTTTGTCCCTCAAATATGTGCATTATGGATGACCATTCGACTTCACCCTCGAAGTAAGACATCATCCACACAAGTGAAATTATCCATCTCATCCCATAACTTTGGGATCACATCGATAAATTTCATTTAAATTCACCATCCGACTCCACCCTCGAGGCACGATGTAAATAAATTCCCTTCCAACCCTAAATCTTGGGTACGAAGCGAATTCATCGGAAAAATTCAGATCACAAAGTGTACAATACTCAAGGTTTATTATACTTTTATTTGACTCTGTTTTCATAAAAAAAAATTACAAAAAAGAACATGAAATTATGGTCTAGAATGGAATTAAATGTTAGGATACCTTTTAATATAAATTAGACTTTAAGTGATCAATTTCTTAATTTATATTGTCATCAACCTTTAGACCATCTTTTATTTTTGCATTTTATTTAATCCAAAAATATCCACACAAAAAAAGGTCATTCATGTGCATTTCATGTAAGGTTGGTCACACATAATTCATGTTATTATTGTCATTCACACATTATTATTCATGTCATATAGGTAAATTTGCATCCTTGCATGTCATGATTTTTTAAATTTTAAGTCATGTTTTGTGTGCATTAAAACTCATATCATGTCAATTTTTACGAAAATTAGCATGCATTTTTTTTCATTCATGTTATTTTGTATATCATTAGGATCCATATTTTTAGTACGTTTAACTTAATTTTTTAGACATCATGTTTGTCATATAGTTCAGAATGCATAGCATCATATAGTTTCATGTCATAATTGTACTCGTGTAGTTGCATTCGCATTGCATTCATTATTTCAAGAAAATCCCAAAAAAATAAATTGCACCTTGGTTTTCAAAGAAATCAATTGAATTTTCCAGTTCAAGAAAATTTTTCACAAGAATGGTACCGAAAGGGTGTTAATTAAAAAATTAACATAATCAAGTCTTCGAATTTGAATCTCTAGTTACCAGAAAATAAGGTATTCTCCCAATACTTTATTTAGGTTTCTGATCAACCTATCAAAAAAAATTAGTGACGACTCTAAATTTAAATCATTTAAAAAATCTTGTAATCGATTAACATGGGAATTCCATAATTTTCAGGTCACGATAGCTTGGCGACTTCATTGGAGAAAAATACTTGAAATTTTCAAAAACTTGGGCTTAATGATTGACTGATGAATTTTTGGAGATTCATTGTATTCCAAGAGGACTTAGGCCAAATTCTTGTGATGATTTCTCTCTTGGTTGGCTTTGTTTCATTAATCACTTAAGTGTTACATGTTTTTGCAAGATAAATTTAAACTATTATTAACCTTTGTTTTGCAGAGTAATATAGTTTGATTTTATTTCTGATATGAATAATATGCCATGTGTTTGCATGCCTATTGCATTGCATTTTCACTATGATCAGACTTAGATCGCTAGAAATTAGGATGGTATTGCACTGGAATACACCCGACCTCACCCTCGATGTACGGTCGACCCCGTCCCCGATTCCGAGCTTTCATTTCGCATTGGAGATCTCTCCCCCGGCCATACCCTAATGGCATGGGCAGAATCTCGACCATGGCCGAAATTCTAGAAACTAGACTCGACCAAGTCCCATTGGTACGGTCCATTTTCAAAATTTCACTTTGAAAAGATCGTTAATCAATTGACTTGCATTCATGTGCATGTGGTTGTAATCGTCGTTTTTCATGGTAAATCCTCAATTTTTTGTCTCGTAATTTACTCATTTATTTATCGCTATTTTCGGGTCGGTCCATGGCATTAAGATTGTCGGGTCTTTGTCTATGATCATGGGAAGCAAGAGTACCCAGATCATCATCTCACCAAAGGAAGATTTGAGCGAATAGTTGACTCAATTGGATGTCACAACTCGTGGATATGTAGATGTCAGAGTGGGACGGCTAATACCGATTTTGGATATTCGAACTTGTTCTGGTACCGTGCATGCATTAGCTCATTGCTAGAGTCCAAACACCTCCACATTTATCCTAGGTAAGTGCAAGCTCACCCCTACTTTGGAGGACTATAGCATGCTTGTTGGAAAACCTTTGGACACAGAGTTGATTTGTCCATCTATCGGATTAGATCCCGCCATTGTGTTAGCCAATTTTTTAAGAATTAAAGTGGAAGAAGTTCGTAAAATTTTGAAGGCTAATCGTGGAAATTGTCCATTTTCTTTCATGAAAAAAATGCTTTAATGAAGCACCACCTTTACAAAACAGAAAGATTTTTCTATTAGCCTTCTTTGGAATGGTTATTTTTCCATATTTCTAGAACTTCCTTAATCCTTATATTGCTTTTGTCGCCCAACAAATTTGTGATGGGAAGAACTTGGTCCATACTATCTTATCCGAAACTTTCATATCCCTTACTAAATTTAAGCAAGAAAAAGAAAATATTTTGCAATCTTCGATTGACCTTTTATTTATATGGTTTTTATCACACATCAAGCCTTGCAAGAAACTTGTTTCAATTGAAAAAATCATGAATTTTTCACATCCTATTGTGGTTTTCAAGAATAAGCAAGACGAAATCTCCAATTATCATTTTTTGGAGTGGCTAAAACTTTTGGCAGGTCCAAATCCAAAGGTTTCCGTTGGCAAATTAGTTGGTTCCAAGTAGAAAAAGCTCAACTTGCGAGCAGCGAAGCTAAGCCGATTCCATTACTCGGGTTTATAGGAGCAACCGAGTATTACCCCCTTCGAGTGGCAATCAATATGGGGTGGTTCAGACTTTGCCATCACCTCTCGAGGCCAATCGACTTCAGTTGGACTTTACTCGGAGTATCCCAGAGCATGAGCAAGCCGTGAACACTGTTCACTCCTTGTGAGATTTGTGCTAGCCAAGTAAACTCAAGCTACCGATGAAGGATCTGTCAGATAATGAGAAAACTCATCATGAACTCATCATGCTACGGCCCTCTACATCAAGAAGCATGTGATTCTCGAAGCAATGCAACCAAAGCTTCTTTGGGTGTCAATCACAGTTACCAAAAGGGCCAAAAAAGAAGACCTCAAGTGAAAGTTGGAGCAAACTCAAGAGATGATCGCAAGAGTGACGACAGCGAACTAGCGATTGAATCATAAGCTAGTTTTCCAAAAGTCATAGATCAAGTCATTTGTCATCGAATTGTTCGTCATTGAGTCATTTGTCATTAAGTATAGTCCTGTTTTCCACCACTTTATATTCGAGTTGTGATTTTGTTTTGTCAAATTTTTGGGATCGTGTGAGAATAATTGGCTGTTGAATTTCAAATTTCATGTTTGGATTATCATTCTGAATCTATTTTCGATTGACCATACTGTATTTAGTGAATTTTTCAAGAATCTTCTGATGCTTTCTAAGTTCTCACCCTAAAATAAAAAATGTGCAGGAGGTCTTAATCTATCATGTGTAAAATTTATAGAGTAATCCATGGCATTTTCCATTTACTTATGAGTTTTAATTGAGAATAGAGTGATCTCGAATTTTGGCTATTTTCTTAACTCGACTTCGCCTCACTGATTACCACTAATAAATGAACCTTTTTGAATAAATCAAAGGAAAAAATTGTGGACCAGGATCTGAACTAGTCACCTCCAAAATTTCATATCAAAATTCGCATTTTTGATTGCCCTTTCGCTCTTCAACTGAAAACCAGTTAAAATAGTTTTTTGGAGAAAAATTTTTCAAAGAAGCATTAAACTGTATTGATTCGTGCACTTTTGGCCTAGGCACAAAACACAAAAGTTGTTCATTTTGTTTCAGCTACATGCTCACAAATTGTCACAGCATTTCAATCATTCCATGATTTTTCATGAATTGTTTACTAAAATCCGACAGAACTAAAATTTTCCCGAGTCATGGTCATGAGTGAAGTCAGGTCACGTAAGTTAATTTGGTCTAGAGCCATGGATCAATTCATCATCTCTCTTCATTATACTGATCATGCCGATACCTTTTGTAGGTAATTCATCACAGATCCCCCACATCCCCACAATACTCAATCGGTGGTTAGAAAAATGGCCAATCAACCTGAGATCGCAACCATTGTGGAGGAGAAATTAAAGAAATATATAAGTGCCATGAATGATCGAATAGCCGCTTTAATAACCCAGCTGGAAAATTTAATGGTGAAGTAGCAGCAGGCCAGTTCCAACTCTCAGTCAGGAACTCTAGCCCCGACTTGCCAAGGCCTCCGTCCTGACAAAGCTCACATAATGAATGATGATCCCACAATATCTTTGGATGATGTCATTCTAACAGGCACCGACACGCCTGCTATGACCTCAACTCCTCAATCTATTCTCACTCCTTCTCCAACCCTAAATGATGAAAATGCTAAGCTTATAGCAAGGCTCGAACAAAGGATACATGATGTTGAAAGAAGTGGCCAATACTTTCATTAAGCATTTCAAATTTAATCTCTACATCACCATCACACGAGAGGATCTAGAATGGGCTGAACTGAAAAGATGTGAAACCCTTAAAGAATATGCCACCTGTTAGAGGAGCATGGCATCCCAAGTCATACCTGAGCCTCCTGAGCGTGATCTAATGAAGTAGTTTATGTCTACACTTCTGCAGTCGATTCGTTCAAGAATTCTAGTAATGACCGTTCAATCCTTTAGCCAATTGGTTGCTATATATGAAGAAATTGAGTCTGGTCTGAAGAAAGGGTGGTATGGTGATGATAACTCTAATAATAAACAGTTCCCAACCAAGAAAGATAAGGAATCAGCCCCACAAGTGAACATGACATACGTAGAAAAGCCTCAAGTTCAGATGCCCAAGGTGCAGGTTCCTAATCAACAGCATGCTAATTTTGGTTCACAGGATCAGGGATGCTATCAGCGAAGGAACCGTCAATTTTTGCCTCTTCTTGGTACTCATCTCAGGTATTGGATGTGTTACACAAGAAGGAGCTTCTGACTATTGAGCCATTACAACTTAGTTATGCAACCTTTCCAAAATATGACCCTTCAAAAAAATGTGATTATCATCGGGGGGGAGCCTAGGCATAACACAGATAATTGTTCAGTACTCAAGAATCGTATTCAAGACTCACTCGAATCTGGGACATTTTCCTTCCAAACGAGTAGCAAACCGAATGTGCAGAGTAACCAGCTTCCAATTCATTTGGGTAATGTTTAAAGAATCATTGGTGTGAATAGGCACAGATCCATATGAGTAACATTCTTATGCTTTTGCTTTTCCCCTGTACGGGAACCTTTATTAATTTCTAGGACTTTTCATTCTAATTAGGATTTTCCTATCAATAAGATGTAATTTTTTTTATTCATAATAAATAAATTACATAAGTTTTTTCATCATTTTTGAAATTTTTTTAACTATCCCAAACCAACCCAATGACGATAACCAACGATCGAAAAGTATGTCATCTATGGTAGCATAGAGGATTGGGCTTCTCAAGAATTCTCGTCCCAAGGTTTTCAAAGCAAAATGCTTTTTAAGAAAAAAAAATCTTCAAAGCATAGTTGGTGTGCATTTTAATTCTGGTTATCTTACTGATCCGTCCACTAGACGTTTCAAGAATGTTCAAGGGACAATTCCCTACCTATGCATCAAGTCATCAGCCAATTGAAGTTGGTCTTTTGACAGTATCCTATCAGTTGATGGAAGGGTCGACAAAAAAAGAAGTTGTTTGCCAAGTCCCAAAGTCTAACTCCTAACTAGGGCATGACTAGGGGATAATTTTATATTCAAACATGACGGAAGATGGGGACAAATTGATCGCAAACACAAACTTGAGAAGGGAAGTATATCTTCTCTATCTCATGATATCCTCAATATGACATTCGATTTTCCTTCTTGTAGGAGTGCACAAAAGATATATAGTTGTCTCCAGTAAATGGCCAAAGCATCTCTAGTTCTCATGATTGATTTTATGTGCATTTCCTTTTATGTAGGGGCAATCCAATAGTTTGAGGTTTCTTGCACATCTGAATAGCAAACACATGAGTTTTTCATAGAACTATCACAAGTCGTGCTTCATTTTACTCGCCTTAAAAATGTTCAGACATTGAATAGTTTACACATGATTACACTTGGTTGGTACTCACTTTTTTATTCTAAATATCCAAGATTGAATTTCATCAACTTGGAATTTCATAAACATTGACTTTCTATTTGTATTACTAATCTTCGTTGGGAGAAAGCTTTCAATCAGGTAATCTATATGATCTAATGAGATGGCCATATTGAGTGAGGAACATCAGAATGACGAAAGACAAGCCTTTCTCCATACATGTCCTACATTTGTAATCTCTAGTGAGTTCAGTATAAAAGAAATTTCCGTGCTCATAAAGTAAAGAGTTATCTTGCGAAAAGTATGACGACTAAGGTGATGAAAGGCATTCAGTTCCTTTATCCATACACTACAGGTTATCCTTTGCTTTAGCCCCTTTGAACGGAGTATTCCTTTTTTACCCCTATCAAGAACAACCACATATTGTGACAACTTCCAGAAAGTTCAAGAATGGTTAGAATTTCCTTGCTTTCACTTATATCAATCCTCAAGTGTGTTTATTGCATGCGAGTTTTACGGGGGTTCGAGTGTCTTAGACATGACGAAGAACATTTCTTCCTATACGTCAAACACATTTTAACCTTTACTTAGCCAATTTGAGCGATAATTCATTTCTTACAACCCAATTGGTGATCATCATATGGTGAATGATTAAATCGCCTTGGAGATAAACCCATCTTGAATGAATACGCGTTACGGAAAGCGCATGAAAGCTCATCCGGTGAAGCTCTTTCCTTCTCTTTCACAGAGAAAAAAAGAAAAAAAGAGAGGAAAAAAAAAGAAAGACAAAAGAATAGCAGAAAAAGCAAGATCTCTCTTTCGAAAAAGAAAAAAAAAAGACAAGAAAAAGGCTCTAACAAAAAAGAGAAGGAAAATTCTTAGTTGAAGTCATTGAGAAGGATCTCTCTTAAGCAATAATCATTCGTGAAGAAAATCATTTGAAAATTTGCCAAAGCAAAGGTCATTGGTAAAAGCATCAAGAATGGGTTATCACCAATTAATTTATGATATACCCCTTCGTTATAAATAGGCCTTTTGTTTGAAGCATACCTAAATCTACATTACAACCCTTACCAAAGTCTCTTCGATTAAGGTACTTGAGTTAACGTAGTATTTCAAACGTTTATAAATGTCGCTTGGGGAAGTGCAAGCAAGATCAATAAATTTTATTTTTATAGGATTTCTGACTTGTAAACCTGAATCAGCTGAAGATATCATTCCATTTCAAAGCCAAAATGACTCTCACATGAATCCCCTTTGCTAAGCTTTTAACCGAGCTCGAATTACAATCCCTACAAAGACCTCTCGAATTGGTCTGGTCATACTGATTGCAAGAATACCCAGACCCTTGTCAAGTATGATGATAATAGTTTTGAGTGATTTCATATCCATATCAATGGTTAGGTTCAAAAAGCTTTTTTCAAAAAAGTAAGTGAAAGTCCTTTCTGACTAAAGATTTCTTATTCAATGTGATCAAAATTATTAAAAGGATTAGATAGGTTTCCTTATTGATAAAATTCCCTAGTGAAGCATTGTAATGCAAGCAAACAAAAGAGTTTTTACTGGCATATGATGTTGCATTTATATTGATTTTATGCAAATGATCATTTTAATTCTATTTCAAGTGAATAAGCAAGTGTGACATGGTTAGCTTGTCTATTCCTTGATCATTTTCCTGAAAAACCAAGTATGTTTTCTAATTATGTCTCAAGTACTTTTAAGTGGCTCTATTGACCTAAGTACACATTTCATCCTATGTATTGACTTGACCCATTTCAGGTGCACACTCTTATATGTGCTTGTTTTGTCCCATCTCAAATGCATCCCCCTTTTGGTGTTCACACTGATAAAATTCGTGTGGCCCGCCCTTTTTCTGTGTTCATACTGATGTTATTTGTATGATACACTTTTCGTGTTTACATTGATAAAATTTGCGCAGCATATCTTGATGTGTTCATGCTGATGAGATTCGCATGACATATCCCTTTTTGTATTCACACTGATAAGATTTGTGTGTTACATCCCTTTTTGTGTTTATGTTGATAAGATTCACTTGACGCACTCTTTTTTTAGACATTCTCAGCTTGCGGCGACCGCTAAAACAGTGGCAATCCCAAGAGAAATTTTACCAACTCACGAAGACCCACTAAAACGATGGTAGTCTTGAGAGACATTCTCAGCTTACGATAACCCACTAAAACGATGGTGGTCCCAAGAGAAATTTTATCGACTCACGAAGACTCACTAAAATGATAGTGGTCTCGAGAGATATTTTCAATTCATGGCGACCCACTAAAATGATGGTGGTCCCAAGAAAAATTTTATCTGCTCACGAAGACCCGCTAAAATGATGGTGATCTCAAGAGACATTCTCAGCTTATAGCAACTCGCTAAAACGATGGTGATCCCAAGAGAAATTTTACCGACTCACAATCGATCTGCTCTTGTGATCTCGAAAAGCATTCTGTCGACTCATGGTGACCTGCTAAAACGATGGTGATCCCAATAGACAAAAGGTACAACTTGAACCGTAACTCGAGCACATTTCTCCATTTTACATATTGCGCTATCTTGCATCAGAATGAGATTTCTGATAACAGATAGGCCCCAGTACCTTGATATCCTTGCGTCTATAAGAAGAATTTTAGAAATCAAGGGAATTGTCAGCATCGTGAAACATCTCATAAAGCCTAGATATTTCATGCACGATCCAAGTGCAAGGTTTTTCCAGGAAGCCTTAGCATATGTTATTTGTAGATTTGCGTAACATGCATCATTTCATCTGTATAAAAAATGGGATTAAAAATCCCGCAAAACAAAAATCATCATTCCTCATTTGCATTAATAAAATTTAGGTTCAATTTGATCTTTGAGCGAAACCTCTGCAAGCATCCACTTAAAGAAGGGTAATTGTTGACACCTAAATTTTAGTTTTTCCTTTTTCATTTATATTACACAAAATGAGGATTAGTTCTCGCAAAAATAATATTTTATGCATAGCTAGCAATCTGGGGCAGAGGCCATCATAAATTTTCAGCAATGTAAATGGGAATGTGCCAAATTTTGCAAAAAAATCTTGGACAAATTTCGCTTATTTAATTAAGATCTGATTGGAACCCAAGATCGCATGAAGTAAGCCCACAATAGTGTGATTTTTGGGTGGCTCTATAGACTCCTCTCTAGGCTGAATTCTTGAGGAGTTTTAATCCATTAGGACTTCTCAAGTTTAGATTTTTTAATCAGATAGTCAATATCCAATCAAAGCTCCTAATCTAATGGTCATCAATGAATCCTATCTCGATTAGGATTAAAGAAACCCTTCTTGTCTATAAACAATAGCTTATCTTTAGGGTTTGAGGGGTTGGCAAATATTTTTCTAAAAATCTTAGAGAGGAAAAGTTGAAGGGTTGAGAGCTACTCCTTGGGCATTTTCTTCTCCAACGTGCAGCCTTGCCCCTCAAGTAGCCCACTAGTGCTCCCACTTAGCATCACGATTACTGTTGCAATTTGTTGTTCCTAGTGCCGAGCACAAGATAGAAAAATTGAAGTTATCCTTTGTAACTTCTTGTTCGGTCCAGACTATCTGAGAGGTTCAAGATTCAATCGCAATCGTCCTGGTCCCTCCATTAACTTTCAAGACAAAAAAAAATGCTATTGTTCAGTGCCCATTTCACTGCTGCTTGAGGACTGAAATAGCTGTTGTTTGGTGCCTAGGACAGCCACCATTTGTGCAAATTATTCTTGCTATTTAGCGCCTCAAGTTCTTTCTATCCAGGGATCCAGTTCAAAGCTGTTTAGGGAGTAAATCAGCTGCTGTTTAGGTTTCATTTTATTGCTGATCCAAGCCAAAACAGTACCTTTTTTGAGCGGTTTAATCCATTGGTTTGGTGCAGGTTTTTATTCATTGTTTGAGCCAATTACTTGTGTTCTTACGCAACATCTCCACTGTTTTGGGCTAATTTATCAGGCAAATTTGCACTCAAATTATCGTTGTGAAGAGTGACCCATTGGAGCCCCTTCTTTGCTCAAACCGATCTTCGTTGGCGCGCACAAGTCCCCCTACCGTCTAGTTCAAGCTTGCTTGGTTCTCAAGTTTAGATATGAGCTTAAATTAGGTAACTTTCTAATCCGTAATATTCAAAATATGCCAGGTTGTTTTTTTTTTAATATTGATGGGTTATGATTGCCTAATGATTTTTACTGATATCATCATTGCTTGAATTGAAACTTGAACGAACCTTGTAGGATATTGAACATATCTTATGAAATTCATGCTCATACGTTCAGATTTTCAAAATTTGAAGCATATCTACTTAGATGATCCGAAATTTTTAACTGAATTCATGACGCCATCTCATTGAATACCATAATATTCTTGTGATGATTTTGATTCCTGATTATTATTTTGAAATCATGCTTATCTTTTATGGGATATTCAGCACATCTTTTGAAGTAATCTTATCCTGAAGAGATTGAGCATAAAATTTGAAATATTCGTATTTTCCCGAGTTCAAAATTTAGAATATTTTTCTGGAAAAAAATTTGAATATATTTGGCTAATGATTATCTTGATTGGATATCCTGAAACATATCTTTAAAAATTGTAGATATTATCTAATACATTCTGAATATCTCATAAGTTAATCCTCCTATATTTTTAAAAGATGTGAATCCTTTGTGGATAGGGTCTTATACCCTTCAAAATTTCGGCACCTACCCTAGCTTGGCAAAAAATCATTCTTTTTATACTATAGTCTAAAGTCAAATATTTTTATAATATTCAATGAGTATAATACATGCTGCCTTGCGCCTTTGTCCCTCGGATATATGCATTATGGATGACCATCCAACTTCACGCTCGAAGTATGGCGTCATTCGCACAAATGAAATTATCCATCTCATCCCATAACTTTGGGACCGGATCGATAAATTTCATTTAAATTCATCATCTAACCCCACCCTTTGGATACAACGTGAATAAATTCTCTTTCGATCCTAAACCTTAGGTATGAAGCGAGTTCATCGAAAAAATTCAGATCACATGGTGTATGATACTCAAAGTTTATTATACTTTTATTTGACTCTGTTTTCATAAAAAAAAATTAAAAAAAAAAGAACATCAAATTATGGTCTAGAATGGAATTTAATGTCAGGATACCTTTTAATATAAATTGTACTTTGAGCGATCAGTTTCCCCCAATTTTGTCTCCTAATAGGCGAGATCGGTTCATTTGGCTTTGCCACCCCTCCGAGGTCTTCTCAGTTTCTTCAGCCTTGGATGACATCAGATGCGAAGGCAGAGCTGCATCCTGGCACCATTTTATTTGGGGTCGCTATATCACCCCCCGCTATGCTTTCCTTATGTGGCTTATTACGCTCAACAGACTGCCCACCTAGGTATTCTTGCTGAATTATCGTAGAATCACTGATGGTGTTTGCTCCTTTTGCCATTGTAGAACTCTATTGATCATCTCTTTTTTGGGTGTAATTTCAGGGCTTCCTTGGCTCATTTTTGGGCTACCAAGTGCTTCCTCTCTTGGACTAATAGATCGTGGAAGGATAACCTCCAATGGGCCATTAACCATTTCTGTGGCCAGCTGCTTCATCACCATATTGCTCGCTTTTCTTTTGCTGTGTTTTGCCATCTGATTTGGACGAAGCGCAACCATATCATATTCAGAAATCAAACCCGTGATGTCTTGGCTCTTAAGATGCATCTCTTGAAGGTTGTTCAGGACAAGGCCCTTACCTTCCAAGGTGCTGATGATAACCCCAGAAATAGGCAGATTCTGACCTCTTCAGACTGCTCCCTTTCGGTCCTCGATTGAGCCATTTCTGCTACTCTGGTTTTGACTGCTGTTCGTCATCTTTTGGTTGTTGTTGTGGCTCTGCCGTGTCTGTTTTCTTTTTCTTTCGGGGTCCTATCCCCTTGTTTGCCATTACGCTTTATCCCATCAGCCCTGCACCCTCTACTACATTAGTATCGCTTTGGGTGGAGGGTTGTTTTTGTACGGGCCATCATGCTTCAGTCTCTTTTGTACACGCATTTGATTAGTCAATACGATTCTTATCCTTACAAAAAAAAAACCTTTAGACCATCTTTTATTTTTGCATTTTATTTAATTCGAAAATACCCCAAAAAAATTCATCATGTGCATTTCATATGGGGTCGATCACGCATAATTCATGTCATTATTGTCATTTACGCATTATAATTCATGTCATATAGGTAGATTTGCACCCTTGCATGTTATGATTTTTTTTAATTTTAACTCATGTTTTGTGTGCATTAAAACTCACATCATGTCACTTTTTTGCAAAAATTAGCATGCATTTTTTTCATCCATGTTATTTTGCACATCATTAGAATTCATATTTTTCATGCATTTAACTTAATTTTTTAGACATCATGTTTGTCATATAGTTCGGAATGCATAGCATCATATAGTTTCATGTCATAATTGCACTCTTGTAGTTGCATTCGCATTGCATTCATTATTTCAAGAAAATCCCAAAAAAAAGTAAATTGCACCTTATTTTTCAAAGAAATCAATTGAATTTTCCAGTTCAAAAAAAAATTCACAAGAATGGTACCAAAAGGGTGTTAATTAAAAAATTAGCATAATCAAGTCTCCAAATTTGAATCTCTAGTTAGCGGAAAATAAGGTATTCTCCTAATACTTTATTTAGGTTTCTAATCTACCTACCAAAAAAAGATTAGTGGCGACTCCAAATTTAAATCATTTGAACATACACCTAAGTTACGAATTAGTAGAACTTGGAAGAGCTCGGGCTAGGTTAGTTGATTCATTTAATTAATCTAGTAATCCATTAACTTGGGAATTCCATAAAATTTAAGTCGCAACATTTATAGATCTATATTCAGACTAATATCCCATTTTAATATATTATCACAGCTAGTGATCTGGTTTAGACTTCCCAGTTTAGAAAGAGATGATTACGCAAGACATCTTGATTGATTGGCAAACTACCTTTCTTAAATGAAGAACTCTAAACATGGAAACCAAGATTTGATTGTATAGGTGATCAAATCGATTGAGATTCTGATTTTGTCCATCAACAACTACTCAATCTTTTTTGTACAATATCGTCCAGTGGCTTGATTAGAGAGGGATCATCTGAAAATCGTCTAACAGATAGATTGGAAGTGGAGGAATATAAATGAAAACCCCAATGCTCAAGAGACATATAGAGATCATAATAAATAAATAAAAACTCCAAAGTTCAGCTTCATACTTGTTTTTCGCAAGCTAGAATTTGTAATATTTGAGAGACATTGAGTGAGACCTATCAAACTTGAGTATTATCCCTCTATTGTGTCATCTCTTATTAATTGATGAATCTAGCTAGTAGGTTGTTAGCGTGAGAGAGTAGACGTAGGCATGCACTAAGCAAAATCACTATAAACTTTGTATGCAAATTTTTTATGTCTCAACTATTGTTATTACTTTTAATAGAATCTTGGACACTAGTGAATATTATCATTTCATTGATAATATTCAAACTATGTTCTCACACAATTTTGATAATACTCAACTTGATTGTCTTATTTTTGCATTAATTTATTAAGTTTTGTTAAAAACACTTATTCACCCCCTCTAGGTGATATTCTAGCCTTCAACACATAACACTTCGCAATAGATAGTTTATGTGATAAATGAAGAAGTAGCTGAGGTCCTTTCGATAAAACTGAAAAATTAGCATTTGAAATTTTAAATGGCGTCCATTTTGAGACCGAAAGATGAAAATAGAATGTAATTTCACTATGGCTGAATGAATACCGAGTATTGATAAAAATTAGATCTTTACGATGTATAGACTTGTGGAATAGTGATGCAGGAGCATCGGGCCTCATCGATCGATCTAAATTGAAGATGTTGATTATGCGGAAGAGTTATCGGATTCATTGGACAAATTGTTGATTTCATGGTTGTCGAACTATTTGGATATTGATTGACTAGCTTGATGTCGATTCCAAGACTACTAAACGACTACCTCAATAGTAGGAAGCTATTTTGAATGATTTCCTTTGTTGGTTGATGATCTTTCAATGTGTCTGCTCGTCGTCCCAGGCTAGTGATCGAATTGGAGTCCAAGTTTTATGAGTCTTAAATGTCATGTAGTTCTCAAGGTCAAAGTTCTAGTTCCCATGTGTTTTATTGGATTTTTTTATTCCTAGGCCTTTATTGTTTTTTTCTAGCTCCTATGTCATTGATGTTGGGTGGTTCCCATGCCTTTAATATTTGTCTATTTGTGATGTAAATCCTGATGTGAAATCTCAAACTTAAGGTAGTCAACTTGAATATGAGAATATATGAGACTTGTCTCCGTGTGAACAAATATCTATCCCGATTTATATATTCTTGGAAAGTGGATTCTTTCTTGGTGATGAGCCAAGAAGCACGGAATCCTCGGCTGGTGATATTATGCAGGTCTTGATGTTGAGTTTCTCCTATCTTGAAATCTTGAATTTTAGGCTGGTGATATTCTATAAGCATTGATGGTGAATTTTTTCAATCTTGATCCTTTGGCTGGTGGGTATCCTGTAGCCCTCAGGTGTGATCGTATTGTATTTGCATTCATCTTTTGAACCGGAGCTACTCATTACTAATTTCTAGTTTGACTTTAAAGGTACAGTTTGTTTGAAAAAAGAAATTACTTTCTAAAATTTATTTTTCGACTTTTAAATGAAAAATAGATTGAGAGAAGAATATTTTGTTAAAATTGAAAAGATTTTGTAAAACAATAATTCTTTATTAGGAAATTTTTAATGAAAAAAAGTAAATCATAAATAACGCTTATCCACTTCGTTACATGTGTCCATCAATCTTCCTATATTACTTTGAGGTCCAAGTTTCAATACAAAGTGATCTCTTACCCTTCCTCCTTGGGACTCCAATACACGTGGGTTCACCTAGAAGACACTATTCTGAGGAGTACATTTATTCAATGGATAAGACCATACGTATCGCCTTCGATTCATCTTCTCGAGCACGCTCTGACAATCTGTTCATACTTCACGAGGTACCAAAAATCACGCAGAGCCCATCGCTCTCTCTGGTTAATCTTTGACTCTTGGACCCTGTGAATCATTAGTCAGGTCGGTCATTTGACTTTTTGGACAAGGATAAGGTCGGGACAAACAAAAGTAAGATGAGGGAATATTTTTATTTGTCGACAATGTACGTGGAACTGACCTAGAAACTACGTTGAAATAATGTTCATGATACGAAAAGACAACCCGCGTATGGGTCGAGGTTGCTTCTTTGGGTTTGGAAATATGACCATCAAATCTATGCCACCGTGATGGAAGTGGCCTAGGACCTTCTTCCTATGTTTGGACAAAGATTGCAACTTATTGATGCGCTGTTATTGTCCAGTCATATGTAATCACTGCTCTTGAAACGAAAACATTATTTTAATAAGTACACTTAATATCCCTTCTTTAGATCCGTTGTTGATCGTTGGAGTCAAGATTATCTTATGAGAAGGCCAGAGTAGTAGGGTTTACAGGAGCACCGATGGATGGATTCGAACTAATCCAACTTCGCATCGAGAAGGAACGTGGCCCTTTTCTCAACAGGAGGAACTTTAGATTTTACATCAATACATATGGATGAACACAACTAACAACTAATCAAAACTTATTGTTACATTATAATGATTAATATCGTATTATAAAGTTTTTTTTTCTAATTAAAACTTCATTTGAAACTAGCCTTGAACTTGCTTTGGGCTTTGACTTCTAGGCTAATCGACTTTTTCAATTGTTTTGAGATCAAATACGCAGTCAATTTTCCGTGACAGCTCTGTATATTATTGAACATACTCAAAACCCTTATGGTATGGTAACTCCTCAAATTTACTGTTTGGCATTAAATATTTCCTCCATTATCTGGCCATTCATTTTAATTATTTTGTCAGAAAATAATTGGGCTTTCAGCAAAAAATTAAAATTGCCACGCCAAATGTCATGTTTTGTATTGGCCTATTTATTATGCATTCCTAGTTTCAATAATTTCGTTGTAGCACAATGAACTTAGAATTATTACGGCATTTGGACCACTCACACGCTGTTATTGGATTTAGGGAACGACATCGTTTGATACATGATAGGCCCATATACCTAAAGGTTGTGATGAACGGTCAGGATTGCTCCACCAGTACCGATAACAAAATCCTCAAAGTTCACTGTAGTTTATGGTTTCGAGGATTTTAAAAATATTACCATTTCATTGAAATAACATTCTAGGTCATCCTTGGATGGAGGGTTCCTTGTCAGCACAAAATTGATGAAATGAACCGACATATGTGCACAAATTTAGGACAAATCATCGTAGATGAAAATGATAGCGATTACTCTCGACATGGATACTTACTAAACGTCGGTAAGCAGCGGTCACATGAGTTTCTAACCTTTTGAGATTTTCAGATTTGATAAATAAATAAATAAAAATCCGATTTAGATGCTTATACGATCTTGACTTTCATGATCGCCGATCTAGAATGAAGATGATGAGATTTGATAATGTAAATGAAGTCCAATGAAACCTGACGAGTGCCCTATTAACCTACAAAGATTGTATTGATAGTGGGTTTGAAACCTAACTAGTGCTCCGAGACTGCTTTTAGAGATTATTTACATTATTTTATAGGGTTCGAGATTGATTTGAGAAGTATTCAAACATTAGATGAAAAGAAAAAAAAAACTAGATGGAGTTCATTTACGATAGGTGAACCGCACATCAAAGATGTAGTCGAACAGCTCTGTGTAGCAAACCCCAATCATTGCTCGACATTTCAAACTCCATGCAATCAGTCGTAAGACGAAACAAAAAGAGTGTACAAAAACAACCCCCCCTTCCTTCCTCCCCCTCTTTTTTTTTGTTTTTTCATCCCCTTCAAAAGGGTCACATCAAAAGATTAATAAAAGAAAAAATTCGAAGAAAAAAAAAGAAAGAAAGAAAGATTGGTGGCTCGGCATTTCGTTCCTATTTCTAAGATATTTCAAAGACCCGTTCCGTGGACGCGTGCAGTGAGGAAAGCGACGCGGAAGAAGGCAGGAAAGCGAAAGCGGAGCAACTCCCACTCCTTTCTGCGCGTCCTCTGTCCACATGGACAGATGGAGGAGCTTCCTTTCCCTCTGGTGACTCACGCTTTTGAGGATGGGACGCCTCGCTTGTCGGGGAGTCCTGTGCCGGGGGGGAGCTGGCACGAGTCTCCGGCCTCGTGTTGCGTTTCTCGCAAGAACTCCATTGGCCGATTTGGATTCGGTTGAGGTTCTTCAGATGGGGGTTTGCGATTTGGTATCTACCGGTCGTCAAGGTATATGCGGTCACGAGGATAGGATTAGCGGACTGGACTTGCCATTACCTATTCAGATAAAAGTGGAATTAGTAGGATCTAAGCAAAAAAAAAAAAAAAAACCAGTTCAACGCTCATAATGTCACGTAAGACGTTCATATCATCAATTTACAGACTCAAATAGAAAATTTTTTTAATTTTTTGAATAGACTCAATTGACAAAAAAAAAAATAAGCCAAAAAATTAGCTAAAAAATATTTTTGACAAAATTAACGTAATTACAATAGATTTAAAATTTTTTTAATAATTTTCCCTACACCAGATACATTTTTGGCAAGGTCTAACATGGTGAGAGATTTAGCCAGAAAAACAAATATGATTCATGGTCAGTTTTTTTTTTTTTCCTTGATTCAGATCTTTTTAGTTGGGATTTGTTGGTGACTGCTCTCCATGCACATTTCTAACAACCAAATAAGCAAACTTCTCAATTTTCATGCATCGTCGTGCCATGTAGAATGGCAGGCGTTCATGTCATCGATTTACGATTAAAATTAATCTGATAAACTTAATTGACAAAATATGAAACAATTTAGAATTGAATTAATAAAATTAAAATATTTAGGACTGAATTGATAAAAATTCAATAAGATTAATACTTTTTGGACTGGTGTATTATGTGCAATCGATATTTTAGAGATTAGAACATTCTTTATTAAATGCCTAATAAACGCGCTACACTGTCAATTTTCAAATCCTGAAATCATTTTCCAAAATTACTATATATACACTAGGGGTGCGATTGGAGGTTCCGGATAAGTTCTATCTAGAACCTGAAACCTACCAGTTATTACAGATTCTTTATTTTTCGAAACCTAAAATTTACCCTATATACTCTGGAACCTGAAACCTACCCGCCAATACAGGTCCCTTATTTGTTGAAATCTAGAACCTACCCTGCATACCGTGAAATCCGAAACCTACCATGTCATAGGTTCCAAAGTCCAGTTTCAAGGTATCTGGGAACTTGCCGTACTCTACTAAATAACTTTATATCGTCGTACTCGTTAGTCAACTTCGAAATCTTTTCCTCTTTGACTCGACATGGATAACAATCAATCTATAATGCTTGATTCCTTCCGAAGTAGCTATGTAAATATTTGAAAATTAAGTAATAATGTCAAATTTGAGAAAATAGAATAAGTATGTTTACATTTTTTAAAAAAACTAGCGGTTCTAAACAAAAATTTGATCAATCTTATCCTGTTTATGGGCCAAAATCATACTAGCAAGAAACCTTTTGTGCTCCTCCAAAATTACCTTAACCAAATATGTCGAGAAAATTAACTAGTATGATTCGGTTTCGGTTTCGATTCTCGATTCGGTAGAACTGAGAATTGAAACCAGAACATACAATTCCCTCTAAATTCAGAATCGAAAATCAAACCATGTTTTACTAGAATCAAAAATCGGATCGAAACTATAGATTCGATTCTTCGATTTTGCCGGAACTCATGCTCATCCTAATATTGAGTACACAAGTAAAAGGTTACTTTGCAGTTGGAACCAAACCTTAAGATTCCACAAAAAACAAAACAAAAAACTTAAAGGTTGCTTTCGTTTTGTCTGTTTCCGCATCAGCAGAAAGTCTTCCATAGTTGCCCCTGTGGGAGAGAATTCAACCAAACAGAGGCCCCCCTGTGGAGGATGAAGTACTAATTCTCTAAACTCTCATCTAACTTCATTAAATTTTTAGGTATGACTGTTCAACTTGCCATCCTCTAAACTAAAGCCTAAGACCAGCTTTTTCCCCATCAACCAAAGGTCATGTCCCTCTTCTCCCGGAAGATGTTTTGCAGAAGTGGCGGGGCTCTACCCTTGAAGCTTCCATGGTCTTTCGGGGAAAAAAAAAAAACAATCTACACCGTCTTCCCCATCTCTTATACGAAGTGAAGTGTTGTAGCACGCGAAAACTTAAAACGGGTCCGCCGCTAGATCCGAACAAAAATGTACTCTGGAGATTTAATTCGGGAACTGTCTCTTCGATCAGTAAATCTGGCTATATTTATGTATTCATTACAAACCAGAATCTGTTCTTCACCCACAACTATGTACAGCAAGATCACATGGAAATTGGAAAGTTCTGTTGTCTTAGAGCTAAAGAGTGCATCAGAATCAAGCTCAGAAATTTGCCCACCAAAAAAAAAAAAGAAAAAAGCATAGAAGGGTGAGTCAAAACTGTGGAAAGTCCACCAAAATTGAGTAAAACGACGTTAAGAGACTTTGTCATTAGGCAATCAACGGCTGCCTCTGTATTTCTTCGCCTTCAGCGACGGTCCCGCTGCACTGGCAGCTGTTGTCCCCTTGCCACGACCAAACTATGTCCTTGAGCGCAGGCCTGACGTCTTCTTCGCAGAACTTCACGTACTCCAGCGTGTCGCCGGCCGACTTGGAAAGTTCGACCACCGCGACCTCCGGCGCAACCTCGAAGACCTCCGCCGTCACCGACAGCCGCCCCTTCCGCCCCTCGACTGGTCCCTGCAGCCTTATCTTGAAGTCCTTCACGCTCGCGACCTTGAAGCTTAGCCCCTTGGCGAGCCCCTCGATCTTCGACATGATCGAGGTCGCTGAGCACTTGGAGGTGAACATCGACCCCGTCTTCCGCTTCGTCTCGAAGAGGCTCGACAGGTCGAAGCCCGAAGACATTGAGGAGATGAACTCGAATGCGTTGAAGAACTTGGGCGACGGGACCTTATGGGATTTAATCGACTCTGAATTCGGCAGCTTTCCATCCTCTCCTTCTCTCTCGCCCCGTGGCTTCTCCGATTCGGGGTCCGGAATCGATACAGCCAATGGCCGGCAGAATCCTTTCCGGAACCAGGGGACACGCATTATTGCAGGGATCGTGATCCGCTTCTCCGGATCGGCCACGAGCAACCTCGACACGAGCCGCCTCGTGTCCGTTGTGAACCACGGCGGGAACTCGAACTCGGCCTTGAACACCTTTCGATACATCTTCATCAGGTTCTCTTCCTGGAATGGCAGGAACCCTGCGAGGAGGACGTACAGAATCACACCGCACGACCAGATATCGGCCCTCGACCCGTCGTAGCCTTTCTTCCGCAGGACCTCCGGGGCGACATAGGCCGGCGTGCCACACTGCGTGTGGAGGAGCCCATCCTGGCGGAGCTGCTCCGGCAGGGCCGAGAGGCCGAAGTCGGAGACCTTGAGGTCCCCGTTCTCGTCGAGCAGCAGGTTCTCCGGCTTCAGGTCGCGGTGCGAGACGCCGCGGCTGTGGCAGAAGTCGACGGCGGAAATGAGCTGCTGGAAGTACTTGCGGGCGACATCCTCCTTCAGCTTCCCGCGCGCCACCTTGGCGAAGAGCTCTCCGCCGCGGACATACTCCATCACCACAAAGATCTTAGTCTTGGTGGCCATGACCTCCTTCAGCTCGACGACGTTCGGGTGGCGGACGAGCCTCATGACGGAGATCTCGCGCTTGATCTGTTCCATCATGCCTTCCTTCCGGACGTGGTCCTTGCCGATGACCTTAATAGCGACGCTCTCTCCGGTCTGGAGGTTCTTGCCGTGGTAGACCTTGGCGAACGTTCCCTTCCCCAGGAACCTGCCCATCTCGTACTTCTGGAAGATGAGCTTCCTGTCGCTCTCCTCCATTGCCGTTTCGATCCAAGAAAGAAAAAAAAAAAAAGTGCGCAGATCTGCGTGTGCTTTCCGGTCTCTCCGGAACAGGGGACTCTGTTTCGGCTCTGTTTTTCCCTACTTCTTCTCCGGGGTGCTCTCGACAGTTTCAGATCAAGATTGTTGGGGATTTTGGGAGGAGGGGTCGACTGAAGCAGTAGCAGGGAGCAGCGGAATCCATGAGAGGAGGGAGGAGATGGTGATCTGGAGCGATCCCATTGAGAAAGGGAAAGGGAGAGAGCGAAAGAGAAGGAATTATATGGAGGAGGGTTTTGATTGGAAGGGCATTAAAGTGACGTAGAAATTGGAAAGTGAAAGGAAGTGGGATTCTTTTACAGAGAGAGAGAGAGAGCGCGCGCGCACAGATTGGAAGTCCTGAAAGAGGGAAACGGCGGCACCTGGAAAGGAGGGGAGAAGGCCATGTCGATGTGGGACAACCGGGGCCACGTAGTTTATTCTTGAATCCGAAGGTGACGACGAAGGCCCCTTCGAAACCCTAGTACTGGCCTTAGACAATCTTTTTCATTAAATGATTACTTATGAGTAAGTTAAAGCGTTTTAGGACTACGTAGCACGTAATAACTGTGCAATAACTGTGCCTTAGTGGTTTCTCCTTGATTCATTTTGCAACGGCACTAAAACTTAATCACGGGGTTCTCCAGAACGTCCTCGATTTATCTTTTCGTAGAGACCAAATTGAATTGGAAAAGCACACCTAATGTTTGGTTCGGCCATGTGCTCATTGGGTCAAATTCTTTAGTGATGTACTTTCAAATCCTTTATTTATCCTACACCCGTAATAGGATTTTTTGATATCTAGAATCCGCCAAATGAGAAACTTTGCCCCTGTCGACCTCTATTAGGAAAGAGATGAATAGCAAAAGAAGTAAGTAAAATTCGATAGTAATTAGATAATATATGATCTGTCGACATAAAAGTTTTTTCTTTTTTCTATCTTGGGCTTTTTTGCTGGGAATCTTTCGATTAATTTGGTGATTTATTTTGACATTGGTGTTGTGCATGTTTGTGTTGACCCATCTTCTGTTTCTTTAGTGGCTAGGGTTTATCTTCCTCCGAGATACAAGAGTTGGGCCATTGCCCCGCCATGTCTCCAGTTGTGTGGCTCCTAAGACGTGCGTACATCTGTTGTTGGTCGGGACCCTCTCCTAGTCTGCTGTCCTCCATTTTAGGCGTTACTGTTATGTTAGACCTACCGTACCGACAGGGTGCAGACGTTGGATGTGAAAAGACCTTAAATTTGGTCACTTTAGGATAGTTTTGGAATTTTGAAAAACATGGTCGATTAAGGAATTTTTACGATGTGATGTTAGAAGATTTGGTTGATTTAGACCAATGAACTTAAATTTCCATGAAATAAGAAGGATTTGACCTACCATACAACAAATTATAGATTTTGGGAAGAATAAACGTTTGCCATTTTGGTCAATTTAGGAAATCAACTCAAATATTTGTGAAATAGGAAGGATTTTTACTTACCAAAAATGGGAAATATGTGAGATTTGTGTGTGAAAAGTGCTAGGGATTTAAACAATCGTTATTTAAAGTGTGAGATGTAATTCAAATTTGAACTGCATTATTGGCCATCATCTGATATTACATAAATATGTCCACCTTACTAAATATAGAAAAAAAAAATCATATAACATGCTCACCATGACACAAATCCCCCTAGCTTTTTTGTGTCACTAAAAATCCTAAACTTACTCATTACACGACACAAGCACCCTAAACTTTTTTCTTTTGGTCAAGAAGAACCCCATAGTTATAGCAGTGTGACGAATATACCATGAATTAATTGTAATAGATGGTGTAATAGATGGTATATATGTCACATGTATTAGATATATTCCCTAAAGCAACTATGTAATAGTTACATATTAGGGATTTCGATTGTATTTTAATTTATTATTAAATTAATGGCAAAGACGTGTTTATTCATTTGTCCAATTATATATGAATAAATTCCATAAGATCAGTTGTGACTAGACCTATTCTTGAGATGTCAAGAATATGTGTGGCAGGTTCATAGTTAGACTGAATTTTTAAAATATTCTCGGTCGATGGATCATTGAGTGGATATTAATGATCCTATTGAGACCAATGTGTTCTTAATTTTGCTTTTAAGTATTGGATATTTAAAAGAATGACGAGTCACAAGTCATTAAGTATTGCGATGCCCGAATTGGAATACAGGTGCTTGTGTCAGGCAAGTTCACTAAAGGTGACACACATTTAACAATTAGTAACATGGAAGCTTTTAGCGTGATCAATGTCTAATCGTTCATGCTCAAGTATTGTGTAAATAATCCTTAGACTTGAGGCACAATGTTGACTTGTACGTTGAATGACTATAGTTCGTAAGTGCGCATATTGGCGGTTCGCTGATCCGTCTCTATACTTAATGGTTATAGTTCGTGCACATACGAAGTCATACGTGTGCGCAAAATGAATTTGTCTCCTTGTTACAAACAAGGTATGATGTCCTATGCGATCTAGTTCTAACAACGCATTGAAATCCTCGGCCGGGATTGTAATCGAGAATAAAATGGTTATATCTCGTACAAATGCATGTAAATTAGATTTGTGCATATGATCAAATTGGTGGTTTGACAAATATTCCATGGCCTTTGTTCGATCGGAACATAGTAAGATAGAGGAATTGAATTACACTATAACTGGAGCTGACAGGTTCATTATGTTTTTAAAATATTCACACTGTCTGGATAGTCATGACATATTGCTAGATGTCACTTGTGGCTTGTAGGACCTAGTGGTTGATCGAGACAATCAATTCTCTTGGAAGTACTAATGTATCAGTACTCGTCTTACTGCCAACTCAATGATGAACCTGGGGATATCACACACATTAACTAATACATGACGACGTTGAACGGAAAATATAATATTGCAAATATATTGCAATCATGATTATCGAATTAGTCAGATTGAAATTAAATTAAATTGAATTGAATTGAATTTTTATTTTTGGTCTTGGACACACATGCATACAATGTGTACGCACTCTTTAAATGGGACACATATTGATGTATCCAAAATACACGCATGTGTTTTTTATTAAATTATATGAAGATATAATTTAAAATATATATTATATCAATGTTATGTTGCACGCACCGAACATGGTCAGCACATTGTGCTGACCATGAGTTTTATTATAAAATTTAAAAAAAGGTCAAAAAGTCAAAAGTTGCATTCATTTATTGAAACGTGCTTAGCAAGAGAAATGAAAAGTGGTCAGCAATTTTTTTGCTAACTTGCGTAATGCACGATCAGTAACCATTTCTGATTGTGCGCTGAGTGTATTGTTCCTTCAACAGTTTTGATATGCAAAAAGGTTGCAGAAACGGCGTAGAAAAAGCGTGCGTAATTCTAGAGAGTGTCCGTGAGAAAAATTAGAGAGAAAAATCAGAAAAATTCTCTCTACGGTTTTGTTCTTGCGATGACCGAAAATTAAGTACGTTGAGAGTTTTTCATCACGCGATTGCTAGCACAATCAAGTGTGGATTTTTTCCCGTCGTCTTTCTTCCGTTCGTCGTACGATTGGTGGTGTGTTTAAACTAGAGGTCCGACGCTTATAGGACTTGTACCGAAGAACATTTGGACCAACCCGTTTCAAGCATGCTACAAGAGGTAATCCATATAACTCTCTTCGTTTAATTTGATTTTTGATTGAAACGCACGAACAACGCCTTTGGAGATATATATATATATATATATGGGTATTTTATTTCCGCTGTGTTTATTATCATTTTTGGTTATGCATGTTACGTGTATCCCAACAAATTGTGTATAAGATTGGATTTTGTACATGATACAAAAAAAAAAGTTAGGGGTATTTACATCACAACAGGCAAGTTCATGACTTTTGGTGAGTTGAGAATATTTATGTCACAATGACCATATTCGGCTAATTTTAATGGTATTTGCTCTTAAAGATATGGTTTTTTTTTTATGGAATTTCATCTATAAAACTTTTTCATCGAAATCATATTCAGATTTTAGGTTTGTTTCGCCATACAGAATGACAATAAAGACAGATGCAACATTATTTCCGAGGATAAAACGGGAATAAATGAAATGCTGGACTTTTATAACCCGGTCGTGGCTTAGTAACGTTCCCTGTTTATTCTTCCAATTTTGGAATTTTTTTTTTCGTTCTCCTCCACCGGAAGCACTCGTCAGTTTGTGCGTGAAGACCTTTTCTCTACGAATTATTAGAATATTCAAACTTGGTTGCCGACCAAGGGGGTGGGCACTCACCTTGAATAGGACATGAAGTAACATTTACATAGAGCAGATCACGCTTGCAACGGCCGCACTATGGTTTTTATTAGTACAAAATTCTCTGAAGAGCTTAGTTAGAATAATAAAATTGCATTGAACGAGCCGTTATCGATGGTCTCTAGGGCAAGCAAAGTCAATATGAATAGTTGACTTTAACTCCACGCATAGGATTCTTTTCTTATGTTTACCTTGGAAACGTTCGCAACAAGGGTAGTGTGAAAAAGAAACACCACAAGTGTCATGTCTATCATGTAGCGTTCACTTAAATTTCATAACATTTTTATCGATCACTTGAGTGTTATAACTTTTTTGTGGTGTTTGATTCATCACTTATGATTTTTTTTTTGTGAGGGGGAAGCGTTTATGATACGCGTTTATAACATTTTTAGTAAACGTTTTTTAAAATAAAAAAAATTATGTCATTTAAGCGATCGATTGAAAAGTTATGACACTTAAAGAGATGCGATATGAAAGTTATGGCATTTACGATGTTTTTATATTATTTAACCCAATCAACGATAATTCTCTGGTTAAAAAACTTGTAAGGAAAATATTGTTATTTCTCCTTTTCTTATGCATTGTCTTCCTCCTTTGAATTGGTCTATCTTGATTTTTCTTCTTTGTCAAAATAGGAAAAGAACAAAGAAAACGACAGTAAAGTCGTTTAAATAAAAAGCAAGTATTTAATTAAGTTTGGTAAGAAATAAACCAATCTTCGGTTTGGCATGTTCGGCAATTAGTGCCTAATGCTTGCCAACGCATTTCTTGGCCAGCGATTCAACACCATAATGGGCCATTAAGAAAGAGTCGGCATGTCTAACTGCTACTTGTGATTGTTTGTGTCATTACTTCATAATACTTTTCACTCATAAACCGTCTAATTAAAATAAATATCAACTTATCAAAATAAACAAAAGAAACACACTATTTACTATTAACAGTTGAATATAAAGACGTGCTATGGATATGCAATGCATCATTCATCATTTACATAATTCAAAGGCGAATATACAAAGGAGAAAATTAACCGAAGTAGTACAATTGAGTAAACTTTAGGATGCCAAACATTAAGTTTAAAACTCGTATATTTCCAAATGATCTTGAAGATGGTTTTAGAAGATCTCAATCAATATCTTCATGAAGGAGAAGTGAATAAATAAGATCGAGTGAAATTAGGTGAAATTGCATAAAACCCGAGCTAGAAATACCCCCGAAGAGAGAAGTTTCTCCATAAGTGTCTTTTATTTTCATTGGGGCGTTGGTCTTCGTAATAACCCATTCTTTTATAAACCAACTTAATAGGAAAAACTACCAATCAACCCTAAGCATGTGGTGTGTAATGCCCTATATAGTACCGACACGACACGTGATGCGTGACGCGACACGCCAATATGTAATTTCTAAAAAAAAAATAGAGAATTCTAATATATTGTGTGGGTAACATAAACACATATGATAAACTATCACGTACATATTAAAAAAAATTAGTGTTGAGTTTTTTTTTAATCATTTGCTAGGGATTCAAGATTCGTTTTTTTTTTTGAATTGGTAGGATATATTAATTTTGATGGTCGGGCATATAACTAAAGTATAAATATTTTTAATAAATTTACATTTTTTTTATTAATTTATTGAAAATATTTAAAATTAAACCCACGTGTGTCGAAATGGTATGTCAGAATGCTGGACTCACATCTCACTAACCTATCTGAAGCACTGACCACATACAGGTCACATGTCGGAGGGTTGAAGAGTGTCGGTACTACATAGGTAATGCCAATTCAATCCCAAAATTCTCAATTTTTTTAATTAAATCCTAAATCTTTTATATGAAATTTCAATGTAGTATTTTCAATTAAGTTATTCTAAAATGGCTAATATGTGTGATCCAGTCATCATCAATTGTCCTACCAACATCGATTTCTGGCGAAAATTGACCGGAAAGAATACATTAGAAGTTGAAGCAAAGGTCTATATTGATGAAATCGATAAATTTAAGGTAAAATTGACCGTTAGATTGATTTGGGATACGTGTCCCAATAGTGAAGAGGTTGCTTCGGCGTTAGTCTACTTCAATTTGAGTAAAGAGAGAGAATCTGTCTGAGTGGAGGGACCCAGAAGGACACAACTATCCCATAATGAGGCAAATTATGTGGCCCCAACGCCATAGATCTTCTGATCGTGAAGGTGCGGGACATGTTACTAGAAAACAAATTAAAATAGAATGGAGAAGACAATAAAAAAAAACAAAGAAAGAAATGTTATTATGTCTCGGAATGTTGTATCCCAGATAGACCCCGTTAGGGAAGGAAGTTAGAAATTTATTTAGGCTTCATTTGTTTTCTGATAAATAAATGATTTAAAAAATATTTTCTTAAAAAATGATATCTTTTATCTCTTAAAAAATAAGTAAACAAAAAAATTCACGCTCACGAAAATATTGCTAACTATTTCAAGCGATAAAAACTATCCTTTCACAAAATATATATATTCAAGTCATTTATTTTTTACAAAATAAACGGAACTTTACAATAGAATTGTGTGGTGTAAATAAGTGGAAAATGTAAAATAGGAGAGAAATTAAATGACGAGAAAAGGAGGAGAACTTAGAGGCAGAAAAGCGGGATGGTCTCCAGCGACTTCCATGGCTAAAGCTTATGTCATGGTTCCGTCCCCTCTTCCTTTGCCAAATAAGAGACCGAAGGAAGCTTCAGTTTGTAGGGATTAGAGGCCCTTAACCCTTTCAACTTATTAGGTTTATCGATTCCATTTGTCCCCGAAAAACAAAATCAATTTCATCATCTTAGGAAAAAGTATTTTGCTAGTCATGATTCATAGGCACTCTCTTTGTTTGAGCGGCTGCTTTTCCTTTGCCTTAAGGCAAGTTTCTTTCTCTTATTTTCACTTGAACGCGCATGACTCACTCGCCCAAAAGAGTGCTTTCACATAATAGATAAATTTTATCACGACAAAATCTTCAAAGAGCACAGAAAAAAAATATATATATTATTTTCATCTTCGTAACCAGCTTTCTTTAAACTACTTATTTCAGCTTAAAGCCAAAAACTTGGAGTAGGATTCAGATCGACGACTCAACTGCATTTGGTGAAAGGTTCGTGCATATAAAATTTATAGACAAATGAGAAAGTTAAATCAAACACCGATTATTTCATGAGAAAACTAGATACCTCTTCCAAGGTCATTGTAGTACGCTCCTGTAATAGAAAATTAGCAAAGTGCTCCCATGGCTCCGGTGGAGATTCCAATAATATAATGCCCTGTTTTTCACTCGTTAGGGCTTATATTTGATTAAGCTCCTGAATTATACATCGATATATTAACTAGCGACTAAGCGGCACTCCAATAAAGTTGTTCCCAAGATGAGACGTCAACCTATAGCAGTTGGCTCGTCTTAGGTAAGCCAGACTGCCTACCCAATTAATTGCAGCATTGACATTTAGTGAATGTCAACTTTCTCGAATGAAAAATGGCCAAAATTTTCCTAAATTAATCCATTATTTTATGTCAATAGCTGAGATTTAATCATGCAAATGCAAGGTACTTACGGAAGATTGAGGCGACGATGTTTTCTCTCTCGTATTTAATACATGGCTATCGTTTGAGCAACATGGTTCGGCCGAACCTGCTAAAAACAAATGTGTTCTGTATGTATTTCATGCCAACCTACAAGATATATACACGGTGGGTGCACCCAATCACCCTGATATCAAGCTAACAAATCTGCCTAATATAGATATTGACAGATTCTTTCTCTAAATCTAGGATACGTACACTTAACAATTACCGTAAACACAACCAACAATATTTTCTAGATATTTACAGCATATATTCCCGCATTACGCTTCTCAAGTTGGAGCATGCAAATCTTGAATACCCAGCTTGCACAACAACGAGCCAAACTGTTGGTGCCAAGGGCCTTTGTGAAGAGGTCAGCAAGTTGAGTGTGTGTAGGAACATGATAGAGATGAACATGACGCCGAAGTATTTCATCCCGAACGAAGTGGCAATCCACCTCGATGTGTTTCGTCCGTTCATGAAAGACGGGGTTTTTGGCAATATGAAGGGCAGCTTGGCTATTGCAATAGAGGTGCATTGGTTCAGTGTGAGAAACACCGAGACAAGTGAGAATCTCTTGCAACCACTTTAACTCACAGGTGGTGTGAGCTATAGAGCGGTACTCTGCTTCTGCAGAGGACCTAGAGACTGTGTGTTGTTTCTTAGTTTTTCAAGACACTGGAAACTGTCCAAGAAGAATGAACCAACCAATGAGAGACCTGCGAGTGAGGGGGCAGCTGGCCCAATCGAAATCACACCAAGCATATAAGCGGATGTCATTGTCTCGTCGCAATAGGATTCCTTGGCCTGGTTGCCCCTTTAAGTAACGCACTACGCGCAATGCCACCTGCCAGTGCTCCTCCTTAGGTTGCTGCATAAATTGAGATAAAATGTGAACACTGTAGGAAAGCTCAAGTCGAGTGAAGCACAAATAAATGAGACGTCCGACAAGACGACGATATAGGCTAGGATTGACAAGCAGTGGCCCCTTTGACAGTGCCAAGAGATGGTTCTCTTCTAATGGCGTGGAAGCCGGTTTGGCCCCAAGCAAGCCAGCTTCCGCAACGATGTCGAGGGCATATTTGTGTTGACATAGATAGATGCCAGCGGGAGACTGAGCAACCTCCACCCCTAGGAAATATTGTAATCGATCCAAGTCCTTCATGTGAAAACAGTAATGGAGATAATCTTTGAATGCTTAGACAGCTGCTTGATCATTCCCTGCTATGACTAGATCATCCACGTAAACTAACACCACAAGTTGCATGAGTTCTTTTTGAAGGGTGAATAAGGAGTAGTCAGACTGGAATTGATGAAACCCATATTGAAGGAGAGCGGTTGAAAGTTTAGCAAACCAATAACGAGGAGCTTGCCGTAAGCCATACATCGATTTTCGCAGCTTGCATACCATACCGCGTTCTAACAATTGAAAACCGGGAGGAAGTTTCATGTACACATCTTCCTCGAGGTCACCATGCAAAAAAGCATTGTGAACATTCATTTCGTGAACCTCCCAATCTTTGGCTGCAGCTACTGCCAAAACAGTACAGATAGTGACCGTTTTCGCCATAGGAGCAAAAGTCTCATTGTAATCCAACCCTTCCACTTGATGGTTCCCAAGGATGACAAGGTGTGCTTTGAATCGTTCAAGACTACCGTCAGAGTGATATTTGACCTTTTATATCCATTTGCACCCGAGAGCTTTCTTTTTGGGAGGTAGAGTGGCGAGATCCCAGGTACCACTTTTCTCAAGTGCTTGTATCTCAAAAGCCATGGCCTCTCTCCATCGAACATCCTTGACAGCTTCCGAAAAATGAATTGGTTCACATTCTGCATGAATGGCAGCTAGAAAAGTACAGTGCTTGTAGGAAAACTTATCACATGTTACATATAGTTCTAAAGGATAGACCGTACCTGAGAAAGCTGAGGGAGAAAGGGAATGTTCTAATGGGCTAAGGCGTATCGTGGCGTTGGTCACGTAGTCACAAAGTTTCACGGATGGGTGCTTGACTCGCTGCCCTCTACCTAGTGGAGTGACTGAGTCATTTGATAGGGTTTCAATGGCTGGTGTTGTGTCTTCAACTAATGGGCCTTCATCATGGGCCGTTGTATGGCCCCCCTTGTCTTCGTCGGTGGTGTCCGTAGGAACAATGGGCTCAATTAAATCATCATGTGAATTTGGCTCTTCTAGTGTGACATCTCAGGCATTATTCCAAGTGGGGCCTTCCTCTTCAAGTACATGAAAAGGCACATGGGGTGGCGAGTAAGGAGTGGGTGTCTCATCAGTAGTAGGGTGAGAAGCAAAAGGGAATTCGTTTTCCACAAACTTGACATCACGGGAGACAAAGATAATTTTCCTTTCCAAATCAAAGAGTTTCCATCCTTTTTGTCCATATGGATACCCAACAAAAACACGCTTTCGACTTCGGCTATCAAATTTATCACCCTTGCGATTTTGGTTATGTGCATAACACAGGGAACCAAACACCCGCAAGTGCTCATAAGTGGGTGGCTTGCCATGCACTATTTCATACGGTGTCTTCCCGTTAAGAACTAAGGAGGGTGTCATATTAATTAAATAACCTGCAGCCAAGATGCACTCTCCCCAAAATCCAAGAGGCAGGTTCCCTTGAAATCGCAATGCACGTGCTACATTTAGAATATGTCAATGCTTCCTCTCTACTCTTCCATCTTGCTGAGGAGTGCCAGTGCATGAAGTTTGATGAACAATCCCATGTTTCAGAAAATATTGCTTTAAGCACATAAATTTGGTGCCATTATCACCATGTACCATTTTAACTTGTCTGTTATACTGCCTCTCAACTAGAGAAAAGAAATCCATCATTGTTTGTGCCACTTCTTTCTTTTCACACAACAAATATATCCACACCGCTCGTGAGCAATCATCAACCAAAGTGAGAAAATATGATGCATCGCAAGATGAGGGAGTTCTATAAGGTCCCTATAGATCACAATGTATTAAATCAAAAATATTTGAAGCACGATAATCACTTAAAGGAAATTTGTCTCTTGTTTGTTTGGATCTTTCACAAACCTCACAAACTTTATTCAAGCTTTCACTCTTGCAATTATTGCTTATACTAGGAAGCATTTGAATAACCTTCAAAGACGGATGTCCCATGCGCTTGTGCCGAAGGTCAAGTTGGTTTTCCACACTAATATGGCAAGCTTTCACACCATGCATGCCACGATACAAGTAAATCCCACCTTTCCGTTCACCCGCTCCAATCAGCATCCTCAAAGTTAGGTCCTGCATTATACACATCTTGTTAGTGAACAATACTATACAATCTGCTACATCGGTTAATTGTGACATAGAGATCAAATTGCATTTTAATTGTGGCACATATAGAACATTTTTCAATTTGAGTCCTCCCTCAAGAACCACTGCTCCTTCTTTGCTCGTAACTACACGTTCCCCATCTGGTAGCCCCACCAGGCAACTTTCTATGGTGCGTTCTTCGCTTAAGTTCTCCAAGGTTCCTGTCATATGATTAGAAGCTCCACTGTCTATTATCCACAAGTCCAAAGCTTTCTTACAAGTCATCTTTTCAGTTCCATTTGCTTTGCATGAATTCACCATATCCACTAGGGCCTGCCACTGTTCATTGCTCATCCCTGCGACCTCATGCCTTGTGTCAGTTTCACGGCTATCTATTGACACCTGATTTTTAATCACCTTTTCCTTTTAAAAATTTAGTAGAAAATCCATAAAAATTCATAAAATTAAAAAATCAACTTTCGTGACCTTGGCTAAGTCGCAGGAACCAATTTTGATCAAAAAATAAATTTTCATGTTTTTAGTATTTTTTAGCACTTTTATTTTTCGAAAATTCATAAAAACATCAAGAAAAAATGAGAAAATTATAAAATCAAATTTAGAAGCCTTAGCCAAGCCTAGGCAACCATTTTTGAATGAAAAATAATTTTTTATATTTTTCATATTTTTTAATATTTTTTTTAAAAAACAAAAATACTTGAAAATTCTGGAAAAATAACATTTGAGGAAAAAAATACAAAAAAATAGTCAATATTTTTCTTTTAAATCTAATTTCATATTGGCCATCGCAAATTCATAAAAATCCAATTCGGGTCACGTGTTCCTACACGAGCATAATCTCAAATCGGGCCTAAAAAATTCAATTTGAGTCAATTTATTTTTACTTTTCACTTTTTATGAATTGTGACATTGTCTTCTAATATTTTAAATTTTCATCTTGACCCAATTTTATTCGAAATAACTCAATCTTATAAAAGGGCTTTAGTTGAATTTTGGATTTTAGCCCCTAAGTTAATAAAAAAAATAAAATTAAACTTTTTTCTAGGGGTACCCATGAGGTAAAATTCGACCAAAGCATAGGGGATGTGTGCTGAAAATTGTGTGAAAATTTGGACTTAAAGAAATATTTCTTCAGGGATTGAATTGCAAATACTTAAAATCTCGAGGACAATAGTACAAATACCTAGTACTTGAGGGATTATTTCGTAAATAATAAAAGAAGAGTTAGTGGAGAAATTAGAATAAAGAAGGGAAGATGGAGAAGAGGAGGTGGAGAAGGAAAGATGGAGAAGAGAAGATGGAAAAGAGGAGATAGAGAAGGGAAGATGGAAAAGAGGAGATGAAGAAAATAAGATGAGAATAGAGAAGGGAAGATGAGATGAAGAAGAGTTAGTGGAAAAATTAGAATTGGAGATAGACAAGTAGGCTATAAAAGGAGGAAGAAGTGAGCTTGGGAAGGGAGATTTTTTTTTGAGAGAAAATTTTGGATGCTTGAAAGAGTTTTGGGAGATTGAAGAAAAATTTGAGAGAAAGAAAATACCAAAAAGAGAGAGAGAGAATTTTGAAGATGATAGGAGTTTAAAGCTAGGGAGTTATCATCATCAATTCCTTCATCTTTCAACATAAATCAAGAATTCATCCCCATCGTTCGAGCAGCAATATTAATTCACAAGGTGATACGAGATCCGAATTCGGCCATCAAATCCATCAAATCAGTTAACGATCGTAGCCATTAAAATCTTTAAGAATTTCGTTACCTAAATGGATTGATTTAAATCTCGATTATGTCATGTCATACTCATATGTCTCCATATCCGCATGTTGCATTCGTAATATAATTTTCTGCAATTTAATTCTTGCACCATAAAACCCCAGAATGGGAAGGCCGACCTACCCACTGGTGGTCCTTTATTCTGCAATTTAAATTCTTGCAATCTAAATTCTGTACCATTAAATTCCAAGGAGAAGAGCCAAGCTAATGCTAAACCGCCCATTGGAGGTTTTACTTACTGCAATTTAAATTCCTGCAATCTAAATTTTGCACGATTAAATCCCAAAGGGAAGAGCCAAACCAATGCTAGGCTGCTCATTGGAGGTTTTACTTATCGCAATTTAAATTCCTACAATCTAAATTCTGCACCATTAAATCCCAAAGGGAAGAGCCGAGCCAATGCTAAGCCGTCCATTGGAGGTTTTTACTTACCGCAATTTAAATTCTTGCAATCTAAATTCTGTACCATTAAATCCCAAAGGGAAGAGCCAAGCCAATGCTAGGCCACCCATTGGAGGTTTTACTTACTGCAATTTAAATCCCTGCAATCTAAATTCTACACCATTGAATCCCAAAGGGAAGAGCCAAGCCAATGCTAGACCGCCCATTAGAGGTTTTACTTACCGTCAATTTAAATTCTGCACTATTAAATCCCAAAGGGAAGAGCTAAGCCAATGCTAGGCCGCCCATTGGAGGTTTTACTTACCGTCATTTAAATTCCTGTAATTTAATTTCTAAATCACTAGATCCCAAAATGAGTAGGTAGCAGCACTGCACAGAAGTCATTAACTCACTCCATCTTTCGACTTCAGGGAATATCTAACATTTTGAAAATACCAAAAAAATGTCGCTCCCATGTATTTCATTTAAAAAGTGCAAACACAAAAAAATATATATAGAACACTCCATTAGAACCTTAGGAATAAACCAAACTTGAGTTGTCAAATTAAGTTATCCATGAAATTACGGTACCGAAAGGGCATTAGTTTTAATTAACTAGTGTAACCAAGTCCCCGAACTCATAATCTCTGGTTCGTAGAAGTAATTTAGTCCTCCAGCTAATTTACTTAGGTATCTAATCAACCTACCAAAAATGATTAGTGGCGACTCCAAATTTTAAAACCATTTGAACAAAAACCAAAGTTGCAATTCAGTAGGACTTGGGAGGGTCCGTATTAGGTTAATCCATCTAGTTAGCCTAATAATTCGTTCACCTGAAAAAAAAAAAAATTCGGATCGCAACACTATCTTCACCAACTCGTGCCACATTTGCACGAACCGAACCCCTTCCGTGGCCTGTACCTTATCCTCTGCTTTGCGGGCACTCTCCCCACCATTCCGGTTATCCAACGAGTTGAAAACATCCTTTAACATCATGACCAGCCTTGCCACAATGAGAGCAAGTTACTGACTTATCCTTTATCTCACCTCGTCCCTTGCCCTTATATCTTGTTTGTGCCGCCAAACCTACAACCATTCCTCTTACTTCCTTAGACTTGGTGATAGTCTTCATCCTCTCTTCTTGCACTATGGTTGCATATACTCAATTTAGTGTGGGTAAGGGATCGGTTGCTAAGATATTGGAGCGCACCGTTCCGTAACTCATGTCGTCCAGCCCCATCAAGAATTGATGGACTCTCTCTTCTTCCCTTCTCTTCTTAAGTTGCAATCCAATGTTACACTTGCATCCTCCACATGTACATCTCGGGATTTGTTCGTAGTTGGCCAACTCGTCCCACAGCTTCTTCAACTTGCCATAGTACGCAACCATGGTTATCCCTTGCTGCTTGCACTCTGCCAATTCTACCTTTAGTTGCTGGATTCTCAGTCCATTGACAACAGAGAAGCGTTCCTTGATATCTTCCCACAGTTCCCTCACGGTTTCTAAGTACGTAATGGTGGAGCGCAAGCTTGGCTCAATAGTGTTCAATATCCAAGAGACAAGCATGGATTGGACTGTCCACCAATTCTCCATCTCTGGCATCCCTTCCCTCGGTTCCTTGTGGGTTTCATCTACAAAGCCCCATTTTCTCCGAGCATGTAAAGACACTTTCACAGCACGTGCCCATTCTTCATAATTTTCTCCTCGCAGCTGCACCTGGGTGATTATACTCCCGGGGTTGTCGCTTGCGTTCCGGTCATAAGGTGAAGGACCCTTCTCGGCTCCATCCCCTTGAATTTTCTCTAGTACCTCAGTACGAGGTTTCTCGGTTGCTCCTGTCATTGTAGTAGTAGAGTTCTGCCTTCAAGCTCTGATACCATGCTAAAAATAAATGTGTGTTCTGTCTGTATTCCATGCCAACTTACAAGATATATACACGGTGGGTGCACCCAATCACCCTGATATCAAGTTAACAAATTTGTCTAATATAGATATTGACAGATTCTTTCTCTAAATTTAGGATACGTACACTTAACAATTACCGTGAACACAGCAATAATATCTTCTCGATATTTACAGTATATATTCCCGTATTAGAACCTCTAAAATGTAGAATGCTCTGACAAGTAAATGTTTCCTAAGTTTGTCATTCGGTCAATCACTTCTTTAGCAAGAACAACGTAGGACAACTTGTCCAATAATGCGCATTTTTATCAAGGACATTATGAAAATTGTTTGTTGGGTTGCAAAACTATGGATTCCGTTAAGTTATGTAATAAGAATAATGACAAAGACAATAAGAATAATAATAATGTTTTATACTAGGAAGTGGAATTTTTTTTAAAATACTAGGAAGTGGACTTGGCCTACTTAACTTGTCTAATGATGGGTTGAGGTTTCAAAATAAAATATAAAGAAAAAACTTGCGCCCATGAAAATTTTCTGGGAAACAGGCAATTACTGAAGATTAACACAGCGTTCCAAATTGTACAAACTTTTGTGCCACGTTGTTCGCTAATATTACTGATGTGTCTTCCTCCCATTAAGTACGCAGCTTATGAACTTAGTGAAGTAATTAAAGGATATTGTGTCCTTAATCAATATATAAGCTAATATACCTGGATGGGTGCGAATATTTGAAGAAGAAGAAAAGGGACAAACTATCTAAAAATTTATAAACTTATTATACGGTAGTCAATTCGGCTTTAATTTTTTTTTTTTACCAATTTAGTCCTGAATTTTTTTGATGATTTACCAATGTGGGCTGAAAACCGTTGAAGTGAGCACCGACTGTCCTAATTAGTTAAAAAAACCTAAATTGATAAATTGTCAAAATATTTTGGACGAAATTAGAAACTTTAAAAAGTTTATAATTGAATCGGCCGCAGCACACAAAAATTAGAGACCTCCTGGACAATTATTTCGAAGAATATGATCGAGCAAAGGTGGTTAATCTGCGAACAAAGTCAGCCATCATGAAGGGGTATTGGATGTGCAGCTTTCTAATGCATCAAGCACGAGCACATCGGACATCAGCGAAATGGACATAACTAATTAATAAGTCGTCGGCCGCATGTAACAGTTCAAAACTGACTTGGTGTACGTTGAGGCTTCTTTGATGTTTGCTTAACTTGTCCGGATGCATGGAATTGACCTCCAAGGTTTGGGCAACAAAAGAACCGAAAACCACTAGAGGAAGCCAAAACCTTTGGGAGATACGTTCGTCAAAGATTGTGTAATGGGTCAGTTTCTTCGCTCCCCAGTAAAGTTGGTTCTGAAAACGATCAACACTACGTCAATATTAATATAAACATCACCTTTATTTCAAACTAATTAGGATGTGGTCGATAAACTCGAAACGAAAAAGCTTAAAATATGTTAAAATAAAAGCAAAAATATGGGTATCCCAAAAATAAAATAAATAAATGAATATAAATAAATAGAAAAGACTAAATAGGCCAGTATAGAACATAGGAAATTTCTTCTCCTATAATGCGGATAGCTTTTCTCCACTTCATCCTAAGATAGATCGTACGCCAATCTATTTCTCACTTCATTAAATCTTGTTTTACTACCTTCCCCCAAGTAAGTTTTGGCCGATCTCGTCTTTTCTTCATATCGTATTCTCGATAACACATTTTTGTTCTTATTAGAGTATCTAGGGGTTTACGGAGAGCATGTTCAAACCATTTCAATTTATATTCTCTCATATTCTTTGCCACCGATGCTATTCCAACTTTTCGTCGAATATCATCATTTCTTATTTTATCCATCCTTGTATGACTACACATTCACCTTAACATTTTTATTTTTACTACCTCAATTTTATGTTCATATTGCTTCTGTGATGGTCAACATTCAGTTCCATATAGCATTGCAGGTCTTATTGCTGTTCTATAAAATTTTTCCTTTAACCTAAGAGGGATTTTGCGATCACACAAACGGCACCATTTCATCTAACCTGTTTTGATTTTATGGCTAACATCCTCATCAATCTCTCTCATCTTTTGCAAAATTAATCTCAAATATCTAAAACTATCTTTCTTGGGTATCTCATGTCCAAACATATCAACAGATTCTTAATCACCTCCTCTTGTCGTGACAAACTCACACTTCATGTATTCCGTCTTACTCCGACTTAATGTAAATCTTTTGGATTCTAACGTGTTTCTCCATAATTCTAATTTAACACTGACCCCAGCCTTGATTTCATCAATAATCACAATATCATCTACGAACAGCATACACCACGATGCAAATTATGTTTGCATCCCCGCTCATGGTCAAAAGAATGGATATTTGGGTGGAGGACAACCTTATATGTCATAAGAGCAACCCAACTCTGAAACTTGTTGGGAACGTCCTTTGGCTTCTCTGAAAAGAACGGAACATGGTCGTCTTCCGCAACCAATCCCCTAACCCAGAGTCAATCGTGGATAATGCTTTCATAGTGGACATTAATTACAAGTGTATCTTGTTGTAGAAGTAGAATTCGAGTGAAAAGGTATGAACTTCACTTGTACTTTGGAAGCCCCCGAAACAGGGACATTGGAGCTACAACATAGATGGCTCATGGACCAAAGGAGAACATGAAGGATTCGTGGCGGAAATCTACCGAGATGCATGAGGAGGTGTAATCATCGACTTTGCGAGCAAGGAGAAGGCCGGATCTACACTTGAGATGAAAACCCTAGGAGTACTATAGGCGCTACACAATTTGAAGGAGAGAGAGAGAGAGAGATCGTTACATTTGTGCGTATCCTGCACAATAACACATTCTATATATAAATAATCGCCCTTATCATTTATGATCTAACAATATCTCATCAATCATAGTTGTAGCGTTTTTTGGTCCGTTGTCGCTGCCAGATAGTACGCTAGGCCAACTTTCTCCCATCATAGTCTTATCTACCTTCCTAGGACCGATCAAAAGCACGTCATTCATCTTGGTCGTTGAGTTGGCTTCATTTGAGATGCCCATCGATAACCAACATTAATTGAAACATAATTCTCTCCTCCCCAACTCAAATTTCCGGCTTGTCGCCGTCACTGAGGATTCCAATCGGATTACTTCCATGTGAGCCGTCCGAGAAATTGCGACCAAGTAGGAAATGAAATTGAAACGCCACTCGTCTCTAAGTAGTTTAATTTGATGATTTGCTCGAATGACGTCCATTGTGTCTTCAATGATGTACACAAATTATTGAAAAAAAAAAAATAACCTCATCTAATCTAAGAGGGCATGCATTAGAGAAAATCCAGGGGCGACCGTTCCTTGTGCCACGAATCCGGGGGCGATTCTCTCAATTATTGTAAGCTTCTGAAGGACGTGAACTTTGGAAGCTTTTGCAGCCATGATAATATCTGATAATGATAACACAATCATTTTTATATAATATATACTCTGCGCAGCATAATGTGATAATTTTGAAAACTGAAAAGGCGAAATGGCTTTCCAGGAGCCATGCCAGGGGGCCACCATCAAGCCAAGCGAAAGGAGTTTTAATCGCCATTGGATTGTTTATGCTTAAGAAAGGGGACAAGTACAAATCACCCGCATCCGTAAGGCTTTAGGAAGTATTGTCCTAGTTTGGGATCGCACGAGACTCATTTGATACTTAACATCCGCAACTTGGATTTCGTATATACTATTGTAGGCAGCCTATCTAGGTCTGCTATCGACATAATATTCTCTATTTGGGTCGAGACTCGTTTATGATGTCAAGACTTTGAACACACCGTGATAGTATGAAGTTGAGCAAGACTTATCTACTAGTGCAATAACCCATACATGAAGGTAGGAGATCAGCCGCATTTCGATGTCCATTTAAACCTAATGGCGGTCCATCTAAACCTAAGTAGCTCTCATATCATTGCAGGCATCTCACCTAAACCTAGTGGCGGGCTAAGAAATGGAGGGAAAATTGTCCAATTAGTCTTAAACCTATTATGTTGGTATCAATTCAAACTCAAGCTTTTCAAATTTTTTTTCAATTTAATCCTGAACATTTGCGTAAAATTCTAATGTAACCCTTCCGGTCAATTTTCACAAGAAAATTCGCTGATTTGATAGTGTGTTGTGTGGGATGGCCCGCAATGATGGATACTAAATTAGCAATTTCCTACGAAAATTGATTGGAAGGAGTACGTTGGAATTTTGCAAAAGTGTTTAAGTCCAAATTGACAAAATTAAAAATTTTAAAAGTAAATTGATATTTATAGAAAAAAGTTTTAGGACAGGTTAGATAATCTTCTTCAGAAATTGAGCTTAGAGGTGGGCCAATCGTCAAATTCTTGATGACGTAAATTAACGAAGCAACACTTTGTAATTCCGGAGCCTACTTGTCCCTGTTTTGGATCTATCTTTCTTTAGGGTATATGCCCAATTGCAGATACTGAATCAAAATCAGATGATTCAATCCAAGGGTGAACAATTTGTGGCGTTACTTCCTAATTAAGCTAAGTGCAAATGAATATCCTCGGAGTCACATCGAGATGGCAATAATTCACCGGAGAATAATGCATCGACACGGTGCTATACATGTCCATGTCGTTGAACTCGGTTGGCGAGATGCATTGACCACCTTGTTTGGCGCCATAAAGCTTTGGACGTGTTCATAATCCGAATTGACTTCCACTTTGGAGCATAGCATGGAGCTGCTGATGTGTGTTGCAAGTTGTAACTTATACGGGAAAAACTTATCTCGACCAACGAGACAAAGTCGTGGCGGAATGAAATCTTTCCGCATTAATCATGAGGCGAAGAATTTAATTCCCAACATAGACGCATACACACGGCCAATGCGTCACAAGAGGTTAAAATTTCCTTTTCGATTCATCCTTAGATGTTATACACATTAATTTTTGAAGAGTGAACTTATGGAATAGGGTTTATTTCTATATAAACCTCGGTCAAATAAAATGGTTTCCTATCAAAATATGATATGAAATTTAGCAAATCGATAAGGTATTTGAGAATGGAGAAGAAATCGTAAATATATCATTCATTGGGTTTTTCTCTATATGGAATATGAAAAGACCCTTGAATATTAAAGCAAAAGTCTAAACTGGTTTGACTCATGTTAAATCGGGATTGCTCGCGCATGCTCAAGCAATACAAGGGTAAGCCTTTACCTTGACAGCTTTATATTTTTATTTTCGAAATCACCTTTGCTTAATTTTCTCTCTTCGTTACTTTTTATCGCATTGACATTATTACCTGGAGATATATTGCCAAAAATTGATAAATCCACATGTGTTTATATAGATAGTACTCGTCACTTCTTCGAAACTGTGTGTGCTCCTCGAGGCCCACGGTATTGCAATTGCGACAAGTGGTGCCCCGACTCAGTCGGCCAATTTGGTACCCAATTTTGATTGAAGTTCGTCAGTGGGCCTGGTGCCTTGTCGTGACTGGTAACGGTGCATTCGATTCATTTAAATGCCATATGTCAAGGAAGATTTACTTCCTATAACGTAACTCCCCAAATAGAAATAGAGTAATTGGAGAAGAAAAACAGGGTTGATTTGAAAATTGGTAATGGAAGAGGAATAAAAGAATAAAAACTTCTCTTCATGGGAACGAAAATTATTGTACTAGTTTGAGATCGCACGAGACTGACTTGATACTTAACATCTGCAACTTCGGTTCCGTATATACTATCGTGGGCAACCTATCTAGGTCAAGAAAATCATCCAAAAAAAAAAAATCCTAAACGTTTTGCATTTTTTTTACCAATTAAATCATTCAGATGAATTTTAGCTAGAAATTGCCAACTTGACGTGACCTGGCACTCACGTGGCCAATTTTAAATAATACTTTATTATTTTTCAAAAAAAAGTTATTCTTTTCTCTTTTTTTTCCTCCTCTTCTTCTTCCTCCTCTAGCTAGTCCTCGGCCACCAAGCCTCACCTAAACCTAGGGAGACGGGCCTCACAAGACCGAGCTAGGGTGAGCCTCACCAGCCAAAGGAGAAAGAAGAGGAGAAAAACAAAAAAATATTAAAAATTGGTAATATCAACACTAGACAAGTCATGTCTGCAATTTTTTCTAGCTAAAATTGACCAAAATGACTAAGTTGGTATAAATGCAAAATGTTTAGAATTGGATTCGCATAAATACAAAAAGTTTATGACTGAATTGAAAAAAAAAGGAAAAATTTTCTAATAATGGTTCAAAATGCTCTTATTTTCTAGTATAAGGATCTTAAGTGAATGTTATTTCAAATAATGGTCTAAAGTACTTTCATTTTCTCAAGTAATGATCTAAAGTAAACATCATTTCAAATAAGGACCTGAAATTGCCATAGAATCTAAAAAAAGAGCATGTTTTCTAGGGCATTTTCATCATTTTTCTTTATTTGATTATTTTTTCCTGGGGCATCGGTTACCTTGTCGCCCAAAGGTGAGGGCCAGTAGGTCCTACCAAAATAGGGAGAGGGTTGGGCTCTCTCTCCCAGCCCAACCCTAACCACGAGAGGGCCAGCAATTGTTGCCTGGTCCTGGGCGAGTGTTGGGGACCCCCTCCCAGGTACAAATTACTTTATCAACCTTCGTCGACCCCCTATTGATGGTGGACAAATGGTCATAGGTGGGCCCTCTAGCCTTTTATTGTTTTTTCTTTTCTTTTCTTTTCTTTTTAATTTTTTAAGGCAATAGAAAAGAAAAAATATACAAAAAAAATCAAAATGGAGAAATGACATAAATGCCCTTTAGGCCAAGCCATTTTTTGAGGCTCCATGGCCATTTTAGGCCCTTATTAGAAACTTGATATGTCATTTCATACCCTTATTTGAAACAATGTTTACTTTGAGCTCATATTTAAGAAAATGAGAGAACTTCGAGTTCTTATTTAAAATTTTTCAAAAAAAAAATGCTTATGACCAAATTAACACAATTATAAAAGATTTATGACTTTTTTTTTTGATAATTTTCCCCATCTAAGTGTGTTGCCAACACAATACACATCGTGAAAGTATGAAGTTGAGCCAGACTTATAAACAAGTGCAATAACCCAAACATGACTATAGGAAATCAACCACATTTCGAATGTCCATTTAAACCTAAAGGTGGTCCTTCTAAACCTATTTAATGTTGATATCTATTGTAGGGGTACCAATTCAATCCCAAAATTTTCAATATTATTAGTTTAGTCCTAAATATTTTCTTGAAATTTTAATGTAGTCCTTCCGGATAATTTTCGCAGGAAAATCGCTCATATGACGGTATGCTATGCGGGATGGGCCAAAATGAGGGACACTACATTAGCAATGACCTGTGAAAATTGACCAGAAAGAGTAAGAAATTTCATGTAAATGTTTAGATCTAAAGTGAAAATTAAAAAGTTTAGCAGTAAATTGATATTTATAAAAATAGATTTATGACTGATTGAATAATCTTATCAAAGAAATTAAGCTCAGAGGTGGTCAACCCTCGCGCAGTTGTGTCAAGTGGTGGTCCTGCTGCAACTCTTCAAACCCGTAAACACTCTCTCTCTCTCTCATATTAAAATTAGAATTTGCTTTCTGCCATCTGTTAATATGTCCAGACTTTATTTAGAGAGACTTTTACTTTCGATATTTTTACTTTACATCATAGGAAGCACACACCTTGACCTTTTTCACCTAATATTAAGCATATGAAATATCATCATACATGAATGTTATACGTGGACTTACATATAGGAATTTTATTAACTTTTTAAATTCTTATAACATTTTATATTTTGGGGTGATAGTAAAAAAAGTTAGTTTTGACTTATAATATGTCCATACAAACAACCCCTTAGTTCTCGAACTAATCTTATACCACATTTGGTTGCAGGAATAGCTATCAAATTATAGGTCTAACACAGGCCAACTGACTATTATAATTTTACTTGTGGTAAAAGTTATCACAAGGTAGTCTCCATTATAGCCAAAACTGTAATAGCTATCCCAGCCTGGCTATGATACCTATTCTCAAAATACCCCAGCTCTTTTTCTCCCATTCACTCTATCAATGTTAGATTATCTATTAATGACTAGACTTATGACAATAATAACTAATTAAGATCGTTTATTTAATTGTGATGCTAACTATATTTATTTTGGCATAATTACATAACTTATCAATAATCAAATTATTTATGCAATAATAATTATTTATTCTTGATAATACATAGTTATTTTTTTCATTAAAAATTAGACATAATGCTAGTTGATTATCTCGATTACTAATCACATTAGTTCATAACAAGTTTTTTAATGACATAAGTTTGATAATCTAATGTGTGATTATAACTAAGTTAATAACTTATTACGTAACTAATAATATGACGGAAATAATATAGAATGGGCAACACTGATGATTGGCTATTAAAGTGATTATTACCATGCTATAATGTTCATTTTAATAGAATCATATTTTATGAAAAAAAAAGACAGAAAAAATATTTCAAATAAAATAAAAATAATCTAAAAATTCAAAAATATAAAAATATTATTAAAATTTTTTCACTTCAGTATCAGCTGGTCAAATGGACTGAATTGGCACAATTACAGTAGGTTTAAGCATTTTTTTTTTGATAATTTTCCCTACTTTTTCCCGACGTTGTGTGGTGAACAACTCGTGGCATCACTTCATCACTAAGCTAAGTACAAATGAAAATCCTCCGAATCGCATCATGATGGCAATAATTCACTGGATAGAAATGCACCAACAACTTGCCATACCTGTCCATATCGCTGAACTCGGTTGGCGAGATGCTTTTGCGCACCTTGTTTGGCACCATAAAGCTTTCGACGTGTACATAATAATCGGAATTGACTTCCACTTTGGTGTTGTTTGAATGTGATGTAAGTTAAAACTTGTAAGGGGAAAACTTATCTCGACCAACAAGACGTAATCATGGTGTAAATGAAATTTTCACTCATTAACCATGGGGCGAAGAGTTTAATTCCCAATAGATACGCGTATGGACGAGGCGACCAACACATCACAAAAGATTAAAATATCTTTTGCCATACATCCCTAGATTTTAATGGCGATATCCGTACAAATGGATCTTTGTAGAGTGAACTTATGGAATAAGGTTAATTTCTACATAAACCTTGGTCAAGGAAAACGGTTTTTCATTTGAAATCTGATATGAAAATTAGCGAACCGGTAAGATATCCAAGGATGGAGAAGACACCATAAATATATAATTAATTATATTTTTTCTATATTCAATAGTTTGAAAAGATCCTAAACGCTAAAGCAAAGTCTAAACGGCTTCAACTTATGCATGTTCTGACGACACGGTGGGGTTAATCCTTTACCCCGATGACTATTTATGTACTTATATTCCAAATCAACATTTGCTAAATTTTCTCTCTTCGTTACATTTTTTTTTTGTCGCGTTGGCAGTATTACTTAGAGATAAACTGCTAATGATTGATAAATCAATATGCGTGTGGTGTTTATAGATATTACTTGTCAACAGAAGTCAACTGCTTGGGAACTCTGTGGGCTTTACAAGGCCCATAGTTTTGCAAATGCAATAAGTGGAGCCCCGAATCAATTGGCCAACTTGGTACCCAATTTTGGTTGAAGTTCGTTAGTGGGCCTGATGCCTTGTCTTGTCGCGATAGGTAACGGTCCATTCCACTGATTCAAATGACATCTGTCAAGAGAAGACTATTTCCCACAACATAATTCCCCAAAAAGCACTTGAAATAACTTATATAGTATTTACCAACCCTGCAAAACAAAATTAATCGTAGCCTAATGTTATTCTCCAATATCCAACATCTCCAGTCGGCCTTCTACTTTTAAAATTCCTAAATCACAGAGTGCCTTCTATCGTTTGATTTAATACTTACAGCTCGTATCTTATCACTGGAAATTTTCAAATTTGAAGTACTCAACACAATGGACTTGAAATCCATTTGAGAATTGTTGGTCACGGATAGTCCAAGAAGACCATGATGGTCGGTCTTCCCTTGAAGTGATTGGAGGTGTCTTTGACAATCTTAAGACATCTCCAAGTGCCACTTGGCCTTTGCTAGAGTTAGAACTTCATTCAGGGATTGTGCCTCGTCATCGTGCGGGACCACGGAGGGGGCTTGTGACCTCGATTGAGGCTGCCAATGTCCGCGACGAGGTCATCAACATCATAGCAAGTAGGAAAGGCCAGGGGCTAGCGACACTTTGGTCAATGGTGAGCTAGAGGCATTGGATGTGGTGGGAGGAGGCGGCGACCTTGGCGGCAGTGGCCAATCTTAGGGTTTGGTTTGGGTTGATTTGGGTGTTCTTTAGGACAAGGATGGAGTTGTTTTTGGAAAGGAAATGACAATTTGTAAACAACTATACATTAAAAAGTTAAGTAAACAACTATACTTTTGGGATTGCTCGTGCATGCAAGGGTAAGCCTTTACCCCCGACGACTTTATATATTTATTTTCAAAATCAAGTTTGCTTAATTTTCTCTCTTTGTTACTTTTTATCACATTGACATTATTACTTGGAGATATATTGCCAAAAATTGATAAATCCATATGTGTGTGTGTGTATATAGATAGTACTCGTCACTTCTTGGAAACCCTGTGGGCTCCACGAGGCCCATGGTGTTGAAACAAGTGGAGCCCCGACTCAGTCGGCCAAGTTGGTACCCAATTTTGATTGAAGTTCGTTAGTGGGCCCGATGCTTCGTCAAGTCAGGTTACGGTCCATTCGTCTGATTCAAATGCCATCTGTCAAGAGAGAAGACTACTTCCTATAGCATAATTCCCCAAATAGAAAAAGAGTAATTGGAAAATAAAAAACAGAGTTGATTTGAAAATTGGGAATGGAAGAGGGATAAATGAATAAAAATTTCTCTTCATAGGAACGAAAAGTATTGTCCTAGTTTGAAAGCGCACGAAACTCACTTGATACTTAACATCTGCAACTTCGGTCTTATATATACCATTGGAGGCAGCCTATCTAGGTTGAGAAAATTGCCAAAAAAAAGTCATAAATATTTTGCATTGGTGCCAATCCAAACCAAGAAAAAAAAAATCCTTCCGATTAATTTTGGCCGAAAATCGCCAACTTGATGCGACCCGGTATTGTCGTGGCCAATTTTAAATAATAATTTATTCTTTTTCTTTTTTCCCCCTCTTCTTCTTCCTCCTCCTCTGGCCATTCATTGGCCACCGAGCCTCACCTAACCCTAGTGAGATGGGCCTCGCTAGGGCCACACTAGACTGAGCTTTGTTGGCCAAAGGAGGAAGAAGAGGAGAAAATACAAAATATTAAAAATTAAAAATTGGGAATGTCAATGCTGGCCATGTTATGTCAGCAATTTCTAGCCAAAATTAGTCGGAATGACTAAATTGCCATAAATAAAAATAAAAATTTAGAGTTAGATTGGCAAGAGTGCAAAAATTTTAGAATTGAATTGACAAAAAAAGGAAAAATCTCTAATAATAGTCCGAAGTGCTCTCGTTTTCATGATAAGGCCAAAAGTGAATGTCATTTCAGATAAGGGTATGAATTGAATCTTGTTTCGAATAAAGGATTGCAGTGACCATGGAATCTTAAAAAAAGGGATGTTTTCAGAAGCATTTTCATCATTTTCTTTTATTTGAATTTTTTTTTCTAAGGCATCAACTATCCTGCTGATCAAAGGTGAGGGCCAAAAGGCCCTCACCAAAATAGGGAGAGGGTTGGGCTCTCTCTCGGCCTCGCCCTAAATACGGGAGGGTTAGCAATCATCACCTGATCCCGAGCGAGGGCTAGCGACCCCAACCTAGGCACTGGTGACCCCCCACTAGCAAAGAAAAAAAATATCAAAATGGAGAAATGATGAAAATGCCTTTTTAGGCTAGTTTTTTTTTAGACTTAACATTCACTTTAGGCCCTTAATTAAAATAAAATTCATTTGAAGCGCTTATTTGAGAAAATGAAAGCATTTCGGACCCTTGTTAGGAATTTCTTTTTTAAAGGTTTAAAATTGAATTGGCATAGTTATAAAACGTTTATGAATTTTTTTTTTATACTTTTCCCTATCTAGGTGTGTTGCCAACATAATATTCTCTATTTGGGTCAAAACTCATTTATGACATAACACACCATGATAGTATCAAGTTGAGCAAGACTTGTCAACAAGTGCAATAACCCATACATGAAGGTAGGAAAACAGCTGCATTTCAATGTCCATTTAAACCTAATTGTGATCCTTCTAAACCTAACTAGCGCTAAACCTAATAATATAATTACAGGCGGCTCACCTAAGCCTAATGGTGGGCTAAGAAATTAAGGAAAAATGGTCCAATTAGTCCTAAATCTATTGTATGGGTACCAATTCAATCTCAAACTTTTCAATATTATCAATTTAGTTGTAAACATTTTCTTGAGATTCTAATGTAGTCATTTCAGCTAATTTTTGCGGGAAAATCGCTCATATGATGGTATGCTATGTGGGACGGCCCAAAATAATGTGCATTAGTAATTTCTTGCGAAAATTGCCCAGAAAGAGTAAACTGAAATTTCATGTAAATGTTTAGATATAAATTGACAAATAAAAAAAATTAGGACTGATTTGACATTTATAAAAAAAATAGATTTATGACTGATAAGATAATCTTCTCGAGAAATTAACCTCCGACGTGAGTCAACCCTCGCGCAATTGTGTCAAGTGGTGGTGCTACTGCAACTCTTCAAACCCTTAAACCCCTTTCTTCCTCCTCCTCCTCCTCTTTCTCTTGCACATATATTAAAAATCGAAGCCATCTCTTAATATGTCCAGGGTTTATTTAGAGCGACTTTTATTTTCCTTTACATAAATCTTATGAAGCACGCACCTTGACTTTTTTTCGCTAATATTAAGCATATGAAATATCATCATATGACAATGTTACACGTGGACTTACATATAATAATTTTAATAAAATTTTAAATTCTTATAACATTTTATAAGAATTTAAAAAGTTAGTTTTGACTTTTAATACGTCCATACAAACAATCCCTCAATTCTCAAACTAATCTTATACCATATTTGGTTGCGGGAATGGCTATTAGATTATAGGTCTAATGTGATGACCTGAACCTTCATCTGCTTAAGATAATAGTAGGCTAGTATTTAATGAGCCTAGATTATTACCAATTGGATAAATTTAGAGAATTGTTATTGGCCAAGTAATATATTTTTAGGGACACTATGTATTTAATTACGATCCCATCAGGTCAATTATGTGTGAAATTAGAACAATTGAAGGCAGAAAAGGACACATGGCTGCACGTGGACACATGGGGGGCCACATGTCAACACGTGGCAGTTGGCAACGCCACATATCACCGTTGTAGGACACGTGGTGGATGAGTCCACGTGTGGTGGACACGTGTCACAAGCACGTAACATATGTTGCTATCTAGTCTGACTACAAGTTGCTAACTCATCCTAAGCTACTAACTCGCCTAAGCTGACTAGCCTTCAAATACTTCCCTTGTATAAACTTCTTGAATCAGTTTATTGCGTTAGACTACGATTAGAACATCGTTGCTTTGTCAAACTTCGTCGTTGTCGTCTAACCACTCTTGGCTGTCCACTACCTTATGCCGTGCCGTCCACCTCAAGACCGCCATGCACCATGCCGCCATCGTGCCTCACGCCCTAGTTCGATCGACCTAGCTATACGCTGTTTGCCATCAATGCCACCGTGCCATGTGCTATGCCGCCTCACACTATGCCATTCAGTGCCATCGCACCCATTTCATCGTTCCGCCATTGATTTACTCTAGAACGAACCTCAGATCATTCGTTTGTTGTTTCTACTTCTATTTCTTTGAATTTAGAAATTAAGGCAAGTCGATCACTAATCCTTATTATCAACCTATCTATGTTTCACTATTGTAGACATTGTGATCATTCTAAGTGTTACTATGATGATTTTGGTTAAGATAATGTTATTGTGGTGGAATCATGGTGATGATTGTAACTTTTTGTATATTTGCATTTGAAAATGGTTAACTTTGTTTACAATATGATGATGCTATAAATGGATTGGTTTTTCGATTTAGGAATCTTCTTGTTGAATTTTATTCTCACTTCATCGATTCAAATATTTTTAGAATGCCGGAAGCACTTACATCTATTCCCATGGAACGTTACTTTCATGGTGAACCTTTTTGGATTAGCTGATCTAATGAGAGGTATACAGTAGCTCAACCCAACAGTCCCTTGAAGGTTTGTTACTAGGTAATCCGTTCTCAAGACTACATAAATGAAGGGTTTCCTACTGGAAGGATCACTTTTGAGTTCAAGGCATTATACCATTGAGGCCTATTAGGATGGATAGGCCCCATTGCACCTGATCAGCTAAATCAAGATATTAAGAGGATGAATGTGGACGATAGTAGGGAGTAGACATGGCCACGGTTCGGAACCGGCGGTTCCGGTTTGCCCTCGAGGCCGAACCGGAACCGCCGCCACCGATTCCGGGCCGGTTCCGGTTCCTAACTGGCCCGGTTTTTTTTTTTAACTTTGGGAATTTTGATTTTCAAAATCAAATCAAATTTTTAAGTAATAAAAATTCAAGTAAAATTTTACAAAATTGTAATCAAACTTAGAGGAAAAAAAAAAAGGGAGAGAGAAATGGCTTAACTTAATGAATTATCATTAAGTGCCTACATATCTTCTTGGGGATAGAAGAATCAAAGCCCATGTAGTTCTTTTACCTTTGATAACTCCATACTTACCTCATCGTCAATCGTCGCTTCCGGCGGTAGTTCCCGTTACGGTGCTCGCTCCATCATCGAAAAATTGGGCTTCTACGTTGCGATCCATCTCTTGTTGTCGATATTGAGCCTTCGTCCAATCATCGACACAAGCTTGAGCCTCCACAGACTGCGGAGATAATTTTGAACGGTGATCGTCCAAAATGTTGCCTCCAGCGCTAAAAGCTTGTTCAACCGCAACTGTTGAACAAGGAGTTGCTAAAACCTATCTAGCGATGATAGAGAGAATTCGATATTGACTCGAATGCTTCTTCCACCACTCTAAAATTTAAAAATCTGTGCCACTTGCAAATGAGTTAGTCTCAAAGTTAGTGCTTAAATAATGATCAAATTCGGAAATATCCGCGTGCCCCCTTTGTCTTTTTTGCCTACTCATTAGCATTTTATACCCTCTACTCATTTTACCTCCGCTCTCGTTTTCTACTCGACTAAATTGAGAAGAAGATCCAATATCAATGGCGTTATATCTATTATAATAATCATTATATAATGCTACTATTGAGTTGCTAACCATCCCTTTTAATAAATTAATATCTAAATCCATTTCTATATGAAGACATCCATAATACATAGTCATAAAATCTTTTACGCCTTCTAATTTCGTACGTGGATCGAAAACAGAAGCAACCAAATAAATAAAAGGAATATATTTATAATAAGTTAGCCATTTTGATTTCATTGCCTTAATAGTTGCACCTAATTGTTCATCGTCTTCATATTCTTCAAAAACACCAGCAATATTAACACACTCTATTATAAATAAATGAGTCATAGGATAATAAACACCGGATAAAGTATAAGTTGCATCATTGAAAACTTTTAAACAATCTAAAATTTTGTGGCAAATATTCCATGTTGTGGTAATAACTCAAGTTGAGGAACATTAGTCGAAATAAATGCACATAATAAAACATTATATTCAAAAGATTGATTAAGCAATTCGTACGTGGAATTCCAACGAGTTGGAACATCTCTTGAAAATCTTCTTGGCCTTTTTCCATTTTGTTTACAAAATCTACACCAATCTTTCATAATTTGGGGATGTCTCCATAAATATTGGATTGCGATTTTTATTGGGTCGAGAAAAACATTAAGAGTTTGTAAACCTTCTTGTACACTTAAGTTTAAAACATGGCAAGCACATCTAACATGAAAAAATTCTCCACCAAAAGTGGGTTTACAAAGCTTTTCCAAGTCTTTAATAGAAGCGGTATTTGCCACGGCATTATCAAAACCAATAGAAAAAACTTTTTCAACCAAACAATATTCTTCTAAAACTTGTCTAATTAATCTATAAATATTAATTGCCGTATGTCTATCCTCAAAAACTCGAAATGCAATAATTCTTTTTTGAATATTCCAATCGTCATCTATCCAATGACACGTAATACCCATATAAGAATGAATTTGCTAATAAAAAATATTTTTAATTCTTCTTTTCCTTTTTTATACAAATTAAAAATTTGGCATTTAAGGGTATTTCTAGAAACAGGTTTTGCTTGTGGAGTGCATGCATTTTGTATAAAATTATTAAAACCAAATTTCTCACCAAAATTAAATGCTAAATGTTCTACGGCCGTAAATCTAACTAATTCTTCTTTATAAACATTTTCGCTATAACGGAATAAAGGAGGAGCGTTAGTTTTGGCGTACTCGGAAATTTATTGTTGACGAGTGTCGATCTCAGCTAGCGTTGGTTGATTTGACCTCAAATGCCCTTGAAATGTTTCATAGCCTTGACCACTTACGAATTTGTAATTTTTTCCACAATGTTTGCAAATAAGTTGATATTTGTTTTTTTCAACGCGCGTCTTCGTGAAGTGCTCCCATATCGAGGAAACGGATGACCCCCCTCGTTCCATCGTTATTGACGCTTCTTCGGTGGGATGATTCATGCTACCTTGTGTTGGAACGGGCTTCTCGACATTTGGAATATTGTCGATTTCAATTTCATCGTCGTCGAAGCCATAATATGCATAATCTTGAGGATTATGAGTTTGAGGATAATTGGACGATCCCATCGGCGCCATCGGGTTCTTACCCCTCCCGCCACGGCTTCCACTTGCCATTTTTCGAGAATTTCCAACTACAAAGAAATGAAGAATTTCGAGAGAAATAAAAGTGGATCGAGTATCGCGATTTGAGAGAATTTGAGATTAAGAATTTGAGAGAATTTGAGAATTTGAGAGAAGAAAATTGAGAGAAGTTGTGAATAAAATGAAGGGGGGAGGGGGGTATTTATAAGAAATTTTTTTATATTAAATTTAGTTTTTTTTAAATAACAAAAAATAATAATAAAAGGGGGGCAACGGCTATCCCCCAACGGCTATTTAGCCATTGGGCCGGCGGTTCCGAACCGCCGAACCGGCCCGTGGCCATGTCTAGTAGGGAGTTTAGACCCATTACACATATGGTATTTGCGTCTGGTACTCTAGAGTAGTTGCTTTTCCTTGTAATCCTCCTGGTTTGATTTGTGTAAATAGTATGTGATGTATATATCCTAAATGAAATATAAATATGATGTATTGAACCAGTTTGCGAAATAATCTTACTGATTGTTATGTGTATTATCATATCAGTCCAACCCTCAAAGGCCATATCTCTCTTGATAGGCATGCCTGCCGTTGGTCTTTTGTATTGTCATGCCCTTGTGTCGTATGGTCGCCCTTGAATGATTTTCTATAAGACTTCCGCATGCATCATCGTATATTGAGTAATAAAAGATTAAAATGAAGAGAGAGTGAGTTTGAGTAAGGCTTGAAATAGCATACTAGGACACTATATCTAACACGGGCCAACTAACTATTATAATGTTTATTTGTGGTAAAGGTTATACAATGTAGTCCCCATTATAGACAAAACTGTAATAGTTATCACAGCCTGGCTATAATACCTATTCGCAAAATACCCCAACCCTTATTCTCCCACTAACTCTATCAATGTTAGATTATTTATTAATAACTAAACTTGTGACAAAAATAACTAATTAAGATCGCTTATGTAATTGCGATGCTAATTGTATTTATTTTGGTATAATCACATATGATATCATTAATCAAATTATTTATGCAATAATAATTATTTACTCTTGATAATACATTGGTAATTTTTTTTATTAAAAATTAGATGTAATACTAGTTGATTATCTCGATTACTAATTACATTAGTTCATAACAAGTTTTTTATGACATAAGTCTGATCATCTAATGTGTGATTAAAACTAAGCTAATAACTTATTACATAACTAATAGTATGATGGAAATAATATAGAACAGGCTACACTCATCATTGGCTATTAAAGCGATTATTATCATGCTATAATGTTCATTTTAATATAATCATATTTTATGAAGAAGAAACAAGACGGGAAAAAATATTTTTTAAAAAATAATCTAAAAATTCAAAAATATTAAAATTTTGCCACTTCAACTCTCATCGGCTAAATGGATTGAATTGGCACAATTGAAAAATGTTTAAGACTTTTTTTGGTAATTTTCCCTACCTTTTCCCTACGTTGTGTGGTGAACAACTTGTGGCGTTACTTCCTAACTAAGCTACGTACAAATGAAAATCGTCCGAGTTGCATCACAATGGCAATAATTCAGCTGATAGTAATGTATCGACAAGTTGCTATATCTGTCTATATCGTTGAACTTGGTTGGGGAGATGCTTTGCGCACCTTGTTTGGCACCATAAAGCTTTTGACATATGCATAATAATCCGAATTGACTCGCAAGGGATTAAAATTTCTTTTTCCAAACATCCCTTGATGTAAATGATGATATATGTACAAGTGGATCTTTACAGAATGAACTTATGGAATAAGGTTAATTTCTGGGTAAACCCTAGTCTAGTAAAATGGTTTTCTTTTGAAATCTAATACGACAATTACCGCACTGATAAAATATCTGAGAATGGAGAAGAAATCATAAATATATTATTAATTGTGTTTTTTCTCTACTCACTAGTTTAAAAAAGGCCCTAAAGACTAAAGCAAAGTCTAAACAACTTTGACTTGTGCATGTTCAGGCGACATGGTTGGGGGATTACCCCCGGTGACTTTTTATACACTTATATTTCAAATCAACCTTTGCTTAATTTTCTCTCTTAGTTACCTTTTTTTTTTGTCGCACTGGCAATATTACCTGGCGATATATTACTAATGATTAATACATCAATATGCGTGTGGTATGTATAGATGTTATTTGACAATTTTGAGAAGCCAACTTCTTGGGAACTCTGTGGGCTGCAAGAAGCCCAGGGTGTTGCGACAAGTGGAGCCCCTACTCAGTAGGCCAATTTGGTACCCAATCTTGATTTGAAGTTCGTCAGTGGGCCTGATGCCTTGTCTTGTCGTGACAGGTCACAAGACAATGGACTGATGCAAATTCCCCAAAAAGCACTTGAAATAAATTATATAGTATTTACCAACCCTGCAACAAAAAATTAATTGTGGCATAATTTTATTCTCCAATAGCTACCGCGCGAACACTTGCTCGTTTAGCTATTTTGCTAAATTGTTTCACATTTTTTTGCGTCTCTCAAAATTGATAGAATTAACGAAATCATGTGATTATATATACTTTTTGAACAATTCCAATACTATCCATCTAAATTCATCAGATGATGGAGTGAGTGTCCGAGCTCGCAACTCTTTATTGGTGAAGCGCAGCCAGATACTAGAAGACCTAAAATCTGTCAATTGTAACTGGACCTTGCGGGAACCCAAACATTGAAATATCAGGAAAAGAGGAAGCATATTGCCCATTTTTGAACACATACCAGACGAGAATCGAACCATGATTCACCTTTTGCCCCCCTCTCTTCTTTTCGAGCCAAACTCAAACTCAGACCCCAGGGGAAGGTGCTGCAAATCTCTCTTAATGCTCAAATTCGTCGGTAGGCCTATGTATTTGAGAATATTATATATATATATATATATATAAATAAGTAGCATAACTGAAAGAACTGAAAGTCAATTTACGTAGCTGAAAATGTTAAAGAAGTTGGTGACTTGGGCCAATTCTAACCGGCAACGGACATATGTTTTTTGAAATATTTAGTTTAGCATTCAAATGCGATTTATCATATCAGTAGTCGACACTATCTTTTGAAACCTTTTTCAAGAGAAAGGATTGTCTTTCGACCACCCTTTTCGATAATGCCGAGATATTCTTTTATTTCCCTCTCAATTTCAACTTCACTCCTCTTTGTAAACCATCGGAAAAATACGAAAGCAATACTCAAACGCTCTCTCCTCTCCCACTCCACACTTGAATAGATATGGAGTGGCCTTCCCTTAGATAGCTACATTGAAAAAAGCGTATGCCAAAGGCTTCTAGTCTACATTCAAACTGATTCTACTTTAGCAATCAGGAAAGAATCTATCTGCTATGGAATTCTTTTACGTACATCACTATTATCAGGAGCTCTCTTAGTCGTTACATAGCAAAAATTTACTTTATCCACTATTTCATGCTGGGCTAGTATATCCCATCAATAAGAGATGCAAAAAAAAAAAATGTCAATAGCAATAGCCATTGGACCTTTTTTGGTCTCTGATCTCCGACTAATTAAAAGAGTACATTGACATAACAATTTATTTCTGATTAATTTGGAAGAAACCAAACTAAAATTAATATATCCGGTAAAGATACTTATAATTTTGACCTTAATTAATGTGGCGCAATTGCCTAGAGCATACATCGATCCCTAGAACCACTCAAAAGAATGATATTCTCCTTTACTGCGTTGTCCAAGACGGTGCAAACCCTAAAGTCGCACAAAAACTCTGAATTTAAAATTAAATAGAAAAAAGGAAAAAAAATCACTGTTTACAGCTAAAAACTTAGTGAACAGTATTAAATAATAGAGAAAAAATTTTTGTTTCCATTTGTTTAACATAATAGAGAGCCCTATATTAGGTTTTGCATTATAAAAAAAAATGGTCGGTTCTATCCAAGCGATCTATAGGTTCAGTCCTTCCTAGAATAGGAAACCAAACCACTTGGCACTAATTCCATTTTTAAGAATCAGGAACCAGACCAAAGCTCTACCGAATTGGACCAACCCGCTCAGTTTGATCTGGTTGATTCATTATACTCAGCCCTAGCATCTAGAATCTATTTGGAAAAGGAGTGAAAATGAATTGCATAAAAATTGAAGTGCAAAATAATAAAGATTTTCGAAATTTCATGAGAGGAGAGAAGAGGAAAACACCAAATTTGCAATTTTTGCTCTCATAATTTTCTGCACGATGGTTCAAAGACATAGCGTTTAAATATCGAAATATGATCGTGACCTTTTTCATTTATCACACAAGTTTTGTCCAGTAAACAACTACTAAATATAAAATAAGAAGCGTAGTTCTTAGGTAACCACTTTCGTCTTCTTTTTTCTTTCTCTCAAGTACCACGCATTAATTATGTATGAGTTATGATTGACACTAACAACTTCATAAAGTTCAAATTTCAAAAGGCAACACTTGCATACCATACACTATTTTCATTGTTATCCATCCTATTTTACGTTGTATCAGACTTCTCCACTACTTGGACATGCATGAATTGTAGTACACAAATGATTTACAGTAACTTATCTAATTTCACAAAAGTTCTTCAGGTTCATATTAAATTCCATTGTAGACTGATTTATTTTATTAAACAAAGTTGGTATTCCGTCAAATGGTTACGATCTCTTGCAAAGATCAATATATATCATACACAAATTTCCAAACTCAATCACCATCCAGCAGATACTTAACGGGGCTAACTCTAAAAAAAAAGTCATAAATTCAATAAACAGATGACAATTGATACTAACTTTTTACTTTGAATAATTTAATCCTAAATTTTTTAAAAATTTACTATTGTAGTCCTCCCATAAAAATGGTCAAGAATTATTGACATGAATGCCGACTCTTCGATCGATGTTGACCTGAATTATTTTTGCAATTATTTTATATTTTCTGATTATTTTATTTTTTCCTCCCTTTCCGCTGTTGGAGGTTGCCAGCCCATAGTATAAAAAAACAAAGAAAAAAATTATAACATTTTTTTAGAAATTTGCTAGAATCGTTGACATCAGCGTCTGCCATGCCACCCCCACTGCCACGCGAGCAACTTCCTTGATAATTTTCCCCATAATTAATCTATTAACAGGTTAAAGTTGATTAGGAAAAAAAAAGAACTAAATGGATAAAGTACACGCCAGGGCGTGCCACGTGGCGCAACCACAAGATTAATACCCACTTCCGGTAGACCTAGGATTTCCAATATGTGGAACATGCATGCAGACAGACACAGATGAGATTTTCTCATGACCCCAGATTTTTGTTAATGCAATGTTGAACATGGTAATAGGACCTTTAATCTACGGTCAGCTAACCTAATGCTAGAGATCAAATCTCTCTGAAACACATTACGGAAAGATTTTACAAATCAAAGGATGCGACAAGGGCCTGTATGATTAATGTTCTACGCCTCTGGTGTCCATGGTACTGTTTCCAGTTACTCAAAAGTTTCATGGCAAATAGAAAACAATCAAAAGAACATGATTTCGAACCATATAATGCAAATTTTGGGATGCAGTGTTGCTCCTACACCTCGTCACATGTACTGTGACCAAGCTACCAAACTACTGGAACCCCACTCACCAGCGATTGCATGCTTAACTCCGTTCTGAGCCACCCACCCTCCAGCCGTCGAACCGGCCATCCCCCTCGCTCATCCCCTTCTCGTCCATGCCCCCCAGGAAATGGACCCAAAAATGCCCGCGCTCTTCACCAATTCGTTAATGAACAGGTAACACATGGGACCAGAGCCCAAAGGCGCTCATGTCCTTGTGCAAGTCCAGTACAAACATGTCAAATGTGTGTTGAACTGTTAGAATTTCTTATGGAATCACCGCTTTTATTTCGGACCAACACAACTAAATCTAAAACGTAGAAGGGGATATGCAATTAGAAAAATTTCTCCCGTCTATAACTGAAAATCCAAAATAAGCTGTCGAGGCAAATAAAGTAAAAGAAGAACTTTAAGCAGCAATACCAAAAGTAAGAACAGAAGATTTCGTGATAACAACAAGGGATCATGTCAAGGCCTATCTAACTCATCATGGAAAAAAGGAGAAAAGGGGGGAAAAAAAGACCTGCTTCTTCTTCACCTTGAATAAGACCAATAATGTTCAATTTCATGGAGTAATTTACAACAACCTTTCAATAAAATCCTGTATAATGTAATTCTAATGGATTGTAATCCAAATCTAACACTGAAGCATCCCATGACTCTCAGGCAAAAATAGGAGGATGGAGAAAATGATAAATACATCATAAAGAAATAGGACAGAAGCACACAGCAATGGAAATGTATAATTGAATACATTACATAAGTACCATATCTTCACCTGAATAAATGCATCACGACTTATATATGCTGTACTAACACCACCATCGCATTAGGATCCGAGAAGCAGCTCTCACGGATTCGTACTTGTTATCATCGAGCATTTTGCCAAATGTTCTAGCTCCAAATTTCAATAATTGTACAAGCAAACAAGAACTAAAGAAACCACTTTGATTTTCATACCATGGATTAGATCATCGAAACGAGAATTCAAGAGCCCCCCACCAACTAGCAAAGTAAGACGAAAACAATTGAAAACAAATGGCAAAAAGGAAAGTCGGATAGAGTAGTTCCATAAAAAAAATATCTCCACATTGTAAAAGCAAATTGATTAGTGCAAGATGAAAAGGAATAAGCACAAAGGCCTTCAAAGGATCGATTTTATGTTTGATTAATGTAGTTGGCCAAATGTTGATGATATTGACAAACTCTAATAGGCAGGGAAACCACAAAATTTGCCATCAAAGTCTCTTTGGTCAAGATATGCATCAGCAAATTATGCGCCTTGGTAATGCTCTATAAGTACCACGAGGGTGATGCTAACTGAACAGGTAACATGCGACAAACAGAAACAAAAGATCTAAATGGACAGGAAACGTGTGATGTGCGGGAAGAGAAGATAGGATAAACAACAAAGCATCTTTCTTTTTTCTGAAGAAGTGCCACATAAAAACTGTCTCTCACATACAAAGTGATCATCCTTTTTTTTTTTTTTGGTCAGAAGTGATCATCCAAATGTTAACTACATATATATGTATGATGTAATAGATCATGGAATATGACACAGCATCACAAAATGATGAAGCAACTGTTCTATTCATGGATTCACATATCCCAGAATGCAAATTCAGTAAAGCCAACAACTTACTATGACACAAATCATGACAAGTTAAGCACAATCAAACACTTTCAGCACAAGGATTGTTCGTAAAGTACCTACAGCCCACTCAACCCCCACTTGTAAAACCCAGCAGCCACCATGATATAATGCTTGGCAATAGAAGAACAACCTCACACATAACTCTATTGTGCCACTACCCTTGTCTTTCATTTCTTTGCCTTGCATCTCAAGGAAAACTACCTTGCGGATAAGCCAAAAATTGCTTGTAAAACTAGGACATTTTCATTCTCAAGAGAATGAGAGAATAGAGTAATATGCAAGACAATTACAAACTTGACGATAAGAGTGTGTGAAAATGCACTCGACTCCTCTGATAAAAACAGTATATATCAAGCATGTTTCTTGGAAGAATCAACTATTTTAGTTGGTGGGAAATCCAAGCTGATGTATGTTCAGGAGCAAGTATAAGGGACAGACTCGGGGTGCTAAATAGTAGCGAAGAATCTACAAACTCTTACAGCAAACAAAGAAAGGATTTAGTGGAACAAAGCGAGATTGATCAAAGACAATAATCTTTTACTCCTATATAACGGGCCTTTCTGGTGGGAAGGCCCCAGAGTTCTTCTACTCGTGTCCATGGAAACTTATAACTCATATTCTCATTCCCAAGACACACTGAAGAAGTTCAATATTTCACATAAACTATATTCCATAGCTTGAGAAGTACCACTTCTACAGTAACCATACTTAAGCAGAAGCCATATAAATATGTAAGGGACTTGACTCCAATCCATCCTTGGATAACTGCTTGTGCCAAGATTAAAGAAGATTCCCAAGTCGTGGAAGTAATGCCCCAACCCCGGTTGGCCCTTATTTGTCTGTGAAAGGGATTCACCCTTGGCTCATGGTACAAGGTTTAAGCCTGATGCTTTGATTGTCAATGTGGCACCTCCCCAAGGCTATCATATTATGTGAGGGGTGGGTGGGGAGAGAGAGAGAGAGATTCTTCATCATCCTTATCATTCTTGAACCATCAAATGTAGGAAAGAATGACTTAAAAGAACAAAAATACAAACGAAAGAAAGAGCCAATGCCCCATTCAGGTATCTCGATTGAACTTTCGATAAATGGCATTTTACGTAGAAATAGTGTTCTTAATTAATTCGATGATCCTTGATACAAAAGAAAGAGTTCGGGAATTACGAAATATGGGATATAGAGGTTCATTCAATCGTTAAAAAAGAGGATTTGATTAGCCTCCTCATAAAGGTGGTCGTACTAACCAAGTCTAAGCAACTATTTACCAAAAACACAGATCTCCGTAGAGTCGTAAGACCATTTATGAGGGCTAATGCCTGCCCAATGTCTGACCCAATGACAGGAGAGTCGGAGATTGAAGCACCGGTGAATAGCGGATGTAACTATAATGGTCCTAAGCTAGTGAAATTCCTTGTCGAATAAGTTCCGACACTTAGCCATGAACATTCGCCTTCCGCCTAAGTTGCGCAGGAAAGGCCAAAGCCAATCCCAGCCGTGAAACCAGAAGAGGGAAAATTAAACTGACAGTAAATAGTTGCTCTCTTGGTGCCATCAAGTCTTCCACCCAACTATTTTCAGTGGGATTTCAAAGGAGCATAGAGATAAACGAAGAACATAACCCACAAACTCGCCAAGATATACTTCAGTAGTGGCGTGATCATCAGACTATATATATATATATCCTGTTCACAAAAAGTGTCTCTCAACCCACAGTTTGATGGCTCTAGAACTGTTGTCCTCCTCCAAATCCTATCGCAATCGAGAATGGAAGAGGGAGTATGAACTAGCTAAGAAGGTTTTCTTGCATATTAATTTGAAAAATACGTTAACAAGCCACTTAATCTGGCTAGAGACCAAGAGCCAAAACGGATTATAAGACATGAGAATAAGCATTATTATGGACATTAACAATGTCTATGCTTTCCTTGCTCCATATCGCATGCAAGAAAATCAAACTCCAGAAGAATCGAAGGACAGGGTATTCTTCCCCGAGTCTGAGACAAAAATAATGCAATAAATAAAGAAAAAATGGAGATTTTAAATTACCTCAATGGTTCGGCATAAAATATGAATTTTTCCATTAAATCCGCACAGTGATTTACCTCCATCGAAAGTCACGCTCTCTGAAGCTGCTAACTGCTGCTGATCATCAAGCTTAAAAAATCCTAAAGGAAACAAAGGAAAAAGCTTTCCCAGTTTACTCAAACCCAGACTCACAGAACCCATGTGAACCAGTCGAGTGTTATCAGTTTTTTTTTTTTATGTTTGGGGGGGGAGGGGCTCATTTCCTGTCCCACAGACACAGCCACACAGAGAGAGAGAGAGAGAGAGAGAGAGAGAGAGAGAGAGAGAGAGAGAGAGAGAGAGAGAGAGAGAGAGAGAGAGAGAGAGGGGCCAAAAATTCAGGCAACAGGAAGCTTGACGGAAGAGAAATGAGCACGCAGAAGCAAAGGTATAGCCTCTATTCAATTACCTCTGTGTGCTCACTCTCTTCTGTCAAATTCTTGCTATGCCCCATATCAACCCGAACAAGGAGATGACGCAAGAAAACAGTAAGACAATGGAACAGAATTCAGCGGAAGAAGAAGAAGAAATCAGATCTGTGGAGATGGTGAAGATGCCCATTTGAGGAGAGTTAATCTCGGAGTCTCTGAACATCATAGAGATCCAACATCGCCTGTCGATGACACTAGGGTTTTCCCCCCATCAAGAAAACCCAAAACAAAGGAGCAACGAAACCAATCCCCACTCTCTCCGAGAGAGACGCACAGGGAGGACACGAACACACATGCAACGGTGTCGACACGTTTGGGGATAACGTACCAGATGTTGCAGAACGAATCGTACAGGGATCGACGGCCATGGACCCCAAAATGGCAAAACCACAGAAAAAAAGTACAGAGAAAATGTTTTGGGACTGCGGAGAGAGCGTGCTCTTCTTGTCTTTGCCCTCTCCGTTAAACGAGGAAACGGAGCGATTGAAGGGTCACGTCTATTGCCAATTACCAAAAACAGGAAAAACAAAAGATTTTAATATCCTCTCAAGACCCCTTCAAGCAACCGATTAAACAAAAATTTTACTGTCACCTTTATTCAGATAAACCGCATGGACGAAAGACACTATTATGTTTTTTTTTTTTTTCAATTTGATCATTCAAGAGATTTATCTAAATGCTCTCTTCACAAATTCTTTTTCAACTCTCTCGGCTTCTGCAGGACGTATTTTCTTGGGAAGACCAGACAACAGGGATGGGTGGATGAGAGAGAGAGAGAAGTTTGGGGGAATTTGGCCGGGAGGTGGTTGATTTCTAGCCGTCGATTTGACTGGTGTCTTCGATTCCTCGTGCATGGATATTTTTCTCCTCAGTTATGTCTTGGCAATCGGGCGTTTCAGGATGGGACTGCGTCATTCCGGGAGACAGGTCTTGCCTGCGACGAGCCCGCAGATAAATTTTTTAAAAGCCCGCATTAAATTTTTACATGAATCCCTGCTAAACCCAAAAAGGAAGTATATAGCTTTCAGTCCAACAATGATACTTGTGTGATCAAGTAGCATTGACATGTCGATAAGTTATTTTTCAAAAATAGAGAATTTTAATAGACACATATATTAAATATGCATTTTTATAAATCAACGGTGAGTTTTTTTTTTTCTTCTTTTTCTGTTAGAGATTCGTGATAAGATTTTTTTGGGATGGTTGAATATGTTAATTTTGGGATAGTGGTTATATGACTAAGAATACATATTTTTGATAGATTTACATTTTGATCCTCTAATTTAATGAAAATGCTTAAAAAATTGACCCTTTATGTGTCGAAATGGCATGTCAAAATGCTTGACTCGTGTGTCACTAGCATATGTGTAGCCCTAATCACGTGTCGATCACGTGTTCGAAAGTATCAGTAGTTCCTAACTCATAATATTGACATTTTAGAAATCAGTATTTTTAAACCCCTCTACACACACACACACATATTAACAAGTGTTTCAAAAGCATTTCTCGACAGAACTTTTTAATATTTAAGGATCCTGTTGCTTTGGGACACCTTTTGAGAAATTAGTTAAGAAAATCTCGTGATTATCAATTTATTGACTATTCTCGTATGATAAGTTTAGCCAGACGCAATGGAATATGGGTAATCTTTGGCTGATTATACACTTATCAATATTCCAAATGTCTTAAATTAATTTGAAGACCCTCATTAACCCCCCGACGTATAATATTTTTACGAATGAATAAGAGAGCCACTGTATTGCATTTCCACCTCATTAGTAATTTGAAGACACTCATTATCTTTGGGGCTTATGTCTATACTACCCCGTTAAATCCACTGTATTGCATTTCCACCTCAATTAGTCACAATCTTTTGGGAATTTTTCTTTTGGTGGGTACTCTCACGGGGCGAGCCTAGAGAAGGCGACCCGGGCCTTCCCAAGATGTAGCCACGATAAGCAATTCACAGAACATCGGCAGCATTTGTGAAAGATTGTCATCATCATCTTCATTATTATTAATAATATTAATAATAATATTATTACTTTGGTCAAATTGTGAAAGATTATTTGATTAGTGAGAGAGATGATGCACCTGGGGGAGGCATAGACAGCATGATCTAAGCAGTAGTCGATGGCCGGTGCGGAGAAGATGAGAGATCTCGCATTTCAACTCGAAAAAAAAAATTCGATTTCATGTCGTCACTTGGAGTATTTCTTTTGGAAATTCAACCAAATAGATCAAGCGGGTATTTAAAAATAGATCGGAGCGGTATCGGACGGTTGTGAGAGTCATCGAATTTTGATGAGAGAAATCTTGCCGTCTATATCCCGTATCGGATAGGAGACTTGTGGCTTATTTCGTTTGAGGGTGTGTGGCCCCGTGAATGAGGTATGGTTGGTAGGGATTGACTCGGGATGAAATCGGAAGAGAAGAAACCAAAAGAAAAAAAAAAGAAAAGAAGAAGAGGGAGATTTGACATTTTCTAGTTATGAATTACAATTTGTTTAATACGAGCATTATTTGTTTTGAAATTATCAATAAACAAAAAAAAAACTCGACATTAACGTGGCCCGATTCTCGAGCACGCGCAGGCATGACTCCAAATTGTTGCACCAAGCCGGGATTGGAATAGGACGGGATGAATAGTAAACTCATTCATTCGTGAGAAGTAAACTGATGGCAGCAGCAAAATGAAAAGCATTTGAATGGAAAGCAATTTACACGTGATTCGTGAAAAAAATTATCCATAAAGTTTTGAACATATTATCTGTCGGCCAATCCAGTCCTGAATCCTTTGGTAATTTGTCGATTCAACTATAAATATTTCGATTTTACCAAAATTTAGTACTAAACATTTTCATGATTTGCTAATGCAGTCCTAAACATTTACCAAAAAAGTTCTTTTGATCAATCAAATAATAGGTCTAGGAAAAAAAATTGACAAATCTTGAAAGATTTAGGATTGCATCGACCCAATTGAAATATTTAGAACTAGATTGCTAATTGTCAAAAGGTTTAAGGATTAAATTGACACAATTAAAATATTTTTGACTGAATTGACCGCCGTACACTAGGTTTAGGACTTTTTGAACAACTATCCCTGTGATTTCGTATTGTACGTTTCAAGAGAGGTACTTAAGTCTACAAAGTACAGATGGTTAAGACAAATGCCTATTCCAATTTTAGAGAGAGAGAGAGAGAGAGAGAGAGAGAGAGAGAGAGAGAGAGAGAGAGAGAGAGATATTTTGTAATTTAATTGTCACCTATGAAAGCTCAATGCATTCAATGGAGGACATCAAACTGTCAGTATTTGGGCAGAGGTGAGGACCACATATGCATGAGCCATGGACCACCCATTGAAGTTTCCATTTCACCTCACGAGAATTTTGTCTTTTTAGCCATGAAATGCGGTAATTGTCACACATTTTTGAATGAGGAACCAACAAAAGATGATAGGCAAATGGGCTACAAATGGATAACGTGGCATCGAGCCTCCCTCCTCATGCTTTTTGCCTTTTTCCATTTAGGGTCAAATGGAGTGTACCCACGATTCTAGTTTTGGCAACTTCTTGGAAACTTTCTGTCCGATGTTTACTGCTGGTACACGATCTCCCTGTCCAAAGGGCTTTATGGCCGTCCCTCCCACTAGACACACACCGCATAATCAAATTATCCCAAGGTCTCTCTAGACTGAATTGTCGTTAATCTATATTTAGGTTTCGTTTGTTTTAAGAGAAATGAGAGATTCGGGAATATGTTTCAGAAAATGACGAGCTTATTTCGGTGAAAGAAAAAATGAATGGAAAAAAAATATTTTTCATCATTTAGAGAAAATAGTCGACACAAATTATTGTTAATAACGAAATTTTTTAATTGGCTAATTATTTCAAGCGATATATGCAATCATTTTGAGGAAATGTCATCGTTTCCGAACTTATGCACTCGTAGAAGTTGTCGTGCAATGTCAAGTGGTTTTTAATGGGGTTGATAAGAAGACAAAATTAGAAACGCGAGAAAGCATGAGGTCTTCGATTCCCTGTGTTGGTCAACTTTTACTTGGTTAGCATAATGTGTAAGAGCTCACTCGTTTCTGTGTTTGGACAAACCCCGTCTATGATTCGATTACACTTCATTGACACCTCCTATAAATAAATTTGTCGAATATCTTTTCTTAGAAACCCTAATCTTGTCTATGTTTTTACAAAAAGGATGAAGGTCGGCTCATAAAAGTAAATTGGGAAAAACCGTCTAAAAACTCATAAACTTATTGTACCTTTGTTAGTTCAATCCTAAATCTCTCAATTTTGCAAATTGAGTATATACAACCAATTTCAAAGCAAAATGCTAACGTGAATATCAGTCGTCCAACACGATACGTCCAACGTTGACTTGAATAGTTTTTAATAATATCTTATTTTTTATTGTTATTTTTTTCTTTTTTTTTTTCTTTGCTTAATTTTTTTTTTTGCACTGGTGACCCTCGCCAGCAGCTGTTGCAAATACCTCGCCTATGACCAGTGAGGTCAGGATGGCCTTCATAGCCGTCGAGGGTCGCCGGTGACTCGCGATGTAGAAAAATGAAAAATGTAAAGAAAAAAGGGAAATAAAAATAAAAATTCAAGAAATGATAAAATATATATATATAGATTGAAAAAATTAAAATATTTTAAGAAATTATCCACTTCAGCGATATTCGGCCCAAATTGGTTAATTTGTAAAATGTGAAGAGATTTAAGATTTAATTTTGCAAAATTGAAAACTTCAAGGCTAAATGCAAAAGTGCAACGGGTTCAGAAGTTTTTGAACAACTTTTTCAAATAAATTGCATGATCATGAAATACCCACTAATTTCCTTATTGTTAAATGCTGTTTTTCTCTCGACCAAAAACCAAAAAGCTGTTTTGTCTGATTTATATTATCCTCCTTAGGGTTTCCTTTTCCCTCCCAACAAGCCCCAACCAACAAAAGTTACGGAGGAAGAAATGAAAACATCCCATTAAAAAAAAAAAAACAAAGAGGCGTCGGGCTCGGGAATACCCTTTACATGGAGTAGTTGAAGGACCACACCTGGGGCTACTGGACTGGACCACGCTCAGAAAATATTCAATTTTTCAAGAAATGCCAAGGCATAAATAAAAACCCCTTGTCGACCCCGACAAGAATCCTAGGGTTATTAATAAATATATAATCTATGTCGTGCTCGTACTCATGGATGAAGTTAGCCATAGATCTGAAATCTTCCGTATCATCACCCGAGCCATTCCAACTTTGTCTGTCGGATCGTGCGACTCTTGTCTTAAGTCACCTGCTCCCAGAAATGTAATAACCAACAAAGGCCATCGTCTGGTGCTTCTCTTCTCTTCCGGGATCAAGTGCGTCACGGCGCCATGCCCATTATCGCAATAATGGTGTAGGTATCGTTCGCGGGGGTTGCGATGTCACGGAAAATTCATGAATAGTTAGGAAACGCAGTTGGCTTGGCGATATTAGAGAGTGAATCAGATCATGAAAGTATCTGCGTCTCCGTAGAATAGGAGTAACCCTGGTCTCCGGAGAAGTTGGAGACCGCTTGTAAGTTTAGCCCCGCTGTCGATACAAGGTCTAACGTGCTGATCTCCTCCCGCCGAATGGATTCCGCTGCTCCACCTGGAGGAGAGGTTGCATGTTGAAATAAGAACATAACCAGATGCGGTGAGACGAGTGAAATTGGTTGATGCAAATAGCATTCAATCATTAGAAAGTTCACAAGGTAAGCAAGCGGCGCCATCGGCTTCGATCCTTAGTCCTAACAGCTGCGCAAAAAGAAAAACCTGGGATCACAATCTTCAAACCAAGATGGACTGAGGAGCCCTCACGATCATGTCATCTGAGGATATCGGTAATGTCGAATCCAATGTCTTGCCAACTATCATACGATAAGAACATGGCCACATGTTCTCATATTTTGGACATGGACGCGACGCATGAAGGAAGCTCCAGGCCAATTCAACTTCGTAGACACCGAACAAATGGCCCAGCTCCGAACCAGTAAATCCACGAGATTCTTCGAATTCAACAAGTACTCTCGGGGCTCTCTCATGGACTTGCTACTAGACAACAAATTCTCGAACGAGACCGGAGTACCTAAGAACAACCCTTTACAGTCCCAGAAACGTCTCAAAATACCACTTGCTGTCCCGTCTGTTCCCGAGCTCAGAACGAAAATACTATAAACCTTAGAAAATCGAACGAGAAAAGTTATCGGACCCGGTAAGATGATTTGGCCAGAACTACAATCAATCATGATGCACGCTAACAATACATTACTGTCAAAGAAAAGCCTTTTCAAGTCGAGCAACATGAAGCTAATGCCATCTGTAAATAACCCCCTTTTTCTTTGGCAAAAGGAAACAAAGCTAAGCAATGCGCTCCGCAGTCAGTTCCAACATCATTCCTCTCTAACAGCAAAAGGAAAACTAAGCTAACCCTCTACAACCACTAATGATCTAAGATTTTCTGAATATAATGCTGGCCATAATATTAACTACCACCAAGAGAATGTTTTGCTTAAATACTGCACAGCTCGGGAAGTTCCGCAAACATGCAAAATCCTAAGAGTCCCAGAGAGATGGACCGGAGCCTCGAGGAGGAGAAAACCCTTCTACTCAGTCGGCAAAGACCCCCTTCTTTTCAGATTTTAAGCTCCTCTCCGTCGCTTTTTCCCAGTGCTCGACTTGCCTCCATGCGCTTTTGACGACTCCGACAGCCTTGCTTTCTTACTTAGAGGGACTTCAGGTGTCTCCTCTGAGTCTTCATCCTCAATCTCATCCTCTTTCGGTTTGGGTGAACCAAGTTTGAGCTTTCCAGAACTGCTGGTATTAGCCTTGCCAAGGCTTCTCGGACCTTTCCCCTTGGAAATACTCTTATCGGCTCGCATGGACTTGTCACCTTTCTGGATTTCTCGGTCAGACTTGGCTGAAACACTTCTTGCACTGGAGTCACTGGCTTTCGATTTGCCAGTTTTGAGAGTCATAAGTTCAGTATCCTTGGATTTCCCAGACGTTTTCAAAGTTGCCTTACCAGTACTTTTAGGGGTTCGGTCTTTCTCATTGCCATCTGTTTTCCTGCCGTCCCTAGACTTGTGACCAGTTGTTGTAGTAGCAGGAGCTTTGGACTTGCTAGAGGAAGCACCTCCACTCCTGGCAATTAAAAGCCAAGCAGTTATGTAACGAACTAAGGACAATAATAATCTATCCGTAAAATTTAACTCACTTCTTTGATGACATATCCATCTTCCCTTTCTTTGCTGAAGCCAGCCCAGGCTTCACTTTCGCCTTTTTCTCCAGAGGCCTGAATGAAGCAACCAGATGATATCAGTACAACATTATCTACTATTATAGAATGTACGCCGGAGAAGGGAATCAAGTGAAGAATAAAAACACAGTACAATGTGCATGAGATACAGCAATCACACATCTGGAGATGCAATTATAGGGATCTCAGTGCCACAAGCTATCCATGCTGAAAAGATATCTCTTTAAAATCTTTCAGAACAGCATTAAGACAAAGACAATAGCATCCATATCCAAAAACAAGAGTGAACTCCAAAACATCTTCACCTAAAAAAGGAATGCTCCAACAGCTTTAAAGAAAATAGAAGAATGTTGTATTCACGAACTAAAAGAAAACCTGCCCCGAAATTCAGACTAGAAAGTCGGATTCCCATGCGTCCTACACAAGTGTTATTTCAAAAGTATTGAAGCAGCCTTCCAAAATTAAACTCTAAATTAAGAATGCTAAATTTCCACCAAATAAGAAGTCAGGGAAAAAGATAAAGAGATGTACATTTCTGGCGAATCATCTGAGCTATCGCGATCAGCAGCTTGGCCCTGTGAAGAGAAAACCATCAGTCAGTTATCCACAAGACTCAACAACACTGAGCTTATAAGGTTAATGTGGTCAAATCCAGTAAGTACCCACCTTATATCCACCTTCAACAAGCTTCCATTTCTCTGCCTCAAGATTTAATATCTCAACATCACCATCCTCATAGAGAACCTGCAAAAGCATGCAGTTGTAATCTTCTGGACATAATGCCCCAACCTCTAATACTAGATGAAAAGAGCGGTGTTGATAACCACAACTGCGCCTCACCTTATGCTTTTTTTGCACACTATCAAAAGCGTCAATGACACCCTCATAGTATCTGAAAAAATTATGAAACAGTCAGACGCAAAACTGAGACCACAAGAACCGGCCCTAGGTTTGGTAAGATGTAGAGCCAGCACTTACAAATATTTGACTCATCAAAATAGAACAGGCACCTAGAGAAAGACTGCAGAATTTATACGTACTGTTTATCAAGAGGCCACCAAACTTTAATCTTTGAACCAACCAGATCCTCTCCATAACTCTTAGCATCAGAATCCTGGGACACCAATGACCAACAAATCAGCTGGCTACGGTATAGAGCTTCTTTTTTGGAGAGAGAAGGGGTGAGTATTATGCACTTCTACTATCCACTTTAAGGCACAACAGAAGCTTGCAGAGATTGCAGGAGAAAGGACAAAGATAAGAACCATCAAATGACCATAGCATCACAAACGCAACCAAAATTACGGCATGTAACAGCAGTCCTGAGACTAATTGGTTAGCTGTATTTGTCATCACCTTTGGTAAATCATGATGCCCCTACCAGAGAAGCACAAGCTTATTCAAAACAAGCAATCACAGACACGACATTGGCAAATCATCGTTCTCGGTTGACAATGTGTCGAAAGCAATGCTTAGCACTACGAAGTTTACAGGATTAAGTACAAATCTTGTCTAGGGATGATGAAATCTATATTGACATATTTATACCAACATCTCACTGCTATTCTTTTTTCTTTCTTTCTTTCCAATTTCAATCTTTCTCGCTTCAGATTCGAACCTTCTCCCTATCATCTACCCTAATCAAGCCCTTCAATTCTATAACTAGCAATCGCAAAAGAAAAAAAGCTTGAAAATTCAATATAGATGGTTAGATAGAGTGCATATCATACCTCCTCTTTGCCAGAACTACGCTTCCTCTTGAAATTGTCCTTAGTGGTCTCACCCTGGTACTTCTCATCTCTAACTGGTTTTTTCACCACCTTAGAGGAGGAAGGAGTTCCCTGATAGGTAAAAGTATTCATCACTAACCAAGTCAAGAAATATAAAATTATAGACAAACTTCAATATGGAAGTACCTTTTTATCATATCTCCCAGCAGATTTCTTCACATTCTTCTCAGAAGCCAATCTACCTTTGCCGTACTTCCTTCCATCCTCTGGCTTCTTTTTAGAGATACCTTCCCCACTGCTGGTGCTTGCATTCACTTTCTTCTCCGACTGCTTCAACATTTTTACATCTGATCCACTGGTTGCATCATCATCCTTGGATGTTTCCTCCATTGTTATAGTTCTCTCCTTGCTGGACATATCGTCAGCGCTATCATCCACTCTTTTTGTTTCTGTTTCTACTTCAAGGCCAGCAGTTCCTGCAGATTCCTTTTGGGAAATGTCTACAGAGGATGGTTTCACCTCTTCAGCTGAATCCTCTTTATCCTTTGGTGATCCAGCCTCCTGGGGCTGACTTTCATCAGGTATCTCCTTAGCCAAGGTAGGCAAAGCAGAGACATTGGATTCTTCATCTTTGGATTCATCATCTTTGGATTCCTCATCAGCTGCTTTATCCTTAGATGGCTCAGAGGCACCCTCCTTTTCAGTAGCCTCACTTTTCAGATCCTCATGTGGCAGATTTGGAGCGTCATTGTCAGGTTCTTTCTCAGCTTCTTTGACATTTTCAGCGTCCTTATCATCAACCTCAGAAATCTTGGAGGGCTTCGCAGATTTAGATGATACATTAGTTCTCCGTCCTCTTCTCTTGGTAGCCTTTTCTGGCTTGGATTCTTCTTTCTGCACCTTCTCGTTGTCCAGTTTATCAAGGTCGCCATTGCTCGATGCATCAGTGGTTTTGGATGCAGTCTCCTTACCGTCTCCTTCCTTCTTCAAAGACACAGGATCTGCCAAAGAATCATCTTTGTCCAGCGGGGTCGGCCCATTGTTCACAACTGCTTTTGGAGATTCGGCAGGTGCAGGAACATCTTGAGTTGAGGGCTCTTCAGCTAACATCTCTTTTGCCATCTAAACAAGCATAAACGAACAGTTAAAGAATTCATGCAAATAATGTCACCAACCCAGAACAGAAAGAAAGAAAACATAGAGATGCAACTAAATAATGACATCAGAGTATCTTGTTAAAGATGGAAAGTAGATTGTCTCATGGGTTCGTAAAAATCCAAAAGGAGAACCATTTCAATTCTCATTTTACATGAAAATGGAAACTGAGAAAATCTTACAAACCAAACACAGCCAAATTAATGGTGGAACTTATTTTCACTTACATCATGGATATCAGTTTGCTCAACTGCACCATTTGTGTCTTGACATATGGAAGCAATTACTTTGCTATAATCATCTAAAACAACACCAGACGATTTCAATGCTTGGGCCAGGTAAGGTCTCAGTTTCACGGCACACTTCTCAAGCACCTTCTCTCCAAGCTTCTTTGCAATAGGAAGGACATCCTGAAAATAATGTGATTCTTAATGTTATGGAGTATAGTCAATGAAGTAGGAGATCTAGTTGACCCAAAAAGAAGTTTACCTCATTGTCCTTTTTTACACTGGCTAGGACAGGGGAGAGAAGCTCTGGTGAAATATCTTCACTTTCTTCTATGACCAGTGTCATAATTGTCTCCATTGATGCAAAGACATTTTCTGGATGGTATTCCCTGAATGTTGTTTGTTGAACATTAGTTAAAGCATAGGTATAGATGTAGTTATATTAGGTGAAATTAAAACCATCAAAGGAACGTAAATAAATGTATTATCTGCAGGATACCAATGAAAAAGGCTGATTATGAAATCTCCATTGGGAAAGAGGGACACACAGTGCACTCAATTAATTCGATAACAAATAGATCCAAAACTTCCTCCAAGCATGCAAACGGCATCCGAACAGACATCATAGAACAGAAAGTGAGACAGCTGAAAACCAAAGGACTGAGAGGAGAAGCAAAAGATAAAAAGCTAATAAAACACATCAAAATTGTCAATACACACAACTTCAATCTCACTTTTGTTGCAGGTTTACAACTAAAATGAACTAACATTAATCGTCTAAGAACACAAAACTCCAGAACAAGTATGATTCGGAGTCAGCACAAGTAAAAATTCATTATGCAAGATCATACAGACGCCACCTTGGAAAATGATCATCCAAATACATAAAGAAAGGAGGACAGTTGAGGACCAACTATGTTCAACTCTACATGGAGCCTGGATCAGGCATTGACGTACCTTATTTCCTTTAAGAAATGCTCGAACATTTCAAGGATCAGATTGTCGCACTCAAGGTCCAGCATTACAACGCAGGACCTGACCTTTGCGACAGTTTCCAAAATTGAGGCCCTTTTCACGTATGATCGGCTTGACTTATCAGAGAGGTTTTGAAAGGACGACACGATCAACTGAAAAACTTCCTGTGTGCACCAAATTCATATCAAAACAGCTTAAAGGTTAGGTCCGATCAACTGAAAAACTTCCTGAAGCCAGATTCCCATTAAAACAGCTTAAAGGCTAGGTCACCAAACATTTGACCACTATGATTCAGGAACATCATTAATATAAGATCGATCATTACCTTCATTTGGTCATCATCATAAGGAGCCTCCGGTGCACTGATCCTCGTTATTTCGCTAATGCATGAGGCAACAGCAACTTTAACATCAACATCCGAGTGCCTGAAAAGTCTATTGGCCACTAATGCCTTCTGCGACGGACAAAGCGCCTTTTGCATTGATTTGCTTGGAGATTGTTCTACTCTTGAGAGACAAGTTTCGACTTGCTTCATTTGCCAGGTTAAAGCAAAATAAAGGTGAATTAGTAACTAATAGTAACGTCCACTTTAACAGTCATGCATAATATGAACAACATGAAATATGCAAAGCACGTCTACCACATTAACTCCTTTCTATCCTTCGTAAAAAGCATGCAGAATGTTACATGAATACTAAGTTTCAAAAACAAAGGACGTGGACGCAACCGTAAGGGCAACGCTAAATAGAGAATATAAGTTTCCCAAGACAATAATCAAACCCTCAATCACCTTCTTATCGGAGGACGTATGAATAGGAAAGAAATAACTTCACTGCCAAGCAAAACTGAATGAGAAGATCAGGTACAATTTTTAAGAAACATGCAAATAGCCAATCGCATATTTGCCGAAATACAAAAACAATGCGGAAAAAATCAGCAATCAATTGATGCAAAGAAACACAAAATACCAATTCTGACATGTTTGTGATTACCAAAATCAGCATGCCAATTTCCGAATAAGGCAAACGTAAAACAAGAAGAAAAGGTGCCCGTGTTAACCGGCAGCAATAAATTCAAGTAAGTTTCGGAAGGGCGCGTAGTCAATGTATTACAGACAGCTCAAAATGAAAGCACAAAAGATACGATTGTTATGACGGCTTCCTACCGAAAAAGCAAGGATTCGTCCATTCAACCTTCTCTTAACGTAAAGATTGAAATTTAACGGGAAACAATCAATCGACAGCAACACGTGTAAGTAACACTCACAACAGACACCTCTTCAACGGCCTTAACGGTCATAATGGCTACCCGACAATAAGGCGAGGATTAGCAATTTCAACCTTCTCCAACTGTAAATGTCAATACAAAAGGAAATAATCAACTGAAACCAATAAATACAAGTAGGATTCACTAAAGAAACCTCTTCAACGATATCAACAGTCCTAACGGCTATCCTACTCCTCTTACTGGAACAACACGTCCATGCAACTACGAGTACGTATTGCTTCAAACAAGCAGCAATTATCAACATATTCATCTCAACAATACCACACAGCTCTAACAAAAGCAACCAGATTGTGCAATGCGGGGAATCCCCAGAATCACTCAACGTTTCAACAATCAAGAAATATCTTTTCACACATAAACCGAAGGAATGCGTAGTAAGACGCACAGTACATAATCGAAAAGCACAATCCTTAATACAATCGAAGGCCCCCCACGCAATTACCGCTCCGACGACTCAGAAATCATGTTCACGAGTTGACGGCACGGCACACCACGCCACGAAAACAAGAATTCCCAACTAAAACGCCCGCCAAGCACACCATGCACGACAAAAACCTAAGCAAGTCAAACAAAGATAAACCGTATATCCAGGAAAAGCCCTAGTAAGGCTCCAACAGCGCCAAGAACCACCCACAACCCCATCCGCACATCAAACCACACCCGACATTCACCGCAGAACCAACCAACTAGCCGCTCCATCAAACACCAAACGCCAAAGAACACTCCCCCCCCCCACCCAAAAAAAAAAAAAGAAGGGAGCGGAACAATTAGAACCGCGAAAAGGGGGAAGCTGATTTCGAAATCTAGAGCTTACGTCAAGAAGGGCCAGGAGCTCATCCACGGCAGACGGCTGCTCCAGAAGCTTCCTCCCAGCTTCCGCGAGCTGCTCCTCGAGCTCCTTGTCGGACGACGACGACATGGCTAGGCTCCCGCAGAATCCACCGAACGCTGACTCCCCCACCCCCCGGCACGCGCACGAAATTGACCGCTCCAAGGTCGATCTTCACATCGACCTCGCCAACCCCACCGGAACCCTAGAACACAAACAAGCGATCGAAATCGAGTGAAGAAGAAGAGCAAGAAACCAGATTTTCGCACGAGCGCGAGCGAGCGACAGAGAGAGAGAGAGAGCGAGAGAAACTGTCGAGTTTCAGAGGGAGTTTAGGGTTTTTTCTTTTTCAATTTTCTTTTCGGCGAGCGAAATTCACAACGATTTTAAAGGCACGCTAGGCCCAAAAAAAATGAAAAAGGAAAATACGAAATTGGATTTTTTTTTCTTTTTACCTATTTTCCTCTGGGAATATAATATCATATTTTCAGGATTTACGGTGCATTTTATAGGTGAATCCCACTCAGGCTCGGCTCGGATTCCGCCGGGCTTTATGAACTGGAGTTGAATACGGGTTTAGGATCCGCCGTCCGATCCCCCAGGGCGGGCCCACCTGGGGGCGTTCCGGCCGTCAGATCGATTGCCCAGCTGTTTCTCTCCCCAGATTTCCTTCTATGGTCGCGTGGAGCCGAAAGAGGAAGGGTGCTATTTATGGGGTTGCCAGATTTTCATTTATGGGTGGAAATTTAATGTGGATTTCTCTTTATGAAAAAAGTTTTGGATTTTGGTTACTAAATTCGTAGATATGTCTCTTTTATGCACAAGTGGACTGTTCATCGAATCGATTTAAAGTGTTGTTACCGTAACCACAAGATTGAGTAGCTTCGATAAGTGGTGCAATGACCCTTCAAATATCGAAAGTCCGCATGTTCTACGTAGTTCAAAAAGTTAGAAAAAAATCGGAATTTAACGGTATTGTGTGACGTTTATTCGGATGTCGGCGTATGGCCATATTTCTTTCCAAAAAAAAAACGTTCTTAACTTACTACGTATGAATAGTTCATCCGACAAATGATAAGTTATAGCAGTTTTTTACCGTTAAAATCGGTTATTTCTAAGTGAATCGGTTTAAATAGGACTTATCTTCAAAATAGCAACATAATAAAATAAATAACACGGAATTACTTAAGAAAATATTATAGTTTGCCTATAATTATTGTGTAAAAAATATGTTAAGCAGATGAAATTGCATTGCATGTGTTAATGAATATAGATGAAAATTTAAGAGGTGAAATTGCATTTCGAATTTCAATTAATATATATTTGGGAATTAGCAAGCACCTGACATATATTTCATCCGTTCTTTTTTTCATAGTACATTGGTAATTTCTAGATAAGCGAAAAAAAAAAACTCTCTATGATTGCATATACAATAGTACAATAGAATATTCGTCCTCAGCTTTCATTGTCAATATTCTTCCAATTCTTCGTAGTGTAAATTATATGGGTTTATCATTGAAAACTGGATAAGAGCGATTACTTCCTTCATATAAACACAATTTTCAAATTTATAAATAGACGTACCAATTTTGCAAAAGCCAATTATTTATTGAGTTACTTGAAAATTTGACTAAAATCATATTATGGAGATTGTTGAAGAATAGGAAAGACAACTGTCTTTTTTCTATGAACCGAAATGTGGATAGACTTTTCAAAATAAGGGTTTTATCATGAGGTTGCCAGATGTTCATTTACGGGTGGAAATTTAATGTGGATTTCTCTTTTTGAAATTTTTTTTGGATTAAGTGGACTATTCGCCGAATCGATTCAAAGGGTCACCATAATCGTAAGATTTTGGGCGCGCATGGTAACACTCCAGAAGTAATTTCTGACAGAAAAATCAACTTCTGGCAGGAAAATCGGTTTAGTAAAATCACTTCTGAAATAGAAATCCGTTTGGTAAATTTTTTCACTTCTGGTAGACTTTTATACTTCTGGTTGGATTTTCTACTTCTGGTTGAATTTTTTGGCCAATTTGAGAAGTACAAAAAAATTACTTCTCAACTTCAAAAATCACTTCTAGTCTTTGCAGTTGCCGCAGGTCACCATCGGCCGCCCCCGATCGTCGCAGCCGCTGTCGGTCGCTGGCAAAGAGAAGCGTTACCATGCGCGCTTCAAATGCATTTCTCTATCAGAAATCAACTTCTGATAAAGAAGTTGAAAAATCAACTTCTCTATCAGAAGTTAATTCTGGTAGAGAAGTGTTACCATGCGCGCCCTTAGCAGCTTCGATGTGTCGGTGTTTGGTGTGATGACTATTCAAATATCGAAAGTCTACATGTTCTACATAGTTCGAATAAGTTAAAAAAATAAAATTTAATGGTGGTGGTGGGATGTGACATCTTGAGTTTCGATCCCCCCTTTTTTTCGAAATTTGAATACAAAATGGTTATTTCATAGAGACCCTATAAATGAATCTCACTTGGAGTTGACCACTCTGAGATGACTAACCAAATGAGAAAGGTTAATTAAGAATATAAGCATGTGGATTAAATGGTCGATACGCGTGACTCCTAAAAGTCAGCCGTTAGTTTGAGAATTTATTTAAAACTGTCATCTTATGAATGAGCCCGCAAATTGAGTTCCGAAATAGGACAATCTATTCTCAAGAGTGTTACGGAGGTTGAAATTGGATGTCGCTTCAAAAGACGTGAATTGACAGTTTGGCATTAAAATGTCTAGAGAAAAAAGCAAAATTAAAAATTACCATCTCTCCCCTGATTTGTGCTAGAATCCATGGTAGAGAGTGTTATTAATTTTAGCGATGCTAGAAAAATTGTTCGTTGGCATTCCGAGTTATTTTCAGATCGCGATTGAGCCAAATCAGCATCGATTGAGCTCCCACCGATCTTGAAATTTCACAAATTTTGAGAAATGTTTGATCGATTAGCTTTTTGATCAATTTAACTAGTTTGACCAAAATTATCGGTGCCCAGACCTTTATCAGTCCAAAAATTCACTGATAATCCAAAAATCACTCCATTCATGTAGCTTTATGTCGCTTTCGATGAATAGTTATCGGCGATAATTATCCTCAAGATATTTATTGGTTAAATCACTCTCTCTCATCCATAATTACCATCAGATTCTCTCTCTCTCTCTCTAAATTCTCGATTTTCTCTCTCTTTGTTGGCTCGAGATTTTTACTACCAATTTAAATTAGCCACTGAAAGAAATTCGGCTGTTGGATTTTCGTAATTTTTGGATATGTTGTGATCATATTTGAGGTAAGTTCACAGAACTTTGAATCACTTTGATCCAATGTCGTTTGAGCTTTCAAATCTACTTTACTGTTTCAGTCAATGAACTAGTTTATGTTACCCGAATTTGACATATAGCTCATGTTAACATATGTTAACCCTAGCGACCTCTAGAGCTTATTTTCATGTGAAAATATTAATTTTTAGCTCGTAAATCACCCCGTTCAGCCCTTGAATAGCCCCGATTTTCTTGAGTTTTGTCGTATTCTGCCGTCGTCATCGTGCTTTGCCGATTGCCGCGGGGCCATTCATCGTTCCGTCACCCATCCGGCTTTGAATCAACCTCGTCGAGTAAGCCGACCTCCTAAACCTTGAGTAGGATGTTAGATAATTCTTGGATAGGCTCTAGAATGCGATTCAAGGTAGATCGGTATAGAAAAATTGACTGATTTGGCGATTTTTGTGGAAACCGGTTCTATGTACATACTCTATGCATTGTTCACGCCCGATGTGGTACCGTTCATGTCGAGTTTAGGTTGTCTATGGGTCGATGATGGTCTAACGAGGTTTGAGTATCGAAAAATGAGATTTTGGAATTTTTTGGCGAAACCGGGCATGAGTGATTTTCTGTGGTACTGTTCACGACACCTTGAGTACTGTTCATGAGCCTAGAATATTGTTCACATGCTGTCCATTTGTATTTAGGGTCAATTATTGAGATATCATGGGCGTAAAATGCATATTTTAGTGCAAAAAGGGAACAAATCTGATGCGTACGATACGCTGGTTGAACCTGATGCATTTAACGCGGCTCGAGTTGGCTAGAGATCCGAGACTGGAATTTGAGCATGGAATGTATAGCAATTTGCATTGTTGATCTTTATGTAGATATGAATTATTGACGTGCCTAATTATTTCGATGACGAGCCATTTCTTGTTTGCTCTTGTTTCTGTTTTTGTGACCCGACATCTATAAGAGCATCTTAGAGTTGGATCTGAGGGTATATAATATCGTGAGCGAGATTAGAGGTGAGCTTACTGAGATGTGTTCTCACGGTGATTTCTTCCACCTTTCGGTCTCTAGGACATAAGCATGGCAAAGATGCCACAAGATTTGATAACCAGGTAGCGGAGTACCTAGTTGGCAAAGACAATTGATGTGAATTGGTGGTTGCTGATGAATGTGGTTGACCTGAGTTGTTTGTTATTGTTAATTTTTGTAAAGCTGATATTCATATGTAATATGGAGCTAAAAATATATATATGAGGTGTTATAGTTGCGCTAGTCCTTGCTCATTCGTTGTTATGGGTAATGTATCGCTTCCGCTAGCGTTTAATTTGGATATTAAGGTATTTGGGTTGATGACAGTCCTGGAATATCGCATATATCAACTATCGTTGTGTAGATGTTGCATGCTTATGGAGATTCAAGGCGTGACATGGGACGCTTATTCATGTGTCAGTGTATGGATATATTTCTTCTCGAAGCAAACATTATGGATTAATTGATAACTTATTAAATATGAATATCCCCCCCCCCCCCCAAATGATAAGTTATAACGGTTTTACCGTTAAAATCAGTTGTTTCTAAGTGAACCAATTTAAAACGGAACTTATGTTAATAGTGACAGAATAAAAAAATTAACACTAAATTATTGAGAAACTATTATGGTTTGCCTAAAAATATTGTGTAAAAACCAAAGAATTTCATTGCATATGTACATAGATATAGACGAAAATCTAAGAGGTGAACTTACACGGTCATTTCGAATTTCAATTAGTCTTATATTTGGCAATTAACAAGCAAATGACAATTACTAATATTCTGTGGTTTATAATTTGAGTAGATATGTTTTATCCGTTCTTTTTTTTCATAGTAGATTGGTAATTTCTAGACAAGAGAAAAAAAAAAGCAATTTTTCTGTAATTGAGTGTTCAATAGTACAATAGAACATACGTCCTCAGCTTTCATTTCAATATTCTTCTGATTCTTCATCGTGTAAATTGCATGGGTTTATCATTGAAAAGCGAACAAGAATGATTACTTCCTTCTTATAAACATAATTTGCAAATTTATAAATAGATATGCCATTTTTGCAAAAGCAATTATTTATTGAGTTACTTGGAAATTTGACTAAAATCATATTCTGGAGAAATTGTTGAAGGATAGGAAACACTACCGTCTTTTTTTTTTGTATGAACCGAAATGTGGATAGACTTTTCATAACTTTTCAAAAGAAGGGTTTTATTAAGAGGTTGCCAAATCTTCATTTATGCGTTGAAATTTAATGTGGATTTCTCTTTACGAAAAATTGGATTTTGGTTACTAAATTCATAAATATGTCTCTTTATGCAACAGTGGACCGTTTATTGAACAGATTCAAAGGATCACCGTAATCATAAGATTTAGCAGCTTCAATGTGACGGTGTGCGGTGCGATAACTGTTCAAATATCGAAATTATGTCTATTCTACGTGGTTCAAATAAGTTTAAAAAGTTAAAATTTAATGATGATCGTGGGACATTTATTCAGGTCGGCGTATGGACATATTTCTTCTCAAAGGAAATGTTTTATGTTAAATCATAACTTACTAAACAAGGAATGATAAGTTAACGGTATTACCGCTGAAATCAATTGTTTCTAAGTGAACCAATTTAAAACGGAACTTATCTTAAACATAGTGACAGAACAAACAAAATAACATTTACTTAATAAAATGTTATAATTTTCCCGAAAATATTGTGCAAAATTTCTATTGAATTGGTGAATTGCATTGCATATGTACATAGATATAGATGAAAATCTAAGAGGTGAACTTACATGGTCATTTCGAAATGCAATTAATCGGTATTTGTGAGTTGTCTTTGAGCAGATATATTTTATCCGTTCTTTTTTCCATAGTACATCGGTAATTTCTAGACTAGAGAAAAAAGAAATCCTCCTATAATTGATTTTTCGATAGTACAATAGAATATTCGACCTCAACTTTGACCGACAATATTCAACTAACGTATAGATTATATGGGTTTATCGTTGAAAATTGGACAAGAATGATTACTTCCTTCTTATAAACACAATTTTCAAATTCATAGATGTATAATATTTTTACAAAAGCCAATTATTTATTGAGTTACTTGAAACTTTGACTAAGAATTGGAATATAACCGGCTTTTATTTGGGTTGCCAGATTTTCATTTAAGGATAAATTAATGCTAATTAGTCTTTATGAAAAAAAAATTGGATTTTGGTTACTTAATTAGTGAATAGGAAAAAAATTTCAAATAAAAGCTTGAAGTGCCATTTATTTTAAAAGATGATCTAAAATGAACTTTATTTCAGATAAGAATATTGTTGACACCTGATTTTTAATCATTTTTTTATTGCTAAAGTAATAAAAAATCCATAAAAATTCATAAAATTGAAAAATCAACTTTGGGGACCTTAGCCAAGCCTAGGGAACCAATTTTGACCAAAAAATAATTTTTCATATTTTCGATATTTTTCGGTATTTTTATTTTCGAAAATTCATAAAAACAAAAAATTAAGAAAATTGAGAAAATTGAAAAATCAAGTTTGGAGCCTTGGCCAAGCTTAGGCAACTATTTTCGAACAAAAAAATAATTTTTTGTATTTATATATATTGTTTATATATTTTAGAAATTATGAGAATATTTAATAAATAATAGCATTTGAGGCTACAAAAATATATAAAAATAGTCAATATTTTTATTTTAAATCCCTTTTCATGTTGGCCATCACAAATTTAAAAAATCCAATTCGGGGTCGTGTATTCCTTCACGAGCATAATCTCGAACCGGGCCTAAAAAATTCAATTTGAGTCCATTTATTTTTATTTTTTCACTTTTAGGAGTTGTGACATTGTTCTCTAATATTTCAAATTTTTTATATTGGCCCAAATTATACCCAGAATGACTCAATTGTGCAAAAGGGCTTTAATTAAATTCTGTATTATTTTCAGTGGCAAGAAATGAGCTTAAATTTGACATGTGGTGAATTTTGACTAAGTATAGGGAAGGTATGTCAAAAATTGTAAGGAGATTTGGACTTAAAGAAATATTTTTTCGGGGACTAAATTGTAAATACTTAAAATTCAGGGACTAGAGTGCAAATACCTAACTCTTGAGGGATTATTTTACAAATAACAAAAAGAAGAGTTAGTGGATAAATTAGAATAGAGAAGGGAAGATGGAGAAGAGGAGATGAAGAAGAGAAGTTGGAGAAGAATGGATGGAGAAAATAAGATAAGAATAGAGAAGAGAAGATGGAGATGAAGAAGAGTTAGTAGAGAAATTAGAATGGAAGATAAGAATAGAGAAGGGAAGATGGAGATGAAGAAGAGTTAGTGGAGAAATTAGAATGGGAGATAAATATGGAGAAGGGAAGATGAAGATGAAGAAGAGTTAGTGGAGAGATTAGAATGTGAGATAGAGATGGAGAATGGAAGATGAAAATGAAGAAGAGTTAGTGGAGAAATTAGAATGGGAGATAGAGTTAGTGGAAAAATTAGAATGGGAGATAGATGAGTAGATTATAAAAGGAGGAAGAAGTGAGCTTGAGTGAGGATGGAATTTTTTGGAGAGAAAATTTGAAGTGTTTGAGGAATTTTTTGGAGAGAAAATTTGAAGTGTTTGAGGAATTTTTTGGAGAGAAAATTTGAAGTGTTTGAGGGATTTTTTTTGGGAGAGAAAATTTTGGATGTTTGAGAGGGTTTTGAGAGATTGAAGAAAAATTTAAGAGAGAAAAAAAAATACCAAAAGAGAGAGAATTTTGAAAATGATGGGAGTTTAAAGTTAGGGGTTATCATCACAAATTCTTTCATCGATCAACATAAATCAAGAGTTCATCCTCGTCAACGAGCAAACAAATTCGAGCTAAGTGTTTTTTATTTATTCATTTATTTGTGGTTTTAGTCGCAAATTAGCACAAATTGTATACACTTTCTCCTACCTCCATTTTCCCCATATTTTATGTCAAGAGAAGGATATTTCTACGTCAACGGCAAAAAATCTCGTAGAGATGCAAAAATCGCCCAAACAAACTCCTAAGCTGTCCACCGATTTCTCAGTTGATTTGTGACTAAAAGTCCCTTTTAATTCAAAAGAGACTCTCTATATTGGGAACATAGAGAGCGAAAATCAATTATAGAAATCCCTCCAAAAAAAATGGGAGATAAGTACTCTTTCCACTCTTCTGGTTTTAGGTGCAAATTGGCATATATTTTGTATACTGACACTTCACTCTATTTTATGTCAGGAAGCCGCAGCTCTATATCAATGGTCAACCCTATAGAAGCACAAAATCGGCTTGGAAGAGTCCTCAAGCGCGCACAAATTTCAAATTGTTGAATCAATTCGTTGTATTTAATTTTAAAGAATTCATACCCCAGAATGGAGAGGACAAAGTCCATCCGCAATTTAAATACCTGTACCTTAAATCCCAAAGGGAAGAGCCAAGCCAATGCTTAGCCTCCCATTGGAGGTTTTTACTTACAGTAGTTAAATACCTGCAACTTAAATACATGTACCTTAAATCCCAAAGGGAAGAGCCAAGCCAATGCTTAGCCTCCCATTGGAGGTTTTTACTTACAGTAGTTAAATACCTGCAACTTAAATACATGTACGTTAAATCCCAAAGGGAAGAGCCAAGCCAATGCTTAGCCTCCCATTGGAGGTTTTTACTTACAGTAGTTAAATACCTGCAACTTAAATACATGTACCTTAAATCCCAAAGGGAAGAGCCAAGCCAATGCTTAGCCTCCCATTGGAGGTTTTTACTTACAGTAGTTTAAATACTTGCAACTTAAATACCTGTACCTTAAATCCCAAAGGGAAGAGCCAAGCCAATGCTAAGCCTCCCATTGGAGGTGTTTATTCACTGTCATGTACTTCCTATAATTTAATTTTTGAATCATCAAACTCAAAAGATGAGTAGGTCGTAATACTGCACAGAAGTCGTTAACACACTCCCTCTTTCGGCTTCAGGGAATCTTTAACACTTAAAAAAATATAACAAATAAAAATATATACCATCTATGCATCCTATTTAAAAAGTGAAAACACAAAAGAGAATACCCTACTAGAGCCTTAGGAATAAACCAAGCCTGAGTTGCCGAATTAGGATATCCATGAAATTAAGGTACCGAAAGGGCATTAGTTTTAATTAACTAGTGTAACCAAGTCCCCGAGCTCATAATCTCTGGTTCGCAGGAATAAATTAGTTCTCCCGCTAATTTATTTAGGTTTCTAATCGACCTACCCAGAACGATTAGTGGCGACTCCAAATTTCAAAATCATTTAAACAAAAACCAAAGTTGCGATTCGGTAGGGCTTGGGAGGGTCCGCGTTAGGTTAGTCAAATCTAATTAACCTAATAATCCGTTAACCCCTTTAAAATTTAAAAATATTTTTAGAGGGTCGCGACAAATATGAAGTAGCCATATTAGCATTAGAGATATGTCCAATCTTGCTGTCCAGTTAGTCAAGGGTACCTTTAATTTTTATTGATTTTTTCCTTTTTCTGTTTTCTCTTTTATTTTCTTCGGTGGTTGTGGCCGGTATCAAAAGATGGTTGGCCACTAGTGATGTCTAGAGAGGACTAGACAAGTGTTGCCCTTGCCCTCAATCTGGCGAGTTGTCGGCCACTCGTGAGGGATGACCTCGCTTAGGTGAGGCGACCCTTGCTCTTGTACCACCCTCGATGGCCACAAGTGAGGCCGGCCCTCATCTAAGCGAGGGTCGCCTTACTCATGGTTGGAAAGAGCCTAGGTGAGGTCACCTTGCCTAGATCTAGTGAGGGTCGCGGTCCTCACTCATGACCGGTGAGGGCTTGCATGCCCCCTCTCAATGGCAAGCAATGATCATCAGGCCTTTGTCGTTCATCGCTAGCCGCAATAAAGAAATAAAAGAAATGATAGAAAAGATAAGATAATTTAAAATAAAATCGAAATTTGACGGTGATCGAGGGACGTGTGTTTATATGTCAGCCTATGGACGTATTTATTTCAGAATGAAACATTATATGTCAACTCATAACTTACTACACATGGGCAGTTCCTCCGATAAATGATAAGGTAACGGTTTTGCCGTTCAAATCTGTTGTCTCAAAGTAAGTGCAAAACGTGACTTATCTTCTAAATAATGAGACAATAAAAAATAACATTAAATCACCTAAGAAAATAGTATAGTTTGTCCATGAATATAGGGCAAAATATCTATTGAACCGATAAATTGCATTGGCATATGGATTTGCACGGGCATTTTGAATTTCAATTATTCTATATTTGCGAATTATCAAACAAATAACAATTATGAATATTTTTGTGGTTTATATGATGAGTTGAATTTTTTTTTTGTAGCACATTGGTAATTTCTAGCCAAGAAGGAAAAAAAAGTTTTCCTATAGTTGATTTTTCCATAATACAATAGAAATACAAATATTCATCCTCAACTTTGGTTGTCAGTACTCTTCTAATTCTTTATTGTGTAGATTGGGTTTGTCATTGAAAATTGGACAAGAATGATTACTCCCTTCCCAGAAACTCTTTTGTCGGAATTTCTTTGCAATAAAATATCTTTCATCCAAATTCATTCTTTGGCTTTTAAATGTTATAAAGAGTCTAGTGTTGATCTTGGACAGGAGAGTTCCAGCTAGTCATAAAATCAACACTATTTGCAAATATTCCAATAGAATTACACAAATGTTATCTCAACTAGAGTTTGACTTAATGGAGAGATTTCGTTAGTATCACTCAAAGGGAATCGATACAGATGAATTTGAAAGAAAATATACAAATGTAAACAGAATTAGAGTTTGACTTGATGCATTAGCTTAATAGGTATGATTTCTCTCAAGGAACTATGAACCAATGCACCCAAAATAGTTTTGGAGTTTGACTCGACAACAAAGTCTTGAACATGCTTTGATAGAGCACTAGAGTTTGACTCAACAGTACAATATTTAGGATAAAGATAAATGCAAAAAATTGACTTGACGACCAAAACCTAAAAGTTCAACTAAGAAAAAAATAAAGTGCAATGCGATAAGTAAAGATAAGATAAATTTATTGATTTGCTCAGGAGCTTCCTCTAAAAGAGTAGGGTGGTATTTATAATGGTTGAGTATGCAACTGCCCTTTAGCATTATGATTTTTAGCGTGCCAATTGTAGCCACACCTATCTTCTCCCACAACTTCTTTTGACGAAGTCTTCAAGCAGTTATTTAGCTTCAAATAATTGTCTCTACCTTTAACTTAGTTTAGCCCTTTTACTCACACCAGTCATGCTCACGATCTCCACTTACCATGACTTCTGGTTCGAAATTCCAAAAACTATCCATAGTTGTATGAATCAATCCTCCTTCATTCGTGTGGCTTGTGCTCATGTGTTTCAAATTCTTGAGCCATATTTTTAGGTACTTATTCCATCTTTACCTGCCTAAAACTGCCCTCCCGCAAGGAAATTAAAAAAGAGATTTTTGTCTTCTTTGGCACTCCCTGAAAAGTTCTTGAATCTTTAGTGGGATTTCCATTCATTGATGCTCATGTTGATAGCTTAAACTTGTTTTACCTGTCCTTAATATGCTCTACAATGCGGTATTATCCTTGTTATTTGGATAAGTGATGTTTCTCCTTGATGGTGTCAATAGTTTGCTTAGTATTTCTCATCAATTGACACTTATCAGTATTTTCCCACGCTTTGCATGTGTTGTCTTCATACTCTGTCAAGGTACCTGCTCCTCACGTATGTCGATTCCACCCATGTTTTGCATGGTTATCGATTTCTTGCGAGCATGGCACATGTTGTGATGGACGAATTATTTTGAGTGCCAACAAAACACAATTTCCAAATTCATACATACATGTATGTACCATTTTAGCAAAAGCCAATTATTAATTGAGTTACTTGAAAATTTGACTATAATCATATGCTGGCGATGAATTGATGAACTTTGCTATGGTTGATGAAGAATTGGCAATACAAATGTCTTTATTTGGATCGAAACGTGGATAGACTTTTTTTAAAAAGAATGTTTTAATTTTTTTTTTGTCGAAGAAGGTTTTATTTTTGGGTTGCCGGATTTTTCATTTAAGGATTTGAATTTAATGATAATTCCTCCGTATTAAATAATTAGAATCTTAGTTCCCGAATTCGTAAATCTGCCTCTTAATGCAAAAGCGAACCATTCATTATCAATTAAAAGCGTTACCATAACCGTAAGATTGAGTAATTTTCATGTGATGGTGTGGGATATAATGATTGTTCAAATGTTGAAAGTTCGCAGGTTCTACATAGTTGAATAAGTTAAAAAAATTAAAATTTAACAGTGATTGAAGGACGCTAAATTATATGTTGATGTATAGAGGTATTTTTAAAGGAATGTCATATGGGGAAAAGGACACTTTTGATGCCAAAATTTGTGTGCAGAGATTATATTAATGCCAAAAGTTTCAATCGGATAACTTAAATGTCAAGTTTTTTTAAAAACAATCACTTTTGTCAAGTCTGATTTGCTTTGTCGAAATTCTAACATGACATTATTTTATTAATATTTAAAGCTGAAGTGGCTCCGGCGAGATCCAGTTAGCAATTAAAAAAGGTAAAAAATTGAAAAAAATGCTAAAAATAAGAATACAAATTTAATCGATTTACAAAAATAAAAAATTCTAAAATTTGGAAAATTAGGTTAAAAATAACAAAAAATTAAAAACTCAAAAAAGGTTAAAGTTTGCAAGCAACAAGGGCTTAATAAAATTTATTTTAAATGAATTTCAATTTTAGCTAATTTATAATTTGAATTTAATTTATTTTAAGGTGCAAAAGTCATTGGATAGCCCAAATGGATTTTTTTTTAAAATTTCGTTTTAGATTAAAATTTATTTATTAATTACATGTGGCACTTTTGGTCATAATAGGTAGCAAAGTGGTTCTTTTGTTTTCGACTTGACATTAAAGTAATCCGGTAAAAACCTTGGACACTAAAGTAATCTCCGTGCACAATTTTTGACACCAAAAGTTTCATTATCCTTGGAAGATGAGAACATAGATTTTGTTCCAAACGGAGAAGAAAAGGAAAAATAAAAAAGAAGAAGAAAAGAAGAAAAAAAATAATATTAAATTAAGAGATTTAACCTTAATAAATGTTGTTTGAGAGGAGCATGGGTGATTTCGTCTCTAGCAAAATTAAAACAAAAGAAAACGAACAAAAGCGTGAGCAACAAGAGTAGGACTCGCAAGGTTCATGTAGTCAAATCAATGTCACACGGGTGTTAGGAGCCAATAAAAGATGGAAATAGCATGAGCATTAATTCATCGCATGTGTAGTATGTAAATAAATTGATTGCAAAAGCCACTTATTAATTCTTCTGGTTGAAAAAAGCCAATTATTTATTGAGTTACTTGAAAATTTGCTTAAAATCATATGCTGGAGATGAATCAATGATGACCTTTGCAGTGTTTGTTGAAGAATTGGAAATACAGCTGCCTTTATTTGTATGCATCCAAAAGTGGACGGACTCAAATGGCGGATATTATTTCTGGTTACCAGATTTTCACTTGATCGTTCACATTTAATGCTACTTTCTCTGTTTGAAAAATTATGATTTTAGTTCCTGAATTCATAAATGTGACTCTTCATGCAAGAATGAACTATTTAAGTTACTATAATCATAAAATTGAGTAATTCTGATGTGAAGGTGTGTGACTCAATGACTAATTAAATATAAACAATTCATTTGTTCTATGTAGTTTGAAAATCTTTAATTGAATGCCGGGGCATACGCGCCCGGGGGGGGGGGGGATTTTCCTCCCAATTAAAGCATTACATGTTAATTCATAACATACTCATGAATTATATCATAAAGTATGTTATGAATCATGATATAGCTCATAACATAATTAGCATGGATAGTTTTGTCAGAAAAATAATAAGTTAACAATTTTATCGTTAAAATCAGCTGCTTTTTAGTGGTTTAAAAGAAAAATTATATAAAAATAATGAGGGAATAAAATATGTAAGACATAATTGTAGATTATCATGCAATAATAATCACCCATATTTTGGGGTTCAAACTTTGAGTAGAAATACTTTGTTCTTTCTTTGGTAATTTTTGGACGACAGAAAAGTCTTCCTATAATTGATTGTTCAACGGTACAATCGAATAGAAATATTCATTCTCAACTTTTATGGTCAATATTAATCTAAATTAGTAAATAAGAAACTTCCTCAGTTGAGAAAATTAGGAAAAAAGGACACTAGAATTGTCATAACATTTAACGTTCATTTTAATACTAAAACTTTTCGACGAGTCACATAAGTGCCACTTAAAAAACAAATTACTTAAGTCCAACTCCAATTTGGGATGCCAAAAATCTAACATTGTAATATTTTATCAATTTTTCCAACCGAAAATTGCGCGCTAGCATGTCCAATCAGCATTAACAGCTCCAAACCTAGTCGCCTGCATGTTTACCCACAAATGTAAATCCCAATTTGGACAAATCAAACCATTTCAACTCTTCTTTAAACCCTAATTCTGTCTGAGGCAATTTAAGGCAAAATTAAGATCTGGATCTTACAAATGATTTGGGATGAGCAACATTCCAAAATCCATGGCTTTTTGTTTGAGATTCCCTTCTTTTGTCTTCCCCACTAGTTAAATTTAGAAGTTCAGTGGATCGGATAGAGAGAGAAAGAGAGATTAATCCCAATATTTTATTTTATTTTGCCTCTCTGTCTGCAACATTCCAAAATCCATGGCTTTTTGTTTGAGATTCCCTTCTTTTATCTTCCCCACTAGTTAAATTTAGAAGCATAGTGGATCGGGGAGAGAGAGAGAGAGTAATCACAATCATTTTATTTTATTTTATTTTATTTTATTTTGCCTCTCTGGCTGCAAATGCTATCTCTGGTTCCTATTGTCCTTGTTCTGTTTTTCTTTGCCATTTATTTTCGTCTCGTTTGGTCAATTAAATATTGGCATGGCCAAGCTCAACTTCTTCATGTGTAGGGAAGGCGCATACATGAGTGGGAGGAAAACGAAAAAGAAACCAAAGATATATTTTTGGGTTAATACCAGTGGTATTAAATTAATACAAATAAAGGCAACTGTATACCACCCAAAATCTCAAATTGATAAACTCGTGCCATATTTATTTTAAATTAATATTTTATGTCACAAAAATTCCCAAACTGGCATATCGATGCTATTTTTATCTTAAATTAAATTTTCATATATAAAAAATTCCAGACCAATACATCCATGCCACATTATTCCCCGAAAAATCTCAATTTACCACTATTTGGGATGAATGTGACATGAATATCAGTTTAGAGCACATATAGCACGAGCATACTAATTTAAGATTTTTTTTTTGAGACACAAAAGTTAGTTCGAAGTAAACGTGACCCGGGTGTACTGGTTTGGGAATTTTTGTGACACAAAAATTAATTCCGGATAAATGTGGTACGAGTGTACTAATTTGAGATTTTTGGTGATATTGGCCGTATCATTACTAGCATAAATCGACGCTTAACGGTGGCTGTTGGTGGTGTTGATGGTGATGTGAGCCTGTATCTGGAGCGAGGCTCTTTTTTGGGGATCCGGATTGCATTATGTCAGGGGTGACATAAGAGATATGGGCCGTCCATTTCAAAAACGGACGATCCAGATTGATCAATTCAAAATTTTAAAATTCCCGTCGAAAATTTTTCCCCCTTTTACAAAAATAATATGGATCAATCTGAACCATCCATTTTGAATTGGATGGTTCAGATTAAATAATGTCACCCCTAACATTATGTTAGGGGATCCAAACACCTTTTTTGGCGGCTGAGAGCATTAGCGCAGGTGGTGATCGTGCCGAACAAGGAGGATGGTCTCGCGCCTAAGGTTGATGCCTTGGCGTAGCACAATCAAAAGTCAATGGATTGATCGACGATGCTCCGACGAGTGTGGCGTGGCTGATCTTCTATGCGATTCAATGAATGAATGATGAGAAAACGAAAAAACATGAAGAAACTCGAGGCGTTTTTTTGCCACGAGGAGGGAGAGAGGGACCAGTCATCAGCCACGTTGGACATGTCTTTTTTTGTTTTTCACTATAAAAATATAACCTATGACTAAACTTTTTATTAAAAAAGCCATGTGGCATATTTTATGAAAATTCATCACTAGAGCCACTTTAGTAATCATTTTTCTCGCTCTTAGGTGATTCGACGAAAAGATTTGGCACAAAAGTGAGTCTTGATACAAAAGTTATGACATTTTCTTGTGTCATTTTTTCAAAAAACAAATATTATAATGGCTAAATTCGTAAAATAGGTCTTTTCATGCAAAAAAGTGAACTATTCGTTGAATCAATTGAATGCATTATCATAGTACTCAGCTTGAGTAGTTTTAGTGTGATGGTATGTGATGTAATAACTGTTGAAATGTTGAACACCCGCTTGTTCTATATGTCTCTGAAAAGTTAAAACAAATTAGAATTTAATGATGGTCGCGAAATGCTTATTCATATGTCTAAATATTTTCTTACACGGAAGAAAGCGATCGAACGATAAAATAAACAGAATAAGAAAATAAAGCGGACATCAGATTTACATGATTCGGTCGTAGAGATTTACACGTTCTCACAAAGAGCAACAATGAATTTTACTTACAACCCACACTTGAGCCATTCAAACACCCTCAATGTTTTTCAGCTCCAATTATATTTAATAATGCACACGGTATTGAGCTCCCAATTTCTTGCAAAATAATCTCTCATTCTCAACGACTGAATTACACAAATCTTACGACAAGATTAATTGACTTGAGCAGTAATTTTTCTTGGATGTAAATCACGACTAAACCAATTGTAGATGTCACACCATTAACATCTGCTCACAAGAGAAACCTCAACTTCAGCGGCAAAACAAAGGCATGAATAACCAATTGTAGAAAGGACGTCAGTGGCCGACTGAATATGGATAAGGAAACCTGTATATTTAGTCAACCCAAGTTCCAACTGGACTTTCCGTATGTGCCCAGAAAAGTCCTAGCTTCCCGTTTTATTTCCTTTTCTTCGTCGACAATCTAGAGTATCAATTTTGCTATCGAGCAAAACAAGAAATATCCACTATGAAATATTCAGATTCTCGCTTCCGACTCAAACTCGAAACATATTTTCAACATTTATTTGCTCCCAAAGCAAACATTGTTAGTTAGTTCATAGCATACTGCACATGAATAGGCTTCTCCGAACAATGACAACTTAATGGTTTTACTGTTGAAATAAGTTATTTTTATTTCTAAGTGAAAAACATAATTTTGAATTACTCGAGAAAGTATTATAATTTTCAAAAAACATCGTGTAAAATTTCTTTGAATATATTTGTAAATTATCATGCAATAATAATCACCAACATTTCGTGGTTCATATTTTGAGTAGAACCACTTTGTTCGTTGTTTAGTTGATAATAGACTGGTAATAACTGGATGAGATAGTACAATCAAAATAGAAAATTAGGATGATAGTTCCTAAATTCATAAAGATGTATCTTTATGCAAACGTATTCGTTGAGTCAATTGAATGCTTTACCAAAAGTCACAAGATTGAATAGTTTTGATGTGATGGCAGGTGGTGTAATGACTGTTCAAATATCGAAAGTTTGCTTATTCTATATAATTTTGAAAAGTTATAAATTTTACAATTTAGCAGTGTTTGTGGAAAACTTATTGAGATGTTATTTTCTTTCAAAAGAGACATTGTATTTTAGTCATAGCATACTATTCCATGGATAAGTTTCTAACCAACAATAAGAAGTTAACGTTTTTAATCATGAAAACCAGTTGTTTTTAGAAAAGATGTTTAAAATGAATCTATCTAAAAAAAGAGAGAAAACAAAAAATAATATTGATCACTTGAGAAAATATTATATTTATCTAAAAAAATATTGTGTAAAAATTCTTTATTGCACAAAAAATATTATATTTAGTTAAAAAAATATTGTGTGCAAATTCTTTATGGCAAATCACGAATATTTTTTGGTTCATACTTTCAATAGAAATACCTTGTTCTTTCTTTATTGCGTAACAGATTGGTAATTTTTGGACGAGAGAAAAGAAAGTCTTGCTACAATTGTTTGTTTGATGGTACAATAGAAATGAAAATATTGGCCCTCAACGTTTGTGGTCAATACTCTTTTCAGATTTCGCAAAACTTTGTCCTTATGAAAAGTGAAATATTCATTGAATCAATTGAAAGCATTACTATAATCCTAAAATTGAGTAGCTCTGATATGATGGTGCGTGATGTAATGATTGTTCAAATTTCGAAAATTCGCCAATTTTATATAGTTTCAAAAAGTTATTTTTTTTTTAATTTAAAAATGACCTCGAAACATTTATCATATAAGAGCGTACAGAGTTATTTGCTCCTAAAGAAAACATTTTGTGTAAATTCGTAGCATATAGCACATGGATAGTTTTCCTGAAAAGTAACAAGTTAACGGCTTTACCATTAAAATCAGTTGTTTCCAAGTGAATAATACGGAGGGGAACTTATCTAGAAAAACAATGAGAGAATAAAAAGTAATATTGAATTCCTTCAGAAATACATTATAGTTCGTTAAAAAAAAAATATCGTGTAAAATTTCTTTTAGCCTGATAGATTCCATTGTGCATGTCCTTATATGTAAATGAGAAAGTAGTGGTGAACTTGCACGGGTACTTTGAATTTCACTTATTAATCAATAGTAATCACGAATATTTTGTGGTTTATACTTTGAGTAGAAATCCTTTCTACTCTCTGTTTTGCATAATAGATTAAAAATATCTGGACGGCAGAAAAAGAATCTTCCAATAATTGATTGCTCAAGAATACCATAGAAATGGAAATATTTGTCCTCAACTAAACTTGTAAATATGTCAATTTTTTTTTTCTGATTGAGAAAATCAGGATCATAATTACTAAATGCGTAAATATGTCTCTTTTTTATGTGAAAGTGATATATTCATTGAATTTCGACAACCCCCCCAAAGAACTATTCATTGAATCAATTGAAACTATTACCATAATTGTTTGGTTGAATAGTTTCCATGTGATGGTATGTGATGCAATGATTGTTAAAATATCGAAATTCATATGTTCCACATAGTTTGACTCTTTTTTTTTAATTTACAATAAATTATGAAACATTTTCATTTACATAGATGGAAATATTTGTAAATTAAGTGGTAAACTTATACGGGCATTTCGAATTTCAATGTATTTTTGTGGTTAGTACTTTGGGTAGAAATACTTTGTTCTTTCTTTTATGCATAATAGATTGGTAATTTCCTTGACGAGAGAAAAGTAAGTCTTCCTAAAATAGATACTTCAATAGCACAGTAGCAATAGAAGTATTCGTCCTCAACGTTTGTGGTCAATATTTCTTCTAGTTCTTTACCAAGTAGATTCTATGGATTTGTCATTGAAAATTGGACATGAATGGTTACTTCCTTCTATGAAACACAATTTGCAACTTCATAAAAACACCTACCATTTTTGGAAAAGCCAATAATTAATTGAGTTACTTGAAAAATTTTCTAAAATCATAGGCGGAGTTGCAGTGATTTCACAAATGAATTAATGAAGTTTGCAAGGATTGTCGACGAATTGGAAATACAACTGTATTTATTCTTATGGGTATGGATAGACTTTTAAAGAGGAGGCAACATCTTAACCCTTTTTCCTAAGATAGATGGATACACTTTCTCTAAGGAAAAACAAGTAATAAATTCACTGCTAAATCAGTAAAATTTTCTAGATAAAAATATTTGAACTGGATATTACCGTGAAATTAATGTGACAATAATGACAAGCCCTTTAAGAACGAAGACTCCTCATTCTACATTTAATGCATCAGACTTTTATAGTGTATTCTATATATTAATAACAATGACATTGATAAATTATGCACTTATTTCAAAATTTCCCTTGATCGACCGATCTACATGCAATTAAGCAACACTGTTGCTTATATAATCCTCTTTTTATTCTATACACAATACATACACACCATATTTTTCCCCTGCATGAAGGGAGTCATGAGGTACTTGAACGTTGTTGAATGACAAAAATGTTCGAGTTTTAAGAATTTAAATTTAATGTCATGACACCGATTGGTTGGCTCTTTCATTATAAATTGACAATATTGGTGTCCCTCTCCCGGCTTGTGCTAAATTCATGATTGTACCTCTTATGCAGAAGGGAGCTACTAATTCCAACAATCGAAATTGTTGTAACATACATTAGATCGAGTGATTTTAATGTGTGATTGTATTGTGTGATATAGTGATTCTTGAGATGTCAGAAATTTGGCCGTTCCTTTGTGTATCGTTATAAGGATATAATTCTTATTAAAAGAAACATCTATACAAGTACACTATAACAAAATCTTCTCAAACTGTTGCGTTCAAATGTGCCACCTAATTTTCGACCAAAAAAAAAAATGTGCCACCTAATCTTATAAATTGCCAGAATCCGACTATCCTTGTTGCAATAAAAGGTTTTGATGCGTTCTCCATAAAAGATTGCATCAACGTATATTTATTGCTCCCCATTCTTCCCCTCTCACTTCAGGGTTTTATCAATTTAATTTTAACTCATTTGTTTTTACAATTATTTTATTATTTATGCTTTGGTCATTTCACGAAAAAAAAATTTCAGAAAAATGTTTTTGGGATTTTTCAGCGTTCGGTTCATGAAAAGTTAATGATCCAAGGAAATTTTTTTTCCACTCATTAAATTCACTTTTATTTTTTATTTTTAATTAATTAATTAATTATTTAATAATTTGGCATTTTTATTTTTAAATACATTTGAAATTTTTATTTTTTACTTGTAATTTTGTGTATTTCTCTTGTCTCTTTTCTTTTCTTCTTTTTTTTTTTCCTTTTCGTTTCTCCTTCTTCCTCCTTCTTCCATTGGCCATGGGCCTTGACAATGGCCGACAACCCAAATTCCAGCCATGATGCGAGTGGCTGACCTCAAGGTTCGGCTAATCCCAACGAGCTTGGGCTCAGCCTAAGCTAGTGAGCCTCAACCCTCACCGGCCTACGGCGAGACTTGAGCTCATCAACCTACGTGATGGTCAGTTTCTAGACTATCAGCCGTGGCCAAGGCTTGCGGCAAGTGGAGGAGGGAGGAGAAAGCAAAAAAAAAAAGAAAAAAAAAAGAAAAGGAAATTAAAAATAAAACAGAGAGAGAGAGAGAGAGAGAGAGAGAGAGAGAGAGAGAGAATTAAAAAAATTATTAAAAGGAATGCACATAGGTGAATCAAATCCGATTTTCCATACTGAATGATAGAAAATATTTTTCAATTTATTTTCATATTTTAGCCGAACACAAAAAAATATTGTCATTTTCCTAAAAAATGACTTTCTGAAAAACATTTTCAAAAAACACCACATTTTTCGTGAAATGAACAGAGCCTTAGCATGATAACATAATTTAACATTATTCCTATATTAGTTGGTACACATAGCTTTTAATTTTTTTTTTTTTGGGTAAGGACACATAGCTTTTATTGTTCTTCTGCATTTCAGAGAGAGTATAGTGCCTCCTCTCTATGACATTTTATATTAAGTTTGAATTTTTATATCAAAACTTGCTTGGTAGTTTGATAATTTGGTTTATATGTACTTATACTACAATATTTCATGCTTCAAGTTATTCTTTTGTCTGATAATCCGCAGAATGCGCAAGTGTTGTGTTATAAATTAATTCATATCTATAAGATACGTGAGTAGGTATCTCCAGAAAGTAATAAGTTATCGTTGTGACCCTTTAAAATCAGTTACATAACTTTGAAGAAGAATTTTATTTGACTATAATTAGACAAAATAATAATGATAGTAATAATAATGTGAAATAGTTGAGAACGCATTACAATTCCTGTTAAATATTGCGGAAAATACTATTAGGTGGATAAATTTCGCTCAATATGCTTATATATTATGAAGGGAAAAAGTCACCAAAAATGCCAATTTATATCCACAGTGATATATTTACCCGATTTTTTTTGTGACACAATAAATTTCAAATTTGTACATGTATGACGCATTTGCCTCTGTGAATGTGCACCATTAAACATCTGCCTATATAGACAATGGAAGACAAATGGTGTTGACATAGCAACCTCATGGCTTAAGTGAAAAATGATGCCTACATGACATCATTTGATAGAATCTTGGCGTAGGGTAAATGTGTCATATGTATATAAGTGTAGGATTTATTTTTTATTGCAATAAAAAATTAAAGGTAAGAGTGTCATACTGAACATAATTTGAGATTTTTGATGTCACAAAAATGTATGTATCATGGTGGACATAGTTTGGGAATTTCGATGACTTTTTCCCTATTATGAAATGGTAATTGGTGAACTTACACGGCATTCACTTAGGCAAATTATCAAGAAATACTTATTAAGAACATTCATTTTATACTTAATAAATATTCCATTCATTTATTCTTTTTCACAACAGATTGGCAGCTTCAAGTTTGAATGTTTTTTTTTTTGGGTAAGGTTCAAGTTTGAATGTTGATAATACAAACATTTGATAATTAGGATAAAATCGGGATATGAGAAATTTTATTTTATTATGTATTTGGTCCTTGCCCGAGATAGAATAAAGGGGATAAATCATGGATAAAAATATTAGATAGGAGCAGTGGGATAAAGGTGGTTAGAATTTCTTATATCCTTGGCATAAAAACTATTCCTCTTGAATAACAAATTTAATAAATTAAAAAATTAATAAAAATTAAAAAAATGAAATAATTTTTTGGATCTTAATATAAAAAAGAAAAATCTCAATAACAAAAAAAATCCATTTATTTTTTTTATACATATATTTGAATTTCTTTCTCTTCTATAAATATATTAGTATCAATGTTTATTATATATTTTAAATAAATTAGCATATTATTTAATAAATTTTATATTACGGAATGATGGAAATAAAAAATAGAGGAGAAATTATTTTAAAAACAAGTAAAGAAACGTGTAGTAGAAAAATTCCAATTTTAAATGAACAAATTCAAACTTGAAATAGATCTTCCTAATGCCCTCCGTCACATTCTTCTCCACATCTCTTGTTCATGTTGAAGCTTCTCGACTCTTCAATGGTTCTTTATTCATTTCAAAGCTCCTTTATAGCTATTTACCTCACGTCAAAAGCCCACAAAAGCAGCAAAAAGTCAAAACTCCTCTTTTCTATAACTCTATGGTTCATGATGAAGATTCACAAAAGTGACGAGAAAGTCAAAGCATTCTATTTTGATGGAATTGTGAAGCTGAATAATAATGTTTTCAATGTTTTCTCTCTTTTTACTAGATTTGAGGTCCACTAACTGATCTACCTCGTTGATGTTGGTGGAGCTTGTTCACATTTCTTGTCATTGTCAAACTTTTTATGATATAGATTGTACAATAATTATGAATTAACTGATGGAGGTTATCTTTGTTTGTGTGTTTATTATTTATTTAGATGTGAATCATGAGAAATTTTTACCATCTTCATTTTGCATTTTCTTGTTCATTTACATGGATATGCCGTTCATACTAAATACTCTATATGAGTAGGTATAAAATATATGACTTTATTACTACCATTCACTAATGTTGACACATAAATTTTGATTTTGTTTTTTTATTATTTTGCATAAAAATGAGAATTAGTTCTCGCAAAAAAATAATTCTTCATGCATAGCATATCTAATTTTCTGCATTGCATTTTATCCGACCACCGACGACATAAAAGATTAATTTCTTTCCGAAATATTGGTTTGGGGTGCAATTAATCTGGATATTATCATATTTCACAAATGAGCAAATTGATTTGATAATATCGGAGATTATCGGAGATATCGGAATATATCTTTTGAATTAAAATAGGAAAGATAGATGGGCAAGAAAACCTAATCTCGTGCCTATATATACAGATGTTATGGACATTCATAAGGGGAGGCCAATTCACTTTACATACACGGCCGAATGTCTACGTAAAAGAAGAGACAATGAGGAAAGAGAAGGACGACAAGGAGGACTCTTCATCACGTTGCTGCAGCATCCCCATTGTTTTCCTCTCTACTTTTTCTTCCCTTGCAAGCTCCTCGTAATCTCACCTTCACGTTCATGTTGTCTCCTGGTTTTCGGGCTTTGGTTTAGACGTTTCAGCGCAATGGGAAGTTCCTAAGCTTGCTGGCCTGATTGCTCACGGGATTCATCTCCAATCCGCTGCCGTCGTGGGGCGCCAATTCCTTGCCGTCGATGCCCTTTGGTGTGGAAACTCAGCACGCCAAACGTCCGCACAATTTCGACTAGTAAAGGCAATCTTTCAAGGTCCCACGGAGGTCACGTGTCAATCCAATTCTCTGTCCTTTGCTGTGCTGAAACCGCTCGCCTCAAAATCACCTCTATCAATTAAGGTATTTTCTCTACTTTTTTTTAGGGTTGAATTTGATGCCGTTTGAGTGAAAGTTGCTGTTGTTCTTGCACTGTTTATGTGCTGTTTTGTCCAAATCAAGGCTGTTTATGCACTTTTTATGATCACTAACCATGCAGGATTTTGCAGGACCTAAAAAGGTAAGTTTTGTTATTTTTACTTGCTGTTTTTGCATGAATCACATGTTGGTTGCTTGCTGATTTTTTGGTGATAAACATTGAATTTTTGGAAAAAGTTTTCAAGAAGCAATTCTTGTGTCTTAAAACCATAACTTCCATCATATTTTTGAAATTTGAGATTTAATTGGACTTATTGGATATATTTTCAGAATAAAAAAGATAATAATAGCTAAGTCTAAATTAGGAAAATTATTTTCCTAAAAGGCAACGAATTTGGACGATCCTTCCCGTCACCATTCGGGAACGATCCTCCATTTAAAAATTTGGGAAAGTTAACCAACTCGATCTATCACCATTTAGATGCGGTTCGTTATCTTTCAAAAAAGCCGATTTTAGATTTGGTTATTCTCTTCTTTTCAAAAAAAAAAATGAGAGATTGAGTTTGGATTTATCTGGATTGCTATCTTGAAATTGTTGATTGGATTGATATTCTATTAGATTTGGGTTTCCTGGTAAACTTAAAATTCCCTAAAAAATTTATTAAGATATGGTTTCCTAAAAACCATAAGGAAGATAAAGTTTCTTAAAAACTTTATCTCATTAAGTTTATTCTGGAAATGGATGTTAAAGAAATCAAATCAAATATATCTTTATCATGGCCAAAAATTCGAAAGGGAAAGAATAAAATATGCCCATGTCATTTCAGTGTGATCTTTTGCATATCTCATGTGTTTGCATATCCATGTTTGCATAAATCATGTTTCCATATCTTGTCTGCATATCTATATTTGCATGTTCATATCATTCATGCATATTTTTAAGTATCACCTTGAGTAGTCCATCCATTTTTTTTTTGAAAACCACGCATGACTATATCATAACATTCGCATGTTTCATATGTTGTGTGTCCACGTCATGTTTAATCATGCCATGTCACTTCCGCATGTCATCTAGTATCATGTTTAGGGGCATATAGGTCAGTCCTTACACGTCATGCATTTCATTTAAGAAAATAAAAATATAAAAAAACACCTCACCTGAACTTAAAGATAGATCAATCAAGCTTGAGTTGCCGATTTAGGATATTTTGTGGAACTAAGGTACCGAAAGGGCGTTAGTTTAGTCAATTAGCGCAATTAAGTCCCCGAATCCTAATCTCTTGTTCGTAGAAATAAAATAGTCCTCCCGCTATTTTATTTAGGTATCTAACCAACCTACCAAAAATGATTAGTGACGACTCCAAAGTTAAAATAATCTAAATTAATCTAAGTTGCGATTTGATAGGGCTTGGGAGAGTCCGTATTAGGTTAGTCATTTAATTAACCTGATAATCCATTAGCCTAATAATTTTTTTTAGGTCGCGACAACTAAATAATAGATGGGATATAATAAAATCGTTGAATTTCATATCATATTCTTCTAGTTCTATCATAGCTAAAAATTAAGACACCAATTTTGGAATTTCAACTTATCGACACGGACTCTAGGGTTTTGTCGGTGAAAATTGACTGCATGAATTACTACTTAAAAACATCTTCAAGTTTGCAAAAAAGCGTATTCTATGCAAAAGCCAAATGTTTATTAAACTGACTTGAAAGAATTACCTAAGCAATAATTGGATGTGTTGTATTGATTCTACAAAAGAATTTGATGATACCATCCAGGTGTTTATTAGATTTTTATGAACTAAATCTACGGGCCCAGGCTGGGCTTGGCTCATGCCCAATTGGGCTGAGCCACGCTTTGTCACTGAATGCCCTTGCCAAATACGCCTAAAACGCCGTGGGGACCTTGTGACTTGAACGGGGCCCTGGTCGGCCCGTGATCTGCCAGACCTATGATCAGTTTTTTTTTTTTTTTGGGGTCCATGATCAGGTTGATCTCTCACGATTCTGGAGGAATTGGAAATACAACTGTATTCATTTGTAGATGTCTAGATATAATTATATTTTTTTCAAAAGAGAAGCACTATATCTCAGTTCAGTTTTCACCAGATAGACTTTCTCTAATGAATAAGACGTATAAATTTCGTAGCTCAAATCACTAATGACTTCCAGATAAACATATTTGAAAGAAATGCTATCCTAACATTAACGTGATAAAAATAATGAAGTATTTTAGAATGTGATACAGCTCTTTATTAAGTTAATTGATTAGAATCTGATAAGATATCGTATGTACCCACAAATAAATAAAAATAACATCAATATATTATACAGTTATTTGGGATTGTTACTTGATCCAACCGAACAACATGTAATAAAGCAACAAAATTAACACATGCCAATACTTGTATAAATCCTATTTTCATCCTTTACCTTATAATGCATATATGTATTACATTTTCTCACCAAGGGAAAGGAAGTCATGTATAATTACGTACAGTTATTGAATAATAATAGAGGATGAGTGTGGTTCTTGGGATTATTTTTGTTCGGAAAGTATGACTTTTTTTTTAAGAAGAAGATTTATGTTACCATAATCATAAAAAATGATTGTTGTCTCAATTGCAGGAAAGGTGATGTAATGGATCGTGGTGATATGATTATTTAGATATAACAAACTCGACAATTCTTTGTGCTCGAAAGCCTAGAAAAAGATGATAAGTGAGTAGAAGCCCTAAAATTTGTAATGAAAATGTAATCGAATCTTAAAATTTTCTATAAGTGCATTTGAGTTCTAAAACTTGCTAAATTTGTATAATCAAGTGCCTCCATTAATTTCGTGCGATGATGGATAGAAAATGATAGCCTTATGTTTTTTTATAGTAATTTCAAGACATTAGGTGCCGCCCCAGAAAATAGGCTAGAATTTTTTTTAAGAATAAAGGGAAAATTCTAAGTAAGGCCTAAAGTGCCAAGTGAATTTTGTTCCAAATGAAGGCCTAAAGTGCCCTATTTGTTTCAAAGAATTGTCTTACTAAGAGCATTTTCGTCATTTACTGTTTTTATTTTTATTTTCCTTTTTTTTTTCTCTTTTTCCTTTTTTTCCTTTTCGGGTGCGTTTGGGAATAGCTTTGGGAAGGAGCTTTGGGGGTCCAAAGATACTTGGGCCAAAATTTGGGTGTTTGGCAAAAAATTTTCAAGTATCTTTGGCTAAAAGTGGGCATTAAGAATGCCAAAAGCCCAAGGCACCCTTGAAGGTCCCTTGGCTTTTCAGCATTTTCGGCATGCTGATTGGGGAGGTTAAAAAATTTTTCTGTTTTGCCCATATTATCCCCATATACTTTCATAATTCCAAGTTTAACCCTTTTGTTTTAAAAACCCTAAGCCACGCTCTTCTTTTCCTCCTGCCGAGCCGCCTGCGTTTTTCTTTTCTTCTTTCCCCTGCTGCGGACCGAGAGCTTCTGCTGCGATCTTTCCTCTTCTTTTCTTCTTTCCCGCAGCTGCTGCCCTCTCTGGTTGCAATTTGCTACTGGCGTGAGGGTTGGGGGAGGATTTTCGGACTGAGCTGGAGTTAGCTCTGGTTTGGGGGAGGATTTTCGGACTGAGGGTTGAGGAGCCAAGGAAAAATCCAAAGAGAGAGAGAGAGAGAGAGAGAGAGAGAGAGAGAGAGAGAGAGAGAGAGAGAGAGAGAGAGAGAGAGAGAGAGAGAGAGAGAGAGAGAGCGAGCGGTTGAGTGAGTGCGGTTTGAGTGGCAAAGAGCTGCAGCGAGGCATCACCGACGTCCAACGAGCCCACGAAATCGTCGCCCGAGCCCCTCCGTCGTGGCCGAGCTCATACAAACAGGTATAGACAGTAAAGTTTCCATGGATGATGTTGAAGTCGCTGCCATGGTCTTATGATGAGAATAGATAGGTCCAGGTGTCCTCTTTCATGGTGTCCTCCTCTTTGGTCTTCTGATGAGAATAGATATGGTGTCCTCCTCTTTGGTCGCTTGCTGCATCAAATAAATAGATCTAAATAGTTATCAAATTCTGAGCCCAATCATCATTCTACATTGCCACCGTTATGAATCTTGCAATAAAGAGCATAAAGGGGGAAACTTATATTATTTATCATTATAATTTTGCAATAGAGTTGGGAGTTTCAAAAGAGATGTGCAAACACTGACCTTCAAATTCTCAGGAAGCATCATTTTTTATTACCATGGGGTCAGAGGAGCGCGACATTAGCCATGAATACAAAACCCTGCCCGAATAGCCCTTGCTTTGGGCCCCATTTTTGCTCGAGTTTAGCTCTATTTTATTATCGGTCCAACGGAGTCGAACCAAATAGTTCTATTTGTTGGTGGTAGTCCATATTTTAATCTATTCTGGTGCTTGCACTTGCTTTCTTTCTATTTTCTTTGCTATTGGATTTCAAGGAAGGATATACTAGAGAGATATCATGTATTTTTACATTGCTCTAAATCTTTGGTTTCAGTTGCACTGCTTGGAGAAGAGTGGGAGTTAAATAACAAAGAAGTTGATATATTGCGCCGATCACAGGTTAGATTGGTTCCCCTTATCTACATGTTTTGATTTTTTTTGTTTCAATCTCATGTCCAGATTTATTTTGTTAGGTCTGTAGCCTAGAAGATTTAGCATCTATGATCCACTGACTTAAAACTGTGTGATGCATGCGGCCTTCTCCTGCAAAAGTATGATTTTACATGGGTGATTATGCAGAGGATTCGAAATCCAAGAAGTTGGTTATAACTTTGTCATGGTCATTAGCATATTACATCAATATAGTGAATAATTAGTCAATGTTTATGCATTGTCATCTTGATTTACTATTGATGAGATAGAACTATTTCTCCCATTTTTGCAGTCCATTCTCAAGTAAGGACACATTTCAGCTGCAACTTGAACTGTAGAAGAGGTAGTCATCGTAAATGTGTTAGCAGTTAAAATTTAGGAGGTTGCCAATATATGTTTTAATTTTTTTTAACCCAAAAAAAAGTATATGTTCTATATTTACAGAGCTAATTCTAATTGAAAAGAGTTAATTGCATATTTTGAACCATTTTGCTATGGCATGTTTGGTAAAATTGGGTTTCACTACGGCATATCGTTTGCATTTTTCCCTATTGACTTGCTTCTGGAGTGAATTAGATAAGCTATATTAGGCAACACCATTTCTGTTCTGACTTGCTTCTCGTTTTTCCAGTGATGACATACTTCTGGACTATAGGCTATTGTTCCTTAGTTTAATCTAATTTGTTTACATCGCTGAAATGTGTCTTCATTTTATTGGAAGATGGCAAGTTCATCAAAAGAAAAGGCATATTGGGGCCAAGAAGATGTAGAAACTTTTTGCAAATTGTGCATTGAACAAATTGAAATGGGTAATCGTCCTGCAAGCAACAAAAAAATTGGATGGATAGTCATAATTAACAAGTTTGAGGAGCTGAGGGGGCAAAAGATATGATAAAAATCAAATGAAGAGTAAATGTGATAATCTTAAGGAAGAATACAAAAGATGGAGGAAATTGCTTCTAAATGAAATAGGATTAGGATGGGATGCAAGAAAGAAGACGATTGATGCAGATGATGAATAGTGGGAGAGGAAAATTAAGGTGCGTATCTCTTATTCTATTACTTTTTTCTAAGTTCAACTTTTATGATACAACTCACAAAAATGTTTTATTATAATAGGAGGATCATAAGATGAAGGTTTTTCGAACGAAAGGCATCCATCCGGATCTTGAAGTTTTATTAGATAGAATGTTCAGGGGTACGGTTGTGACTGGAAGTGTCACATGGAATCCTGCACAAGGTTTAATTAATAATGAGAACATGGAGGAGGGAGAAGCTAATATGGGTGATGGTGCAGGATCTACTAGTGGTAATTTAGAGGGTAATGCAGGTGAAGATATTGTTCAGGCAAGTTCAAGTAAGAGCCACAAAAGAGCAGTGCACAAGGAAGCTGCAGGAAAGAAAGGAAAGAAATTGACTGGACCTGCAAAGTTAGCATCGCAAATTGACCGACTTTGTTCAATTGTTGAGAGTAGGAGCAGCGTATCATCTCTTCCAAGGGAGTTTGATCCTTATAAGGAAATTATGCAAACATTGAAAGCCATACTTGAGATTAAGCAAGATCGAAACTTATACTTTTTTGCACTTTCACGTTTTGCTGAAAAGAAAGACAACCAACAAATCTTCATGAACTTGGATGGAGATGAAGAAAAAGTCGAGTGGCTCAAGTTTAAGTTGGAAGAGCATAATAGGCGCCAGTAGGATGTTAACTACTTATTTGAATTCTTTTATATGTTATATTGTTGTACTGTGAGACCTATTTTCAGTTGGTGTGGTTTTTCTCTAATTTACATCATGCATGAACTCTATTCATATTATGTTTTAATATGAGACTTGTTTTCAGTTGATATTCTTTTGATTGGGCGGAGTTTGCATATATATATATATATATTAATGGATGATTTAGATTATTAATCTATTTTCTGACCGTAACTCTATATTTTTTGTCACTTTAACCAGTTATGGATGATTCTCCTGAAGGGGAAAATAATGACAAAGAGGAAGAAGAATATTGGCAAATTGTGGGAGTCGCTCAGGCCGCAATAGCTTATCAGGCAATATACAGTTACAAAGAGCCCTGTATGACATATTCATTTACAGGAAATGAATGGATTGAAGAGTTGATGAGCAAAGATGCTAATCCAATAAGGTGCTATCAAATGTTTAGAATGGATAGGATTGTATTTAATAGTTTAATGCATGACTTAGTAACAACCTATGGTTTGAAAGGAAGTAGGAATATTGATGTGATAGAAATGCTTGGAATATTTCTTCTTATTTTGGGACATGTTATCGGTAATAGGTTAGTACAAGAGCGTTTTCAACGCTCTGGGGAAACGATAAGTAGGTACTTTAACTTTGTATTAGGTAAAGTATATGCAATGGGAAAAGATTTGATCCAACCGTCTGATCGGCAATTTAGAGAAGTTCCAGAGAAAATTAGAAACAATCGAAGATTTTATCCATATTTTAAGGTACGTTTCGCTTATACAATGTAAATGTAGATCTAAACATATATTTTGATTATATAATAATATTTTCATTTTCGTGTCAGGATTGTATTGGGGCTATTGATGGCACAAACATTCCAGCTGTGGTACGTTCGCATGATCAGATTCGTTTTATCGGTCGAAAAGGAACACCGACTCAAAATGTATTGGCAGTGTGTAATTTCAACATGGAATTTATTTATGTTTGGGCTGGTTGGGAAGGACAAGCTCATGATACTCGTATCTTCTCTGAATCCATTGGGAGACATGATTTACAATTTCCTCATCCTCCTCTAGGTTTGTGAATTAATGATTTTTGTAGAGTAATATGATAAGTGTGTCTATGTTGATTGAATTTACATTATATTTATGTAGGTAAATATTATTTAGTAGATGCTGGATATCCAAATCGAATAGGTTATTTGGGGCCATACAAAGAAGTTAGATATCATTTGCCAAAATTTCAACAAGGTCCCACGCCTACAAGTTATCGGGAGATATTCAACCGTGCTCATTCCTCGTTGCGATCAGAAATTGAGAGAGCATTTGGTGTGTTAAAAAAGAAGTGGAAGATTCTAAAGCAAATGCCAAGTTACCCATTTGAAAAACAAGTGAAAATTGTGATAGCAGCAATGACTTTGCACAATTATATACGGAAAAACGCCGTCAACGATACGCATTTTACAAGAGCTGATTTGGATCTTGATTATGGATATTCGGTTAACCTTAATGATGTAAATGAGGGGACTAGTGCTTCAAATGATGATTTATCTTCTGACATGGAACGTTTACGTGATCGAATAACTATGAGTTTAGTAAATATTTAAGGATGCTTGTAATTTTCAATGATAATATAAATCATGTATCAATGTATATGTGACTATAATGAAAGTACTCTCTTTTTTAATTGTGAAAGAAGTCTACTTTGATATGAATTTTTGTTTAAACATTTGTTCATCTCTCTCTTACATTATTCTCAAACTTGATATTCGTGTTTAAACATTTGTTCATCTCTCTCTTAAAAATGATGGAAAACTTGATATTCGTGGTTCTTTCCCTTAGGATAGCGGTTTTTTTCTTTTTTTCTTGGTTAAAAAGGATAGCAGTTTCTGTGTGCGTCTCGAAGGCCGCGAGGGCTGCCCTCGCCAGAATCGAATGGCTCCGATGAGGGCCACCTCGCTAGCTATTGGTGAGGGCCTAGGCAAGGCGATCCTTGCCTGGACGGGCCGGTGGGTAGCCTTCAGCGAAAAGGATGCGAAACAAAGGAAAACGTAAAAAGGAAGAAGAAAAAGAAAAGGCAAAGAAAAGAAAAAAGACAAATGATGAAAATGTCCGTAGTCTTTGAAACAAAATAGCACTTCCACATCGGATTTTGATTTGAGAAAACGAGAGCAATTCAGATCTTTATTTGAAAAATTTTCCCAAAATAAAATAGAAATAGAATTCATGTCCTCACCTGTAGGATGGCAAAGGGTTTGGATGGGGTGGCTGTAGCAACCCACCATCGCCAGAAAAGGCTGCTTGGGATCGCTGGAGACACAACGATGGCCGACGACTCGCCAATCACAGGGAAGGCTATCAGGCCTCGTCATCTAGATTAGGGCAAGGGTTGCAGGCCCCAACTCAGATTTGCGAGAGCTCACGGCCTTCGTCCGTGTCGAAATAGCGATCGACGTGCAGATTTCATGCAGAATTGTTGGATGCCTAGTTGCTTGATGGCTTCGAGTACAATATGCCCATGGCTACCACCAAAGGTTGCTTGGTGGCGAGTATACAAACAGAGAGGCTGCAAAGGGCTTTACGTGCGTGGTGAGCGATGACCATGCAGTTGAGAGACGACATGACAATGGTTGGCGAGCCTCCCCCAGATTTATTCGTCGGGAGTCGCCAATTATCATTGAAGGTCACAGACGATCGCTGAGGCCCTGGACCCTTGTCTAATTTCTTTCCACGATGCATTGGCAATTTCGGGATGATAGAAAAGAAAGTCTTCCCGTAATTGATTGTGTAATAGTAGAATATAAATTAAAATACTCGTGCTCAACCGTGGTGTCAAAATATTCTTCTAAATCTTCATAGGTAAGATTCTGTGGTTTTGTCATTGAAAGTTAGAGAAGAATCATGGAAAACTATATGCACTCCATTTTTGCCAAAGTCAATTATTAATTGAGTTACTTGAAAATTTCACTAAAATCCTATGGTGGAGTTATATTGATTGCACAAGGAATCAACAATGCTTTGCAATGATTGTTGAAGAATCGGAAATATAAACTGATATTATTTGTATGCATCGAGATATAAGTGGACCTTTCTGAAAGAAGGCAATAACTTAATCCTTTTTCATTTAATATTTTTAATATACTTTCTCTAAAGAAAAACAAGCAACAATTTTCAATTCTAAATCAACAATGATTTTTAAGATAAAAATATTTGAAAGAGATGGACGTATTATTAAATTTTTATTTCAATCTCATCAGTCATAAACTCTTTGCTGCATAGGATATTGTCGGATAAAATAGGATTTGAAATATCTTCTCCAATGTTTGTTGACGTCTGGATGTAACGTGGATTCAAATAAATATTATTTAAATGAATATTTGATTTGCAGGATTAAAATTAAAAATAATCCATAGAAAATAAAAGAAAAAAAACAAAAAAACTAGCTTTGCACTTTGTCGGAGATGTCAAGTTACTGGGTCGATCAATTAAGGACGATATTATCAAATCTAGCTTTTTGCCTGCTCCTTTATGTTCTTCCTTGCTTTTCTTAATTTCCATATGGCTCTCTATGGATGACCTGTAGAAACAAATTCGCAAACGAATAATTCTAGAAAGCGAGAAAACCCTGGATCGATTACACAAATTTACGGTCACCGAGAAGGATAAAGAATAGAACACGTACCTGTTGACGCCATCCGTAATAAACCGTTGATTGTGACGAGATCCTAAATCGGCAAAAGTCTTCTTCCCCTTTTTCCTTCCCGTACGGCTGCTCGATGGAGAGAGCGTAAAAGAAAAATCCTATCGACCACCAGACGTTCTGTCTTTTTACACTGCGTCAGAATAAAATTGACGTTTATCCTTTATTTCTCTTTTTAAACGTCAAAAGTCGGTTTTGCCCCCTTTTAATTAAAAGGGTCTGAAGGACAGGGGGAGGGACATAGCCGTAAATATATACAAACCTGTTGACACCTGATTTTTAATCATTTTTTCTATTGCTAAAGTAATAAAAATTCCATAAAAATTCATAAAATTGAAAAATCAACTTTGGGGACCTTAGCCAAGCCTAGGGAACCAATTTTGAACAAAAAATGATTTTTCATATTTTCAGTATTTTTAAGTATTTTTTTTATTTATTTATTTTTGAAAATTAGTAGAAAATCCATAAAAATTCATAAAATTGAAAAATCAACTGTGGGGACCTTAGCCAAGCCTAGGGAACCAATTTTGACCAAAAAATAATTTTTCATATTTTTATATATTTTTTTTATTTTTTTTTAAAAAAATAAATAATACAAAAATACTTGTAAATTTTGGAAAAATAACATTTGAGGCAAAAAAAAAAATACACAAAGATAGTTAATATTTTTATTTTAAATCTATTTTCATATTGGCCATCGCAAATTCAGAAAAATCCAATTCGAGTCACGTGTTCCTTCATGAGTATAATCTCGAATCGGGTCTAAAAAAATTTAATTTGAGTCAACTTATTTTTAATTTTTACTTTTTATGAGTTGTGACATTGTCTTCTAATATTTTAAATTTTCATCTTGGCCCAATTATACCCAGAATGACTCAATTTTGTAAAAAGGCTTTAATTAAATTCTGCATTATTTTCAGCGGCAAGAAATGAGCTTAAATTTGACATGTGGTAAATTTTAGTGTGTCAAAAATTGTGAGGAGATTTAGACTCAAAGAAATATATTTTTTCAGGGACTGAATTGTAAATACTTAAAATTCAAGGACTAGAGTGCAAATACCTAACTCTTGAAGGATTATTTTACAAATAACAAAAAAGAAGAGTTAGTGGATAAATTAAAATAGAGAAGGGAAGATGGAGAAGAGGAGATGAAGAGGAGAAGTTGGAGAAGAACGGATGGAGAAAATAAGATAAGAATAGAGAAGGGAAGATGGAGATGAAGAAGAGTTAGTGGAGAAATTAGAATGGAAGATAAGAATAGAGAAGGGAAGATGGAGATGAAGAAGAGTTAGTGGAGAAATTAGAATGGGAGATAAATATGGAGAAGGGAAGATGAAGTTGAAGAAGAGTTAGTGGAGAGATTAGAATGTGAGATAGAGATGGAGAATGGAAGATGAAAATGAAGAAGAGTTAGTGGAGAAATTAGAATGGGAGATAGAGTTAGTGGAAAAATTAGAATGGGAGATAGATGAGTAGATTATAAAAGGAGGAAGAAGTGAGCTTAAGGGAGGATTGGATTTTTTGGAGAGAAAATTTTGGGTGTTTGAGAGAATTTTGGGAGATTGAAGAAAGATTTGAGAGAAAGAAAATACCAAAAGAGAGAGAATTTTGAAGATGATGGGAGTTTAAAGCTAGGGGTTATCATCACAAATTCCTTCATCGATCAATATAAATCAAGAGTTCATCCTCGTCAACGAGCAAGCAAATTCGAGCTAAGTGTTTTTATTTAGTCATTTATTTATGGTTTTACTCGCAAATTAGCACAAATTGTATACACTTTCTCCATCTCCCATTTTTTTCCATATTTTATGTCAGGAGAAGGATATCTCTATGTCAACAGCAAAAATCTCGTAGAGATGCAAAAATCGGCCCAGACAAGCTCCTAAGCTGTCCACCGATTTCTCAACTGATCTGTGACTAAAAGTCCCTCTTAATTCAAAAGAAACTCTCTATATTGGGAACATAGAGAGCGAAAATCAATTATAGAAATCCCTCCCAAAAAACGGGAGATAAGTACTCTTTCCACTCTTTTGGTTTTAGGTGCAGATTAGCACATATTTTGTATACTGACACTTCACTCTATTTTATGTCAGGAAGCCGCAGCTCTATATCAATGGTCAATCCTATGGAAGCACAAAATCGGCTTGGAGGAGTCCTCAAGTGCGCACAAATTTCAAATTGTTGAATCAATTCGTTGTATTTTATTTTAAAGAATTCATACCCCAGAATGGAGAGGACAAAGTCCATCCGCAATTTAAATATCTGCACCATAAATCCCAAAGGGAAGAGCCAAGCCAATGCTTAGCCTCCCATTGGAGGTTTTTACTTACAGTAGTTAAATACCTGCAACTTAAATACCTGTACCTTAAATCCCAAAGGGAAGAGCCAAGCCGATGCTTAGCCTCCCATTGGAGGTTTTTACTTACAGTAGTTAAATACCTGCAACTTAAATACATGTACCTTAAATCCCAAAGGGAATAGCCAAGCCAATGCTTAGCCTCCCATTGGAGGTTTTTACTTACAGTAGTTAAATACCTGCAACTTAAATATCTGTACCTTAAATCCCAAAGGGAAGAGCCAAGACAATGCTTAGCCTCCCATTGGAGGTTTTTACTTACAGTAGTTAAATACCTGCAACTTAAATACCTGTACCTTAAATCCCAAAGGGAAGAGCCAAGCCAATGCTTAGCCTCCCATTGGAGGTTTTTACTTACAGTAGTTAAATACCTGCAACTTAAATACCTGTACCTTAAATCCCAAAGGGAAGAGCCAAGCCAATGCTTAGCCTCCCATTGGAGGTTTTTACTTACAGTAGTTTAAATACTTGCAACTTAAATACCTGTACCTTAAATCCCAAAAGGAAGAGCCAAGCCAATGCTAGGCCTCCCATTGGAGGTGTTTATTCACTGTCATGTACTTCCTATAATTTAATTTTTGAATCATCAGGCCCAAAAGATGAGTAGGTCGTAATACTGCACAGAAGTCGTTAGCACACTCCCTCTTTCGGCTTCAGGGAATCTTTAACACTTAAAAAATATAACAAATAAAAATATATACCATCCATGCATCCTATTTAAAAGGTGAAAACACAAAAGAGAATACCCTACTAGAGCCTTAGGAATAAACCAAGCATGAGTTGCCGAATTAGGATATCCATGAAATTATGGTACCGAAAGGGCATTAGTTTTAATTAACTAGCGTAACCAAGTCCCCGAGCTCATAATCTCTGGTTCGTAGGAATAAATTAGTTCTCCCACTAATTTATTTAGGTTTCTAATCGGCCTACCAAGAACGATTAGTGGCGACTCCAAATTTCAAAATCATTTAAACAAAAAACCAAAGTTGCGATTCGGTAGGGCTTGGGAGGGTTTGCGTTAGGTTAGTCAAATCTAATTAACCTAATAATCCGTTAACCCCTTTTGAAGATAAATTTTTTTTTAGGGGGTCGCGACAGACTGGCGACTCCACTGGGGACGAGATTTTTAAATTTTCGAAAAAAGATACCAATTGGAATACTTGAATTTTTTCGAAATTTTAAAAGTTTTAGTGGACTTAGGCCAATAAAAATTTCATGGATATCTCGCTTCTGGCGATCTTGTTTGGGACTCATTCTATAGGTGTTATATGTTTTTGCAGGATGGGAGTTATAAGGGGCGGAGTGTTTGGCTAACCCCTTTATTTTGCAGGCTCGGTGTTGGGTTTATTTGTTTAATTTCGCACATTTTTAGAAGCGCTGTTTTGATATCAATTCTTGTGCATGTCTTGCATACTCTGAAGATCACGACACCTGCACACACAAGCGTCTAAACCCAAGTCGCGAAATTCTTCCTAGAAAACCATAGATAGGGATCGAATATGCAAAGCTCTTGCGTCGATTACGCTCGGGTTGACCATATTTTATCCCGCTCATTATCTGAATTGACAATTCTTCCCATTGTGATTTGATTGCGCGGAGGGTAAGTTTGTCAATTCAGATAGTGGGGGCCTTTTTAGGTCCATACCTTGTATCTCCTTCTTTTATTTTCTAGAGTCCATCCTCACTTGAGTCATGCGCATGACTATGTGATTTGCATTTCTCCAAGGTAAAAGTAAGTTCTCTAATTTTATCTTGTATTTATTTTCGGTCGGTCAATGCTAGGTGTCAGTCAGTTTTTGAGTTTGATATTACGACCATCTTTTAAAAGAAAATAAAAATTAAATTTGTCCCTCATTTCTTTTTAAAATTTTTTTTTGAAAAAATGATGTGAAAAAATCCCGTCATGGGAATTTTATTAACCAATAAGGGATTTTTGTCATGTTTTTACTGCTTCAATAAAAATGAAATTTTCCTGAAAAAATTTTCCTCTGAAAATTTATTTCAATAAAAAGAAAAATTACTTCAAAAAAAAAACTCTAGTAGACATCAAGTGATTTTATCACATTTTTCAAATTATAAAAACTTGCAAGAAAATTCTTCTCGAGAAATTCGCTCATGTTTTTCTAAGAAAATTTTCTCTAAATAAAATTAGACTAATGTCTCGGGGGAATTGTATTGACCAATAAGAGATTCTTGTCATGTTTTTCTTGCTTCAATAAAAATGAAATTTTCCTGACAAATTTTCCTTTGAAAATTTATTTCGATAAAAAGAAAAATTCCTTAAAAAAAAAAACTTTGGTAAACATCAAGTGATTTTATCACATTCTTTCAAATTATAAAAACTTGCAACAAAAATTTTTTTCGAGAAATTCGCTCATGTTTTTCTAAGAAAATTTTCTTAGACTAATTTCTCGGGGGAATTTTGTTAACTAATAAAGGATTTCTGTCATGTCTTTCCTGCTTCAATAAAAATAAAATTTTCCTGACAAATTTACCTCTGAAAATTTATTTTGATAAAAAGGAAATTCCTTCAAAAATTTTACTAAATGTCAAGAGATTTTGTCACATTCCTTTAAAAAAATAATAATAAAAAGAGTAATAAATCTGCAAAAAAAAATTCTGTATCAGAAATTAACCTATTTCTTCCTAGGGAATTTTCTTTTTCTGATTTCTCTATAAAATAGAAAAAATCAAATTGGACTAATATAGGAGTCATGGACCGACATTCCTTGTGTCGCATACTAATTATATCATTTTCTTTTGCAGGGAGATCCTAGATACCCCAGATGGGTGTAAAAATTAAGTTCAAAATATATCAAGAATCATCTTCAGAAATACCAAAAGACGAAAAACACCGAGGCTTCAACCGTTAATTCCGGGGGGCAAACGAACACTGTCCATCTTTGACAGACAGAGTTATGTCAATCCGTAAACTTGTATGGGTAGTGTATTCTGATATGACGGTGGATTTATACTGATTAAACACGGGGGCATATTTAATGTATTGCAGAGGATCCCGCGTCTTTTGAAAGACAATATGGAACCCATGAAACAAATACCTTTACCAGAGACCGATCTTAAAATTTTCTCTTATCCGAAATATGCGGAGGGCTTTAGAGGACCGAGGTTCTATTAATGAACGTGGCCCACAGGAATTTCTCCCGACGCTACAGGCGACCGACACGAGCAAGTGGACGCCGAAAGAAATAAAATATGGATAAAAGTGGGCACACAACAGGTGGTCGGATTTATTACCAGCGCACTGATCGAGTTGTCATAGCGTTATTGTTTGTGATCTCAAGATGGATAGTGGGGGCCATCGCCGAACCCTTCATCAATGTTCTCGATATCATCGTCTGGAGCAATTAAACAAGAACATCAAGAAAAACATTAAGCCTCGACATCTTCGGTACCTCAAATCGTTCTGTTATACTATGCGGAAGAAACGATAGCAGGAAAATTAAACAAAAAAAACACGTGAAGCTTTTCTTTCATTCCATTCATCAAAGAGCATTACAACAGCTCACTGGGGAGGAAAAGTAAAGCCAAACTGAGCCCTGATAACCATTACGAAGGAGCTCAATTGACTCTCCAAACAGTTGATGCTCCGGGTGCACCGGGCGTTCTCAGGATCAAGCTCCGCGAGCCTAAAGAAGAGGCGATCGCGCTTCTCCTTAGCCTGGGCCATACTGGCCTCGTAATGCTCGACAGCAAACTCCAAGTCCGAAATCGCCGCCCTCTCGAAAGCAATATCTGCCGTAATGTCATCAAGTCTCTCCTGCAGCCAACCGCATTTGCACCTCATCATAATATTGCTCGGCTCCTGTTCGGCGTAAGTTCGGACCAAGGCCAGACGGTCCACCAACTTTCCCCTCTCACGAACTAGCCACGAAAGCTGATCATTGGCAAACTTGAAGGCTTTCTTGTGATTATCAGCCATAAATGTGACTATTTCCAGACGCTCGTGCCAGTCTCGATAACGAGCTTTCACGACGGCAGTCACAATGACCGTCTCATAAGCGCGGTTATAGGCAGCTAGAAAATTGATGAAGAGGGTCGGGAAGTTCCGATACTCCCTCCCCAGTTGGGTACCCTCAACAGAAGCAGCGTCTAGGGTCCTGAATAAACCGAGGATTTCAGCCTCAACGGTAGAATTTTGAGCTATATGAGAGTAACCTCTACCAAGAAGATTGTAGAGTCTCTCCCACCCAGCCAAGACTTCGGCGGAGAAGGCATGGTTAGGAGAATTGGCCATTTTTGAAAGCAGATCACGAAAGAAATGAGGAGAGAGGCGAAGCGGATGATCGGAATGCGAAGGTGATAATCTGCTTCAATTTAAATAATGATTTCACAGGGGCAGTCCTTATTGGTCAAGTTTTTTCTATCTACCATTCTCTGTCGGCAACACCCCCGCTGGCTCGAATTCCAGTCAAGCGGCAACCTCAAGCTGAGCAGACCCGACGTCTCTGCAGAAAAGTTGGACGGGCTGCCACCACTTTGAAAAAGAAATAATAAAAAACGAGCTGAGTGGGAGACAAAGAAATTTTCGGCAGAAAAGGAGATACGACTCGTCTTTATTAGAGGACCCGCCAGTAAATCGACGGTAGAGATCTTGACAAGGGCCCTCTACCACGAAAAGAAAAAAGGAAGACGAACTGAGCGAGAAACAAGGATTTCCCCTTTGATCAAAAGCTGAATATCAGATTTTCTCACTCGGAAAATCTAATAGCACTGCCCGTGAAGAGGGAAGTCGTTGCTATTGCCAGAGAGAGAATTTGTCCTCATTTGATAGTGAGAGTTCATTCGCCAGAACTCGCAGGAGAAAGATAGAGAGGAAGGAGTTCTCGTGGGAGAGGAATTCAAAACCTTCACCATCAAAGCATTGGCTTTCAAAGCCTGTTACGAGAAACCATCGACGATCCCGTGATCCCTCAAGTCCAAGAAGACATCCTGAGGCGGTCTCGAGTCGGCAGTCCTAGATCCAGAAATATGTCGAGCATTAGGGAAACGGGCGCATGTTCAACCCTGGTCGAAGCTAATGAAGTTCCTTACCCTGAGGGTCTACTGGTCATGGCCATTGACGGTAATCCAGTCTCTCTGTCAATCCTTGTTACCGTATTGAGAAAATGCCGGTATAAGGTTGTATCTCAAGCAAAGGCGACAGAGGCCTTAGAGATATTAAGGAGGAGTGGTGACCAGTTTGATATCGTCCTCACCGCCATGGTAGGGATTGACATGGATGTTTTCACTCTCTTGGAAGTCATCAATTCTAAATTAAACATGCCAGTCCTCGTAATATCGGCAAGCGATGATCAGTAAGCCATAATGAAGGCTGTCTTAAATGGGGCCCAAGACGTCGTAACGAAACCAGTTAGGGTTCAGATGCTTCAAAACATATGGCAGCACGTGGTAAGGAAGCAATTGCACGACCATGAGAACAAGCATCAAGCCTTCAATTTTGTTCCAAGCAACTGGAGAAAGAAGATGAGTTGGTCTCCCGAGCTGCATCGTATGTTTGTTAATGCAGTTCAGCAGGTAGGAATCGATTCGGCACGGCCGCAACATATACTGGAAATTATGAACGTAGAGGGACTCACTAAAGCAAATGTTTCGAGTCATCTTCAGAAGTACAGAAAAAGGGTGAGAGAACACAATGCAGCTCAGAATCAAGAAAACCAAGGCTGGACTGATCCAATCCTGAATGTTGAGTCTCCTCGCCACCATAAGTTCCGCAGGTTAACATGGGGCGAGCCACTTCCCATCATCAACCAAGCCAGTAGCCGTGCCATCAATCCTCCATGATCAGCGCGCCTGCGCAGCTAGAGAATCAGACAAGAAATTATCCTGAGCACTTCCACTTCTTTAATTCTCGAATGGAAGGAGTTTTTGGCAGCAGGATAGTTAGTGATCCCCATACTTTCTCGAGTAATGATGAAGGCTCCAGCACGAGAAGTCAAATTGCTCATGGCGAGGACAGAATGAGAAATCTACCGCCAGCATTTGCCAACAACAATGCCCAATTCGAGCATCAATTGCTGGAAGGTTCAAGAGATTACCCAAATGATGAGCTTACTGCCCTGGTCAACCAATTTAGGGTTGACGGACGTCCCAAGCCGCGATCAGGAGCCAGTGAGTAGGGACTCTCAAACATCGATCATCCACACCCGAACCAACACGAGACTAGCTGATTATCGAAGAGCCACAGGAGAGGCAGAACTGACCTTGAATAAGTGCACCTTTCATTTCATGCTTAATTCCCCTACGTATGATATTTTCCAGCTTTCTAGGTGTCTCGATTTAATTCAAGGACAAGGGGGGCAATTTATTTATTTATTTATTTTTTTATCCCGTCGAATGCGTGAATCCCTTTTTATGCTAGATTTAGGGCGGATCAATTTGTGGCAACGTCGCTGACTGCCATAATGAGAAATGTTGAATGGCCTCACGTAGGGAAATTTCAAGTGAAATGCCCAGGCGAGCTCGAAGACGGGTAATTGTGTGTCGTTCCAATTTACCCTCAATCGTTGCAAAATGCTAAATTGGATTTGTTCCATTCTCACCCAGGGAATTGCAAAGTGCCTCAAGAGTGTCGCAAAATGAAATGACCCAATGAAATGCGATAGGACTCATTTGCCTCGAAGGTAACCTTCAAATTAAAGGAGCCCTCCGGTCCACGGACCCGATGGCATAGAAAATGATGATGGTCCAAAGCAACCCGAAAGAAAATAAGGCCCAACTAAGCAAAGCACTTACGTGGCAAGCTCAAAGTGAAGGCCAACTTGGGACATACAATTCAATCCTGTCCAAATGAAGGAACTTCCTCAATTCAAATTCAATGGAAGTACACACAAGGGTAAAACAGTATCGTTCCAATTTTTCTAGAATATGAAGAACATATACTGCCGCATTCTCTTTCATTTTTGCAGGGGAAGTCTCTACTGGCCAGATTTTCCTGTCTAACATTCCCTATCAGTATCACCTCCGCTACTCGTCTCCAATCTCGAGCCAAGCAAATCCGACGTCTCTACGGCAAAGCTAGACGGGACGCCACTACTTTGAAAAAGAAAGGATAAAAAATAAGCCGAGTGGCAGACAAAGAAATTTTCGGCAGAAAAGAAGAGACGGCTCATCTTTATTGAGGGACTCGCCAGCAAAATCGACGGTGGATATAACGACAGGGCCCCCCTACCACGAAAAGATAGAAGGAGACGAGCTGGACGAGAGATACGATGAAAAAAAAATTGAGAAAAACAGAACACTCGGGAGAGGCAATACAGTTGCTAAACCCACGTCTAATTTTAAAGGAGGCATCCTCTTGATAATCCTTAGAGAGACTCTTAAAGCATACGCAGTCTCCCAGAAAAAATCCAGAAAGTGAAAATACAAGAAGAGGTAGCAAACTTTGAGAAATCGTTAACAAAATCGAAGATGTCTCAACCCAACACACTTGAGAGTTATCGTCACCTGCTGAATATGGGAGAGGAAGAGTTCGAAGCCATGTTTGGGATTGAGCCCATGGAGCCTGGCCCTTCCACCGACGACGTCCAAGAGCCCGGTGAGGACAAGGACAACAACGGTAAGGGTCAAAAGAAGCGTTACCGTCGCCATACTGAGGAGCAAGTACGAAAGCTTGAAGATTTCTTCAGAACGTGCCCTATGCCAGACGGCAAACAGAAAATGGAACTGAGTCAAGAGCTAGGACTTGAACCTTCGCAAATCAAGTTCTGGTTTTAAAATAGACGAACCCGAATGAAGACTCATCATGAGCACAACGAAGCCGAGTTTCTAAGAGTTGAAAATGAAAACCTCCGAGCGGAGAACAAGATATATAAAGAGGCTTTTGACTCCGCCACCTGCCCCAACTGCAATACTCTCCTCATCCTTATCGCGACCCTCTAAAAAAATTTTTTAAATTTTAAAAGGGGGTTAACGGATTATTAGGTTAATTAGATTTGACTAACCTAACGCGGACCCTCCCAAGCCCTACCGAATCGCAACTTTTGTTTTTGTTTAAATGATTTTAAAATTTGGAGTCGCCACTAATCGTTCTTGGTAGGTCGATTAGAAACCTAAATAAATTAGCGGGAGAACTAATTTATTCCTGCGAACAAGAGATTATGAGCTCGGGGACTTGGTTACACTAGTTAATTAAAACTAATGCCCTTTCGGTACCTTAATTTCATGGATATCCTAATCCGGCAACTCAGGCTTGGTTTATTCCTAAAGCTCTAGTAGGGTATTCTCTTTTGTGTTTTCACTTTTTAAATAGGATGCATGGATGGTATATATTTTTATTTGTTATATTTTTTTAAGTGTTAAAGATTCCCTGAAGCCGAAAGAGGGAGTGTGTTAACGACTTCTGTGCAGTATTACGACCTACTCATCTTTTGGGTCTGATGATTCAAAAATTAAATTATAGGAAGTACATGACAGTGAATAAACACCTCCAATGGGAGGCCTAGCATTGGCTTGGCTCTTCCCTTTGGGATTTAAGGTACAGGTATTTAAGTTGCAAGTATTTAAACTACTGTAAGTAAAAACCTCCAATGGGAGGCTAAGCATTGGCTTGGCTCTTCCCTTTGGGATTTAAGGTACATGTATTTAAGTTGCAGATATTTAACTACTGTAAGTAAAAACCTCCAATGGGAGGCTAAGCATTGGCTTGGCTCTTCCCTTTGGGATTTAAGGTACAGGTATTTAAGTTGCAGGTATTTAACTACTGTAAGTAAAAACCTCCAATGAGAGGCTAAGCATTGGCTTGGCTCTTCCCTTTGGGATTTAAGGTGCAGGTATTTAACTACTGTAAGTAAAAACCTCCAATGGGAGGCTAAGCATTGGCTTGGCTCTTCCCTTTGGGATTTAAGGTGCAGGTATTTAAGTTGCAGGTATTTAACTACTATAAGTAAAAACCTCCAATGGGAGGCTAAGCATTGGCTTGGCTCTTCCCTTTGGGATTTATGGTGCAGGTATTTAAATTGCGGATGGACTTTGTCCTCTCCATTTTGGGGTATGAATTTTTTAAAATGAAATACAACGAATTGATTCAACAATTTGAAATTTGTGCGCGCTTGAGGACTCCTCCAAGCCGATTTTGTGCTTCCATAGGATTGACCATTGATATAGAGCTGCGGCTTCCTGACATAAAATAGAGTGAAGTGTTAGTATACAAAATATGTGCTAATCTGCATCTAAAACCAGAAGAGTAGAAAGAGTACTTATCTCCCATTTTTTTGGGAGGGATTTCTATAATTGATTTTCGCTCTCTATGTTCCCAATATAGAGAGTTTCTTTTGAATTAAGAGGGACTTTTAGTCACAGATCAGTTGAGAAATCGGTGGACAGCTTAGGAGCTTGTCTGGGCCGATTTTTGTATCTCGACGAGATTTTTGCTGTTGACGTAGAGATATCCTTCTCCTGACATAAAATATGGAAGAAAAAGGAGATGGAGAAAGTGTATACAATTTGTGCTAATTTGCGAGTAAAACCATAAATAAATGAATAAATAAAAACACTTAGCTTGAATTTGTTTGCTCGTTGACGAGGATGAACTCTTGATTTATATTGATCGATGAAGGAATTTGTGATGATAACCCCTAGCTTTAAACTCCCATCATCTTCAAAATTCTCTCTCTTTTGGTATTTTCTTTCTCTCAAAATTTTCTTCAATCTCCCAAAACTCTCTCAAACATCCAAAATTTTCTCTCTAAAAAATTCTCCCAAACACTTCAAATTTTCTCTCTCAAGAATCCTTTCTCAAGCTCACTTCTTCCTCCTTTTATAACCTACTCATCTATCTCCCATTCTAATTTTTCCACTAACTCTATCTCCCATTCTAATTTCTCCACTAACTCTTCTTCATTTTCATCTTCCATTCTCCATCTCTATCTCACATTCTAATCTCTCCACTAACTCTTCTTCATCTTCATCTTCCCTTCTCCATATTTATCTCCCATTCTAATTTCTCCACTAACTCTTCTTAATCTCCATCTTCCCTTCTCTATTCTTATCTTCCATTCTAATTTCTCTACTAACTCTTCTTCATCTCCATCTTCCCTTCTCTATTCTTATCTTATTTTCTCCATCCATTCTTCTCCAACTTCTCTTCTTCATCTCCTCTTCTTCATCTTCCCTTCTCTATTCTAATTTATCCACTAACTCTTCTTTTTATTATTTGTAAAATAATCCTTCAAGAGTTAGGTATTTGCACTCTAGTCCTTGAATTTTAAGTATTTACAATTTAGTCCCTGAAAAAATATTTCTTTAAGTCCAAATCTCCTTACAATTTATGACATACCTTCCCTATACTTAGTCAAAATTCACCACATGTCAAATTTAAGCTCATTTCTTGCCACTGAAAATAATGCAGAATTTAATTAAAGCCCTTTTGCACAATTGAGTCATTCTGAGTATAATTTGGGCCAATATAAAAATTTGAAATATTAGAGAACAATGTCACAACTCCTAAAAGTGAAAAAATGAAAATAAATTGACTTAAATTGAATTTTTTAGACCCGGTTCGAGATTAGGCTCATGAAGGAATACACGACCCCGAATTGGATTTTTTAAATTTGTGATAACCAACATGAAAAGGGATTTAAAATAAAAATATTGACTATTTTTATATATTTTTGTAGCCTCAAATGCTATTATTTATTAAATATTCTCATAATTTCTAAAATATATAAACAATATATATAAATACAAAAAATTATTTTTTTGTTCGAAAATATTTGCCTAAGCTTGGCCAAGGCTCCAAACTTGATTTTTTAATTTTCTCATTTTTCTTAATTTTTTGTTTTTATGAATTTTCGAAAATAAAAATACCGAAAAATATCGAAAATATGAAAAATTATTTTTTGGTCAAAATTGGTTCCCTAGGCTTGGCTAAGGTTCCCAAAGTTGATTTTTCAATTTTATGAATTTTTATGGATTTTCTATTAATTTTCGAAAATAAATAAATAAAAAATACGTAAAAATACTAAAAATATGAAAAATCGTTTTTTGGTCAAAATTGGTTCCCTAGGCTTGGCTAAGGTCCCCAAAGTTGATTTTTCAATTTTATGAATTTTTATGAATTTTTTTATTACTTTAGAAATAGAAAAAATAATTAAAAATCAGGTGTCAACAGCTGCCCCTCTTTGAAAGGAAGCTCGGTAGAGGTTCATTTCAAAGACGAGATGACACCTGAATTCTAATTGACTCAATACAAGGAAATAAAAAGAGTCGTGACATGAATGTTCCACTGAAAATGAAATGAGAACCTAAGGATTCGTTATATAAAAAAAACTTTAGGGTGGTTGAACTTGAACCCGTATGGTGGATCAACCCATGGTAGATTCCTAATAAAAAGATTCTACTGATTAAAAATTGAATTAAAATTTGACCCGTATGGTGGGTCATACCATTTGACCCGTATGGTGGGTCGTACCATGGTAGATTCCTAATAAAAGGATTCTACTGATTAAATTTTGATTGAGATTTGACCCGTATGGTAGGTCACCCCATGGAGATACCTGTAAGAGGGACTTGGTGCCTGTAGAAAGGACTTGGTGCCTGTAAAAAGGACTTGTGCCTGTAAAAAGGACTTAATGCCTGTAAGAAGGACTTAATTTGCCTGTAAGAAGGACTTGATTTGCCTGTAAAAAGGACTTGATTTGCCTGTAAGAAGAACTTGATTTGCTTGTAAGAAGGACTTACTTTACCTGTAAGAAGGACTTTGTGCCTGTAAGAAGGACTTAATTTGCCTATAAGAAGGACTTTGTTTGCCTGTAAGAAGGACTTTATGCCTGTAAGAAGGACTTGATTTGCCTGTAAGAAGTACTTTGTGCCTGTAAGAAGGACTTTGTGCCTATAAGAAGGACTTGATTTGCCTCTAAGAAGGACTTTGTGCCTATAAGAAGGACTTGGTTTGCCTGTAAGAAGGACTTAGTTTGCCTGTAAGAAGGACTTGATTTGCATGTAAGAAGGACTTTATGCCTGTAAGAATGACTTGATTTGTCTGTAAGAAGGACTTTGTGCCTGTAAGAAGGACTTAATTTACCTGTAAGAAGGACTTGATTTGCCTGTAAGAAGGACTTTGTGCCTGTAAGAAGGACTTACTTTGCCTGTAAGAAGGACTTTGTGCTTGTAAGAAGGACTTGCTTTGCCTGTAAGAAGGACTTAATTTGCCTGTAAGAAGGACTTGGTTTGCCTGTAAGAAGGACTTTGTTTGCATGTAAGAAGGACTTTATTTGCCTGTAAGAAGGACTTGATTTGCCTGTAAGAAAGACTTTGTGCCTGTAAGAAGGACTTGATTTGCCTGTAAGAAGGACTTTATGCCTGTAAGAAGGACTTTGTGCCTATAAGAAGGACTTGATTTGCCTGTAAGAAGGACTTTATGCCTGTAAGAAGGACTTGATTTGCCTGTAAGAAGGACTTTGTGCCTGTAAGAAGGACTTGATTTTCCTATAAGAAGGACTTGCTTTGCCTGTAGGAAGGACTTTGTTTGCCTGTAAGCAGGACTTGATTTGCCTGTAAGAAGGACTTTATGCCTGTAAGAAGGACTTGGTTTGCCTGTAAGAAGGACTTTGTGCCTGTAAGAAGGACTTGATTTGCCTGTAAGAAGGACTTGATTTGCCTGTACAAAGGACTTGCTTTGCCTGTAGGAAGGACTTAATTTGCCTGTAAGAAGGTCTTGATTTGCCTGTAAGAAGGATTTTGTTTGCATGTAAGAAGGACTCTGTTTGCCTGTAAGAAGGACTTTATGCCGGTAAGAAGGACTTTGTGCCTGTAAGAAGGACTTGATTTGCCTGTAAGAAGGACTTTGTGCCTGTAAGAAGGACTTTGTGCCTATAAGAAGGACTTGATTTGTCTGTAAGAAGGACTTTATGCCTGTAAGAAGGACTTGATTTGACTGTAGGAAGGACTTTGTTTGCCTGTAAGCAGGACTTGATTTACCTGTAAGAAGGACTTTATGCCTGTAAGAAGGACTTGGTTTGCCTGTAAGAAGGGCTTGGTGTACCTCAAAGGGTGCCATTCTGAAATCTGGGGAGACCAGGAATCCTGCGGAAGCTCAAACCCAAATTATATTCTCTTGTCGCTTTAGGAATAAATTAAAGAGGCAGAGATCAAAAGGTCTCGAACAATTCTATCCTTGAGACAAGTCATGCTTTATTGAATAAGGTGGATACCTGTATATACCGCAATGGATTCGAGTACCCCAACAACCGTCAGAATTCATTCTCTTGAAAGGTTCAGGTTGAAGATATACTTACCTGAGAATTTGGAAGAAATGCTTGGTGTCTTCTCGACAACCAGGCTTGTTCATTCAATAATCGCCGAATGAATTTCAAGACTTTGGAAGGTAACTCAAACACCGGGAATGTGTTGCCTGTCAGGCAATGTTAGAGCTAACATGTGCAAGCATTTTCATCAATGCGTTCATTGGTTCATACAAAATTGTTCAGCTAAGTTGGCAATGATTAGAAGTAGTCTGTGTGATAACTCATGATGCAATCAATCAAAATGTGGATCATGCAAAACTATTCTGTCAAGTTTGCATTACCAATTCTATTTAAGGAGGTTCTCATAATATGAACGCCTCGAATGTAATCTGAATGGGGGACTTTAGTTCGAAGGGGCTTTCTCTCACTCTGGGGAAATGATGTTTATCCGTAGATTAAAATGTTAGACTTGTGTGGACATAGTTTGCATTTCCTCATCCTGTCATGCCCCATTCTGCATATTTGATGTCTCCTGTGCAGTTTATGCTCTAAGTTGGAGTTGGTAAATTAAACACGCGGAATGGTCATGCATAATTCATGAACTGTGTAAACACAATGCGGATGTGACAATTTTTTAGCATAATGTGTGTTTATATAATGTGCAAATATAGGCGGATTTGAATTGCCCCTGGTATGTGGGCGGACCGAACAAATTGGGAAGCTTACTCCTTATGTCGAGGGGCGGTTCATCTCAACTTTGCCCCTGTGCGATGAAGCATATGGGTGATGGAGCATTTCGGTTTGCTTAATAACAGCGACTGCCGTGGTTTAGCGGTTGAATGCCCCTGCAAAAAGCAGAGAAATTATTCTTGAAATCAAATGAGATAAGGAAGACGTATTTGCTTTTTTTGCTTCAGAACTTGTGATTAATTTGCCCCATTTTTCACCAAAATAGATCTTGTCAGATGATCATAATTTTCTTTTGGGATTTGTCTCCTTCAACATGTTAAATGTTAGTATAAATATTTCCTGTAAAAAGAAAAGGAGACATGTCAGCCAGTATTAAAAGGGATAAATTGGAAACGATACTGATTTATCCTTCGTCTTGAATGCCTTGCACGAGTCTTTTACCAGTTTTGCTAGATTGAATTTTCCTCGACTTTTGTTGGGCGCCTCACCATTATGGCAAGACTATGGTAAAATACTGACTTTGATATTACTCGTCGAGTATTCCTGTTTGCAAAAAGAAATGCACAAAAAGTTGTTTCATTTATTTATAATACTTACAACATTCCCCACCCTTGGGGATCGAACTCGAGACATTTCGGACCTACTGTCATCCCCCCATACCATTCGGTCCATTGGACTGTAGGTGTCCATGGGGCTTTCCTTTCAAAGGTTAATCCTTGTGGATAACGCAGCCTTGTTGTATCACCTTGGGCCATGTTACGGTATTTTCTCGAGGTAATTTGCAATCCCTGTTAAGAATGGAATAAAACAATTCGAGACTTGAGATGATTATGTGTAAATTAGAACGATACAGAATTACCCATGTCTGAGATTGTTCGGATCTTTCGCTTGTATTTTTCTTTAACCGAAGCTGTCCATCCCGTGGTAATGTCCATGAGTTGATTTGCCCCCAATTTAGCCCGACCAGGAAATTTGGTTTTTGAATACGACTGTATTCTCGAGTCGCTTTTGCAAATTCCTGAAAATAGAAGGGATAAAATTTAAAACCAGAGCAATTTAAGGGTAAATTGGAACGATACAGATTTACCCTTCATATTTACGCGGATTTCGTCTCGATATTAATTTTTTCGAGTTTGGTGTGGTTAACGGCTCCGAGCATTTAATATGGGGGAAAGGGAAATGATTACTTCTAGCTTGTGCATTAATTTTGGACATCGACAAAAAGCGAGAACGTGCGATGAAATTAAGTAGACGTATTCGTCTAGGTTTAATCTTCTTCATGATACTCTCGTGGGTTGCGGTAGACGATGATATCAAGAACATTAGAGAGGCATTCAGTGTGGCTTTCCACCAGCCGCCTAGAGACCCGCGTTCAATCATGTAAATTAATAAAGCTGCCACCACTCGATCAATGTGCCAATAAATTTGGCCATTTGTTGCGTGCTCCACTTCAACCGTGTTTTGTTGCTTTCGGCGTCCACTCGTATGTATAGGGCACCTGTAGCATCGGGGGAGTGTCCGTGGGCCACATTCATTAATAAAACCTCGGTCCTCTAAAACCCTTCGCGTGTTTCGGATCCGAGAAAATTTTAAGACCGGTCTCTGGTTGATTTAATCAGGTTAAGGTACTTATTTCATGGTTTCTGATTATATAATCCATATTGTCTTTCAAAAGACGCGGGATCCCCTGCAATACATTAAATATACCCCCGTGTTTAATCAGTATAAATCCACCGTCATATCAGAATACACTGCCCATACAAGTTTACGGATTGAAACAACTCTTTCTGTCAAAGATGGACAGTGTTCGTTTGCCCCCCTGAATTAACGGTTGAAGCCTTGGTGTTTTTCGTCTTTTGGTATTTCTGAAGATGATTCTTGATATATTATTGAACTTAATTTTTATACCCGTCTGGGGTATCTAGGATCTCCCTGCAAAAGAAAAGGATATAATTAGTATGCGACACAAGGAATGTCGGTCTATGACTCCTATATTAGTCCAATTCGATTTTTTCTACTTTATAGAGAAATCAGAGAAAAAAAATTTCTTAGGAAGAAATGGGTTAATTTCTGATGCAGAATTTTTTTGCAGATTTATTACTCTTTTTATTTTTATTTTTTTTTAAAGGAATGTGACAAAATCTCTTGACGTTTACTAAAATTTTTGAAGGAATTTCCTTTTTATCAAAATAAATTTTCAGAGGTAAATTTGTCAGGAAAATTTTATTTTTATTGAAGCAGGAAAGACATGACAGAAATCCTTCATTGGTTAACAAAATTCCCCCGAGACATTAGTTTAATTTTATTTAGAGAAAATTTTCTTAGAAAAACATGAGCGAATTTCTCGAAAAGATTTTTGTTGCAAGTTTTTATAATTTGAAAGAATGTGATAAAATCATTTGATGTTTATCAAAGTTTTTTTTTTGAAGGAATTTTTCTTTTTATCGAAATAAATTTTCAGAGGAAAATTTGTCAAGAAAATTTCATTTTTATTGAAGTAAGAAAAACATGACAAAAATCTCTTATTGGTCAATACAATTCCCCCGAGACATTAGTCTAATTTTATTTAGAGAAAATTTTCTTAGAAAAACATGAGCGAATTTCTCGAGAAGAATTTTCTTGCAAGTTTTTATAATTTGAAAAATGTGATAAAATCACTTGATGTCTACTAGAGTTTTTTTTTGAAGGAATTTTTCTTTTTATTGAAATAAATTTTCAGAGGAAAAATTTTTTCAGGAAAATTTCATTTTTATTGAAGCAATAAAAACATGACAAAAATCCCTTATTGGTTAATAAAATTCCCATGAAGGGATTTTTTCACATCATTTTTTCAAAAAATTTTTTTTTTAAAAAAGAAATGAGGGACAAATTTAATTTTTTATTTTTTTTTTAAAAAAGAATGGTCGTAATATCATGCTCAAAAACTGACTAACACCTAGCATGGACCGACCGAAAATAAATACAAGATAAAATTAGAGAATTTACTTTTACTTTGGAGAAATGCAAATCACATAGTCATGCGCATGACTCAAGTGAGGAGTGGACTCTAGAAAATAAAAGAAGAAGAGACAAGGTATGGACCTAAAAAGGCCCCCACTATCTGAATTGACAAACTTACCCTCCGCGCAATCAAATCACAATGGGAAGAATTGTCAATTCAGATAATGAGCGGGATAAAATATGGTCAACCCGAGCGCAATCGACGCAAGAGCTTTGCATATTCGATCCCTATCTATGGTTTTCTAGGAAGAATTTCGCGACTTGGGTTTAGACGCTTGTGTGTGCAGGTGTCGTGATCCTCAGAGTATGCAAGACATGCACAACAATTGATATCAAAACAGCGCTTCTAAAAATGTGCGAAATTAAACAAATAAACCCAACACCAGCCTGCAAAACAAAGGGGTTAGCCAAACACTCCGCCCCTTATAACTCCCATCCTGCAAAAACATATAACACCTATAGAATGAGTCCCAAACAAGATCGCCAGAAGCGAGATATCCATGAAATTTTCATTGGCCTAAGTCCACTAAGACTTTTAAAATTTCGAAAAAAATTCAAGTATTCCAATTGTTATCTTTTTTCGAAAATTTAAAAATCCCGTCCCCAGCGGAGTCGCCAGTCTGTCGCGACCCTCTAAAAAAAAATTTAAAATTTATTTCTAGGGGTTAACGGATTATTAGGTTAATTAGATTTGACTAACCTAACGCGGACCCTCCCAAGCCCTACCGAATCGCAACTTTGGTTTTTGTTTAAATGATTTTGAAATTTGGAGTCGCCACTAATCGTTCTTGGTAGGTCGATTAGAAACCTAAATAAATTAGCGGGAGAACTAATTTATTCCTGCGAACCAGAGATTAGGAGCTCGGGGACTTGGTTACACTAGTTAATTAAAACTAATGCCCTTTCGGTACCTTAATTTCATGGATATCCTAATCCGGCAACTCAGGCTTGGTTTATTCCTAAAGCTCTAGTAGGGTATTCTCTTTTGTGTTTTCACTTTTTAAATAGGATGCATGGATGGTATTTATTTTTATTTGTTATATTTTTTTAAGTGTTAAAGATTCCCTGAAGCCGAAAGAGGGAGTGTGTTAACGACTTCTGTGCAGTATTACGACCTACTCATCTTTTGGGTCTGATGATTCAAAAATTAAATTATAGGAAGTACATGACAGTGAATAAACACCTCCAATGGGAGGCCTAGCATTGGCTTGGCTCTTCCCTTTGGGATTTAAGGTACAGGTATTTAAGTTGCAAGTATTTAAACTACTGTAAGTAAAAACCTCCAATGGGAGGCTAAGCATTGGCTTGGCTCTTCCCTTTGGGATTTAAGGTACATGTATTTAAGTTGCAGATATTTAACTACTGTAAGTAAAAACCTCCAATGGGAGGCTAAGCATTGGCTTGGCTCTTCCCTTTGGGATTTAAGGTACAGGTATTTAAGTTGCAGGTATTTAACTACTGTAAGTAAAAACCTCCAATGAGAGGCTAAGCATTGGCTTGGCTCTTCCCTTTGGGATTTAAGGTGCAGGTATTTAACTACTGTAAGTAAAAACCTCCAATGGGAGGCTAAGCATTGGCTTGGCTCTTCCCTTTGGGATTTAAGGTGCAGGTATTTAAGTTGCAGGTATTTAACTACTATAAGTAAAAACCTCCAATGGGAGGCTAAGCATTGGCTTGGCTCTTCCCTTTGGGATTTATGGTGCAGGTATTTAAATTGCGGATGGACTTTGTCCTCTCCATTTTGGGGTATGAATTTTTTAAAATGAAATACAACGAATTGATTCAACAATTTGAAATTTGTGCGCGCTTGAGGACTCCTCCAAGCCGATTTTGTGCTTCCATAGGATTGACCATTGATATAGAGCTGCGGCTTCCTGACATAAAATAGAGTGAAGTGTTAGTATACAAAATATGTGCTAATCTGCATCTAAAACCAGAAGAGTAGAAAGAGTACTTATCTCCCATTTTTTTGGGAGGGATTTCTATAATTGATTTTCGCTCTCTATGTTCCCAATATAGAGAGTTTCTTTTGAATTAAGAGGGACTTTTAGTCACAGATCAGTTGAGAAATCGGTGGACAGCTTAGGAGCTTGTCTGGGCCGATTTTTGTATCTCGACGAGATTTTTGCTGTTGACGTAGAGATATCCTTCTCCTGACATAAAATATGGAAGAAAAAGGAGATGGAGAAAGTGTATACAATTTGTGCTAATTTGCGAGTAAAACCATAAATAAATGAATAAATAAAAACACTTAGCTTGAATTTGTTTGCTCGTTGACGAGGATGAACTCTTGATTTATATTGATCGATGAAGGAATTTGTGATGATAACCCCTAGCTTTAAACTCCCATCATCTTCAAAATTCTCTCTCTTTTGGTATTTTCTTTCTCTCAAAATTTTCTTCAATCTCCCAAAACTCTCTCAAACATCCAAAATTTTCTCTCTAAAAAATTCTCCCAAACACTTCAAATTTTCTCTCTCAAGAATCCTTTCTCAAGCTCACTTCTTCCTCCTTTTATAACCTACTCATCTATCTCCCATTCTAATTTTTCCACTAACTCTATCTCCCATTCTAATTTCTCCACTAACTCTTCTTCATTTTCATCTTCCATTCTCCATCTCTATCTCACATTCTAATCTCTCCACTAACTCTTCTTCATCTTCATCTTCCCTTCTCCATATTTATCTCCCATTCTAATTTCTCCACTAACTCTTCTTAATCTCCATCTTCCCTTCTCTATTCTTATCTTCCATTCTAATTTCTCTACTAACTCTTCTTCATCTCCATCTTCCCTTCTCTATTCTTATCTTATTTTCTCCATCCATTCTTCTCCAACTTCTCTTCTTCATCTCCTCTTCTTCATCTTCCCTTCTCTATTCTAATTTATCCACTAACTCTTCTTTTTATTATTTGTAAAATAATCCTTCAAGAGTTAGGTATTTGCACTCTAGTCCTTGAATTTTAAGTATTTACAATTTAGTCCCTGAAAAAATATTTCTTTAAGTCCAAATCTCCTTACAATTTATGACATACCTTCCCTATACTTAGTCAAAATTCACCACATGTCAAATTTAAGCTCATTTCTTGCCACTGAAAATAATGCAGAATTTAATTAAAGCCCTTTTGCACAATTGAGTCATTCTGAGTATAATTTGGGCCAATATAAAAATTTGAAATATTAGAGAACAATGTCACAACTCCTAAAAGTGAAAAAATGAAAATAAATTGACTTAAATTGAATTTTTTAGACCCGGTTCGAGATTAGGCTCATGAAGGAATACACGACCCCGAATTGGATTTTTTAAATTTGTGATAACCAACATGAAAAGGGATTTAAAATAAAAATATTGACTATTTTTATATATTTTTGTAGCCTCAAATGCTATTATTTATTAAATATTCTCATAATTTCTAAAATATATAAACAATATATATAAATACAAAAAATTATTTTTTTGTTCGAAAATATTTGCCTAAGCTTGGCCAAGGCTCCAAACTTGATTTTTTAATTTTCTCATTTTTCTTAATTTTTTGTTTTTATGAATTTTCGAAAATAAAAATACCGAAAAATATCGAAAATATGAAAAATTATTTTTTGGTCAAAATTGGTTCCCTAGGCTTGGCTAAGGTTCCCAAAGTTGATTTTTCAATTTTATGAATTTTTATGGATTTTCTATTAATTTTCGAAAATAAATAAATAAAAAATACGTAAAAATACTAAAAATATGAAAAATCGTTTTTTGGTCAAAATTGGTTCCCTAGGCTTGGCTAAGGTCCCCAAAGTTGATTTTTCAATTTTATGAATTTTTATGAATTTTTTTATTACTTTAGAAATAGAAAAAATAATTAAAAATCAGGTGTCAACAATCCTCGATGAAATGCATTATCTGAGGATCGAAAATGCATGTTTAAGAGGTGAGTTAGGTCAGTTCATAGCAGGATCAAGTTCTGTTGGAGCAAGGTACGAAAAGACCGAGACTGCGGGACCAGCATGGATGCCTTCTGAGGAGGAGGGGAGGTATCATCACCAGGCAAGTGGCACTGACGACGAACTCGCCGCCATGATTAGGCAGTTTGATGCTGATGAAGCACCAGGGCTTTAGTGTGCATACGGATCCTGTATTTCAAAACTAGTGATCATAGGACCTGCGACACGGCCGACACGTACCTGATCCGGAACAACGCTAGCTGATCACTCAAGAGCTTACAAAGGGAAGAAGATCAAACCTAGACGAATACGTCTACTTAGTTTCATCGAACGTTCTCGCCTTTTATCGATGTCCAAAATTAATGCACAAGCTAGAAGTAATCATTTCCCTTTCCCCCCTATTAAATGCTCGAAGCCGTTAACCGCACCAAACTCGAAAAAATTAATATCGAGAAGAAATCCGCGTAAACTTGAAGGGTAAATCCGTATCGTTCCAATTTACCCTCAAATTGCTCCGGTTTTAAATTTGATCTTTTCTATTTTTAGGAATTTGCAAAGGTGACCCGAGAATACAGTCGTACCCAAAAACAAAATTTCCTGATCGGGCTAAATTGGGGGCAAATTAACTCATGGACATTACCACGGGATGGACAGCTTCGGATAAAGAAAAATACAAGCGAAAGACCCGAACAATCTCAGACATGGGTAATTCTGTATCGTTCTAATTTGCACATAATCATCTTGAGTCCTAAATTGTTTTATTCCATTCTTAACAGGGATCGCAAATTACCTCGAGAAATACCGTAACATGGCCCAAGGTGATACAACAGGGCTGCGTTATCCCCAAGGATTAACCCTTGAAAAGAAAGCCCCATGGACACCTACGGTCCAATGGACCGAATGAAGGAAACAGGAATACTCGACGAACGATATCAAAGTCAGTATTTTACCATAGTCTTGCCATAATGATGAGGTGCCCAACAAACGTCAAGGAAAATTCAATCCGGCAAAATTGGTAAAAGACTCGTGCAAGACATTCAAGACGAACGGTAAATCAGTATCGTTTCCAATTTATCCCTTTTAATACTGGCTGACATGTCTCCTTTTCTTTTTACAGGAAATATTTATATTAACATTTAACATGTTGAAGGAGACAAATCCAAAAGAAAATTATGATCATCTGACAAGATCTATTCTGGTGAAAAATGGGGCAAATTGATCGCAAGCTCTGAAGCGAAAAAGAAAATATATCTTCCTTACCTCGTTTGATTTCAAGAATAATTTCTCTGCTTTTTGCAGGGGCATTCAACCGCTAAACCATGGCGGTCGCTGTCATTAAACCAACTGAAATGCTCCCTCACCTATATGCTTCATCGTGCAGGGGCAAAGTTTGAGACGAACCGCCCCTCGACATAAGGAGTAGGCTTCCCAATTTGTTCAGTCCGCCCACATACCGGGGGCAATTTAAATCCGCCCATATTTGCACATTATATAAACACACGTGATGCTAAAAATTGTCACATCGGCATTGTGTTTACACATTTTATGAATTATGTATGACCATTCCGCATGTTTAATTTACCAACTCCAACTTAGAGTATAAACTACATAGGAGACATCAAATGTGCAAAATGGGGCATAACAGGATGAGGAAAGGCAAACCATTTCCACACAGGTCTAACATTTTAATCTACAGATAAACAGTCTTTCTCCAGAGTGAGAGAAAGCCCTTTCGGAATGAAGTCCCCCATTCAGATTACATTCGAGGTGTTCATACTATAAGAACCTCCTTAAACAGAAGTGGTAATGCAATACATGATCCATATGTTGATCGATTGCATCATGAGTTATTACACAGACTGCCTTTAATCATGACAAACTTAGTTGAACAATTTTGTATGAACCAATGAACGCATTGATGAAAATGCTTGCACATGTTACCTCTGACATTGCCTGACAGGCAACACATTCCCGGTGTTTGAGTTACCTTCCAAAGTCTTGAAATTCATTCGGCGATTATTGAATGAATAAGCCTGGTTGTTAAGAAGCCACCAAGCATTTCTTCCAAATTCTCAGGTAAGTATATCTTCAACCTGAACCTTTCAAGAGAATGAATTCTGACGGTTGTTGGGGTACTCGAATCTATTGCGATATATACAGGTATTCACCTTCTTCAATAAAGCATGATTTGTCTCAAGGACAGAAATGTTCTAGACCTTTTGATCTCTGCCTCTTTGGTTTATTCCTAAAGCGACAGGAGAATATAATTTGGGTTTGAGTTTCTGCAGGATTCCTGGTCTCCCCAGATTTCAGAATGGCACCCTTTGAGGTACACCAAGCCCTTCTTACAGGCAAACTAAGTCCTTCTTACAGGCAAACCAAGTCCTTCTTACAGGCACAAAGTCCTTCTTACAGGCAAACCAAGTCCTTCTTACAGGCGTAAATTCCTTCTTACAGGCAAATCAAGTCCTTCTTACAAGCAAACTAAGTCCTTCTTACAGGCAAACCAAGTCCTTCTTATAGGCACAAAGTCCTTCTTACAGGCAAACCAAGTCCTTCTTACAGGCATAAAGTCCTTCTTACAGGCAAATCAAGTCCTACTTACAGGCAAACAAAGTCCTTCCTACAGGCAAAACAAGTCATTCTTACAGGTAAATCAAGTCCTTCTTACAGGCACAAAGTTCTTCTTACAGGCAAATCAAGTCTTTCTTACAGGCACAAAGTCCTTCTTACAGGCAAACCAAGTCCTTCTTACAGGCATAAAGTCCTTCTTACAGGCAAATCAAGTCCTACTTACAGGCAAACAAAGTCCTTCCTACAGGCAAATCAAGTCCTTCTTACAGGCAAATCAAGTCCTTCTTACAGGCACAAAGTCCTTCTTACAGGCAAATCAAGTCCTTCTTACAGGCATAAAGTCCTTTTTACAGGCAAATAAAGTCCTTCTTACAGGCAAATCAAGTCCTTCTTACAGGCAAAGTAAGTCCTTCTTACAGGCAAATTATGTCCTTCTTACAGGCAAATCAAGTCCTTGTTACATGCAAATTAAGTCCTTTTTACAGGCATTAAGTCCTTTTTACAGGCACAAGTCCTTTTTACAGGTACAAAGTCCTTTTTACAGCGCAAGTCTTTTTTACAGGCACCAAGTCCTTCTTACAGGTATCTCCATGGGGTGATCTACCATATGGGTCAAATCTCAATCAAAATTTAATCAGTAGAATCCTTTTATTAGGAATCTACCATGGGTTGACCTACCATACAGGTCAAATTTCAATCAAAATTTAATCAGTAGAATCCTTTTATTAGGAATCTACCATGGTACGACCCACCATACGGGTCAAATGGTATGACCCACCATACGGGTCAAATTTTAATTCAATTTTTAATCAGTAGAATCCTTTTATTAGGAATCTACCATGGGTTGATCCACCATACGGGTTCAAGTTCAACCACCCTAAAGTTTTTTTTATATAACGAATTCTTAGGTTCTCATTTCATTTTCTGTGGAACATTCATGTCACGACTCTTTTTATTTCCTTGTATTGAGTCGATTAGAATTCAGGTGTCATCTCGTCTTTGAAATGAACCTCTACCGAGCTTCTTTTCAAAGAGGGGCAGCTGTTGACACCTGATTTTTAATCATTTTTTCTATTGCTAAAGTAATAAAAATTCCATAAAAATTCATAAAATTGAAAAATCAACTTTGGGGACCTTAGCCAAGCCTAGGGAACCAATTTTGAACAAAAAATGATTTTTCATATTTTCAGTATTTTTAAGTATTTTTTTTATTTATTTATTTTTGAAAATTAGTAGAAAATCCATAAAAATTCATAAAATTGAAAAATCAATTGTGGGGACCTTAGCCAAGCCTAGGGAACCAATTTTGACCAAAAAATAATTTTTCATATTTTTATATATTTTTTTATTTTTTTTAAAAAAAATAAATAATACAAAAATACTTGAAAATTTTGGAAAAATAACATTTGAGGCCAAAAAAAAATACACAAAGATAGTTAATATTTTTATTTTAAATCTATTTTCATATTGGCCATCGCAAATTCAGAAAAATCCAATTCGAGTCACGTGTTCCTTCATGAGTATAATCTCGAATCGGGTCTAAAAAAATTTAATTTGAGTCAACTTATTTTTAATTTTTACTTTTTATGAGTTGTGACATTGTCTTCTAATATTTTAAATTTTCATCTTGGCCCAATTATACCCAGAATGACTCAATTTTGTAAAAAGGCTTTAATTAAATTCTGCATTATTTTCAGCGGCAAGAAATGAGCTTAAATTTGACATGTGGTAAATTTTAGTGTGTCAAAAATTGTGAGGAGATTTAGACTCAAAGAAATATATTTTTTCAGGGACTGAATTGTAAATACTTAAAATTCAAGGACTAGAGTGCAAATACCTAACTCTTGAAGGATTATTTTACAAATAACAAAAAAGAAGAGTTAGTGGATAAATTAAAATAGAGAAGGGAAGATGGAGAAGAGGAGATGAAGAGGAGAAGTTGGAGAAGAATGGATGGAGAAAATAAGATAAGAATAGAGAAGGGAAGATGGAGATGAAGAAGAGTTAGTGGAGAAATTAGAATGGAAGATAAGAATAGAGAAGGGAAGATGGAGATGAAGAAAAGTTAGTGGAGAAATTAGAATGGGAGATAAATATGGAGAAGGGAAGATGAAGTTGAAGAAGAGTTAGTGGAGAGATTAGAATGTGAGATAGAGATGGAGAATGGAAGATGAAAATGAAGAAGAGTTAGTGGAGAAATTAGAATGGGAGATAGAGTTAGTGGAAAAATTAGAATGGGAGATAGATGAGTAGATTATAAAAGGAGGAAGAAGTGAGCTTAAGGGAGGATTGGATTTTTTGGAGAGAAAATTTTGGGTGTTTGAGAGAATTTTGGGAGATTGAAGAAAGATTTGAGAGAAAGAAAATACCAAAAGAGAGAGAATTTTGAAGATGATGGGAGTTTAAAGCTAGGGGTTATCATCACAAATTCCTTCATCGATCAATATAAATCAAGAGTTCATCCTCGTCAACGAGCAAGCAAATTCGAGCTAAGTGTTTTTATTTAGTCATTTATTTATGGTTTTACTCGCAAATTAGCACAAATTGTATACACTTTCTCCATCTCCCATTTTTTTCCATATTTTATGTCAGGAGAAGGATATCTCTATGTCAACAGCAAAAATCTCGTAGAGATGCAAAAATCGGCCCAGACAAGCTCCTAAGCTGTCCACCGATTTCTCAACTGATCTGTGACTAAAAGTCCCTCTTAATTCAAAAGAAACTCTCTATATTGGGAACATAGAGAGCGAAAATCAATTATAGAAATCCCTCCCAAAAAACGGGAGATAAGTACTCTTTCCACTCTTTTGGTTTTAGGTGCAGATTAGCACATATTTTGTATACTGACACTTCACTCTATTTTATGTCAGGAAGCCGCAGCTCTATATCAATGGTCAATCCTATGGAAGCACAAAATCGGCTTGGAGGAGTCCTCAAGCGCGCACAAATTTCAAATTGTTGAATCAATTCGTTGTATTTTATTTTAAAGAATTCATACCCCAGAATGGAGAGGACAAAGTCCATCCGCAATTTAAATATCTGCACCATAAATCCCAAAGGGAAGAGCCAAGCCAATGCTTAGCCTCCCATTGGAGGTTTTTACTTACAGTAGTTAAATACCTGCAACTTAAATACCTGTACCTTAAATCCCAAAGGGAAGAGCCAAGCCGATGCTTAGCCTCCCATTGGAGGTTTTTACTTACAGTAGTTAAATACCTGCAACTTAAATACATGTACCTTAAATCCCAAAGGGAAGAGCCAAGCCAATGCTTAGCCTCCCATTGGAGGTTTTTACTTACAGTAGTTAAATACCTGCAACTTAAATACATGTACCTTAAATCCCAAAGGGAATAGCCAAGCCAATGCTTAGCCTCCCATTGGAGGTTTTTACTTACAGTAGTTAAATACCTGCAACTTAAATATCTGTACCTTAAATCCCAAAGGGAAGAGCCAAGACAATGCTTAGCCTCCCATTGGAGGTTTTTACTTACAGTAGTTAAATACCTGCAACTTAAATACCTGTACCTTAAATCCTAAAGGGAAGAGCCAAGCCAATGCTTAGCCTCCCATTGGAGGTTTTTACTTACAGTAGTTAAATACCTGCAACTTAAATACCTGTACCTTAAATCCCAAAGGGAAGAGCCAAGCCAATGCTTAGCCTCCCATTGGAGGTTTTTACTTACAGTAGTTTAAATACTTGCAACTTAAATACCTGTACCTTAAATCCCAAAAGGAAGAGCCAAGCCAATGCTAGGCCTCCCATTGGAGGTGTTTATTCACTGTCATGTACTTCCTATAATTTAATTTTTGAATCATCAGGCCCAAAAGATGAGTAGGTCGTAATACTGCACAGAAGTCGTTAGCACACTCCCTCTTTCGGCTTCAGGGAATCTTTAACACTTAAAAAATATAACAAATAAAAATATATACCATCCATGCATCCTATTTAAAAGGTGAAAACACAAAAGAGAATACCCTACTAGAGCCTTAGGAATAAACCAAGCATGAGTTGCCGAATTAGGATATCCATGAAATTATGGTACCGAAAGGGCATTAGTTTTAATTAACTAGCGTAACCAAGTCCCCGAGCTCATAATCTCTGGTTCGTAGGAATAAATTAGTTCTCCCACTAATTTATTTAGGTTTCTAATCGGCCTACCAAGAACGATTAGTGGCGACTCCAAATTTCAAAATCATTTAAACAAAAAACCAAAGTTGCGATTCGGTAGGGCTTGGGAGGGTTTGCGTTAGGTTAGTCAAATCTAATTAACCTAATAATCCGTTAACCCCTTTTGAAGATAAATTTTTTTTAGGGGGTCGCGACAAAACCGTAACCTATGGTCCTATCCATCAACAGACCATAGGACATAAAATAGCCTACACCCAGCCGTAACCCACATTAAAATCAAATGAGATGCGCATATCCCAAACGACTTTACTGATCACATAACTTTCGTGGGATTTTATGCACTATCTTACGTTATAGCCCGTTTTATAAAAAGTAAAGTAAAATATGACAATTAATGGAAGCCCAAACAATAAAAATTTCTAACATTCTCCCACTTGGGCAACATTAATTGTATCCTCTAAGAAAAAAAAAACTTTTTCAAAAACGACTCTTGGGCTATAACTATTATATGGCCAATACAAAGACAACATCTCAAACAACCTCGACCAACTAAATCACTGGATATCGAACTATGACCGTCAGAGCATCTATCAACGATACAAGACAACCATAATCACGACGCCAAGTAATCAAGCCGTCACAGGTCAATGTGGCGGTGTAGCCGAAATAACATCCTTTATGTGATCAAATTTGATGCTATTTCAGTCGGTCCTCATCTTTCTGTAACTTTACACCCATAATGAGTCAGAAAGATTACTCTTTATATGTCTCACAAACCTTAATACATACAAACTTTACGATGCTTTATTTGAGACAAACTTTAATGACAAATCCGTCCTACTCAAGACTAAGCACAAAGTCTCAAGATTTTCTTTAGTTCCTGTCATGTGCACATGATATATATATAAGCAATCGCATGCATGCAAATATAAAACCAGCATATTCATCTCGATGATCATCATAATAACTGATACTCAATATCCAACATAAATCAATAGTCATAAGAAACCAAATGTCGGATACAACATAAAGAGTATCTAAAAACTCCCACTAACCAAAAACATCAAAGGATTCTAGTACACCTATATCCATAACATGTTTCTTAAAGATTATAGGCCTAAGTCCTTTGGTCAGTGGATCTGCAAGCATTGACTCTGTACCGATATGCTCAACAACTATTTCACCTTGCTTTACAAGCTCACGAACTTTGAGATACTTAATCTCCATATGCTTAGAACCACCCGTAGCCCGATTGTTCTTGGAGTAGAACACCGCAGCGTTGTTATCACAATAAATAACCAATGGTCTAGCAATAGAATCAACAACTTTGAGGCCTGAAATGAAATTTTTCAGCCATACGGCATGGGAAGACGCCCCATAACATGCAATGAACTCCGCCTGCATAGTCGAGGAAGCTATGAGTGTCTGTTTAACACTCTTCCAGGAAATAGCTCCTCCAGCCAACATGAATATATAACCTGAGGTAGACTTCATATCATCAGAACAACTGGCAAAATCAAAATCTGTATACCCTACAACCTCAAGACTATCATCTCTCCTGTAAACCAACATGTGCCCTTTAGTTCGCTGCAAATACCTCATTACTTTCTTAACAGCAGTCCAGTGCTCCCTTCCTGGATTTGACAAGTATCTGCCAAGAACACTGACGGGAAAGACAAGATCTGGTCTAGTACAGACCTGAGTATACATCAAGCTGCCAACAACACTGCTGTAAGGAACATCTTTCATTGACTCTTTCTCAACGTCGTTCTTGGGACACTGATTTTTATTAAATTTATCACCCTTCACTATCAGTACTTCACTAGTTTTGCAAGTCTGCATAGAGAACCTCTTAAGTACCTTATCAATGTAAGTCTTTTGGCATAAACCAAGTAAACCTCGGGATCTATCGCGACGAATCTCAATGCCAAGCACATAAGCAGCTTCACCCAAATCCTTCATATCAAAGGATCTAGATAACATCTTCTTTGTTTCATGTAGCAGGGACAAATCATTACTTGCTAGCAGAATATCATCCACATAGAGTACAAGAAAAATAAAACTGCTCCCACTGATCTTCGTGTAAACGCACTAATCAAACTGATTTTCAACAAAATCAAAGGATGAAATTACCTCATCAAATTTCAAGTACCATTATTGTGAAGCCTGCTTCAATCCATAAATGGACCTTTTTAATTTACAAACCATGTGCTCCGATCCTTCCTTTACAAATCCCTCCGGCTGCTCCATATAAACGTTCTCTGAGATATTACCATTCAGAAAAGCCGTTTTCACATCCATCTGATGTAACTCTAAATCAAAATGTACAACAAGCGCCATCATAATTCTGAATGCGTCTTTAGAGGAAACAGGAGAAAAAGTCTCGGTGTGGTCGACACCAGCTCGCTGAGTGAAACCCTTGGCCACTAATCTTGCTTTATGATGCTCAATGTTGCCTTTAGCATCCTTCTTGGTCTTGAAGACCCATTTACATCCCACTGCCTTTTGTCCAGAAGGCAATTCAGTGAGCTCCCACACTCCATTGTACGCCATAGATTCCATCTCATCTTTCATAGCAGCCAACCATTCATCGCCTCGAGATCCATTCACTCCTTCTTCAAAAGTTATTGGATCATCTACCAACTCGGTGCATTCCTCTCCAAGGAAAACAATGTAATCATCAGATATAGCAGATCTCCTCAATCTTGTTGACCTCCTCATAAGAACATTTTCCTGAACGACTGGAGGATTTTCATAAATACCAACGCCTGTATCTGGTTCTTCTCCGTGCACATCTACCAGTGAATCAATATTTTCTATAGGGACCCCAACATCTGTAGTACTCGTCATCGGTAGTATAGGTATCATAACGAAGTTTCGCTCATCAGATGAGGTAGTAGGAAAATCTTGTACATCTGCAATGTCATTCTCAAGAAACTTCGCGGTCTTTGACTCCACTACTTTATTACCCTTTGAGGGACAATAAAATCTATACCATTTAGACCTTTCTAGATACCCAATAAAGAAAGCACAAACTGTTCTAGGATCTGTCTTCTTCTCTGTAGGATTAAATAATCTCACCTCAGCAGGATAACCCCAAACGCGGAAATGATTGAGGCTCGGCTTCCTTCTAGTCCATAACTCAAAAGGAGTTTTCTGTACAGACTTACTGGGCACTCTATTGAGAATGTATGCAGCTGTCTTAAGTGCCTCACCCCATAGATAATTGGGTAAATTGCACTTATCCATCATACTCCTCAACATATCCATCAGAGTTCGGTTCCTTCTTTTTGCCACGCCATTTTGCTCAGGAGTATAAGGCATAGTATATTACGGAACAATACCACATTCCTGTAGAAATTTAGCAAACGGTCCCATCTGCTGTCCAGAATTCGCATGTTTGCCACATTACTCACCACCTCTATCTGATCTTACAATCTTAATTGTTTTCTCCAACTGGTTTTCAACTTCCAACTTGAAGACCCTGAATTTCTCCAAAGCCTCTGATTTCTCTTTAATCAAATAGACATAGCCATAACGAGAGAAATCATCAATGAAGGTGATAAAATACTTGCTGCCACACAAAGTAGTCTGGAGAGGTCCACTGATATCTGTATGAATAATCTCTAGCAAACTAAAACTACGTGTAGCTCTCTTCTTCCGAGTTTTTGTCAGCTTTCCTCGGATACAATCAACACAAGTTTCCATATCACTAAAGTCGAGAGACGGAAGCAAATTGTCCTTTATAAGACGTTCAACACGCTCTCTCGATATATGACCCAACCGTCTGTGCCACAACATTGAAGACTTCTCATTTGACAAAACTCTCTTGGAAGCAGAAGATTCAGCACATAGAGACTCAATACCATAAGAGGAAACCAGATTCAACTTATATAAGCCATCAGATAATATTGCATCACCAACAACTTTAGAATTCAAAGATAGTATTAAGCCGTTCTGGAACAAACAACAATATCCACATTTGTCCAAAACAGGAACTGAAATCAAGTTTCTCCTAAAAGTGGGTACATATAAAACATTCTCTAAAACAAGTTCAAAACCAAAATCTAAAGGAAGACTAACAACTCCTATAAATTTAATAGCAGCTTCCACATTAATCCCCACTTTCAGTTTGCCTTCAAACTTATTTAGCATCCTTTGCTTCTGGAACCCCTGCAAGGTCATAGCAATATGAACAGATGCCCCACTATCTATCCACTAAGTATTCGAAGAAACATCAGCAAGATTAGATTCAAAACAAACCAAAGCTGATTGATTACCTCCCACATTCTTCTTCTTTTGTTTTTCAAGCCAATTCTTATACTTGTAACAATCTTTCTTCATATGTCCCATTTTCTCACAAAAGAAACACTTCACATTGCTTTTAGGTGTACTCTTCTGATCTGATTTACTGTGTCTCTGAGTAGCACCAAACTTCTTAAAAGTGTGAGGCCTCTGAGTGTTACGAGGCTTGAACCCCTTCTGAAATCCTTTTCCTTTACTGACCTATATCCTTCTTGATCTTCTCCTCCTCGGCAACACAACGAGTAATCAACTCGTTCACAGTCCAACTCTCTCCCTGAGTATTAAAAGTAGTTTTGATCATTCTAAACTCAGAAGGTAGAGAGCTGAGAATGCGAGGCACTATATAATTCTTTGGCAGATCAATCTTGTGGGCACTCAACTTTGATTGCACGTGCACCCACTTCATGATATACTCCCGCACATTTGCGAAATCCTTGTAGGACAACGCATTCATCATCTCCAGTAGGTGTGTAATCTCCACATTACCAGAGACCTGGTATCGCTCTCCAATAGCAGCAAGAAGGGCCTTTGCACTATCAGTATCCGGCAAACCGCCGAGAAGATGTTCTGGAATCGACCTTTTCATAGCCAGCATACACATTTTGTTTGCTTGTGCCAATTTCTCATAATTCTCCTTCTCCTGGGTTGAGCTTTCAGTAGTGGGCACAACAGGCTTATCAGCAGTAAGACCCATATCCTGATTAATGCAGCCCATAGCGAACTCGAGATCTTGCTTCCACCTCTTATAGTTCGAACCACTCAACACCTCAATGGTAGCAGCATTGTTGCACATAACAAAAGAAACTGTTGAAAATAGAAGCAATGCAACTATTAAATATTATGAGCCATATAATAACTGATCAAAGAAGATCATATAATCACGAAGAATTCTCATACTTCAATGTTCACTCTCTTTTAGGATAGAAGAAACACGGAGCAGAGAAACCTTCCCATGAGCATCCATGAAAACACAACAGCTTTTGACAAGTTCATCCCATTTGGGGTGACAAACCGCCTAGACTATTATGTTCCAAGCTCAAAACCCCCACCACCGATCACATGTTACAATGCATGAATCATTTTGGTGAAAACATACATAGCACAATGTGCTATAATAAAGTTGTGGGAAACCATCACATGCGACTTCTGAAGAACAATCACTTGTCACGTATAAGTGAGCCACTTTGGCGGCCAAGCACTCATAGCACATTATGATATTCTCCCAATAAATATTAATGCATGTTAAAGATAGAGAAAGTCCAACTGTCACCATAAACGGTGTCACTTTGGCAACCAAACATTCACAGCACAACATGGTCTTTCCTCCTTAGGCTCATAACAATAAGAATTTTTAACTTCTCTATTTCTTTATTCGCTTATAAACTCATCAATAAATTAGAAATAAAAAAAATATATCTAATCCCCGAAACAGAGAAATGCAGCAAATCAAGATGAAGTTTTGAGATTTTTTTTAAATAATATTAATAATTATTATTTTATTATTATTATATTATAAAATAATAATAATAAAAAATCTCACGTGGGAAACATCCCACTACCAAGTTCACTATAAAATACTAATAATAATATTATTAAAAGGCCAAAATCTCACGTGGGAAACATCCCACTACCCAAGTTCACTATAAAATAATAATATTATTATTATTAAAAAAAAGCCTCACGTGGGGAAACATCCGTGCACCGGCCCATTCTTTTCCCTTCTTAATTAATAATTTTTTTTAAATTGCCCAACGTGGGCGCGTGCAAAGGCAGCCCCATGAGCGCGTGCCATGTACGTGCCCCTTTCTTCCCCAAAAGATGCAAAACACGAGCAGAACGCAATCCAAAAAATTTCTCGTCGAACTCCGCCGATGGTTTCACCGCTGATTCTCCTCCGATAGCCCACCATAGACCAAAATAAGTAGTGGGTTTTGAAGATCACATCAGTGCGAACACATAGGTCCAAGAATCTATAAAAACGGTGAAGAGATTTTCTCGGAATCGAGCAAAAAATAGCTCGGATGCAAACCCTAACCCGTGAACTTCCTCCACGAAATTCGTCTCTAGCGAGCAACCAAATACCGAGACACCTTAGGGCTTTTGTTCCCCATGGTGGTGCGACCCTACCGGTCCGAAAGTGGATTGCAACTCACCGGAGTTCGACCAAAATCGGGCAAAACCTCTCGCGGCAAAAGAACCCCAAAATTCCGATTCACACAATAATTATACTTCTCAGAATCGTAAATTCGTGTAACTTGGCTCCGATACCACATGTAGAAACAAATTCGCAAACGAACAATTCTAGAAAGCGAGAAAACCCTAGATCGATTACACAAATTTACGGTTACCGAGAAGGATAAAGAATAGAACACGTACCTGTTGACGCCATCTGTAATAAACCGTTGATTGCGACGAGATCCTAAACCGGCAAAAGTCTTCTTCCCCTTTTTCCTTCCCGTACAGTTGCTCGATGGAGAGAGAGTAAAAGAAAAACCCTACCGACCACCAAACGTTATGTCTTTTTACACTACGTCAGAATAAAATTGACGTTTATCCTTTATTTCTCTTTTTAAACGTCAAAAGTCGGTTTCGCCCCCTTTTAATTAAAAGGGTCTGAAGGACAGGGGAAGGGACCTAGCCGTAAATATATACAAACCGTAACCTATGGTCCTATCCATCAACAGACCATAGGACATAAAATAGCCTACACCCAGCCGTAAGCCACATTAAAATCAAACGAGATGCGCATATCCCAAACGACTTTACTGATCACATAACTTTCGTGGGATTTCATGCACCATCTTACGTTATAGCCCGTTTTATAAAAAGTAAAGTAAAAATGACAATTAATGGAAGCCCAAACAAGAAAAATTTCTATCATGACCCCCCAAAATGAAATCTGCGATGCGAAGGCCTTGAAATCTACCACCACTTCTAGATCGACGGACAAGCCTAAATGCAAGCAACCACAAAGAGGTAGCTTGGCCGCGGACGACGGCCAACAACCGCGAGCTGCCGCGACTAAGATGGTGGCTTGGCTATGGACCCAGACTCCATATCTCGCTTGCAAAGTCATGGAACAGGGGCGTCACCGGCCAGATCTAGTTGGCTTTGCTTTCCTGCGGTTGTCGTGACTCCAGCCAGTGTAGCAACAAAGGAAGAGGGCGAGGAAGAGAGAGAGAGAAATTTTATTTTTCTAAATTTCACATATCCTATCTGGATATATCTAGATTATATCTGAGCTATATTTGGTCCTATCCAGATTTTACATGACTGCAAACACCGAATAGAATAAAAGTTATCCTATTTGGCCCAACAAACGTAGCATTTTACGTATAAATCTCTAGGAGGCAGGGTATGGCTCATTCTCAATTTGGCCAGGCAGAAGACCTTTCCCAAACCCGCCTAAAATGTCATTGCGACGATGTGACTTGAGCTAGTCCTAGACGGATCGTGAGCCTCCAAACTAGGAAAATTGTCGAGAAAGTCTTAGACCTATTTCACTTTTGCCAATTCAATCATAAACCTTTTAATTGTATAAATTAAATCCTAAATATTTTCACGTTTTGCCAATTGAGTATATCTAGCTAATTTTGTTTGGAAATTACTAACATGGATGTCAGACGTCCTATGTGACATGGTCGGCGTTGACAAAGAGAATTCTTAATAATATTTTAGTATTTTTTTCAAATCTTTTTCTTTTTATTGCTCCTTTTTTATTTTTATTTTTACTTTTTTCCTTTTCTTTTTTTTTCTTTTTCCCTCCGTCGACCATTGATGAGGTGGGGCCTCCCTTGTCGATCTCAGGCGAGGGTTTTCTTCACCAGGTCGGATGTAGGTATCCCTAGCCCAAGGTTGGTGAGGGTGGCCCTTGTCAAAGGTCGACAACCTCTGTCGGCCATCGATGAGGCCCAATGGCCTTCGGTGGCCTCGCTAGTGACCAGCAAAGGTTGCTCGGTCCTTGTTTGCCACAATAAAAAGGAAAGGAAAGAATTGTACGATGTCAAATTTGGCTATGTGTCGCGACCTAAAATTCATTGTTTAGGTTAATGGATTATCAGATTAATTGATTAAATTAACTAACCTAGTTCGAGCTCTCCCAAGCTCTACCAAATCGTGACTTTGGTTTTTTATTCAAATGGTTTTAAAATTTGGAGTCGCCACTAATCATTTTTGGTAGGTTGATTAGAAACCTAAGTAAATTAGCGGGAGAACTAAATTACTTCTACAAACCAGAGATTATGAGTTCGGGGACTTGGTTACACTAGTTAATTAAAACTAATGCCCTTTCGGTACCTTAATTTTATAGATATCCTAATTTGGCAACTTAGGCTTGGTTTATTCCTAAGGCTCTAGTGAAGTGTTCTCTTTTTGTATTTTCACTTTTTTAAATGGAATATACGTGAGTGACATTGTTTTTGGCATTTTCAAAATATTAAGTATTTCCCTAAAGCCGAAAGAGGGAGTGAGTTAACGACTTCTGTGCAGTGCTGCGAGCTACTCATTTTGGAGTTTAGTGATTCAAAAATTAAATTACAGGAAGTAAATAAAAATAAATAAAGACCACCAATGGATAGCTCAACCTTGGCTTGGCCCTCTCCTTTGGGGTTTAAGGTGCAGGAATTTAAATTGCAGAAATTTAAAATGACCTCCAGTGAGCGGGCTCTGCCCTTCACATTCTGGGGTTTAAATTTTTTAAAATAAAACGAATTGATTTGACAATTCAGGCTGAAATCCATCGACGGATCAATTGAAAATTTAATGGGCACTCAAGAGCTCGTCAGCGCCAATTTTACACCTCCATGGGATTTACCGTTGACTTGGAGTTGTCATTTGCCTGACATAAAAATATGGAGAAATGGAGTAATGGAGCAAATATGATTTAATTCACATTAAAAACTAGAACAATGAAAGAGGCACTTAGCTTCAATGGCATTATGAGAAGTGCTTGATGGATATAATTGGTTTCTACCTGAAATTAAATATAAGGAAATGGGAGAAGAGTAGAAAATTTGAGCTAGTTTATACTAAAAAATCAAAAAGAGTAGAGGGACACTTAGCTTCAAATCTGGGATGAATTCTTGATTTATGTTGATCGATGAAGAAATTGATGATGATAATTCTTTAGCTTTAAACTCCCATCATCTTCAAAATTCTCTCTCTCTTTTTGGTATTTTCTTTCTCTCAAATTTTTTTTCAATCTCCCAAAACCCTCTCAAACATCCAAAATTTTCTCTTCAAAAAATCCTTCTCTCAAGCTCACTTCTTCCTCCTTTTATAACTCACTCATCTATCTCCTATTCTAATTTTTCCACTAATTCTATTTCCCATTCTAATTTCTCCACTAACTCTTCTTCATTTTCATCTTCCCTTCTCCATCTCTATCTCACATTTTAATCTCTCCACTAACTCTTCTTCATCTTCATCTTCCATTCTCAATATTTATCTCCCATTCTAATTTCTCCACTAACTCTTCTTCATCTCTATCTTCCCTTCTCTGTTCTTATCTTATTTTTTTCATCCATTCTTCTTCATCTTCTCTTCTCCATCTTTCATTCTCTATTTTTATCTTATTTTCTCCATTCATTCTTCTCCATCTTCTCTTCTCTATCTCCTCTTCTCCATCTTCCCTTCTTTATTCTAATTTCTCCACTAACTCTTCTTTTTGTTATTTGCAAAATAATCCTTCAAGAGTTAGGTATTTGCACTCTAGTCCCTGAATTTTAATTATTTACAATTTAGTCCATGAAAAAAATATTTCTTTAAGTCCAAATCTCCTCACAATTTTTGACACAATTCACCGCATGTCAAATTTAAGCTCATTTCTTGTTACTGAAAATAATGTAAAATTTAATTAAAGCCTTTTTTGTAAAATTGGGTCATTCTGGGTATAATTGTGCCAAGATGAAAATTTAGAATATTAGAGAACAATGTCACAACTCCTAAAAGTGAAAAATGAAAATAAATTGACTCAAATTGAATTTTTTTAGGCCCAATTCGAGATTATGCTCGTGAAGGAATACATGACCCCGAATTGGATTTTTTAAATTTACGATGGCCAACATGAAAAGGGATTTAAAAGAAAAATATTGACTATTTTTATGTATTTTTGTGGCCTCAAATGCTATTATTTATGAAATATTTTCTTAATTTCTAAAAAATATATTTAAAAAAATACAAAAAATACGAAAAATTATTTTTTGCTAAAAAATGGTTACCTAAGCTTGGCTAAAGCTTCCAAAGTTGATTTTGCAATTTGCTCATTTTTTCTTGATTTTGTTTATGAATTTTCGAAAATAAAAATATCGGAAAATACTGAAAATACGAAAAATCATTTTTTTGGTCAAACTTGGTTTCCTAGGTTTGGCCAAGGTCCTCAAAGTTGATTTTTTAATTTTATGGATTTTTATGGATTTTCTATTAATTTTTGAAAAAAAAATTAAAAATCAGGTGTCAACACTATATCAAGTAGGATGGATGATGTCCATGTCAGCTATTTTAGGCCAAAAATGGTCGGGTAGATTTAATTGGTAAAACGTAAAAATGTTTAGAGCTCACTTGGCATAATTAAAAGGTTTATGACTAAATCAGCAAAATTTTAATACATTTAGAACTTTTTGGACAATTTTTTCCCCATGCAAATCAATATTGCAGCCTAGCTCTAATGTTTATGGAGGAATTGGATATAAATATGCTTTTCAAAAAGAATAATTATATCATAATTTGTTTTTCCATAAGATAAACTTTCTCTAAAGAGCAAGTAGTATTATTTGCATGGATGAAATTGATAACAATTTCAAGATTAAACAATTTCAAAGAAATACTGCCCTAACATTAACGTGACAAAAAATAATGAATAATTTGATATCATTATGCAACTCTTTTCAAAGTTAATTAATTAGAATTTCATTATGTATTGTATGTATAGACAAATAATAACAAAAAAAAAGACTAATAAAGTATGCAGTCACTTCAAATATTCACTTAATCCAAATGATTTAGATGTGATCAAGCAATAAAGGTAACGCATGCTAATAATTATATAACTCCTCTTTTCATCACTTCCATATGCATGAAAATTTTTCCCAAGGGAAACAAAGGCATGATAATATGTATATATATATATATATATATATATATATATATTTATATATACTTCCATATGCATGAAAATTTTTCCCAAGGGAAACAAAGGCATGATAATATGTATATATATATATATATATATATATATATATATAAAACTGAGGTTTTCGGGGGGTTGGCGAGCTTATGCTCAAACCAGCGGTGAAGCACAATTAGTCCTCGAGGGGCATCCACTGCTACAACCCTCCACTTAAATCACCAATGTCCAGTAAGGGTTTGAACCCAAGATTTAGCGCTCGTGAACGTATAGTCTCAAGTCCACCTATCAATTGAGCCACGATGGTTGGGTAAGGCATGATAATATTAGCTTGCTTTTATTGAATAAAAAAGTAGGATTTCACTCTCGGGACAACATTGGCTTGGAAATTATACCTTTTTGAAAACATAACTTGTTCATCAAATGGAGATGAAAATGAGACGATAATCATAAAAATAATCCTTGTCTCGATTGCATAAACGGTGATGCAATGGAACGCAGTAATTGGTTGTTTAGATATTAACTAAGTCGATAATTTGTAATGTTTTTTTTTTTATAATTGAGGTGTCCGCGCAGCCGGTGAGCTTGTGCTCAAACCAGCGGTGAAGCACGACTAGTCCTCAGGAGGACCCGCAGACCCCACAACCACGGGCCTTCGGTTAAGTCACCTAGACAATTTGTAATGTTTCGAACAGTTAAAAAAAAATCTACAAACTTCTTTTGCATCCATAGGAATATGGACATATCGCCGTGACTCCAGCCAGTGTAGCAAAAAGGGAAGAGGGCGAGGAAGAGAGAGAGAGAAATTTTATTTTTCTAAATTTCACATATCCTATCCAGATATATCTAGATTATATCTGAGCTATATTTGGTCCTATCCAGATTTTACATGACTGGAAACACCGGATAGAATAAAAGTTATCCTATTTGGGCCAACAAACGTAGCATTTTACGTATAAATCTCTAGGAGGCAAGGTATGGCTCATTCTCAATTTGGCCGGGCAGAAGACCTTTCCCAAACCTGCCTAAAATGTCATTGCGACGTTGTGACTTGAGCTAGTTCTAGACGGATCGTGAGCCTCCAAACTCGGAAAATTGTCGAGAAAGTCTTAGACCTATTTCACTTTTGCCAATTCAATCATAAACATTTTAACTATATAAATTAAATCATAAATATTTTCACGTTTTGCCAATTGAGTATATCTAGCTAATTTTGGTAGGAAATTGCTAACATGGATTTCAGACGTCTTATGTGGCATGGTTGGCGTTGATGTGGAGAATTCTTAATAATATTTTAGTGTTTTTTCAAATCTTTTTCTTTTTATTGCTCCTTTTTTTCTTTATTTTTTTTTTCTTTTTTCCTTTTTTTCCCCCCTTTTTCCCTTTGTTGACCATTGATGAGGCGAGGTCACCCTTGTCGGCCTCAAGTGAGGGTTTTCTTCGCCAGGCCAAGCATACGTATCCCTAGCTTGAGGTTGGTAAGGGTGGCCCTCGTCAAAGGTTGATGACCTCTACCAACCATCGACGAGGCCCAATGGCCTTCGGTGCCCTCGCTAGTGACCAGCAAGGGTTGCTGGGTCCTCGTTGTCCACGATAAAAAGGAAAGGAAAGAATTGTACGATGTTAGCTTTGGCCGTGTCAAGTAGGATGGATGATGTCTATGTCAGCTGTTTCGGGCCAAAATTGACCGGGTAAATTTAATTGGCAAAACATGAAAATGTTTAGAGTTCAATTGGCACAATTAAAAAGTTTAGGACTGAATTGGCAAAAGTGCAATACATTTAAAATTTTTTGGACAATTTGTTTCTCTTTGCAAAGCAATAGTCCAGCCTAGCTCTAATCGTTATCGAGGAATTGGATATAAATATGCTTTTCAAAAAGAAAAATTATATTATAATTTTTTTCCCATTAGATAGACTTTCTCTAAAGAGCAAGTAGTATTATTTGCATTGCTGAAATTAATAAAAATTTCAAGATTAAAAAATTTCAAAGAAATACTACACTGACATTAACGTGATAAAAATTTGAGAACATGATGCAACTCTTTTCGGAGTTAATTCATTAGAATTTCATTATGTATTGTATGTATAGACAAATAATAATAATAATAATAAAACACTAATAAAGTATGCAGTGACTTCAAATATTCACTTAATCCAAATGATTTAGATGAGATCAAGCAATAAAGTTGACGCATGCTAATAATTATATAACTCCTCTTTTCATCACATCCATACGCATTGAAAATTTTTCCCATGGGAAAGGAAGGCATGTTAATATTAGCTTGCTTTTATTGAATAAAAGAGAAGGATTTCACTCTTGGGATAATATTTGCTTGGAAATTATTGTCTCGACCTAAAATTAAAGTTTTAGATTAATGGATTACCAAGTTAATTAAGTGAAATTAATTAACCTAGTTCGAACTCTCCAAAGCTCTACCAAATCGCAACTTAGGTTCAATGTTTAATCATGCAAAGATTTTTAACATGGAGTCGCCACTAATCATTTCTTGGTAGGTTGATTAGAAACCTAAGTAATCTAGTGGGAGAAGTAAATTACTTCCGTGAACCAGAGATTTTAAGTTCGGGACTTGGTTACATTAATTTTTTGAATTAATGCCCTTTTGGTACCAATTTCATGAAAAAAAAAATGTTTGATTTGGCAATTTTGATGAATTTTGAATTGAAGTTCAAATGTACAATTTTTTTGGGTTTTCTTTTGTTAAATGTGATGCAAATACAATTTAACTATATGACATGTGAAATGTAATGACGTGGCAAGGACTATGCTATATGCATGACGTAGCAGATATGACATGGCAATATATGCATGATGTTTAATATTATATGCTATGCAAAATGAATGACTTTTTTTAGGGTATTTTTTTTATTTTTTTTTTTAGATTTTGGATATATTATAAAAGAATGCAAAATCACCCAAAGCAAACAAAGATATGAAGAGAGAGTAGGTAAAGTAAAACTATCATAAGGACAGTGAAAATAAAACCCGCAACTCGTCAGGTGAATAATTACAGACCAATTAAATAAAACCCGAGACATGATCGGGAATGCAACGAAAATGGACCGGAATGGACATCGGTCATCCTCCAGTCTTCAAAGCATCGGGTCGAAAACCAAATGAAAATAATGAACTCTCCAATTGGACATGCACAATCACCAATGAGTTAAGACAATTCAAATGCTCAAAGAAAGTTTAACACGTGCTGATTAAACTTCATTGAGACCATTTTTTACATTTTCTAATGCATTAACACAAAAAAATACGAATTAAACCATACTGACCATGAACATGCTTAGGGAGAAAGCAGTAACCATAAAATACAAAAGAAATAATGAAATGTATGCAAAATTTCTGAGATTTTTTATGTGGATGGGAAAATGTGTCGTTGACAACTTTCATGTTTTGTATTCTTATTGAAGAGACACTCATTTTCGTGTAGAAAATGGTTTTTCATGAGAGCTCAACAAATTTCACAGAACAGACATACTTCAAGATTAAGCTCAAATGGACATTCAAATCTCAAAATTAGTGCACCAAACTTTCCAATCTACTAAACAAGACCCCAATGAACAACTTTCATTTTTTGTGAAGTTTCAAAAGAAGACTCTAAACATGAGATAACTACAAATCAATATGACCACGCACAGAAAAAACACTCAGACTCAAGGGCACCAACAGAATTGCATGATTTCATTAAATGCATTAAAAATATGAAATGTGCATGAATATTTTTGTATTTTTTATATGTTATGAACCAGGATGTTATGAACAAATTTCATGAATAGATCTTTATGAAACGAAGTCTATAATAACCCATGGAAAATCATTTAGCGTGAAAGGTCAGATCAGAAAAATTTCATCTCAGGTTCTGATTACCATATTTCCAGATTCTGCTCTCAATTTCGGGACCTTTTTGACATAGCAAACGACGTCCATTTTCGCGCCATAATATATCAAATCGAAGATCTCAAAGTCGTCTACAAAAGTCTAGAAGATAAGTTTCCAAGATCTCGTCATCTAGGCATGAAAAATGCGGTTGCAAGACCACTGGGTATGCTGATCCGAAAATGAAAAACTTGTGGACTTGCACCTCAACGTCAACCACCATCAATAAGCAATACAAGTTCAACATATTTATGACATATACATCGGTTGCGGCAGCAAATGATCACTGGTCACCCCCAATCTCCTCTCATTTAGGTTCAAATAGTCATCCACTCACAATCCTTGCCATACATACAACTATAAGGTTTGAGAAAACTACCTCTCGTGATATGGTGAGTTGCCTTGATGATGAACCCGGGACGGTGGCACGACGAAGGGAGAAATATCCCAGCCTCCTCCTCCCTTGCTCTTCGCGGTCGCTCTTCGTTGTTTTTTTCTATTTTTTTTTTCAAGATCACTCTTATTTTTTCTCTCAAAATCTCAATCCTTCCATATTTTTTTTCTCTCTTCCTCCCCCCTCTTGGGTCTTTTTTTTTTCAAAATTTGCTCAAGACCACCAACTTATAGGCCTCCTCCCTTCTTTCTTTCTTCTTTTTTTTTTATTTAGTGGAAGACATCTTTTTCTTTTTCTAATTTTTTCACTAACTTCTCTTTTATTCTTTTTTTCTTTCTTTTTCTCTAAATGGAAGACATCTTTTTTTTTTGTGGAGGACCATCCATTTTTTATTTAGTGGAAGACATCTTTTTCTTTTCTAATTTTTCCACTAACTTCTCTTTTCTTCTTTTTTCTTTCTTTTTCTCTTAATGGAAAACATCTTTTTTTTTTGTGGTGGAGGACCATCCATTTTTTTTATTTAGTAGAAGACATCTTTTCTTTTTCTAATTTCTCCGCTAACTTCTCTTTTATTTATTTACAAAATGATCCCTCAATTTTTAGATATTTGCATTCTAGCCCTTGAAATCTTGAGCATTTGCAATTGAGTCCCTGAGATTTTGAGCATCCGCAATTGGGTCCCTGAGATTTTGAGCATCCGCGATTGGGTCCTTGAGATTTTGAGTATTCGCAATTCGATCCATGAAGAAATTTTCACAAAATGTTTGGCGCATTTTCCCCATGTTTAGTCCAATCACCTATCAAATTTCAGCTCAAATCCACCGTCGTTAGCCTTAATACAATGCAGAAAAATTAAATATGGAATGCATGAAAAATTATTTTTGGCGAGAATCAATTCTTATTTTTATGCAAAATAAAAAATCAAAAAATCAAAAATCAAAATTTAGGTGTCAACAATTATACCTTTTTGAAAACATAACTTGTTCATCAAACCGAGATGAAAATGTGACGATAATCATAAAAATGATGGTTGTCTCGATTGCACAAAAGGTGATGTAATGGAACGCAGTAATTTGTTGTTTAGATATTAACAAAATCGACAATTTGTAATGTTTCGAACAGTTAGATAAAAAAAAAAAAGGATCTACAGACCTCTTTTGCATCCATAGGTATATGGACATATGGTCGTACTTTCAACAAAAAGATACATTACATGGTAATTCATATGCATACGATATCCAAAATTCGAACACCGATATGCATATTTTCAACGCGAATAGACTAAAAAAGAATTGAAAAGATCATCTCAACTTTACGCCCCTCCTTAACCGTCCATGTCCCATTTAAAAACCTACAATTGTCATCATCACATTTTATATTGAAATTTCAAATTGCAACTCGTACCAACACGTAATTTATGAAGTTTTCATTCACACTTTCACTTTACTCCATTCTCAACATTGGATTTAATTTTTGGGTATACACTTCAGAAGTTGGGAAATGAAAATATGTCGTCTTAAATTATAAAAACAATATCGGAAGAGCAAAATTGAGGATAACTTTTGTAGTTATTCCCAAAGAATATGATGCCTGAATAGACTTCCTATAAATAGTAGCATGCTGTAAACTATACCGTTACGGCTGGTAATAAGTTGTAAAGGAATTAAATTGTAAACGAATTTGTTTCTACCTATTAATATTCTAGGCATAGGTTAATGGGGCCCACTAGTTTTTATGTTTTGACCCCATTAAAAACCCAAATTACTATTGGTCCCCAAGTTTCTAATGCTTTGCACGACTGGGATTTTGGCTCACATACACTTTCAATGTGGTGATGATTCATGCGACTGACCTAAATTTGGGGAATAGTTCCTAGTTGGTGTCTCTAGGCACCTATTAGGAAAAATGTATAGTTTTATTGCACTACTTTTCTCATATTTGTGTTATCAATGTACTCAAATATAGAAACATTCTTTACCATTCTTAACAACAGTCTTAAAGTCACTCGTATTTTTTTTTTTGTAGGACTGAAGTCAATCGTTAATAAGACCATTTTTAGTTAATTTTGAACTATTAGGACAATAATTGCTTTGAAGCTAACGCAATAAATTGTAATTAAATTACAACATGCACTTCATTGTATACTTTCCGCGTCACAATCCTCACGTGTCGGAACTAAGTTCAAAGAAAATTCTTGAGTTGATTTTTAATTAGTTGGGAGTTATATTATGACTAGCTAATCCTATCTTGGCTTGGTTATGAGTAGAGGTGGAAATATGGGTCTTTAATCCATATTTGATAGTGGTGGGTAAAAAATGAATTGTCTTAAGTGCTTAAACGGGTTAGTTAAAAATTTAGTGGGTCATAAATGGATTTTAAATGGATCATAAATAGATTTAGCTAAGACAACTTATCTCAAGGTAACCATAAATAGGTTATGTGAATATTTTTGAATTTGTAATTTTATTATCTTATTAGTATATTTTTATAATAATTTTTTTCTTTTCTTTTTCTTTCTTTTCTTCCTATTTTCTTTTTTCTCCTACCTTGGCCGTTGCCTTGCCTTGGCCTCCACTGGCTGGCGACAACCACTAGCAAGCTTACGCTTGCCTAGATCGATTGAGCCTTGAGATTGGTTGAGCGCCAGTGAGCCTGAGGCTCAACCAATCTGGCAAGCCCGAGTTCGCCCTAGGCCGGCGAGCTCAAGGCTTACTCGATCCAAGCGAGCACGAGCTTGGGCTATTGCTAGCCAGCAATGGCCAAGGCAGGGCAACGGCCAAGTAGGAAGAAAAAGAAAATAGGAAGAAAAGAAAAAAATTAAAAGAAAATATTAAAATGCTAAAAAATTTTGAATTATTACAAATTTTAATATTATTAAAATATTAAAAAAATCTATTTATAACTCACTAAAAATTCAATGAGCCTTGAACACACGAAATTGGTCGTGTCTGTGGCTGGTGGCCAGGCTGCCGGCTATTGCCAAGGCTTGGTGACCAGGCAAGAAACGAGGAAGAAGGAAAAGAAAAGTATAAAAAATAAAAATAAAAATTTTAATTTTTGTAGAGATTAGAAAAATTATCCATAATGTTTTAGAAATATATTTTTTTTCTAGAAATTTATAAGAAACGAATTTTCCTAAATATGATTAAATATTAAAATGTTCGAACAGTATGAATCGAATTGGGTCTAGGGTAGGTCACATATGGGTTGAAATGTATATAGGTCGTTAAATTCATACCGTATAAAAATGGACCAAAACGAGTTAAATAGATCGATATGGGTTAGACTATAATTCGAATTGACCCAAACTTGGCCTGATATACGCATTTGACACCTCTAGCCATGAGCAAGCCTTGTGATATGTATTTGACAACAACATGGATTATGGACACCACTACTACGTTAGATTTATGGACAAAATTTCCTTGTTTAGAAATTATTATTGCTCTGGCACGCTTCTTACAAAGATTGAAAGATGGAATAGCTAGAAAAATAATCATTTTGAGAAGAATATTTTTGAAAAGCGATATTACACTAAAATTGTTTTGACCATAAAAGAATTATTGAACAATCAACTCACTATTATTGATGATCAAGAACCATTTTTCTCCCCAAAATCCTCCATCACAATCTCATGAAAGGTGGATTGCATTGCAGTCTCACTCGTACAATGGAAAGGAAATCATCGTCAACAATGTTAGAATCAAGATTTTAAGTACAATAGCTAGGGCTTTGTAAAATCATATCGTATGATCGAATAATAAGATTTTAACAACCTATACAAATGACCTTGAAAAATATCATCTATATTATGTCAATTCAGAAATATCGAAAAAATTATAAAAAGAATCATAAATTTATTACACTTATATTTAGTCTATACCAATCCTTAATTTTTCCATTGTGCTAATTTATTTATAAACGCTTTTCATGTTTTATCGATTGAATTTATCCGGTCAATTTATGCAAGAAATCGTTGATGTTAACACCAACAGTTTTACGTGACTTTACTAACACTAGCATGTACATATTTTTAATAAGGTTTAATAATATATATTTTTAGCTTTGTTTATTTTCTTTTGTTTATTTATTTTTTACTGAGGAACGGCAAAGATCATTGGCCACAAGCGAGGCCGAGACACTCTCCCCAGCTTTGGATGAGGGTTGCAATCCCTAGAATCTATGCGTCACAACCCTCGAAGGCCACAACAAGGGTGCAAACCCTCACTAGTGCCGATGAGGGTCGACCAATGACCCTCACCGGCCCCCAGTCTAGAAAATAAAATATGTTAAGAAAATAATATAATATAATATAATTATTAAGAATTTAATTTTGTAACATAATTTAAAAATCTGCACATTAGTGCTGCTAATGCCAAGTAGGCCAATCGACGTTCACGTCAATAATTTCTGGCCTAACTTAACCCTTAGAAACAATTAGTAGAACGTTAAAAGATTTATAACTAAATTGACACAAATAAAATAAATTGAGAACCTTTTCTTTTATATAATTATCCCTATAATTTTGTTAAGACAACATTGTAATAAGTAGTGACTGCTAATATTATTCACCGTGATAGCTGGCATGATTACAGGCTCAACGATAGCTATAGTCTTGGAGCCGCCGATGTACTTACGCTCCAGTACAAGGCGATGAACATCATCTGCTCCGACCCACGAGTTGTGACCGATTAGCCCATCGTATATGAAGGTGTGGGCAAATTGATAATGGTGCTCTTGATCTTCGTCATCATATTGATGCTGTTGGTAATGCCTTGGGAACCAATTCCACTGTCCTTCAAGCCCTGTCGCAACATTGTTCATCTTTTGAGAAGACTGAGGTATTATACACACAAACTAAAGGACCTTTTAGACTAGATTCTCCACGAGATCAACCCAAACCCGGGCAGTTTCAGTGGTGATTAGATCCCCAAAGATGGCTATGAAACAACAATATTGCACCCAAATCGATGTTCAGTTCATCCAAACTTCTGTGGTCCAAAGGCCCCGGAAAAGGCGTTCTATCCTTGCTTATTAATATTTCCTGACATTGAACTCATTACTAACGACCTACCGGTATATTTGGTACGAGTGCTTCTATTCGTAATGTCAGTAATTTGAGTACCCGTGCTGATTTTTCTCTCCTTGTTTGATGAGGAATGAAAATTACCTGGAAAGGAAAGTGATCAGGTCCTCGAGCTGGGGCAGAATTTATTTGAACAGTTCCCGTCTCCATTGCATCACTAATCAGTATCGCCTTGTTTATGTCTCTTGTGAAGACACACCCCTGTAAACACAAGCAAATTGTGCAGAAGGCAGGCATTTGTCGCAATCAGCAGAAATTATTCCAAAATTTTGCATAATCCATTTTTTCGTAAATAGTTTTATACTCTGTACATAAGAGAAGTATAGCTAACAAGAATACACATACATCACACCACGGGTCAACCTGTCAGCGATAATAATAAGGAGATGAACAAGTGTCAAACCTGAAGACCGAAGTTGCTAGCATTACAATGGTGAATCCCTTCTTCAATGGAGTTTATTCGGATGACCGGCAAAACTGGACCAAATGGCTCCTCCCACGCTATCCTCATGTCAGGTCGAACGTGATCCAATAATAGAGGCCAAATGAGATTACCCTCCCTCCTGTACTCTTGACAAAATGTAGCTCCTTTCTGCTTGGCATCCATCACCAACCCTTCAATGAAGTTGGCTGAAGACTCCGTAACAACTGGTGTTATATCGCAGTCATCCTCAGGAGCTCCTACGGTCAACTTCTGCACTTTAGCATTCACTTTCTCAGCGAGTTTATCAGCTACAGATTCCATAACCAAGACAACTTTCACTGCAGTGCACCTTTGACCACTGATTATGAAAAGTATAATGTCAAGATATCTCCTTTGGCAGCAAATGCAACTAAAGCAACATCAACTCTAAAGTTAGATACGAATGATTCAGCATTTTCTATTGCATTGATCTAGAATTTATGAGCTCCACTAAAAGTTTTAAGTATGTGGTGATAGCTAAGAAGAGAAACTCATTCTTAGTTTCAAACTACCTATTAGAGAACAATAGCAAAAAGATTACCTATAAGAGAAACCTCCCTTAACAACATTAGCCGCAGCCAAATCTAAATCAGCATCTTCTAAAATGATACAAGCATCTTTGCCACCCAGTTCCATCTGAAGCGGGATCATGCCTGCCTTCTTAGAGATGGCTATTCCAGTGTCCCCACCTGTGAAACTGAGAAGAAGGGTTGCACCGTCAGATCATGCAACTGTAATATGCCTAAAGATAAATATACAATTGATCTCAAGCAACTGCAATATGCCTAAATATAGATATGCAATTGATCTCAAACTGGAAGAGAGTTGCATCCCCCCATAAAGTAATTTGATTCACACAAATTTGAGGTATGAAAGCAAACTTTCCCTCACATTCCAACAAGAAGTCACTTAAAAAAAAAAAAAAAAGTCTCTGAAGATGCGGTCCCATGCTGAGAAATTTAAGGACCTTTTGTACATGATGCAACGATATAAAAAGAATCACCTGATACAACTGACACCAGGATGCATTGTGAGGAAGTCGCCAATCTCAGAACCTTTTCCTGTTACACAACTGATGAGACCTCTTGGGAAGCCAGCCAAGTGAAAGCAATGCACCATGTGAAGTGCAGCAACAGCACCCTTCAAGTATAGAGGCACAAGTCCAATTAGCATGTCAATCTATATGAATAATTGGTGGACAGACAATCCACCTCAAATAATATGAGATGAAACAGGGAAGAGCAATAATAGATTGATCCTCAGCATCAACCAACCTGGGTCGGTGGCTTCAGAACTATTGAGTTTCCAGCAATAAGTGCAGGAGCAATCTTAGAAACAGCGAGATTAACTGGGTAGTTGAAAGGAGGGATAGCCAGAACAACCCCCAGCGGAATCTGTAAGCTAAGGATAGTCAAATCTCTGCAACACTTCATTTCTCAGAAACACCGAAGTACATTAAATTACCATGGTTTGCTGTAAATTATGACCTAACCAAAGATCTAGATCCTTCCTTTGCATCACCGTTAAACCAGATACAGGTTTGATTTTCTATCAGTTTTGACAGCAACCCAGTTTGGTACTGGTGAAATTTTGAAAACACTACTTGATCTAAAAGGACATATAAAAACCTCCTATCCTGCACATATTGGGCCCCTGCACTCAAGTGTCTCCTCGATAATGTTGTTTTACTATCCTTCAGCTCACAACTTCCATCAATTTTAAACTAATGACCTAAAATTGGGGCGCGTTGACTGCTGTGAGATATGGCAATATTCAGACAAAAACCAAATTATGCGATATAGTGTGGTTATCATGTTAAGTTGGGTTTGAGGTTTCCTTGATGGCTACTCAGCTGTATATATGTAGACAGGAGACTAGTCAGTGCCACTTCTCATATAAGTAATAATTCTGTTTGTACAGATCAAAACGACTCTATCAGGTGCACTAACAAAAAGTCACAAAAGAAAAGAGCAATCAAGAGAAAAATATCCACCTCGATGCCTGTCTAGTAAAGGTGAAAAATGGTATTAATGGGATATCTTCTACTTACCAGCCTTTCCATCAGGTTGTACTATTTGAAGCCACATTTCGGATCATCCATCTATTGCCGATTTCAACTTTAGTAAAATTATTTGCTATGATTTAACAAAGTTATCTTCAATTCTGCTAACAACAAACATTTAACGCATGGCGACACGTGTTTAACAAATTTTTTTTTAGAACAAAGGAATGGCATGATTCATTATAGACCCATTTGTACACATCTGCATTGCAGTTATCTAGAGAAGCTTCCGGTGTATATGGTCCCACGTTCGATTAATCCGTAAATCAATAATATCTTTAAGACCACAGGAAAAAAAATGCATGAGAACTAAATTTCTCAAGTATACAAAGATGCTCATATTTAATGGACCCAAATATCCACAACAATCAAGTTCGGGTGTGGTAAAAGTTTTCCCCCCAGCCTAATCTATGTTTTTGAAAGAGACACATGACTGTGTAGACGAAGACATGAAAAGAGAAGGAAATAACAATGGCATATGGAATGGAATATACCAAGCATGACGCGCGCAGGAAATTACATAGGATCGCATATCCAAAGCTTAATTTTCCTCAATTTTTTATCTGGCAGAAGTCAATGAATTGTCTATTACTAATCCTAATCCATCTTATGTTTTCTATGGGCAGAGTGCATTCGGGCATAAACAAATCCATCAGAGCATAAACGAGTCAGTAAGCGCCTACCTAAGCAGAAACAAAAAGACAGCAAAACAAACTACATTGTTGAGTTGTAGATTCACAGGCAATCTAAGACAGAACTGGTCACAAACCAGACGGACATTTGTGAAAACCTAGTCAGAGAAGAGCAAATTTACCTTGGAAGTGAGACAATACTTGGTCCTCTCATTCCCTGGGAAGCTATCAGACACCAGAAACTTCCCCTCCCCAAGAACCCTCACCCCTTCCTCCGCGCAATACGATATCAAGTCCCCGGATCTCACAACCTTCAAATTCATATTACAAGACGAAACGAAGAGAAGTTATTAGTGCCCCATGCTTCCAAATTCAAAACCAAGAGAAGCATCTAAGAAAGAATAAAACTTTCCCAATTTACAAGCAAGAGCTGTGATTTCAAATTTCTTTTTATGAAGTCGGAAACTTACTTCGGTGACGGCGTCCTTGGCGGGTTTAGCGATCTCCTTGACGAGGCACTCGGCGATCGGAGCCTTGTGCTCCTTCAAGATCGCCGCAGCTCTGTGGAGCAGCTCAGCTCTCTTCCACAGAGGAGTCTTGGCCCACAATTTCTGCGCAGCCCTCGCTGACTCTACGATCTTGTTCACCTCCTCTTGTGTACAGGCTATTGGAATTCGTAAACCAACCCAAAAAAATTCAAACTAGCTAAACTAACCAAAAGTTGATAATCGAGCGAGACGAACAGAAAAACCGCTGGAGCTCAGAAGCGGTACCTTGGACCTTGAAGTGACTGTTTCGAGTGGTGGGGTTGATGATGGGCACGGACTTCCTGGAAACCGAAGCCTTCCACTCGCCGTCGGAGTAGTAGCGGAACACCCCATCTCCATCTTTGATTTCTGCAAAAACCCCACTGCCCGCCATGTGCTGGCTCCTCGCGAACCCAAACGGGTACCGTATCAGTGATCACTGTGACAAGAGTAAGAGAGATGCTCGAGCGTGGAGTTACGATGGTGGAAGAGAGAGAGGGAGAGAGGAACTTGGATTCTCTGTGATGTGGGTCAAACGCAGTGAGTTTGCGTCTCAAGATCTTAATCAAAGATTTGCTTCTGCGTTACGTTGGCTGTTTCGCACGTGGCACAGTTCTACTCCAAATTTCTTTGCCCCACTTGGAATAAGTCCGAGCTAAATATGCCTCTACGCTAAAAAAAAAAAAAAGACATAATTCCCTAAAATACCCTAACTTCAAGTCTAATCTCAATCCAGTCTCAATTATTTTTTGTTTCAGAAAAAACCAATAAAATTATGTCAAGTTGAAAATCTCTCTCTAACTTTTGTTTTATCTAAAAAAAATCTCAAATGTTAAGATCAGTTTCAAATTTGTCCCGAATTTTGTGTTGTCTAAATTAATCACTAATTCTCAATATATTCTCAAATCTACCGTACCAACTTGGCGTTGCATTTCCACATAGATAACAATTCTACATCTGCAAGGTGACAAGAAACATTATCTTCAAAATGAAATTGTTCTAGAATATGAAATTTAGGGACGATTTACGGTAGTTTTTAGACAGAGAGCTAATGGACAATTTGAGATTAGAGTAAAAAAATTTGATTTTCTCTTAGATGAAAAAAAAAGTTCGGATAGATTTGAAATTGGACCTAAAATTTAAGGTTTTTTCTGAAATAAAAAAAAAATCGGAGCAGGGTTGATTTTCAGGGAATAGGGCCCAAAAGTGAGATTAAGGTAGCATCAGCCCACACGCCTCCCTTCATGGAGCAAGTTAAGATGGTGAGAGATTAGGGCCTCCATCTCATGGATATGATGAGATTCTGGACCAACTAGGCTAAGCTTTTTAGTGGGCTAGGCTCTAATCTCATTGAACTTACAAGTTACATGTGAAAAATTGATCATCTTTTAACCAACTATTTTAGTTGGTCTTCTCCTGTATTCAAAATAATTACGATGTTTGCTTCTAGAATTAAAAGAGAAAGAGTAATTTTTTGTATATATTTTTTTTCTTTTTATGTGTAATTAAATACTCTTAGAATCAATCATATGTAATATATCCAAAACAGGAAATACAAGCAATTTTACACGTGCACAAATTCCTTTTGCCAGTGGCCAGTAGCTAGAGGCTGGCCACTGGAAAAAGGAAGAAGAAAGGAAAAAAAAAATAAAGACAAAATTAAAAATTAAAATCAATGAAATATAAAAATATTAGAAAAATTTCACATTAACGTCAGTCGTGTCACGTAAGACGGCTGCCATCCACATTAGTAATTTAAAGTTAAAATTGGCTAGATGAATTTAATTGACAAAGTATGAAAATGTTTAGGGTATAATTGACAAAATTGAAAGATTTATGACTAAATTGGTAAAAATGCGATAACTTTAGGACTTTTTGAAAATTTTCCCCATCTTCCTCCACTGAGCCTATTATTCGTCCTTTCTAATATAGGTTGAAATTGCCTCAAAGTTCTTCCATGCGTTAAAGGCACTCTCAAATATTTGTTTAGCTACGAACATAAGCCAAAATGAGAAAGTCTTCTCCATTTTCATTCCAACCCTAGGGAAATATTATTTGAACCCACCTTTAGTTTTGGCCTTGCTCACAATCTGCTCTGATATGTTTCAAAAATAACCTCAACATTTCTGATGACAACTGTTTGCTCCCTCAAAACCTCTGCCATCAACAGTAGATCATCTGACAACCGTTTGATCCCATCTTCCACCGTTCTAATTTTACTCACAATTAATAAGGTAAGATAACCTTTTCATGCATAGTTCAAAGACGTGTGTTCAAGAGGGTCTTTATCTAATAAGTCAACCAGCGAGATAATTAATGGGTCAGATAATCAAGAACATGATAGAATATGGTCAAATAATTGGAATTGGAAGGGACCTCAACCTATTAAAACTTTTATTTAGCGAGCCGCTCACAAGCGGCTGTTGAATAATGTACAGAAGACATTTCCCAACTTGGGAGGAAATCCATGTACATTGAGATGTGATTCTTGTGTGGAAACAACATAACATATAGCTTGAGTTTGTCTCACAATAGCATTGGGAGTTCTTCTCCATGAATTTGTCTCAATGGTTGAATTCGAATCTTGCTGATAAAAGGGTGATCGAAATTTCATTATGATTGGAGTATAGATTTTGGAGTGAATGTGTGGGTTTTTTTGGCGGTGGAGGAGCAAGTCACTTTTTCAAGACAATTTTGTTTTCTCTTAAGTACAAGTAATTAGGTAGGAAATTAAAAAGACTTTGACTAGGAATAACTCGACATTAATTGCATCACACGCTTCTCCGATTTTAACAGTCAAGATGCTTTGCCTTTTGGGTAAATTAAATTGGATACGGATGAGGCGAGGCAACTGAGACTTGCAGGTTTATAAGGTTTATTCAGAAATGGATAGCGTGATTGCTTGGTGGTTCTCTCACCATCTTTGGATTATGTTCGTCGACACAAACAGAAGTTGGTGCATTGCGGTTGGGACTCAATTTCAAAAAACAACTTGATTTTCATAAGGTCACTATTTAGAT